>MU847442.1:1280998-2561996 GCA_032690845.1 Eleusine coracana subsp. coracana | reverse complement strand
GAACCGCCCACTCCAACAGCAGGAGGGTCAATGACCAACGCACCTTAACCGTCCTCAATGCAAGTGACCTTTAATGCTACATCGGTTTACTAGTGCCCATAAGCTAGCATGCATTCAGTACTGTTCAATACTTGATCAAGGGGCCGACCACGGACGGGTCCTAGGTTCGACAAGGCAGGGCTACCACATTAAACACCCATGTATTGCTGCCAACCTACACATGCATTATCCCTGCCCGATCATAACATAAAATAAACTTCTTTTAATAATTCCCGTTCCAGTGGTCAAGTTTATTCCTTAGTAATAATAATACCTTCTTAACGAGAGTAGCAATTACTAAGCATAGCATAACAGTACCAATTCTACCAAGTTCTAAGACAATAGCATATGTCATTTGGATATCATGCAAGGTGGGTTTCAATCAACTCCTATGACCTAATGCAACAATAAGTATAGACACTAGTAAGATAAACTAGCAAAATTTTGTAAAAAGGTGAATGTAAATCGGGGCTTGCCTGGATCGATGTTAGTGCTAACAACTGCAACTTCTTGCTCTTGAGGGTCAACGTCCTTCTGGAAGTCTTCCTCCTGCTCCTGGTTGTCGTTACCTATATGAAGGAACTGAATTAATGGCATTATCGGAATACCGTTGAATGCAATGATATGATGCATGCAAGCAGATTGTGTTTTAATGTCAATTAAAAATTATTTTATGTTCTCGAAGCCATATGTCTCAGAGAAGTTGGGTTGTTAATTAATATTTTAGGTATATATATTCTTTATGTAATTAAACAAGGTAACTGAGTGATATGATCAATTAAATTAATTAGTAAAATAAATTTAGGTTTCTGGACATGTGTGATTTACTGTGGACAGAGACACTCATGAGAAATATTTTCACCAAGTTTTATGGGCAAAACATTTATAGATTATTTACTAGCATTTCTTTAAGGAGAAGCACTAAATAAATTCCAGAGCACAAAATATTTCATATTTTACCAAACCAAAATTAGTGATGGTAGATAATCATGTTTTTACTAAGCATACCAAAATCAGGATTTAATTCTATTCCTAGAATATATGGTGAATTGTTTAGTGTTTTGCAAACTAATGCATTAGTAAAAATACATGTCCAGAGACAATGATTTATTATTTTACTAAAATAGAGCACTTCAATATGAATCTAACAAAATTTGTTTGGGCCTCATTGGTTTTATATTCGATTTACTATGAGTTTTCAAAGTTTTAAGCATTTTCTGGGGATTTCCTGGCATTTCTGGCTTATCTAATGACACATCAGTGCCACGGTGCGACAGATAGGCGCCACGAAGATGCCACATCGGATGCCAATCGGATGCCAGTGTGCAGGGGCCAGTGGCTGCCGGGAACTCGCCGGAGCGTGGTCAACGCTCACCGCTGGCGGCTGCGCATGAAGAATCTCGCCGCGGGGTGCTAGCGTGGTGCGCACACCGAGGCGGAGAGCTAGGTGGGGTTCGCGAGGACGGATTCTCATCGGGAGGATGCCGACGTCGAGAGGCGGTGGAACGGTGGTCTTCGGCGGCGTCGCGTTCGGGCTAGGAGGTAGCAAATCAGTCGGAGCTTGCTCCTACAGCTTCACGGCGACTCGGGGAGGCTCGGCATCGAGTCGGATTGGTTCGGGAAGTGCCAAAGAGTAGTGTTCGTCGTGGAGGCGGCTTCGGTTTCCGGCGGCGGAGGGGATCAGCTAGGGAAAATCAAAATGCCGACTGCCTTGCACAAGGAAACAAGGGGGGAAAGAGTCAGGAGGGTCAGGACGGAGTTGCGCACGTGATCATCGCTGAACCAGGGGACGAGACTCACCTGGGATTACCAAATTTGGCCGGCAGCAGAGGAAATCACCAGCGGTGCTCAATTCGGGATTTCTTCGATTTGGTGGAGCTCACGCAGGGAGTTGCGGAGTGAGTGGCATGGAAATACGGAGGGGATGTGCGCGCGTGGGTTTGAGGTTCAGCTTGCGTGGGGAAGCAGTGGAACGGCGGTAGCCGAGCTTGAGCTTTTGCTCTGTTTGACAATGGCGGAATGGGAAAAAGGAAGAGGAGAAATGGAAGATAGCAGAGGGCAGAGAGCGAGAGAGAGTGTGCTTGTGAACTCGTGGGTTCGCTTTCAAGTTGCGCAGAGAGGAAGGAGTGAGTGGGGGAGTGGGAGCAGGAAGAGGGGGCGGAATTGAAGTCACCGATCGACCATGTCGTTGGCGTGCGGAGAAGGAGAAGGCGGCCGTTGGGCGACTGTGTGATGGACGGGACGAGACGGCAATGCAGAGGGGTGCAGGTGGCGCTGTAGCACGCGAGGTCCCGAGGTGGAGTCGGAGGCGTGCGGCAGAGGGGTGAGCAGGCACTGGCGTCGGTAGGGGGGAGCTCTGCGCCAGTGAGGGAGGAAGAAGGAAGATTTTGCACTGCGCCCCCTGGACTATTAGATTTCTTTCAAACAAGTTCCTAGTCAAAGATATTCCCAAATAAAATAGCTAGGAAGCTCCTAAATTTATGGGAATTTGCACAAAGGCCCTTGGAGATATTTGTGGTGCTCTGGTGGGACCCAATTGCTTAGATTTATTCTGGATATTTTTGTATTTAAATTCAATTTTGAAAGGTTCCTAGACTTTAATTAATTATTTGTGGTACTTCCACAATTGGTAAAATGCTCATTAAATTCATAAAATTCTATTTTAATATTACCATTCTGATTATGAAATTATTTGGCATATGTTATATAATAAAATTTTTATCTTGCTCACAATTGGTTTGCAGGGTTTTTAATTGCCTGGAATTAAGTAAATATGGGAGTGAGTTTTTATTATTTCGTGCTATATTGTTCATGATTTGCTCTTTCTTGTTTGTTAGATAGAAGTGAGACACCTGGGGTGTCACAGCCCTCCCTCCTTGAGGAAATCTCGTCTCGAGATTATGAACAAGGCAAAGTAGAGGGAAGTACGGTGGCCAAAACATACCTGTGTATGATGACCAAAATTTTGGGTGATGTGTACTCAGAAATTCTTCAGATTCCCAAGTGGATTCATCTTCTGAGTGATTACTCCATTGGACTTTATAGAATTTGAGTGTTCTTCTATGGGTTGTGCGCTCTTTCTCATCGAGGATCTTTATTGGTTGTTCAGAGTATGTGAGATCGGGTTGTAGTTGGTCATACTCTTCCAAGACTTTGTCAATGGGTGATTTGAGACACCACTTTAGTTGAGAGACATGAAAGGTGTGATGAACTCCATATAGATTAGCGGGTAACTCCAACTTGTAGGCTACCTTTCCACATCGTTCCAAAATTTGGAATGGCCCAATATAACAGGGAGCTAACTTTCCTTTGACTCCAAACCGTTGGATACCCTTCATAGGAGACACCCGAAGATAGATGTAGTTACCCTTATCGAAATATAGTGGTCTACGTCGTCGGTTTGCGTACTTCTCTTGGCGGCATTTGGCAGCCTTAAGATTTGCCTGAATGGTACAAACTTTTTCTTCTGCATATTTGACAAGATCAGGGCCAAAGGTTACTCTTTCTCCAGATTCAGACCAGTTTAACGGTGTTCTACATCGTCGACCATAGAGTGCTTCAAATGGTGACATTTTCACACTCTCCTGGTAACTATTGTTATACGAGAATTCAGCATAGGGTATATACTCATCCCAGTTACCACCATGTGTTATAACACATGCCCTAAGCATATCTTCAAAAATTTGGTTGACACGCTCTGTCTGCCCATCGGTGGCGGGATGGTAAGCAGAACTACGAATTAGGCCTGTACCCAAAGATGTATGCAACTGTTCCCAGAAATGAGCGACAAACTGCAAACCATGATCTGAGATGATGGTCTTGGGTACTCCATGACGACACAAGATTCTTGCAATGTATAGCTCTACGTATTGCCGTATGCTGTATCTATTGTTGACCGGCAAGAAGTGAGTAGATTTGGTGAGTCGGTCCACAATGACCCTAATAGAATCATGCTTACGCGAAGTGAGAGGTAGGCCAACAATAAAGTCTATGCTGATGTCCTCCCATTTCCAAGCGGGAATACTCAATGGTTGAAGCAATCCGGCTTGTTTGAAATAGTTAGCCTTAACTCTCTGACAAGTATCACATTCTGCAACATATCGAGCCACTTCTCCCTTCATTCTTGTCCACTAAAAATTCTTCTTCAGATCTTGGTACATTTTATTACTACCCGTATGGATGGAGTACTTGGAGTGATGTGCTTCATCCAAGATTTTCCGTCTAAGTTCAAAGTCTTTTGGTACTACCAAACGGTTATTGAACCATAGGGTACCGTCGGAGTCTTGAGTGAAGCATTTTGCTTTACCCTTCTTAATGTTTTGACGGATATGATTTATACCAATGTCATTTTTCTATGCAGCAATGATTTCTTCACGAATAGTAGAATGCACACTAAGGTTGCTAATTACTAAGGCAGGCAAAATGTGAAGGCTAGGTTCTAAAGCAGTGACGTGGTTGCCGTTGTTCTGATACTCCAGTACTAGGTGATGGCAGTGTACCTTCCTACTCAACGCATCAGCGACTACATTGGCCTTGCCCGGATGATAATGAATTTCCAGGTTATAATCCTTAATCAGCTCTAGCCACCGATGTTGTCTCATGTTCAGATCAGTCTGGGTAAAGATATATTTTAAGCTCTTATGATCCGTGTAGACGTGCACTAATTTTCCGAGCAAATAATGCCTCCATATTTTTAGTGGAAGTACAACTGTAACTAGTTCCAAATCATGAGTTGGATAGTGCTCTTCATGCTTTCGTAGTTGTCGAGATGCATAGGCAATGACACGACCTTCCTGCATGAGCACACATCCAAGTCCTGTCCAAGATGCATCACAATACACGTCAAACGGCTTGGTGATGTCTGGTTGTGCTAGTACTGGGGCAGTGGTCAATAATTTTCAATGCTTGAAATGCTTCTTCATAACTGTTGTTCCAGTTGAATTTCTTATCCTTTTTCAACAACTCCGTGATGGGTTTAGTCAGTCGAGAAAAATTTGGAATGAACCTACGATAATATCCAGCTAGTCTGAGGAAACTGCGTACTTGATGAACCGTCTTTGGTGACTTCCAATCTAACACATCTTGAACTTTGCTAGGATCCATCGAGATACCTTCCGCAGAGACTATGTGACCAAGAAATGGCACACGGTCCAGCCAAAATTCACACTTGCTGAATTTTGCATACAACTTGTGATCTCGGAGGCGTTGAAAAACAATGCGAAGATGTTCAGCATGCTCTTTCTTGGACTTAGAATAGATGAGGATGTCATCGATGAATACTACCACAAATTTGTCCAACTCGGGCATGAATACCGAATTCATGAGGTACATGAAATGGGCAGGTCCATTTGTCAATCCAAATGACATTACTAGATACTCAAACAATCCATATCTAGTAGAGAAGGTGGTCTTCAGAATGTCTTCGGCTCCGATCTTGATTTGATGATAGCCCGAACGGAGGTTAATCTTTGAAAAGACCTTAGCACCAACCAATTGGTTGAAGAGGATATCTATACAGGGTAATGGGTATTTGTTCTTGATGGTTACTCCATTAAGAGGCCGATAGTCAATGACAAGGCGCAAGGACTTGTCCTTCTTCTTCACAAAAATAGCAGGGCAGCCCCAAGATGAAGTGCTTGGGCGAATGAATCCCTTTTCCAATAACTCATTCAATTACTTTTTCAACTCAGCCAGCTCATTCGGGGCCATTTTATATGGGCGACAGGATATCGGGGAAGTTCCTGGTTGGAGCTCTATCTTAAATTCCATGTCATGGTTAGGCGGTAGACCAGAGATGTCCTTGGGAAACACATCCGGATACTCACGAACGACAGGAATACTCGCGAGTGATTGGCCTTCCAAGTGATGGACAACCAAGGCCTTCGATAAATTGGCATTTAGAAAAAGTGTGTCCTTTCCATGCAAGGGAGAGTTGATGTGAACGATGCGAGGCTCAATGTCTAGCATGGCTCTATGGGTTTTCATCCAGATCATACCAATGATCAGGTCAATCTCTTGGTCCTTGAGCATGATGAAATCAGTGGGGTAGATCTTTCGATTAATTTCTAGTGGAGACTTACACACTACCTCGTTAGCAAAAATTTGTCTAGCAGGAGAGCGGACGGTGTAGCATCTATTTATGACGGTGGTGTGGAGTTTATGTTTTTGCATACAAGCTTTGCTAATGAAGTTATCTGTAGCACCAGAATCAAAAAGTGCAAGGACAGGCTGGCGATAGAGCGAGAGTGTACCGGTTAGCACGGGTTCACCCTGAGGAATATCTTCAGCATTGGTGTAGTTCACTTGGGCACCACGAGACAGTGCATTCACATTCCTTCTCTGGTTCTGACGCTGGTTGCTATTGTGGTTGTTGTTGTTGGGCCTCGGTGCGGTGCAGTTCTTGGCAAAGTGGTCGGTACGACTGTAGTTGTAGCACGGATAACTGCTTCCACGATCAGCAGGCTGTGGGGCACGAGCAGTCTGATTCCCTTGCTGCTGGTATGGTGCACGGTACTGAGTGTTCTGCTGTTGGTACGGTGCACGGGGTGGAAAGTTCTACTGCTCGGGTGGCCTCGAGTACTTCTAACCATATCATCGCTGATACTGCTACTACGGAGATGCCCAGAAACGTTGTCCGGTAGGTGAAATGTAAATTAGGCGCTGCTTCGCCTGTGGGGCAGCAGAGGCACTAGCAGGGGCCTTTCTTTTGCGACCTTCTTCTTCAACTTGGCGCATAGCGCCTTCCTGGACAATAGCAGCATTGACCAAGTTGTTGTATGTGTCGGTTGTTTGCCAAGTCAGACGCTCCTTAAGGGTGGCATTCATACCACACAGAAATGCATATCTCTTTTTATCCTCAGTATTGACATACTCAGTAGCATACTGAGCCAGATGATTAAAAGCTTCAGAATATTGGAAGACATTCCTCCCTCCTTGTTTTAGATCCATGAATTCTTGGAATTTCCTTTGCATGAGGCCAGCTGGGATGAAATGAGCACGAAATGTAGTCTTGAACTCATTCCATTCAACGCGGCGTCCAGCGGGCAAAGAAGCTTCATAGTTTGCCCACCAGGCGCTAGCAGAACCCTAGAGTTGTTAGGCGGCGAATAGCACATTCTAGTGCTCGGTGCATTCCAGCAGACCGAACTTTGTCTCGGTCTAGCGCAGCCAATGATCAGCATCCAGAGGTTCTCTGGCGCGCTCGAAGGTTGGCGGATGAGTACCTAGAAAATCTGAGTAGGTGCTCTGTCGAGGCTGATTGTTGTTGTTACGGTGGCCTCCCTGTCCAGCTAGATGGGACGTGATATCCACTAGCTGACGAAGAATCTCAGAGTCATTTTGCTGCCGGTTGAGTGGAGCAGCCAATACCTCAGCTAGTGAAGGCTCAGCATTAGCTCCTTGCTGAGAGCTTTCAGGATCATCCTGATTCCGAGTATGCACCATGACCGGGGTGTAGCGATCCATCTACTCCTGGTCTATGTCTTCTGGTTCTTCTGGTTCCATAGGCTCTTCTGGTTCCTCCAGATCCATCATTTCCACCTCATTAATACCGACCGGTGCCATCTCTACATCCTCTTGTTCTCCATACTCCATGATGATCTCGTCCTAATTTCCTTCAATAGGAAGGTGGGCAGCCTTGAATGTATCCAAGTCATTTTGAGCCTCAATCATGTCATGCTCAAGATCTGCTACATCCAGCAAGGCTTGGTCATGTTCTTCTATAATTGCATCCATCTCTTCATTCTTTGCTTAAATTTGTTGGTTCAGTTCTGCAATTTCCTCATCCTTAGCTTGTTTTCGACTTTAGAAAGTCGAAGTGCAGCATGAAACACATCCAGACACCGGCACAAGTTTGTGCATAAGGCAAAAGTGGATAAGCCATAATACTCTATTATGGGCAGCATAGGATCATGGTGGCGATGGTTTGAATCAAAGATGAAATCCACATGCCTAATCCACTCGAAGTTTGTCACATCATTAATGGGCAGCAAGGCGACGGGTGTTCCAGCAACATCATGCTTGTGGTCTTCACAGAACCGAGTAAGTGCAACATCATGCAGCTACATTCTAGGTGGAAGGCAAATCTGTCCCGATGACGCTAATGGTCCAAGATTCCCATGTGGGAATGACCGAGTAATTGTCGGGAACTGCCACATGGATGACACATGAGGGGACTCCATGCTCCTGAAATTCCTTGCCAACATAGATGGAAGGAATGGAATATCCGAATCTCTAGAGAACTCTCCAAAATAGGTGAATCATCCCTGTGAACTCTAGGCCGTCGGCGATCTCCCAACCTGGTGGCGGTTGATTGGTGTTTTCAGCCATCTACAAGGAAAGTACTTTGATTGAGTCAAAGAGTACGATCAAGCTGGAATTCTTATGAAACTCTATTGCAACAATGGTAGCTGAAAAGGGTACAACCAATACACATCATAAGTCAACATAGTCGCAAGTACATGAACTCGGGATATGTGACCATCGAGTTACAAAAGCATCTCACACAGTGATCCCCCAAAATACCACAACCTCGCGTGGTCGACAAAAGCTACCTACCCAACTTGTCCTCCCTACACGGCCTAGTCCGGTCTATCACTATCCCCTAAGTCCGGTCTCTGGCTGGTGCCTCGTAGTCCACGTTAGACTCCTCGTCCATGTCCTCGTCCGGATCCTCCTCCTCTGGTGCTGCTGGTGACGCCAGGACCACATCTAGCTGCTGCTGCAGGCCCTGGTTCTCGTGAGCCAGGGTCTCTAGATCCTGTCCCATGAGCTCCATCTCGTGTTGTGCAGCCGTCAACTAATACTACAGGTGTTCGCTGTGGTTGGTGTGCTGCTACATAATCACGCCGCATCTATCAATCTCCTGCACGAGGGTGTCGTGCTATCTAGTGACCTCAGTAACGCGAGTCTCGCTCGCCTCAAGAGCAGCGGTCAGCCGCTGAATCTCCCTCTGTTGTGCATCAACCTGTGTCTGCAGATCATTCCTCTGCACCCAGGCCAGCTTAGCGTCAGCCAGTAAAATCCTGTTGTGACTGCTAGCCTCCTCATCCAAGTTGAGGAGCTGCTCGGAGTAGTGGGACACACAGTGGTACCCCAAGTGATACGCCGGGTAGTTGTCGCGGGCGATGCGCCTCACGCGCCTCTGCCAAATCGGGTTGGCCTGGTGCCAGATGGGAATCATCTCAAACGGAGTCCCAGAGAGCGCTGCTGTGTGGCGCCCACAGAAGTGAGTGAGGGCCCTATGGGTGACTCTCTCCAAGCCCTCACGGAGGCTCCCACAAGTTGTCGTGCTCTCCATCCCTGCCATGTCGAGGTTGCGCGGGTGAGTGGGCACGCTGATGTGCACCTCAGCTAGAGTCACCCTGTGGCGACGGATCTCGTGGCCCTTGTAGGAGGGCGGCTCGTCGTAGCCCAACAAGTGTAGCAGATCCCACAAAAGTGTGGAAAGCCATGGTGGTGGAGACCGGTGGTGTAGCGCCACCCGTTGTGTGAAAGCTCTTCAAAACCGTGGTCACCCATCTGGAACAAAAACCCAGTGGTGACTACAGTGTTCCATGGGTAAAATGCATATCACTAACAACTATCATGGTGCTGGTAATGATAGCAAAACTATATCACAACAATTTGATTGAGTCAAACCTTCCCTACAGTAAAGATGCATTTCATATAAGGTGCTATGAAATACAGAAACCAAGTTTTTAGTTTACATCTTCCAGCCTCAAGAGGCAATAATACAGCAATGGGTTTTAAAATGGATTCTGTCTTGACTGTACCACAGTCAGAAAAGTGGGTATTTTGAACAGAAACCAAGGTCTCAAAATTTGGGGGTTGGAACCAGGTTATACCTCACTTTCATAGCTTTCCAGATTGTATTTATATTCTCAAAAATTCCAAGTAAATCTGGACTTATGAATTTTGCAAGTTCAGGTTGGCGGATTCTGTTTTAGGATGACAGAGGCTGAGTGTTTTGGCTCTACTGGACAGAGGGAAAACAACAAAATTATGAAACCTATCGGAGCTGAAAATAGACTTCAAGGGCTTTCCAGATTGGGTTTAAACTCTTGTAAATTCAAAGTACAACTTTAGTTATTAAATTTTTAAGTTCAGGGTCATGCTGAAAACAGTGAGTTGACAGATTATACTTGTTCTCTGTTTCTGAGGTTGTTACTGTTATGATCGAATTTTAATTTAAATTCTAGGTGACAGGGGATGTTGAGACCTTTCCAAAAAGTATTTGTATGCCTTATTTGGTTGAGTAAATTAATAGTTATGAATATTTTTATTCAGAGGTTGATGAGCAAGAGGAGAACAAGTTTTAGTTTAGTTATAATGGGATGCATGATGCAAAACTTCCATTTTATTAACCTATCGTTCCTCACAACACAACGCCTATCTTTGCCGATAATTAGTGGCACGGATACTTGTTGACGACCCGCACTCAACACGTAAGTCAATCTAAATGTTACACTAACGGCGTTAGTGTACCTACAGAAATCCATTCTAGAATCAATACATCAAATTCAAAAGAAACTATAAAAAGAAGCACATTTCTACTAGTAACAATCTATGGAAAAGGATCGCCCCGTGATAAGTCATGAGCCAACAGTGTCTCGTATCCACCTGCGAGCACAGACACCAATATCACGCGTGTGGGTTAAGCACACACGTATCTTCGTTTGAAGAAGCCGTAGATGCAAGTAATATAAACAATCATAACCCAGGTTAGCTTTGTCACCACCCTATTATCTACATGGGCAATACTAACGTATCCTCACTCGCACCATCATAGTTTTTAAAAATATGATTTAAATATTGTATTATCATGGACCACGGCTCTGATACCAGCTATGGCGCCCCTTCCTGGAGGATCGAGGTCCCGATGGTGCTGATAGCGTAGACACTTGATAATACAACATTGGTCCAAATTTAAGTTAAATATTACATTAATATGATGATTCAGAGTGCGGTGGAATTAATACAAGTTCATAAATGTTTTGAAAACAGCAGAAGCGAATACGTAAAGGAACTACGCTCAACGGTACAGCCTGGTGGTGATCCATGCCCGAAGGACCATCACCCTAGCAACAAGCAACATCACTGCGGCTGTGAATCGGACTCCCAGTGGGCGGTCCAACCCTCAGGGACTTGATGTCCCAGGGCATCACATCTACAGGCAATTCTACTTCTTCATTACCTGAAAAACATAATGGCACAAAGCCTGAGTACTAATTACTCAGCAAGACTTACCCGTCGAACACCTACACACGCAGAGGCTCTAATAGGTGGCTTGTTTAAAAGGACTCGCACTAAGCAACCTATTAGTTCTATCAAGTTTTAATTGTCAATTTAAATGGGTTGAGCCGAAATGTAACTTTAGTTGCAACAAGGATAATATACAATATATAAAATTAATATGACATAAGAACAATAATAATAATAATGATCATCAACATCAATAAGCAACATGATCCATTTCATAATATTAGATGCAACTACGCGATTGGCGCGGTGATCAAGTGGTACTCATTACTGCGAGGGACAGCAATTGCAATCGATTTTACACCAGCTGGGAAAACCCGAGATGCACAATACATACGTACCAATTAAGGTCGTATATGGCAACCTTTCGCAAGAAAAGCACCTACACCTCAGCCCGGGTGTGGTGACATCAAGTGGGCATGCGGTTCTGCCAACAGTACGTCATGGTTTGAACTGCCCACTCCAGCAGCAGGAGGGTCAATGACTGACACACCTTAACCGTCCTCAATGCAAGTGACCTTTAATGCTACATCGGTTTACTAGTGCCCATAAGCTAGCATGCATTCGGTACTGTTCAATACTTGATCAAGGGGGCGACCATAGACAGGTCCTAGGTTCGACAAGGCAGGGCTACCACAGTCAACACCCATGTGTTGCTGCCAACCTACACATGCATTATCCCTACCCGGTCATAACATAAAATAAACTTCTTTTAATAATTCTTGTTCCAGTAGTCAAGTTCATTCCTTAGTAATAATAATACCTTCTTAACGAGACTAGCAATTACTAAGCATAGCATAACAGTACTGATTCTACCAAGTTCTAAGACAATAGCATAGGTCATTTAGATATCATGCAAGGTGGGTTTCAATCAACTCCTATGACCTAATGCAACAATAAGTATAGACACTATTAAGATAAACTAGCAAAATTTTGTAAAAAGGTGAATGTAAACTGGGGCTTGCTTGGATTGATGTTACTGCTAACAACTACAACTTCTTAATAGTGTCATTGACCCACCGGCCCATATTATCATAAAACAGCCGGCCGACAGGGTCATATGAGGTTGAAATCAGGGCCCGGCAGGGTCGTGATGGCTGAAATCAAAACTTAGCCGACAGGGTCATATCAGGCTGAAATCAGCCACCCGGCGGGTTAAAACAGAGTCTCATTAGGCTGAACCATCCGACCTAGCCGACCCTGAAAAAACACTCCACCATAAGTCGTTTTCCATCCCTGGACTAAGAAGGGTAAAAAGTGAAGAAGTAAAGGAGGCATCCACGTGGCACAACTTGGACAAGTGAAAACATGACCTGGAGGGGGTCGGCACCAAAAATGGGCCGCCGCCCGACACAGGCCGCCGCTTGGCCTGGGAATTTCCTCCCGGGGTGTCCAGCCCACTCGGCCCATCATGCCAACCGACGCCAAGTGGATAAGGCGGTTGAAAACCGACTCAACAACCGTCATCCGGACCAAATCTGAGACGTCCAAAGAAAGTCGGTCGGAAACCGACCTCATCCAACGGCCGCCTGGCCTGGGTTACCGCCCGGCGCTGCATGCCGCCCGACATGCCCGGCCGCCCAGCGGGGGAACTTTTGCCCACCGACCCTCCTTCAACTACAAATACCCGCTAGCACTTCGCCACCTATAAATAGAGGGGAAATTCGGTAGAAAAGATACAACACACAAGAAGAGAGTTTAGACCTCCATTTCAAAGGCTTTAGCACTGCCAAAGTGCTTAGAATATAGGGAGAGAGTGAGGGAGAGTTCAGGGAAGCGCAGGGCTTGTCGGTGATCTTCCCCACGCTTGTAACTTGACGGATGCATTCCTTTTCAAGTAAGTGTCCGTATTTCCTCTTTGGTATTTAAGTTTCCTATTTAAGTAAGTTCTTTCCTGTATTGCTTATGGGATCATCGCTCTATTTAATTAAAGTATCTTTGTCTTCTATAAGCGTGGATCCGAGACTAGGATAGTAATTGATAGCGTAGACGTGGTGTCTAGGCTAGAGGTTACCTTTGTTTGCCGTGTGCCCCACGGTTTGTTAGAGGTAGTCGGTAGATGGTGACAGCCCTATCCAGCCTTAGTAATCCTCCATGTTCGGGTATGTCATAGAGCTGTTGGCCGGAGTCGTCTGTGGATACAGGGGTAAGCCGGTTCCCGAAGTAAGTAGTAATAGATCGAACCTATCTTATTACAGGATCCTTGACCATAGGAATCCTCTCTACCCTTTGCCTACCATATTCTTGTTGTCCTTGGACGGATTAGTTAGAGGATCGATACACACACGTTCTCTGTGATTCGATAACCTGGAATACTCCTAGGTGAAGTGCTACATCGATATCTGTGCGCTTGCGAATTTATCTGTGATCGTAAGAAATACCAGCAAGCATTTCTGGCGCCATTGTCGGGGATAGTAATATTTCTAGTACGACGCTAAGAAGTGTCAACAAGCATTTCTGGTGCCGTTGCTGGGGAACAGTTGTTGTATTATCTTTGAACCTTGTTCGTCCTCATATCTTTTCTTTTTTTCCTTTTCCTTTTATTTCTTTTCTTTTTCCACCATTGAGTAAACTTCTATCCTATCATTTTCTGCTCTGAAGGGTGAGTTCTTTGAGCCACAGCCGTCTGCGGACCTAATTCGCACATCCGGCTATGAACTCCGCCCAATGGCGCTTTAGTTTATTTCCCCTTTTTATTTATATTCAATTCAATTTTATAGTGCGCCTAGAAAAGAAAAAATAATAATAAATAAAGTTGTGACTCTATTTGGCCCATAAAGCCAGTAGAGTCCCTTTTTCTTTTCACCCTTTTTGTTTTTGTTCTTCTTGAAATAAAGCAGCCAGGTACAAGATCAAGTGTAGGGGAGGCCTTCAAGATTTTCAACGCACAAACAATGCAAGGCCTCCCATCGACACATTGCACATTGTCGTTTAAACCAACACGTCAAAAGTCGAGGTGACCGGTCTCCAAGCAACATCGACCAACCTACATAGACAATCGACACAAGGCTAGTGTTCATAAGCTTCCACACCTTCCATAGCGACGATTTGCACACTCTATCCCTTTCCTCCTTGTTTCCAAGTTAAACCAAACTTATCTTGAATCAATCAAAAAAGTTTAACTAGAAAACTAAAATGAACCTTGTGGAAGCCTCATGTTATTTCATGCTTCTATTTGGTTGGCTTGCATGCTCCTTATTCCTAGTTCATAGGCTTGTTGCTTATGAACTACATCTTTAGGAAAGCATGTCACCTAGGTAGTTGATGCATGAGATATGGTTTGACGAAATGAATCTTTCTCTTATGCTTGATGTGCTTGGGAATTTTTCTTATAAAAAAATCAAAAAATTAAAATCAATAGCTTGACTCCTCAATGATTATATCTTCCTACCAAAGCCATATGATGAACTCATTGAAAATCTTATGCATATGCTACTCGTTGTCTCATTGAACTTTGTCAAATTGTTGTGACCCTTGTGAGTTACTATTTATGATTTTTTGATCAAGATTTTGTGCACACCACTTTGCTAACACTTCTTCACTGGAAGTTAGCACCACCATATCTATCATCCATGTGCTATTTCTTCTACACTAGAAGATAGCACTTCCATGTCATCATCCATCCATTAAATAAAGTACTTCATCATATTCTGATAGACTCCCTCTCCAAATATCCTTGTAAAAGTGACATGGGCTATTCATGATTCAAAAAAAAAGTGAAAAAAATAGAGAAAGAATTAGTCCATGTTCTAAAACGCCTATCCAATAGATGGGAGAGACATCTTAAAAGAAAAAAGAGTATTCTCATTCAGTCATTTTCCATGCACATATCCACATATGCACATGCTTGATCAAAAGTTCATGAATTGTTCTCCATGGATCTAGTTTTTGACTTAGTAATATATGAGACACAAGTATGCCTCCCTTTTATCCCTACCTTGAGCTCCACATAAAGCCATATTTAGAAGTAGGATGAAAAGAGGCAATGTCCTGGTGAGGAACCATACACATTGAGCGATTTGAGAGAATCATTTGAGGGGTACAACTATGATTTGTTTTGAAAATCTTTTCAAAAACCCAAGCTATATAGCAAAATGAGTGAAGATGATTAGAGTCAGGACCATTCCATCCTTCAACCACCCAAGGTAACATGATAGACACTTTAAAAGTTCATAGGTACAAGTATGACTTGGAATAATTTGCATGCTACCATCATACCAATTGAAGTTATGATTCACCTTAGTCTCTATTCCTTTACTCGAGGACAAGCAAAGACTAAAGGGGGGGTGTGTTGTTGACGGTCCTTAAATGCTAAATCCGACCATCAAATCCTTGCATAAACAACATAAAAGGAATAAACAAAATAGTGATAGCAGTTTATTATTAACCATTTCCACGAGTTTTGGTGAGACATGTGTTTGCAGGTATAAAAGAGCCAGAATTTGCAAAAAAACATGAAGAAACGCCCCATCGGCCCATATTGCCGTAAAACAGCCGGCCGACAGGGTCATATGAGGCTGAAATCAGGGTCCGGCAGGGTCGTGACGGCTGAAATCAGAACTCAGCCGACAGGGTCATATCATGCTGAAATCAGCCACCCGATGGGTTAAAACAGAGTCTCATCAGGCTGAACCATCCGACCTAGCCGCTGAAAAACACTCCACCATGAGGCCGTTTCCCATCCCTGGACTAAGAAGGGTAAAAAGTGAAGAAGTAAAGGAGGCATCCATATGGCACAACTTGGACAAGTGAAAACATGACCCGGAGGGGGTCAGCACCAAAAATGGGCCGCCGCCCGGCACAGGACGCCGCCCGGCCTACCCCGCCGCCCGGCCCTGGGAATTTCCTCCCGAGGTGTCCAGCCCACTCGGCCCATCATGCCAACCGATGCCAAGTGGATAAGGCGGTTGAAAACCGACTCAACAACCATCATCCGGACCAAATCTGAGACGTCCAAAGAAAGTCGGTCGAAAATCGACCTCATCCAACGGCCGCCCGGCCTGGGTTGCCATCCGGCGCTGCATGCCGCCCGGCGTGACCTGCCGCTCGGCGGGGGAACTTTTGCCCACCGACCCTCCTTCACCTACAAATATCCGCCAGCACTTCGCCACCTATAAATAGAGGGTAAATTCGGTAGAAAAGATACAACACACAAGAAGAGAGTTTAGACTTCCATTTCAAAGGCTTTAACACTGCCAAAGTGCTTAGAAAATAGGGAGAGAGCGAGGGAGAGTTTGGGGAAGCGCCGGATTTCTCGGCAATCTTCCCCACGCTTGTACCTCGACGGATACTTTCCTTTTCAAGTAAGTGTCCGTGTTTCCTCTTTGGTATTTAAGTTTCCTATTTAAGTAAGTTCTTTCCTCTATTGCTTATGAGATCATCGCTCTATTTAATTATAGTATCTTAGTCTTCTATAAGCGTGGATCCGATAGCGTAGACGTGGTGTCTAGGCTAGAGGTTACCTTTGTTTGCCGTGTGCCCCACGGTTTGTTAGAGGTAGTCGGTAGGTGGTGACAGCCCTATCCGGCCTTAGTAATCCTCCACGTTCGGGTACGTCGTAGAGCTGTTGGCCGGAGTCGCCTGTGGATGCAGGGGTAAGCCGGTGCCCGAAGTAAGTAGTAATAGACCGAACCTATCTTATTATAGGATCCTTGACCATAGGAATCCTCTCTACCCTAAATGCCTATCATATTCTTGTTTTCCTTGGATGGATTAGTTAGAGGATCGATACACACACGTTCCCTGTGATTCGATAACTTGGAATACTCCTAGGTGAAGTGCTACATCAGTATCCGTGCGCTTGCATATTTATCTGTGATCATAAGAAATACCAACAAGCATTTTTCGTGTCATTGCCGGGGATAGTAATATTTCTGGTATGACACTAAGAAGTGTCAACAATGTCA
Source organism: Eleusine coracana subsp. coracana (assembly GCA_032690845.1). Classification (NCBI taxonomy): domain Eukaryota; kingdom Viridiplantae; phylum Streptophyta; class Magnoliopsida; order Poales; family Poaceae; genus Eleusine; species Eleusine coracana. The sequence goes on along the minus strand of MU847442.1, from coordinate 2,544,792 downwards.
CAGAAAATTAAGGCTCAAAATTAGGAAGCACTCGAGGGCTGTTATGGGATACTTGCTCTATGGGTATCCCTAGATGAGACTAAGTCGGTAGCCGACCGGGTACTTCATCAACAAGGAAGCCAACCGACTCGGCTTAGAGCACAAGGCAATTAGAGATAGACATTCAATGTTAAATCTTGTAGACTACGAGGACTCTTCATGTACCCCCTGCCGACCGGGAAATATAAAGCGGTAGGGTACCCCCCCCCCCCTTCAAGGGACACAACATCATATTACAATCAATACAAACCACAGAACACAGAACATAGGGTTTTTACTCTCATCGAGAGGGCCCGAACTTGTATAACTCGGTGTCTTGTGTTACCATCATAGTTCTTAGTCTCGACGTAGCCCTATATATTACTGCTGATCTCAAGCATCGATAGAGTTGATTTGAGTACATAGTGCGAGTTCCCAATTCACCCCCCCCCCCCTCTCGGTAACTCAATCCTTTCACATGGCCTAAATGTCTTGGTTCCTGCAGGGATTAGGCAAGAGAAAAGGAGAGAAAGTAGGTCGGGTGGCCATATTTGGCTGGGCGGCGGTTAGTGGGTAGGCGGCCACATTTAACATTAAAACTGCCTATTCGGGTGATCATTTTTCCTAAAAATGACCCCCCCCCCCAAGGCCTTGATTTCAGCCAAGTAATTACCTGGCCAGGTTAGCATCCCAGACAGCCAGCCAGGAGGTCATCCTGGATGAAAAATGACCGCCCGGTTGATGATCTTGGCCAAGTATTGGCCTGACGGGTTTAACAACCCGGGGAGTCGGACGGTTGATCATTTGGCCTAGAAATCAGCCAGTCGGTTGATGATCTCAGTTGGGGTAGCACCAATTTTATTTTTTTCAGTTTTTTTTTACATTTTTTCTATTATCCACATTTAATCTGTAAAACAATGAAGCAAAAACAACATAATCTAATGGTATATATGAGGGATATTGAAGGGGGGGGGGGGTAAATATCGATTACCTTCCGATGAGGGTTCGAGTTTTATGTCCTGAACGAGATGGTCTCCATTTGCCATACCTGAATCTTATTTTTGGCCTCTATGGCGATGACCTTTTTGAGTTTGCTATTGTCCATTCTTTTTTTTCTTTTGGCTTCACTTGGTCCATTGATTTCCTGTAATTGTTAGCGCAAATCTATTCGTCCATAATAAGGATATCTCTAGTGATCCATCCATCAACCTAGACACCATGCCTAATTCGATCAATTAAGGAGGGAAAACGGACACATTTTCCTTATTTCATATCAAAGCATCATAGAGAGTATGTTCTTCAGTTTATCATACAAATGAATGAGATATGCAACCAAACAAGGAATGCTTATCACAGCCACAATTATACAATAGAAGGAATATTCTATATCATACTCATACGTGGGGCACACAACCAAGTAATGACTGCATGGCCCAATAAATGATATGATAAGAATGTAACATTAGTTGTAGACAAAACAATTGAATCAATACCCAAGTTGTCCAAATAGATAGTTCGCGGGCAAGATTTTGGGGCTTATCTCCTTGAAAATTGAGCAATAGTGGTACATGATGATTCGTTAAGAAGTATCGCAACACCACGGGCTCTTCTTCTATGAAAACTTGCTCCAAGGTCAAGGAGATTGTGTCCTGTTTGTTCCACACTCAAACAAAACAGGGTGATCCCGCTAAGGCTAGCGGTGAATTTGCTCAATAGACAATCTATATTAGTCTCGAAATCTTAGCCATTACCTCCCTGACAACGGCGCCAGAAATGCTTGTTGGCATTTGTTACGCTCTAAAGATAAAATCAATTAATTCTGCAAGCGCACAGAACACCATTGTAGCATTTCACCCCGGAGTATTCCAGGGTATCGTATTTCTCCTCAGGAAAGCAAGGTGAAAGAGTATCGAGAGTTAACAATGTTATGTCTATAAGGAAATCACCAACCAAACCACAGTGGGATGAAGATAATGAGTGGGTAATATGGTGGACGCATCAAGAGAAGACCACACTATAGGTATTTAATAGAGAAAGGTACAGCTAGTTGGGAGGACAACGAATCAAGTTGGATTTCCTAAGTAATGATGTTCTAAAATTTCCAAGACAAGTGTCAAGTGTTGCTTCTAGAGCTGTCACCATTTACTAGCGATTCTGCGACTCACATTTTGTTCACTTTGGGGCACGAAAATGGTCCACTAATATGGGTCGGTAACTAACCTCTATACTAGTGGGTACGCTATCGCTAGACAACCCTGCTTGAGACTTCCCGAACGTGGTGGATTACTAAAGAGACGGATAGGGCTGTCACCACCTGCTGCCTACCACACAGCCCTTGAGGATGAATGCATAACCAGCTAGCATTTACATAGGCACCACGCCTACACTCACACTAGATATTCTTCCTTAGATCTTTGCGGAAGAACAGCCAGGAAATAACTAAGTCTAAAATCCTTACTCAGGATGATGACTCAATTAAGTCCTAGCCAGGAAACCTGTGAACATGTACATCATGGAAACACTCTCAAAAGGTGTAACTAGGAAACAACTACAAAGGCACTATCGGACTTGGATAAATAAAAGAGCAAACATCTTTATATTTAAGGCATAAGTCTTATAGAAGAAATGATACAAGAGAACTTATACCAAGGCTTCCAAGACAAATCCAGAATCCCGAGGAGAAGCTCTCAACCCGACTCTAACTCCCAAGCTAACTATCCTACTCTACATTGTAGCAGAAGTAGTGGGAAAGTAATCTTGATGTGTTTCTCTCCCTGATTTTTTTCTTTTTATGCCGAATTTCCCCTCTATTTATAGGTGGCAATGGGCCGGGAGGCATTTATAGGTGGAGTGAAGTCGATAGGCTGAAGTCAGTCCGCCAGGTGGCGGGCAAGGTCGGGCGGCCATGTGTGCCGGGCGGCCGGGCATGCCGGCCGGCATGCACCGTCCGGCGGCGGACAAGGCCGGGCAGCCCTTGGATCGTGTCGGTTCCCGACCGACTCTTCTTGGATGGCTCGGATTTGGTCTCGATGGTGGGTTGTTTTGTCGGTTTCCACTTACTCTCTTCTTTTGGGGCTGGTAGGCCTTATGGGCTTCATGGGCTGGCAACCCCGGGTGGAAAACCTAGGCCGAGCGGCGGCCTTGGCCGGGTGCACTCTCCTGGTTAGGCCACTTGATGGCCTTCTTTCCTTCGCCATATTTCATGTGTCTTGGTCCGAGATGAAAACATGATGTCATGGTGGAGTATTTTGCAGAATCAGCCGAGTGATGATTTCAGCCGGCCGGGTGATGATTTCAGCCATAAACAACCCTGTCGGCCGGTGAAAATGGTTGTAAACGATGGGTTGTTTCTTCATGTTTTTGCATATTTTGGCCCTTTTATACCTGCAAACACATATCTCACCAAAACTTTTGGAACGTTATTAGTTTAAGGAAATATTTAGTGAACTTTGATCTTTTACCTTGCATATCCCGACTGGTTAGCGGCCGATATTGGTTTTTATCGGCCGCCAACACCTCCCCAAGCTTAGATCTTTGCTTGTCCCAAGCAAAGTAAAACTTAGATATGATGGATCACGAGTTGCTTGAATGTTAGAGCCCTATGAGGATCAAGTGCACAAACACATACTCCCACCAAATAGAGGTAAGTGTAAACCAATACAACTTGGTCACTAAATCATCCTCATTGTACAGCGGGGCTTATTGGCATTTGATATCCTTGTCATAAGAGGTTGAAGTCTAGAACAGCTAGTTTAGACTTTGTCATGCAATCTCCTACTTGACCATGAGTCCAAAGTTTTAATATTGCTGCATAAGATTCAAAATCTTCCCTCTAGGTGCAATCTCCCACTATGGCTCTCATCTCTCAAAAAGTGTATTTCCTTACCAAATGCTCATCTATCACACCCGGTTTTAAGGACAAAACCAAGTGCTTATCATATGTGTGCCCAGGAACAAGTTTCACACATATCGACAGTAAAGTGAATAACAGTATAACCAATGTCATTAATAAAGCATACCATTATTACATAAATAATTGTCTTTGAAGACTAAATTGACTCTCTCGATAAATAACAGCGGAAGACACCATAACACCCCAGGCAATCGACCGGGGGCACGCACGCCTAGTAGTAGTCTTCATCAATGTAGTCCATCTCTTCATCTTCTGAGCAGCAGTTTATAGTACAACAATAAAGGGAAATAGCAAAGGTGAGCACATGCCGTACTCAGCAAGTGGGGGAAAACATGACATGCAAGCTTAACAGAAGAAAGGCTAACACAATGGTTCATTCGCATAAATGGGCACCTACACCTAGTAGAAAAGCCATCCGATTTACTAGGTGAAAAGTTCCCACCAGTTATCTCATCTGTCCAACACTACAGGTTAAACCACCTGTAACCAACCATGGGTTAAACCGCCAATGGGAAACCACACTACAGGTTACACCGCCTGTAGAAAACCATGGGTTAAACCGCCCATATGAATCCACACTACAGGTTACACCGCCTGTAGCAAACCAAGGGTTACACCGCCCAAACCAAACTTGGCTACCCACCAAGTCCACCCATAAACCACCATCCTAAATGTGTGAGGATCCAGGCCGCTCATGACCGTGAGCACGGCTGTTATAACAGTTTGACACTCTACAGAGGTTGCACAACTTTACCCACAGGTTGGTGATTTCATCACTATGCAGTGACTAGAGAGTCTCCATGTTGCCCAAATCACACTACCGTAGGTGTGAGGCCAAGAGATCACCACAAGGTCTTTCAGAGCGCTTCCTAGCTTGCTAACAATCCACGCTAAGGTTTCACCGCTGCGGAATTAAACCGTTCCTACAGAAGCCCCCTCTAGCGCCGTGGCTAGGAGTAAACCGTCCATCGCCTGAGTCCAAGAGTAAACTGTCCCGTCCTCCTTCCTCGACTGCTCATAGAACTGGGAAGACATCTCGATACTAAACCATGCCTACCCATATCAGCCATGTGCTTTGTGCTGTTTTCCTAGGTGGCCGCTCCACAAACTACTCTTGTGATCCCAAGCAGGTACCACCACAATCCCACAGTACTATACCGAGTACACGTGCATACCCGCACCATCCTTGCCATCCTCATGCTTGGATCACCTAGGTTCCATGTTGCTATAAAGGATTACCCATCCCTCATGATCATTATGTTAAAGTGAATCATTAGTCAAAATTAACAATAGACACTTCCATTCCCGACATACCAAACTAAGCATGATGTACCCATACTAATAAGCTACACCAGAACCCAGGCGACAAGGAATAATATGGAACAGGATATGACATATGGGATTCAATATTAACAAGCATGCATAGAGATAGAGAGAATATAAAACATAGGTTTAATATGCATCAAGGACACTTGCCTGGTTCCCTTTGCTGCAGCTCAAAGTCTTCAAGATGGAGATCCCGAAAGTTCTCTAACAACGGTTCATCTACTCAACGTCACATCGGAAACACAAGCATACAAACACAATAAGAAACAACACACCATATAGTAACAAACAACAAGGGAAACAATACTATGAGTTGCTACAATCGCGTGAGCGCAAGAATCGTCTCAATCCGAGTTACGAGTAAAAAGTTACAAAGGTTTAAAGTTCTAGGGTTAGAATAATAAATTTGTAAAATAATATAAAACAATATGAATAATTAATATTAAACACTACGATCGCTTTGGTGAAAGAATTTCTCATTTCTGAGCTACGGTTGAAAAGTTATGGCTATTTGAAGTTTCAGGGGTTAAAACGTAAAAATAGGCAAGTTAAAGGACCTAAAAGTAATTTTAGACAAATAATGACTAAACTGTAAAATATACAAATAAAATATAGTTTATGAAAAATTTAGGGACTTAAGAGTAATTTATAAAAAGTATAGGGACTAAATTGTAAAGTATCAGGGTGAAAACATATTTTGTATAAAATTTAGGGACCAAAATGTAATTTTGGAAAAGTTTAGGGGCTTAACTGTAAAATTTACCAGGCCAAAAATATAATTATTTATAGGTTCAGGGGCCTAGGTGTAAAATGATAGGACTAAAACACAATTAGAAATAAGTGTAGGGGCCTAAGTGTAAAAAAGCCCAACCTAATTATTACTTATAAAAATTTAGGGCTAAAATAAAATTACTAGAAGGTACAGGGTTGTTTTTGCAAAATTTTACGACAAAAATATTATTTAGCAAAATACTAGGGTCTTTTCTATAAAATACAGTGCTAGAAATAATTATATAAAAACTCAAGGGCTTAAACATAAATAAATAATGTTCTGAAGAAAACTAGGTTCAAAAATGTAATTTAAATGAAGAGTAGGGGCCTACATGTAAAACTACCAATCACCCAGGATTTTAATTAATTATTTTAACCAAAAACCCCATGGACTGGGTCTATGACCCTGTGGACCCGTGGTCCACTGGTCCAGGGTGGATCGACGGCCATTGACGGCGGCGCAGAGGGCAGGGCTTGCCGGAGGTGGCGCCCTGGTACGTGGAAGCCGAGGAGAAGGGGCGCAAGGGACGTGGCAGGGACGGGGGATGCTCACCGGGGGCTCGCGCAGCCACGGGGAGGACCGATGTGGTGGTGCGAAGCGGCAACGGCAGCGGCTTCCGGCGAGCAGCGGCGATGGTGAGGCGCGGGAGCGAGGCGGCGACGGGGTGCGGAAAAGGCGGCATGGGGGCTGTAGTCCCTGCCTATTTATAGGCACGGTGCCCTAGGCGGCTGTGCACGCTCGCCAAGGTGGCACGGCGGCGTTGGCGGTTAGGGTTCACGGGCGCGCGCGGGGGCTGGGGTGGGCCGAGGCGCGGGGGCGGGCCGGGGCACGCGCTGGGCCGCGGGAGTTGGCAGGCCGAGAGGGAGAGCGGGGGAAGGGGAGTGGGCCGCGTAAGGGACTCTGGCCCAAGGCGGGAGGGAAAGGGGGGAGAGGGAAGTGGGCCTCAGGGAGGGGAATTCGGCCCGTGGCTGTGGCAGGCCGGGAGGGGGAAAGAGGGGGAGGAGAGGGAGGGAGGCTAGGCCGAGAGAAGAGGTTTCGGCCCAAAGGCCTTAAGGTTTTTTTTTTCTTTTTCCTATTCTCTATGTCTAATTCCTATACTAATTCCTAAAAACAAATTCTACATGACTTCAGAAATAATTTTGGCACACAATAAAATCCTACCTACTATTAATCAACATAAATGCAACAAACAATTTTTTAAAAAACAAAAAAAATAACCTATATTTAATTATCTTCTTTAGAAAATAGTTCTTTCTCTTAGACAAATATTAATAACTTAATTAATTATAGAAAATTTTAAAATATTCCAAATTTTGAAAAATCAAGGTGTTACATCATCCTACTTTCTAAAAGTTTAGCATAAATATGTGGAGCTCGGTAGGATGGCGCATTTAGCATGCATGTATTGTTAAGCTAAGAGATGGTCCTAGCAAAAAGACATTGCACATCCTCATTCCAATCATTTAGAAATGATGTCCAGTGAAGAGGGAGAGAATAGACTCACGCGAAGGAACGGGCTACCACAATTGCAAAGGTCTTGGATGCAGATTTATCCCAAAGACTGGATTTTTTGTGCTAGAGAAAAAAGATGGTCCTTTATTTTTTCTCAAAGATATATTTATTTTATTTTTGAATGAACCTTAAAACTTTTTGGTAAAGCACATCCATGAGAGCTGATAAACATTTTCTTTCTTTTCTTTCTTTGTTTCTTTCTTTCAGCTCTCATGGTGTAAAGAAGCTAATTCAATGGTTCCAATATTTGTTTGGAAACTTTTCCTGAGCAATTGTCTAGGAGGACCGTAATCTTTTAATGGGATCAAAGGCTCGCAAAAACAAAGATTTTGGTTAACATGCTTGGTGGAGTGGATGCATGATTTCGGTGTGGAAGCCGCATAATCAAGCATGATTAATTTGGGAACTCAAAAATAACACGAAGGAAAATGATTGGCTTTGGAAGTGCAAGTCCCTCATAAGGATCAAATCCTAACTAAACTCAATGCATGCATAAATGGCGTAGACATGGTTTTGCTAATCAATATTCGGCCATGGTTGGAAATTGTCTACCATAGGGAAGATGTGCACCAAGTAGGGGGTTTTTTTGTTGCAGCATTGTTTTGAAACAAATCATTGGACTCTAATCATAAGGAAATCATAGACTCATTCAAAACATGCCATATCATAAACTCCAACAACTAGACTTGGTGTTTATTATCCTTTTTGCACCCACTAAAACATAGAGGGACTAGCGTTATCATCATGTCGGTCTATCATTACCAAAGTAATAAGGAGTAGAGGTTGTAATCTTGAGACTCAAAGGGCACTATCAGAGCAACTATTCACAATTTCCATATGCAAGTTAGGGGCAAAGTTCTCAATTTTATTCAAAAATAGTAAATCTTTTTGCAATTTTTTTATGACTTTCGATAAGACAACAAGATAAATCTTTCTGTATTTTTGTTTCACAAAATAAGCAACTAGATAGAAGAGAGAGAGAGAGAAAGAGAGAGAGAGAGAGAGAGAGAGAAAGAGAGAGAGAGAGAGAGAGAAGTATTTGATGGCAAACCTTGGTTTATGTACCTCCCTAAGCTTAGGTCTTTGCAAGATTTATGTTTAAAAGAGGTCGTCACTGTAGCGATGGATACTCAAGGTTCATAGTAGACACCCTTCAAATGTTTGTCATTGTGGGATACTTGCTTTATGGGTATCCTCATACAAGGCTAAAGTTGGTGGCCGACCGGGTACTTCATCAACAAGGAAACCGACCGACTCGGCTTGGAGTGCAAGACAAGAAAGATTAGACATGCTATATAGAACCATTGTAGAGTACGACTAGGACTCTGCTTGTACCCCCCTGTCGACCGGATATATAAGGCGGCAGGGTACCCCCCATAGGGGGAGAGGAGGGATAGTTCGAGCAATTTAGGCTTAACATCTCGTGACAATCAATTCAATACAGAACACAGGACGTAGGGTTTTTACTCTCATTGAGAGGGCCCGAACCTGTATAATTCGGTGTCTTGTGTAACCATCATAGTTCTTGGTCTCGATGTAGCCCTATATATTTACTGCCGGTCTTGAGCATCGAGAGTTGGCGCACCAGGAAGGGGACAAGGCTCACCGGGATTCTCCATCGACTACGATGGCCGAACTTCCCATCATCCAATACTCTCCGGACTTCAAGATCTTCTTTGGATTGCTCGACTTCACGGTCGGCCACAATGGAGCCCTAGGTCTGAACAACTACAGATCAGACTATGACTGCAGCTAGCCCCATGGCGTGATCACCGAGTCCGTCTGACATTATCCCTGCATTGATCCCACTCGTATCCGAGCAGGAAGACTCCGCCTTCAGATATGACGTGACGTCAGATCGATCTTTTGATGAGGACACGGTCGGATCGACCTACTCATATCCCCATACAGTTAACATGGTGGATATAGTAGATCCTGCTGCTGGAAACCAGTCGGTCGAAGGAGGCCAATAGGATGATAACCCGCCAGCTGATGAATTATTGGTCGGTCATCGCCATCGACCAAGAGGGTCGCGCGGATCGCGTAACGCACGCCGACTGGATCTTGCCCTGACCATGAAGTGAATGGCGTTAAGGTCTACCACACCCCACAGAACAACATCACCGGGGCCAAGACATTGCTTGACACCTTAATGGTTGATGCCCACTATCAAACTCCTGCTATGCAGAAGGCGGTGGCTATGCTCAAAGCCGCCGCAGCACAAGATGCTGCAAAGTCTCAGTCGGTCGCAAGTTCCAGCCATGTATCTCCTCATGGTCGGCGAAGGTGCAAAGATCTGAGAAATTCTCTCAGCCTCCATGATGGACGAGACACCATCAACTCTCACCACGAGGAACGCGCTCAGGACAACAACGCTATGAGGAAGAGCGGCGTGAACGAAGAATGGACGCCCGAGGGGAAGACCGGTGGGATGACCGATGAGAAGACCGACGGGACAACCCACGGGATGATCGTCAGAACCCTCCTCCAAGAGACAACCACGACGACCGACGTCGACATGACAATCGGGATCAGCGCGATAATGATGGCAATCGACGACATCATCATGACGAGGATGTTGGCCCACGCCACCGTCGTAGCCCAACCACGTCCCAGACCGACAAAGGCGGTCACCAACGTTGACTGATGATAAGATCGATGGCATCAAGGCTTACGTCCCTCGACTTCGCATTGCTCGATGGTCGAAAGGATTCAAGCCGGTTCCCATCAAAAAATATGATGGACAAACCAATCCCCGAGAGTGGTTACAACTCTATAGCACGGCGATCCGATCGGTTGGAGGTGATTCCTATGTAATGGCTAATTACCTTTCGGTCTACTTAGATCCTGCCGCTCGGATATGGCTCACATCTCTACCTGAGGAGTCAGTCACATCCTGGGGAGACCTCAACCGGAAACTCATAGAAAGTTTCCAAGCAACTTGCAACCGACCGGGCAACCACTTCGACCTCACTCGGATCAAGCAGAAAGGAGACGAGCCTCTTCGTGACTACATCAAGCGGTTTTGCGCTAAGAAGACTAAGATCCCCAACGTTCCCGATCAGCAAATCATTACTGCCTTCCTGGGTGGAATTCGCAGTGATGATCTAGTCCGGGAAATCGGTCGGAGGAACCATGATCTCAAGCTCACCGCTCAAGAGTGCTTTGGGATTGCTGATAAGTATGCATCAGGGGAGTCTGCACTGGATGATATCCGAGGAAAGGGCAAGGAGAAGTGGTCGGATAAGCCTGAGTCCTCCAAGAAGGACAAGAAGAGAAAACCTGACAATGTTGTCAACACAGTGTACCGGTTTCGGAAGAATCCTCGGATGAACCAGCCGTCTACTGATGAGTTGCTGAGTGGCATTTGCCCTTGGCATCCCAAGGGAAACCACAAAGCAAAGGATTGCTATTATTTGAAGGGTTTTGCAACAGCTGCGCTCAAGGTGGCCAAAGATCCCCCAAGGCGCAACAACAGCAACAAAGACAAGCCTAAGGATGATGATGACAAGGATGATTCAGGAGAGTTCTAGGAGCCCCGCAAAGAAGTAAACTTCTTCTTTGGAGGCCCGGATGCCTATACATCCAAGCGCAAGCAAAAGTTAGGGCTTCAAGAGATTAACTCGGTGGAGCCAGCTACACCTTAGAACATGAGGTGGTCTGAGATGCCAATCACCTTTGATCGGTCGGACCATCCAAAACATCTACCAAAACCAGGTCGCTACCCATTGGTGCTTGCTGCGACTATGAAGGAGGTAAAGTTCAACAGAGTACTCATCGATGGAGGAAGCAGTTTGGACCTAATCTTTACTAGGACCCTTCAAGAGCTTGATCTATCAATCAATGACCTCCAACCGAGTTCTTCACCCTTCCATGGGATTGTGCCTAGGAAGACTTCAGTCCCAATTGGACAAATCACTCTGCCAGTCACCTTTGGCACCCGTGATAATTTTAGGACAGAGCGTATCCTCTTCCAGGTGGCAGACTTCGAGTCAGCATACCATGCTATCATCGGTCGACCGGTGATGGCAAGGTTTATGGCTGTTCCACACTATCCGTACCTCACCCTCAAGATGCCAGGCCCGAACAGAATAATCTCCCTCCACTCTGATCTTTGGAATTCTTGAGATCCAGAAGGCGGTCGGTATAGAGGAGCAGACTGGAACGGAGGTTCCTACAAAAAAAACTACCAAGGACAAGATCCAGACCGATGACATCCAAACCAAGGAGATTTCGCTCGATCCTGAGGACCCCAATAAGGTGACTTATGCTGGGGTCAACCTTGATGAAAAATAGGAACTCGCGCTCACTCTTTTCCTCCAGGAAAATAGGGATATCTTTGACATGCCGGGAGTTCCTAAGGAAAAGATTGAGCACGTGTTAAGGGTACCTCTATAGGCTACCCCCATTCGCCAAGGGCTTAGAAGATTTGCGCAAGATTGCAAGGACGCTATGAAGAAGGAGATAGTTAGATTGTTAGAAGCTAAGTTTATAAAGGAGGTGTATCATCCCGACTAGTTAGCAAATCCAGTCCTTGTACCTAAAAAGAATAAAGAGTGGAGGATGTGTGTGGATTATACCAATCTCAACAAGGTCTGCCCAAAAGACCCCTTCGCTCTTCCTCGTATTGATCAGATTGTGGATTCGACAGCCGGGTGTGAGCTTTTAAGCTTTCTGGATGCCTAATCAGGCTATCACTAGATCCCACTGAGAGTCGAAGATCAGATCAAGACTTCCTTTATAACACCCTTCGGCACCTATTGCTATATCACTATGTCGTTCGGTCTGAAAAATGCTGGCGCAACTTACCAACGAGGTATTCAACACTGCCTTGCCACTCAGATCGATCGGAACGCTGAAGCATATGTTGACGACATCGTTGTCAAGACTCGAAAAGTTAAAGAACTTCTCTCTGACCTGGCAGAAACCTTTGACAATCTAAGACATTATTCAATGAAGCTGAATCCTAAAAAGTGTGTTTTTGGGGTTCCATCAGGAAAGTTACTCGGTTACATCGTTTCAAAACGAGGTATAGAGGCTAACCCAGATAAAATCAAGGCAATCCTTGATATGAAGCCGCCTAATTCTCAAAGGGACGTTCAGAAGCTGACCGGATGCATGGCATCTTTGAGTCGCTTTATTTCCCGATTGGGGGTTAGGGGGTTACCACTCTTCTGGTTGCTTAAAAAGCAGGACGACTTTGTTTGGACTGAGGAGGCGCAGTCGGCACTGGACAAATTAAAGATTCATCTCAGCAGTATTCTAGTGTTGGTGCCTCCAGAGCCAGGAGAAAAACTTCAGCTTTACATCTCGGCCACAACCCAAGTTGTGAGTACTGTTTTGACAGTCGACCGAGAAGAGGAGGGACATGTGCAAAAAGTACAGCATCTGGTCTACTTTGTGAGCGAGGTTCTTAGCGCCTCTAAGACAAGGTACCAGCAAATCTTGAAGTTGTTATATGCATTCTTGATCACCTCGAGGAAGTTGAAGCACTATTTCCAAGCTCATCCAATTGAAGTTCGAACTTCTTTTGCACTTGGGACGGTATTACATAACCGAGAAGCTGAAGGAAAAATAGCCAAGTGGGCAGTCGAGCTTGGTCAGTATACTATTACATTCGTGCCTCGATCGGCTATAAAGGGACAAGCGTTAGCTGAATTCGTTGCCGAGTGGACAGAGATTCAAAATCCACCTGCTACCCAAGATATCGAGTACTGGAAAATGTACTTTGATGGTTCCCTTCAATTACAAGGGGCAGGTGTGGGAGTTGTATTTATCTTGCCAACTGGAGAAAGGCTTCGATACATCCTTCAAATCATGTTTTGTGTGTCTAATAATGTTGCGGAATATGAAGCTCTCCTACACGGTCTGCGCATTGCTGCGTCACTCGGCATTAAGCGCATCGACATATTTGGTGATTTGGCCTTGGTCATCAATCAGGTTACCAAGGATTGGAATTGTGTAGATGATAACATGAGTGCTTATTGCCAAGAAGTGCGAAAACTCGAAGACAAGTTTGATGGATTGAAGTTCACACATGTTCTCCGAGATAATAACCAGGCGGCTGATGAGTTAGCCAAGATAGGATCATCTCGGTCTGCAGTACCGTCGGATGTTTTCCTACATGTTCTGGATTCCCCAGTGATTTCTCTCCGGTCGGACGTGTTGATGAGTATTGTTGCTGATCTTGTTGACGATGACGTCTCCAAGACCGACTGGCGCGACCCACTCATTCAGTATTTGGATAAGGGAACGCTGCCCTCGGATCCTGATGAGCAGCAAAGATTGGAGATCCGATCTCGAGGATACTTGTTGGTGGGGAACCAACTTTACAAAAGGGGTGGTTCCAACATTTTGATGCGATGCATCTCAATTCCTGAAGGCCAGAAGTTGGTAGAAGAGATTCATTCAGGAATATGCAGCAATCATGCAGCTTCCAGGACTTCGGTTGACAAGGCTTCTGGCAAGGGTTTTATTGGCCCACGACGGTCGAAGATGCACACCAAGTTGTGCGGAAGTGTGAGGGTTGTCAATTCTTCGCTCAACAAACACATGTGCCTTCACAGCAACTTCACATGATACCTTTGACTTGGCCTTTTGCTGTTTGGGGGCTTGATATTGTCGGTCCTTTCAAGAAAGCGCCAGGCGGGTTCACTCATTTGTTTGTTGCTATCGACAAATTCACCAAATGGATTGAAGCAAAGCCGGTTGGCAAGATTACATCCAAGAAGGAAATTGAGTTTGTCAAAGATATATTCACTCGGTTTGGAGTTCCTCATGATATCATTACCGATAATGGCACTCAATTCACTTCAGTGGAGTTCTGAGACTTTGCCGATGAGATGGGAGTGAAGATCCACTTTGCATCAGTGGCTCATCCGAAAAGCAATGGGCAGGTTGAACGGGCCAATGGTATGATTCTTCAAGGATTAAAGCCGCGGATATTTGACAGACTCAAACCTTATGCCGGTCGGTGGGTCAAAGAGTTGCCTTCAGTCCTTTGGGGGCTTCGGACAAACAATAGTTGGGCTACTAGACCATCACCCTTTTCATTGGTCTATAGCTCAGAAGCTATGTTGCCGACTGAGGTCAGTCTTGTCTCGGCACGAGTTCAAGCGTACGATGAAAAGCTTTCTGAGGAGAACCGAGTGATTGATTTGATTACGGCAGAGGAGTTGCATGATCGCGCTCTGTTTCGGTCGGCACTCTACCAACAAGGCTTGTGTCGTTATTATGATACGAACGTCCGCAGCCGCCATTTTCAAGTTGGAGACCTAGTGCTTCGCCGAGTGCAATCGACAAAGAATCAGCATAAGCTCTCGCCAAAGTGGGAAGGACCGTACGTAGTGAAGGAAGTCACTCGCCCGGGGGCTTACCGACTGATGTACAAAGACGGCGATGATATTCCAAACTCCTGGAACATAAATCAGCTACGTCGTTTTTTATGAATGAAACTTTCATCTTTTTTAATGAAAGATTTTCTGATGATTTTCATTCTATATCTGTCTCGATTCCTTAATTTATACTATTAAACAATCGAGCCAGGGGGCTAGCAATAATGTCCCATCTCGGTCTAACCATATTTTGGTTTTGGCCTATTTTTTGATCGACTTATTATCATAAGATCTTGAGATCTTGAGTTTTGGTCTTTATTATTTTGGTCTTACGCTTATACATCATGGTTAAAAACTTTGTGCTGCACATCAGACTACCACTACACTAAACCCAGAGCCAAAAGTGTGAGAGGTCATGTGTCGATTGGTTGATTCTATTTGTTACGCGGTTACGGGTTACAACCTCATATGTTATGGCAGACCGATGCAATCTTTGTTTCTCTTGATAGAAACATGTCAATGATATCTTTGTCAAACTTCTAAAGCTATAAAAGCATAAGATTAGTTTATACACAAGTATCATTACAATAATACTACTAATGTTTTACAATATTACAGGATTATATCTCCTTTGAAGGAGAAGAAGAGTCAGCCCGAAGTTCAACCTCTGGAGTTGCCGGGGGAGTCGGCACGGTCGGATTGATTTCTATATTTTTGATCAAGGCCTGGGAAGTCTCTAGCATGGAATCTAGGAGCAGCTGACATTGGTTGTCGGTCAGGTCGGGGTTAAATCCCTCTTTGATCTTGTCCAATGGCAGAGCAGGAGACCAGGATTAGCAAAATCGCCAGCACTTGACTCCGGCTTCGGTCGCCACTCGCCGAGTGTTATGAGCAATGGCTTTTGAAGCATGCTCCAACAAGTAGTCCAGAGAGTGACCGGGCTGCTCTACTCAGTTAGCATGAACATAGTTCATTGCTTTCCGAGCGGCATAAGATAGAGCTGCAAATAATAATTATTGGTCAGTATGATCAACAGAAGAATCAAGCAGAAGGAAGAAGTCAAAGGCTTACTAGCAAGTTTACATTTGAATGATTTGGAGACAGCCTTAGCCTCCTCTATCTTCACGTCAGACCCCTTCAGCTCCTCCTGTAGCCGAGTGATCTCGGTCTTCTGGTCTTCAACCAATTTGGAGAGGCTTTCCTTCTCAACCTTCAAGGCGTCAACGAACCTCTGTTGGTTGGAAGTCAACTTCTCCAGATCGGTGATTTTTTAATCGCGACCTAAAAGTAAAGCTTTTAGCATTAAAGTGGTCAGCAGATTGCTTAAATATGGATGGAAGGAAAACTTACCAGCCAGATCTGCACGAACTTGGTCTAAGACCTTGTTTATCTCTTGTCGGTCGGCCAGCAGCTTTTTGTTTTCCTCTAGGGCCTTAGAGAGCTGCTGACCGATGACTAGCAAGACAAATAAGAAGTTAGTCTAAAACATAAAGACAAGAAGATTAGGCGATCAAGGACATACCGAAAGTTTCGGCTTCAAGATATTCCACTCTAGCCTGCTTTCGCTCCACAAGAGCATACACTTTCTGATATGCAGAAGATAAATGAGCTAAAAGATGAGAGCGAAGCAAGGTAAAAGCATAATGTTGAGTTACCTTGTTGGACTCCCGGTGTTGGTGCAAAATCTCCGCATCCTCTACCTCAGGCCGACCAAGCATATCTGCAGGAAGAGTTCTTTTACCTTTGTCAAGAGGCAAAGAGATATTAGTCGGAGTGGTCTGAGACAGAGGCTCGGGAGTGGAGGCAGGAACCGTCTGTTCAAATAGTTTATCCACTTCGGTCGGCGTGTTTGAAGACTTGCCAACCGAATGGGACACACCAGTCGGATGAAGTGGGAGCGCAGACCGAGTATCCTCAGATCCTTGAGCACTCTGAGAATCACTTTTCTGACTGCCAAGAATAAATAAATAAATAAAAGAAAGAGATCAGGAGATGTTGAGATCAACAATAAGAGACAAGGAGTATAGGGTTTAAAGATTAAACCTGGGAGCCTTCTTGAGCTTGATCCGGCATAGCCTCTTCTTTGAAGAAGTTGACTGAAAATCAGTCTCCTTCCTCTTTTGAGAGGGCTAGTTAGTCTTGCCAGTCTACACTACCTCTTCCGTTGACCTCTGAGTTTGGCTCTGTGACAACCCTACTCCGAAAAGTAGAGTATGTCGCACAGGATCGTCTCGAGAGATGGTTAACGAAGTAACCATACATAGCATTCACACATGAACATTCATCATTTACAAAGATACATCACTTAGAGGAGTAAGTTTACAAGTCCGGTGTTCAAATTAAGCTGAGTTCAGATCTGATACAAAATATGAGTCCTTGGTACATATTACATAATTTAGCGGAAGCGGTGAAACGACAAAACACGACGTTGCCTACGTGAACCATGCCAGCCCTATTGCGATGGCTCACTCACCACGGTTAGGAGAACTGGGGACCCATTCGATGGTCCAATTTGAGGCTCCTCACCTTCCCACACAACCTTATTACAACAACCACAATAGGTCGCTTGAGGAAAACCTGAAAAACAACATCAACGCAAAGCCTGAGTATCTAACATACTCCGCAAGACTTACCCGTCAACCGGTTTACTAAAACTGACTCCCAGTATGCAGGGGGCTGACCAGGTTTATTTGATAATTGCATAAAAAGCTCCTATTAGTTCTATGCTGCACTTTCAATTTCCTTAAACAAGATTTTACTTTGCTTATTGTAGAACACAGCTATGGTGAGTCTAGCCAGCTGCTAAGACATGAATATAGCGGAGAGCAATACATCATAGCATTGTGTATCCATAGCATAAAAAAATTTCAGAAACATAACCACAACTCTACTACTTAACATATCATTGCCGCTGCTCGAACAAGAGGTACTCATAACCGCGAGGGACGGCAATTCGGATTGATTTACATCCTGCAGGGAAAACCCAAATACACGACATACGCATCATTTAAGAACACGTATGGCCACCGTTCACAAGATTGCTATAAAGTCGATCCGGGGCCATCGATCTTGAGTACACGTCCTCCACGCGATACAGTACTTCATATCCGAGGCTTAACCCATGCACTCTCTAGCGGTCCTCAAACCCGTGCAACCACCGTGCTGTTCACATCACCTCTGGATCGATGAGTATGGCCGTCCAACAATACGGCGCCCAAGTTACTAGGTTTACCAATTCCCATATTAAAGGTATGCACTTGGTACAGTGCAATACTTGTTCGTGGAGTTGCAACGATAGGTGCTCCATTTTTATCAAGTTCATCAACCAATTGAACCATAGTTGAATCTATAACCTACCGTTGACTCCATTAGTTTAAGCATAGCATTTGCTAACGACAAGGCTTACTAACATACTAATCATAGGTCATTGCTGGAGTATGCAAGTGTGTTTCATCCAAGTCCTACACTTAATGCACAATACAATATTCCTAACTGGTGATAAAGAAAAAGGACTCGAATGGTAAAATGGGTTATGCACCGGGGCTTGCCTTGGGTGTGATCGTAGTTAGCGTCGTCACCAAAGTGCACTTCAGCTCCTTGCTGGTCCGGTGTGATCTCCTCGGTCTCGATTCCTATGTGGAATGGACATGCATCAATGCTAAGGAATACACAAGGTTTCATGGAGTTTTCTTAATTAAGATGGAATGCATGGCATGAAGATTCATGGCACTTCCTCAGCAAATAAAAATTTATGACTAATCATTTATTCATGAATGTGTGCACACCTAAGTATGACATGGTAACTACTGAATTTTTGAAGGAGACAAACTTCTAATTACTAGAATGCAACTTTTACTTATCACAATCTTAGTGTAAGTCTACTTTAACATGAGCATGGCCTAGGTGTTGCTTAAATGACCTCACATGCTGAGGGGGATATGAGAATGTAGTACTTAGGGTCAAATTTCAGAAAGTTCATTTTTTGAGCCACTTAGCTAAAGTGACCATGTGCAAACTAACACTAGACCTAGACATGGCATTTTTAATTTCATCACTAGTTCTAACTCATATAGTTAATTAAGAACCAAAGCATAGAACTGAAACATGAGAATTTCTACTGAAATGTGAAGTTGAGGTATTTTCCATGGATTTTCAGAAAATAACTAATTCCTACTTTCATTAACTATACACATGAAGTAACATTTATATGAAGAAATTCCTAGTTAATTAACAACTGATCAATTTCGATAGAGAATTTATACATAGGTAGCTTCAAATTTTTCATGGAATTTTACACAAGTGTGCAAGTGCGTAAGGAACAGAAATGCCAAATTTCATGAACAAATTCCTAGCCAATAATTTATATAAATTCAATTACTAAAAATGAGGATTATGCAATAATACTGAAAATATGCATAAAAATAGAAATGTGCTTTTGCAGAAAGTTTAAGGATGCCCTGAAATGCTTACTGAGCAAATTTCATGAATTTACCATTTACACATAATTACATATGAATTTATTAAGCAAATTAGGGTTGTGACTTTGATGGATTAAGTAAATTAATTTACTGAATAAACTTGGACTTGATCCTATTTTTCTGGTAGAGCAAGATTTTAGGCGTTGAACAAAATTAATTTCACAATTTTTGGCCTTGTATTTCTCGAGATATTGAATTTTGATGTTCATTCAAAGTTCACTGTTATTTACAGTTTTGCCACTGGGTTCAAATCCTATCAGACGCGCGCGCGCGGCGGACGGCGACGGCAAGCTCGGGCCCGCGGCTGATCGGCGGCACGGCAGGGGCTCGCGTGTGACTCGGATGGCCTCCATGCCGAGGGGATCTCGAGGAGGGGGTCAGTGAGGGAAGTGGCTCACCGGAGATCGCCAGCGACGACGCGCGGCGGCAGGGGCAGCTCCGGCGAGGCCCACGCGACGGTGCCGAGGGGGGGGACAGGCTGGGGTTTGGTCGATGAGCTCCGCGGAGGCTTGGGGACGGTCAAGCATCAAGGAACTCATCGAGGGGGAAGGTCGGAGGTGGGTTCCCAGCGGCGGCGACTCCGGTTTCGCAAATTCCGGCGAGGGCACTGCACAGGGGAGGAAGGGAGTCAGAGGGGAGTGGGGTGGAGTCCTTGCGCGTCGATTTGCGAAGAGAGAGTGGACGGAGAGCTTGCCTAGGCCAAGCTCTCGGCGGCGGCGACCATGGCGGCCAGAACAGAGCACTAGCTCGGTTTTCCGCCGGGGAGAGGAAAGGGAAGTGAGTGCCGACGCTCGGGGGTGCTCGGGAGGGTGTGAGAGCCGGTTGCGAGTTGAGAGAGTGAGAGAAATGAGGCTGGTGTGCTGCTGCTGCCGCTGCTCCCCTTTTGACTCGGCCGGCGGAGTGATGGCCGAGAGCGGGTGAGAGAGGAAGAGAGAGGGAGGAGGGGTCGCGCTGTCGGCAGGGGAGTGGCTGACGGCGATGGGCGGCTTCAATTCCCGGCCGGTGGCACAGGGCGGCGAGTTGGCAGTGCAGTGGCCGGCATGGGGCGACAGGAAACGGCGGTGGCGACAGTGGCCGGGTACAACCCGGTGTCAGGTTGGAATTGGCTAGAGGGAGAGAATTCTTGACCCGGTTTTTGACTCAGAACTTGGACTCGGGTTTGATACAATTCGCCACGTTCCCTTGCTCCAAACTGGACACCAATTTTTGTGTGGGTTCAGTGAAACGTGTGCTCCAACTTTTCGTTTGGGTGCACCAGCTAAATTCGCATTGAGAAATTATGAAAATTCCAAACCCGAAATACACTTTTCTGACTTTGGGGGAATTTTTAAGGGTATCAATTGGTTACCAAAAATTCTGGAAAAATTCTCAAAATTCTATTTTATTATGGCCATTCAGAATATGCAAAAATATTGTGGTACTTTCATGGGTTTTGGTAATGTTTGGGAATGACCCCTTTTTGAATATTATGGACTTAATTAAGTAGGTTTCCTCTTTTTATTCTTTGGCACATGGATTAATTATGCTTTTGCTTAGCCCTTAATTGATGTTTGGTTTTGTTAACTTCATTTTGTGACATGGGATGTCACAGCACACCCCCCTTAAGGAAATCTCGTCCCGAGATTTGCAAAAGAACGAACAAGAGGGAGGGGTGCGGATGGTTACCGGTTATGGGAGGCCAAAAATTCTGGAAAGTTGGCCTTCAGAAACTCCTCTTGTTCCCATGTGGCTTCCTCTTCAGTATGGTTACTTCATTGCACTTCGTAGAAGGTGATAGTGCGGCTGCGAGTTACTCGGTCCTTTTGATCGAGGATGCGAACGGGGTATTCGGGGTAGGAGAGGTCTTCTTCCAATTGCTCGGTGTCGGAGATAACCACGTCGATCGGGGGCTTCAAACACCTCTTGAGTTGCGAGACATGGAAGATGTTGTGCACCCGCTCAAGATTTTCCGGTAGTTGCAACCAATAAGCAACGGCGCTATGCTTTTCCGTGATCGGAAAAGGTCTGATATACCGGGCTGCTAATTTCCCTTTGATTCCAAAACGAGATACACCTTTGTTGGGAGAAACCCGAAGATAGACATGATCTCCCTTTTCGAACTCCAATGGACGTCTCCTTTTATTAGAGTAACTCATTTGGCGGGATTGCGCAGCCTTCATGTTAGCTTGGATTTGTCGCACCTTCTCTTCGGCTTGCGTGACCAGATCGGGACCGAAAGTAATTCTTTCTCCCGACTCTGACCAATTCAGCGGGGTTCGACACGAGTGACCATACAAAGCTTCAAATGGCGACATTCCCAAACTTACTTGATAACTATTGTTGTAGGAGAATTCAGCGAACGGGAGGCAAGATTCCCAATTTCCACGATTGTCTAGCACACAAGCTCTTAATAAATCTTCCAAATATTGATTTAGTCTCTCGGTTTGTCCATCGGTTTGTGGATGATAAGCGGAACTGCGGATGAGAGTGGTGCCAAGACAAGCGTGCAATTGCTCCCAAAAACGAGCAATAAATTAGGGGCCTCGATCGGAGATGATCGTCTTGGGCACACCGTGAAAGCATAGAATCCGCACAATGTAGAGCTCGGCATATTGCTTAGTAGAGTAGGTTGTATGGACGGGGATAAAATGAGCAGATTTGGTCAACCTATCCACAATAACCCATATGGAATCCTGCTTCTTGGGTGTGAGGGGTAGTCCAACGATGAAGTCCATAGCAATGTCTTCCCATTTCCAAGCGGGGATTTTCAATGGGTGTAAAAGACCGGCTGCTCTCAAATGATCGGCCTTCACACGTTGGCAAGTGTCACATTCGGAGACATAACGAGCAACCTCTCGTTTCATGCGTGTCCACCAAAACTTTTCCCTTAACCCGCGATACATTTTGTTGCTGCTGGGGTGTATGGAGTATTTGGACAAGTGAGCCTCATCCAAAATTTTCTTTCTTAGCTCCTCATTCTTCGGAACAACAAGGCGATTGTTGAACCAAAGTACTCCATCTTCATCTTGTCGGAAACATGCAGCTTCTTCCTTCCCAATTTTCTGGCGGATATACTCCATTCCTTTGTCCTGTTTCTGGGCTTCCACGATTTCTTCCCGAAGAGTAGGAATGAGAGCCAAATTATATAAGGATCCATGTGGAATGACACGAAGACTTGGTTTGCTCGGATCTGAAATCGGGCGAGCTTCCATAGAGCAAACAATCGTGTGATTGCATTGGTCCCTTCGACTCAAGGCGTCGGCAACCACGTTTGCTTTTCCGGGGTGATAATGAATTTCCAACTCATAACCTTGATCAGTTCCAACCATCTACGTTGCCACATATTCAGTTCTTGTTGAGTGAAGATATATTTGAGACTTTTGTGGTCGGTGTAGAGGTTGACAAGATTACCGAGTAGGTAGTGGCGCCAAGTTTTCAAGGCTAGAACAATAGAGGCCAATTCTAAGTCATGAGTGGGATAGTTTTGCTCATGCTTCCGGAGCTGTCGTGAGGCATAGGTAATGACACGACCTTCTTGCATAAGCACACAACCCAATCCGGTGCCGGAGGCATCGCAATAAACATCGAATGGTTTGGTGATATCGGGTTGAGCTAAAACCGGAGCGGTTGTCAGATGCTTCTTGAGTGACTGAAAAGCTTCTTCACATGCACCACTCCACTTGAACTTAGAATCCTTTTCCAGCAGCTTGGTCATAGGCTTGGCAATACTTGAGAAGTTGGGAATGAATTTCTGATAATAACCGGCAAGACCAAGGAAACTGCGAATTTGTCTAACCGATTTTGGAGCCTTCCAATTCAGCACATCCTCTACTTTGCTAGGGTCCACGGCTACTCCTTCTGCTGATATGATGTGGCCCAAGAATGGAACTTGCTTTAGCCAAAATTCACATTTACTAAATTTGGCGTAAAGTTGGTGAGCTCGGAGTCGTTGTAGAACAATGCGAAGGTGTTCGGCGTGTTCTTCTTCGGACTTAGAGTAGATCAGAATATCATCGATGAATACCACTACGAACTTATCCAATTCGGGCATGAATACGGAATTCATCAAATACATGAAATGGGCTGGAGCATTGGTGAGACCGAAAGACATGACAAGATATTCGAAAAGACCATATCGGGTGGAGAATGCTGTTTTTGGAATATCTTCGGCTCGGATTTTTATTTGATGGTAACCGGATCGGAGATCAATCTTGGAGAAGACTTTAGCACCTACTAGCTGATCAAAAAGGATATCGATTCGAGGTAGAGGGTACTTGTTCTTGATGGTTACCGCGTTTAACGGTCTATAGTCGACACATAGGCGTAGGGTTTTGTCTTTCTTCTTCACAAAGAGAGCAGGACAACCCCAGGGAGATGAACTTGGTCGGATATAGCCCTTGTCCATAAGCTCTTGTAACTGATCTTTCAACTCCGCTAATTCATTAGGAGCCATTTTGTACGGCCTACGAGCGATAGGCGCCGTACCGGGTACGAGTTCAATCTTAAACTCAACATCCCTGTCCGGAGGCATGCCCGGCAAATCGTCTGGAAAGACGTCGGGAAAATCGCAAACCACTGGAATATTTGCTAGCTCCTTCCCTTCCACATGACATACTTGAGAGGTGGACGACTTGAGATACGGCAATCGGAGAATAGAAGGGTCGTGTAATGGTGAGTTCAAATGGACTTCTCGGTCCTCAAGGTGCAATACAGCTTTGTGACTAGTCATCCATTTCATACCGAGAATTATGTCGATGCTTTGGCCATTTAAGACAATTAGAGAAGTGGGATATATGTTGTTGGCTAGCTTAAGTGGCACTTTCCTTAACTCGAGATGAGCCCTTATTTTTCCACCGGAAGACGTAATAACGTACGGGGTTCCCATAGTGGTGGGGGTAATTTTCAGATGATTTGCACATGCTTGACTAATGAATCATGCGTTGCTCCTGAATCAAAAAGAACCATGGCAGCATGTTGGTTGATCGAGAACGTACCTGCGAGAACGGGTTCTCCAGCTCGGGTCTCTTCGACCGTGGTATAGTTGACTCGGCCATTCTTGTGAGTGGGGGTAGACGACTGAGGACGACTCCCATTGCTGCCATTATTGTTGTTGCCGCTGTTGTGGTTGTTGTTTTTGTTCCCGGAAGTGTTGAAGTTGTTGTTGTTGCTCGGGTTGCGCTTCGGAAACCGACATTCTTTAGCAAAGTGACCGGTGCGGCCACAATTGTAGCATGGCTGTGAGGAGTTGGTCTTCACCACTTGATTGCTTTGCTGCGATGGGCGAGAACTAGAAGATTGCTGCTGGTTTCCCCCACGGAATCGCGAGTGCTGCTGCGAGAATGACGAGCGAGGTCCTCCTCCCGACGGTACCGCAGCCCGGAATTTCTGTCCGGTCGGGGAAGTGATTGCTAGCTTGTACTTGGGCGGTGCGGAGCCGGATGAACTTCCCATAGCACGTTTCCTCTTCTTGTCCTCTTGATTGGCACGGATGGCATCTTCTTGCACAATGGCGGCACTCATCAAGTCATTGAATGTGCCGGTGGTGACTTGCGCCAATCGGTCTTGTAGCTTCGGGGTAAGTCCCGAACGAAAGCAGTCTTTCTTTTTCTCGTCCGTATCAGCGTGATACGACGCGTACTGGGCCAAGTAGTTGAACTTTCGTGCATACTCTTGCGCGGTTCCGGAGCCTTGCTTCAAGTTGAGGAACTCCTGCAACTTGCGCTTCATAAGTCCAGCGGGTATGTGGTGTACACGGAAAGCAGTGCAAAACTCTGCCCAAGTAACTTGGTGACCCACGGCGAGAGCGGTGGTGAAGCTGGCCCAGCAAGCACTTGCGGAGCCACGGAGCTGTTGCGCGGCGAAGAGAGGCTTCTGCTGCTCGGTGCAGTGGAGGAGTGCGAACTTCGACTCAAACGTGCGAATGAAGTTGTCCGCTTCCAGAGGATCACCGACTTCTCCAAAGGTGGGCGGGTGAGTCGCCCAAAAGTCGGCGTAAGAGGATTCCTGCTGTTGATGTGGTGGTGGTCCATGAGCTCCCTGACGGTTCATGTTCTCCATGAACATGCGGAACATCTTGTTCTGATTGTGGATGAGCTGCTCCATAGCCGTCAGAGGTGGCGCGTGGGGCAGCGGCCCAGTTCCGCCAATGTTCGAGGCGCCGGGAGCATCACTGACGTTCTCTCCACCACGGCGAGTTTGCACCATCTGATATATGAACAATATGTTAGCCCGATCATCATATGAGACAACATGATAACAAGGCTACAATATGGCGACGAAATAAAATTTCAGATTGCTCAAATTGAAATGCTGGACAATTAAACGGTGCGGACATAAGAGATAACTTAAATTCCATAATTTCCACACCATAAGCAACATACTCATGATGAAGCCATAGATACATGTGATGCAACTTTCGATACATAGCAAGTCTTCGGTTACATCACTCGGAACACTACACCCTATGATCTCGGAGAGCTTAGGTTACAACTTAGCGTAACACT
Organism: Eleusine coracana subsp. coracana; assembly: GCA_032690845.1. NCBI lineage: Eukaryota > Viridiplantae > Streptophyta > Magnoliopsida > Poales > Poaceae > Eleusine > Eleusine coracana. The sequence goes on along the minus strand of MU847442.1, from coordinate 2,518,957 downwards.
ACCACACCATGTACATATGACTACGATGTCTCACGAGATTTCACCCTACGTACATAAGGCTGCTTGGTCACCCGGCGTGGCTGTCACCATCGGACTCCACGTCCATAGCTGCTGGTCCCGTGGGTGCTTCGAAGTCGGTGCCGGAATCACCGTTCTCAAACAGATTGGCGTCATCAGGGGGAATCACCACGAGTGGGATGGGTGGCTCATTGTTAAGGATGGCGTTCAGCTGACCATTAGCAGCTTGGAGCTGTCCAATGAGCTGCTCTTGCTGTGTGAGGATCGCGTGAGCGTCATTGAGGTTCCCTTCCATGACATCACGCTCATCTTGAGCTTCTTCGCGTTGGGCCTGCAGCTCGCTTCGCTCCTCCAAGAGAGCGGTAACCTGACCATGAAGAGAGTAAATCTCTCCTTGGGCAGCGGTGAGCTAGGTGTTGCGTTGGTGCAGCTGCTCCTGCAACACGCCGCTTGCATCATCCTCGATGATGAGCCGAGCATCATGGAGCCGCTCAAAAAGGTCGGCCCGCTCCAACTCGCTAGTGTGCAGCTTGCCCACAAGGGCTGCAACCTTAGCGTCATGCTCCGCGAGCTGGGCATCACGGGCAACAAGCGCGGACTGCAGCGCCTCACGCTCTCGCTCCAACTCGAGGATGCGAGCGGCAAGGTACTCCGGGTCCATCATGCGCTTGCCATCATCCATCTACCGGAATAAAGTTTTGCAAGGGTGAGTCAAAGCTTAATATTTCACTAAGCACCCATGCTTAGAATAGCATAAGGGATGATTGGTAAAAGAAAATACACGAGGTTCCCGATCCGTTCAATGACCGGTAATGACGAATTTTCTGCGGTCGATGGAGTGAACCGCGGTAACGGGCAAAAACGTTTAGTTTCTGGACAATATTAAAATTTTTGTGCTTTACTACTGTTGTGGATAATTTCATCCTCTTTCCAACGCATACTCACACATCTCCATCCAATAAAGTCTCTGGGAGTTATGATCATACAAAGACATGGGACAGAAATGAGGCAGTTTCTGATTTCTAGAAAAAGGCTACTGTTTTTGCAAAATTCGACCTAGTTCCCGATTTTTCTAAGACAAACTTTCTAAACTAAACTTGTAGAGCAAAACCTAATCTTTCCAACGAGTACTTACTCACCTCTTATTGAATTAAAACTGAGGAAGTTATGCTCATTTTAGTGAAACTGACTTTTCTGGTAAGGTGGGACACTTACCGGTGAGGTTCAAATTTCTGGTTTAGGTGCAAAAGGGGTTCAATTTTGTCCAAAAACTTAGTCATTTTGCATGTTCACAGTATCAATAATATTTTTACAGGTTTTGGTAAGGTTTAATGCATATGATGTGCATGGATGCCAATGCTCGATATGACGATTTCCTACATCCTCACAAAAAGAAAACTTGACCGATTATATAACTCGATCCATCCGGTGGCACACACACTTCTCACACGTTTGTCTAACGAACTACACGTGGTTAGTGTACCTGCAAGAGATTCATCTCAGAAACAATACATCAAATTCAAAAGAAACAAGCTAAAATAGCAATGACAGTTTATGCCCAGGTATTCGCCCACCCGGGAGGCAGCCGACGTTTAAGCGCATTCGGTCCGCGCATCAATCAAAGCCCAGGTCTTTGCCCACCCGGAAGGCGTTTGGTATTTATAGCGCAACCGATCCGCGCACAAAGACATACCTTCGTTGAAGAGTCCGTAGTTGCAAGTAATTTAAACAAACATAACCCGGGGTTAGCTTTGCCACCTACAAGACTCTTATATGGGCACCACTAGTTCGTACCTCACCGTAATGCGTAAAAACGGTTTGTTTACGTTTTAAAATGCTCATTTATGTGTAGCTTATCCCAAGACGGCTCTGATACCAGCTGTGACAACCCTACTTCAAAAAGTAGAGTATGTCGCACAGGATCGTCTCGGGAGATGGTTAACGAAGTAACCATACATAGCATTCACACATGAACATTCATCATTTACAAAGATACATCAGTTAGAGGAGTAAGATTACAAGTCCGGTGTTCAAATTAAGCTGAGTTCAGATCTAATACATAATATGAGTCCTTGGTACATATTACATAATTTAGCGGAAGCGGTGAAACAACAAAACACGACGTTGCCTACGTGAACCATGCCAGCCCTATGGCGATGGCTCACTCACCACGGTTAGGAGAACTGGGGACCCATTCGATGGTCCAGTTTTGAGGCTCCTCACCTTCCCACACAACCTTATTACAACAATCACAATAGGTCGCTTGAGGAAAACCTGAAAAACAACATCAACGCAAAGCCTGAGCATCTAACATACTCCGCAAGACTTACCCGTCAACCGGTTTACTAAAACTGACTCCCAGTATGCAGGGGGCTGACCGGGTTTATTTGATAATTGCATAAAAATCTCCTATTAGTTCTATGCTGCACTTTCAATTTCCTTAAACAAGATTTTACTTTGCTTATTGTAGAACACAGCTACGGTGAGTCTAGCCAGCTGCTAAGACATGAATATAGCGGAGGAGCAATACATCATAGCATTGTGTATCCATAGCATAAATAAGTTTCAGAAACATAACCACAACTCTACTACTTAACATATCATTGTCGCTGCTCGAACAAGAGGTACTCATAACCGCGAGGGACGGCAATTCGGATTGATTTACATCCTGCAGGGAAAACCCAAATACACGACATACGCATCATTTAAGAACACGTATGGCCACCGTTCACAAGATTGCTATAAAGTCGATCCGGGGCCATCGATCCCGAGTACACGTCCTCCACGCGATACAGTACTTCGTATCCGAGGCTTAACCCATGCACTCTCTAGTGGTCCTCAAACCCGTGCAACCACCATGCTGTTCACATCACCTCTGGATCGATGAGTATGGCCGTCCAACAATACGGCGCCCAAGTTACTAGGTTTACCAATTCCCATATTAAAGGTATGCACTTGGTACAGTTCAATACTTGTTCGTGGAGTTGCAACGATAGGTGCTCCATTTTTATCAAGTTCATCAACCAATTGAACCATAGTTGAATCTATAACCTACCGTTGACTCCATTAGTTTAAGCATAGCATTTGCTAACGACAAGGCTTACTAACATACTAATCATAGGTCATTGCTGGAGTATGCAAGTGTGTTTCATCCAAGTCCTACACTTAATGCACAATACAATATTCCTAACTGGTGATAAAGAAAAAGGACTCGAATGATAAAATGGGTTATGCACCGGGGCTTGCCTTGGGTGTGATCGTAGTTAGCGTCGTCACCAAAGTGCACTTCAGCTCCTTGCTGGTCCGGTGTGATCTCCTCGGTCTCGATTCCTATGTGGAATGGACATGCATCAATGCTAAGGAATACACAAGGTTTCATGGAGTTTTCTTAATTAAGATGGAATGCATGGCATGAAGATTCATGGCACTTCCTCAGCAAATAAAAATTTATGACTAATCATTTATTCATGAATGTGTGCACACCTAAGTATGACATGGTAACTACTGAATTTTTGAAGGAGACAAACTTCTAATTACTAGAATGCAACTTTTACTTATCACAATCTTAGTGTAAGTCTACTTTAACATGAGCATGGCCTAGGTGTTGCTTAAATGACCTCACATGCTGAGGGGGATATGAGAATGTAGTACTTAGGGTCAAATTTCAGAAAGTTCATTTTTTGAGCCACTTAGCTAAAGTGACCATGTGCAAACTAACACTAGACCTAGACATGGCATTTTTAATTTCATCACTAGTTCTAACTCATATAGTTAATTAAGAACCAAAGCATAGAACTGAAACATGAGAATTTCTACTGAAATGTGAAGTTGAGGTATTTTCCATGGATTTTCAGAAAATAACTAATTCCTACTTTCATTAACTATACACATGAAGTAACATTTATATGAAGAAATTCCTAGTTAATTAACAACTGATCAATTTCGATAGAGAATTTATACATAGGTAGCTTCAAATTTTTCATGGAATTTTACACAAGTGTGCAAGTGCGTAAGGAACAGAAATGCCAAATTTCATGAACAAATTCCTAGCCAATAATTTATATAAATTCAATTACTAAAAATGAGGATTATGCAATAATACTGAAAATATGCATAAAAATAGAAATGTGCTTTTGCAGAAAGTTTAAGGATGCCCTGAAATGCTTACTGAGCAAATTTCATGAATTTACCATTTACACATAATTACATATGAATTTATTAAGCAAATTAGGGTTGTGACTTTGATGGATTAAGTAAATTAATTTACTGAATAAACTTGGACTTGATCCTATTTTTCTGGTAGAGCAAGATTTTAGGCGTTGAACAAAATTAATTTCACAATTTTTGGCCTTGTATTTCTCGAGATATTGAATTTTGATGTTCATTCAAAGTTCACTGTTATTTACAGTTTTGCCACTAGGTTCAAATCCTATCAGACGCGCGCGCGCGTCGGACGGCGACGGCAAGCTCGGGCCCGCGGCTGATCGGCGGCACGGCAGGGGCTCGCGTGCGACTCGGATGGCCTCCATGCCGAGGGGATCTCGTGGAGGGGGTCAGAGGGGGAAGTGGCTCACTGGAGATCGCCGGCGACGACGCGCGGCGGCAGGGGCAGCTCCGGGGAGGCCCACGCGACGGTGCCGAGGGGGGGACAGGCTGGGGTTTGGTCGATGAGCTCCGCGGAGGCTTGGGCATGGTCGGTGTCGAGGAACTCATCGAGGGGGAAGGCCGGAGGTGGGTTCCCGTCGGCGGGGGTGTCGGATCCCGACGGCGGCGACTCCGGTTTCCCAAATTCCGACGAGGGCACTGCACAGGGGAGGAAGGGAGTCAGAGGGGAGTGGGGTGGAGTCCTTTTGCGTCGATTTGCAAAGAGAGAGTGGACGGAGAGCTTGCCTAGGCCAAGCTCTGGGCGGCGGCGACCATGGCGGCCAGAACAGAGCACTGGCTCGGTTTTCCGCCGGGGAGAGGAAAGGGAAGTGAGTGCCGGCGCTCGGGGGTGCTCGGGAGGGTGTGAGAGCCGGTTGTGAGTTGAGAGAGTGAGAGAAATGAGGCTAGTGTGCTGCTGCTGCTGCCGCTGCTCCCCTTTTGACTCGGCCGGCGGAGTGATGGCCGAGAGCGGGTGAGAGAGGAAGAGAGAGGGAGGAGGGGTCGCGCTGTCGGCAGGGGAGTGGCTGCCGACGGTGGGCGGCTTCAATTCCCGGCCGGTGGCACAGGTTGGCAAGTTGGCAGCGCAGTGGCTGGCATGGGGCGACAGGAAACGGCGGTGGCGACAGTGGCCGGGTACAACCCGGTGTCGGGTTGGAATTGGCCAGAGGGAGAGAATTCTTGACCCGGTTTTTGACTCAGAACTTGGACTCGGGTTTGATACAATTCGCCACTTTCCCTTGCTCCAAACTGGACACCAATTTTTTGGTTGGTTCAGTGAAACGTGTGCTCCAACCTTTCTTTTGGGTGCACCAGCTAAATTCGCTTTGAAAAATTATGAAAATTCCAAACCCGAAATACACTTTTCTGACTTTGGGGGAAATTTTAAGGGTATCAATTTGTTACCAAAAATTCTGGAAAACTTCTCAAAATTCTATTTTATTATGGCCATTCAGAATATGTAAAAATATTGGGGTACTTCCATGGGTTTTGGTAATGTTTGGGAATGACCCCTTTTTGAATATTATGGACTTAATTAAGTAGGTTTCCTCTTTTTATTCTTTGGCATGTGGATTAATTATGCTTTTGCTTAGCCCTTAATTGATGTTAGGTTTTGTTAACTTCATTTTGTGACATGGGATGTCACAGGCTCGGGGGCTCCGGTCGGTCTGAAGGTTGGCTGGAGGTTGCAGAAGCAGGTTGACCAGCATCTGCGGCAGTAATTTCTTCATCGTCATCCTGGTCCCCCACATATTGGCGACGGCGTGCAATAGTCCGCTTCTGGAGCTTGTTAGGGGAGGCTAGAGTAACGACGGAAGTGACGCTGACTGGTGGAGCGCCTGCGGAGGAACTTGAACCCCCAGCGACGGTCAGCGGTGTCTTCTTGACATAATGAGGTCCCTCAGTATCGATCTGAGGGAGTGGGGGATAAGATACATAAGTATCCAACACCTGCATAAAGATCAATACAATGAGTACAATCTCAAGATAGGATAACAAGGGCTAGCTAAAGGCAGACTAAGGCTTACTCGGGCTCGCATTGTGCCCTTGTTATACGCCTTTGAGACCAAAGAATGGTTCTGAAGGATTTCCCCTTCAAACATCTTCACCAAGCGTCTTCGGCGAAGTTCGCCATTTGGTGGATCCGGCACCTCCTTGGTCTCATCCTCATTAACATAGTCCCATGCCGGGTGACATTGAAGCTTCAGGGGCTGAACTCGTCGGATGATAAAGCTTTTGGCCACTGTGATGCCATCGACGCCTTCAGCCTTCAGATCGGCAATTTTCTTGAGCAGGGCGACCACTTGAGGATCGGTCGGATCGGGCCTCTCTGTCCAATGTGCTTGGGGAATAGCCTTTGCACCAGTGAAGTCAGCAAGAACAGGGGGAGGGTTGTCACAATAGAACCACTCGTCCTTCCAATTCTTGTTTCCGGTCTTCAATGGGGCATTGATGTAGGCCTCCTTCTTGCGTAACTAGATGCTGACGCCGCCTATGGCCACTTGGTTTTCCTTGGTGGGCAGCGGTCGGAGGACAAACAGATGCCAGAAGAGATTGAAATGGGGGAGAACGCCAAGAAAAGCTTCGCACAAATGTACGAAGATGGCAATATGAAGAATGGAGTTGGGATTGAGGTTGACAAGCTCAATCCCAAACAAAAAAAGGAGCCCGCGTAAAAAACTGCAGCAGGGAACTCCAAAGCCATGCTCAAAGAATGAGTGAAACACTATGATCTGCTGGTGAATGGGAATGGGGCAGGATTCGCGGGGTACCTTCCAGTCGATCCGAGCCTACTCTGGAAGGACGCCATCCAACACCATCTTGTTCATGTCAGCCTGTGAAAGGCTGCTCTTTGAGAACTCCCAAAGTTGCTCCGGGATGTCGACCTCCGACGAGGACGACGCGGCGGCGGCGGAAGAAGCTGGGATTGAAATGGAAGTCCTCTTGCGACCCATCGCGAACAGGATTGAACGCGGTGAAGGAGTTTGAAAAACTTTGCCAAAGCTCGGGGGCTAAACGTGGTGGGATCTGTGGCGGCTGGAAGCGAGAAAGCTAACCCTAGCCGGAAAAACAGAGGAGTCACGAGAGCAGAGAAGGCGCAAAGAAGACGAAGAATTCGCGGGCAAATGCGGCGTGGACTGAAGGTCAATCTGGTGCAGCCTTGTATACCCTTGCCTTTTTTACCTAAGGGTCCCATGGGCCGGGGTGGGCCATACTGTAGTGCGACCCTAATATTAACTTAGAGGTTAATTAAGGGCTTAAGCCCATTAGGGTTACAAACCCAGAAAAATGAGGCTCGGGGGCTTCTTTGATGAGAAGTACCCGAGAATTATTTTGCCATATCTATGTGATTTGATGATCATGTGGCAAAGGACTTGATGGTCATATGGTACAAGTTCAAAGGTTATGATATTGACTAAAGTCAAATAACCAGAATTACCAAATTTGGACTTGAACGGGTGATTGGAATTAGGGAAGAGCTATTTTGACAAAAGTCATTTAGCTAAATATTGAATATGACTAGAGTCATAAAATTCCCACCGACCTATCACTCGGGAATAATATGTGCCACTTGGCCGGTCTAATGATCGGTCGGCAAAGTGGTCACTTAGCAATAGGACCCAAGGGTTTGATAACCAGAGGTCTAAAAGATTCAAACTTGATGGTTTGAATATCTATAAACAAATTAATAAGAGCTAATATAATTAGACTCTTGCATGATTTGTTAGTCTCCAAATTATACAAGAGTCGGGGGCTACACCTGATCAGGTGCACCTGCCCGGTGCACCAGATCTATCAAAAACTTCGATAACGAGGTCTTCCTAATTTATGATCTTTAGATCATTCGGAGAATTAAAGCTCAAAATCAGAAAGCACTCGGGGGCTGCTGTGGGATACTTGCTTTATGGGTATCCTCATACAAGGCTAAAGTCGGTGGCCAACCGGGTACTTCATCAATAAGGAAGCCGACCGACTCGGCTTGGAGTGCAAAATAAGAAAGATTAAACTTGCTATATAGAACCATTGTAGAGTACGACTAGGACTCTGCTTGTACCCCCCTACCGACCGGATATATAAGGCGGCAGGGTACCCCCCATAGGGGGAGAGGAGGGATAGTTAGAGGCAATTTAGGCTTAACATCTCATGACAATCACTTCAATACAGAACACGGGATGTAGGGTTTTTACTCTCATTAAGAGGGCCCGAACCTGTATAACTTGGCGTCTTGTGTAACCATCGTAGTTCTTGGTCTCGACGTAGCCCTATATATTTCCTACCGGTCTTGAGCATCGACAGTCATTCCTTGCTTTTTTTTTATAGCCTTCAAGAGCACGCTTTGGGGCCTTAAGCCCCTCGTTGGCCGACTAAAGTGGTCAGGCGACAGCACCTCGCCGGGCGGCAACACAGCAACACATGGATGGGCACAGGCACATGGTCAGCTGGCATGCCCACTTGATCTTGTTGCTGCGTGCTTGCTCTATTGTTAATGGGAGTGCAACAAGGAGTAGAGCCATGTGCCTTTTTTACAAATCTTGGTCATGGCGAGACCCTCCTTTTTGCAAATTGTCGCTTGTGTTTTAGCCACCCACGTCCTAAATGTCTTGGTCCCTACAGGGATTAGGCAAGAGAAAGGAAGAGAAAGTAGGTCGGGTGGCCATATTTGGTCGAGCGGTGGTCCTAGCCGGGTGATCATTTTTCCTGAAAAATGAACCCTCCCCCCCCCCCCCCCCGGCCTTGATTTCAGCCAAGTAATTACCTACCTGGCCAGGTTAGCATCCCGGACAGCCAGTCAGGAGGTCATCCAGCATAAAAAATAGCTTCATGGTCGATGATCTTGGCCAGGTATTGGCCTGACGGGTTTAACAACCCAGGGAGTTGGACGGTTGCTCATTTGGCCTAGAAATCAGCTAGTCGGCTGATGATCTCGACTGAGTAGCACCCAATTTTATTTTATTTTTAGTTACTTTTTTACATTTTTTCTATTATCCACATTTAATCAGTAAAATAAAGAAGAAAAAACAACCAAACAAGGAACGCTTATCACAGCCACAATTATACAATAGAAGGAATATTCTATATCATACTCACACGTGGGGCACACAACCAAGCAATGAATGCATAGCCCAATAAGTCATATGATAAGGATGTAACATTAGTTGTAGACAAAACAATTGAATCAATACCCAAGTGTCCAAATAGATAGATCGGGGGCAAGATTTTGGGGCTTACCTCCTTGAAAATTAAGCTATAGTGGTACATGATGATTCGTTGAGAAGTATCGCAACACCACGAGCTCTTCTTCTATGAAAACTTGATCCAAGGTCAAGAAGATTGTGTCATGTTTGTTTCACACTCAAACAAAACAGGGGTGATCCCGCTAAGGCTAGCGGTGAATTTGCTCAATACACAACCTAAATTAGTCTCAAAATCGTAGCCATTGCCTCTCTGGCAATGGTGCCAGAAATGCTTGTTGGCGTATGTTACGCTCTAAAGATAAAATCAATTAATTATGCAAGCGCACAGAACACCATTGTAGCATTTCACCCGGGAGTATTGCTTCTAAAATTTCTAAGTAATGATGTTCTAAAATTTAATGACCATAAGCATGGAGGCTTGATGAGCTTGATGGAATCCAAGGGTTGATGAAGATGGATCTAGGCTAAGGACAAGCTATGGAGCAAGTGTTTGGAACACCTGTCTAGTAGTTAGGGCTTTGAGTCTACAGGAAAAAATGGACTATCAAGGGGGTCTAGATCATTTCTTTTAGGTCATGTCTAGTCGGTGATGTGCATGTATGCTTAGTGAAATCACAGGCACTAGTTGACAGTGGAGAAGCCAAGGAGCTGTTCGGAGAAGCCGGGAAACAAAGTCAAGCGAGGACGATGAGTTTCAGCTTCTGGATGAAGTGACCGAACAGAGGGGTCAGTGGTGACCGAACTGTATGGTCACTAAGAGGTTTTGTCTGTAACTTATAGTGAGTAGAGAGGAATCTGTCTGTGCAGGGAGCTACAGAGAGCGAATAGTACAGTCAGGTCACCAGACTGTACGGTCAATTCAGTTGAGGCATAGGGCAGAGAGGAAGTGTTCTGGAATGTTTCTGGATAGGAGAGAGAAATGGACCGGACGGTTCGGTCAACTGACCAGACGGTCTGGTCACTTCAGGAGATCAGCTAGGACAGAAGTGCCAATGGTTCTGGGAACCGTTACAGGAGTGACCGGACGGTCCGGTTAGGCAGAGACTAGACAGTCCGGTCAGTGCGTCCAAAAAGGTGATCTCGTGGAGCAACGGCTAGTTGGAGGTTGGAAGCCTACATAACTTCGTTGATGGGGTCTTAGAGACTTCTCTTGGCCAGTGGAATACCTGAGAGCATTTGGTAAGGTCGAAAAGAGGAAAAGAGGAGAGCACTAGGAAGAGATATTGCATATCTTGAGAGTGCTAATGAGAGTAACAAGAGCATCTTGCACATCTAAGGCTAGGGTATCATTGAGGGTGTGATCTAAGTTGTTACTCTTGGTGTATGGTGAGACCTAGACTGGTTAGGTGTCGATGATCGAGCCTATTGTGATTGGTTGTGAAGGTCGTCACACGTTTGTACACGGTTTGAACCACCGTTGAAAGGGGCATCACTAGAGAGCGTCTGTTCGGCTCGGGGAGTCTGGCAAGTTCTCGAGGGAGGCGAGCTTTTGCCCTGGTGGCAGCAATGACGTGCACCGTGTTTTCACTTTGGGAGTGATTGCGGGCTCATGGCTGAGAACTCCACTTGGTGGCGGGAGGGACCGGGACTCCGATGGGAGTGGTCTGATGAGGAGTAGGGGAAGGCGCCATCCTTCCAAGACCTCGGGGAAAGATCATGAGCATTCCTTGAACCCTCTTTACTATTCCATATTTGTGTTTAATTTCCATCATCATGAACACTAGCATGTGTAGGGTCTTTTGATAGGTGTAGAGTGCCCGATCTTTCGGCGAGTGTAGATAACTTTGATTCGGTGGATGTCGACCCTCACGATCCGACTACGACGAGCAAGCCTGAAGCGCCAATGCAATCGCTGAACCAACTTCCGGAGGATATTAACCTTGCGGTAAACAAGATCAACCTGATCACAAGGATCAATTCTTACGCACAATCGAAAAACGAGCAAGAATTAGAGGCGAGCAATCTGATGTATTGCACGAAGGTGGAGTTCTGAATTCACGTCGAGAGACGGATGAATAGCTAAGCTAATCTTAAAACAAAACTCAAAGATTACAAGGGGTGCAACCCTTGACTAAATAGGGGGAGCGCAACATCTAGGGCCGGCTGAAGTAGAGAGGCGTGCGGTGGAGAGGTAGTCGCGCAACTTGGGCTACTTGGGCCTTCGAGGGGCGTCATCCTGGGCCGTCGTTCCTTAGCATCAAAACCATCTTCAATTCCTGGGCACGAGCTCTAGTGATTGGGCCCTTGTACGTCGTCGTCTCGTCGGAAGATGGGTCCATAACTTGAGAAGACGCGACGATGAGAGGTGGAGGCGTGACAACTTGGTTTGGCGCGCTGTCTTCCGTCGTTGTTGTTCGTATGTCGTTGATGTCCTCATCATCCTCCCCTTCTTGAAGCGAAGTCGTCCTCGACGGCAACGCATCATCCTCACCCAAATATGGTCTCAAATCTACAACATTAAAACTAGTGGAAACACCAAACTCCATGGACAAGTCAAGAACATAAGCATTATCGTTAATCTTGGTTAGCACTTTAAAAGGACCAGCAGCACGAGGCATCAATTTTGAACGACGCAAAGTAGGAAATCTATCTTTACGCAAGTGCAACCAAACCAAATCACCAGGTTCAAAAGAAACATGTTTTCTACCTTTACTACCAGCAACTTGATACTTCTTATTAGCAACGGCAATGTTGTGTTGTGTTTCTTCATGCAATTGTTTCATGTGATCAATATGAGCAATAACATCAACATTTGGTTCATCTTCAGCATCAATAGCAAATAAATCAATAGGCGCCCTAGGAACATAGCCATAAACAACCTCAAAAGGACACATTTTAGTGGCAGAATGTGTAGCACGATTATAAGCAAATTCAACATGAGGTAAACAATCTTCCCAACGTCTCAAATTTTTATCTAGAACAGCTCTAAGCATAGCAGACAAAGTTCTATTTACTACCTCTGTTTGCCCATCAGTTTGAGGATGACAAGTAGTACTAAACAGCAGCTTAGTTCCTAATTTATTCCAAAGAGAACGCCAAAAGTGACTAAGAAACTTAGCATCACGATCAGAGATAATTGTTTTAGGAATTCCATGCAGTCTAACAATCTCTCTAAAGAACAATTCAGCAATATTGGAGGCATCATCAGTTTTATGACAAGGTATAAAGTGAGCCATTTTAGAGAAACGATCAACCACCACAAAAATACTGTCCCTTCCCTTCTTAGTACGAGGCAATCCCAAAACAAAATCCATCGAAATATCATGCCAAGGAGAAGAGGGAACAGGTAAGGGCATATACAAACCATGATTACCCAGACGGGATTTAGCTTTTTGACATGTAGTACAACGGGCAACAAGGTGCTCAACATCACGGCGCATCCGTGGCCAAAAGAAGTGATCGACCAACACCTCATGTGTCTTGAAAACGCCAAAATGACCCATAAGACCACCTCCATGCGCCTCCTGTAACAACAAAAGACGAACCAAGCTAGCTGGAATACACAGCTTGTTAGCATGAAATAGGAACCCATCCTGCATATGAAATTTCCCCCAAGGTTTGCCATCCTTACAATGCATCATAATATCATGAAAATCAGCATCATTCACATACTGATCTTTCAAAGCTTGCAAACCAAAGATTTTAAAGTCTAATTGGGACAGCATTGTATAACGACGAGACAAAGCATCGGCAATCACATTTTCCTTCCCGTTTTTATGTTTAATGATGTATGGAAAAGATTCAATAAATTCAACCCATTTAGCATGCCGACGGTTCAGATTAGTCTGGGTTCTAATATGTTTCAAAGCCTCATGATCAGAATGAATAATAAATTCGCGAGGCCATAAATAATGCTGCCATGTTTGCAAAGTTCTTACTAAAGCATAAAGTTCTTTATCATAAGTGGAATATTTAAGAGCAGCACCACTTAACTTCTCACTAAAATAAGCAATGGGTTTATGATCTTATAACAAAACAGCACCCAAACCAATTCCACTAGCATCACATTCCAATTCAAACACTTTATCAAAATTAGGCAATTGTAAGAGAGGAGCGTGAGTTAACCGTTCTTTTAAAGTGTTGAATGCATCGTCCTGTGGTGCACCCCACTCAAATGGCGCACCCTTCTTGGTCAGCTCATGTAATGGTGCAGCAATAGAACTGAAATCCCGCACAAAACGACGATAGAAGCCTGCAAGACCAAGAAAACTGCGAACCTGTGTGACCGTCGTCGGTTGTGGCCAACTCTGAATGGCGTCCACCTTGCTGCTATCCACCTCAATGCCCTGCGGAGTAACAACATAGCCAAGAAACAAAACACGTTGCGTGCAAAAAGTGCATTTTTCCATGTTCCCAAATAAGCGAGCAGCACGCAAAGCATCAAAAACAGCATGCAAATGATCTAAATGCTCATTCATGGATTTGCTGTATATAAGGATATCGTCAAAATAGACAATAACAAATATTCCAATGAAAGGCCGAAGAACTTCATTCATTAAGCGCATAAAAGTGCTAGGAGCATTAGACAATCCAAACGGCATAACCAACCATTCATACAAGCCAAATTTAGTTTTAAAAGCCGTTTTCCATTCATCTCCTAATTTCATTCTTATCTGATGGTAACCACTACGCAAATCAACCTTAGAGAAAATTATGGCACCACTAAGTTCATCAAGCATATCATCAAGGCGTGGTATAGGATATCGATAATGAATTGTAATATTGTTAATGGCACGACAATCTACACACATACGCCAAGAACCATCTTTCTTAGGAACAAGCAAAACAGGAACCGAACAAGGACTGAGAGACTCACGAATGTAACCTTTATCAAGCAATGCTTGCACTTGACGCTGAATTTCTTTTGTCTCTTCAGGATTTGTACGGTACGGGGCGCGATTAGGAAGCTGTGCTCCTGGAATTAAATCAATCTGATGTTCTATGCCACGAATAGGGGGAAGACCCGGTGGCAATTCAGCAGGAAAAACATCTTTATAGTTCTGCAGAAGGTTAGCAATAGCAGGAGGAATATGCAACATAGGTGCCTCATCTAATGAAACAAGCATATGAGAGCAAACTAGCGCATAGCAGGGTAGATTAGCATCATGTAACTCATCAAAATCAGCTCGTGTAGCAAGCAATATAGGGTTATGCAATTTGATCTCAGGTTGAGCAGGTGCAACAGGTGGTGATTTAATCAATTTTGCAGCTTTTGCCGCTCTAGCAATATCATCTTTTAGAACTTGTTCAGGTGTCATAGGATGAATAACAATTTTTTGACCCTTAAACATGAAGGAATAATTATTAGAGCGACCATGATGAACACTATCAACATCATATTGCCAAGGACGTCCAAGCAACAAAGAGCATGCTTCCATTGGAACAATATCACAATCCACAAAATCAGAATATGCACCAAGAGAGAAAGGAACATGTACCGAGCGCGTTACCTTTATTTTGCCGCCATCATTAAACCATTGAACGTGATAAGGATGTGGATGCTTCCTTGTTGGCAATGATAACTGCTCCACCAAGGTCGTACTAGCCAAATTGTTACAACTGCCATCATCAATGATTATATGGATCGCTCGTTCTTGCACAATGCCTTTAATATGAAAAATGTTATGGCGCTGATTCTTTTCATCTGGCATGACCTGTGTACTAAGAACACGCGCACAACAAGAGTTGCATACCTGTCGGCGGCACTAGAGTTGACATGAAGCTCCGTATTATCTGCATGATTAGTGGCAAGCATAGTCTGTAGAGTATCCTCAGAATCACTAGCAGAAGAATACTCACCGTCATCACGAATCAACATAGTTCGTTTGTTTGGACAATCGCGTATCACATGACCAAATCCTTTGCAACGAAAACACTGAGTATCTCGAGCTCGTCCAGATGACAAGGAGGACGGCACGGTCGAGACAGATCTGGCGATGGGTGGAGTACTCGACTTGGATGAGGTCGCAGTGTGGTCGCATGACGTGGAAGGAGGTGCCGATCGTGGAGCTGAAGGCGTCTTGGACCCTGCAAAAGTGTTAGGTCTTGACGAAGATTGTCGATCCTGCACTTCACGTTCAGCTTTACAAGCATATTCAAACAAGGTGGTGATATCATCATAATTCTTATAATCAAGAATGTTCTGAATTTCATGATTTAACCCACCCCTAAAGCGAGCCATAGCAGCATCCTCTAGTTCAACTAAACCACAGCGAATCATACCCTTTTGCAAAGCTTGATAATAATCCTCTACAGATTGTGAACCTTGTTGAAAGCGCTGCATTTGATTAAGCAAATCTCTAGCATAATATGACGGCACAAAACGACGACGCATAGCAGCTTTTAATGTCGTCCAAGTGGCTGGAACATTATTAGGATATTTTTGTCTATACTCACGCCACCAAAGTAAAGCAAATTCAGTAAATTCACTAATAGCAGCCTTAACTTGTAAATTAGCAGGGATATCATGGCATGCAAATTTTTGTTCAACCTCTAATTCCCAATCAAGATAAGCACCCGGATCATATTTGCCAGTAAAAGTGGGAATACAAAATTTAATTCTGCCAAAAGAATCATTAGTAGGAACACGTACCCTACGAGCATGACCATGACGATTGGCGTCATCCTGCTCGGTGTCGGGCGCCGTAGTCACGTGCAGTTTGCAACTCCATGAGCTGCGTCGTCATGGTCCCAAGTTGCGTTGACATGGCCTCAAGACGAGTCATGATCGTCGCGAGCGTGGTGTGGGCAGCCGTATCAGTAAGGTCGAGCTGATCAAAATGCTCGTTCGACGAAGTAATCGTGGAGTCAAGTCTCTCGTGCATCGTCTTCATGTCGTTTTGTAGACCTTCAACCTGCGCCTGGACTTCTTGGAGGGTGAGCTCCTCCGACTTCGAGTTGTTTTCTGCCATAGAAACACAAGCAACACAGAAAAAGATCCTACGACGAGAGGTGAGTGGTGGATGAAAAGCTCAATCAAAAAGCTGTTATCAAATCCTTACCCGTCCTTACCAAGCACGCAAGTGTGAACTGCAACCACAGGTAAAACCGGTGGAAGATTGGAGGAGCGATTGCGTGGTAAAACAAAAACCTGCTCGTAGTAGAAAATTTGTGGAGCTAGGAGGCTGCACTCAATCAAGGGTTAGCACAATTCAAACAATAACTGCAAAGCTGAATAAAGGTGCTAAACGCGAAAAGATTGCTGCCGGCACAAGTGGAAGAGGAAAGAAGAAGAATCGAAACAAACGGATCCGAAGAAGGGTAAAGAACAGTAACGTGTCGCCTATGGTGCTCAAGCGCTCTTTTTTTTCTCTCTCTCTCTTTTTTTTTACTTCTGCCCCTCTTTTTTTTTGTTTAACCTATGTCAGGGGAGTGTGAAGAAAAAACAATGCATACACACTTTTTTTTTGAGGCAGGGGTAAAACAGTAATTAAAAGATACTCTCTCTCTCTCTCTCTCTCTCTCTCTCTCTCTCTCTCTCTCTCTCTCTCTCTCTCTAGAGTAGGGATAAACGGAAATTGAGCAGAACACAACACAAGGCGAGGCGGGGCGGTTTACCACGTAACCGAGTCGGATGCTAGGCTGAGCAGAACACAACACAAGGCGAGGCAGGGCGGTTTGCGACGGAACCGAGTAGGACTCAACAAGTCATGTGACTGACCCGGACTCACGGTGCGGTGGCAAAACTTGGCAAGTGATCGGCTCACCAAAACGCAACTGAGTAAGACTCGTTACGCGTGGCCAAGTAGGAGAGCGAGGCGGAGAAAACAGATGCGGCGGAAAGCAAATTTTGGTGGCGAAAACACACGATGATGAGGAGAAAACGATGAAACACCGTGTACCAGCAACGATCAAAAGCGATAGCACAAAAACTCAACAACGCAAATTATTGAACGAAAGTGCGAGGCTCAAAACCGTACTGGGGTAAAAAAAATTTGTAGTTTTTGGTTTATGTGGACTTGGATAAACTCACCGAGAAACACTGGAATCTGATACCACTTGATAGGTGTAGAGTGCCCGATCTTTCGGCGAGTGTAGATAACTTCGATTCGGTGGATGTCGACCCTCACGATCCGACTACGACGAGCAAGCCCGAAGCGCCAATGCAATCGCTGAACCAACTTCCGGAGGATATTAACCTTGCGGTAAACAAGATCAACCTGATCACGAGGATCAATTCTTACGCGCAATCGAAGAACGAGCAAGAATTAGAGGCGAGCAATCTGATGTATTGCACGAAGGTGGAGTTCTGAATTCACGTCGAGAGACGGATGAATAGCTAAGCTAATCTTAAAACAAAACTCAAAGATTACAAGGGGCGCAACCCTTGACTAAATAGGGGGAGCGCAACATCTAGGGCCGGCTGAAGTAGAGAGGCGTGCGGTGGAGAGGTAGTCGCGCAACTTGGGCTACTTGGGCCTTCGAGGGACGTCATCCTGGGCCGTCGTTCCTTAGCATCAAAACCATCTTCAATTCCTGGGCTCGAGCTCTAGTGATTGGGCCCTTGTACGTCGTCGTCTCGTCGGAAGATGGGTCCATAACTTGAGAAGGCGCGACGACGAGAGGTGGAGGCGTGACAACTTGGTTTGGCGCACCGTCTTCCGTCGTTGTTGTTCGTATGTCGTTGATGTCCTCATCATCTTTTCCTACTAGAATTACTTAGGTTGCAACGATTGTTAGATTCTAGTGGTGTGAAATGGAAGTACTCGGATTTGTAGTCGGCTTACTGATTCACAACCCCCCCCCCCCCCCCTCTCAATACGCCTTCAGTCCTTACAACCTTGCCCACAACTCTAGTTACGGGACTTGTTGCTAGTACGATATGAGTTGGTGTATCTCTATCTTAGTGGATCTTTTTTAAAATGTGATTTGAGTTGAGAGGTAACTCCGCCTATGTTGAGTCTCAACATAGCCAGTCCCAAGCCTGGGTAAAGGAGGAGGGTTGTGTTAGGTTTGGTGAACCAACGTAAAAAACCCAGCCACTCAAATGGATATGAAACCCATAAGAAATTCGTTGGCGCGTAACCCTCTTAGCGACGCGCTACATCGGAACCTGGGTGTGGTGTCAAATGGGCAAGGGTAGGGTCATCATTCCCTTGGTGGCACGTCGTATTGTGACCTGGGTATGATGAATAGTAAGCAAGGGCCGGATCGTCGCAACCTTAGTGGCGCGCTACATCTACGCCCGGGTGTGGTGAAAAATGAGCAAGGGTCTTCGCACTTTACTCGACGGGTGCGAAGGGTAAGGAAGTTAGCCGAGCCAACTAGGATTCATCTAGGGAGTTGGAACGTATGGTCCCTAATGGGCAAGTTACGAGAGCTAGTCGATGTGGTAACTAGGAGGCATGTAAATATCCTATGCGTCTAAGAGACTAAATGGAAGGGCCAGAAGGCAAAGGAGGTAGAGGATACTGGCTTCAAGCTTTGGTACACGGGTACAACATCGGGTAGAAATGGTGTAGGCACCTTGATCGATAGGAGCCTTAAGGATGGAGTCATAGATGTTAGGAGGCACGGTGACCGGATTATCCTAGTTCGACTGATAGTTGGAGATTTGGCTCTGAATGTGATTAGTGCCTATGCCCCTCAGGTAGGTCTTAATGAGAGCACCAAGAGTCAGTTTTGGGAAGATCTAGATAGCATGGTTAGTGCCATACCTATCAGTAAGAAGCTTTCCATAGGAGGAGACATTAACGGACATGTGGGGACATCTAATGTAGGGTTCGAGCAGGTCCATGGGGGGTTCAGGTATGGTAGTAGGAATCAGGAGGGGGAGGATATACTTAATTGGGCATTAGCTTATGACTTGTTGGTAGAGAATACCCTCTTTAGGAAGAGGGAATCCCATCTAGTGACCTTTAGAAGTGCACAAGACTCGAGCCAAATCGACTTTATCCTTGCAAGGAGGGAGGACAGACGTGCTTGCTTGGAATGTAGGGTGATATCTGGGGAGTGTGTCGTCACTCAACATAAGCTTGTGGTGGCGGATTTTCGCTTTCGGGTACATGTATACAGGGACAAACATACCAAGACCGCGAGAACAAAGTGGTGAAAGTTTAGAGGGGAGCTGGCGCAAACTTTTAAGGAGAGGGACCCTGGGAGGAAGGAAAAGGACCAGATGACATGTGGCTAAAGATGGCAACATGTATTCGGAAGGTAGCTTCAGAAGTGTTTGGCGTGAGTAGGGGAGACAAACAAGAAGCAAAAGACACCTGGTGGTGAAATGATGATGTGCAAAGGGCTATCAAGGAGAAGAAGGAGTGTTTCAAGCGCCTACATCTTGACAAGAGTGCAGCCAACATAGAAGGCTATAAAATAGCCAAGAGGGCTGCAAAGCGAGCAATGAGTGTAGCAAAAGATCAGGCATATGATAACCTTTATCAACGACTAGGCACGAAGGAAGGGGAGAAGGACATATATCGGATGGCTAGGATCCGTGAGCGGAAGACGAGGGACATCAACCAAATCAAATGTATCAAGGACGGGGTAGACCGACTCCTGGTGAGAGATAAGGAGATCAAGGACAGATGACGAGAGTACTTTGATAAGTTGTTTAACGGAGAGGAGGGGGGTCCTATACTTGAGTTGGATGACTCATTTGATGATAACAACAGACGCTTTGTAAGGAGAATTCAGGAGGTAGAGATAGAGGAAGCTTTGAAGAGGATGAAGAGTGGTAAAGCGATGGGTCCTGATGGTATCCCCATTGAAGTGTAGAGATGCTTGGGTGCCAGAGCCATAGTATGGTTAACTAAGCTTTTTAACCTCATCTTTCAGTCAAACACGATGCCGAAAGAATGGAGGAGGAGTATAGTAGTACCGATCTTCAAGAACAAGGGAGATGTTCAAAGTTGTACTAACTATCATGGGATTAAGTTGATGAGCCATACGATGAAGCTCTGGGAGAGAGTTATCGAGCATCGCCTAAAAAGAGTGACAAGTGTGATGCAAAACCAGTTCGGGTTCATGCCTGGAAGATCGACCATGGAGGCAATTTTCTTAATACAATAATTGATGGAGAGATATCGGGAGCAAAAGAAGCACTTACACATGGTCTTTATTGACCTCGAGAAGGCGTATGACAAAGTGCCAAGAAATGTCATGTGGTGGGCCTTGGAGAAGCACAAAGTCCCAACTAAGTACATTACCCTCATCAAGGATATGTACAGGGACGCGAGGACGTGTGTTCGGACATGTGATGGCGACACCAATGACTTTTTGATTAAAATAGGACTACACCAAGGATCAACATTGAGCCCTTATTTATTTGCTCTGGTGATGGACGAGGTCACACGAGAAATACAGAGTGATGCCCCTTGGTGTATGCTCTTTGCTGATGATGTGGTGTTAGTTGACGAGAGTAGGGATGGGTTAATAGGAAGTTGGAGCTATGGAGGCACACATTAGAGTGTAAGGGATTCAGACTTAGTAGGACCAAGACCGAGTATATGATGTGCGAGTTTAACGCAACTAGACATGAGGATGGAGACGTTAGTCTTGATGGACAATTGGTGGCCAAGAATGATACGTTTCGTTGTTTAGGATCGATGTTACAAAAGGACGGTGACATCGATGAAGATGTTAGGCATAGAATTTCAGCTGGCTGGTTAAAATGGTGTCAAGCTTTCAGCGTCTTATGCGACAAGAGGGTGCCACAAAAGCTAAAAGGTAAATTCTATAGGACGGCAATTCGTCCGGCGATGTTATACGGTGCTGAGTGCTGGCCTACGAAAAGATGATATGTTCAATAATTAAGTGTAGTAGAGATGCGTATGTTGTATTGGTTTTACGGGCATACAAGAAGAGACTGAATACGGATGAAGATATCCGGGACAGGATAGGAGTAGCACCTATCGAGGAGAAATTGATTTATCATCGGTTGAGATGGTTCGGACATGTCCAACGGAGGCCTCTGGAGGCGCCGGTGCGTAGTGGGGTTCTAAAGAGAGATGCTAATGTTAAGAGAGGTAGATGCCAACCTAACTTGACTTGGAACGAGTTGGTTAAGAGAGACCTAAAGGCGAGGGATATCCCTAATGAGCTAGCTATGGATAGGAGCGCTTAGAGACTAACAATAGACGTGCCGGAACCGTGATCTTGCTTACTCGTTTTTTCTTTCTTTTGGCTTTCGTTTCTTTTGTTTTTGTCTCTCTTTTCTTTTTTTTTCCTTTTTCTTCTCTTTCTTTTGCCTTTTGTTCCTTTGTCTTTTCTTTTTTAGATTCTCATAGGTTTCATCTCTAGCCTATCCTAACTTACTTGGGATAAAAAGGCTTTATTATTATTGTTGATTTGAGTTGAGAGGTCATTGCCCATAAATCATTTTTCTAAGAGCAACAAAAATTTCTTATTATGCGAGATTTTGACTGTATTAAACATTTCTATCTGCTTTTTTATCCTTGTTCCAAGAGTCGTGACATGCATGTTCAACATATTCTAAATTCCTTCGATCTGTTCAATAGTTTGGCGTAGTACATAGCAAATGGGAGGCGCAACACTTTTTTTCACGGACGGTGTACGGTAGATATATACTAACGAAAGAAATCCAAATTCCAAATGAAAGTCGTTAGAGATCAAAAGACGAAGACCGTAGACCATCCCACGACGGCCTCGTCTCACCGACCGGTGGGGCCCCTGCCATGCGAGACAGGTCGGACTATGGGCCCGTCCGGTTAACCCGGCGCACCCACGACGACGGCAACGGGTTGACACATGAGAGGCGGAACCGCGAAATTAACCAACCGCCGCATCGGTCACCACCACCCACAATCATCCCTCCCTCTCTCCTCTCCTATAAAACCGCACGCTGGCGTCGACCAACTGTTCCGCGAGAAACAAGAAATCGGAAAGAAAAAGCTAATCCTCCAAGAAAAGGTAAGCCCGTCCGATCCGGTTCCTCATAAAACCCGTAAAAATTTCCACCTTTTTCATCTGTTTGCCGTCAGTCGATCTTGTTTCCTTGATGTCTGTCCTTGGTCGAGCTGTCGGTGTTGTCATGCGTGATAAATCGATTGGATGGGTGATTGTGTTGTGGTGAGGGCTTCATCCCCGGCGGTGATCGGGGAGTAGGTCTATTGGTTGGCCTTGGATTTGGAGGCTCCGATTTGTACTTTATTTCGTGCGGCCACGGATTGGGGATTCGGGGGGGGGGGGGGGGGGGGGGGGGGGGTGGATTTGGTGTTTGTGAACTTGTGGTGTTACCAACTTTCCATAACTCTTGGCCATATGCCCTTAATGATTATTAATCTTAAACGTACGATTTATTAGGCGAAATGTTTCTGATGGAACTTTTGTAGTCGTGTAGGCAAGAATTACCTTGATTCACTTTTATGCAGACATGAGTGCTTTGAATTTTGTGGTCTAGCACAATTGCTCTCTTAAAGTTCCTTGTTCTCTTTTACTTCCTTGAGTGTGCGTCTGGGAGGAATCCTTTTACAATACTTGGCCCATGCATTAAAAGGAAGTTATGCCAAATTGTTAATTACTTGATTGATTCAAGCAGGTAGATTATTTATACATAACCGAGACTGGAGACACGTAAACTTGTTAACTATACAGGGTATGTTAACTCTGGCTGAATTTCAAGATGGGGATTATTTTCATGTTACTCATGTTCAATCCTACTATGAGATGTTTGATACGTTGAACAAACAGTTTGAAAACAACAACACTTCACTCCATATTGGAGTTGTAATTGTTCCTCATCGGGTGCTGTAGGCTGTGTGTTGGAGTGTATAGATAGTTTGATGTTTGTTATTAGGCAACTTATTTTCAAATTGCTCTTATTCTTCCTTTGTTTAAGGCCCACAATGATGGAATTATGGGTCAATTGTTGGCTTTGTCTTGTTTCTCCAGTGAAAACTCTTTGCTAAGGTGAACTGCAGATTGTTGTGTTCTAAAAGTGTCCATTACATATCTTCGTTCAATTGCTGTATTGTTAAAATGCATTTTGGTTGCCTTTGGTAAGTTATATAGGAAGAGTCCAGAGTCAAGCAAAACAAAAATTGACTGCAACCTGATTTGCATGCTGTTGATTCTGTTGACTTTATCACTCACGGTGTACATAATTCTTTCAGGGATTAATTTCTGACAGTATCATCAGTGGTCTTGATCCATTAATTTCGGCTTCTTATAGGTTGGTGCTAACTAAATGTAAAGTTAAATAAAGTTGTGTTTGATTCTGTTCGTTGTAAATACTTATTTAATAAGGCAACTTTTGTAGCCAACCTACTTTTTTCCCCATTTGTCAGCAGGGAGCTAATATAATATCGAAGGGAAGATTTTTCCTTTGGTAGCAATATTTACCTTGTGGACAATGTCCTTATGTAATGTTTCATCTCCCCAACTTGCTTGGGACTATAAGGCTTTGTTGTTTTTGTTGTCTTTTAGAACAATGGAACAATAGATATTCATGAATCATAGCAAATAATTGCATTTGTTATTTGCAGTCAGACACTTCCTCTGTATAAACTTCTTTGGATTTCAGTTCTTAGAACTTAATTTGTGGATAATTTATACCTGAATAACTTTTGATGATACATACTTCCTAACCACATTTGTGCCATAATACTCTTTTTTGGGGCCAAATCTCCCTCCTGAATGACCTTAAGTAATAATGTAAAATATACCTCTGCTGTGACATAATTATTAGTCACCGACATATTCCCGGTGTCTTTGTTTCAGTACTTGCTAAGTAACAGTATTCATTTCTTCTTTCCTGTAATGCAAACAAAGTTTTACTGCTATAAATAACTTCTTTTTTCTAAACTGCCTCAATTCTTAACTTGAGGCAATGATTAGCTGATGATTTCAACAATTCTAACGATTAAGTGAATTCAACACAGTTGATTTCAAGATGACAAGTAGGAAAAGTAACAGATCTACAGTTACATCACACACTGCGCTGCATATGGAATGGGACAGGATTTCTTGCCCTATTTGTATGGAGCAACCACACAATGCTGTTTTACTTAAATGCAGTTCATACAAGAATGGCTGCAGGTGTTACATTTGTAACACGAGCCATCGACACTCTAATTGCCTTGACCGGTTCAGAAAAATGAATGGTGATAGTAAGGTCCGTGCTTCACACTCAACCTATTCGGTGCTTTCAAACTCCAATATCAGAACTGTCCAACAAAGAGCTCACTATGATATAATTTCCAGACATTCACGGAGCCCAGTACTCGGAAGACGTGATGATATTGAAGTATCATATCATTCCAGTGTAAACAGTGGAAACCCAAGTAGCATATATACATCTGAGTCTGAGGTTGCTAACTATCAAGAATCTACCAACTCAGCCTTATCTGTGGGAGAGGAAAGTATCTTAGCAGGGGCATGTCATGATGCTATGCAAAATTCAGCTGAAATGAAGTGCCCTCTATGTAGAGGATTTGTATCTGGTTGGATTCCTGCTGCAGAGGTGAGACAGTATTTAGACAAGAAGTTCAGGACTTGCTCTCATGATTCCTGCAAATTTGTTGGAACTTATGAGAAGCTACGTGAACATGCTAGGACTGCGCACCTACTTACAAAGCCAGCTCATGTAGAACTCTTGAGGAAAAGAACATGGGATCGTCTTGAGCGTGAGCAGGAGTTTGGTGATGTTATTAGTGCAATATGCAATCAGGTCCCAGATTCCTGGGGCCGTGATAGTTGGTGACTATGTTATTGAGAATAGGGATGCGATGTCACCAGAAATAGACTCTGATGATGAAGGTAGTGAAGAGTGGTCTCCAGTTGGAGACCAAGTTGAGTTGACAGATAACAGACTTGGTTCGCCTTGGTCAAATGAAACGCTAGAATCTCCTAGCATTTGGCCGGATGAAAGACATGGTTTGTCAAGGCTTGTGCCACAAAACAACAGAGGTTCGCTCAGGCAGTCATTCAGTGATAGGCGCAGTTTCCGTTCAGATTGGCTGGGCGTTCGAAGGCCAAGCACACAGAGTCTACTGCATCGAGGCTTCTCTACTCGACTTATGGGGCATGGCAGCAGCTATCATGGATATCGCCGCACCTTGTTGGATCGGTCCTATCCTGGTAACTATAATGCTGGTACCAGCAGGAGCCTCAATGATCCATCTTGGGGGACAAGTAGGCAGCAGCGGCTGCGACACACACGCAGAAGCCAATATTGATCAATAGTGTTTCAGCTGTAGAAATTCATTTGCAGTCGTGCAAACTATCTTAGTAAATACAAGTAGTGAAGACTCTGTTTTCTATTGTTTAGTTTATTTAGCCTATTTATCATGTCGAACAATCTATATCTATCTAAGGTGCAAAATTATATTCTTCGTGATTAGCGTATACTGTGCCTTTTCTATCGAGTACAGGAATGATGCTTTTTTTCTGTCTTGCTTGCCAAAAAAAAAAAAAATGTGCTGTTCTAGGTGGAAGTCTCTGATAACATGTAAGCTCCTGTACGATTGCAAGTGTTGCCCATATATGTTACTTTAGGCTACAAAATCAATTGATTTGTTCTTCCTTTTCACATTCTGAAATTAATTGTGAGATGAGCTAAATTAAGCTGTGTGAACACTGTAAACAGCAGTTTGATTGTGGCCATTGTCTCAGCTGCAGCTCATAAGCAAAAAACGAACAATAAGGGGGACCTTTTTTGACTTACAGTTCAAGTTGTATCTTTTAACTCACGATGTGTTGCCATAGACGCTGCAAGGTTCTCTAATCTCATTCTCAGGAGCGTTTCCTTTCTCCCTAGTCCCACTGCCGTTAGCACCTTTTTTAGTACTCCTTGAGCTAATCTCTCATTGTTTTCGTGCATTAAGCTCAGGAATACGTTTATTTGCTAATATGATGGCCGGTCATAGTTCAGTAAAGATTTTAAGTGGGTTTGCTTGGATTATGCTATTTCAGAATAATATTTTTTATTTCATAGGAGATCTTGGTCCCTTATTTATAGTTCTAGCATTAACCGGTCTGGAATTAGGTGTAGCTATATCACAAGCTCATGTTTCTACGATCTCAATTTGTATTTACTTGAATGATGCTACAAATCCTATGTTAGAATCAAGTTTTCTAGCAGAAACGAGAGCTTCTTATCGACGCTTGATGCGGATACGCACGCTTCATAAATGGAGACTGTATGCTATAAGACTAAATTGAATTGTCCTTCTTTTCCGCATCCTCTAAATTTAACTATGAGAAATGAGATGAGCGAAATTAGTCAGTGTGCACCCTCTAAACAGCAATGTTTGACTGTGGATAACGGCAGAAGCAACATCAAAGGAAACAGGAACCGATCTTCCCTTGGATGTTTGACTCGTAGAGGCAAATAAATGGCAAATGTTGGAAGGCATTTTATCGTACCCTTAAATGAATCATGGTTTGTCACTGACGCTGCAAAGGTTATTCCTTTCTCGCAGTCAAATTCGGAACCGAGGAGTCTGGTGCGCGAAGCACACCTACCACTTCATTGCTTCAGCTAAACGAGAAGGTGAGGGTGAGGCACACGGTTGGCGGTTCTGGTCGGTCGAGAAAGAAAGCAGAAGGACGAGCTCAAAGGCTGCCCTGTCGCGTGATAGAGTAGTTGTTGACTGTATTTTGAGCAATTGAGAGATGCAAGTCTGATACAATAATGCTGCTAATCCTGATACACACGGCTCTGATACACACGATACTAATAATAGAATCAATTAACATGAACTCAGCTATTATTATTAAATGGACATGAAAGATTTGTGGTCGGTTAATTAGAAGTTGCTGTGTCGTCGTCACGGTGCTGCCGCGGGGCAGAATGTGACCTGGTAGTCGGCTACGGCGTTGCACGTGAAGGTGCTGGTGCCGTCGTCGTAGGCGTAGCTGTACGCCTGCGGGCACTGCTCCTTGAAGAGCCTGGCGTAGCGGGATGGCGCGCACGTGGCGGGCGACCCGAACCGGCCGCGGCAGCAGTACTCGTCCGTCCCGAACGCCAGGCACGCGCTCCGGCACCCCACCACCGCGCCGCCGCTCCTGACCGCCAGCTCGGGCGGGCACGCGCGGTTGATGTCGGCCGGGCACGACGCGGCGCGGCAACCCGAACCCGAGGGCTCGATCGCCACGGGCAGGTTGAACCCGTCCACGTTGCTCACGTCGTAGAAGTCCGTTTTCCCGCCGCCCAGGGTGAACTCCGCGAGGGTGGGCGGAGCGGCGCCGCCTGCGCCGTTGCACGCGACCTGCCGCGTGCCGCAGTCGCCGGACGCGCAGGAGAAGACGCCTGCGCCGGATGTTGTGCAGCGGGAGCGGCCCCACATGCGGCCCGACCACGTGGGGGCCACGCTGGGGAAGGAGAGAGAGGCGCCAGGGGGCAGGGCGAAGCCGGCGGTCGGGAACGGCGGGTGGCCCGCGCCGGTCAGCGTCGCCGGCCACACGGTCTCCCGGCAGTTGTTGTGGAACGTGAACTTCACGGCCGTTGCGCCTGCGAGTCGTGTGACAACAACAGTGTGTATCATCAACAAATGAATTAGCACTTGGACTGATGTCAATGATCAGCATCTGCAGATATGTCATCGTAATACGGGCATTGATTGCAGAAAAAAAAAAGATAACATTGTTGTCACTTCCTCTCTTGCTTCTGTTATGGACAAGATCTGGGGTCTTGATGACTGGTGGGCGGTGGCTGGTGCAGTGATGACTGATGACAGAACCTTTAGGTACCCACTTGGCAAAGAAAAAAACATTTAAGCTATCTACAAAATGTGATCTTCCCATTACATTTTTAAATAATGTGATGTTCTCATTACATTTTTAAATCGAGTGTTCAAGTCAAGTTTTATATAGTTTCTAATCTACCTATACAACTTATTAATTGAGGTAAGATTGTCTAGATCATTTTTTTCGTGTTCAGATGTGTCCGTAACATTGTCGTATTCAGTTTGTATCCTACAATGATTCACTAATCAGTTTAAGTCATTGTTGAACCATTTTCTAACCCTTTGTTGAATTGGACTCTGATTTCAATTCAACATTTCATACTAACAACAATAGTTAATCATCTATTATTTTAACATCATATTTTAGATGGAAACTAATAACAAAAATTCCAATAATAACTCACTCGTAAATTATTATAATAAATATTCTTTTTAAAACTAAAGAAGGTAAAGCAAAATAAAAATAGAGCAAATGCTCAAGCCAAAAAATTAATTAATTGAAAATCTTTTATAGTTATAAAAAAACATTCTAATCATAAATGTTTTTAACAAAAACCCGTGGCAACACACCGGTATTTTGCTAGTATAACTTATTAATTAAGGTGAGGTCATCTAGACCACTTTTTTTATGTCCAGATATGTCCGTAACATTGTCGTATTCAGTTTGTATCCTACAATGATTCACTAATCAGTTTGAGTCGTTGTTGAATTGAATTTCAATTTCAATTCGATATTTCATACTAACAATAATTAATCATCTATTGTTTTACCACATAATTTGGATGAAAATTAATAATAAAAATTTCAATAATAACTCACTCTAAAAATATTATAATGAATATTCTTTTTAAAACTTAAAACGGTAAAGTAAAATAAAAAAATAGAGCAAATGCTCAAGCCAAAAAATTGATTAATTAAAAAAAATTATAGTTACAAAAAACATTTTAATCATAAATTTTTTTTAAAAAAAATTTGTGGCAACGCATGGGTATTTTGCTAGTAATATATATAGAGTATGGGAATTTAAGTTGAAATTCGCTTTTCTCAAAGACAAAGGACTGATGCAAATTAAATATCTCGAGATTAAATAAGATAGAACTGTCCCAGAGATTTCGGTTTAACAGTGGCCAGTAAAGGACCAGAAAAATGCTAGGAACATTTGGATGCATGCGTGCACACTTCGGCAACAAATAACGACACCACAAGATTGTCATGGACATGCGTCTGTTCAGCAACAATTAGTGAGTGGGCAAGCGAACAAATTGGACTAATTGACCATTTTCTTAATTCTGGTAACATTTACTTGGTGTACTACATGATAGTTTAATAATCCTTTTATATATAAAAATTAGATATAAATGTCTAGCTTTCATTACAAGGGGTTAGAAATATTACGATATACTTCCTTATGAATAATCCATTAATTAAATGGTATCTGGTTGGTTGGGACCGAACTCCCATGTCCAACGAATTAAGCATGTGCTTGAACTTCGAAGAATGCAACAGAGGAGTTGAAAAGAAGTTGAATCAGGCACTGTAAACAATTCAAATGCATAATCCCAGTTCCCTTATTCTCTTCCGCAGCAGTCAGTACCATCTCAAAAGTAGCAGTCAGTCTACTACCAATAACATATATATGTGGCTTGCGGCCCCACATGTCATCCTTGGTACAAGTACGCTGCTATACGTGCAACGCATAAGGAAAAAAAAGATGTTATGTATGTGGAGCATGTGAGTGGTACATACCATGTGTACCGAGGAGGACGGCAAAGAAGGCGATCAGTAGGGAATTGGGCGCACCTCCGGCCATGGCCGTGAATGGTTCCCTGCAGCTGCTCGCGCTCCGCGTTTTGGAGTTGGAGGTGCTTGTAATTATAAAGAGAACAGCACCCAGCCGGCTGGCTATATTCGTGTGCTGGCTGCATTGTTGTAACAGCCAGCCAGATCTAGGTTGTTTCGGCGCCGTGCGTTCATTGATCCTTGTAGATACATGCTTTAACGTACACGCATATATTGTTCAGGCAAAATCAATGCTTGGTATCCACAGCGAACCACGAATATATTGGTCACTATCTTGGCACAGGAAGGGAGGAAGTGTTGCTGCCGAAGGACTTCCTTTCATGGTAACTTGGTCCCCAAGGGCCTAACCCTGCCTGATTCACAATAAATGACGATGTCATGGGAGTTGTGGAGCAAGCATTACCAACATCCAAGGCTAAAAAAAAAAAAAAAAGAATCATAGCCAAGTTCTGCTATAGAGAGATATTAATAATCAATTGTCCCAGACCTCCCTATGTTCGGAAAAAGACAACTGTCTGGCTGCACTTCTTGGACCTCTTCAGCAGGGTTTCAAAAACCGGCTAAAACCGGCTGGTTTTCACAGTTTTTGGCAAAATCGGTCCGGTCCGGTTTCATCGGATGGCCGGTTTATTGGAAAAATCGTATCTGTGTACTATAGTAAAAACGAAAACCGGCTGGTTTCTCCAGTTTATCGGCCGGTTTTTGGCGAAAACAAAAAACCACCACTACAGCAATTTTTGAAATCCTGGTCTTCAGAACGGTCTTGGCATCTTGCCAATGGTTCGTGCACCAGCCGAGACTCAGGAGGCTCACATTCTGATGGATCATGCCATCAGCACGCAGAAAATTGTCCCTTTTCTCTATTCAGCAAGTCCATAAATCGAGGAAAGATGCAAGAGCATCTGGAGCAAATTCTTATTCGCCATCGAAACTCATACTTCTCTCTTATCCATCATCCAAAATATGCATCTTTCCTATTCACCATCCGTCTTAAATTTTCATCCCCTTTTAATGTTATGTTGAGAAAATATTGTGATTAGACACTTTAAACCTCTCATTTTTAATGTTAACTTTCATCATACCCCTCTACTAACATATTATATGGACATTGGTACCTCATACCACTGTTATGACCTCATTCTTGATCTGATTGCACATATAATTTTATTACATCGGTTTGATTTGAGGGTTTGAGATCATATTGAGGTATGCAGGTATAGATATTACTTAATGAAAATGCAACAAGTTGGCTATGGTAAAAAAAAAAAAAGCTAAATTAGAGCCTCTAACAACGATTATATCCCAACAATGTGACAGATGGCATAGAAGGGATGAAAAATTTAAAAATGATTGTGAATAAGTGAAGGGCATATTTTGGATGGCGAATAAGGAAAAAATATAAGTTCCAATAGAAAATAAGGAATTTTCTCATCTATCTGAGGTTGATATACTGATCTTACACTTCACACATCTGAACTTCTTGAGTCAGAATGGCCGCAAAGAGGCTCCCAAATGCTGTTCGGATGTAAGATTGCTCAAGGAGAAAGAAAACCCATGAGTGCCAACAGTGTCAGCACTAAGATATGATCACTAAAAATTGGGTAATTTCACCTTTGGGATTGCACAGTGATGGGCATTGCAGTGTAATAGTATAATTTCAAGGGCTCATCGGCTATGCAGTTTTTCCCCTTCTATACATAGAGAATAGAGTAGAAGCACACATGTTGGTATATGTATCAAGCCATGAAATGATTCAATGCAACACAATGAGAAAAATAGAATGACAATGAATCTGCAGGTACTCATCAAAGCTAGTGTTTCATGCACCGAAGGAAATTAGTTGGCAGTTCAAGAGATCAATAAAAAAAATCTAGTGTGTTTTAGTGATTGATCTATTCCTTCAAATTGGTTTCAGTGATTGGCATTGCAATTTATCACTTTACAGTTTTATAGAGTTTGTACTAGATGTGATCACATACTAATTAACTACAGTGTTTGATAAGGAAATTAGTTGGTGCCAATCACATTGATCAGGATAAAAATTTGATAATATTCCTACGGACCAATTGCAAGTTTGAATTACTGGTACATATTCCAGTGAACGGATAATTAATTATTGTCTGTTTTGAGCTTCAAAGTTTTGGCGAAGTAGGGATAGTATCTATTCCATCCATCCAAAAGAATAATACACGCCATTCATGTTGTTCAAGCTCAACTGAATTGCTAAACTGTGTATTTTTACTTAATGGGATTTGATAGTCGATAAGAGGATCAAGAATTGAAGTATGATACAAATAAATTATTCAAAGATGTCATATGGCCTAGGTCATAACTCATTAAACCAACAGATTCTCGAATCATGTCAGAATTCTGATGACCTTCTAGATGTCGTACACTAATATTCATGTAAGACGCATGAAGTTTCATGTTATTTTCAGGAACATAGATTTTCAATTCACATTTCATTAAACAGGAGGAATTACTATTTTGCCAAGGTAATCATTTAGCTTAGGAAGACTCCTAATAACAAAACAAACTTTTTTCATCCCTGCTGATACCATCTCATAAGATCATACTTACTTCAAAAGAAAGTCATTCTAGGTAAATAGCTAATTTTACAAAAACAAGTCGTTTTCTCGAAAAATAAAAAATATTATAGTTGTGGGGAATTGAACCAGCAATCTTATAGGTTGAGTACTTTTGCTTTACAAGCAACAACCACTTAGGTGAACACATGCTATTGATTGGATTAGTTTCAAGACGTCTTTAATAAAGAAAGAGAGAGACAATACCCCATAATTAATCACTCCTTGGTATTGTAAATCATGTCCAAAACGACTTTCTTTTACGGTATAGAGGAAGTATCTTCCATGTATTGTACTCAACAACAATAATTCTACGATACATCACAAGGAACACTGTAATACATGCACAAAGGAGCACGAGTAGTAACTGGGAATGGAGAACATCATCTTACTTCTGCATTATTCTTCCACTTTCGGGAGTATCAGGACTTGGCACAAATTGCAGCCGGAGCACTATCCCATACCTCAACGGACATCTTCTCAGCTCTTGCCAGTGCCATCCTGCTGCCTCCAAAGGCCCAGCTCACAATCTTAGTATTCTCCGTGACACCCTCCTCGCTGCCTTCCACCTTCATGGATGGTCCACTGACAACCCAATTCCTCCTCATCACCTTCTTCCCACCGGCTTCTGGTGCCAATTCCACCTGACTCCACACCTCAACATCCGAGCCGCGTGTCACAAACACCCAATTGCAGTAGCACTCAATCATGCAGCCATTCCCCTCCTTCCTTCTAGATGACGCTGCCGCTGTGGCTCTCTGTCCAGCTCCAATGCACATCCATGGCTCCGACCCAATGGTGCCACCATTATCAAGCCTCCTCAAGTCAGCCATAAACACCTCGCCCGACGCAGCACCAACCTTGAACAGTGCTGACAGCTTGTCTGAAGCAGCAATATCTGCAAAGCAATCATCCTTCTCCTTGACCTCCCATACAGGCACTGTGGAGCTCGCCCGGACATCCCAGAGGCATATGTCGCCCACAACTCCGGCCGGACCTGAGTGCGACCCGGCGGCAAGTAAGAGGTTGTGCCCAGCAAGCCATCCGAGCTTGGTTGCTGGTATCGCGGCCTCTATGTCTGCGCCGAACACCTCCTTCCGCCCAATTTCCGCCACGGGAGTCAGAGAATTTAGATCGAATGCCACCACTGCGCTCGAATTCCGTCGTGCCGACTCGAAGCTGGTGAAGAGCCAGGGCAGCTGCGCCGCGTCTGACACCGCCGTGGCTGCCATCGACAGCACGGTGGCGGAGGTCGATCCCGGCCAGGAGAGCACCTCCGGAGGCGCGGTGGCGTCAGAGAACCGGCAGAGGTGGACGCCGGGGAAGTCGCGGGCGCCGGCGACAGCGAGGTCGGGGGACACAGCGACGAGCGAGTCGACGGCGGGGAGCGGCGTGAGTACGCTGCGGCGGGAGG
Organism: Eleusine coracana subsp. coracana; assembly: GCA_032690845.1. Taxonomy (NCBI): domain Eukaryota; kingdom Viridiplantae; phylum Streptophyta; class Magnoliopsida; order Poales; family Poaceae; genus Eleusine; species Eleusine coracana. Next base: position 2,485,155 of record MU847442.1, on the reverse strand, counting down.
CGAACGCGGCGTCGAAGCAGGTGACAACCCCGCCGTGCGCGACGACGACAGAGGCCGGGTGCGGGGAGGGGCACAAAGCTACGGCGGAGGGCGCGGCGCGGCCGGCGAGGGGGAGGAGCGCGGAGGGGCGCAGTGAGAGGGGGGCGAAGGCGGACGTCGGGGAGAGCGAGGCGAGGAGGGCGGCGTCGAGCGCGAAGTGGCGTGCCTCGGCGAGGAGCGCCGCGGAGGGAGGGGACGGGAGACTGCCGCGCCGGAGGAAGGAGAGGAGCAGCGCGAAGAGGCGCGGGTCGCCGTCGAGGAAGTGCGGGTCGGCAGGGGTGGAGGGGGAGAGGGAGGAGAGGGGCGAGGAGGCGCCCGTGCGGGCTAGCGTGCCGGATGTGGTTTGGAAGAGCTCGCCGCCGATGTTGATGGTAACGACCGCGGCGGCGGAGGCCATGGTTGGGGTGCGAGTGTGTTTTTTCGGACGGTCTCGGGAGCTCCGTTGACTTCGGCCTCTTTGGGCTTGCGCGCTTGGGTAGATGAACACCGCATAACTGGGCTAGTCGAATTTCAGGCCCAGATTCTCGAAACAAAAAAGTGCAGTTTCAGGCGTCCCCCGCGAAATTTTGACCCCATTGACCTCAAAAATCTCTTTTTTAGTCAATTCAAAAAATATTAGTGCTATTTTTTCTCTTCTTTTCCAACAGTTGTCTTGAAAATAGATCTAAAAACAGTTTCAATTGATTGAGATCAGCATTTGAAGCTAAAACAAGGGGAAATGCACCATTGCCATTGGTTTGAGACCTCAATTTGCCATAGCCACTAAAACTTTTCGTTGGCACAAATGTCAATAGAGTGAGCTTTCGTTTGCTGTTGTTAGACTTTAAGAGTGTATTCGTTTCTTAGGGTATAAATTTTAGTAGGATCACATCAATTATTAAAATGCTATATATGATTATTAAATATATATTAAATATAACATTAATTACAGAGTTGAATACGCACCAGCGTGATAAATTCATTAAGCTTAATTAAGTCATTATTAAGAGATATTTACTACAGTTATCTAATCATGACCTAATTAGTCTTAATAGATTTGTCTCGTTATTCAGAGGGAGGGTTATGGACTCGGTTTTGTCAGTAATCTATATTTAATACTCCTAATTAGTATCACAATATTTGATGGGACAGGTCTAAAAATCAGAGGGTGGAAATGAACACACCCTTAGGAAATAAAAAAATTAAAAAATATGGCTGGAAACTCGGCCCAGTCGTTGATGGCCTGAGGCCAACTGGCCCAGCCGCCTGGCCAGACCACACCCGACACTCTGCGGCTGCTCGGCCCCGACGACCGGAAAAGTTGATGGTGCGGGCTCGAGCCACCGCAGGGATGAGCAAGGCTACCGTGCGGAGGCACAACGAACTACAGGAGGGTAGGGAGAAGACCGGAGGCGCTACGTGACACATGGAGGCAGTGTCGGGCGGCCATGGCGGCGGAGGCGGTGATCTGGGCAAACGATGGCGGTATTCTGAGCCGAGACAACCCAAATCAATGCGCCGCCGGTGCGGGAGGTCGTCGGCGTGAGAAATTGTGTGGGGGCACACTTCGACAGTGGGAATCGAAGATATAGCAGCGTTCGACGACAGAGGGGATAATATCGATTCTCAACAGCTCGCTCGACGGGGTCTGGTGCGGCTTTGTTGGGACAAAAAGGGAGGTGTTGGTGATGCTACAGTAGAGGTTTGACGGTGGAGGGATACAACAGGGTGGCCAGCGATGGCAAGGTTGCCTGCGGCCATGGGAGGGTGAGAGCTTGAGAGAGAACATGAGAGTGTTTTCTCTCCGCCATGAAACTCACATCACAGTCACTACCACAAAACAGGTCTGTAGCAGCATTATAAAAAACCACGTAGCGGCAATTTGAAAGAAATTCCCCGCTATCATGGTTCTCCAATTATTGGTGGCGGATCACAATGTGGTCCGCCTCTAAAAATCGATTTATAGGGGCGGTTCACAATGTGATCTGCCCCTAAAAATTGATTTTTAGAGGTGGACCATATTGTGGGCCGCCGCTAAACACTAAAGGCCTCTGTTTGGCCTATTTGGCCTAATTAGTATATATAAAAACACTCTACTGTCTCTCTTAAACCCTAACCCTACTCACTTCTATCCACCCAATGCCGCACCCTTCTGTTCCCTCTTCTCTCCCCCCGTTGCCACTTCCTCTCTCCCCGCGCCCCATTTTCTTCTCCCCCACCACCGCCACCTCCTCTTCCTCACCGGCCTCGTCGCGCCCCCCTTCTAACGGCACATGGACTTGCCTCCCCTTCCTTTCCCCTCCAGGCGTGGCAGATCAAAGTCGGCGCAAGCGGTGGGTCGGCGGCCGAATCCAGCCACCTCTAGACACGGGCAGCGGGGAGGCGGCAGGATCCATACCCCTCAAGGCACGAGCGGTGGAATCCGTCCCCGTCGAGGCATGAGCAGATCGAGGCCTTGGAGGAGCGAGCGGCGGGCCGATGGCCGGATACGGCCACCTCTAGGCGCCCGGGGCGGGCAGACGCGAGTTTGAGGCGGCAAGATCCGTCCCCTCGAGGTGCGAGCGGGAGGATCCTGCCCCCTTGAGGTGCGAGCGGCATGTCGGCGGTGGGATCCGACCCCCTTAAGGTGCGAGCGGTGGGTCGGCGGCGGGATTTGTCCCCTTCGAGGCTAGAGCGACGGTTCGACGGCGGGATCCAGCCCCCTCGAGGCACGAGCAGTGGGTCGGCAGCGAGATCCGACCCCTCTAGGCGTGAGCTGCGGGGTGACGACGGGATCTGGCCCCCTCAAGTTGCGACGGTGGCTGGATCCAAGGATGGCGAGGGCTAGCCCGGTGGGCCGCGGTGCTGGGTGGGTCCCAGCCCGCAATATTTTTTTCCTGTTTAATCGGTAGCGGCGGGTGAAGTTGTCACCCACTGCTACTAATGCATTACTACCGGTGGTTTGTTTCATCTTCAATTCATTCGCCGTTGAAGCTCCTGATTTTTAGCTACGGGATTGAAGCGATGGTTCGACCAAACCGCCGCTATAGTGCATTTGCATCCGCCGCTGTAGCCCTTTTTTGTGGTAGTGAGTGTTTTCTCTCTGTCACGAAACAATGGCATCCTCAGCTGCTATGTAAACAAACTAGTGGCATCGGTGCCAATTCAGAATTTTTAGTGGCAACCATGCAGTTTATATAACCAACCAATGACAACTATGCAAATGGCCCCTAAAACAATGTTGCTTTCCTTTAAAGGAGGATTGGCGAGCCCGATTCTTTTTCTATGTATAGCTTTGAATGAGGAAATTTAGGGAGATCTAAGTATTGGGAGATGTTTTTGGGTCAGGAAATTTTTTATTAATCCTCAATTATATAAGATGAGTTTTTGGGCTCCTCTTAGACATGATTAAGGCTCAAGGAACAGTTCTAGAGGAAAGGAAGTGTTATTCAAGTGTTTTACCTTTCAAAGAAAGGAGTCATACAGATACTTACCACATCCACAATGTATTGAAGCCTAAAACATCACATCATAGTCGTGCTCATAGAAGGTGTTAGGTACTTTGTTTTATCTCACGGTAATGGGTATCAGCTCCAAGTCCAAAAGTGCCGGCTATGAAACAAAAGAAACTCAAATTTCCTACTGTTGACAACCAAAATTGACACTCTGGGAAAACCAGAGGTTCCGGTTTTCAAAATCGGATGGTCCGGTTTTCACAGACCAAGTGTAGTCAAAATTGTCTAAACTAAGGCTAACAACAATTATTTTACAAGTTTGGTGTTTATTTTACAAGTTTGGTGTTTATACATGTTTCACAGACCAAACTAAAGAAGAATCTAATGACTTTATTAGTAAAGATTGGGTCAATCGATTTGTAGAATTGTTTTCTCAAAAGTCGGTTAGCTCAGAATTATCACATACTAATGAGGTAGAGGAAACAAACTTAGCCACACAGAAACATGTTAAGTGTAAAAAGGCAGCTATGTTTGATTTTCCTAATGAGGTTGTGCTCTTATCTAGTGAGTATGCTATCAATGGTAATCAACAGCCTATAGCCGAACTAGAAGGTTCGGTTAGTGAAAAGTTTGAGCAGGACCAAGAGCGGATTCAAGAAGAATAGGAGAAGGCATTGGAGTGCAAGGATTTAGGAAAACCTGGATGTTCTGAATTCAAACTAGAAACTCCAGTTTCTACAATTAAGATGCCATACATCTCCAAAATACTAAAGAAGGTACGCTCTATTAGTATTTTACCTTTTTCCCAATCCGATCATGCATTTACTATTAATGTGCCTATTGGTAATAGTATCATGAGTAGTATTATGAGATCAATTGAGGATAGTAACCTAACTGTTCACAATAGTAGTATTCTAGAAAATGTCGGCCAATGCATGGTAAAAATTAAAAAAGCCGATGGTAGTAATGTTTTGACATTCAATATCCCCTCATCATTATTGTCAAAATATTACTCTACATTGTTTGCTTGTGATCGTCTTCAATTCAGGAATTTTAAACTCAACTTTGTGAAAACTGTAAAAACCGGATTGTCTGGTTTTGGAAACCGGAGGTTCCGGTTTTGTCTAGGAAAATCTGAAACTCTAGTTTCGGATACCAAGGTGTTGGGTGACATTGTAGAAACTGATGCTAGTATATTTATCAATTCTAAAGCATTTAGAAAACACAACACAAGCAAATGCATAGCCGAATGGATTGATGAGAAATCTGAACCATTCATTTGCTTTTCTTTAAAGCCGTCTCCACAAAAGAATCGGCTGAAAATTAAGTACACTTTTGACTTGACTTTGTGTGATGATTTATTTGATAGTTTGTTAGAGAACAATCTTATTAGGCTATTAGATCACAAAGTCATGTCATCTACTCAGGATTTAGAAAAGCAAATATATTGAAAGTGGCATATTTCTTTTGATCATAATACTAATAAGTGCAATTTGTTTTGACAAATAGTTCAATCGGCCATTGACAAAGGACGATTGAAATTCAAAGAAGTAAATGAGAATGACCAATTGACTTCAATTGGTATTGGTGACAAAAATCTTCTAAATCGGTTGTCACAAACCGATTCATCAAAAACTAAAGAGTTGGTTATTGGAGAAGATGACTTGAAGTCCTCAAGTGAAGAAAAGATTACTACCCATGAGATAAAAGTTGATTCTCCTAGTAGTAGTAATTCTATAAAGATTTTAGAAGATACATCAAGCACTGGGTGGCAACAAAAGGTTTCATATCCTGTACATGACCGATTGATTTCAAATCGGACATCAAAAGTGAGTCTGGAAAAACCAGACCATCCGGTTTGCCAAACCGGACCCTCCGGTTTTGGCAGGGTTCAGAAGCATAAGATATTGAAATATGGAAATTTGGAGATCAACAATTATAGGACTAAAGGAGGTGAAGGCCAAGTCAAACATGAAAAGCCGAAGATCACTTTTAAGGACCTTATGGCTAAATATGTCAAGATGAGAGATGCAAAGAGTGCTTATAGGCAAAACAACATCAAACAATCAAGATCACCTCCAAAATACAAATCTGAAGATTGGAATCGGCAAAGAAAGAAGTTCCATACAACAATTCCATACTCTCCATTTATGTCGATTACACCATTGTCATATGGACCACCCCATATAGTTTTTCATCCTTTTGCATCATGGGGATGGCATGGTCCATGGGTACAACCTCCGACACATTCTACACCTCATCATTTTCAAAATGTAGCTTCAAGGAGGCCAATGCATGAAGGAAGATCACATCTAAGACCGTTTAGATCAAAAGAATCGGTCAAGAGTTCAAGAAAAGAAAAATGTGGTCAAGCAAGTTTATCATGTCAAGAGGGATGGTCGTAAAGATAAAAGTTCAGATTTGTCCACAAATAATATAAACCTGATAAATACTTCGGCTAATATTGTCAAAGAGGTGAAGCAACAATTTATTGATTCACTAGATGTCAAATCTGAACCAAAGAAGTTAGAGGTGCCCGAAATCAAGGTAGAATTGCCTATGTCCAAGAGAGAAGTAAAACCGAGTGGTTCATTCGGTTTATCAAATTGGCAAATAAAAAAATTGCAAAAACTTACTGTTGAAAAGTTGAAGGAGAAGAACATGGCATGGGTTCCCAAAGGGAGTGTGCAAATTCATAGCAAGGATGATGCTCAAGTGAAGGGTGCAAAAGAGCCAAAGCAGAAGAAAGTGAAAACCAAACTAAGGTATGCGCCCAATCATGAAAATTATTGGTCCTTTAATCATCCACATTCATTACCTATGCCACCGATGCAAATATCGTGGAATCCATCCTCAAATATTTTTGGTTACCCTTTGTTGTCTTATTTTAATCCTTGGATGCTCCAAGAGCATTCATATTATGGAGGGTATCCAAATTATTACATGATTTGATTATTAGTTGCTCAAAGACCGAAATATATTCTTATGTTGCCTTTATATTAGTTCCTGGATTTTATTTCGATCATGCATTTTTATTATGGATGGATCACTTATTGACTCTACTGTTAAATACATAGATACTATATTTTGTTTTGATAGATATCCATTACGTATCTAGGCATGACAATGATAAGGTTTAGTTATTTGGCACAACAAGCATCTGGTTTTGTTGTTCAATAAAGAAATGTTCTCAATAATCAAGAGACCGTTGTTTAAAACTGCAATATTAAAACCAAGGAAAACCGGATGTTCCAGTTTCTGAAATAGGATGTTCCAGTTTTTACTGAAAGGATGTTAATTTGGCTAATATTGTTTAAAATGTTGGTAAGCCAAATTAAAAAAAATAGTAGAGTCCTGTTATTGGTTACATATGTAAGTGTAGCTAAAAAGTTGGTCAAAGTTCGACACTTGATATTTTTGCATAATTTTTTAAGTTGTGAGTCATATTGCTGAACTATGGTCATTTGCTCTTGAAGAATTTAAATTCATATCAGCAAGTTACTATGACTATAGGAGTGGATCATGGAGCTACATGTACGGACAATGGTTGTATTGACCATAGTTGAGAAACAAATGGCTTCAATGCTCGGGGGGGGGGGGGGGGGGGGGCAAGAGGTATTAAGATCTAGGTGAGGCCAATGTGGATCATCCTCCTTAGGCAATTTTGGTTCAAAAGATTATTTTCTGGTATGTAAGCTTTACCAAAAAACAGGGGGGCATGTGTTGACAACCAAGGGTGTGTTTGGTTGGATGACTTAGGGTGGATGGAAGATGGTGGCCTGTGTTTTAGATGTGTTTGGTTGATGGTCAATGATGGTGAGGGTGGCCACTTAAAGGAATATACCTCTAATATGCTAGATGAAGCCATCCAGCCAATTTGGCTGGATGAGGGCGGCCAGCGTCGGTCACAAGACCCACTGCGTTTCTTCTCACCCGCACCCACCGTTCACCGCTCCCTCACGCACTACCTTCCTCTCTCTTCCATCCTGCCATGACGGAGGCGCGATATCTTCTCTGCTCCCCGTCGAAGCTGCTTTTAAGATGCTCGAACACTATGGATCTCAGGCTCGTTCTCTCTGCATCCGCAAGCAAGCATACGGCGTTGACTCATCCTCTACAAAGGCAATCGATCTACACGTACATGGCAGCAGGGCAACACCACACGAGCTGAGAGCACATAGGTGCATCTGCATGTTGACTCTTTCTACGAAGTTGTTATTTATTTAGTAATTTGTGTCTGATATGTGAGTAGAGATGCAATAGTTAATGTTTAGATTAGTTAGAAACTTCAACGATGGAAATTAGAACATCTAATGATGTTACTGTTATTTTTTTGTCTAATGACTCTTGAATACTTTAATTATATGGCTGATAATTATTTACTTATAAGTCACAATTTTTTTATTAGATGATAATGTATATACAAATTTTGTTGATATAAAGTTATATGTGGTGTTCTTACCATGGTGACTACATCCAACTCATCCATATCAACTAACCTACCAAACAAAAAATATGGCCGCCACATTCATCCTACCAAACAAAAAACTTGGCCGCCATAACCCATAAAACATTGGCCGCCATCTACCATCCACACTTGACCTTCAACCAAACGCACCCCAAAATTGACACTCTGGGAAAACCAGAGGTTCCGGTTTCCAAAACCGGATGGTCCAGTTTTCACAGACCAAGTGTAGTTAAAATTGTCTAAACTAAGGATAACAGCGATTATTTTACAAGTTTGGTATTTAGACATGTTTTGCAAGTTATGGGAGTATTTTAGGTGCATTTTGGCTAATTTTCATCCAAGAAGTAAATAAGTGTTTAAAAAGTCAATATGATAAAGCCAAAATGCATATTTGAAGTTTCCATGATGAAGCTCTCGTCGAGATGATCGAAATGGATATATGAAACACTTAATTTGGACTTCAAATGAAGAAGTTATGGCTTTTACAAAGTAGTCCCAGGCTACAAAACCGGACACTCCGCTTTTATGAACAAGAGGGTCCGGTTTTGACAGGTTTAATAGGGAAATCGGAGGGTCCGGTTCGGGAAACCGGATAGTCGATTTTGATTGTCCGAGACTAGAGTTCTAGATATGTTTTAGGTCGGTTTCTTTGAGGTTTTTCTTATGGATTACACCTCCCATGGGGGTAGACTTCCCCATCCTTTATATACAAAGGGCCATGGCCGATTGAGGCAACATCCCAATCAAATTTATCAATTTACTTACATGTCTCTCCTTTTACCCTACTTTTCCAACCTTTCCTTGATGTTCACCTACTGATCTCCATGACCATAAATGGCGTACTAAGACTCGCTGATCGACCAAGGGCACACCGGCGACGCTCACATTCTGACGGGTCCCGGGCGAGAGTTTCACGGCCTTTGCTAGTTTGCTCATAAACTAGTCGTTCTTTGTCACGTAAAGCGTCATTTACCTCTTTGTTGGTTTGCTCGTAAACTTAGCCATCCTTCATCACGTAACGGTGGTAATTACCCTCTTTTCTGTTGAACCCGACAAAACTGGATCCTCCAGTTTTCAAAACCGGAGCATCCGGTTTCCGCAGACTCAACAATGAAAGGCGGGTCTACGGACTGCACTTGGGCGTGCTCGTGTTTAACGGCGCATTTTAGCCTCAACACCTACCCTTGATTGGAGCTGATTCATGAGCTCTTAGATGGATGCTTCACTTTGAAAGGGTCAAAGAACTGAAAAGATTTTTTTTATTTGCCATCAGTGCTAATGCCGATTGAATATATTGATTTAGTTCATATAGGTTCTTTTACAACAATTCTTGTATGTTTCTTCATCCTCGATTTAGATCTAACAAGATGTTGCTTGATTACCTAATATCAGTAGATGTTTTTCACTAATAAATGCAAATAATTAAGAGACGCGCTAACATTAAGTGAAGACACTCTAAAAACTTTGATTTGTATCAAAAGAGAGATCTTCAAGTGGTGAGAACTTTGGTAGAATGGATGCTACAACTATATAAAAACTCAACAAGTAGTACATGTTGTGTGTTTCGTGGTAGAATGTCTAAAATTTGAAAGAGCTGCATTGAATCGCATGAACAGGGTGAGCGTTTCTTCAAGTTCTTGGTTAAAAAATACAAAATTATGCAAATCTTTCAACTCATTCTATATCTGAAATATGGTGAAAAGAGTTCTACTAACAATGGGGTTGCACAAGGAAAAGGAAATTAAGATGGTGGGGGTAGTATGATTTTATTTCCTTAATCTTATTCTTATGCTAATTGTTCTAAACTATCTATGTATTAACTTAATATAAATAAATATTGTAAATTTGAAATGTAGAACTATCCATTTATAAAAGATTTAGTAAAAAATAGATATTGCAGTTAATTGTTTTCTAGATTTCAATGCAAGAAATAACCGGTTCAAATGTTAAACATGTCATCCTCATAGCTGTGACTATATAGTTGTCACATTTTGAACTAAATGTTGTTTCGGTTTGGTTAGAAATGCATAAGACCAGTTTGTTCGAGTACCGGACTAATTTCTATGTTAAGAGTAGTGTACTCCAAAAGTCTTCGCGCATATCATTGCTTTAGTTAATGTGTATAAAAAAGATTTGAATAAAACAAAAAAAAAAGATATGTCTATTGACCTCGAAATGGTCTCCAAAGAAAATGACAAAAGGTAGGATGAAACTTAAAATGGACGGGCCAAACGCTGGAGCTTGCCGGAGGGCTGGGATGGCGTTACATAAACGAAGTAGCAAATTAATTACTGTAGATATACTGTGTTACATGATGTTAAGCGGAATGCAACGTGTGCCTTGCGTCCTGGTTGTTATCTGCCTTCTTCTGCACGGACGGAGGTGGCACGGGTCAAAGGCCTGATCCGAGCGTCAGTCCCTTTTCTCTATTTTTTTCTTGGTGATTTTAGGGGCCTCTCTTTGCATTGATCTCGGTCTTTTGCGCGGCCTAGGACTCTCACGTTACTGGATTTGAGCTCGCCGCCTCTATAAAGACAGGCTTTATTTTTTTTCCTTGCCGGATCTGATATTCTTTTTAATCTAGATATGGGAGTTAATTATCTGGGTATTTTCTCCTCCATAATTTTTGTCTTCTTGCCCGATCTGAATATTTTTTCACTCGGATCTAAAGATTGATCTAGACGGTAACAAATCAAAGATCAATGACGAACATCTAGACAGATCTTACTGCAACAAAGCAACCACTTAACTCGTATTGAGCCCAATAGTAGACAAAGATATACACAGAAGGCAGCCCATCGTGAGTGGCAAAGAAGGCACGACATAGCCATCCATCCATAGAACACATCATCCAAAAAATACATTTCAGACAACTAATGAAGGCCGCCAAAATTTCGAGGGAAGTGAGGTATTCCATCAATGGTTATACTATTCTATTTCTTATTCTATGCCTTTTGAAATAGCGAAATTGGAGTGGGAACAATTCTAATGCCAATTTTCAAGGCCCAATTGATAGAATCAAACATGCACTAAGTAACAAGATTTTGCAACACAGTACTGTACAACGCAGTACGACAACTGCAAACAAACAACCTAAGTTAACACAACGTCGTGCCAACAATTCAAGAAGTTCTCAAGCTGAATTCTATAAGAGAGAAATATAGACAGACCACAATTGTGCGAAGGGGCAAATAATGTTGGCATACGCTGAAACTGATGCTCTGTTTTGCTACGGTGAGAATAGGTGTTCTCTTTCTATGCCGACTCTGCAAAACAATATGGTGTGACTCAACAAACCTGAGAAATGATTGGCTTGGATGGTATCCTCATTCTGACAACGAACTTGTTGGTCCTGCGGCTCCTGCCGTGTGGTCGGTTGTTTTCTGCACCCACAGTTCATGGGGCCTGTAGTCATCTCTTCCCCACCTCACGCCAAGGAGGAGGTGAAACCCATGAGAGGAAAATTATTTTTTCAGCCTTGGCATGGGTACTCTGGAACAAAAAAAATCCATAGGAGAAAAAATATATTTTTTTCATCACCTCGAGCTGATTTGCTCGAGATCAATACAGATGCTGCTTTTCTGAAGATGCAGTCATGAGTCATGACTGGGGCAGGACGATTGGAGGCCGTGCATGATCCTGTGTGTGCAGAGGCAGAAGCCTGTTTGGCTGCTCTCTATGCAGCGATGACGAATAAACTCAACTAGGTAGGGCGGCGCGCTGTCACTGCACACCTGCGCCCATCAGGAGAAATTCTGTACACATTAATGCTTTTGTGGTCTGAAAACTGGCTGGCAGAAGCCATTCGTAGTTGTCTTCTTTCGGAGAAGAGAAGAAATTTCTTTGCATGAGCCCCATATCACAACAAAGAAATAAAGAGAATGAGAGCCAACTCTCACGGCCCCACCCATTCATCCTGTAGGAAACTTATTATTTTTTTAATTTTTTCTCTGTGGCAAACAAGAGGCAACCATATACACGCATCCCGAGAGTGGATTTGGTCCGCCGCGCGGGACATCCGCCTATATCTCAACAGCTGGATCTCAACGGCTGGGACGGCTCCACGATTCGGGGAAAGCAGCGGGGCCCATGTATGTTAGGCGGTATGGGATGGTAGTATTTGGATGAACGGTCTTTTATACTCAGTGTCTTTTTTTCTTGCTTAGTATAAATCGTCAAAATTTTGAGCAGTAAGAAGTATTAAATAATAGGGATAAGTTAAAATGGAATTTTTTCAAAATTAAGATAAAACCTTGCAAGCAAAAATTTAAAGCAAACAAAACTTTCTATAAAACATAGAACAAATAATTATATCATGATGATGAAAATAATAAAATATAATTTTGGGCCAAAAATCAGAATTTTATTCCATTGGAAAATTCATCAAATAAATGAATTGAACTTAGAAATGATATAACTTTAATAATTGATTGTAATTAAATAAGTTGTGCTCTGGCCAATTAGACTGCCCCAATAATTAGTCCATACTCTGAACAGGCCAAATATAAAATTTCAGTTCAATTTGACCTTTAGAACTCTTTTAAATTGAAGTTTTATGGAACTGAGGGCCTTTTCGTAAACAAATAAAAAACTGGGGGTCATTTCTGCAAAAGTCGCCTGTCTTCTTCCTCCGATCATTTCCTCCCGCGCGCGCGCCCATGCCCATCTCTTGTCGCCGCCGCCTTGGGACTCGGCTCCCCACTAGCCGCACTGTCACGAAGACGCGTCCCGTCGCCGACCCCACCCTGCAGCACTGTTGCCTTCTCGCGCGCCGCTAGGTGCCGCCGAGGCGAGTTCCTTTCGCCATTGCCCAAGGCCGCCGCGCCAATGCTGCCCCTTGGTTTTCGGCCGCCGACAGCTCCCTCTACACCAGCATGCCTCCCTTTCGCGCGTGATCGCCTTGTCCCATCGACCGGCCCCGCCCCGCTACTCTCTAACCTCGCGCACGCCGCTAGCCGCTGCGCGACCCGTCGCCTCGCTGCGCAAAGCTGACGTGGTCTGCCACGAGCGTGCTCCACGATTCCCGGCCTCCGACCGGTTCCCGCGCACCCATCCGCTCTCGCCCGCACGACCATGACCGGTCACCTCACCCTGCCCTCCTCCTCTCTGCACGCTACTACCAGCCGAGCACGCGAGTCGCTTTTCCTCTGCCCAATGCCTGCCATGGCCGAAAGCGAGCCGCACCCATGCCGTGCTCCTTGAATTTCCCCGTGCCAACGGCTCCCTGCAGCCGTCAACGCCCAATATTGCGCGCAAGCACACCACGCAGCCGTGTCGCTTCCCCCTTGACCCCTTCCTGGCCTTCCCGTCTATAAATTCCCCTCCCTCTGCTCCTCTTCCCCATCCTCTGCTTCCGCCATTAACTGAGCAAGCTCGAGCTTGAGCCCCGCCGTCTCCACAGCTCCTTGAGCCCAGCCGAGAGAACCCACGCACACATATGCTCCCCCACTACCTCCCCATGGCTCTGCTAGATCGCTTTCATGCATGCATTGGCTGAATCGCAGAAGATTCTGAGGAGATCACCTCCGGCGACCTCTTCCACTGCCGGCCGAAATTAGCTATATCTGGTGAGCCTACTCGGCCCATTCCACTTTGCGCGCAAGCGCAAGCCCTCCGTGCATCTCTCTGACCCCATGTTTTTCCGGGTTCCTCCACTAGAGCCGCCGGCACCTCGGTTTTTCCCGATCCTGCCCATCGCCGCCGTTTGCCGAGGCCGCTCCACGACGAGCTCTACTTTTCGGTCCACCTTATCGCAGTCCTACCCGATGCCGCGCTTTGTGGCATCCCCATGAAGCTGTGCGCAGCAGCGGAGTCCAGGTTTCGGCCCCGAGTGTTAAACGCGACACCGCCGAACCTCTCCCTTCCGCCGCTGCTCAACGCTGGCCATCTCCGATGAGTTTCCGACCCTGAAAACCCCTCCTTCGTGCTTGCCTTGATGCGCACATCACGTTTCTACTTTCATGGCGAGTTTTTGCCACGCGACACGCCCTACAGCAAGCCCTCCGGCAAGCTCCAGCCGCGCGCCGCCACGCTCCAGCGAAGCCGACTGGCAGCCGAGCTGGCGCCTACTAGCTCCGACGTGGCCCTAACGTGGCTGCCACGAGGTGCTGACGCGGCGCTGACTCAGCAATGACTTAATTGTTTAATATCCAGAAAATGTCAGGAAATGCTGAGAACTTCTTAAATTCATAGTAAATTTATTTTAAGTCCAAATGACCTCAAACCAATTTTGTTAGCTTCATAATAATGTGCTTTATTTTAGTAAAATGATAACCAGCTGTCCCTATCAATATATTTTAGTTAATTAAATAACTTGTGTAAATACTAATTAATTCCTTAATAATTCTAGGGATAGAATTTAATTCTAATCTTTTGCATGCATTGTTATTTCTTGTTAATACATCACCCTGATTTTTGGTTAAGATAATTTTGCAATATTTCATACTGAATTAATTATTTAATGCTCTAACTTGAATAAAATCTAGTAATTAAATTATTAATGTCCAGAAGCTATAACTTGGTCAAAATAAAGTTCATATATGTCCCTGTTCATGATAAATCACTCAAGTCCAGAACCAATGGTTTATTATTTTAATTGCTTATTTATTCCTAAAACTATAACAATCCTAATTAAATGGTTAACCCACATAAAATGATGAAACTTTAATTTGTTTCTTTGAAGCATATGGCTTCGAGAACTCGTTAATAAGGTTGTTAGCACCAAAACACTAATGCAATATGCATCCATCATATCATTGCATGTGACGGTGTTGCGATAATACCGTTCAATCCATTGTTCATCAATAGGTAACGACACCCAGGAGCAGGACCCCGACGTCCAACAGGACCAAGAGCCCGAAGAGTAGGAGACTATAATTGCTAACACTTGCGTGGATCCAGGCAAGCCCCGGTTTGCATTTGCCTTTTTAAAGTTTTGCTAGTTTATATCCCTACTAGTGTGTATGATTAAATTGTTGCATTAGATCATAGGAGTTGATTGGAACCCACCTTGCACCCCAAATGACCTATGTTGCTATTAAATAGAACTTTGTAGGCTCGGTACTAAAGTGCTATGCTTAGTAATTAATAGTTTCGATATAAATTATTACTATGGAATAGACTTGATCACTAAATTTGAACTTATAAAAGAAGTTTACTTTTAATGTATGACCGGGCAGGGAATTATGCATGTATAGGTTGCAGCCACATATGGGTGTTGACTATGGTAGTCCTGCCTTGCCCACCCTAGGACTCGTCCGTGGTCGGCCCCTTGGTCAAGTATTGAATAGTATCGAATGCATGCTAGTTTATGGGCACTAGTAAGCCAATGTAGCATTAAAGGTCACTTGCATTAAAGACGGTTAAGGTGCGTTGGTTGCTGACCCTTCTGCTGCTGGAGTGGGCGGTTCATACCGCGAAGTACTGTTGGTAGAACGGCATGCCCACTCGACGTCACCACACCCGGTCTGAGCTGTGTGTGCTTTTCTTGTGAAAGGTTGCCGTATACGACCTTAATTATTGCGTATGCGTCGTGTATTTCAGGTTTTCCTAGCTGGTGTAAATCAATTGCAATTGTTATCCCTCGCAGTAATGAGTACCGCTTGGCCACTGAGTCGTCACGTAGTTGCACATGATATGATGGATATGGGCTTATGATGGTTATTGCCGATTATTATTATTGCTCTATTGTTGTACTTATTTTATGTATTGTTTTATTACTTTATGATGCTTCACTAAAGTTACATTTCTGCTCTACCTAATTAAATTGAGAAATAAAACTTGATAGAACTAATAGGTTGCTTAGTGCGAGTCCTTTCAAACAAGCCACCTATTAGAGTTATTGCATGTCTAGGTTTTTGACGGGTAAGTCTTGCTGAGTAATTAGTTCTCAGGCCTTGTGCTTATGTGGTTTTCAGGTACTGAAGAAATAGATTTGCCTATGAATGTGTTGCCTTGGAATGTGTAAGGCCCTAAGGGTTGGACTGCCCACTAGGAGTCTGACCTGCCGTTGTAGTGACTGTTGTGTGCTGCTAGAGTGATGATTCTTTGGGCATGAATTATCACTATACTATATCATCGAGCTCATAGATCTTATCATTATTTCGCTTCTGCTGTTTTCAAAACCTCATCCACTGCACTTTGATGTAATAATTAAACTTAAATATTGGATCATTGTTATATTATCAAGTGTCTGCGTTATCAGCACCTTCGGGCCTCGATCCTCCAGGAAGGGGCGCCTCAGCTGGTATCAATGCCGTGGTCCATGATAATACAACAATTAAAACGTATTTTCAAAAACTACGACGCTACTTGTGAGGATATGTTAGTATTGCCCCTAGTAGTTATTAGGATTGGAGACAAAGCTAATGGGTTATGCTTGAGTTGGCTTTTTATTTAATTTTCTTCTGGCATTTAAAGTTCGCTCGCAAGGACTGTGGCTTTGCGGGACGATTCCTTCCATGAATTATTGCCAATATTTTTCCTTTTTTGGCTCCTTGACAAGTGTTGGAGCGTAGAGTTCACTCGCGAGGGCTATGGTTTCGCGAGACGGTTTCTTCCATATACTGTGCCAACTTTTCCTTAGTAATGCTCATCATGGTAAGTTTATGAGCATTGCTTCGCTTGCGAGGACCGTGGTTTTGCAAGGCGGTTCATTCTATGAACCGTTGTAGAATTACCCTTATTTTTGTAGTTTCTTTTAATTTAATGTATTGTTTCTGCAATGAGTTTCTCTGTAGGTACACTAACGCCATTAGTACAACACTTAGATTGACTTACGTGATGAGTGCGGGTTGTCACCAAATTTTCGTGCCGCTAAGTATCGGCAATATAGGTGTGTGTTGTGAGGAATGATAGGTAAATAAATTAAAAATTTTGTATCATGCATCCTTATAACTTAACTAAAATTTTGTTCTCTCCTTACTCACCCACCTCTGAATAAAATCTGCAAGTGTTGAGTATAAAAATTTCAACTCTTAAGACCAATTGTGAAGTTAATAACAATCTATCAGCTTCCTGTTTTCAACACATTCCTGAACTTGCAAAATTAATAACTGGAGTTCCACTTCGAAATTGGAGGTGTATGAACCCAATATGAAAAGCCCTAGAAGTCTATTTTTATTTCCAGTAGGACCCAACCTCTAATAAATTTTTGTCTGTCCAGTAGAGCCGAAATACTAGGCCTTTGTCATCCATAAATTAAACCTGTCAGCTTGAACTTGTAAAAATCATAAGTCCAGTTTTACTTGGAATTTTTGGGAGTACAAATACAATCTGGAAAGCTATGGAAGTCTACTGCAACTTGATGCAAAGAACCAGTTCTGTGGATTTTGTTTTCTGGACAAAATACTCATTTTTCTGACTGCTGCACGGTCAAGACCGAATCTGTTTTAAAACCCATCTCCGTAATATTGCCCCTTGAGGCTAGAAAATGTGAACTAAAAATTTGTTTTTGTATTTCAATAAGTTGTACATGAAATGCACATTACTTTAAGAAAAATTTGACTCATTCATATTCCACCCCTTTAGATGGATGAAAACAATTACCAAGCTCCACCGGGTTGGGAGATCACCGATGGTCTGGACATCCCTGAAATGACCCAACTCTTGTGGAGTGTCCTTTGGGGTTATGGACATGATATCCCTCCTACCTATGTTGGCAAAATGACTTTGGAGAATGGGACCACTTCCTGTGTAGTCCATGTCGCAGTCCCCACCAATTACTCTTTCCTACCAACATGGGAATCATGGACTATCAGCGTCTCTGGAGTAGACCTACTCACTACTTGGAGTGTTGTTGCCTTCAAAGCCCTCACTCTGTTTTGCGAGGTTCGCAAGCATGAGATCACCGGAACACTGGTAACTTTGTTGCCAATTGATAATCTGGAGGATCTTGAGTGGAACCGCCGCCTGGATTTCGTCTTCGACCCAAACCACCCACTCTATCATCCAGCGCTGCATGTGGTAGAGTGTTATGGACTCTCTCTATTTGGCATATGCAAGGACTTGTACCATCAGCTGGACATGTTTTGGGCCGCACTTCGGCTTTCCGAAATAGAAAAGCAAGCCAAGATTCTAGAGATTATAGAATTAAACCAACAAATCCAAGCGAAAAATGAAGAGATGGATATGATCATCGACGAGAGTGACCAAGCTATTGGAGATGAATGGAGTCTGAATTGCAGGAGCTTCAGGTTGAATTTGACGCCTTCAAGGCTACCCACCTCCCCATCATAGATAACTGGGATGAAATCCCTATGGAGTATGGAGAGTAAGTGGATGAAGTAATGGAACAGGTGAATAATGTTGATGTAGAGATGATGGGACCGATCGAGCCGGAAGAACCCATGGACCCGGCAGAACCAGACGAGCCGGTAGACATAGACAAGGAGTAGGTGATTTGGTCGTGTATGTTCCTTAGTGTGTCCGCAATACCGTAGTTAGGCGTCAACACCATAAGCTTTAATTAGTGTGATGTTATCTTTTAGAACCATGTAATCTACTTTGGATTTATGAAAATGGTTATCCTTTCTTAAATTCTTGGAGCACCTTGCAAGTTTTTACACATATGTCCTTACGGGAAATTTTTGAGAAACGACTAATGTGTAGTGCATAATTGTAGTATGGTGCGAACTTGGAATCAGGATGATCCTGAGAGCTCTCAGCAGGGAGCTAATGCTCCGCCATTGCTGGCAGAGGTTTTGGCTGCCGCACTCAACCGACAGTAGAATGACTCTCAGTTGCTCCGCAGATTGGTTGATATCACATCCCACTTGTCTGGACATGGGGGCAACCGCAACAACAACAACCAGCCTCGACAGTGCACCTACTCAGACTTTCTGGGTACGCATCCGCCAACTTTTGAGCGTGCTAGAGAACCTCTGGACGCCGACCACTGGCTGCGCCAGACCGAGTGTAAGTTCGGTCTACTCGACTATACTGAGCACCAGAAGGTGCTATTCATCGCCCAACAACTCCAGGGCCCTGCTGGTGCCTAGTGGGCGAACTACGCCGCTTCACTACCCGCTGGATACCATGTCGAGTGGAATGAGTTCCGGGCTGCTTTCCGAGCTTATTTCATCCCAACTGGTCTTATACAGAGGAAGCTTCAGGAGTTCATGGATCTGAAGCAAGGAGGGAGGAGTGTCCTCCAATACTCTGAGGCATTCAATCACCTTGCTCAGTATGCCACCGAGTACGTCAACACTAAAGACAAGAAGAGGTATGCTTTCCTGCGTGGCATGAATGCCGCATTGAAGGAGCGTCTGACCTAGCAGACGACAGGCACTTACAATGACTTGGTCAATGCTGCTATTGTCCAACAGAGTGCCATGCACCAAGTTGAGGAGGATGAGCGCAAGAGAAAGGCCCCTGCTAGTGCCTTTGCTGCCCCACAGGAGAAGCATCGCCTGGTGTACACCTCCCCGTCTGGACAGTGGTACCGGACGTCCCCGCAACAGCAGTTTCAGCGCCAGAGGCCACAGCAGCAGCAGTACTTCCCACCTCGTTCATTTGAACTCTCCCTTGCATGGTCCCGACACCCTTTGTCTTGGTGCTACTTCATCCAAAGGTCTAGGATATTTCTAGATTTCCACCTGACCGTGATGTGGAATTCAAGATTGAGCTTTAGCCAAGAACTTCTCCTATCTCTCGTCGTCCCTATAAGATGGCTCCCAATGAGTTGGCTGAATTGAAGAAACAGTTGAATGAGTTGCTGGAAAAGGGATTTATTCACCCAAGTACTTCGCCTTGGGGTTGTCCTGCCATTTTTGTGAAGAAGAAGGATAAATCTCTACGTCTTGTTGTTGATTATCGACCACTCAATGAAGTCACCATCAAGAATAAATACCCACTGCCCCGCATTGACATTCTTTTTGATCAATTGGTTGGCGCCAAGGTCTTTTCAAAAATTGACCTTCGCTCAAGGTATCATCAAATCAAGATAAGAGCAAAGGATATTCCAAAGACTGCTTTCTCCACTAGATACGGACTATTATAGTATCTAATGATGTCATTTGGACTGACAAATGCACCTGCCGATTTCATGTATCTCATGAATTCAGTCTTCATGCCAGAGCTGGACAAATTCATGATGGTATTCATTGATGACATCCTTATCTATTCGAAGTCCAGGGAAGAACATGCGGAACATCTTCTTATTGTTCTTCAGCGTCTACGGGATCACAACCTGTATGCAAAATTCAGCAAGTGTGAATTTTGGTTGGACCGTGTGCCATTTCTCGGTCACATCGTATCAGCCAAAGGTATCTCTGTAGACCCAAGCAAAATGCAAAATGTGCTAGATTGGAAACCGCCTACTACTGTCCATCAAGTTTGTAGTTTCCTCGGACTAGCTGGATATTATCGGAGGTTCATTCCCAATTTCACTCAGTTAACCAAGCCCATCACTGAATGCTGAAAAAGGATAAGAAGTTTGATTGGAGCAATGATTATGAGGAAGCATTTCAGAAATTGAAGACATTGTTGACTACTGCCCCAGTATTAGCTCAGCCGGACATCACCAAGCCTTTTGACGTATATTGTGATGGATTCGGGACAGGACTTGGATGTGTGCTCATGCAGGATGGTCGTGTCATTGCCTATGCATCTCGATAACTGTGAAAGCATGAAGAGCATTATCCAACTCATGATTTGGAACTAGCTGCGGTTGTTCTTGCACTAAAAATCTAGAGGCATTATTTGCTCGGGAACTTAGTGCACATCTATCTAGATTATAAGAGCTTAAAGTACATCTTTACTCAAACTGATCTGAACATGAGACAACGCCGATGGCTAGAATTAATCAAGGATTATAATCTGGAAATTCATTATCACCCAGGCAAGGCTAATGTGGTCGCCGACGCTCTGAGTCAGAAAATACACTGCAATAATCTAGTGATAGACAACAGCACTGAAGCTTGTATCAAGAACCAAGCCTACATGTATTGCCTGCCCTAGTGATCATCAATCTCAGTATTCATTCCACCATTCATGATGAAGTCATTAACGCACAAAGGCAAGATATTGGAATGAAGCACATTCGGGAGAACATTAAGAGTGGCAAGGCAAAATGCTTCACACAAGATTCTAATGGTATTCTGTGGTTCAATAACCGTCTAGTAGTACCAAAAGATTTCGAGCTTCATCAAAAAATCTTGGATGAAGCCCATCATTCAAAGTACTCTATTCATCCTGGAAGTAACAAGATGTACCAGGATTTGAAGAAGAATTTCTAGTGGACCAGAATGAAGCGAGAAGTTGCTCGGTATGTCATGGAATGTGACACTTGTCAGGGAGTTAAGGCTGACCATTTGAAGCAAGCTGGACTACTTCGACCATTGAGTATTCCCGTATGAAAATGGGAGGACATCAGCATGGATTTCATTGTTGGTCTCCCCCTCACCTCTCTTTTCACTTTCACTTTGATTCTTTGACCGCCTGTGAAACCCTAGTGCCTCGCTGCTAACCCTTTCTTGCGCACCACTCAGCGCGCGCTCGCTCGCACCGGAGGCTGCTCGACATCCTTTCTTCGAGCTACTCGATCACGCCCCTCGGTAGACAATGGGCCCTCGGAAAGCTAAGCCTGCGTCCAGATCTGAACCGAAATGGGTCAACGACAAGAAGGCTAGAAGTGCATATCTGGGGCCGAGCTCCGTCACCAAAGAGCTACTTGACACATGGGCTGCCGAACCGAAGCAATGGTTTGAGAGGTCCCGAGCGTCAGCGCTGAAGGACGGTGAAACCGTGCCCCAACCTTGGCCTGACACCATAGTAGTCTTCGAGCGGTTCTTCGAAGCAGGGCTCCGATTCCCCTGCTCCCGGTTCATCGGAGATGTTCTGGCCCTCTACGGGCTCGAGATACAATAGGTGCTACCTAATAGCATCACTCGACTGGCCTGTTTCGAGTGGGCATTCAGGATGGAGGGCACCGAGCCGCATGCCAGTGCCTTTGCTGCTACGCATTTGGCTTGCCAATGGTAACATCCTTGTCCCGGGGACCCCACCATGGTATCAAACTATCTTACCATCACCCTCCGACCACGCCGCAAACGTGACGTGCCTGCAAAGGGGTCAAGGCAACATTGGGGGAAACAGATCTCCACCGGCTAGTTCTTTTACAATATGGGCACCGAAAGCAACCTGTGTAGCCGAAATACGGAGATCTTGTACATTCCGAAGCCTGTGATCCCGAAGGACAGCGGACTTACCACCTGCATTCAGCTGCTATCCCGAATCGCCGGGCGCCTGAGTACGTGTGACTTGGTGGAGGAGTTCTGTGCCGCTGGCATCGACCCTCTTCGGGCTGACTGGCATGTCAAGTTCATTACCCGGGACTCCGTAAGCGGGGATCTGCAATTTGCCAGAGAGCGGCTTCCAAAGATTAACTTCCCTAAGATAGAGCAATAGGTGAACCATTATCTCTGCCCTTTAATCCAGATGGAATGGGAGCTGTAGGGGAAATGGGGCGCCGGGGCCGAACCAATCGCATTGTGCAACTGTACAATGCGGAGGCCGTGCTGCCACCGCGGGAGCTGCATAACGCTGAGTGTCGATAGCCTGGAGGCTGAGCGGACAAAGATACGGACGATGAGGAGGTGGAGGAAATTAGCATGTCTGCGGTGCCAAAGAGGCGAGTGAAGGTTGTTATTAAGCGGTCTGCGGCTCTGGAGGGGGATGCTGAAGCCCCCGCGCCGGCGCCGTGGCAATCCAAGCAAGTGGCAAAGCGGGCCCTAAGCATGAGGGGTAGCGTTCAACCGGACGAGGGTACTTCTGGCCGAAGGAAGAAGAAGAGACGCTCTGGGCCAGCCTCGGCCACGCCTTCACCCACACCGAAGTAGTCCAAGCACCGACGCCTCCGGAAGCAATATGAAGAGACCCCTCAGAGGCCGGCAACCCCCAGTGAAACGACAGCCGATCGCGAGGTTATCGCCGCTACTCCGTACCGGACGCCACTAGCGACCCCTACTCCTAGCGCAACAGACGCATCTCTCCTGAATGTGCTACTGGGCGTCATCCCGGATGGTTCCAGCGGAAGACACGAGGGGGGCTCCGGAGGCAGAGCTTCACCTCTACCCCGCTCGCCCGCCATCCAGACGTCGATACTGGAATTTGGCACAGATAGTCCATCGGCCTGCACAGGTGCTCCGATTCTTCTAACTATTTGTTGCACTACCATGCGCCTGTTCTAGTGTTCTAACAATTTGTTTTCTTGGTTTTGGTAGGGCAACACGAGGGTGGCACGGAAGATGCCCCCGAACAGCAGCGAACTGAGGAGGCGGACGCGAGTGCACGCTCTGAGTCCGAATCAAGAGGCCGAGGCTCCACATCGAGCAGCCGTAGCCACAGCTAAACCGAGGGTAGAAAATCCTTTGAAGGGGAGAGGGGTCCTCAGATCAAGGACATTAGCAGCGGCGAGGAAGAGGGGTCCGTGGCATTGCTCTTGGCATGCCCGTGACAATCTGGCCGTGGGAAGGGCTTCATGGGTGTGCTCCCCTCAGGCGTGCAACTGGAGGACGTGGGGGCTAACCTGCGTGTGGCAGAGTTTGCTGGCCGCCCCAAGCCTCGACTGCCCTGGGGTATGCCTCCCGAATGCTGGACCTCTGTGACAGCGAAAAGGCCCTAGAAGGTGTGGATGCGGCCACGGCCATCAGCTACTTGGCTCGTCTTACCGCGCAGGTGTGCTACTTCCCTAGCCTCATTGCTTTCGTTAAAAACGTGACCATAAGCTTCTAACTTCCCGTGCACTTGTGCAGACCACCCTTCTATCCTGGCATCTCGAGGCCAAGTTGTCCCCAGAGGATGCCCTTGCGGAGCTGCAGAAGCAACTAGCCGAGAGCCAGGTCCAAGCCCAGTTGTTTGCCACAAATCTAAAGAAGGCCCAAGATGCAGTCTCAGAGGCTGAAAAGAAAATCCAGCAGGTGACCGAAGATGCGAAGAGATCTACCGAGGACCTAGGAAAGCAACTGGAAAAGCTGCACGAAGATAATCGGACACTGGGGGCCGACAACTTGACACTTCACAGCGACAACTAGAAACTAAAAAAGGCTCTAGAACAGGCCTCCGTCCATATTGAAGAATCCGAGACGATGAGCCAGGGCCTGTTCCGTCTGATAGGTCAACTGTGACGCTTCTTTGCTAGGATGGGACTAGCGTCCGGGAGCCTGCGCATACCAAGGGGGAGGGCATAAAGAGCATCAGATGGCTATGCAAGGGCCTCGAACGAGCCAAAGACGGTCTCCGTTCTTATGGCACTATCTACGCTCAGATAGGCTGGACGATGGTTTATGCTACACCGGAGTCGCTGGCTAACCCCAGGCGTTCAGAGATCCGAGAAGCTGCACGCCAACTACTGTCTCAATGCCCGGGGGACCCGGCCGCATACAGCCAGCTGCAAGAAAGGCTGAGTCCAATCGGCAATGTCTTGGGGCAGGATTTTTGGCAGCCTCTTGGCAACGAGCTTGCCGAAGTTCTCGCTTGGGATACGGCTGCTCGCCTGGCGGCGTCTGCCCCCACCATCGGTAACACTCCTGTTTCCAATGGGCAGAGGGAGCCTAGTTTAACAACGTGCAGTGCGGATGGCACCACCACCGGAGCCCCTGGTACTTCGGGCCATGACGCCGGCCCTACTGTAGGTGCCTCCGACTCTGCTATCCTGGCGTACAGCATTGAGAAGCCCCACGGCCCCGAGATGCCCTCGGCAGTCCCTCCGGAGACCCAGGTGTGAGTTCGCCCTTACCTAAGGACTCCGCACCCTCTACACTAGCTAGTGTTTCAAAGGATAGGATTTTGTATGGCGGTCGTAAGCTTCTAGCTCTCCGACGGCTTTCACTCTGTAACTTAGGTGTTCATTTTGAATGAAACCCAGTTTGCTATCTATCTACATTGCCCATTTTATTTTACTTAAGATTTACCTCCCTGTCTTTCTCTAGAATGCACCTTCCAAAGATGCAACTTCCGTTTCGCCAGACGCTAGGATATTGGACATAGCTCCCGTATCCATCAAAGTGCCGGGGGTCGGGGAAGCCCCTGGCGATTACTTGATCCATGGCGTGCAGTGGAGGCGTTGGAAGCGTGAACACCCCGAAGGGGGGTTTGTAGAATTCCTGTCCTCTGTTGATGAGGACAACGAACGCATCAAAGCGGCATGCCAGCGCATATCCCCGAAAGAGCTACTCCGATGGCGCATAGCTCGTGACGCTCGGAGGGCGAGTGACGGTATTGCGACCAAACCCCTTATCCTGTTGCCAGCACCGAAGGCAGAGCCTATTGAAATTTCAAGCAGCAGCCCAAGCCCTTCTTGGGGTGATGCCTCGTCTAGCAGCTCCTCTGACATGGACATTGAAGCCCTTCGGCAAGTCGCGCAGACACCCTTCGGTCATTTGCAAATTATCGCTGACTTGGAGCGGCGCCGACAAAGCATAACACACGCCAACCACCGAATACGACTGTCGAGGGCTGCCTTGGATGATTTGGCCGAACAACACTGTGAGCTATCATACATGCTAAGCGAATTGAAACGCTTGCCATGAACGGACTTGCTTACTACAAAGGCCTTCGGCTCCTTAGTGCCTCAAGCCTTCGGGCTGTTTTATGTTCCGTGCCTTCGGGTTGTTGTAAATTTTATGCCTTCGGGCTAATCCTATAACTGTCCCTGCCTTCGGGCTAATGTTGTACTTTTTTGCCTTCGGGCTCTTGTTATATTCATAAATTTTGAGCTTATTTGTAACTTGAACTGCACAAAAGTACATTAGGACGAAAAATTATTTATCGAATGTTATTCTACGTGCCACACGCCTCGTCAGGCTTTGGCATGCTTCAAACCATAGTTGTTCGGCATTGGGCCTGTGTCGCACCTGACTTTCTGGGCCCATTTCCCCGGAGCACCGGACCATAGTTGTCCGACATCGAACCGTAGTTGTTCGGACGAGGGCCGTAATTGCCCATGATAAAAATAGGAATTGCTAAAAATAACATCGCAACTTATCACAGACACGGTGCCCACACATGCTTACCTTATAGAATTGTACTGGCATGCGTTGAAATGTTAGACCAGCCCACGAACGGCTGCTATAGATGACACGGTACACAGAATGTTGGACCACAAGATAGGGGTCGCAGCCCCTTGGCATTTAAACATTGCCAATCCTCCTTACCGCCCAAGACATAAGCTAATTCATGCTGGAACAAAAGGGGATGGGACATAGCCCGATCGATTCCTCGGGACATAGCCCAAAACAATTTCTAAAGACGCAGCCCGAACGGCTCCTCGAGACACAGCCCGGAACAACACTAACTGGGCTAAGTATAGCACACATGCTCAACCCCAACTTTTGTTACACCAAAACAGACATCATTACTGCCAAGGCGACCTGTGGCGATTTACACGTAGAACCGCTTCAAGGCAACAACATTGTAGGTGTGCCACATCGGAGAACCATCCAACTCCAGCAAATGATAGGCCCCCGGCCTGTTTGAGCGATCCATAATGAAGGGACCCAGCCACTTGCTGCACAATTTGCTGATGCTAATTGGGTTAGGATTGCGCCAAAGGACTAGATCACCTGGTGCGAACTCTCTTGAGTGAACTTTGCGATTATATGTTTTCTCAAAGGACGCAATGTACTTGTGCAAGTTGGTGACTGCTTGCATGCGCACTTCTTCCAACATGTCCTTTGCCACATCATCTTCATTGACATGAGGCCTGAGTGTGCGCAATGACCCAGCATGTATCTCCTTCGACGTGACCGCCTCGGCACCATACAACAGCCAAAAGGGTGAAAAACCTGTGGACCCTGTAGCAGTTGTCCTGATAGACCAGAGAACATTCGGTAGCACCTCGACCCATTTGCCCTTCGGCAAACCGATCAATGAACGAGAGATCCCGGAGAACAGCGTACCATTCATTCGTTCCACAGCCCCATTGGCCCTCGGGTTAATAAAAGACCTCACATTTCTTAACCCCCAGACTAAGGCAATATTCTTTGAACTTAAGCCCCTCAAACTGTTTACCATTGTCCACAGTTAGCTCTAGCGGAACCCTGAAGCGACATACCACATTCTTCCAAAAAAACTTTCTGACATTTCCCGCTGTTATTTGAACCAGCGGTTTGGCTTCCACCCACCACAGCAAACCGATAGCCCCCCGAAGCCGTGGGCAATAGCCCCACAATGTCGATCCCCCATCGGGCGAGCAGCCAAATCGGAGGGATTGGCTGCAGGACTATAGCAGGTAGGTTTGATTGGCGGCCCATCCACTGACAGCCAGCACACACCCTGACCAGGTCTTCGGCATCCCAAACGGCAGTAGGCCAGTAGAACCCTTGGCGAAATGCTTTGGCAACCAATGCCCTCGTAGCCAAGTGTGATGAACACATCCCCTCATGGATTTCTCGTAACAAGTTCTGCCCCTCGGGCCGGGTGAGACAGTGAAGCAGAGGCGCATAGACACCCCCCTTGTATAGGACATCATCAACAATAGTGTACCCCCAACAACGATGTAGTATCCTCTACTGCTCCTGTTTATCATCCGAGACATAGCGCCCTTCGAGACATGCTCAAATAGGAGCCCGCCAATCCTCGGTCGTGATGGCTAGAACCTTTCAACCTTTTGCCTCCAGCGCTATTGCGAATTCACTCATAACCTCATGAAGCACATCACCCGCGATCAGACACTGTCCGGCTGCAGCCTTAGCCAATGCATCTGCTTCTCCATTTTCAGTGTGGCGAATATTGCGAACTTCAAAGCCCAAGAAGTACTTGTCCATCTCCCTCATCTTAGTGATATACCAAGCCATCTTCGGATCCCTAGCTTGATATCCTTTTGCTAACTGAGCTGAGGCCAACTGAGAATCACAGTAAATAACCAGCCTCCTAGCCCCAAGGGCTCGAGCCTGCCAAAGGCCCAACAATATGCCTTCGTATTCCATAGCATTGTTCATTGTTTGGAAAGCCAACATGGCAGAGAATCACATGGTTTGCCCTCCAGGTGATGTAATAAGTGCAGCACACCCTGCTCCGGAGGCCCCCCAAGCACCATCAGTGTGAACTGTCTAAGCTGGGTCCTCCGGAACAGCCTGGGCTAACTCTTTGGCTTCACCATGAGGAGTCCATTCGGCCATGAACTCCGCCAATACTTCAGATTTGATGGCCTTACAAGCAACAAAGGTGATGTTATATTGGGCCAACTCAACCGCCCATTTCAACACAACACTGGAAGCCTTATCATTTGTCAGCACATCTCGTAGTGGTTATCTGGTAGGTATGGTGATAGGGTGATCATCAAAATATTGTCGCAACATACGTGAGGCCATGACCACATCATACAACATCTTGTCCACCACAGTGTAGTTACAACGTGATGCCGTTAATGTTTCAGACACGTAGTACACCGGCAACTGCTGAAAAGCGTCACTACCCTTCGGTGCTTCGTAGACCAACACTGCACTCACTGTCTTCGGTGCCGCAGCAATGTATAATAGCAGAGGAGCCTTCGGTGGCGGTGGCATGAGAGTGGTAAGTTCAACAAGATACTTCTTGAGCGTTTCGAACGCTAGCTATTGCTCCTCACCCCATGTGAATGCCCGAGGACCGCGAAGTGCATCAAAGAAAGGTAAACTCTTTTCGGCCAGTCTAGAGATAAACCTGCTCAGCACTACAACGCGGCCAGTGAATTTCTGCAACTCCCGAATAGAGGCCGGAGACTGCATATCCATGATTGCCTTGATTTTGACCGGGTTCGGGTTAATTCCTTCCTTTGACACCAGATAACCCTGCAGCTTGCCCGAACGCACCCCAAAATGCATTTCACCGGGTTCGATTGCATCCCAACTCTCCGAAGGTTAGCAAATGTTTCTGCCTGCCACATGGTCCCCTTCTTCAACACTTTTGACAACAATATCATCAATGTAAGCTGCCGCATTGCGGCCCATCTGTGTACCTGATGTAGCTTTAACAGTACGAGAGAAAGTCGCCCCAGCATTCTTCAACCCGAAGGGCATTCGGTTATAGCAATAAGTCCCCCGTGGTATCTGAAAGGCTGTCAAAGGCTGATCTTCAGTAGCCAACCAAACCTGATGAAATCCCGAATAACCATCCAGAAAACTCATCAGCGCACATCCGGCCGTGTCATCCACCAACTGATATATACGAACCAGCGGGAAATCATCCTTCGGGTAGTGCATGTTTAAGGTTGTAAAATCAATGCACATAGGCCACTAGCCATTTGGTTTTTTAACCAGCACAGGGTTTGCAAGCCAAGTGGTTCTGTCAATAGGCCGAATGACGTTTGAATCTAGCAATTTCTGCACTTCAGCCCTCAAGATGCTTGCCTTTTCCTCTGTCCAGACTCTGATTCGCTTGTTGATCGGACGCACCTTTGGATCAACATCCAACCGATGCTCAGCAATTGATCTATCAATACCGGGGAGGTCTTTCGGTGACCACGCAAAGACATCTACGTTGTTTCTCAATAACTGCATCAACTGCACCTCTACGTCTTGTGATAATTCCCTACCAATTAGTACTGTTTCATCCGGCCGATCGGCACACAGTACAACCTCTTTGGTGCCTTCAACCGATGTGACCTTTGGTACCCATTTAGGCGCTGCCGGTGGTTCCACCGCAAGACTCTTGCCCTGGCAATCTTCGGCTATAACATGGATATGATGCTGTCCCGGTGATGACCCGAACTCCAGCCTCCGGGCCTCGGCTTGATCCCCATACACTGTGATGACACCCTCTGGTCTAGGCATTTTCATGCATAGATAGCCATCATGAAGTACAACCAGAAATCTATTGATAACCCTTTGGCCCAACAGGGCTTTGTAAGGATAGTTCATTTCTACCACATCAAACCGAATATCCTCTATCCAGTGCCCCCTAGTCCGGAGAATGACACTTTGAACATGATACTACCTATTGCATGAATTGGCTCTCCTCCAAACCCTTGCAGCGGAACTGAAGAGGCCTGAAGGTCAGATTTGCTGTAACCCATCTTTTCAATAGTACTCCAGAGAATAACATCGGCCAAACTCCCTCCATCAATCAAGACTTTTCATACGTCGAAGCCATTAATGTTGACAGCCATCACAAACGCATCATCATGCGGAAAGATCATCGGCCTCAAATCAGCCGCAGAGAATGAAATCGGCACATCCATCCATCGAGTAACCCGAACCGGAGGATATGCAGCCACATGATTTACCTGCCGAACGTGCTCTCGGCGCTGCCTCTTAGAGGGGAACTCATGACCTGATCCTCCAATAATGGCAAAGATTGTGCCACGAGATGCCCCCTATACGGATTGCGCCATTTCCGGATGATCCTCCGGCTTCAGCTGTGGTGGAGGTGGTAACTGCTCTACCGGAGGGGCCGAAAGTGCTAGCTGAGCCAGAGGCGATGGTAATGCAACTATTTGTGGCGATGGGGGAGGATAGTGGTATTGCAGGAATGGCGGCTGGTGAAAATGCGGGGGAGGGGGATAGAAGGCAGCGGCATGTGTGTATTGAGTGTGCAACACTGGCCTAGTTTGCTCAGCCTCCAGCCGTACTCTTGCTTCAGACAATGGTTTGATATCAGGACAATAGTTGGAGCTATGTGTGCACCCCGGGCCATGAAACGCACAATACAAAAGTTGACCCGGCCGAAGCTGCCTCGGTCCCGGACGTAGTGGAGATGGCTGAGGACACCTGGGTGCTGACCCCGAGGCACCACCATGCTGGACATTGAAAACCTCGCGCTGAGTAAAACAACGGCCTACTCCGCCCTGATTTGGATGCTAGCCTACGGTATTCATACTCTTCCCTCGTCCCATCATCACTCCCGAGTGCGCTTTTTGACGCTCTTCCTCTTCATCCTCTTCCACCCGTACTTGCCCTTCCAAGATGCTCAATAGTTGATCTAGGGTCTGAGGTTGCTTCACCCAAATAGCACTCCTGGCCACTCCCATTCGAAGCCCCTTTAGTATAGACTCAATCACCGTGGCTTCGTGAATGTCAGACACTTGACACTTCAAATGCATGAACCTCCGAGTATAGTTGTCCAGTGTTTCACCTTCTCTCTACACACATGCAGCTAGATCTCGAGCACCCACCGACCTGGCATGATTTCCCCTGAAATGCACTGAGACTCCCTCCTTATGTTGTGCCCATGACCGAATGCTCCATGGCGCCAGCTTGGCATACCAAGTGCCAACTATCCCTTCCAATGCCAGCAGGAAAGCTTTGGCCTTCACCGCATCATTCCCTCCAGCTGACTCCACTGCTGTTTCATATCTCATGAAAAACTCCTTAGGATCAGAGGTCCCTGCAAACGTTGGAAGCTTGACCGAAGCCAACCTCACGGGCCACTGCACCGCCTGTAACTCGGCTGCCAGAGGAGAAGTAGGATGCGCTGGCTGCATCGGATGAAGGCTTCCGGTTGAATGTGCCCTTGTCCCGTCTTCACGGAACTCCTCATACACCAGAGCCCGATCCTCTGGGATCCCACCTTTCCGGAGGATCTCCAACTGTCTGCTTAGCTGCTCCTGCCGCCTCTTAGCCACTTCGATTCTCTGAGTATAGTTTGCCACTTGTTGCGCCAAATTTTGTAGAGCCTATGCACGTAGTGTCTGCTCTTCGGCTACTCTTCTCTGCCTCTCAACTTCCTGTTCCATCAGCCTCACATTCTCCTCCTCCCACAGTGCATCTTCCTGCTGCTTTCTGATACGCTCCTCTGCCACCCGACTCGTGTACTCTGGTTCCTCTCGAGTGAGCTACCCTTCTGCGATTTCTCCCTCGGCCACAGCTTCCTGCTCGCCTTCATTGACCTTGTCAGACGCTTCCTCGAGGAGCCCCTCGACCTTGTGGGATACTTGCTTTACGGGTATCCTCATACAAGACTAAGTCGGTAGCCGACCGGGTACTTCATCAACAAGGAAGTCGACCGACTCGGCTTAAAGCGCAAGTCATGTAGAGATAGACTTTCTATGTAACTCCTAAAAGGGTTACGACTAGAACTCTTCATGTACCGCCCTGCCGATCAGATATATAAGGCGGCAGGGTACCCCCCATCGAGGGACACCCTAGATTACAATCAATACACACAACACAGGACGTAGGGTTTTTACTCTCAACAAGAGGGCCCGAACCTATATAACTCGGTGTCTTATGGTACCATCGTAGTTCTTAGTCTCGACGTAGCCCTATATATTTACTGTCGATCTTAAGCTTTGATAGTTGGCGCGCCAGGAAGGGGACAAGGCTCGTCGGGATTCTCCGTCGACTACGATGGCCAAAATTCCTGTCATTCAGTAAGACTTCAAGATCTCCTTTAGATCGCTCGACTTCACAGTCGGCAACAACAGAGCCCTAGGTCTGGAAAACCACAGATCCGACTCGGCCGCAGCCGTTTCCATGACGCGATCACCGAGTTCGTCTGGCATGATCCCCGTATTGGTTCCACTCGGATCTGAGGAAGAAGGTCCTTCCTTCGGGAATGATTCAGAGTCGGATCGGTCCTTTGATGAGGACTCGGTCAGATCCGCTTACCCGTGTCCCCATACTGTCAACATGGTGGATATAGCAGATCCCGCGGATGGAGACCAAGATGGTGACCAAGACGGTGAACATGAAGGTAACCTCGTCGATGGCCACCCGAATTAACTAGCTGAAGGAGGTCAACAGGAGGAGAACCCTCCAGTTGATGACTTATCGGTCGGTCACCGCCGTCGACCAAGAGGGTCGCGCAGTTCACACAACACACGCCGACTGGATCTTAGTCCAGAACTCGAAGTGGATGGCATCAAGGTCTACCACACTCCTTAGAATAACATTACCGGGGCCAAAACTTTGCTCAACACTCTAATGATCAATGCGAATTATTAGACCCCTGCAATGCAAATGACGGTGGCTATGCTTAAGGCTGTTGCAGCTCAAGAGGCCGCAAAATCTCAGTCGGTCACAAGCTCTAGTCACGTATCTTCACGAGATCAGCATAGGCGTGAAGATCTGAGAAATACTCTCAGTATTCGTTATGGACAAGATACCATCAACTCTCACTATAAAGAACACGCTCGGGACAACCAACGCTATGAGGAAGAACACCGTGATTGGAGAACGGAAGACCGACGGGACGACCGACGGAACAACCGATGAGAGGACCGTCAAGATCCACCTCCAAGAGACAACCGCGATGACCGTCGTCGATGTGATGATCGGGATCGGCGTGATAACAATGATAATGACCATCGGCGACGTTGTCATGACGATGATGTTGGTCCACGACATGGCCGCCGTCCAACTCCGTCTCCAGACTGGCATAGGCGGTCACTGACGCCTACCGACGACGAGATTGATGGCATCAAAGCTTACATCCCTAGGCTTCGCATAGCTCGATGGCCAAAAGGATTCAAGCCGGTTCCCATCAAAAAATACGATGGTTAGACCAACCCCCGAGAGTGGCTGCAGCTCTACAGCACGACGATTCGATCGACTGGAGGTGACTCCTATGTAATGGCTAATTACCTTCCGGTCTGCCTGGATCCAGCCGTACGGATATGGCTCACATCTCTTCTAGAGGAGTCAATCACATCTTGGGGAGACCTCAATAGGAAGCTCATAGAAAGCTTCCAAGCTACCTGCAATCGACCGGGCAACTACTTTGACCACACTCGGATCAAGCAGAAGACCGATGAACCTTTTTGTGACTACATCAAGCGATTCTGCGCTAAGAAGACTGAGATCCCCAATGTCCCGGACCAACAAATCATTGCCGCCTTCCAAGGAGGGATCCACAGCGATGATTTGGTTCGTGAGATCAGTCGAAGGAATCATGACCTCAAGCTGACCGCTCAAGAGTGCTTCAAGATTGCTGACAAGTTCGCATTTGGTGAGTCGGCATTAGATGATATTCGGGGAAAAGGCAAGGAGAAGCGGTCGGACAAGCCCGAGTCCTCCAAGAAGGACAAGAAGAGGAAGTCTAACAACGCGGTTCACACGGTAGACCGACTTCAGAAGAACCCTCAAACAAACCAACCGTCCACGGATGAGCTGCTGAGTGGCCCGTGCCTTTGGCATTCAAAGGGAAACCACAAAGCGAAGGATTGCTATCGACTGAAGGGTATTGCAACAGCTGCACTCAAGGTGGCTAAAGATCCCCCGAGGCACAATGGCAAGGACAAGACCAAGGACGATGGCGACAAGGACAAAAGCATAACGACTTTGTTTGGACCGAAGAAGCGCAGTCGACACTAGACGAGTTGAAGGTTTACCTCAGCAGCATTCCAGTATTGGTGCCTTCGGAGCTAGGAGAAAAACTTCAACTTTACATATCAGCCACAACTCAGGTTGTGAGTACTGTTTTAATGGTCGACCAAGAAGAAGAGGGACATATACAAAAAGTACAACACCCGGTCTATTTTGTGAGTGAGGTCCTTGGTGCCTCTAAAGCAGGTATCAACAAATCTTGAAGTTGTTGTATGCATTGTTGATCACCTCCAAGAAGTCGAAGCATTATTTTCAAGCTCATCCAATTGAAGTCCAGACCTCCTTTGCACTCGGCACAGTGTTGCACAATCGAGAAGCCGAAGGAAAATTCACCAAGTGGGCAGTCGAACTTGGTCAATATACCATTCGTTCGCACCTCAGTTGGCTATAAAGGGACAAGCGTTAGTTGATTTCATTGCTGAGTGGATAGAGATTCAAAACCCACCTACTGCACAAGATATCGAGTATTAGAAAATGTACTTCGATGGATCTCTACAATTACAAGGAGCTGGTGTAGGAGTCGTGTTTATCTCACCCACTGGAGAGAAGCTTCGATATGTCCTTCAAGTGATGTTTCGCTCATCCAATAACGCTACGGAGTATGAAGCCCTTCTACATGGTCTACGCATTGCCGCGTCACTCGGCATCAAGCGCCTTGGCGCCTTTGGTGACTCGGCTTTGGTCATTAATCAGGTCACTAAGGATTGAAACTGTGTGGGTGATAATATGAGAGCTTACTGTCAAGAAGTAAGGAAGCTCGAAGACAAATTCAATGGATTTAAGTTCACACATGTTCTTCGAGACAATAACCAAGCACCGATGAATTGGCCAAGATGGGATCATCCCGGTCTACGGTCCCGCTAGGTGTTTTCTTACACACTCTGGATTCCCCCATGATTTCTCCTCGCTCGGATGTACTAATGAGTGTGGTCACTGATCTTGTTGGTGATGACAACATGGAGACCGATTGGCGTGACCCGCTCATCGAATATTTGGACAAGGGAACGCTGCCTTCGGATCCTAATAAGCAACGGAGGTTAGAGACCCGATGCCGAGGATATCTGTTGGTGGGAGACCAACTCTATAAAAGAGGAGGTTCGAACATCTTGATGAGATGCATCTCGATACCAGAAGGCCAAAAGTTGGTAGAAGAAATTCACTCCGGGATATGTGGCAATCATGCGGCTTCCAAGACCTTAGTCGGCAAAGCTTTCCGACAAGGGTTTTACTGGCCCATGGCGGTCGAAGACGCACACCAGGTCGTTCAGAAGTGTGAAGGTTGTCAATTCTTCGCTCAACAAATGCATGTGCCTTCACAGCAACTTCAGAGGATACCTTTGACTTGGCCCTTTGCTATCTGGGGGCTTGATATTGTCGGTCCTTTCAAGAACGCACCAGGCGGGTTCACTTATCTGTTCGTTGCTATTGATAAATTCACCAAGTGGATTGAAACAAAGCCAGTCAGCAAGATTACATCGAAGAAGGCAATCGAGTTTGTCAAGGATATCTTCACTCGGTTTGGGGTTCCTCATGATATCATCACCGATAATGGCACTCAATTCACATCAGTGGAGTTCCGTGACTTTGCCGATGAGATGGGAATAAAAATCCACTTTGCATCACTGGCTCATCCTCAAAGCAATGGGCAGGTCGAACGGGCCAATGGTATGATTCTTCAAGGGTTGAAACCGCGGATATTCGATAGGCTTAAGCCTTATGCCGGTCGGTGGGTCAAAGAATTGCCTTCAGTTCTTTGGGGGCTTCACACAAACACCAGTCGGGCAACTGGTCAGTCACCTTTCTCTTTGGTCTATGGCTCATAGGCTATACTCCCGGTCTCGGTCGCCACTTGTCGAGTGTAATGAGCAATAGCTTCTGATGCATGCTCTAGCAAGTACTCCAAGGAGTGGCCAGACTGCTCCACTCGGTCGGCATGAACATAATTCATTGCCTTTCGAGTAGAGTAAGATAGAGCTGCGAGTGATAATTTTTGGTCAGTATGATCAAAAGAGGATTCAAGCAGATATGAGAAATAATGAAGGACTTACTGGCAAGTTTACATTTGAAGGATTTGGAGGTACTCTTAGCTTCCTCTATCTTGGCGTCAGCCTCCTTCAGCTCCTTCTGTAGCCGAGTGATCTCGGCCTTCTGGTCCTCAACCGACTTGGAGAGGCTTTCCTTCTCAGTATTCAAGGCGTTAACAAACCTTTGCTGATTGGAAGTCAACTTCTCCAGATCGTAAATCTTCTGATCACGATCTAAAGACAAACATTTGAACTTTTAGCGCTCAAGTGATTAGTTGATAATTTAAACACAGATGGTGAGTGATCTTACCTGCTATATCTGCACGGCCTTGGTCTAAGGCCTTGGTCATCTCTCTTTGGTCGGTCTGCAGCTTTTCAATCTCCTTTTTTGTGCTTTGGTGAGCTGCTGACCGGTGACTAGCATAACACCAGCAATATGTCAGTCTTAAACTTAAAGACATGAAGACCGAAGAGTTTTAGGTCATACCAAAAGTTTTGGCTTCAAGGTATTCCACCCTTGCTTGTTTCCCCTCCACAAGAGCATACATTCTATATATATAAAAAGGGGGTAAGCTTAAGGATAAGATTGAGACAAAGCTAAAGCAGAGTATTGAAGTACCTTGCTAGCTTCTCGATGTTGATGCATAATTTCCACGTCCTCCACTTCGGGCCGATCGAGTATATCTGCAAACAATGTCGCCTTACCTTTGTCAAGAGATGAAGGGACGACGACTGGAGCAGGTTGGGGTGCAGGTGCTGGAATGGAGGCAAGAATTGTCTTGTCAAACGGCTTATCCACCTCAGTCGGCATGTTTGATGACTTGCCGATCGGTTTGGGCAGATCAGTCAGACGAGGAGTGGGTCCTGATCGAGTGGCTTCGGACTCTTGGGCACTCTGAGAATCACTAATCTGACTACTATCAAAATAAAGATGGAGATTAGAATGTGTTATGGGTGGCAATAAGTGGCAAGGAGTATAAGGTTAAAGAATTAACCTGGGAGCCTTCTTCAGCTTGATTCAGCATATCCTCTTCTTCGAAGAAGTTGATTGAGAATCAGTCTCCTTCCTCTTCTGGGCAGATTTGCCTGCCTTATCGGTCTGTTCCACCACCCCAGCATCACTCTGAGTTTGTCTTGGGGGCTCCGACTAGTTTGAAGGTCGGTCGGGGGGAGTAGGGGTGGGTGGACCGGCATCAGCAGATGGCATTTCTTCATCATCACCCTGATCCCCAACATATTGCCGGCGGCGCCCAACAGTTTGCTTCACTAGCCGACTGGGGGGAGGCAGGATGACAGCAGGATCAGCACGAGCGCCTGTAGAAGAGCTTGAGCCTCCAATGCCGGTCTGTTGTGGCTTTTCAACATAATTCGGTCCCTCGGTATCGGTCGGAGGGAGCGGAGGATGAGATATATAAGTATCTAGAACCTGCACAAGAATCAAGATATCAAGTAGGACATCAATACAAGAAAATAAGGGATTGCTCAAAGCAGACTGAGGCTTACTCAGGCTCGCATAGTGCCCTTGTTATACGCCTTTCTGATCAACGAGTCATCCTAATGGATATCCCCTTCAAACATTTTCGAAAGGCGTTTCTTACGTAGTTCACCATTTGGCGAGTCGGGCACCTCCCTAGTTTCATCATTATTAACATAGTTCCACGCCGGGTGGCTCTGAAGCTTCAGGGGCTGCACTCTACGTACCACGAAGCTTTTGGCGATGGTGATTTCGTCAACACCTTCAGCCTTCAACTCAGCTATCTTCTTCAGCAGAGCGACCACCTGAGGGTCAGTCGGATCAGGCTTCTCAGTCCATTGCGCCAGGGGAATTGCCTTGGCACCAGTGAAGTCGGCAAGAACAGGGGGAGGGTTGTCACAGTAGAACCACTCATCCTTCCAATTCTTGTTTCCGGTCTTCAATGGCACATTGATGTAGGCCTCCTTCTTGCGCAACTGGAAGCCAACACCGCCTATGGCTACTTGATTGTCCTTGGTCGGCAGCGATCGGAGGACGAACAGATGGCGAAATAAATTGAAGTGGGGGAGAATGCCCAGAAATGCTTCGCACATGTGCACAAAGATGGTGATGTGAAGAATGGAGTTGGGATTAAGGTTGACAAGCTCAATCCCATAAAAGAATAGGAGCCCGCGCAAGAAGCTGTAGCAGAGGACTCCAAAATCATGCTCGAAGAACGAGCGGAACACAACAATCTGTTTATGAATGGGGATGGGGCAAGATTCACGGGGTACCTTCCAGTCGATCCACACTTGCTCTGGAAGGATGCCATCGACCACCATCTGGTTCATATCGACTTGGGAGAGGTTGCTCTTCGAGAACTCCCGAAGCTGCTCTGGAATGTCGATCTCCAATGAGGAGGACGCGGCAGCGGCGGAGGAAGTTGCAGGAATCAAGGTGGAAACCTTCTTGTGACCCATGGCGATGATTGTTTTGGGCACGACGGATCAAGTGCAGAACCCTAGCGGAAGCTTGGGGGCTATGTACAGCGAGACCTGCAGCTGCTGGAAGCAAAGGCGCTAACCCTAGCTGGAAAGCGGAAGAGTCTCTGAGAGCAGAGGAGGCGCGAGGAAGACGAAGAGTTCGTGTGCA
This sequence comes from Eleusine coracana subsp. coracana, assembly GCA_032690845.1. Classification (NCBI taxonomy): domain Eukaryota; kingdom Viridiplantae; phylum Streptophyta; class Magnoliopsida; order Poales; family Poaceae; genus Eleusine; species Eleusine coracana. The sequence continues at coordinate 2,446,366 of MU847442.1, read as the reverse complement.
AATGCGGCGTGGACTGAGGGTAAACTTGACACTGCCCTTTTATACTCCTACTTTTTGACCTAAGGGTCCCATGGGCCATACAGTGACGCTGCTTTTCGATTAATCAGAAGATTAATTAAAGGCCTTAAACATATTTAGGGTCTAAAACCTTGAGAAGTAAAACTTGAGGGCTTCTTTGATGAGAAGCATTTGAAAAATGTTTAACCATATCTATATGATTTGATGATCATGTAGCAAAGGACTTGATGGTCATATGGATATAAATTCAAAGGTTATGGTATTGATTGAAGTCAATAACTAAATTGCCAAAATTAGACTCATAAATAGATAGAGTGACTAATTATTGGAAAAGGCAATATTATGATTGATGTCATTTAGATTAATACCATTATATGATTGATGTCATATTGGTTCACATGAATTGAATATGATTGATATCATAAAATTCAGACCGACCAGTCACTCGGATATAGTGTATATCACTCGGCCTTTTTGATAATCGGTCGGCAAGGTTGAAACCTTGCAAAGTGAGCCACTGGTTTAATGACCAGAGGCCTGTTAGACTCAGACTTGATGGTTTGAGTAAAATACCTACAAAATAATAAGAGCTAATATAATTAGACTCTTGCATTATTTGTCAGTCTCCAAATTATACAAGAGTCGGGGGCTACACCTGATCAGGTGCACCTGACCGATGCACCAGATCTATCAGAAACTTCGATAAAGAGATCTTCCTAATTTATGATCAACATTAAAGATCACTCTGAGAATCAAAGCTCAAAATCAGGAAGCACTCGGGGGCTGCTGTGGGATACTTGCTTTACGGGTATCCTCATACAAGACTAAGTCGGTAGCCGACCGGGTACTTCATCAACAAGGAAGCCGACCAACTCAGCTTGAAGCGCAAGGCATGTAGAGATAGACTTTCTATGTAACTCCTAAAAGGGTTACGACTAGGACTCTTCATGTACCTCCCTGCCGACCGGATATATAAGGCGGCAGGGTACCCCCCATCGAGGGACACCCCAGATTACAATCAATACACAGAACATAGGACGTAGGGTTTTTACTCTCAACAAGAGGGCCCGAACCTGTATAACTCGATGTCTTGTGTTACCATCGTAGTTCTTAGTTTTGACGTAGCCCTATATATTTACTGCCGATATTAAGCTTCGACAGACCTCTTCCTGGAACGGGCGCGCTCCGGTTGCCGCTGACGTCTCTGCCTGAGCAACTTCCACTGCTGCCCTGCTTCGCATCATTGCCTGCTGCGATAGGCCCGAAACAGGCGGTTTCTTGCCTCCAGCCATGCTACGCGCTTTAGTGTTCAACTCCTCACGGATGGCGCCAGCTGTTATGGTTACAAGTCCAGAACAAACACGTACTAGGTGAGCCGAGGGCTGGCAAGGCCGAAGGCCCCTCGGACAGGCTATAGCGAGAGTGAACAAGACGACGCAATAGCACAGTGCCGAAGGGCTAGAAGAGGCGCCCTTCGGCTAATGAACTTTTGTATTATCTAGTTTGAATAGTACAAGAAGGTTCTGGTGGTAGAAGTCAGTCTCTTCCGCTCAGAGGTGCAGGTGAGCATTTATAGATCCATGCTCACCTACCCTCCGGGTGTGTTTATAGATTTGCCCTGGGTCTTACATTACACATCTTACTACTTGACCTAAGGGTATTCTAGTACTTTAATCTTCATCCGGTACATGCCCTCGGCTGTCATCCTCTAACGCATGTGCTCGAGGCCCACCGCACCGTACGGCATTCAGCCATACCGGCCTTCGGATGCCTGCTGGGCTGAAGGTCCTCTGGGCCGTTGGCCCACCTGGGCCTTGTTTCTTGTTGCTGGGCTGCCTTCTGACCTTGGGGAGACTAAGGGGTGGGCTTTCCCCCAACATTTTTCAACAAGGATGATTTCGTCTATCAATGAAAGGCATTCAGCGCTTTGGCATCAAAGGCAAGTTAGCACCCCACTATATTGGCCCATTTAAAATCTTGGAGAGATGTGGACAAGTCGTCTACAAGCTGGAGTTACCATTGAATCTATCTCGAGTACATAGCATGTTTCATGTTTCACAACTGAAACATTGCCTCAAACCTTCAGTAGATGTTATCTTGGAAGAGTATGAGCATCTTCAGCCAGACCTCACCTACTCTGAGAACCCTATAAAAATACTTGATGAAAAAGAACGCACAACCCGCAAAAGAACACTCAAAATCAACAAAGTACAATGGAGTAATCACTCAGAGGATGAATCCACCTGGGAATCTGAGGAATTCTGGTCTTTGTTCTCAGATAAATTTTAATCATGCCTCTCTCTAGATAGATTTCTGAGTACCCACTACCCATACTTTGAACAGGCCAAATATAAAATTTTAGTTCAATTTGACCTTTAGAACTCTTTTAAATTGATGTTTTATGGAACCGTGGGCCTTTTCATAAACAAATCAAAAAGTGGGGGTCATTTCTGCAAAAGTTTCCTGTCTTCTTCCTCCGGTCGTTTCCTCCCGCGCGCGCGCCCGCGCCCATCTCTTGTCGCCACCGCCTCGGGACTCGGCTCCCCACTAGCCGCGCTGCCGTGAAGATGCGTCTCGTCGCCGACCCCGCCCCGTTGCACTGTTGCCTTCTCGCGCGCTGCTAGCTGCCGTCGAGGCGAGTTCCTTTCGCCACTGCCCAAGGCCGCCGCGCCAATGCTGCCCCTCGCTTTCCGGCCAACGATAGCTCCCTCTGAGCCAACATGCCTGCCTTCCGCGTGTGATCGCCTCATCCCATCGACCGGCCCCGTCCCGCTGCTCTCTAACCTCGCGCATGCCGCTAGCCGCCGTGCAATCCGTCGCCTCGCTGCGCAAAGCCGACGTGGTCTGCCACGAGCGGACTCCATGATTCCCGGCCTCTGACCGGTTCTTGCGCACTCAGCCGCTCCCGCCCGCATGACCACGGCCGATCACCTCACCCTACCCTCTGCCTCTCCGCACGCTACTACCAGCCGAGCGCGCGAGTCGCTTTTCCTCTACCCAATGCCTGCCATGGCCAAAAGCGAGCCGCACCCATGCCGTGCTCCTCGAATTTCCCCATGCCAATGGCTCCCTGCAGCCGTCAACGCCCAATATTGCGCACAAGCACACCGGGCAGCCGTGCCGCTTCCCTCTTGACCCCTTCTTGGCCTCCCCGCCTATAAATTCCCCTCCCTCTGCTCCTCTTCCCCATCCTCTGCTTCCGCCATTAACTGAGCAAGCTCGAGCTTGAGCCCGGCCGTCTCCACAGCTCCCCGAGCCCAGCCGAGAGCACCCACGCACACGTCTGCTCCCCCATTACCTCCCCATGGCTCTACTAGATCGCTTTCATGCACGCATTGGCTGAATCGCAAAAGATTCCGAGGAGATCACCTTCGACGACCTCTTCCACTGCCGGCCGAAATTAGCCGTATCCGGAGAGCCTACTCACCCCATTACACTTCGCGCACAAGCACAAGCCCTCCGCACAACTCTCTGACCCCATGTTTTTCCTGGTTCCCCCACTAGAGCCACCGGCACCTCGGTTTTCCCCGATCCTGCCCATCGTCGTCGTTTGCCGAGGTCGCTCCATGAGGAGGTCTACTTTCCATTCCACCTCATCGCAGTCCTACCCGATGCCACGCTTTGTGGCATCCCTGTGAAGCTGTGCATGACAGCAGAGTCCAGGTTTCGGCCCCGAGTGTTAAACACAACATCGCCGAACCTCTCCCTTCCGCCGCCGCTCGACGCCGGCCATCTCCGGTGAGTTTCCTACCCCGAAAACCCCTCCTTCGTGCTTGCCTTGATGCGCACATCACGTTTCTGCTTTCGTGGTGAGTTTTTGCCACGCGACGCGCCGTATGACAAGCTCTCCGGCGAGCTCCGGCCACGCGCCGCCGCGATCCAGCTTTGTCAATCAATAGCTTCAAACAAGCCCTCCGTCGACTGGCAGCTGAGCTAATGCCTACTGGCTCCGACGTGGCCCTAACGTGGCTGCCACGAGGCGCTGACGCGGCGCTGACTCAGCGATGACTTAATTGTTTAATATCCAGAAAATATCAGGAATTGCTGAAAACTTCTAAAATACATAGTAAATTTATTTTAAGTCCAAATGACCTCAAACAATTTTTGTTAGATTCATAGTAATGTGCTTTATTTTAGTAAAATGATAACCAGCTATCACTATCAATATATTTTTGTTAATTAAATAACTTGTGTAAACACTAATTAATTCCTTAATAATTCTAGGAATGGAATTTGATTCTAATCTTTTGCATGCACTGTTATTTCTTGTCAATACATCACCCTGATTTTTGGTTAAGATAATTTTGCAATATTTCATACTCAATTAATTATTTAATGCTCTAACTTGAATAAAATCTAGTAATTAAAATATTAATGTCTAGAAGTTATAACTTGGTTAAATAAAGTTCATATAATCCATGTTCATGATAAATTACTCAAGTCTAGAACCAATGGTTTATTATTTTAATTGCTTATTTATTCCTAAAACTATAACAACACTAATTAAATTGTTAACCCACATAAAATGATAAAACTCTAATTTATTTCTTTAAAGCATATGGCTTCGAGAACTCGTTAATAAGGTTGTTAGCACCAAAACACTAACACGATATGCATCCATCATATCATTGTATGTGACGGTGTTGTGATAATACCGTTAAATCAATTGTTCCTCAATAGGTAACGACACCCAGGAGCAGGACCCCGACGTCCAGCAGGACCAAGAGCCCGAAGAGCAGGAGACTGTAGTTGCTAACACTTGCGTGGATCCAGGCAAGTCCCGGTTTGCATTTGCCTTTTTAAAGTTCTGCTAGTTTATATACCTACTAGTGTCTATGTTTAAATTGTTGTATTAGGTCATAGGAGTTGATTGGAACCCACCTTGCATGTTACCCCAAATGACCTATATTGCTATTAAATAGAACTTGGTAGGCTCAGTACTGAACTGCTATGCTTAGTAATTAATAGTTTCGATATAAATTATTACTATGAAATAGACTTAATCACTAAATTTGAACTTATAAAAGTTTACTTTTGATGTATGGCTGGGCAGGGAATTATGCATGTATAGGTTACAGCCACACATGGGTGTTGACTACGGTAGCCCTGCCTTGCCAACCCTAGGACCCGTCCGTGCCCCCTTGGTCAAGTATTGAACAGTACCAAATGCATGCTAGTTTATGGGCACTAGTAAACCGATATAGCATTAGAGGTCACTTGCATTAAAGAAGGTTAAGATGCATTGGTCGTTGACCCTTCTACTGCTGGAGTGGGCGGTTCATACCGCGAAGTACTGTTGGCAGAACGACATGCCCACTCGCCGTCACCACACCCGGTCTGAGGTATGAGTGCTTTTCTTGCAAAAGGTTGTCGTATATGACCTTAATTGGTGTGTATGCATCGTGTATTTTGGGTTTTCCCAGCTGGTGTAAATCAATTAAAATTGTTGTCCTTTGCATTAATGAGTACCGCTTGGTCACTGAGTCATCACGTAGTTGCACATGATATGATGGATATGGGCTTATGATGGTTATTGCTGATTATTATTATTGCTCTATTGTTGTACTTACTTTATGTACTGTTTTATTACTTTATGATGCTTCACTAAAATTATATTTCTGCTCTTCCCAATTAAATTGAGAAATAAAACTTGATAGAACTAATAGGTTGCTTAGTGCGAGTCCTTTCAAACAAGCCACCTATTAGAGCCATTGCATGTCTAGGTTTTTGATGGGTAAGTCTTGCTAAGTAATTAGTACTCAGACCTTGTGCTTATGTGGTTTTCAGGTACTGAAGAAATAGATTTGTCTATGAATGTGTTGCCTTGGGACGTGCAAGTCCCTGAGGGTTGGACTGCCCAGTGAGAGTTTGACCTGCCGCCGTAATGACTGTCGTGTGCTGCTAGAGTGATGGTTCCTTGGGCATGAATCATCACTATGTTGTATCGTCGAGCTCGTAGATCTTATCGTTATTTTTGCTTCCGCTGTTTTCGAAACCTTATGAATTTGTAATTCTGCTGCATTTTGATGTAATAATTAAACTTAAATATTAAATTATTATTATATTATCAAGTGTCTGTGTTATCAGCATCTTTAGAACCTCGATCCTCCAGGAAGGGACACCTCAGATCTTTTATGCCGCTTTTTTATTACTACTTGTTGGCAGAGTGGTCAGTAGGTTGAGTAAATGCAACGTGGGTGTGTAATCGCCGATGAGGTAGGTGTGTACTGATCGCTTCTCTTCTGTGTTGGTACAGTTTCCTGGTCCACGTACAAAATGGACGAACAAGGGGTGTGTTCGTTTCCACCCCTCTGATTTTTAGATATGTCCCATCGAATATTGTGATACTAATTAGGAGTATTAAATATAGATTACTGATAAAACTCAGTCCATAACCCATCCTCTAAATGACGAGACAAATCTATTAAGACTAATTAGGTCATAATTAGATAATATGATGCTACAGTAAATATCTCTTAATAATGACTTAATTAAGGTTAATGAATTTATCACGCTGATGCGTATTCAACTCTGTAATTAGTTTTATATTTAATATATATTTAATAATCATATATAGTATTTTAATAATTGATATGACCCACTAAAATTTAGACCCCAAGAAACGAACACACCCAAGTTCAATTCATAAATGTCCTCACTGAAAGGAAAACAAGTTTAGTGCTAAGTATTTATTAGTTTTTTCTCTCTCTCTTACGGTTCATTTTCTATCCTTTAAATTTTAGATTTATCCATCAAATATTGAAATATTAAAATTATTAAATATAAATTAATAACAAAATCTATTTTGTAACCCAATCTATATGACAAGATAAATCTATTAAATCTAATTAAATCATAATTAGACAAATAATTTGTTAAGATAGTAAAGTGTTACAAGCGGTTTAGCCGCTACCGTGTTACTAAACATGGTAGCTTGTTTAATATGCATCTAAAATTTCAATACTTTTTTATAGATAGATATAGCAAATAGCATACAACTATCTACTCTACCATCATGCAAAATTAGACGTGCACCTAAAACTCGTGAAAGGTGAAAAAAATAGAAATTAGCTCTGTAAATAGTAATGGGTTGTGAGTTTGACGTGCTCTTTAACTAACATTATCACTTATTTCTCTTTTTTATTGCATCTTGTACAATTATGGTACATCTTAATTGCATGATTGTAGATGACATGAGTATGCTATACTTTTTGTTATAATTTTGTTGTTGACATAAATATTTAAGCTGGTAACACAATAACACCAAAATCTTTCACAACTAAGATGATATTTGTTAGGACAATACAAGATCAGAATAGCTTGCTTGTTAATTTGTTGCAAGTGTGATGTCTCTATATAATCGGGTATACATCATGCGTGTCAAGAATACAGTTGCATGTTGTTCCTAAGCTATTTCATGTTGTTACCTTGCAGTACATGTTGAGTTATGTTCTAAATTTATTGTTAAATGGAGGTCGACTTCTTACGGAGCGAAGCGGAGGCCCGTCGCCAGAGGCTTGGGCCGTAGCGAAGCGGGGGGCTGGCCCCCCGCGGTACGGGACATAATCTCGTTTAGGGTTTTACTCTGTGATCATTGTCTTTTTGTAAGCCGCCGCCATCTCGTTGGCGTTGTAACCCTAACTCTTGATAGTAAAGTTTTGCTGGCTGGCGCTCATGATTTTTTCCCTTCTGCTTTGGGAGGGTTTTCCATGTTAAATCTCATGTCCTCTGTGGTTTGATTTCTTTATTCTTCATCGTATTAGCGGCATGGGTTTATAACAAGTGATATCAGAGCTGAGGTTGTTTCTCGATGACGTCGATGAAGTATGATCTACCACTGTTGGATTACAGCACGAGGTTCTCGCTATGGCAAGTCAAGATGCGGGCTGTTCTGACGCAAACTCATGATCTCGATGAGGCGTTGGAAGGTTTCGGTAAGAAAAAGGAGGCGTGGACGGATGAGGAGAAGCGCAAGGATCGTAAGGCTCCGTCCCTAATTCAGCTTCATCTATCTAATGATATTTTGCAAGAAGTACTGCAGGAAAAGAGTGCTACAGAACTTTGGCTGAAACTGGAATTGATCTATATGTCCAAAGATCTAACCAGTAAGATGCATATGAAGATGAAGCTGTTCACGCTCAATATGCAGGAGGGTGGTTCAGTGTTGAACCACATATCTGTTTTCAAGGAGATCGTTGCCGATCTGTTGTCGATGGAAGTTGTGTATGATGATGAGGATCTAGGCCTCTTACTTTTATGTTCTCTTCCCAGTTCCTTTACTAATTTTCGTGACACCATACTTTTGAGCCGTGATGAACTAACCATTGCGGAGGTTTATGAGGCGCTCCAATCCAGGGAGAAGATGAATGGCATGGTGAACTCTGATGGGTCGTCGTCTTCCAAGGGCGATGCACTACATGTTAGAGGAAGAACTAAGCAGAGATCGTCCAATGACGGCAACGAGCATGAGAAGAGCCATGACGGTAGAGGTCGCTCGAAGTCCAAACCGCCCTCCAAGAAGTTCTGTAAGTATTGCAAGAAGAAAACTCATTTTATTGAGGAGTGTTGGAAACTGAAGAACATGGAGAATAGAAAAAAATAATTCCGCTAGTAAGGCATCAGTTGCTGCTGCAAGTAACTCAGATTCGGGAGATTGTTTAGCTATTCTTGCTGGTTGTGTTTCTGGTCATGATGAATGGATACTTGATTCCGCATGTTCATTTCATATCTGCACTAATAGAGATTGGTTTAGCTCTTATGAAACTGTGCAGAAGGGAGATGTGGTGCGTATGGGAGATGATAACCCATGTGAGATTGTGGGCATAGGCTCCGTTCAGATCAAGGCACATGATGGCATGATACGCACACTGGAAAATGTTGGGTATATTCCAGACATGACTAGAAATCTTATCTTGGTTAGCAGTCTTGATGCAGAAGGGTTTAAGTATTCCGGTTCTGGTGGAGTTTTAAAGACTGCAAAAGGTTCCCTTGTTTGGTTGGTAGGTGATCTGAATTCTGCAAATTTATATGTTCTTAGAGGTAGTACTTGACATGGTTTTGGTTCCGCTGCTGCTATTTCTAAATCTGAACCTAATAAGACTAACCTTTGGCATATGCGTCTTGGACATATGAGTGAACTTGGTATGGCAGAATTGATAAAGAGGAACCTACTGAAAGGCTGTATTTTGAGTAGCAAGAAGTTTTATGAGCATTGTATTTTTAGGAAGCATAAAAGGGTTAAGTTGAACACCGTTGTTCATACCACCAAAGGTACTCTTGATTATGTACATGCTGACTTATGGGGTCCCTCTCGTAAGCCATCTCTTGCTGGTGCTTGTTACATGCTTACTATTATTGATGATTACTCTAGAAAAGTATGGCCTTATTTTCTGAAACACAAGAGTGATACTTTTGCTTCTTTTAAAGAATGGAAAGTTATGATAGAGAGGCAAACTGAAAAGAAGGTAAAAGTGCTTTGTACTAATAATGGTGGAGAATTTTGTTCGGATGCTTTTGATGATTATTGTAGGCAAGAAGGCATTGTTAGGCATCACACCATACCGTACACTCCGCAGCAAAACGGTGTGGCTGAGCGCATGAACAGAACCATCATCTCGAAGGCTCGATGCATGCTGTCCAACGCAAAGATGAACAAGCGTTTTTAGGCAGAAGCTGCAAACACTACACGTTACTTGATTAACAGGTCGCCCTCTATCCCACTGAATAAGAAAACTCCTATTGAGGTATGGTCAGGTACACCTGCCGATTATTCACAGTTGAAAGTTTCTGGCTGCACTGCTTATGCTCATGTTGATAATAGAAAATTAGAGCCTAGAGCCATTAAATTTCTTTTTGTTGGTTATGGTTCGGGAGTTAAAGGATATAAGTTGTGGAATCCCGAAACTGAAAAGACTTTCATGAGCAGGAGTGTTGTTTTCAATGAATCTGTGATGTTTACTGACAGTTTGACTTCAGATCATGTTCTAGATTGTTCTATAAAGGAGCTGTAGCATATCAGTGTGCAGGTGGAGCATGTGGTTGATGATGAAGTTGAGCAGGTGGAGCCAGTGTTTGAACAAGGAAATAATATTGTTGATGATGATGCTCATGAAGATGATGTTCAGCAGCACTCACCTCCTATTTTGCAGCCAGAGGAGAATTTGCCTATTGCTCATCACAGACCAAAGAGGGGTTGTGGACCTCCAACCCGTCTTATTAAAGAATGTAATATGACTTATTATGCTTTGAGTTGTGCTGAACAGGTGGAGAGCGTTCATGAGCCTGCAACTTATACTGAAGCTATTAATTGTGATGATCGTGAGAAGTGGATTTCAGCTATGCAAGAGGAGATGCAATCTCTCGAGAAGAATTGTACATGGGAGGTTGTGCCTTTGCCTAAGGGAAAGAAGACTGTCCGCTGCAAATGGATTTAAAAGAGAAAAGAGGGTTTATCTCCTAGCGAGCCTCCTAAGTTCAAGTCAAGGTTAGTAGCAAAAGGGTATAGTCAAATTCCTGGTGTTGATTACAATGAGGTGTTTTCTCCTGTGGTTAAGCATAGCTCAATTCGCACATTCTTTAGTATTGTTGCTTCACATGATCTTGAGCTTGAGCAGTTAGATGTGAAGACTGCATTTTTGCATGGTGAGTTTGAGGAGGAGATATACATGGATCAGCCTGAAGGGTTCATAGTACCTGGCAAGGAAAATTATGTTTGCAAGCTGAAAAGATCCTTGTATGGTTTGAAGAAATCCCCTCATCAGTGGTATAAGAGGTTTAATTCATTTATGTTGTCACATGGCTTTAAGAGATCTAATTATGATAGTTGTGTTTATATCAAGTTTGTTAATGGATCACCTATATACTTGCTGTTATATGTTGATGACATGTTGATTGCTGCCAAGAGCGCAAAAGAAATCACTACATTGAAGAAATTGTTGAGTAGTGAGTTTGACATGAAGGATCTTGGTGCTGCTAAGAAAATTCTAGGTATGGAAATTACTAGAGACCGTAGAGCTGGTTTGTTGTTTCTTAGTCAGCATGGTTACATTGAGAAGGTTCTTCATCGTTTCAACATGCATAATTGTGACTCTGTTAGTACTCCTATTGCACCGCATTTTAAGTTGTCAGCTAAGCAATGTGCTAGTACAGTTCAGGAAATTGAATACATGTCAAGAGTTCCTTATTCTAATGTTGTTGGTTCTTTGATGTATGCTATGGTTTGCTCTCGCCCGGATTTTTTTATGCTATGAGTTTGGTGAGTAGATACATGTCTAAGCCTGGTAAAGAGCACTGGAAGGTTGTTCAGTGGATTCTTAGGTATCTTAGAGGGACAATAGATTATTGTTTGAAGTTTGAAAGAACTGATAAAGGGCTTATTGGCTATGTTGATTCAGATTATGCTGGTGATTTGGATAAGCGACGGTCGCTCACAGGTTATGTGTTCATAATTGGTAGTTGTGCTATGAGTTGGAAGGCTACTTTGCAGTCTGTTGTTGCTCAATCCACCACTGAAGCTGAGTATGTTGCTATTGCTGAAGTGAGTAAGGAGTTGATTTGGCTAAAGGGTTGTTTGCTGAGCTTTGTGGATTTGATTCTTGCATCAAGCTATTCTCTGACAGTCAAAGTGTTATATGTCTCACTAAAGATCAAATGCTTCATGATAGGACAAAGCACATTGAGATCAAGTATCATTTTGTTCATGATTAGATTGAAAAGGGTAAGCTAAAGGTATGAAAGATTAGTACTCATGATAATCCTACAGATATGTTGACAAAGCCAGTTCCTGTTGCTAAGTTTGAGCTATGCTATTTGGCGCCAGAAGTATTTCTTTTCTTTGATGTGTTTAGGATGAAGGTTTTGATTTATGCTACAAGCAGAATTTGTCTCAAGATGGAGTTTGTTGAGTTATGTTCCAAATTCATTATTAAATGGAGGTCGACTTCTTATGGAGCGAAGTGGAGGCCCGTCGCCGGAGGCTTGGGCCGTAGCGAAGCGGGGGGCTGGCCCCCCGCGGTACGGTACATAATCTCGTTTAGAGTTTTACCCTGTGATCATTGTCTTCTTGTTAGCCGCCGCCATCTCGATGGCGTTGTAACCCTAACTCTTGATAGTGAAGTTTTGCTGGTTGGCGCCCGTGGGTTTTCCCCTTCTGCTTTGGGAGGGTTTTCCACGTTAAATCTCGTGTCCTCTGTGGTTTGATTTCTTTGTTCTTCATCGTATTAGCGGTATTGGTTTATAACAGTACAACTATTGAATTCAACTCTTTAAAATGTTTGCAGGCCTAATTGCCCGCACATTAAATTACAATCAATGACCCTGTATATTCCTGCACATTGTATATTGCATTTGCAATCGAGCAACTGTTCTCTTAACAAATGAAAAAGTTAAAACCCAACTAAACTATAACCTTCTTAGTAGTATGCATCCTTTGTACAAAGCATTGAACAGTTATACAGAAAGAGATGTGCCATGTAGCACAACTTCTATTACACACACAAGCTAAAAGTTATGCTACTATATAAGAGCTTGCCGCTCGAGAATGGAACCTTGCAAAATCAAAACATTCAGTTAAAGTAACATTAGCATGTACTGATGTAAATGTCCCAAAAAAGTTTTAATATATGCAACCCCAAGGCCCTAGCAACACCCAAGAACTTGTATAAATTTTACATGTAGTTCATATGTTACAGTTTCTTGTTGATATATGAAAATACCAACCTTTGCGTACGCCTTGCAAAATTCCTCGGACACTTTCTCTAGTGCACTAGCTTCTTCTTGGTCATTACTCTGTTCTCTCAATCTGGGTCTGGTACAATGAAAATAGAGCAAAAAAGAAAGAGAGAGAGAGAGAGAGAGAGAGAGGGCCAGCCGGCCAGGGGAGAATTCCATTAGGGAGAACTATAGCAAGACATGTCCAGTAAAATGAAGTAATATATATCGATTAGAACATGTGACAGAGATGCAATGGTGCGCCTACTTGTTCCAGCTTCCGCACAAGCTCGAGTGTTCCGGCTTCCGCACAAGCTCGAGTGTTCCGGCTTGGCCATGGATTCAATTACACTCTGGACTCCAAGCATATTTGTTGAACTGCACTACGAGATGGATCTAAATAAATTGACATCGGGTAGGATCTGGTTTAAAAGAAGGCGAGTAACGAACAAGGAAGGAGCAGATGTACCTCAATTCTTCATGGGCGAAGTCACTTTGTTCCAAGAACTGCTCATCTCCATGACATTCGCTTGGATCGAACACCTCGCTGCATCGAGAGAATCCAGCCATCTTCCATGGACGGAGGAGCTGGATGGAACAAGAGAGATCGGAGAAGCGGTGTGGAACACTGGAACAGAGGGCGTGGGTCGAACAGGCGAGCACATGTTGAACAAGTAATCGGAGGAGCGAGGTGTAACAGAGCACACGGACACACTGGAACGGAGGGCGCCGGTGGGAGGCGGAGGAAGAAGAATCCGAGTCCGTGAAGATATTTGTGCCGCTCAAACTAGCTAGACTCTACATGGCCCTGTACAAATCCGATGTCTTGCAACAACTACTCGTCCATGCACAAATGAAAGGCATCCATCATCGGACACGGAAGAAGAACATGAGATTATAGGCGGGATGAAGCAGTCACAGATGACGAAACAAGAGGGAGTAGGAACAGAGATCGGTGGCGGCTATCCACTCTGGTATAGCTCCCGACGGCGAAAGAGGGTGGAACAGAGATGGAGCAATAGCAGATTGCGGAACAGAGAGTAGGGTAAAGGCATCGGTAAGGAGGACGTGATGAATAGTCTGGAAGCGGCATTGACAGAAAAATCTAGCTTACAGGTGTCGATAGGTTGTGCTCCGTATTCTTATACACTAACATAAATACTACTATTACCACTCTTCGTATTTCACAAAAAAATTTCTGTTGCAGCAGTGCCAGATAGAATCTCGAAGCTAGCAGAGCGCCGCACAGCCATCCAGATTTCCGCGGGATATCCGCCACGCGGGATTGATAAGTTTCCCCACGCGTCCCTGATGAATTGCCACGCTTGGCAGTCGTGTCGTTATCTGCTGACCTACGTCAAGGGCTTGAGGCCAATAGCATGAAAAGCTGAAAGGCTTAATAAAAAAAAAGCCAAAAGGCTCATGCTCCTCTCCTCGTCTCTCTTTTCCCTCAAACCAGCGACTCTCTTGTCTCTCTCTCAGCCACGACAACTCGGTAAACGGCGGCAATGGGCTGCGCCATACCATGCGAGGCTGCCTTTTGAAGCATCCGGCCTCGCTTGAACATCAAGATCGCCGTAGATTGTCCTGTCGCTTATACCATATGACTATGAGCGCGTAAAGCATTTGATACTGTGCCAGCAGCAAGGAAATAAATAGCCGATAGCGGGTTCATAGCGGATAGGTACTGGTGTAGCGGATAACAGATAACGGATGCTATTGCGGACATTAAGGTATAATAATAATATGTATTAAAATATTAGAAATTATATATAATAATGTGTAGATCATGATTTTTTTCCATCGTAAAAATCATAAAGAGTAAACAGATTTATTAAAACTTTTAAGTTTTGAAGTATAACTGAAACCATATGAATTGATATATTTTATTTAAGAAAATTAGAATTTAAAAAAATAATCAATTATTACTAAGCGGATATTATATTGAAATAGCATCCGCTATTATGGTTTTATAGACGCAATAGCAGCTCAAAAAGCACAGTAGCGAACACTAAATTATAACATGCTATTTGATGATCGCTATATTATAGCGATAGCGTTTACACAGCGCTACCGCTATAATAGACGCTACGAACGCTATTTGTTACATTGGCCAGCGGGCTCGATGCAATAGCAAGAAGTCATCCTAGCTGTTGTGTTCTGTCCTGGACAGGCTACGCCGGATGGCCAGCTTCGGGCCGATGAAGGAGCGGTTCTGAAAAGGAGGCACGTGGATCAACCAGGCCATGTAAGATATAGGACATCATGGAGTCCTAGCACTAAACATCCTCCACGCTAGATCTAGGTGACGTAATAGTTGGAGTTTTAGAAGCAAGCTGAAGATGTAATCACAGATGGATTGACATTTTTCATCAAGAATATTTTTCATTTATTTTAGATGGATTTGAAGCCTTTCTTGGTATATTTTATTTGAGGGGTTTCATTCTTTTGTGCGTTCCTGTTTGCACTGGTGACAGGTGAGAATCCTTGCTTTTTTATCCTCTCTTTACTGCTTTGTGGCCGGCGGGTGGATCCTGAATGCACCCGTCAGATCCGGATGAAGGGGCACGGGTGAGGAGCAACGCTACGGTCTGCTGTCAATGTTTGTAAAAGACCGATCCTGAAAACCAACTCAACCAGCGGTTGACACCCTCTCTACCTCAATCCTTTGGCTTCTTAGCGAGGCCGCCGCCGACGGCCTACTGATGTCGGAGCAGCGACAAGGGCCTTCACTCCTACCCACAGAATCCACGGCCGGCGATCAAACAGCCTCCCACAAGCGCTTCTCCGGTCAACCGCCCCATCCATTTGTTTCATATCAACTTGGTCGCTTCCACTCCGGTCTGACGGAATGGATGGAAAAAAAACCTTTCGGTAAAGGACTTGCTGTGACAAAGGATTGTTGATGGTGTGTAAAGTTTTGATTGGTGGCCAGTGACGTGTTCACGTGCGATTGGCGGAGGGAGCGACGAGGCTCGCTGGGGAGGCGTAAGCTAGGCGCTATAATGATATATACTAGCATTTTACCCGTGCCGCCGGGTGTTGAATATTTCCATACGACAAAAAATTTAAAACATAGTGAGTAATGATTCTGCTCATCCATAACCTATGAGTAATGGAATTATATTATGAAACTGCACAAAATAATAGTGCAAAGAAATTGCATGGCTTTGTGAAGCTTATAATAACAAAACAAAAAATATTTTCTTCCTCGACGCTACAAATATTCAGCATAGAACTGAAGGAGTCGTATAAACTTTAGATAATACAATTGTGTGCATACACGAAGCAACATTGAATAATTAGTTACGGATCTAAAAATTGATGATGAACGTGCTAGGCTATGCAATTGAGGTTGCATTATTATCTCAAGTGTTTCCTTACTTCTTTATTTTTTATCATGATTTTCCTGCATTTAATCAGTATAGAATTGCACTGCAATTATAGAAAAGAAAACTTAGCAAAAAAAATATAAGAGAAAAGAGACTTACACCAGACAATATACATATATCACTTCTTGTTAGCAATTTTGTATTTGAGAAGAAGCCAGAAAGAATTTTATCCAATAGGGCCTTCTAATTCTAATGGACCTTTTTCATTTCCTGACTAAGTGGCCCATTGCTTTAATATTTGAGCCCATATCTCTTCGTCTGGTCTTCTTCTTCCTTGGATAGAGACATGTAAAGGTCTGCAAGCTTCGCGCGTCCAGCAGGTGGCCACCGCCGCTGTTCTCCTCACCCCGGCCGAGCGCCATGGCATGCAGCACCAACGCCGCGACCGTGAGCACACATGCACGGCGCAACCTCTCCACCATCTGTCAGAGCGGAGGAAGAATAGATGGACGGGGGTGAGGATGGTGCTAGTGAGAACTGGGAAGGCCTTGCTTGGAGTTTTCTACTGCTACGGCGTGTAGGTGCTAGCACAGACGGGCCTCTCGATGATTAAGGAAACATATTTTCTATTTTTTAATCAGCTAAAAGTTTTCAGTCAATTATTTATTATTTTATGTTTTAGTTTTTCTTTTATAAAATTATTTGTATAATAATTATAAACTAATGAATCTAGATCTAATGGCTCAAAAAAATAACTGAAAGTTCTCCTAACTTTCATGTAGCTGAAAATTAGCAAGTCGCTTAAAGAAATAATGGTGTATCCGGACTCCACCACGCTCGGACAAGAAAAGACAACCGCACACATTGAAAACTTCGAAACTGAGTTGAAAACAAAGACATCAATCAATGTGTATAACTTCTGTGGATACGAAAATCTGATCTAAACGACCTCACTTCTCTTAATAAATTATAGAAACAGATTTGCAAAATGAAAGCGTTGGCGAAAAAAATGATAATGCCAGAGAGATTCGAACTCTCACGTGGAAAACCCATATACTCCCTCCGTTCATATTTATATGTCATTCTAAGGTTTTCAACTTTTCTATAATTACATGTCATTCTTACTTTCCAATGCAACTTTCTCTCTTCCCAATACAATATTCTCTCTTCTCACTACATCTCTATTTCTCTCCTTCTCATTTTCAGTGCACCCATCTTTTTACTTCTTCTTATTTCCCGTGTTCAACTTTAATACGATATCTAATTCTGAACAGAGGAAGTACTTAGCAGGCACATGCCTTAACCACTCGGCCAAAGCGTAGTTGACGTTGTGTTTGCAATATGTACTTTTTTTTGTAGTCGTGACATTACTCCAGTTGCAAAATCACGAAATGACCGGGAAACAGGAGAACATATATTGCAAAATAATCGATGCGCATGTTCTGCTATGTTTCTACTCATTTCGTACAATTGCTCAAAAAACTTTTCGTGACATAAAAAAGTGTGTCTTGGCAAGCGTGCGCCAAAATAAACACGATCGAGTAGCAAATTCAACGTTACATGTTCCAGATTGGTGACAAATTAACCACTAAGTTAATATATCAATAATTTCAGAGATACAGAGGCAGGAATAAAGTTTTTTTTTCTAAAAAATAAAAATAATTTGAGCAACAATCACAAATCCTGGAGGTCGTCCATTATGTTACACCTTGGTATCTATACTATAAAAATTAAACTTTGACCCATCTAAACACACTAAAGGACCTATGTACCCAATAAATCTAGACCTTTAATTTCACTCCCCTTTCAATTATAGCCCTCTAATTAATTTTGGGCCCATTAACAGGTATAACATGACAAAATCTTACATGTGAAACCCCCCTCATCTGCCACTTTTTTTTTTGTTTTTTTTTTCACCCAATCAAGCATACCCGCCCGCCTGTATGCATTGTCGGATTTTCTGCCTCACCTAGTTTCTTTCCATCATTACGAATAGAACATTTCCTCCCCTCTCCAACGTGTGTGTGATTTACTCCCGTTAATCACGCTGATTCCTGCCATATGTGCCTACTCCCATTCCATTTCTTTCAAATCGACTCTTCAATCCAAGTCGCAAGCTATCGCCTAACAACCCTTGTTGCTTTGTAGGTGCTGAAGATCTGTCATCCCTGGCGAGCAGCGTTGCCGCCGTGCGCGCCTTCCGGCCCGGCCGCCGTCCGCTGTACAAGCCACCACCACTGGCTGTCTAGGTCGTCCCGCCCCCCCCCCCCCCTCCCCCCCCCCCCCCCCCCCCCCCCCCCGCTTTGCCGCCGTCCAGTAGCCCCCTCCTCCATAGATCCGACTTCCCCATCGCCATTCTTGTCTTCTCCGCTATACAAGCCACCACAATCGGAAGAAGCCGGCGCCAGCTGTTGACACGAAAATCTTCACACGTAACCTGGGAGATCTGTTTAACTTCAGCGTAGGCTCAATACAGGAAACTGGGGCGTGCCAGTCGATTTTCCCTGCAAATCGACAAAGATACAAATAATTAGATTTTGTGAGCCACTGGCCTAGGACAGGTCGTGAAGAGAGCCGATAGTCATAGTGAGTGAAATCAGCCGATATCATTATAAGAATAAATATAAGACAAGATAAACCAATCAGCTGACTATATCGGCTTATCGACAAATTAGATATATAAAATAATGTTCATTGTAATGCCGATAAAGGTTTGAATCAAACATAGCAAGATCGAAGAGATAAAAGAAATCATGCCAACACTTGCTAAGTCGATAGCGCTGAATCGATAGGGCAGAGTCGATAGAACTACAATATGCATGCGAAGACCTACCCTGTCGATAGTGCTAAGTCAATAGATTTGATAGCTGGTATTGCAAATATGTCTTAAAATCATAAATCTATCTTATTTAAACAAAGGGGCAAACGACTGTCAAAATAAATGATATAATCAATTAAACACCAGAAAGTCAATTGAACCGTGATAACCTATTGGCTAAACATCCCGATAGAACTCTATCAACTCTACCTATAAACAGATCGAATCTAATCCTATCTACCCAGTAAGAGGTCAAAACTGATACAGCCTTACTAATTCGAACAGATCAAACTTAATCGAGATAGTATTCAAACACGGTAGATAGAGTTAGATTTAATCTATTTATAGATAAAATTAATAAAGTGACTCGAATAATAGATCTAAATAGCACCTATGGAACCTACTGAGATCACAATAGATCAGCTTCAACCAAGATAGTATTGCAATCAAGGTTGATAGAATAAGCACTACACAGATCTATTTATCGGATAACTAGCAATTCTAATGATAACAACTAGAATATCAAATCAATGAGAAAGTACTAGCTGAGATTGATAGAATTACCAAGGGTGACTAATCTAAGTCTCTCACCGAGATCGGAGCCGATGCAGCCCGCGCAAGACGAAGGTTTCATCGAGTAGGAAAAGTTGGCAATGCGCCAAATTGTATTGAACGAAAGTGTTATTTTCTACGTATAGATCATATTACATAAATATAACCTCATGCAATAGGTTTCAACCTGACTCGGTCAGGACTCCTAAACAAACCAACTATTTTTAGAATAAAAATCTAAACTGAAATCATAAAGAAAATAAAATAACCCTGTCAGGTCCTCTTAAACTTATTCGGCCGCTGAACATTATTGACTTCGGCCGATTTCAATTTCCTGTTTCTGATTTGATGGGACCGATTAAATTCTGGTGCCAACACATGCCCCCGAGTCCAGGGTACGAAATACTTCGTGCACCGAATTTTATCTCCTTATTTACTGCATGTATTTACAGGTGAACCACCCGCTGTCAAACTTCGTCTTTATGGCATACCCCTCAACCACTCAATTGCAACTCATCTCGTTCCTGCACCGTCTCGACTGCTGGTTTTTCTTTTGACCGTCCTCATTCTTATCCTTCCTCCTCGAACCCGTTCACTTCCTATTCTCCTCAATTAATGTAAAGCGGCGTCTGGGTCCTTCAAAGGTCACATACGGACCTTATAAATAGCTCCTTCAATCAACCCCTTTTACCTCAACACCTTCGGCCATGGGTCTTCTTCTGAGAGCTCTGATAGAAAAATACCACCTATCCTCGAATCTGCTAAGTTCTTCATGGCGAGTACTTTTCGCCTCTTCAATCCTTAGAGTGATCCTTTCAATCCAAAATCCACAGCCACTTCAGCGTAAGAAATCAACTTACTAGTTGCTTTTGAGCAATCCAATCATGAAGAATGGCATCAGCGAGGCCGCCCTCTCTCCCCTTTGTCCATCGGGTAATGCCTGATGACAGCGATGCTACCAAAGAAGAAGAGCCAAGCTGCTGAACTACCTTTGTTCTTAATTACATGCTCTTTTCTTGTACTCGGGATAATTACATCTTCATCCTAACTGTAATAGGAGAATAGGTCCCTTTAGAAATCGATTACCTGTGAGTAATCAACTCATTTTTACCTTGTACTGATGTTCCTCTGTAACTTCTTTTATCACCATTGAATGAATATATGCACCATCTTTATTTTGATTCCAGTGTCGATATTTTTTATGCTAAGGGCGATATTTTAAATATCGGCCATCTCAAGTCGATGTATTCCCATCGGCTTTTACCACCCAAGCGTGATACTAAATATCAACTGTCAATCAATGATGAAATTATGAATCAACCCAAAAACTTGGATGATATTGCTTCAAATATTTACCATTAATTGTTCTCCCAAACTCTTCTCTATCCATTCCTTGCAGAAAATATGTATTGCCAGGCGCACATCAACTCACTTTAAATGGACCTTCCCAAGTTGGTGACCATTTTCCAAAACGATTATCTCTAGCGCCGATGGGCATGATTAATTTCCAGACAAGGTCTCCCTCCGAAAAACTCTTGGACACCACCTTTTTATTATAAAACTTAGCCACCCGGGTCTTATTTTCTTGAATCTTCTCCAGGGCCTTCATCCGATGTTGTACAACATCTTCCAGTTCATCCAACATAACTTGCCTGTAATCATCAGCCGACAACTGGTCCTGCATCTCCACTCTTCTGGATCCCAGATTTGTTTCCCATGGTAAAACTGCCTCATGTCCATAAACCAGTTGATAAGGTGGCACCTTAATTGACCCATGACAAGCCATCTTGTATGCCCATAAAGATTCAGCCAATGTTGTATGTTACTTCTTAGGCTATTCATCAATCTTCCTCTTAATCAACTTAATCAAACTCTTGTTGGATGCTTCTGCTTGACCATTGGCCTGAGCATAATATGGTGATGAATTCAGGAGCTTGATCCCCATACTGTCAGTAAAGCTTCGAAACTCTTTTGAAATAAACACAGAGCCCTGGTAAGTAGTAATAGTTTGTGGCACACCAAATAGATATATAATATATTCCTTCACAAAGTTGATCACATCTCCAGTAGTAACATTCTTCATAGGCACTGCTTTGACCCACTTTGTAAAATAATCTGTAGCCGCCAAAATATATTTATGACCCTTGCTTGACGCAGGAAAAATTTGACCAATCATGTCCATCCCCCATCCTCTAAAAGGCCACAACTTAATAATTGGGTTTATAGCCGATGTTGGTGCTCTTTGTATAGCTCCAAACTTCTGACAGTCCTGACATCCCTTATAATATTTGAAGCAATCTTCCAGCATAGTCGGCCAATAGTACCTAGTCCTTTTTAACAACCACCTCATCTTATGAGCCGATTGATGTGTACCACATATTCCTTCATGAACTTCACACATAACAACCTTGGCCTCTTCTTGATTCAAACATCTTAATAACACACCATCAATTGTTTGATAATAAAGTTTCTCTTCTAATAAAACATACCTCAGTGCCATATATCGGATTCTTCGAGACACTCGTTAAGTTGGATCTTTGAGATACTGGATGATCTTGAATCTCCAATCCTCTTCAACGACATCGGCTACGTCAACAATTGTTCTATCATTGTTCTCTCGATAGCCCGATGCCCTCTGCGCCAGATCATTTGCTTCCATATTCTACTCTCTTGGAACATGCCTGAACCTTATTATCATGAAGTGGTGCAACACATCCTAACACTCGGTATAAAACAGCCTTAACACATCATCCTTGCACTCAAATTCTCCCGCCAGCTGTCTGAGTACCAGTAGTGAATCTCCCATGATCTCAATACAATCATCTCCAGCCTCTTTCAATATCTGCAATCCCTTCATCACAACTTTGTTCTCAACCTAGTTATTAGTTGACGCCTCGGTAGTAAATGCGAACACAAATCTTGCCCCTCCCCCCCCCCCCCCCCCCCCCCGAGGCGATATGATCATGAGCTCGATGCCACAACCATTTTTACAAATGGATCCATCAAATAATAATAGCCAAGGCATCAACTTGACCATCGAGACTTTAGATCCACAATGCTCAACTACCAAATCAGCTAGCACCTGACCCTTAACAGCCTTAGCAGATTCATATGTGAGATCATACTCTACCAAAGCAAGCATCCACTTACCAATTCTACCCTTTAGAATAGGAGCTGGTAACATATACTTGATGACATCAGCTTTGCATACCACCGTGCACTCAGTCAATAGCAGGTAATGTCTCAATTTCACACATGAGAAATATAAACATAAACATAACTTTTCAATCTCGCCATACCTGGTTTCAGCATCGATCAATCTTCGGCTCAAATAGAATACAACTCTCTCTTTACCATCCTGTTCTTGAACCAAAGTTGAACCGATCGACTTTTTATCAGCCGCGAGATAGAGCCTGAACGGTAACCCTTCCCTTTGTGGCACCAACACAGGTGGCGAAACGAGATATTTCTTGATATCATCTAACACTTTTTGATGTTTTGCCTCCCATACAAACTTTTCATTTGCCTTTAATTTTAACAACAGAGTGAACACATCGAGTTTACCAGACAGATTAGAAATGAATCTTCTAATGAAATTTACTTTGCCGATCAAAAATTGCAACTCTGTCTTATTGATGGGTGGCTCGATATCATTGATAGCTTTCATGCTCTTTAGCCTAATTTCAATTCCTCTTTCATGCACAATGAAACCCAAAAACTGCCCGGCCGAGACACCAAAAGCACACTTCTTTGGATTCATTTTCAAACCATATTTCCTGGTTCTTTCTAACACTTCCCGTAGATTGGCTATATCATCTTCTATCCTTTTAGACTTCACTACCACATCATCAAAATAAATCTCCACTAACCTGCCGATCAAATCATGGAACATATAATTCATAGCTCCGTGATATGTAGCCCCAGCATTCTTTAACCCAAACTTCATGACTACCCATTCATATAACCCGAGTGCCCCTAGACACCTGAAAGCAATCTTCGGTATGTCTTCCTCTGCCATAAAAATCTGATTGTAACCAGCATTACAATCCATAAAACTGACGATCTTATGCCCTACTGTTGCGTCAACCAGAAGATCCACTACCGACATGGGGTAATCATCCTTTGGAGTAGCTCGATTCAATGGTCGAAAGTCAATGCACACCCTCAGCTTACCACATTTCTTGAACACATGTACAATATTCGAAACCCATTCTGGATATCAGTAAGGCCTAATAAAATTTGCATCATATAATCGGGTAATCTCGGCCTTGACCACATCATAAATCTTCGGATCAATTCACCTTGGAGGTTGCTTATAAGGTTGATATCCAGGCTTGATGGGCAATTGATGCTCCAGTATGGATCTACTCAATCCCGGCATCTCAAAATAATCTCAAGCAAAGCAATCTCTATACACCTTCAATAATTGTATTAATTCTATTTTAAAATCTTCATCTAATTTCTTACTAATAAAAGTCGTCCTTGGCTTGTCACCATCTCCTATATCGACTTCTTGAAGTTCATCGGCCGACACAAATCCTTTTCCCAGCTTTCCATCTTCCGTGAATTCCATTGGGGTGCCTGTCAGAGAAATAGTTTGGAATTTGATTGGTCCACTACTTCAAGACCCTGTGTAGTTATCTTGACATAATCCTTATCCCAAATCTTGCCAGACAAACACTCCATATCATCCGCATGCCATGGAACTAAATCAGCCGATGCAACATTGACGATTTTATCGACCGGGATCACCTCTATCTGATCGCCAATCCATTGGGTCAACCATTGGTGCATTGTCGATGGAACACAACAATTAGAATGTATCCAGTCATGACCCAATAGCAGGCTGTAAGATCCCTTTCCATCAATAACAAAGAAGGTAACCGACAAGGTTTTACTACCGATTGTAAGCTCTACGTCCAGAACTCCTTTATCTGTTGCGGTGTGACCACCATAATCTCTGAGAATCATATTTGTATCAATTAAATCTTCTTCAGTCTTTCCCAACTTCCTAACGGTAGTGATCGGCATAATATTTACTGTAGCACCTCCATCGACCATCATTTTCCCCACCGGCACACCATTAACAAAACCCCTGAGGTATAAAGCCTTCAAATGCTGATGTTTAGACTCGTCTGGCTTGTCAAACACTGCTAAATATAAGCTAGGGTTCATTCTCTCCATCAGCAAACAATTCTTCTTCTACAGCCATGAACTCTTGCGGCAGCATCATCACCATATTCACAGAAGTACTTGGTGTCTGCTCTTGTGGTTTCACCTTCGGCCTCTAGACTTTCTTAGGCGGCTGATTATCTTCTTCTTCATAATAATATTTGTCAGCCCTTATTTGCCTACAACACATCCTCTGAATTCTGCACTTCTGACTCTTGGAGAATATACCAGATGGACACCACTGATCATTTTGTTCTTGCTCCTCCTGTATTTCCTCATCGACTTCCTTATCAAATTTGGCCTCATCGCCTGTCTTCTTGGGTCCGAGTTGATTAAATGCAGAAACCTTCTGATATCGATCGATTGATCCCATCATTGACTCTTTGGAGCCGTTCGCACGATGCTGGTGCCGATGACTTACTGTAACTTCTCCATACATCCGTTCTGCATACCTACTACATGCAGGGCAACTATCAATTGACGGCAGTTTCATATTGTGGTCCCAGCAATACTTAAAGAATGGACAACCCCAATGTGGATCAATCTGTGACTCCTTCACTTCCCTGTCTCTCTTTTTCTGGTATCTTTTAATAAATGCCTCCACATTGTCGATACCAGCCATGTTGACATTTGCATGGAAAGGATGACCATCAATCTTCATGGTGCCCTTGGTGAACTTGATCTTCCCTTGTTCAATTGCCATCTGAATTTGTCTCTTGAACACCTTGCAATCATTAGTACTATGAGAAGGAGAATTATGTCATTTGCAATACCTCATCTTCTTTAGCTCTTCAGCAGGGGCAATCACATGATTAGATGACAACTGAATATGCTTCTCTTATAAGAACATGTCGAATATCTTGTCGGCCTTGGTGATATCAGAATCATACTTTTCCTCAGGTTCATTCTGTTTCACCCACGGGCACGACAACACATTCTTGTTCCTGGTCCATTCTGTCATATCAACTTCAACAGCTTCTTCATTAGATTTAGAATCATAATCATTAAAATTGATCTAGATCAGCCTTGCCCGTGCCCTCCGAGTCAGGTTCTCCTGGATTGAAACCTTCTACACCAACTAGGATAGGCTCTCGAATTTGGCCGAAGGAAACTTCTCTCTCAATGGCGCAACTAAACCGTTGAACGATATCTCTGCCATTTGGTTATCGGTCAGTTGCAGGCTGAAACATTTGCTGCGCACATATCTAAATCTTTGCACGTAGTCATGCACAGACTCTCCAGCCTTCTGTCTTACAGCAACAGACAATCTCAATTCTCTAGTTTCAGCAAAGAAATATTTATGAAACTTCTGTTCAAGATCGGCCCAAGTAACAATTGAATTTGGGGGCAACGATGCAAACCAAGAAAATGCTAACCCAGACAAGGATAACGGAAATAGCCTAATTTTCAAAGCTTCGGTGTTACCAGCTTCCCCGCATTGTACTGAAAATTGGCTTATATGCTCAACTGTAGTAGTGCTATCCTGTCCTGTAAACTTGGTGAATTTTGAAGTTCTGTATCGACTCGGCATTGGATTCAAATCATAGCTCGGAGGATACGACGGTCGATCCACGTACGTTTGCTGCTTTGGTTTCAATCCAAACTGCTCCCTCATCACCTCAGCAATCTTCAAAGCCCAATCATCGGTCGACCCATTGATATTTGGAACAGTTGATGGAAGACCAAATGCTGATGGCTGTGGGCCAAAATTAACAATTGTATGTCAGCCTCCTAGTTCTCCTGGCATAGCAGACGATGACGACATTCCAAACATGCTAGGCTCAACATTAGGTGCAGTACGGTACATAACGTTTGGCTCAGTAGTCTCTTGCCTATAATGTTGTGGATGTGTTTTTGGTGTAGACCTTTGCAGTATTATCCTCCGAGGCATTCTTCCACCATCAGCATTCTTCTAACCTAGGGGTACTTCTAAAGTGGATGTATTTGAACCCAAGATAGGTTGCGTTGTATTCTCACTAGGTTGTTGTGAAGTAGATGCTTTATTAGGAGGCCGAGGAACACTATCTGGTATGCTAAAGTACCCCGGCCCATGAGCTGAATATTCATATAGGCATCCCTCCACAATCTGAATAATCAGGCTTCTCAATGTATTAACCAACATAGGTGATTGGTTAATCAATGCATGATGTATAGTAGTATGAATCATGTTATGCAAAGTTGCTTCATCAATGAACTCTACTAGCTTCTCAGTATATGACTCTTCTGTTGCATCTTCAACCAATGCGGCAACTGCTAGCTTTCCTTTCTGGATGATCTTGACGTTCCTTGTCTTGCTAAAAGTACTTAATAGAAGACTTTCATACTCAGCCATCCTCTGACTAACATGTGCCTTTGCATCATCACTCAACTCGTCTCTATTGATAGGTAGCATATGTTCATTCTTAAGATCCGAGCTGATATTGTTCTTTGGCTGTGCCGCATCACTGTCCAGGGGCATTTCGAGTTCAGACATGATGTGAGTTTGAAGTTCTTGATCCCATCGGGCATGCCAAAAAGCGTGTTGACATGAAAATCTTCACGCATGACCTGGGAGATCTGCTTAGCTCCAGTGCAGGCTCACTACAGGAAACCGGGGCGTGTCAGTTGATTTTCCCTGTAAATCAACAAAGATACAAACAATTAGATTTTGTGGGCCACGGCCTAGGACAGGCTGGTGAAGAGAGCCGATAGTCACAGTGAGTGAAATCAGCCGGTATCATTATAAGAATAAATATAAGACAAGATAAACCAATCAGCTGACTATATTGGCTTATCAACAAATTAGATATATAAAATAATGTTCATTGTAATGCCGATAAAGGTTTGAATCAAACACAGCAAGATCGAAGAGATAAAAGAAATCATGCCAACACTTGCTGAGTCGATAGCGCAGAATCGATAGGGCAGAGTCGATAGAACTACAGTATTCATGCGAAGACCTACCCTGTCAATAGTGCTAAGTCGATAGATTTGATAGCTGGTATTGCAAATATGCCTTAAAATCATAAATCTATCTTATTTAAACAAAGAGGCAAACGACTGTCAAAATAAATGATATAATCAATTAAACACCAGAAAGTCAATTGAACCGTGATAACCTATTGGCTAAACGTCCCGATAGAACTCTTTCAACTCTACCTACAAACAGATCGAATCTAATCCTATCTACCCAGTAAGAGGTCAAAACTGATGCAGCCTTACTGATTCGACTAGATCGAACTTAATCGGGATAGTATTCAAACACGGTAGATAGAGTTAGATTTAATCTATTTATAGATAAAATTAATAAAGTGACTCGAATAATAGATCTAAATAGCACCTATGGAACCTACTGAGATCACAATAGATCGGCTTCAACCAAGACAATATTGCAATCAGTGTTGATAAAATAAGCACTACACAGATCTAATTACCGAATAACTAGCAATTCTAACGATAACAACTAGAATATTAAATCAATGAGAAATTACTAGCTGAGATTGATAGAATTATCGAGGGTGACTAATCCAAGTCTCTCGCTGAGATCGGAGCCGATGCAGCCCGCGCGAGACGAGGGTTTCGTCGAGTAGGAAAAGTTGGCGATGCGCCAAATTGTATTGAACAAAAGTGTTATTTTCAACAATCAGATCCTATTACATATATATAACCTCATGCAAGAGGTTTCAACCCGACTGAGTCAGGTCTCCTAAACAAACTGACTATTTTTAGAATAAAAATCTAAACTAAAATCATAAAGAAAATAAAATAACCCTGTCGGGTCCTCTTAAACTCCTTCAGTTGTTGAATATTATTGACTTCGACCGATTTCAATTTCCTGTTTTTTATTTGAAGGGACCGACCAAATTCTGGTGCCAACACCAGCGACATCCCCCTCGTCAGAGCACGCGTGTGGTGTTGGCGTTGTGGTGGGTGCATCGGATGGTCTAAGGGCAAACAAGTTCTATGAGACGGACGAGCGGGGGAGGTATTGCGCGCCCTTCTTGTACATCGTGATCTTGCGTGATCTAGCAGAAGAGGTGGTAGGGGGCCAGCCACGCCCATCCACCCACCGAGTCCGGGCCTGGCCATGTCTCCATCATCGCCAGTTTCTACGAGGACCCCAGTCCTGTTACCAAATGTTGAAATATTGAAGATGCATCTAGAATCTCCTAGTGGGTTTTGGTGTATGATGATGAAAGATTAAAATTGTGCTAACATGTTTCATAAAGCAAATGTGCAGATAATCAAATGTATTGTATAAACCCACACTTGGAAGATGGCTCTTACTCCCAAAAAGAAGAAAAGGAAATTGGACTCAAAAGCACTTCAAAGAGTAGTTCTTTAATTTATTTGAGTTATAGGTATGCCGAACTATAAAGAGGGGTAAACCAATCTTGCTTAGAAGGGAAATTTGTGTGCTCAACCCATCCAAAAAGTTTTGTGAGAGTTTAGCCAACCAATGCCAAAAAGAACCTTTCCTTTTTGAGCTAAACAGAGAGTCACAGAAGTTCTGTGGACCAACCCATGGAAGTTCCGTCATTGCCAAGCCTCAACTCTTAGCCAACCCGAGAGTTACGGAAGTTCTGTGGATTCCTCCACGGAAGTTTCGTTGTCATCGGGTTGCACTTTGTTGCAAACCCGAGAGTGACGGAAGTTCCGTGGTACCCATCATGGAAGTTCCGTCGACTCTGACCTAGTTGAAAACTGACCGCGCAACGACTCTTTTTGAATTGATGAAAGTTTCGTGGATTCTCATGGAAGTTTCATCAAACACAGAAAAGCTGTGTAACGGCTAGTTTTTGGAGAGCCTCTATAAATACTCTCCCTCTTTCCCCTGTGGGAAGTGGCATTTCACTCCCTTTTCAGCTAGAGCTCTCCCCTCTCACTCCTAGACTTGTTCTTGAGATTCCAATCAAAGTGAGAGAGATCCAACCACAAAAAGATTGAATCCATCCACTCAAAAGCTTGAGCATATCTTTTCCTCCCCATCAAGATTTGATTTGCTTGTTACTCTTGGAGAGTTGGTCTCCTAGACGGCTAGGCATCGCCCTTGAGCTCCCAACTTTGTGTGGTGAGACGTGGACATTTGTGATGGTGTGATTCGCCTCTGAAGGAAAAGAATCAATTGAAGAAAGAAATCCGACCTCGATCTTTGTGATTGCTTGGCCGAGAAAAGGGTTGAGAGATACCCGACCACTTTGTGTGGCACCTCAACGAGGACGTAGGAACTACATAGTGTGGTTGCCGAACCTCGGGTTACATCCTTGTGTCTCTCTTTACATTCCCATCTTTATTCTTATGCTTGTGCATTTCTTTCATTATTATTGTGCTTGTATCACTTGTTATTTGAGTTGCTAGCTATCCAACAAAGAACCCTAGGTGTGCATTGTCATAGCTTCCCTTCTATCAAGTATTGTATTGCTTCCTCTTTGTTATCCGCTCTTAATTCATTGTTTAGAGGAAGGTTGAGTGAAGTTCTGTCAACCGTCATGACGGAAGTTCCGCCATAACTGACGGAAGTTCCGTCGTGTCTGGTATTTGATTAAGCTTTAGTGCTTTTTCAGGGGATAACTTTTAGATTGCCTATTCACTCTCTCTCCCCCCCCCCCCCTCTAGGCAACTTTCAATTGGTATCAGAGCAAAAATCTTCTACAACGCTTGAAAGCTTGAAGATTAAAAGATGTCAAAGCGGGGAGAAGGTGACAAGCCTCAAGATCTTGCTTCGGCAACCAAGGGAAGCAAGTTGCACACATCCATGCCTTTCAATTATGCCGATGTGGCAAACATCCATGGCAGTGGAAGTGGAAGATTGTCTTACTTTGAAGGCAAAGATTTTAGTTGGTACAAGCATCGCATGAAGATGTATCTCATGTCAATTGGTCCACCAATTTGGGAAATTGTGGAGAAGAAATACACCTTGGAAGACAAGGATAATCCTACAACTATGGACCAACTCAACATACATCACAATGCTCAAGCGATGTCGGCCATTCTCCCTTCCTTGAATCCTAAGGAATACTCAAGAGTAGCCAGAATTGAGAATGGCCGAAAAATATGGAAGAAACTCATATGTGCTCATGAAGGAGTAGATGTGGTGAAGAAGTCAAGGCTTCAAGTTCTCAAAAATCAATTCAACTTCTTCATGATGACAAGGGACAAGAGCCTCAACAAACTCATGATAGGCTCATGGACATTGTAAATGAAAGAAGATCTTATGAAGACAACATCAAAGGTGAGGAAGTGAACTATAAGCTCCTCATGGCTCTTAGAATGTGGAATTCTACACTTTGTACCATCATTGAAGAGAAGGATGGTTTTGAGAGCTTCACAACAAATGAAGTCATTGGAAGAATAAATGCCCATAAAAGTCGTGATGATGAGGGCAAGAGAGTGAATGTGCTCATAGGAGATGAGAGCACAAGCAAGAAGGACTTGGCGCTCAAAGCCAAGAAGACTCAAGATGAAAATGATGATGATGATGAAGAAGAAGACAATGAAGAATTTGCCTTATTTGTCAAGAAATTTGGCAAATACATGATCAAGAATGGTTTCACCAAGAGAAGCTTTGACAAGGCAAAAGCTAGAAGAACAAGTAGAAGATGCTATGAGTGTCATGAACAAGGACACATGATTGTCGATTGTCCAAGACTAAATGGCAAGGGCAAGAAAAATAAAAAGTACAACAACAAGACTAAGCCCAACAAGAAGCCATACAACAAGGAACATGCTCACATTGGTCAAGAATACATCTCCGATGATGACGATGAAGATGACGATGGTGGCATCGCCAAAATTGCCATTGGTCTCCCACCGGCCAAGAAATCGCTCTTCAACAACCTCACCGATGATGAGGATGATGCCCCCCGATGCTTCATGGCCAAGGAAAGCAAGGTAGCTCCTCACACCGATTTCAATCCTTCTTACTATAGTGATGAAGAGGAGGACTTGGTTCTCTCTATGCATGAAATGGTCAAAATGCTAGATAAGCTACAAGGGGAGTTGGACAATCAAGAAAGAATTATTGATAGACAAGAAGAGTTGCTTGATGAAGAAAGAAGCAAGAACCTTGAGCTCACCAAGCAACTTGAACAAGAGAAGGAGAAGAACAAGACCTTGACTAAGGAACTTGCAAATGTAAATGAGTCAAGTGAATCAAGCACCTCAATGACCAAGAAGTATCAAGAAAGGTGCAACTCCTTGCAAGAGGGGAACAAGGTTTTAGTAAAGGCCATTGAAGATCTCAAGACAAACTCACGCTCATTGTTGAAGAAGCTTGAATCCTCTTAAGCTTCAACAAGCAAAGGTTGTGGAAGGTGCCACCATATTGTTGTTGACTTGATTGCCAAGCAAGACGCAATCATCGAGAAGCTAACCAAACAAGTCAATGAGCTCACAAAAAGGGCTCAAGTTGATACAACAAAGAAAATTGTTGGTGACCCAAGAGCTTCTCGTGACAAGAGAGGATTAAGGTACAACAACAATGCACCCAAGAAGAACTACAACAAGAGAACCATCTTTGTGCCCGAAGGAAAGGGAAAGCAATTGGCACAATAGATGGTCAACAAGACTAAGAACAATGCCTCCCAAGTCAACAAGAGAAACAAGACTTCTACCATATCCTTTGATGATTTTGATGCTTCTTATGTGATAACCTGTAATGCTTATGGTAGAGTAGTTGCCAAGTTTGTGGGGCCACATGATGCAAGGTGGAAGCCTTGTGTGTGGGTGCCCAAAGTTCTTGTATCTAGTGTTAAGGGACCCAAACCAACTTGGGTGCCTAAAACACGTGCTTGATTTTGTTTGTAGGAATACTCCTCCGGTGGTGCAATATGGGTACTTGATAGCGGATGCTCAAATCATATGACCGAAGAGATCAATATTCTCCACACTTGATCATGACAATCTACCGAGTAAAGGCATATCATTTGGAAATGACAGCAAAGGAAAGGTAATTGGTCGTGGACGGATTGACGTCACCCATGACCTTTCAATTAGTAATTCTTATCTTGTGAATGGTCTAGGATACAACTTTATGTTTGTATCACAACTTTGTGAGATGGGCTATAGTTGTCTCATTGACGATGATGATGTGACCGTCTTTAGGAAGAAAGATTCCTCAATAGCTTTCAAAGGGTATTTAGAGGACAAGATCTATCTTGTTGATTTCACCAACAAAGAGGAATCTAACCTAAATACTTGTTTGGTCGCTAAAACCATCTTGGGTTGGCTATGGCACCACCGGCTAGCTCATGTTGGGATGAGAAATCTTTCCAAACTCCTTAAAGGTGTTCACGTCGTTGGACAAAAGTATGTTGCTTTTGAGAAGGACAAAATATGTAGCGCATGTCAAGCCGGAAAGCAAGTAGGACCGGCACATCCATCCAAGATAATGATGACAACGACAAGATCGTTGGACATGCTCCACATGGACCTCTTTGGACCGGTCACCTACATAAGCATTGGTGGTAACAAATATGGCCTTGTAATTGTTGATGATTATTCTCGTTTTACTTGGGTATTCTTTTTGAAGGACAAAAGTGAAACACAAGGTATCCTAAAGAGGTTTCTAAGGAGAGCACAAAATGAATATGAAGTGAAGATCAAGAAAATAAGGAGTGACAATGGAACCGAATTCAAGAACACATAAGTTGAAGAATATCTTGATGAAGAAGGCATCAAACATGAATTCTCAGCTCCATACACTCCACAACAAAATAGGGTAGCCGAAAGGAAGAACCGCACACTCATAGAGATGGCAAGAACAATGCTCGATGAGTACAAGACACCGGACACCTTTTGGGCCAAAGCCATCAACACCGCATGCCATGCAACAAATAGATTATATCTTCACAAGATTTTGAAGAAGACACCTTATGAGCTCCTCACCGATAACCTTCTCAATGTCTCATATTTTCGTGTTTTTGGGAGCAAATATTTTATTCTTAATAAGAAACCAAAATCCTCTAAGTTTGCTCCTGAGACACATGAAGGTTTCCTACTTGGCTATGGAACTAATGTCTGTGCATATTGTGTATTTAACAAAGACACTGGAATTGTTGAGATAACCTGGGATGTGCAATTTGATTAATCTAATGGCTCTCAAGTAGAGCAAGTTAATCCAAGTGATGTAGGTGATGATGCTCCTTGTGATGCAATAAGGAACATGGCAATAGGTGAAATAAGACCACAAGACCCAAACTCAAGTCAAGATGAACCATCTTCTTCAAGACAAGATGACTCACCTCCACAAGAGCCACAAGATGAACAAGATCAAGGAAGTAACCAAGATCATGGTGACGATCATGGTCAAGGAAACAATCAAGATCAAGCTCAAGATGGTGGAGATAGAGACACTCAAGAAGATATCAATGAAGAAGAAGAAGATGCATCTAGGCCTGTTCATCCACGAGTTCGACAAAGCATTCAAAAGGATCACCCTGTTGACAACATTCTTGGTGACATCCAAAAGGGGGTAACGACTAGATCCCGAATGGCTATATTTTGTCATCATTACTCGTTTGTTTCCTCTATGGAACCTCTTAGGATGGAACAAGAACTTCAAGACTCAGATTGGGTGATGGCCATGCAAGAAGAGTTGAACAACTTAGAAAGAAACAAGGTGTGGTCATTAGTGAAAAGACCCAAGCAAAATGTTGTAGGCACAAAATGGGTCTTCCGCAACAAGCAAGATGAGTATGGTATGGTGGTGAGAAACATGGCAAGACCTATCACAAAAGGCTACTCACAAGTAGAAGGTTTGGACTTTGGTGAAACTTATGCACCCGTAGCTAGGCTTGAATCAATTCGTATTTTACTTGCCTATGCAACTCACCATGGCTTTAAGCTTTTTCAAATGGACATGAAAAGTGCATTTCTTAATGGCCCCATTCAAAAAGAGGTGTATGTGCAACAACCTCCGGGGTTTGAAGACCCAAAGAAACCAAATCACGTGTACAAGCTTCACAAAGCTCTCTACAGTCTCAAGCAAGCTCCTCGAGCTTGGTATGAACACCTCAAAGGATACTTGATCAACAATGGCTTCACAATTGGCAAGGCCGATCCTACTCTCTTCACAAGAAAAGTTGATAATGATTTATTTGTATGCCAAATATATGTCGATGACATTATATTTGGTTCTACTAATCAATCTTTTTGTGATGAGTTTGCCAAGATTATGACTAGGAAATTTGAAATGTCCATGATGGGGGAGTTGAAGTTCTTTCTAGGTTTTCAAGTCAAGCAACTTGAAGAAGGAACATTCATAAGTCAAACCAAGTACACTCAAGACATACCCAAGAAGTTTGACATGGAGAATGCTAAGCCTAACAAGACTCCCATGAAGACAAATGGACACCTTGGGCTAGATGTATACGGTAAACCCATGGATTAAAAGGTATATCGATCCATGATTGGCTCTTTGCTTTATCTTTGTGCATCTAGGCCCGATATCATGCTTAGTGTGTGCATGTGTGCAAGATTTCAAAGTTGATGAGTACATCACTCCTAAGTATACATGCAACACTCCTTCAATTCTGGACTTGCAAGCTCCAATGACTAGAGCTCGTGCACGACGACTAAATTTAGAGGTGAGCTCGTTCCTACGTTCTTCATTATATATCACTTTTGAGAATGGTTTGCTACCTAATGATTATATTGTAATTAGAAACCATGGAGAGGACCAGGAGATGATGGGAGAAGGACTTGGAGACGTGGAGGACCAGCAAGGACGTGGAAGCCAAGGTGGAGACCCAACCAAAACCGACTTCGAGTCTGTTTTGGGGCTCAGGACCAGTCTGCACTAAAATGGATACCCAGGACGCATACGGACTCGGATTTGGACGTTCTATATATGCACGGAAAGATAAGAAGAAGACCTTTCCAATGATGCTGGTCGCATATCAAAATTCATCCGGAGTCATCGGAAATCGTCAAAACAAGAGAGGATCCAGAATCTGTTTCGGTGTTGTATCGCCTGTTTTTGGCATTTGGGCTTTGTATATAGTTGAGCCCAATTAGGGGCGCATCCAGAGGGTCTTGCACGACCCTAGGGTCTTCATATACAGCCGCCGCCGCACCATTAGGGTTTGGGGTTTTGCTTAGATTATTCTGTTCATAACAATTTCACCATCATCACGATTTGTGAGACCCCAAGTTCGTGAGATTCATAATACATCTGCAATTGTGTTGCATTCTTCTTTGTTCTTGTTTATGTTCTTGATTCGCAGGCAGGGATTAGCTTTCTCGGTGAGGTCAATCATTTTAGGATGGTTGATAACCAGAGGAGACGTCGTGCTGTGATTGCGGGGTTTAGAACGTGCTGTTCTGAAGCCGGATCGATTTGTGTGTCGCCTCCAACCAAATCAACGTATCCAGAACCTTTCGGAAGATCAGGAACCCTTTTCCACATCAAGTGGTAATTAGAGCTTCAGGTGCACCATCAGGTTTGCACTATCCTTAGTTAATTTGCTTTGCTTTTCAGAACTTTGCTTTTCAGAACTTTGCAAGAGCTTTGTAAGGAGTTTCCTTTTGTTGTGTTGAGAGGCACCACTGCTTAGCTATTTTGTAGGGATAACCTTCACTATTTATTTTGTGTTTTGGTGTTTGTGATGGCAGGAAGTGACGACGGAGAGATGGCTTCACCCTCACAATTTGCTAAGTGCGTGAGCCAAGAGCAGCTCCAGAAGGCTTTGCAGGCTGCTCATAGTGATTTGGTAGAGACGATCACCAGAGCCATTACTGATGCGGTCAGCAAGCTTCACATTGGAGAAAGCATCGAGCGGTTGGAGAAGCAGGTCTCTAAGTTAACCGATCAGGTTGTCGCATTGGAGACCGCTCCTAAAACCAATGATACGAATATCAATAACAACAACAATGACGTTGAAGACGTCCATGATGAAGACATGGTGTATAAGGCTGATGGCACCGTGGATAGGTCAGCTACAAGGACCGCACAATTACAACATTGTTTGCAACATAATACTCAAGGTATGGGTGGTTTCCATAACTATAATCGTTGTCCACACGGTAACTATGCTCCAGATGACCCATATGCTAAAATTAAGTTTCCAATTCCTTCATTTTCGGGTCAGTATGATGGTGATGTTTATCTTGATTGGGAGATGACTGTAGAACAAAAAATTAATGCCCATCTTGTTCCTGAACAACATAGAGTTAGATAAGCTACTAGTGAGTTTAAGGACTTTGCTATTGTTTGGTGGAGTGGTCTAGCTGTTGAAACTGATTTGCCTACTACTTGGGAAGAACTTAAGGTAGCAATGCGTGATTGTTTTGTTCCTCCTTCTTTTTATAGAGAGAGGCATAATAAACTGCAGCGTTTAGAACAAGGAGATAAAACTGTTTAGGAGTACTTTAGTGAGCTTCAGAAGGGTTTGATTCATTGTGTTGTAGTTAAAAAAGTAGAGGATCAGATTTGTCGCTTTTATTCTGGTTTAAGAAAAGAAATTCAGGACATCCTTGATTATAAAGAATATTATATCCTCACCCAGTGTTTCCAGTATGCTATGCTTGTAGAGAAAGAATCACAGGGACTTTTCCAGGCTTTTGAGGAGTACAGCAAGTCAAGGAACTCCTACCCCCCACGCTCGATGGGGACTTCGGGGCTGCCCAGGCCATCTTTCCCACCTTGCTTAGCTTGGGAGGTGGAAGCCACCTTAAAAGGGAGAGCCACCCTTCCCCTATCAGACTAGTCTTTTAGGGAGATTGGGTCTTTCCCTGAGTGGGGGCGCCGGTGTTGCGGTGCTAAGACTGCGGATTTGGGTCGTGGACCCAGAATTGGGTCGGTGTGTCGGGCTTCCGGTAGGAGTTGTGGTGCTAAGATTGCAGGATTTAGGGAATCTGGATCGGTGTGTCGAGCTTCATTCCACCTGGGCCGGATGTATCAAAAGTGCTCCTAAGGAAAGTCACTTAGTGGCTGTAAAAAGAATCCTGAGATATTTGGTTCACACTCCAAACCTAGGATTGTTGTATCCCAAAGGATCCAAGTTCAAGCTAGTTGGTTATTCCGATGCCGATTACGCCGGATGTAAGGTGGATAGGAAAAGTACCTCCGGGACATGCCAATTCTTAGGTAGGTTCCTTGTGTCATGGTCATCCAAGAAACAAAATTCTGTTGCCTTATCCATGGTCGAAGCGGAGTATGTCGCAGCCGGAAGTTGTTGTGCTCAACTGCTTTGGATGCAACAAACTCTAAAGGACTTTGGATACACTATGACCGAAGTTTCACTCCTATGTGAGAATGAGAGTGCCATCATGATTGCATATAACCCCATTGATTACAATAGGACTAAGCATATAGATACCCAGCACCACTTCTTGAGAGATCACTCTATAAAGGGGGATATTAAGATCAGCTATGTTAGAACCGATAAACAACTAGCCGATATATTTACCAAACCCCTAGATGAGAAGTGGTTTTGTGAACTTAGGAGTGAATTAAATATTCTCGACTCATCCAACTTGGAGTAGAATCTTGTGCTTTGATTGGTGTATTGATCATGCAAAATATCTTGAAAGCAAAATCTCTTCAAAATTTCATATTATCTTTGATTTCAAAGAAAACTTTTGGTCAATAGATCATATTGTTGAAACTTGTGAATATAGTTTTGATTGTTGAATTGTTGATATTCACAAGTTGAAACAAGACTTATATTCCCTATGCCACTTGTCCAAAGGTTCTAGCTTGAGAGAGGTTGTTTTTTTGTGAGACAGAGAACGACGGAATTTCCGTCACTCAATGATGGAACTTTTGTTGGTCGCAGAAGATCTGTGGGGACTTCCGTGATCTCTTGTTCTAGCTGTTTGACCAAACCCGAGAGCGACAAAACTTTCGGCACCCAATGACGGAACTTCCGTCACTCCCAGGTTAAAGGACCCGACGCTTCTTTCTTCCTTATCCAACCGACCATTTCTCCTTTTCTCTTTCTCTCTCCTCAACTCAAACCCTTGGAGGTGATTTGTGGCGATTTGGAGTTTCAACCAGCATTCTTTTCAGATTTGGTGGAGAATCGACTCTTCCTCCACTGAAGTTTCGCAATCCCCATCAATTTCTCCTCACTTTTGACCTAGGTATGAGTTTTTGACCTAAATTTCATTTTTAGGTCAATAGTTCGAATGTCTTCAGTTTGCTTGGATAGATTGACTCCTTACAGGCTAGTCTACCCTTTGTTAGAAGCATTTTCTATGTTGTGGTAGGATCTAGGAGTAGTATTGTCTTTGGTGCAAACTGCAAATGACAGATGTTTCGTCAGAACTTCCATCATGACAGAACTTCCGTGATAAGTCACGGAACTTCCGTCGTGTGTAGTTCAGTGCACTAATATCAATTCTCTCTTAAATCTCTGTCTAAACATGTGACTCACCTTGGTTCCTTCCTATGCCAGTGCCAACTCAGGATGACGAGAGTCAAGCAAGGGGCCACAGTTCAGTTTGAGGCAAGCACCAACTCATCCTCCTCCTCTTCAAATGAGTAATTAGTCCCCGTTTCTAAGAGGAGGAAAGCAGCCGCAATTCGGGATCATGGGGCAAGTGGTCAAGGATCCAGCGGGGATGCCCAAACTGTGCATGTGCAGCCGGGAGGATCTCTTCCTCCCAGAAGGTCCCTAGATAAGGGGAAGAGGCCTATAAAAGAGAAAAGGTCCAAAAAGACAAAAGAATCCACCCCGGCAGCAAGGACTGAACATGTGGAAGTGATCAGGGATCTTAAGGTTCATGAACCTATCTATCCTAAGGGGTACATCTATAAAGATTACAAGAAAGACCTTGATGCACTTGTTGAAGGAAGGAAAAAAAATCCCGCTCTTGTGGGTGAACAAGAGGCTACTGACCCCCGGTTCTACACATGGTTTCAATAGGACTACTATATGTCCATGCTCATACACAAGAACCGGAAGAACCGTTGAGCCTCCCATCAATGGATTGATTGGTCTTACATGGAGTCTAAGGACAATCGCGTGTTCAATGAGATCATCCAAGTATGGAAGGATAGAGGAGTTTACGACTTGATGGGTTTCAACTATGATTGGAATGAGGAAGTAATCTGTCAGTTCTATTCCACTCTTTTTCTTGATGGCAAGGGCATTGTTCATTGGAGAACTGAAGGAGTGGAGTACTCTATCTCAGCTAGTTGTTTTGCAAGCTACTTCTTTCAAGGAAGTTCAGATCGCTCTAGAGAAATCATCTCCAATAAACTCGTGATGAAGGAAAAGGACATGGCTTTCATGTACTATGAAACCTATCCAAATGTGTTTGGCACAACAAATGGACTTCAGAACTTCTACTTCACTCTCAACCGGATGCTTCGAGTCACCATTGCTCCAAAGGGTGGATATGCTACAGCTATAGTGGAGTCCTCAAGGAATATTCTTGCTCGATTTTCTCTAGATGCCACTCCATTTTGTGTGATGGACTTCATCACTAACGACATATTCGTGTCCTCCATGGACACAAGGCGATCTCTCCCCTATGCTCCCTATCTCATGAAGATGATTGAAGCTGAAACGGGGCTCATTTTCTAGAAGGAATGCAAGCATGGTCCTCTTCGACCTAGAGTGCAACATGAGCTTTGCCCGGTTGATCTGACTCCCCCCGGAGTATACTCATCTAGGAGAGCAAGTCTCGCTCGTGCTCATGTTGAGTTAGCAGCCGCTCAAGATGCAGCAGCAGTAGTAGCGACAACAGCAGTAGCAAGAGCCTCCTCCTCAGCCCAAGAGAGACAGCACCGTCCATCTTCTCCAGTTCTTGCCTATCTCAAAGGTATCTTCACTGCTTGCTGCTTTAATGCAAAGGAGAACTGGGAGAACAAGCAGTGCATCAAGAAGCAAGTGAGACACTACAAGAGGGACCAGAGGGCTCAAGGACACGAAGTGTCCCCCGAAGGCTCTGAGTGTGAGCCCGATGGTGAGCCACCGGTCTTTGCCGACCCTCTTGCCGGTTATGACTGGACAGATCACTCTGTTGGGCCTTCTACCTCTCCTCCTCCGGCCGACGATGAAGAAGGTGAGGAAGACGAAGGAGAAGAAGACGATGAGGCGAGCACCAACGATGAAGAGTGATTCTTTTCTTAGCTCCTCCTCCTTTTATTTATTTTTGGTGCGTTGATGCCAAAGGGGGAGAGAAGCGATGAAAAAGGATGATTGTGTGCATTTTCTCTCTTGTAATAGGATAGTGATGAACCTATGGACAAGTATCTATCTATTTGCTTTGTGTGTGAAAACTACTTTGTGAACCTTTATTGTAATAACTCAATTGTTCTTATGTTATGTGTGGTGCTTGTTTTTTATTGCTCTGTCAAGGATGATTGATTGCTTATCACTTTATCACATTGCTACACACTTGTACACTCTTAGGCACCCCACTCATTGCAAAATATAGGGGGAGCTCCCTCACATATTTGTGTGAATCATGCATATCTTTAGGGGGGGTTCTGCTATATGTTGCTCTTTGTCTTTTTGATTATCCTCTTTATATCCTTTTTAATCTATTGTCATCAATCACCAAAAAAGGGGGAGATTGAAGATGCATCTAGGATGCCCTAGTGGGCTTTGGTGTATGATGATGAAAGATTAAAATTGTGCTAACATGTTTCATAAAGCAAATGTGTAGATAATCAAATGTATTGTATAAACCCACACTTGCAAGATGGCTCTTACTCCCAAAAAGAAGAAAAGGAAATTGGACTCAAAAGCACTTCAAAGAGTAGTTCTTTAATTTATTTGAGTCATAGATATGACGAACCAATCTTGCTTAGAAGGGAAATTTGTGTGCTCATGTCACACCCCAAAATTTCAAATTTTGGTTTGTGACCCAATTCCACTAAGTTTCAATATTTTTTTATAATAGATTAAAATTTTATTTTAAATTAATTAGATAATTAGAGCATTATAATTTACGTTTGGCAAAAAGGGCTATTTTCTAAATTAAATAAATTAATTTAGGTTATTAATATTTTGTATGTTGCATTCATGCCGAATTAGATGTACTAGGTTTTTATTGTGTGCAAAGTGTATTTTAAAAGTCAAATTTGTTTTTGGTTTGGATAGAAAATAGAAGAGGAAAGAAAGAAAAGAGAAAAGAAAAGGGGAGAAAAACAACAACCTGGGCCAAAAACCAGCCAATCTGGCCCACCGGACTCCCTCCCCTTTCTCCCCTGCTACTCGGCCCACCAGGCCCACGACGCCATCAGCCAACCAGCCCACGCGTGCCCCATCGCCTACGCAGAAGGCGCCTTGCCGAAAAACCGCCTCCCTCCCCTCTCTGCTCTCACCGACGGGCAGGCCCCGCCTGTCATCCCTTACCTCCAACCAATGTCGCCACCTTCCATTTCTCTGCCTCCGGATTTCAAATCCCACGCCCCCGCGCTTGCCCCTGCGACCCCCGACCATGTGCGTGTGATCACCGCGATCTTCCGCACCTCCTGCCCCCACTTTCCACAATTCTCCCGCACCGCCGCCGGTGAAATTTGGAAGGTGCGCTTCCTTCGGCCCTGTGCTCCCCTAACGCATCGAGGCCAACCCTAGCCCCCTCCCTCCTATAAAAATGGATCCCAACGCCCCAGACCCCCTTTCCCTTGTCGTCCTCTGCCCTTCTAGCACCGCTGCGTCACCGTTTCTTCGCCATAGATAAGAGCTCTGCACGCTGCCACAATTTCCTCCACTCCAGCGCATGTCGGCCCAATCGACAGGCCTCTCGGCCTGCAGGTGGACGCGAACCCCTCCGAAGCAGTCCCTGGACAACGCCGACATGGCACGAGGCCTCCCCGACATCACTAGCGACCCCGACCCGCCACCTCCGACACGAGCCCTCCCTGGCCACCTCCCTTCCAGCGTGATGCCCTAGGTGAGATCCCCTCGGCCCCCTCTCCAGCCCAAAC
The DNA here is from genome assembly GCA_032690845.1 of Eleusine coracana subsp. coracana. Lineage (NCBI taxonomy): Eukaryota > Viridiplantae > Streptophyta > Magnoliopsida > Poales > Poaceae > Eleusine > Eleusine coracana. The sequence continues at coordinate 2,403,900 of MU847442.1, read as the reverse complement.
CTCTCTGCGTCTAGCTCCGGCCGCCGGAGTGCCATTCCGGCCAAACTCCAACAAACATGCCTCTGCGATGTTGTCTTTCCTGGCCACCGGGAGCCTTATCTCCACCGGAACAACCGGGGCCCTCAGATTCACTCTGGACGGCCGAGATTACATCCACCCTGAAGGGGTATGAGCCAGGTCTACGGATCCCGTGGACCCTGGATCAACGCCCGGTCCACAGAACCGTGGACCCGATCTGTAATATTTTTAGGGTTTTTAGTTTAAAAATAAATCTAATTAATTCCGGATAATGCCACACTTTTGCGCATAGGCCCCTAAGTTTTGTTAAAATTATATATAAGACCTAATTTATATCCAGAACCTTTATTTAATTATTTTTAGGCCCCAAAACTTGTTTTTAATTATTTTAGCACTTTAATTTTTATAGAAAAGCCCCTATACCTTTCTGAATAAGTATTTTAATCCTGTATTTTTGTACAAAACACCCATACACTTATTTTTAATTATATTTTAGTCTTGTCTTTTTACACTTTAGCCCTTGAGCTTATTATAAATTATATTTTAGTCTCTAAATTTTTCATAAACTATATTTTCACCCTGATATTTTACAATTAAGTCCCTGTCCTTGTCTAAAATTACTTTTAGGTCCCTAAACCTATCTGTTTTTACTGTTTCAGCCCTAAAACTTCAAACTTTCATAACTTTTCAACCGTAACCCGGATTTAAGTAATTCTTGCGCCAACGCGATCGTAGTGATTAATATTATATATTTATATTGTCTTGTAGTAATTTGCTAATTTTACTATTTTAACCTTGTACTTTCAAACCTTCATAACTTTTTACTCGTAACTCTGATTTAGCCGATTCTTGCGCTCACGCGATTGTGGGAATGTGTACTATCTTTTGAGTTTGATTTTAAAGTACTTTATTAATGTTTGGTGTACTGTTTCTTATTTTTCTTATTTGATTGTGTGTATGTCGTGCCTGCGTGACGTTAATTAGAGAACGTGTTGTTCCTGGAATCACAAGAGCGTGAATTGAAGACCTGAGCAGCAATATCCATTTCCAGGCAAGTGTCCTTGATGCATTTTGATCCTATACTATTTTAGTATTGCATGCTTGTGTCAACTGAATGGGTACCTATTGTTAGGGTTTTCCTAGTATTGCTTTATCATTTTTTCTTATCGCCTTAAACTAGTTAGTTGGTTGGTTGTGGATAGATAATGCTTAGGTTGCTTGTGAGATGTTGGGTTAATATTAAACTTGATTAATGAACTATGTCACTTCATGGATGGAATGGTAATTTATGTTAGCAACATGGACTTAGGGATCTATGCAAGCTAGATGGAATGGATGTGGTGTCGTGGGCACATGGTTGGTGGTGATAGACTTGTTGTAGATCCTAGAAACCGGTTCTTAGAGCGATAACCCAGGACAACAGTGCCATCACAAAGCTGTTATGGAACAGCTTGATTGATTAATTAGGAGTTCACCCAGTGTCGGTGCAACATTTTGGTGGAGCGGGAATGGAAGTCAAGAGGACTGTCCTTGTATCCGAATGGCTCAAGAGGGGGCTCCTGGGGTGATGAGCTACTTGTTGATGGGCTATTACTTATGGACGGGAGTGGAACCTTAGTGGCTAGCATGTACTGGGAGACCCTTTGTAAAAGACTTGTAGTGATCTCCTGGCCGCACACCTAAGGAAGTGTGCTAGTGCTTGGCCAGCATGGCAACATGGAGACTCTAGTCCACCTGGCAATAGGGGACGAAATCACGACTTGTGGGTAAAGTGGTACAAACTCTACAAAGTATCAAACTGTCATGACAGTCGAGCTCACGATCAAGAGCGGCCTGGAATCCTCACAAGATTAGTTGGTTATGGGTTGGAATGGTTGGGAATGGTTAGGTGGTGGATGGGATTGGACTTGGTTTGGATAATACCCTATGGATTGATGGTTGGGATGACATCACCTAGTAATTAGGATGCTTAGGAAATTAAAAGCTCAAATAATAAACCAGTTAAGCCTTCCTTGTCTTTAGCCTCATGTCATCTTTTCTCTCACTTGTTGAGTATGACATGTACTCACCCTTGCTATATACCACATTATTGCTCAGCTATAGGAGAAGGATGGTACAATGATGAAGACAGTGGAGAAGAGCTCTAGACATGCGGTCTTCCGGTTGACTTCTTGTGGGAGCTAAAGGATGCCAACGCTTAGTTTATTCTACTACAATGTAATCTTTTTCTTTTGACCCACGGGTCACCCTTGTAATAATGTTATTGATTTAATAAAGATATCGTTCTTTTATCATAATAATTGTCATGTGTGTGTGAAAACTTGATCCTGGGCGCGCATACAGATGCATTCGGTTTCGATCGTTGGAATCGAGTGTGACAGCTCAAGCCTTCCAAAAAGTTTTTTTAGAGTTTAGCCAACCAATGCCAAAAAGGACCTTTCCTTTTTGAGCTAAATAGAGAGTCATGGAAGTTCTGTGGTCCAACCCATGGAAGTTCCGTCATCGCCAAGCCTCAATTCTCAACCAACCCAAGAGTTACAGAAGTTCCGAGGATTCCTCCACGGAAGTTTCGTCGTCCTCGGGTTGCACTTTGTTGCAAACCCGAGAGCGACGGAAGTTCCGTGGTACCCATTACGGAAGTTCCGTCGACTCTGACCTAGTTAAAAATTGACCGCACAACGGCTCTTTTTGAATTGACAGAAGTTCCATGGGTTCTCACGGAAGTTCTATCAGACACAGAAAAGTTGTGTAATAGCTAGTTTTTGGAGAGCCTCTATAAATACTCTCCCCCTTTCCCCCGTGGGAAGGGTTGAACACTTTGGCATTTCACTCCCTTTTCAGCTAGAGCTCACCCCTCTCACTCCTAGACTTGTTCTTGAGATTCCAATCAAAGTGAGAGAGATCTAACTATAAAAAGATTGAATCCATCCACTCAAAAGCTTGAGCACATCTTTCCCTCCCCATCAAGATTTGATTTGTTTGTTACTCTTGGAGACTTGGTCTCCTAGATGGCTAGGCATCGTCTTTAAGCTCCCAACTTTGTGTGGTGAGACGGGAACGTTTGTGAAGGTGTAATTCGCCTCCGGAGGAAAAGAATCAAGTAAAGAAAGAAATCCGAGCTCGATCTTTGTGATTGCTTGGCCGGAAAAAGGGTTGAGAGAGACCCGCCCACTTTATGTGGCTCCTCAACAAGGACGTAGGAACTGCTTAGTGTGGTTGTCGAACCTTAGGTTACATCCTTGTGTCTCTCTTTACATTCCCGTCTTTATTCTTATGCTTGTGCATTTCTTTCATTATTATTGTGCTTGTATCACTTGTTATTTGAGTTGCTAGCTATCCAACAAAGAATCCTAGGTGTGCATTGCTGTAGCTTCCCTTCTATCAAGTATTGGATTGCTTGCTCTTTGTTATCCACTCTTAATTCATTGTTTAGAGGAAGGTTGAGTGAAATTATGTTATTTGACAGAACTTCTGTGGTGACGGAAGTTCCGTCATAACTGACGGAAGTTCTATCGTGTCTAGTATTTGATTAACCTTTAATGCTTTTTCAGGGATAACTTTTAGATTACCTATTCAACCCTCTCCCCCTCTCTAGGCAACTTTCAAATATGATCCGAATTATAGAGTCCTTACTAGAGACGTCTAGGAGGTTTGAGAGGCGGAGTACTCTTGTTTTATGGGTGGTATTGTTTATGGAGTTTATCTCTAGTTTCTACTCTTATATACATCTTGTACTGTATGGGAAGAGTTTAGAGAGAGAGATTATTATATTCTGTATGTTGTAACTCTCCTCCAATAATGAAGATTACTGGTCGGTGCCCGTGATTTTTCCCGCAAGGATTTTCCAAGTCAAATCCGTATTTTGTTTCGATCTTATTTTACGTATTATTTGTTAACAAATAGTATCAGAGCCAAACACGAGATTTGTGAAAAAAAATATTAGGATTCTATTTCCTATTCATCACTGCCGGCGATCAAATCTATTTGGTGTTTCGTCGCCTTGACTCATGTCTTCACGAAGTGGTTTATCTGTCTCGTTAATCAATGGCAGAGTTCAGATGGATTAATTTCCAGGGTACCGTCACCTCCCTGGCAATTGAAGTCGGCGTGCAAGCATTTTCTTCGACAGCTTATTATGGCGTCGCCTAATCAGATTTGGTCTCTTCGAGTTTCATTGTGGCAGAAGTTGATCCCTTCTCAATCCCGGAGGCAAGTGAAGTTCTTTTCTGGTGTTGGAGTTTTTTTTTATCTACACGATCATTTTCATCTGGTCCAAGTCTCTAAGTCAGAAGCCTTGATTGGATCGTTGTTCCCTGCTGCTATTTGTTGCCGCCTCTGATCGGATTTCGGTGACGATCGGCATCCCGCCGTCCTCAAAGCCCACATCCATGGTGTGGCTCCTATCCTGGTGATCCGTTACCTGTTGAAGTTATTGTTGTCGCGCTTGTATTGTTCCTTGCTGATCCAAATCAGCAACTCGTGCTCCATCGTCGAGTCCAAGGCGGGTTAATGCTCCCTCGGAGCTTGGTTGTCTCCACGAGACGATTCTTTGGCACCGTCTGAGTTCGTGCGTTCGATGCTGTTCTGACCGGTGTTCCCTGGAGTATTTTTAATCTCCGTTCAATGCTGTTCTGACCGGTGTTCCCTGGAGTATTTTTAATCTCCGTTCCACATTAAGTCCCGAGGCGGTCCATTATTACTTGGCGTTAAGAAGAAATTGCTTCTCTGTTTCGTGCTGATCAGTTGGCCACTCGGGAGTTCTATTGCTGTTTCAAGGTGGTTTTCTTGTTGAAGTTGATTCGCTGTTCCACCGTTGTTTCCCCTGGAGTACCAGGTTCTAGATCCCGGTGCGCGTCCCGGTCTGACGAAATTGATTTCCGTGTAGCTGATTCGGTGTTTGCCTGCTTCACGCGCGTGATGTGTCGCTGCCCTGATCCGAGTCATTGCTTATCTTCGTGTTGAAGTTAGCGGGATCCATCTACAAAGGCTGCGGCTGCTGCAGAAATTCCCAGCCGATTGGTGCTAGCTGATCGCTGTTCCCTTGGAGTTGAAAGTCCCCTCGATCACCGTGTTGTCCCAAGGTGATTCCTGTAGTGCTTCTACCGTGAAGAAATTTTGGTGGAGCTTTGCTACTACACTCGACGTTTATTCTATCTGGATGGATTGGTTTCTGTATCATCACAGTGCCATTGTTTCTCTATCTACCTGATTGTTCCATCACCGTGCATCACCTGGAGGAGCACGGTTGAGGAGGCTTATAACTCTGGAACGGGGAGGAGGGGTCGAATGGAGAGGAGTGGGTGTCCCTTTCCACTTTTTCCTTTGATTGTCGCTCGATCATGTCAGCTTTCGCTTCCTTGATCAGGTCTTCAATGTTCCTAAAACTAGTCAGTTCAAATAGTTGAGCGAGCAACACCTTAGTCATCTAATAGCTTGTTGCTCAGACTCTTCTACCCCTTTTGGAGGGGGGTTCGGGGGAACCTTTTGTACTGAGTTAAGTTTGATGTTTTAAATCATCAAACATGCTGCCGCTCAAAGAAATTTGGGGAATCTTTGCTAGGCACTCACAAGTATCATACCCAGTCATTTTGATTTATGGTTTTCTTATCGAGGTACACTCACGTGTGTTCATGAGTTTGCAGATTTTGCTTCGTGCACCTTCTAATGATGCTGCAAATTTTAGTGGTTGCTGTTTTTTTTTGGACATGGTTTCTACCAAGTTCTACATTCCGCTGCAAGACTGTTATAACGGTTTATTATTTGGACCAGTAATGGTTATGGCTCTGATGTTTTTGCTCCAAATAATCATAAAGAGTATTAAGCACTCCGTTGAAAGTGGAGTTATGAAGTTTGAGCAATCTCAATTGATTGGTGCTACGGTTTGAGTCCTAGTAACTCGTTGGCATCCGGTGTTATTGTTATTGAAGGGAGTTCATTGATGATTTTTCATTTGTACAAGATGGAATTCGTCTCAAGGTGGAGTTTATTGAAATATGATTCGAATTATAGAGTCCTTACTAGAAACATCTAGGAGGTTTGAGAGGCGGAGTACTCTTGTGTTACGGGTGGTATTGTTTAGGGAGTTTATCTCTAGTTTCCACTCTTATATACATCTTGTACTGCATGGAAAGAGTTGAGAGAGAGAAAGATCATTGTATCCCCTATGTTGTAACTCTCCTCTAATAGTGAAGATTGCTGGTCAGCGCCCATGGTTTTCTCGCAAGGGTTTTCCATGTTAAATCTATGTCTTGTTTCGATCTTGTTTTACGCATTATTTGCTAACACCAAAGGTGTGCTGACCCCCCTCAAACTTTGGTGCACTGCCTCTGCCAGTTCATTTTTGAATTTAGCCAGTTCATTTTTGAATTTCTACTGCGGTGCATTTAGGCCACACTGTATTGCTCAATCCAAATAGGATTTCCTTGCCAGTTCTCAGAACCGGAATGAATGTGTGCATTTAGGCCACACTGTATTGTTACTATTTAGTCTGCATTTTTTTTTTCATAATTGTTACCAGTGAACGCTTATACCCATGCCCAGGATCTGCTCAATTTTTTTTTTTTTTGAAACAAGGTTTGGATGTTTTTTCTATTCTAACCACAATCCACTCACATGACAGCCAAATAGCATATATTGAATTATGTGCCGTTGAAAGTGTTATAGAGGAGTACTACTGAGAACCTGCACATGATTCATAACAGCTCACTTAAACATGAAGTATTACTGTCCTATGCTACCTTGTCCATGTCCACTTGTTACTTTTAGCTAAGCCTTTTAAGAAGCACCATATTCATGTTGTTGGAATATTTGGCATGTGAAGGACACTTCAGAGATGATATAGAAACTTGTGGCATATTTGAATCTGATAGTATAGATGATGCTTCTGTATGCTCACAAGTTTTGCTTATTCTATTTTTCAGGATAGAAGGCCAATCCTGTTGAGTTTGATCTTGTATTAAATCAAAGTTGACACACTATCTCATTTAGAAGTCCAAATATTGTTCCTATATTTTCCAGTAGCCTACCTCACAGCACATGAGGCTCTTATTCTTATGAATATGAAGACTTTGCAACAGGTCCGACCTTTTGGCTTTAGCTTACTGAAACCTCAGCAATTACCACTATGCGACTATGTGTTACTATATAAGCAAGGGCGAGAGGAGCTGAACTGCTTGGTCACCTGTCACGCAGGTGCGCTCGTGGCCAGGACGTCGCGAATGCAAGTGTGGGTGGTGACGGGAGCAGCCAATTGCCCTGTCCTACGGCGGTAGCAAATCTGACCGGATTAAAATCAGGTTATTCGATCTGCTCCTTCTCTTGTTTCTCTAATACAACAATTCCAGCCAACACAATTGTGTCCGACCTCTCTCCTCTTTGGCTACTTTAAGAGAAACATTTGATCCGAGTATTTGACTGCACTTTTCCTGTCTTTTTATGTCAGTCATATTATTTTGTCACTACCAGTCTTTTTATGACTCTTTCTCCGATGAATGTGTGCCAATTAGATTAGTTTAAATCCTATTCATTTCAGACAAGTATGGTCACATTTGACATTTTACCTGATTTAGAATACATTAACTTTCAGCACAGTTTAGGGGTCTGGGATATTTGTCATCTGAGGAAACTGGACCCAAGATTGAGTGATTGTATTTTTTCCATACTGTCATTAGGCTAGCAGATTTGCTCCTGAATTATCTTATATAATATGCCATCAAACCACTAATCTAACTGCCACTGTATATTGCATGAGGCTGCAGGTCACTCTTATCTACTGTTTCTTGGAATTTGCCATGAACAGGTAAGTCAATTCGGTCTACCTCTCCTTGTTGATTTTTTGTTTGAATAGTGCTTCAGTTTGATCCATGAACAAATATATCTGGAGGGATTTTACAAGTAATGACTGGCCTTGGTTTCTGGTGATGCATCTTGTCTTTCTCAAAGTTTTGGGAATCATGTTCTATATTTGGATGATTTGCATGGTTCTTTCTCCATCAGAGCCTATATATCCTGAATATTTGGGTAACCATGCTAATTATTTACTCTGCAATTCATGGTATGTAGTGTTAATCATATAATAGATGGCTCATGAATCCAGTCAGTTTATATTGCTAGGTGTCTTATGTTGTGCATGCTACTTTATTGCATATACTTCTAATGAGATCTAGAAGAATGAGTACTAAGCTCGTATTCAATAGCTGAGCCCCGATGGGTCCTCACCTTTTTTAGGTTTGTTGCATTGGCACCTAAAATCAATTATTGCATCAAATGTTATGATATTAACCTTGAGAGTTGTGATCAGGTTGTTTTATGCTGAGAGCTTGTAGTAGAATAAAAAATTGATTTTTTAATAAATTTACTGCAATGTTTTCGACACCTCTGACTGGCATGGCTTGTCCAGTTGCTATAGTAGCGTTTGATCTACAAGTAGTAATTGGCAACAAGCAACGTGTTAGACAGTATACCATGGAGCATGCCATCACTTATATTTTGATCTTTTTAATTATGCTATAGCTAAATATTGGTCTCACTAATATTCCTCTGATTACCACTAGCTAAGTATTTGGATTACACCAAGGTTTATTACTTCTTGGTAGGGCGCTAACCCTACTGATGATATGTTCTCTTTTTTTTACAGAGGAGATGAAACAATGGTTAATTAAGGTCGATCTTATATGAAAAGGGTTCATCTATCCAAGTACCAGTAGGTGTTCTACTACTACTACGAGGTCACCAGCAATGTGAGTGCACTTTTGATTCCTCTTTTACGGAGTGATTATTAGTGTGATCCGTTCAATGTCTATTGTTGGTTGGAGTCCTTTTTTATCTATGTCAATTTGTTTGCTTTGCCAAAATTACTATTCTGATTTGCACTGTTGGATTTTAATACGATGTTTTGTCAGATGGTTTGTAAGGTGCGTTTTTTTTGTTAATTACACATTTTAGTTGTTGTGATTTCAGTTTTGATGACATGCATCTATCTATCAAAAATGCAGTTCATCTATTTGTTGCTTCATTGGATGCTCTGTTCATTTCTGCATATGAAATTAGATGTTCCTGCAAACTTTTGTTGATGTCTTATTTACTTCCATTACCTGGAGTATAGCATGAATCTATCTCCAACAAGAGGGCTAGATGGAAAGGATTGGGAAGGACTACAAACAGATATTCATCTCCATAGTTGTACAGGTTTGGCAAAACTGAGCTACTTTTCTTTCTGAAATTTTGAACTGTCAGGGTACCAGTATCTATAATTGGTTCTCTTAAGTTCTTCAGATTTATCAAGGTGGCTAGACCTTGAGGAGTTTTCGGATAGTTGGAAATCATACGGTTATGATGTATTGGTATGCAACTATATATATTTCTAAAATACCATTATGTTCTCTATTTACTAAAGAAGAAATTTAGAATAGCCTGCTCTCTTTTCACTTAAGTTGAAATTTAGAATAGCCTGCTCTTATAAATTGTGGTTGTAACTCAATAACCCTTCCTTTTACCTGACCCAAAACGATGTGGAGAGTACTATTTAACTGCATCATTTTGAACCACTATTATAGTTTCCAATAATTTTTTGCTTTCATACATCTACAGTATAAATACTAAACATCTATATATCTAAACCCACCACAAAATCCATATATCCACCACATCTTAGCCTTTGAATTTTGGGGCAATTGCAAAAACGGTCTTGTTCTGGATCCTAATTCTGAAAATGGGTCTCTTTTCAAAACTTTGCAAGAATGGTCCTGTTTTTCGAGAATGAAACTGCCGTTTGGACCTGTTTTTACCTTCTCTTTTCTAAGAAAAAAACATATTTGGAATGGACCAGGATGCCCCTGTCTGTTTTACCCAACCCAACCAGATCCCATCTGGTCTCTCTCTCTCTCTCTCTCTCTCTCTCTCTCTCTCTCTCTCTCTCTCTCTCTCTCTCTCTCTCACTGAACTCTCAAACCTAACCCTACCGACGGGCGGCACGCATGGAGGAAGCGGTAGGGCAGGCGCCCTGGTGCTGCGGGCGCACGCACGAAGGTAGTGGCACAGTGAGTCCTCACACGGCGGGCCTGTGGGTGCGGCAGAGCGAGCAGAGCGGCAGGCCCTCGTGTGCGGAGGCAGCGGAGTGCTGAGCTTGGTGTTGCTCCGCGGGTCGGCGGATGCGGCGGCCTCAGCGTGCGGAGGGAGCGGAGCACTGGGCTCGATGTGCAGTGGGCAAGCACGCGTGGCGGGTGGCGGAGCGGCAGACCCTTGCACAGAGGTCATGGCTCAGCGGGCCAGTGGCCATGGCGGCTTAGCGCTGGGACCTCTTTTGTTGTTAAATGCTTGTTCATGGGTACAAAATTAGCTGAAATGCTATCAAAATTTCGTCAAATATAAATGATCAGATTTCAAACATGTTGTATTTTGTTCCAAATTATTTAGATCATATCTCAAATCTGTTTCATAATGTTACTATTTCAAGCAAGACCTTATTTGCAAAGGCTACACAAAAATTCCTGTTTTTGCAAAGGGTATATATGTCTTTTGATATGGCGTCGGCGATGTGGTGATTGGAGGGGTGAAACTAGGAGAGATTGTGAGGCTGGAAGGGAAGGAATGGGATAGCGAGGTGCTGGACGCGAGGAACTGCTGTCGTCGCTTGAAGCGGAGGGTTCCGCCACGGCGACCGAAGACAGTTCCCCGTCAATAGGAACTTAATTCTTCGATACCCTCGTACAAACTACGGCTCAGCCTTTATACTCCAGGCCAAGCTAACCGACTCAATCTATATCTTAACAAACTCAAACTCTATCTTATTCTCCTGACTAAACATGACTCCATGCAAATTATCTTAACCACTTCCTGGCGCCTGGATCTTCTTTCTACGCTGGTATGTGCGACCAGTAAAAGAGTCCACAACATTTCCCCCCTTCCCGAGAAACAGCTTGTCCGTGAGCTGAAACTTCGGAAAATTCTCCTTGGACTCTTCAAGCTTCTCCCATGATGCATCAGCTGCTGCTCTGCCTGTCCACTGAATAAGTAGTTCCCAAGTGCCTCTATTCAGTCTTGCACGAATGACAGTAGCCGGTGATGGCAGTACCCGACCATGGAGCGGTTATAAACCGATGCCGCTAATACGATGAAGAACAAAGAAATCAAACCACAGAGGACACTAGATTTAACGTGGAAAACCCTCCCAAAGCAGAAGGGAAAAAACCATGGGCGCCAGCCAAACTTCACTATCAAGAGTTAGGGTTACAACGCCGACGAGATGGCTGCGGCTTACAAGAAGACAATGATCACAGGGTAAAACCCTAAACGAGATTATGTACCGTACCGCGGGGGGCCAGCCCCTCGCTTCGCTACGGCCCAAGCCTGCGGCAACGGGCCTCCGCTTCGCTCCGTAAGAAGTCGGCCTCTATTTAACAATGAATTTGGAACATAACTCAACAAACTCCACCTTGAGACAAATTCTTCTTGTAGCATAAATCAAAACCTTCATCCTGAACACATCAAAGAAAAGAAATACTTCTGGCGCCAAAAAGCCGCTTGGGCTAATCCATAATACCAACTAAGCTTGAGCATAGCTCAAACTTAACAACAGGAACTGGCTTTGTCAACATATTTGCAGGATTATCATAAGTACTAATCTTGCATACTTTTAACTTACCCTTTTCAATCTGATCACGAACAAAATGATACTTGATCTCAATGTGCTTTGTCCTATCATGAAACATCTGATCTTTAGTGAGACATATAGCACTTTGACTGTCAGAGAATAGCTTGATGCAAGAATCAAATCCACAAAGCTCAGCAAACAACCCTTTTAGCCAAATCAACTCCTTACTCGCTTCAACAATAACAACATACTCAGCTTCAGTGGTGGATTGAGCAACAACAGACTGCAAAGTAGCCTTCCAACTCATAGCACAACTACCAATTGTGAACACATAACCTGTGAGCGACCGTCGCTTATCCAAATCACCAGCATAATCTGAATCAACATAGCCAATAAGCCCTTTATCAGTTCTTCCAAACTTCAAACAATAATCTGCTATCCCTCTGAGATACCTGAGAATCCACTAAACTGCCTTCCAGTGCTCTTTATCAGGCTTAGACATGTATCTACTCATCAAACTCATAGCATAAAATAAATCCGACGAGAGCAAACCATAGCATACATCAAAGAACCAACAATATTAGAATAAGGAACTCTTGACATATATTCAATTTCCTGAACTGTACTAGCACATTGCTTAGCTGACAACTTAAAATGCAGTGCAATAGGAGTACTAACAGGGTCACAATTATGCATGTTGAAACGATGAAGAACCTTCTCAATGTAACCATGCTGACTAAGAAACAACAAACCAGCTCTACGGTCTCTAGTAATTTCCATACCTAGAATTTTCTTAGCAGCACCAAGATCCTTCATGTCAAACTCACTACTCAACAATTTCTTCAATATAGTGATTTCTTTTACGCTCTTGGCAGCAATCAACATGTCATCAACATATAACAACAAGTATATAGGTGATCCATTAACAAACTTGATGTAAACGCAGCTATCATAATTAGACCTCTTAAAGCCATGTGACAACATAAATGAATCAAACCTCTTATACCACTGACGAGGGGATTGCTTCAAACCATACAAGGATCTTTTCAGCTTGCAAACATAATTTTCCTTACCAGGTGCTATAAACCCTTCAGGTTGATCCATGTATATCTCCTCCTCAAGCTCACCATGTAAAAATGTAGTCTTCACATCTAACTGCTCAAGCTCAAGATCATGTGAAGCAACAATACTAAAGAATGTGCGAATTGAGCTATGCTTAACCACAGGAAAAAACACCTCGTTGTAATCAACACCAGGAATTTGACTGTACCCTTTTGCTACTAACCTTGACTTGAACTTAGAAGGCTCGCTAGGAGATAAACCCTCTTTTCTCTTGTAAATCCATTTGCAGCGGACAGTCTTCTTTCCCTTAGGCAAAGGCACAACCTCCCATGTACAATTCTTCTCGAGAGATTGCATCTCCTCTTGCATAGCTGAAATCCACTTCTCACGATCATCACAATCAATAGCTTCAGTATAAGTTGCAGGCTCATGAACGCTCTCCACCTGTTCAGCACAACTCAAAGCATAGTAAGTCATATTACATTCTTCAATAAGACGGGTTGGAGGTCCATAACCCCTCTTTGGTCTGCGATGAGCAATAGGCAAATTCTCCTCTGGCTGCAAAATAGGAGGTGAGTGCTACTGAACATCATCTTCATGAGCATTATCATCAACAATATCATTTTCTTGGTCAAACACTGGCTCCACCTACTCAACTTCATCATCAATCACATGCTCCACCTGCACACTGATATGCTGCAGCTCCTTTACAGAACTATCTGGAACATGATCTAAAGTTAAACTGTCAGTAACCATCACAGATTCGTTGAAAACAACACTCCTGCTCATGAAAGTCTTTTCAGTTTCGGGATTCCACAACTTATATCCTTTAACTCCCGAACCATAACCAACAAAAAGACATTTAATGGCTCTAGGCTCTAATTTTCCATTATCAACATGAGCATAAGTAGTGCAGCCAAAAACTTTCAACTGTGAATAATCAGCAGGCGTACCTGACCATACCTCAATGGGAGTTTTCTTATTTAGTGGGATAGAGGGTGACCTGTTAATCAAGTAACATGCAGTGATCGCAGCTTCTGCTCAAAAACGCTTGTTCATCTTTACGTTGGACAACATGCATCGAGCCTTCGAGATGATGGTTCTGTTCATGCGCTCAGCCACACCGTTTGGCTGCGGAGTGTATGGTATGGTGTGATGCCTAACAATGCCTTCTTGCCTGCAATAATCATCAAAAGCATCCGAACAAAATTCTCCACCATTATCAGTGCGAAGCACTTTTACCTTCTTTTCAGTTTGCCTCTCTATCATAACTTTCCATTCTTTAAAAGCAGCAAAAGTATCACTCTTGTGTTTCAGAAAATAAGGCCATACTTTTCTAGAGTAATCATCAATAATAGTAAGTATGTAACGAGCACCAGCAAGAGATGGCTTATGAGAGGGACCCCATAAGTCAGCATGTACATAATCAAGAGTACCTTTGGTGGTATGAACAACGGTGTTGAACTTAACCCTTTTATGCTTCCCAAAAATACAATGCTCACAAAACTTCTTGCTACTCAAACTACAGCCTTTCAGTAGGTTCCTCTTCATCAATTCTGCCATACCAAGTTCACTCATATGTCCAAGACGCATATGCCAAAGGTTAGTCTTATTAGGTTCAGATTTAGAAACAGCAGCAGCGGAACCAGAACCATGTAAAGTACTACCTCTAAGAACATATAAATTTGCAGAATTCAGATCACCTACCAACCAAACAAGGGAACCTTTTGCAATCTTTAAAACTTCACCAAAACCGGAATACTTAAACCCTTCTGCATCAAGACTACTAATCGAGATAAGATTTCTGGTCATATCTGGAATATACCTAACATTTGCCAGTGTGCGTATCATGCCATCATGTGCCTTGATCTGAACGGAGCCTATGCCCACAATCTCACGTGGGTTATCATCTCCCATACGCACCACATCTCCCTTCTGCACAGTTTCATAAGAGCTAAACCAATCTCTGTTAGTGCAGATATGAAATGAACATGCGGAATCAAGTATCCATTCATCATGACCAGAAACACAACCAGCAAGAACAGCTAAACAATCTCCCGAATCTGAGTTACTTGCAGCCGCAACTGATGCCTTACCAGCGGAATTATTTTTTCTATTCTCCTTGTTCTTCAATTTCCAACACTCCTCAATAAAATGAGTTTTCTTCTTCCAATACTTACAGAACTTCTTGGAGGGCGGTTTGGACTTCGAGCGACCTCTACCGTCATGGCTCTTCTCATGCTCGTTGCCGTCATTGGACGATCTCTGCTCAGTTCTTCCTCTAACATGTAGTGCATCGCCCTTGGAAGACGACAACCCATCAGAATGCACCATGCCTTTCATCTTCTCTCTGGATTGGAGCGCCTCATAAACCTCCGCAACGGTTAGTTCATCACGGCTCAAAAGTATGGTGTCACAAAAATTAGCAAAGGAACTGGGAAGAGAACATAAAAGTAAGAGGCCTAGATCCTCATCATCATACACAACTTCCATCGACAACAGATCGGCAACGATCTCCTTGAAAACAGATATGTGGTTCAACACTAAACCACCCTCCTGCATCTTGAGCGTGAACAACTTCATCTTCATATGCATCTTACTGGTTAGATCTTTGGACATACAGATCGATTTCAGTTTCAGCCAAAGTTCTACAGCACTCTTTTCCTATAGTACTTCTTGCAAAATATCATTAGATAGATGAAGTTGAATTAGGGACAGAGTCTTACGATCCTTGCGCTTCTCCTCATCCATCCACGCCTCCTTCTTCTTGCCGAAACCTTCCAACGCCTCATCGAGATCATGAGTTTGCGCCAGAACAGCCCACATCTTGACTTGCCATAGCGAGAACCTCGTGCTGTAATCCAGCAGCGGTAGATCATACTTCATCGACGCCATCGAGAAACAACCTCAGCTCTGATACCACTTGTTATAAACCGATGCCGCTAATACGATGAAGAACAAAGAAATCAAACCACAGAGGACACGAGATTTAACGTGGAAAACCCTCCCAAAGTAGAAGGGAAAAAACCACGGGCGACAGCTAGCAAAACTTCACTATCAAGAGTTAGGGTTACAACGCCGACGAGATGGCGGCGGCTTACAAGAAGACAATGATCACAGGGTAAAACCCTAAACGAGATTATGTACCGTCCTCCAGGCGTCCCTAGGTCGGGTTTAATAGGCCACTTCTTCCTCCGCTTCGCTACGGCCCAAGCCTCCGGTGACGGGCCTCCGCTTCGCTCTGTAAGAAGTCGGTCTCCATTTAACAATGAATTTGGAACATAACTCAACATGAGCAATGGTGGTAGGGGTACAATCGAACCCGGCGGCGTCCCCTCAAATCTCTTGAGCAAAGCCACATGGAAAACATCATGAATCTGCACCTTCTCTGGCAACTGCATCTTGTATGCCACCTCTCCAATCCTAGCCAAATCTTGAAACGGCCCGTAAAATTTTGGACCCAGCTTGGACGACCGAGACAATGTAACACCCGCTGCTGTGCGATAATGCAGCCGGAGCCAAACCCTATCACCCACCTAGTATGACAGCTCCCTACGCTGATGCTCCTGATGCTCCTTCATATACTGCTGAGCCTGTAGCAATCGGTCCCTAACATCAGCCAGAAAAACATCTCGCTCAACCAACTGCTTCTTCACTGCAGCCACCCTTGCGGTACCCGGTTGGAGAGGAACAACTGCTGGAGGAGGATGCCCATAGACCACCTCAAAAGGAGAGCAACGAATGGCTGTTTGGAACGAAGTGTTATAACAGAATTCTGCGCAAGACATCCATTGCAGCCAAGAGCATGGACGATCACCAGCCAAACATCAAAGATACATAGTGATAATGCGATTCACTACCTCAGATTGGCCGTCCGTCTGAGGATGAAACACCGAACTCATCTTTAGCTTAACCCCAGCTAAAGTGAACAGCTCCGTCCAAAAATTGCTAGTGAACACAGTATCACGGTCCCTGACTATAGAATAAGGAAACCCATGTAAGCGCACAATGGAATCAAAAAAAGCTTTTACAACTGAAGCCACTGTATATGGATGACCCAATTGAATGAAGTGAGCCATCTTTGAAAACCTGTCCACCACCGTTAGTACCACTGATTTGCCACCCACCCGGGAAAATCCCTCAATGAAATCCATCGATATATCACTCCAAACCATAGAAGGAACCGGCAGCGGTTGTAAAAGCCCAGCAGGATGTAGATGTTCAGTCTTATTACGCTGGCAAATAACACATCCATGGACAAATTCTTTCATGTGACGGTGGGCACTGGAGTTAAAAAACATAGCACGCCAACGAAGGAGAGATTTCTAGATGCCCTCGTGGCCAGAATCATGTGCTGCGGCCAGCAGCTGAGGCCACAATCATGTGCTGCGGCCAGCAGCTGAGGCCACAACGGCGAGTCATGAGGAACAAAAATTTTACCTTTGAACAGCAGCAGTCCATCAACGAAAGACCAACCTGGAGCCCCATCTGATGCCTCCATCTTCTGGTGGATAGCAGCCGCCTGTGGACTGCCGGCCAACTCCGCTCGCAGCACATCATAAATCTCAAACGGTGGCATGGACAGTGATGCCAATGACAGCTCCTCCTCATCGTGACGGGACAAGGTGTCTGCCACGGTATTCAGCTTGCCCGGCCGATACTCGACCGTCAGATCATACCCAAACAGCTTGGTGACCCATGTATGTTGAGGGATGGTGGAGAGACGTTGATCCAGAATAAACTTGAGAGAGTAGTGATCCGTCTGTACCGTAAATGGTTGTCCCCAAAGATATGGGCGCTAGTTGCGCACAACCTTGACTAAGCCAATTAACTCTCGCTCATACGCTGACAGTTTGCATGGTGAGGGGCAACTGCGCGGCTGAAGAATGCAATTGCTCCATCGCAGTCAACAATGAACCGCTTTGCAAAATCTGGCATTTGCAGGAGGGGCGCGGAAGTGAGGGTGTTCTTAAGCTGCTGGAACGCGTCATCCGCCACTGTCGTCCGCTGGAAGGCCTCCTTGAGTAAAGCTGTTAAAGGTGCTGCCACCGTGCCATAGCTTGCAATGAACTTGCGATAATACCCGGCCAACCCGAGGAAACCGCGCAAAGCCTTAAGAGTTCGTGGCCGCGGCCACGCCACCACAGCTGCGATCTTTGCAGGATCCATGGCAACTCCCGCCAACGAGATGACATGGCCCAAGTACGCGATGGTCTCCTCCCCGAACATGCACTTGGACTCTTTCAAGACCATCTTGTTGTCGCGCAACACCTGGAATACTGCTTTGACATGCTGCAAATGCTCCGCCCAAGAACGACTGAACACCAGGATGTTATCAAAGAAGACAAGCACAAACTTTCGAATAAAAGGTTTTAAGATATCATTCATCAAGGATTGAAAGGTGGAAGGAGCATTCGTGAGTCCGAAGGGCATCACCAGAAACTCATAGTGGTCGTGATGGGTGCAGAATGCCGTCTTCAAGATGTCGGCATCGAACATGCAAACTTGGTGGTACCCGCTGCGCAAATCTAGCTTGGTGAAGAAACACGCCCCTCATAGTTCATCAAGGAGCTCGTCAATCAGTGGTATGGGAAAGCAATCCTTCACTGTCTTGGTGTTTCAGTTCGTGGAAGTCAAGGCAGAAACACCATGACCCATCAGTCTTCTGAACCAGGAGCACCGGAGAGGAGAAGGGGGAAGAGCTTTCCCTAATGATGCCTTGGTGCAGCATCTCATCCACCTGGCGTTCCAACTCCTCCTTCAATAGCTGCGGATATCTATATAGCCGGACCGCCATCGGCGCTGTCCCAGGTAGGAGGTGTATGCGATGATCATGCCGTCAAGGCAGCGGTAGGCTAGAGGGCTCAGAGAAAAGGTCCTCGAACGACGATAGCAAGGCCTTCATAAGTTGTCGTGGTGATGAGATGGAGGTGCAGTGCCGCTCTGGTACGCCCACACCATGTCACGTGACTGTGCGGCCATGCAGCCACATGGACATCGTGAGCTACTGGAAGTC
Organism: Eleusine coracana subsp. coracana; assembly: GCA_032690845.1. Lineage (NCBI taxonomy): Eukaryota > Viridiplantae > Streptophyta > Magnoliopsida > Poales > Poaceae > Eleusine > Eleusine coracana. Next base: position 2,385,214 of record MU847442.1, on the reverse strand, counting down.
CCAAAGGCTCGGTCCAAGCGTGCGGAGCCAATGCACGCCGAGCACAATGTCAAAGCTCCCTAAAGGAAGCGTAGAGCAGTCCATGGAGAAGCGATCGTCGCCAATCGTCAGTGTTGTTGCCGCACACACACCTGGTCACGGCACACGATCTCCATTAGCGACCTTAACGGAGAGATTGGGTCGCGGTGTCATGGGCAACCCCAGGCGCGTAGCGACACTGTCTCAGATAAAGGTGTGTGTAGAGCCGGTGTCGACGAGAGTGAAGAAGGACGTGCCCCCGATGAACACCTGGAGTTGCATGGTGTCGGTGATGTCGATTCCTGTGAGCGCTTGGAGAGAGATTCCGAGCTCGTCCGCCCCTTGATCCATCTCTTTGCCGTCATCTACCTCAAGAAGGAACACTCCCTTGCCACCACAGCGGTGACCGGGAACAAATTTCTCGGGGTAGAAGTAACATTCACCGTTGGACCGTTTTGCCGCCATCTCCTCCGGCGTCAGCCTCTTGAAGCGTGGATGCGGTGCGCTGTTGGACGACACCGTGGACCCGAGGGACGACACCAGAGCCACCGATGCACCTGATCCGGTCACCATCTTGATCGAGGGGTATGACGCCTTAGACGTAGGACGAGATGGCGGCTCTCTGGGTGCAGCGCCCGCGGCAGCTTTGCGCACCTCATAAGGCCGGCTAAGCTCATTGTTGTCTGCAAGTTGGTAGGTGCCTGCAGCTCCCCATCTGTCTTCAAGGGATCCCCCAAGCCAGCAGTGAACATATGGATCTGCTGCCTGGGCGACAAGTCATCTCAGCGGCAAATTAACTGCAGAAACTGCTGCTGATACTCTTCCACGGTGCTAGAACATCGCAACTCCTTGAGCTTGGCCAGAGGATTTGGTCAGATCGGTGGGCCGAATCAGAGGTTCAAGAAGTCGACGAACCGATTCCAAGTGAGGTCTGGGATTGTCTCGGTCGAGAGCGAAAAACCACTCCGACGCAACGCCCTCCAAGTGCAAGGACGCCGTCCAGACTTTCTCCTCTTCGAGGGTGTGCATGCCGCGGAAATACGTGACGCACTTGTTGATCCACGATAAGGGATCGCTGTCGCCGTCGTAGTGGGGAAAATTCAGCTTCGGTCGACGAGGCTTGCCGGTGTTGATAGAACCACCTGTGGACGAGGAGGACGGGGTGTCCCCAAGGATGGCGGGCCACTGCTCCTGACGCGCAATGCCCGTGGCGTGACCATCTAGTCTGGTGGTCATGGCGGTCAGCTGGGATACGTAATCATCAAGTCTGGTATTGACCTCGCCGAGCTTGGTGTGCACCGCCGCCATCTGTGTGACAAGGAAATCAAGCTTCTGTGAGTCAGTCATGGTGCCTAGATCGGTTACCGTGGCGCCGGACATGGTGGTCGATGCGCCGCTTGAATCTGATACCAAATTGATATGGCGTCGGCGACGTGATGATCGGAGGGGTGAAACTAGGAGAGATTGTGAGGCTGGATGGGAACGAATGGGATAGCGAGGTGCTGCACGCGAGGAACTGCTGTCATCGCCTGAAGCGGAGGGTTCCGCCACGGCGACCAAAGACAGTTCCCCGTCAATAGGAGCTTAATTCTTTGATACCCTCGTACAAACTACGGCTCAGCCTTTATACTCCAGGCCAAGTTAACCGACTCAATCTATATCTTAACAAACTCAAACTCTATCTTATTCTCCTGACTAAACACGACTGCATGCAAATTATCTTAACCACTTCCTGGCGCCTGGATCTTCTTTCTACGCTGGTATGTGCGACCAGTAAAAGAGTCCACAACACTTTTGACATGTCATTTCACACCATTAACCCTCTCTCACGGAATAGGTCCTACTTGAACCTTCGTTTTTGAAATACAGGACTGTTTTTGCAAAGTTTCGAAAAGAGACTCATTTTCGGAATTAGGATCCAAAACAAGACCATTTTTGCAATTGCCCCTTGATTTTTTATCTCATTTAAATTTAGCCATTTCAGTTCGATTATATGATTCTGCTGTAATCGTAAATTTACCTTTTGACGTAACAAAATTTTGTAAAACCTGGCTGATTGACAGAGGAGCTGATTGTCTTTTTACTTGTGAGATAACTGTAAAACTTCATGCAGTTTGGAAACTCTGGGACATAGGAGCATTGTAGATTTGCATGGAACAAAATTTGGAGCCTAGGTGATGAGCATCCGCCAACAAATCATGTTTTGTGCTTCTGTTTTTTTATGATATATGTGTTTGACTTTCTGCATTAAGCAAGAGCAACAGAAAGAATAGGGGAATTGTTACATGTGGCTAATAGGAAATTTAGAGCCCAGTTAACTATTTTAGTAATTCTTTGTCTATAATGAAGTATTTTTCCATGTATTTTATATGGCTTGTTTGTATGCATGGAGCAATGGCAGGAAAATATAGGACTCTGTCCATGGAGGTGCCCCCATCTCCAACCTTCCCAATCTCTGATATTGGTGTGGTATGATTTTTATTTCAGTGTTTGTCCATTTCATTGTAGATTATTCTAGCACTTCGATCTGGTTTCCTAAGAAGAGTGAGTTACAGACTTGTGCTCTATGTTTACTAAGAATAGATGGATTATGCGTCTCAGTTGACTAATAATTGTCTCTATGCATCTCGATTACAGACCCGTAGGTATACAATCCAGTAATTACTGTTGGGACTATGAGTTAAAATTGAGATCAAGTATTCACTCATCTAACTTTGTTGTCTGATTTTTAGTATTATATATGATGTAAAACAGGTGAACAACACCAAACATTTTGTTATTGATACATATATGTACTAATATATTTTAACTACCTGCTGCTAAGTAAGACTCTTGACAAGTTACTTTGATTGACTCAAGTTTTTTGGTTGTACACATAATACAGTCCTAATACTACTTGTCTTTAGGCATCCATTCTGAAGACAACTAGAACTGATTCGCTCAAGGTATGAGCAACAACACTGTTATTGAATAGTGTTTGCATCGGGTGCTTGTTTGTGAATTATGATAGCACGTTATCATAGCTGTGATGCACCAGCAACTAGGAGAACAGCAACGACAAAGCTCATGAGGATTCATTTTCTTTTTTCTGAGAAGCTTTTCACGCCTTTTTTTACAATAGCTTTTGATGTCAGAATGTCCATTTTGTAGCAGTTTTTGATAGTAGATGTCTGAATGTTGTGTGTTTTTGAGTCATACCATAATGCTTCGGTTTTGTTAGATGCAAACTTTTTGATGTGTCTTATGATTGTCATAGTGTTGTATGCTTATGTGATGGCCAAATAAAATAAGTTGGAAACTCTCTGATTTCGCTGATGCATCAGGAAATCTGCATCTAATAGTGGCTATGCAATGCAAATAACATTGCAGTGCAACTAATTTTTCTAGGGGTAGCCTATTTTCATGGCGGTTGAACCTCCATGATAGTGTTGTCCATAATCACGTGGGCCAACCTCCATAAAAAAATAGAATTCTTGCGGTTGACTAACGGGAACAATTTTCATGGGTCAACCTCCATAAGGGCTTTTGACTCATGGGAGAAAATTTGATTCTATGGTAGTGTTGTCCATAATCACCCCCTTTATTTCCCTTGTCTATCTAAACTACACTGGATCAATATTACTTTTGATGTTTTGTGATTTTAATGTCACAAACTCATGTATGAATAAATCTATGAGTATCCAATACTAAATATTGATTATTCTTTTATATTACGGTGTTAAGAATGTAATAAACCAAGTGGTGATATTTTCTTCCTTACTTAAAATAGCCTAAACCGCCAATGACAAATCATAATATTCTACCCTTAAATGATTAAGTGACAATATTTCCTTTCTTGCTTAAAATATGGTTAATGATACATATATAACATTTCATCTTTCATACGATACACGTAGAAACAAAATATCCTTGGTCATTATTTTTTGGTTATGATGTGACTGATCTAACTAATCATATGATTGTATTATTTGTATGTTACCCCGTTGTCTTGAAATATAGATTTATACAAGCAAATCTTACTTTTATAGGCAAGGTTACCTTTGTATTATCAGCTTCTCCTAGATGTTGGACTCCATAGCACAAACCCTTTCCTATACAAATGTCTTTTAGCATTGTAGAACAAAGATATATTATTAGACTGCTTTTTTAACATATGTTTCCGTTTAGTACATGACATCTTTATAGGACAACGTCAACGTATGTGTGTCGCACGTGTAAAAAACTAGTAAACAATAAAGGTAAGATCAGTCTTAATGGGCCTTTCATCAACATTAAAAAAGTGTCACATTATCAAAATAGATGACATGACAGATCAATAAATATGAAAGAGATAAAATGTTATAGGGATGAAAGGCATTTGACATGATTTCATATAAATGTAAGCTCATTAAAACTCCCATTGAGAGTAAAAACTTTCATCTCAACGTATTTTGATCAATCTCAATGAAATAATTTAATATTATATCGTATCTATCAAACTGTGTGATGAAATCATGAATTAAAAAGAGTTATTTCATTTATTAAATCAATACGTGAAATAAAATGATGCATTGAGAGCATCTCCAACAGCCTTTGTAAACCTTTTTATTATGTAAATATAAATAAAAGGGCCAAAAACTGTGTTTCAACAGACTCGGTATGAGCTTCTCCAAATTTCCTGGCTCTGCATCCCGTGAGTTCCGCTGGCCAAGTTTGCCGAGGCGGACTCGGTCTCCATCACGCTTCCCTCGCGTATACCTGGCCAACGGGCCGTGCCGGGCTGGCACGGCACGAGCCTGTGACGGGCCGTGCCATTTCTTAGACGGGCCGGCACGGCCCTTCTAATTAACGGCCGTGTCGTGCTGGCCTGACAGGCCTGCGTCGAAGCCCAAGCACGGCACGGCTTGTCTAACACGGGTCGTGCCGGCTTGTCGGCCCAGTGGGCTATTCGGGCCGGGCTAGCTCGGAGCCCATTTAATTTTTATATATCTAATTTTTCTCAAAAAATGATATTTTTAGTAGATAAAATATTTTTTATCAATAAATTTGAATATAAAAATATGATTTTTAATATAAATATTGAAATATTAATCATTTTATTTGACGGGCCGTGCTTTACGGGCTAAACGGGCCACCTCACGGACTAAGCGGGCCATACTAAACGGGCCGTGCTCGGCCCAGGCACAGCCCGTGACAGGCCACAGGCCGGCACGACCCGTCTAACTTCGGGCCGTGCCGTGCTCAGATCGGGCCAAAATAGGCGGGCCTCGTGCCGGCCCATTTAGCCCAGCCCATTTGGCCAGGTATACCCTCGCGCCGAAAATCCTCTTCCCGCGCTGAGCCTCCTCTTCCCGCGCCTCTCTTCCCCTTCCCGCGCGCGCTCGGAGTGGTACCTCTCGTCGCCCAGCTCCTGGCAAATCAGCAACCCCCAAACGCCTGCCTGCAAAATCTACCGCCCAAATCGTCTTCAGTCGCCGCTGGCGCTGCAAGTAGTGGCAGCCAAGTAGCCATGTCCGTTCCTAGTGGGCGTGCAAGCTCCGGCAATCGAATCCCCATGTCGATTTTGTCGAGTCCCCAGATCGACGCCGCAGGTCACCGTCTTGTCTCTGCTCATGCAGGTGTGAACAACCCTTCTCGATTTGGTATGCTCAATTCTGGTGTTTGTGATGGCGAAGGAAACCAAGGTCGTGGTGGTGGTGGGGATTTAACAGATGTGAATGAGATAGAGAATGGGGGGCTGGATTTGCTGCGCCGTCGAGTCGTTCCCCCAACTGGCTTCGATGTTTCTATGCTGCCACAGGGATTATTTGCAGATATAGGCCAGATTGATGTCGATCAAGATTACTCTGGTATGGCATGTATAATATCTGATCGATGAATACTACTGAGATGAGCTTGTTGTACAATGTTAATACTAGTACAACTCAGATGTGCAATAATGCTTAGAATTTTTCACCTGTTCCTACTGCAGTATGCCCATTTGAATGCATGTAAACTGCTTGATGAAATTACTAAGATGAGCTTCTGGTAAAGGTTACCTGTGTATACATTGTACAATTTTTTAATGAACAAAATATGCTTTGCATCTACAGAAATCCTAAGATGAAGCTAGGTAAATAAAAGATCTGCTATGTTGAGTAGGACCTACTTAATTACCGGCTTTGTCCATTTAAATTGTGGCCTATTATGACTGTGTTGTTTTTTTCAGAAGCATAAAATTCAAGCTGTACGTATGACACTGATTCACTTCCACCTTGACAAAATAACCTATCAACAGATTGTAGTTAGTACTGCTGGTCAATGGCACTGCATATCTGCATATTTGTACTAGGTAGTGAGAGGGTTCTTGGTAAATGGAATGATTTGGTGTGATATTTTTCTGCTGCAGGAGCTATGAATTCAGGGTCATGTTTCACAGATCTCATTGTCAATAATGTTGAACAATCTCAAGATCTCACACCTCCTAGTCATTCGCCAACTGAACATGCTCCTGCAGCTACCAAAGGAACTCAAGGGAGGACCAGAAATTTCAGAGATGAGGAGGACAAACTACTTGTCTCAGCTTGGCTAAACGTAGGCATGCATCCTATTCAAGGAGTTGATCAGTCAAAGATGGCTTATTGGACAAAAATCCATGAGTATTTCTATTTCTACAAGACATTTAACTCAGACCGTTCACAAGGTTCCTTAATGAACCGTTGGTCTACTATATAACATGATGTCAATATTTTTTGTGGATGTGTGTCAAGAATTGAGGCGAGAAACCATAGTGGCTGGACGGTTGATGACAAGGTATGTCAAATTCTTTTAATCATAATTTCTGATATGTATGTTAATTTCTTATCTCCATCTTGTTTTTAGGTCATATTTTTTATCTAAAAAATGCAGATAGCAAGCGCATGTGCATTGTTCAAGGGAGAAGACAAGAAGCAGAAGAATTTTGTCTTCATGCATTGCTGGAAAATCCTAAAGAACAAGCCCAAGTGGATTGACAGTTGTAGGCAGCTTCAAACTCCAAAAACAACTAGTAATAAAAAACAGAAGGTAGATGAAAATTCATCCCCTTCTGCTGCTGGTTCCCCTGTGTTGGCGCCCCTGATGCTAGTGCTGCTCATGCTGAACCATCAAAAAATGGAGGAAGGCCTGATGGAAAGAAGAAGGAGAAACAGAAGCTACGACAACGTTCGACAATTGAAGCCCTTGACTACCTTATGGCAAAGATAAAAGAAGCTGATGATGAAAGGTGCAACATGAAAGAAGGTAACAAAGAAGAGAGGTGCAAGAAAGCATTTGCTCTACAGGAGGAAAAGATCAGATTTGAGAGAGAGAAGTTTGAGTTCCAAAGGGAGCTAGAAGAGGAGAGAATTCTTACTGTGGATTTGAGCACCATGACCTATAACCAAAAGTAGTACTATGAAAGCCGGCAGAACGAAATTCTTGCTAGACGTCGTGCCTAGATTACTACACTTTTCTTTCATTTCCCTTTGAAATCATATAACTTGATCAGTACTACTTTTATTTCTTATATTGTGTTATCTGTGTTTGGAACCTTGTGACAATTAATGTTTCATTGTCGGGAGGAGTTGATCAGAATTCTTTTTTGTTGTGCTGTTTGCTGATGTCATTCATATCATTTGGCTCATACAACTGAGCTGACTCCAACGTCATTTCCTTCTGCCTCGTGATGTTGAATTGTCCTGGGGGGCAGCTAGCAAGAAAAAAAAAATCCAGGCAGCGAACAAAAAAAAAACAAAGTACTATATTTCAAAAGAATGTTTCATTGGCCTGAGAGCTTGAACAGAAAAATAACCAAGTAGTATTATTCGAACTGATGGAACAATAACCAAGTACTATTGTTTGAAATGAAAGTGGAAAACAATCAATCAATTGTATATAACTCTGGATGGAGTTGCCACAAGAGAGGAAAAAAATCAATCAATTGTATATAACTTTGGATGAAGTTGTCACAAGTGCTCGATCAAGTCTGCCTGAAGCTGAGTGTGAGTTTCTCTGTCTTTGATCTTCTTGTAATTTTCAATGAAAGCATCAAGCTCCGGTGCAGCGTTATGGGACACTGTGACCTTTTCTCCCATATCATCATAGTTGCAATCATAATCTCCGGTGTATGTATCTCTCTCTTCAACGATCATGTTGTGCATTATAATGCAAGCCATCATAATGTCAGCAAGGGTGTTTTCATCCCATAATCGAGCCGGCCCACAAACAATTGCGAAGCAAGACTGTAGAACCCCAAATGCTCGTTTCACATCCTTTCTACATGATTCTTGAGCAGCTGTAAAATACTTCTTCTTATTATCTTGTGGCTCTGGAATAGTCTTCACAAAAGTGGCCCAAGAAGGATATATACCATCTGCTAGATAATAACCCATTGAATAATTATGTCTATTTATGTTGTACTTTATTTGTGGACCTTCTCCCTCGGCAAGCCTTGCAAATATAGGGGATCTATGAAGTACGTTGATGTCATTGTGTGAACCAGACATTCCAAAGAATGCATGCCATATCCAGAGATCTTTAGAAGCAACTGCTTCTAATATAATAGTAGGCTATTTTTTATGACCCTTATACATACCATGCCATGAAGTAAGACAATTTTTCCAACTCCAATGCATACATAGATCCAAGCATTCCAGGAAAACCTCTTTTCTTTCCAATTGCAAGTAATCTAGCGGTATCATGTTCATTAGGCAATCTCATGTACTCTGATCCAAAAACCTCAACAACAGCTATGACAAACTTTTTCAAAGCTTCCAAAGCAGTACTCTCACCAATCGTACTCATCCAAAGCATCAGCCGCTACTGCATAAGCTAATAACCGAAAAGCCGCAACGACCTTCTGCAGACAAGATAGTCCAAGCGTACCGGCTGCATTCCTCTTTTGAACAAAATAGTTATCATATTGCTCAACAACATTCAATATAGGTGGCCTCATCCGAAACCTATATCACAACACAATTTACAAGTTAATCACACTATAATACAAGTCACATGAAAATATAAAAAAATGTATAAAATATACGAACCTACGTCGAAAAACCTTTGGTCCGAAGGTAGATTTTTCTGCAAAATAATCTTTATACAGAAGATCATGCCATAATATTCTTTAACGATCCACGACATCATGTCCCTGGATAGAACCAATTCTACTCGGATGATTAATCGAATCCTCAATAATCATGTGCACGACGCCATAAATTTGATCATTCTTCTCATCATCCGAGGAGGAAGATTCAATCAATTCATTCAATACAAACTCAATTGAATTCGTTATCCGAATCCATACTATATGAGGTTGATGTTCAATGCCAACAAATAACAATTCAGACTGGATAAAAAAATTACTAATCGAACAAATAACAATCAAACAATTACCTCACATCAGATCAATAGGCCAGTTTCTTGCGTGTCCAAGCAGGGTGGAAGTGCCGATGCTGCCTACCAGATCCGTTTGTCAGTGGTGACGTCTAACTGCGATGCATCCTGGTCATAGCAACCAAGTAGGGATGGCAATTCGGGGCCGGGTTTCGGATACCCGCCGGATACCCGACCCGATGGGGCCGGGCATGGGGCGTGTTTTGTGCCCATGGGTGGTACCCGTGCCCGATCCGAAGCCACTTGGGTTCGGGGTGGGTATTTTTCCTCGCCCGCGGGTAACCCGTTGGGTACCCGAAATTAATATACGGCCTTTTTCTTTGTAGGCCAGGCCCAGCCCACGAAATCCCTAGGCGCACGGACACAACGCAGCGCACGGGCACGACGCATGGCGCACGTCGTCCCGCGCAACAGATTCGTCTTTGTTAGATATGTGCTGAAACAGATTGAACATGGACTATTTTTGCATTTTTTATGTGAATAAGTGAATGTGTGTTGTACCCATAGATACCCGAAACCCGTCCCGATATCCGACGGGGGCATAGGCACGGCCAAGGTTTTTGACCCATGAATACGAGGCCGGATCAAGAATTCGACCCGACACCTATGTCGGGGCGGGTGTGAGATCGCTCGCCCCGCACCGAACCCGCCCCGTTGCCATCCCTATAACCAAGTCGTAGCTTCGCACGGCGGGCGGCCGTACAATTGTGATTGTAAAAAGTCAATTAGAGAAAACGAGATTAGATGACGTGGATATGGTTTAAAACATAAAAAGTTAAGATTTATCTAGTCTGTTGATTTACCTCTTAGTTTTAAGACATTTTCTATTTTTACAAAAGAGGTAAAACCTCTTATTTAGATAAGATAATACAAGAGCTTTGGAGATGCTCTGAGACTGGTCTAACAGCAGGACAACAAATGGATCGTTTGAAATTTCTACCAACGAATCAAGGTTACAACAATTAAAACAAAAAAGAAAAGGAGATTACAAGAAGAATCTCAACCGTCGCCGACCGTGACCATGAGTACGCTAGCGCTGGCACTCCGAGGCGCTCTGGCCACGCGGCGGCAGGGCCGCTCTTCCTGTGCCTCCAGCGCGAACCACCGGTGCCGGAGCGCAGCCGCCGCGGTGAGCCTGTCGTCAGGGCGGAACGCCAGTAGCCCAGCCAGCACCTCCCGCGCGGGCCGCGACAGCTGCGTGACGCCCCGGAACGCCGGCAGCTCGTCGAACGCCCGCAACCCGCCCTCGCTTAGCTCGTTCCGAAGATTCGACACCTCATCCGCATGTCTTCCTCCGTCTGCGCGTCGGAAAACAGGTGCTTCCCGGTGAGAAGCTCGGCCATCACGCGTCCACGCCCGGCCCGTAGCGGCGGCCGTCCCCCGCGAGCTGCTCCGGCGCGCGGTAGCGCAGCGTGCCGACCCGCGGCATCCCCTCTGTATTATTGGTAGGGGCAGCCATCCCGAGGTCGCAGATCTTAACGCGGGCGGGGCCCAAGAGGAGGATGTTCTCCGGCTTGATGTCGCGCCTCGCGGTGCACGATCCCGGCGGCGTGCATCCGCGCCGCGCCGCGGAGGAGGTGCCGCATCACCGCGCGGGCCTCGGGCTCCGCGAAGCGCCGGCCTGGGCCCAGGACGCGGCGAAGGGAGGGCCCAGCGACGAACTCCGTGACGAGGACCAGCGCGCCCGTGGCGGGGTCCACGACCACGTCCCGGATCTCTAGGATTGAAGGGTGGCCACGGCACGCGGCGAGGCAGGCGGCCTCGCGGAGCACGCCGGCGGATGCGGATGCGGGCGTCCCGTGCTTGAGCTTGGCACGCTTGATCGCCACCGTCTCGCCCGTGCCGCGGTGGCGCGCCTTGAACACGACGCCGTGGCTGCCTTCGTCGACCACCTCCAGCGTCTCGTAGTCGTCGGTGCTCCCGAACGTGAGCCGCACACGCTTCTTATTCTCGCCGGCGGCGTCCGGCGCCAGGCGCTTGCCATAAGCAGGATGAAGGGGGTTAGGGTTGTTTTTCGAGAACATAAGAGCATCTCCAGCTAGGAGATTAAGAGCCCTGTTACGGTAGGCTATACTACATTGAAGTTTCAATGTAGCATTAGGCTCATCCGACCGTTTATTTAGCAGGGCACCAGAGTAATTTGGCATTGTTTGGTTTTATCACATCCTGTTCCACACGCTCGTACGCTGCCGCAAGTCTTCACTGCGGCCGGTGCCGCTGCTTACGGCTTCGGCAGATCGATGATTCTCAACTCTGCGGCAGCCACCAATTCCGGCATCCTCGCAGGCCGCGTGATTTGGTTTTCCGGTATCCTCACAAGGCCGCCGCTTCTGGCAAATCTTCACGTGCCAGCGCAATCTGTTCTCCCTGCCGGCGCAATTTGTTCTCCCAGCGGGCCTCTTCTTCTCGCGTGACGGCAGACGCGATTTCTCCCTGTGCGCATCCTCGCAATGCCGGTTCCGGCATCTTCTATACAGCCGGCAAATCTTTGAAAAGATATAATTAGTTTTTAATTTTATTTTGACAAATAATGGTTGATTCAATTTATCTCAAAAAATCAATAAAATTATAACCTTTTATTATTTTTCCTATAATACCCCTACTTATTTTATACTACTTCACAAAATTAATTTATACTACTTAAATGATAGATGTAGTATAAGTAGATCAAAACCGTTGGATCAAGAAAAATAGATGATCTATATTAATTTCAGCCCATTGTAAAGGTGCCTGAGATTAAATGAGCCTCTAAATTCACTTTTAGTCACTCAAATCTAAAAAATAAACTCCAATCCATAATTATTCAAGGGATTAAATTTAGTGGTCTATCAAATTTTAGATTAAATCTCTCCTATTTGTTCACCCTCTATCTCCTCCTCCAAATGTGAACCCCATCTTTTTTCTTCCACTTTCTCTCTCTCCTTTCCTCTTCCCTGCCCGATGCTTCTTCTTCGACCGATGCCTTCGCCGGACCGATGCCGCTACCGGTCACCGGAGCGCCCCGCCCGCTGCATCTTCGATGACACCGAGAAGGCCCTGGACAAGGCGCTCGCTCTCATCGACAAGTGCCACGCCCATGGCCTCGTCCGGCGCATCTTCACCATCATCCCCGCGGGCTCCTTCAAGAAGATGGCCAACTAGCTCGACAACTCCATCGGCGACCTCTCCTGGCTCCTTCGTGTCTCCTCCTTCGCCACCGATGGCGACGACCACATTGGACTCCCGCCCATCACGCAGAACGAGCCCATCCTCTTCCTCATCTAGGAGCATATCGCCATCTCCCTCACGAGCAGGGGAGGACATATGGCGGCGCGCGTGAGCAAGGGGGGGGGGGGAGGGAGGCGGCAGCGCACGCGGGTGGGCGGGTGAGCGGGAGGCGGTGGTGGCATGGGCGGGCGGGGCCTTGGGCCGGCGACGCACGCGGGCGGGGCGGGAGGCGGCAGCGTGGGCGAGTAGGCCTCGGATCGGCGGCGCGGGCATGCCTTGCGAGCTACGAAGGAGGGAGAGAGGGGATAATGGTAGGGCCCATTGGCAGAGTAGATAGGGAGTCAGTTTTAAAGCCTATTTGTTTTAACTTATTTGCATCCAGATTATTTAATCTACGCCAAATAATCTGAAAGGGTAAACAAACACACCAGCTTATTTAATCAGATTAAATAATCTAAGGGTTGAATTATCATAATCCAATAAGCATCTTAAGAGGTGCTTTTTTTAGCTTATTTGGTAAAAGACGAACTATCCTTATCATTTTAAAGAAAATTACCCACTTATGTCATTGGACATTATTGTCTTCATAAAAACCAAGGATATTATCGTCTTCTCCCTATCTACAATCAAGAATCTAAACAACAACGACTTGAGCGAACAAACAGCCCTCCCAGATTTAATCTAGATTATATAATTAAGATTAAATAATCTAGTACCAATAATCCAGATTAAATAATCCGCTTGAGAAACAAACAGCCCCTTAGTCTTTTATGTTAGAGGACAAAATTATTTTAAATCTTTATAAATAAAAAGTTAGCCCACAAAATAAAGTTTAGAGGCCCGAATATGATCAGCCCACTCGAGTTGCTCTAAAGCGGTCAGGGTTGTGATGATCGAACTTTGCACTGCTTGGTCGTGGCGAGTTCGATGGAGAGGAGAACGGATGGCGCGGCCGCAATGAGCTCTATTTATAGGCAGCAGCTACTCTCTCTGACGCTGAGTGAGAGTCGTGCAAGGCTCTGCAGCGCCTGTCTGTGCGTGCCGTGCACGCGGCGTTTCTGATGTGGCGGTTACGTTGCCAAGTCGGTGAGCAAGTCCGAGGAAAGGTCGGTCTTCGCGTCCCAGAATCGGAAAGCAGCCGGCCGCGTGTTGCGTACCGTTTCGCTGGAATCGCCGGTGCCCCTTCGTAATGGTACGAAAACTTTTTCCAGTTTCGTCCTAAGCTTCAAAAATACTTCCTCTATACTTTTTTTTGTGCGAAAGATACTTCCTCTGTATTCAACTATATGAACATGACACTGTATTTTTAAACTTTGTTTTGCTGCTTGCGACTAAGGTGTCTGTTAAAAGTGAAACTGTGCGAAAGGTACCAATGATGCATATGTGCACAACTTACGAGTATGTGCACATGTGCGCGAAATGCATTCTGAGCACTAGATATTTCTCCTTATTAAAATGGACTACATAGAGCTAAAAGTCTGGTTATTAGGAATTAGAACAATCTATGACTTGTGTATTTCCAAACTAAACTACTTGATACCTAACGCAAACACCACTGGTGTGTAACACACCACTGACCATTTGGGCCGTGCTAAACGGACAGGCCTGTGGCTTACAATTTTTGGCCCGGTCCGAGCACGACCCAGTTCGTGGATAGACGGACCGTGCCGGCCCGTGATCCGTCACGGACCATGCTTGGGCCTGGCTCCTAGCTCGTCGGACCGGCCCGAGTCCGGTCCGTTTACCTCGGCCCGAGTGGCCTGTAGAAACAGCTTGTTTAGCTCGTCAAACTGGCCCGAGTCCAGTCCGTTTATATATTTTGTTTGTGTTATTTGCAATGGAATGAACGGTTGATCTCTTGATACGGAGACGGGCTATCCCGACACAAAAGGCCCGGCGGGCCGATGGCCCAGCCCAATCTGTTTAAAATCATGTGGACCGTGCTCGGACTTGAATGCAGGCCCGTCATGCCAGGCCGGCCGAGTCCATGTTTTAAACAGACCAAACCAGCCCGTTTAAAAACGGCCCGGTCCATGACGGACTCGGACCAGGCCAGCCCGGCACGGCCCGTTGGCCAGCTATACACACCACTTACGAAACTTCAGATTTTTTATACATAATAAATTACGAAACAAAAGTCTCCGTTACACCCTCTGGCCCTCTACCTTTCAATCATGTTCCTTGAACACATTTTGAATCATCAAAAACTCAATACATGTAGGAAACTTTCATCTTCAATTTAAAGGGACAATCCGCTCAAGCCTTCGATTCCTAGAATTAATTCACCCATGACAATTTTTAAATCCAAACCAACGCTATAGTGGACATAAAAAAACTTCAAGAGCCTAATAGCCCATGGTCCTGCCTGGTGCCTGCTATCATCAACGCTGTAATATAATAACCATCGTAAAGAAACAGGATGCTAGGGAATCATTTGAACAAAATACAAACGTGCGACAAGGGCTACAAATGACAACAGATTATTGTACCCAGACAACTGATACAAATAGTAAGAGTTTGTTTTTCCCGTGTATTTTACAAATGCTAAGGGCTACCAATGATAATCTTTCTTTGCCACGACAAAGACTGCCAATTTACACAAGGACCAAAATTAATCACCGCACTATCTCAAAATCATACAAAAAATTAACACTAAATTGAGCCCCAGACACCAAATTTTGGTGCCTGGTGCACTCAAGCGCTCAGTTGCTGCGGCGACAGCAGACGAGTTGGCAGCAGAGATCGTATCTGCTGTCCCCCGGAAAGCCCATCCTTCAAACGGCTGAATAATCCAATGACTCGGCTCATGCTCTGTCAAACAAAGTTTACATCAGTCAACCATACAATTCACTGGACGGCATGACAAATATCTTGACAACAATAAGACTATATGAGAGCAACAATTCAACTGGAAAGGTTTAAAATCAGTTTAATCTAAGAGGATGCAGAATGTAGCTTATCAATATACTCCCTCCGGTTGTGTATTGTTGTCATGAACTGGCCGGCGACAACAAAAGAAAAAGATCAGAGGGAGTATCTGTTTCATCAAACAAAAGTAAGACAAGGCACAAATCATCAAGGTCAATAAAAAAATAGCTCCATTAAAATGATTGGAATCCAATTCCTCATTGAAAGAACTGGCTGAAAACTCAATGAGAGGATGCACATTCAACAAAATGTCTAGTAGAAGATGAAGGCAGTAAATGAATCAAATTTGGATGATACCGGACCTATTGAAAAAGTACAGTCATGGCAGAAATGTTCATCACAAATCTTCTAATAACTTCAAAATTTTTGTAGTGTTCAACAATCCAATCCAGAATTAAGTAGAACACTTGCAAATGAGGACATTGGTCAACGCACCATGGAAATTAGATCCAATAATCATAAAAGTAGCTAACTTCTACTCAAGGTGTGATTGTAGGCATTAGACTTTTTGAGGTATTATCCATAATTTCTTCAGAAACAATTCTAAAATATGATCACTTTGCATGAGAAACTGGACATATGAGACCTCTCTGCCATTGTGTCATCTGCATATTGCACAATGCATCATGGTGGAAGGTTTCTAAATTTTAGCTTTGCTTTATTAATGCAACTGATAATCAATATCAATAATGCCATAATGCTACAAGAAAAAATTAAGTCTAAAAGTATAATAAACAATAAGGATTGATACTTTACCTCACTGCTTACGCTAAAATTAATCTGATGAAGGTGCCAATTGTCGTGCTGAAACCTCTGACCCATTACGACGAAACCCACTACAGCACCAGCTGCAACAACCGAGCACACTGTAGTCACTCCTTTTATATGATGAAATATATAATTGGATTTCCTTTTCCACCATCCTTCACAAGGAACATCAGAGTTGCAGGTTATATGATCTTTCTTTTCCTTCGAATGTACTTCTGGAGTTTTTGAATCTGAGTCGGTAGTTTCATTGGCAGAAGGCAAATCATCAGTGACAGACAGTTTTTCATCAACTTCTTCTGGTGTTACATAACACCACTCATCATTACTCCCAGCACAACTACCTTCTTTACCACTGTCATTAGAAATTAATTCATCAACATCAGGTTCTATTGGCAGATTCTCATGTTCACTAGGAGGGAAGACAGAGCCTTCTGATACTATGCCTGGTTGATCATTACTCACATCCCCAAATCCAGGCAAGTTAATTGGTTCAAGTCCTCTTCGGAACAATGGGGTAGCATATACTGATGAAATCAGAGATGGCATATCCCAAGCATCTATGGCAGATGACGTTTCATTGACTTTATTTTCATCTGCCATGAAGAAAAACCTAAAGAAAACACCAAAAACTCAATGTTAGCAAAAGAACAAAAAAGAAGGGAAGTACATATAAGTGAACTTATAGTCTAAATTCCACGATTCAATCAATAACTGCCTCATTTGGGTTTGTCTTGTCACCAAAAAAATAAAAAAACCTGCTACTTTCCAGTTGTACAGTCGACAGCATAATTTGGACCAGCAGGAAATGAGAAAAAACTCATGTAATTTACAAGAATCCATACAGAGGCCCCCTCCCGTCACTAGCAAAAACAAGCACGAAAGTTAATAGTAAGAAATTTCATATCTAGTACCCAATATTCTTTACTGTAAAGTAAGTCATCCAGTAGATGGGCAGTGATTGCAAAGATTCATGCAATCATAATCAGGATTAGTGTTTCCAATCTCATCCATCTTTCAACCCATCCTCCGAGACTGCATATCCATCTCCTCAATATCTCAGGGTCTCAGCACAAAGATCAGGTAGAGTAACCTAACTTGGAGACTTCTCAGTTCTCATTGCTAGCATACTTCAGCATTAACCCATTAACGTTAGACGACACAAGATAATCTCGTTTGCAATTCAAGAGCAAAGTTGCTATCGGAAACTAAATTTGTATGTCAAGAATATCCTCAAACTCCAGACACCAGCCACAAATCATATTATACAGTTAAGAAAAGTATCTGGCCAAATTTCTTGTACAGACTCCTAACAAACTCTTCCAGGGCATGGGCATGCCAAAGTATTTCACCCATCGACTTATGAGTAGAATAAATGGCTACCTCTTAGTATTCAAGCCCATACAGACCATGCAATCTGGCCGCAAGGCCTGACTTGACCAAATCATGTCGTGAACTATTCGGGCTTCTCTAAGGATAGCCCATCTTAGCTATTCGGGCAAAGCCAGCTTCAACGAATTGCAACTTTACGGCATCTACACGAGCACAATCAAAAGCGATGTACTGAGAGGCAATTCATCAAACAGTTCGTGTGCACATCGGATAGGAGTACCATCCATCACCTAAGAACTACTACTGGCCAATACGGCTCGCGGCCACAAGAACCAGCGGAAAGAGCTGACTCCAGACAGAATCCGTCGCAGGAACGGACCTGCGCCATCGCGGCGCCCAAGACGGATCAAGATGCGCGTGAGAGTATTGGGAAAGCGCGGAACAGAATAAGCAATCGATCAAAGGGGGCAAGGGCGGCGAAGAACCGCACCTTTAGGCGAGACGGCTCCGGCGGAAGGAGGAGGAGGAGGTCGACGACGGCGGCGCGGGGGCGGTCGACCTCAGGCGGTGAGAGCGCCGGCGCTGGGACCAATCGCTTGTTGGTGCGGGGAGAGAGATACGTCCCAATTCCCAAATCCACCGTACCACAGCCTGGGAACGGGCGTTCGTAATTTTTTCCGTTTTGTTTTTTTTCTTTCGTAGTGTAGAAGAGAGTATTTTATTTTCTCCAAATATCGATTACCGCACGAATTCGTAGATCGTAACCCGATCTCTCCCCTCCCCCCACAAGATTACGTGTAGCAGGGTCAAGGCCGGAAACGTCTGGATGTGGGCCCAGCGCACAGAGACATGATGCCCCACGCATTACCTGGCCCAGTTGCTACGATCATAAAATTAAAAAAACTTAAAACAGTAATCATAATGTAACATAAACCTATCATTAGTATCAAGCATCCAACCACTTCAAAAAAAAAAAAGTATCAAGCATCCAACACAGATAAAAATGATTTGGCAAAATAAAAATGATTGAATTATTACCAACTTCTTTATTTTAAGTGGATAAATTAAGCATTTAAGCAAGACTTTGCTTTTGAAAGTGGAAGAAAGTTTAACAACATTAACACCTCAATCAAAGTATATGCTCCTTCACTCCATAGCATCCCCCAAGGTAACAAATACTTGCTTTGAGTTTATAACTTTGAAGTACTGTTGCATTGCATCATCAAAATCTGATCCACTTGTAACCTCTATCCAAAAGATCTGTATTATGAGAGTAAAGAAGATTATTTACATCACCACCTCTTAACTTGGAACGGAGTCAAGAAAATATTTAGACACCATAGTTGCATGAAAGCAACCGTGTTTCTTGCAGTAGAGCTAATAATTTTTGGAAACATCAAATTACTTTGCTTAACTAATCGAGAATGAAGTACAGTCAGACACACGTCTAGTATCTTTCTAGTGGGAAACACAAACAAAATAGAGAAGTTTTTACATGGACATCATCACTTTTTTTCTTTCTCAACGGTGGTTATTTTCTTTCTGAAATGCAAGGAGTGCTTACTGGATGGTCATCATGATGCCACCTTTTACAAAAATGAAGTGCTACGCTATGCCCCTACAAGTGAAGAACACTAAGAAGCAGTATACAAAAATCGTGATACTAAAGAGAATAAAACAAAACAGTAACAACAAATTTTTGGAGTATGTATCGATAAATGTCATTGGAATATCAGTTCACCTTGCAGTTCCTAATTGCTACTTACAAAATTGCTGCAATCCTCACCATGTACGTTAATTTGCAACCTAGGCAGCCAACGGCCAACAGTGTATCTGAAACAATAGGCAAAAGAGTAGTCATGGCGTCATGCACATTCAGAATAATCTCGCTCACATGAGACATGAGACCGGCGGAACCACATGGCTGCTTGGAAGATGTATGCTTCCTGCAATCTTGCTGCTCGGCCACAACAGAGTAAAAGAGGTTGATGATGCCCTTGTCCTGCCATTCTATACGGTTGGAAACGAATCGGCACCTTCCTAGCCATATCAGTGTCCTCCCTAATGGATCCAGCGATTGAAAGACCTGATTTCGGCACCTAATTTGTTTATTGAGGCCTTGCACACAACTATTGAAACGTTCGGCCTACTCTGCCATGCACGTCCACTTCATTGGTCAGTACTGCATCCATGGACCATGATCGATCTTCCATCGAAGCCAAGGTAGGCATCGGCAAGCGTGTGTGATGGCTGATCTAGCTGCGGCAGAGGTAGTCTCCCCGTTGAACCTCGAATGGCATCGGGCCGACGTGCAGCGCCGAAGTGAGTCCACCACTGTCGGGAGAAGTAGAGCCGCGCTGGAGTGCGTGTGGGCAGCAATAAACAACGTTGGAGATCGGTAACGTACCAGATGATGTATCTGTTGTGGGTGGTGACGATGCACTGTTAAGGAGGATCGACGCGAAGCAGTGGCTCCGACTCGATCTCCTCGCCGGACTCGTCATCACCGGTGGGAGCACCTAGATGGCGATGATGCAGTGTTCAAGAAGATCACCTCCTCAACGCGGTGAAGCTGAGGTGCCAACTCGATCTCCTCACTGGATGACAGAGGATACCGGATCAGATGATCGGATGACTTGACAGGAAGGATCATAATCGGTAAATTCGTCACGAGCAACACCGTACCAAAATTAGTCAACACCAAAATACGGGACCGACAGACTCACCTAAATTAATAAGTTACTTGTGTTATAAAATATGGCTTTCGGCAGCCATCACGAATCCCCCGATCCGATCTCTTCCCTCCCGGTAGCAACTTGAGCGTGACATAGATGGCAGAGTTCCCCGTCTCCCTTTCCAATCCGGTGAGATCAATAGAGACAAGAGACACAAGAGACAAAGTCGGATGGTGCTAATATCTGTTATTCACTAGAATTCATCAATACGGGCGTACCTTGTTACATATATATAGTCGGGTAGGCAGAGTCCTACTGGGACTTGAAATCGAGTCATACTGTGACTCGGGTAGAAAACGAGTCTGACTAGGACTTGTTTGTTGCCTTTCGGTATGAGCCCATAACCTTAAAACATAAGGTTTATAACACTCTCCCTTGAGCGAATACCACGATAATCTCATACCTCATTAAAACTTCTAAAAACCCAGTAGAAAAAATATGGAGAAAGAGTACATAGTTACCGCTAGTACGTTGCACATATTGCCTCATTAAAAACCTGTTGGTGAAACTTCGGGAAAACTCTCATCAGGAAAAAGAGTACAACTATTGCCTTTTGGACAATATGATCATCAAGATCAGGTCAAATTCAAACTCGGGCGATGTTCAGGGTTGGTCTCCCCCTGAACCCTGCAATTCTCTTAAGTGCCTCATACCAATACCGTGAACATACTTCTGAAAACAGTAACCGGTAAGGACTTGGTGAACAAATCAGCAAGATTTTCACACGACTTAACTTGTAGGATCCTCACTTCGCCTTTCTCCTGGAGCTCGTGAGGATAGAAAAACTTAGGCGATATATGCTTCGTCAAGTTATTCTTTACATACCCGGTTTGCATTTGCACAACACACGCTGCATTATCCTCATGGATAACAGTAGGGGTATTGACGGTTTTCAGACCACATGACTTCAGGATATGACTCGTCATCCGTTTAAGCCAAACACACTCCCGTGCGACTTCATATAGGGCTATTATCTCTAAGTGATTAGTAGATGTCTCTACTAAGGTCTGTTTACAAGACCGCCATGAAACGGCCGTACCACCACAGAGAAACACAAACCCGGACTGAGATCTAGCATGATGTGGATCAGAAAGATATCCTGCATCTGCATATCCAACCATGGTCAAGTCCTGTTTCTTCGGGAAAAATAGCCCAAGTTCAATGATGCCTTTGAGGTATCTCAAGATTGTCTTAATGCCAACCCAATGCCTTCTGGTTGGTGCGGAGCTGTACCGAGCAAGCAAATTAACAGCAAAAGCGATATCCGGTCTTATGCTATTTGCAAGATACATCAATGCTCCGATAGCACTAAGATAAGGGACTTCGGGTTTTAGCAATTCCTCATTGTCATCCTTGGGTCTAAAAGGATCTTTATCCTTATCGAATGATCTAACAACCATTAGGGTTTTCAAAGGATGAGCCTTTGACATGTTAAATCTCTCAAGGACCTTCTTTGTGTAGGTCAATTGGTGTACTAAAATTCCATCAGGGAGGTGCTCGATCTGCAGGCCCAAGCAAAATCTGGTTTTACCCAGATCTTTCATTTAAAACTCTGCCTTGAGGTAGGTACACGCTTCCTCAATATCCTCTGCGCAACCAATTATGTTCAAATCATCAACATAGACCAAGATGATGCAAAATCCATTGCTGGACTTTCGAATGAACACGCAGGGGCAATCCTCATTATTCACATAACCTTTCTTCAGGAGGTATTCGCTCAGTCGGTTGTACCACATCCGACCAGACTGTTTCAGCCCGTACAACGATCTTTGCAACTTAATGTTGTACATGTTGCGATTGGATTTATCCGGAACCTTAAGCCCATCAGGGACTTTCATATAAATGTCCAAATCAAGTGACCCATAAAAGTATGCTGTCACAACATCCATTAACTATATTTTCAGATCTAAACCAGCAACCATTGATATCAAGTACCGGAACGTTATGCCACTCATAACTGGAGAGTGTGTTTCATCATAATCGATGCCGGGTCTCTACGTGAATCCTTGTGCTACCAGTCTTGCTTTATAACATATCACCACATTATTTTCGTCGCGCTTCCGGATGAATACCCACTTATACCCGACAGGGGAAACATGGGCAGGTGTGCAGGCGACTGGCCCGAAAACTTGCCTTTTATAAAGCGAGCGCAATTCCGTCTCAATTGCTTCTTTCCACTTAACCCAATCTGAGCGCTTGTGACACTCTGCCATGGACTTGGGTTCAGTGTCCTCTATGATCGTTTCAGCGACCTTTGAGACGAAATAGATGTTGACATTTGTAAACTTTCTATTGTATAACTCTCTCGATTTAGCATAATCAGTGGCTATTTCACTATCTAAATCATCAAGCTCTTTAAGATTTGCCGGTGAGCTTGTTTGTTCCAAATCCCTTGTGCTTTCAAGTTTGTTTGTGCGCACAATTTCACAAGGGTCACCATCAGGGTGTGTCTCCTCAGGGACAACCGAACGGGAACATAATGCAATCACTTCAGTACCCGGCCGTGGCAGACGTCTCCACTTGGCTGGTACCAAATTACCCGGATTACTCCCCCTTTTCCTAGGACGAGGGACTTAAGATGAGTTCAAACCCTTCAGAGGTATCTCAACTCTTTCCGATGCATTGGCCGTAGGAATATACGACTTTGACACTCCACTTAAATCGGTAAATGCATCAAGCAATTTATTGGCTAGTTGTTGTAGGTTTATGATCCTCTGAACTTCAAGCTCAATATCTTTAGTACGTGGGTCAAGAGATTGGATGCTACTAGCACTCCATTGGATTTCCTGGCATTCCTTAGAATTCAGGTACAATCCTCCCCCTAATGTCGGGAAGTGATCTTCATGGAAGATATAGTCAGCGTACCGAGCCATGAACAAGTCTCCAGTTCTAGGCTCCAAATACTTGATTATGGACGGAGTTTCATAACCAACGTATATCCCCATCTTTCGGTGAGGCCCCATAGATGTACGCACAGCCGAATTTTCGCAGATAGAAAATCATCGGTTCTTGACCACGTGCTAAATGGAACGAGGAAGTTGAATGATATGCAGTCGGTCAGTACTGGATTAAAGTGGCAGCGTGCAGGACCGCATGACCCCAACAACTGGTGGGTAATCTGCTATCTTCAAGAAGCGGTCTAGCAATCAACTTGATCCTCTTGATCAGTGACTCGGTAAGTCCATTCTGAGTATGAACATAAGGTACAGAGTGCTCAACATTAACGCCCAAAGCAAGACAATAGTCATTGAACGCTTTTGAGGTAAACTCAGCAACATTATCCATCTGAATTGTCTTAATGCGGTTCTCCGGGAAACTAGCATGCAATCGGATGATTTGGGCAATGATCTTTGCAAAAGCATGGTTCCATGTAGACAACAGGCATACATGGCTCCACCTCGTTGAGGCATCAATGAGTACCGTAAAATATCTAAATGGCCCCGATGAAGGACTAATCGGGCCACATATATCACCTTGAATCCGCTCAAGGAAACTCAGAGACTCGTTCTTTACCTTCAGGTAAGACGGTCTAGTGATAAGTTTGCTCCTAACACACGAATCACAATTAAAATCTTATGGTTTTGGGAATTGAGTCGTTTTGATGCTATGACCGGCATAATTATTGACAATACAACGCATCATTGATAATCCAGGGTGACCTAGCCTTTCATGCTAGATTCTAAACGATTCTGGGTTCTTAAAAATTGTAGGCATAGCAACATATTCTTCCGAGGGCTTAATTTGAGTGTAGTGTATTCCATTGGAGGTACCCGGCGCTTTCTCAAGTACTTTAGATACACCATCATGATCATCAGTGATGTACAGGAATTCAGCCCTGCCTTCACTTGCGGTTTGAACATGATAACCGCTATGACGGATGTCTTTGAAGGTGAGGAGAGTTTGTTCAGCTCCCGGATACAAGAATGCTTCATCAATGAAGATCTTAGTATTATTCAGGATTACTACTGTAGCTCGCCCAGAGCCTACAATATGCCCATTGCGACCAGCAATGGTAAGTACATCTTCAGTCCTTTTCTGAAGTGTCTGAAAGTACTTAGTCTCTCTAAGTATTGAGTTTGTGGCAGCACTATCAACTAGGCATGGTTCAGCGTCAACCTCCATCGGAACATACATCTTGTTCTATTTTAGAAAATTCAATGTTTTCTAAGTTAGCGCTCACTATGAGGATATAACGAGGCTACATACGTGCATAAGCCAAATCATAAAGATTGCACATATAGAACAAGACATCATAGGCACATATCATTATTCTAGAAGTAAAAGCATACAAGCTATTGACCCAAACTTAAGCAAGTTTAACACGGGACAGGCTCAACAAGAGCACTTATTACATCACGACCATCACAAACTCTAAGCAAATTGACATACGGGACTACTCAATGTCCGCATATAGTTCATCATTAAGATAATCTTCATCAAGATCAATGTCACCATCAGCATCACCTACGACAGTACCAGAAGAAATTGGGTCGTTATCAATGTCCATATCACCAGTTTCGGCTGGAAGATCTGATGGTGCAGCAGGCAAATCCAATTCAGGAATCGGGTCATCAATCCTGGTATCCACTGGTACCAGGATTTGGACGAAGTTAACTTCCGGGTTTTGGCGATTTTTGAACTCCTGATACATATCAATCAGGTGTTTCTCGGTAGTGCATGTGCTAGACCAATGTTTAAGTGATCCACAACAGAAACAACCCGTTTTGGGGTTTTTAGCCCCATCACTACCGGGGTCGTTGTCTTTTCCCTTCCCCTGGTTATTCAGCTTCTGGCCTTTCTTGCCAAAACGCTTGAATTTTCCACCCTTTTTGCTCTGTTTTCCACTTCCAACATGACCCTTATCATGGGTTTTGCCCTTGCCATCATGTACAGCAGTATGTGCTTCAGGCAAGTCTTGTGTTCCGGTAGGGCGCATGTTAAAGTTTTTAAGCAGAAGCGAGTTCTGGGCCTCAGCTATCAGCAGGACATGTATGAGGTCCGAATATTTTCTAAACTTTCTATTTCGGTATTGCTGCTGGAGTACCATATTCGTTTGGTGAAAAGTTTCAAGTGTCTTTTCAATCATCTCCTCGTCAGTAACTTGTTGCCCATAAAACCAGAGTTGGCCAACAATGCGATGCAGTGCATGGTTATATTCCTCAACTGTCTTGAAATCAAGGAATCTAAGCTGACCCCAGTCATTGCATGCTCGAGGCAGAAGTACCGACTTGCGCTTACCAAACCGATCCTCAAGTGCCATCCAAAGCGCAAGAGAATGTTGCACTACCTGATACTCCAACATGAGATCAGGATGGATGTGATGCCATATGAAAATATAAGCCTTAGCGACCACATTTTCAGGAATTGTGGCATCATCAGGTGCATGTGGAGCAATTGTATGGCTCAATCCCATTGCCTTTAGGTGGTTGACACAATAATTCACCCAGGTTTGGTAGTTACTTCCGTTCAGCGCAAGTGGCGGGAATTGCTGAGATGCAATGTTTGTCATCACCTATCATGCAAATACTCTAGGAATTAGCATGAATCCGGTGTAGGGTTGTGATGTATGGGTCGGGTATAAAACTATTTCCAGAAACATGATATCATCAAGTAAAAACCATGTGAAACTTCCATAGGGGTGCTACCGTATAAAAATATGGAAGTTTCCATATCCTAGTTGGAACTAGAATAGAGTCCAATTCTAACACGGTGAGTGTTCTACCCGGATTCCAGGACTACTTAAAAAAATGCGAGTCAGTCATGAAAAATGTGAAATTTCCACACTTCTCTGATCAACGAGATCAACCCGATTTGGAAATCAACTAGACTTCCTGTTTAAGTGATCGCCAAGATCACTAGATAGTCGATTAGCCAAATCGATGACGTTTTCATGGAAGCAACAAGCAACCATCAATGATTTTCAGCATCGTGCATCAACCATTATGTCGTATATGGCAACATCAAGTAAATAACCTAAAATCGGGTAGCTCAACAGGGCTAATTTTCATGCAGAAAATTGAATCCAACATCAATCGTACGGGTCATCAATCAAGCTAGAATCAATCTAACACAGACCAAACAGACCACCCAAATCCATCAAACAAGGAGATCCCTTCGTTCAATGGAGAGCTGCTGATAACGTGTTATAAAATATGGCCTTCGGCAGCCGTCAAGAATCCCCCGATCCGATCCCTTCCCTCCTGGTAGCAACTTGAGCGTGAGGTAGATGGCAGAGTTCCCCGTCTCCCTTTCCAACCCGATGAGATCAATAGAGACAAGAGACACAAGAGACAAAGTCGGGTGGTGCTAATATCTGTTATTCACTGGAATTCATCAATACGAGCGCACCTGGTTACATATATATAGTCGGGTAGGCAGAGTCCTACTGGGACTTGGAATCAAGTCATACTGTGACTCGAGTAGGAAACGAGTCTGACTAGGACTCGTTTGTTGCCTTTCGGTATGAGCCCATAACCTTAAAACATAAGGTTTATAACAACTAGCAAAATACCCGTGCGTTGCCACGGGTTTCTATTAAATAATTTTATGATTAGAATTTTTTTTATAACTGTAAAAGGTTTTCAGTTAATCAATTTTTTTGGCTTGAGCATTTGCTCTATTTTTATTTTGCTTTACCTTTCTGAGTTTTAAAAAGAATATTCATTATAATAATTTTGGAGTGAGTTATTATTGGAATTCTTGTTATTAGTTTCTATTCAAAATATGATGTTAAAATAATAGATGATTAATTATTGTTAGTATAAAATATCAAATTGAAATCGGAGTCCAATTCAACAAAGGGTTAGAAAATAGTTCAAAAACAACTCAAACTGATTAGTGAATCATTGTAGGATACAAACTAAATACGATAATGTTACGGACACATCTGGACATGAAAAAAATAGTATAGATGACCTCACCTCAATTAATAAGTTTTATAGATAGAGATAGCAAAATGCTCTTGCGTTGCTATGGTTTTTTTAAAATATATTGACCAAGTTACCATATATTACTTCAGACATACTATGTTTTTATCTTTTCTTTTTGTAAATAGAAAGAGTAATAATATATAGTAAATGATTAAAAATATATCACATTAGAAAAAAAAATAGCCCATGAGAACTCACTTTATTGTTATGTCAATAAAATAATTACATAATGTCGATGATACATACCATCGGGCGATAGACATCAATCATTACCGAGCGATAGATGACTTAAACGATTGACTTCAATCACTGTTGAATGATAGATAACTCAAATCAATGACTTCAATCATTGTTGAGTGCTATATGATATACTCGGGTAATATCAATCACAGCCGAGTGATATTAAGTTTAAACGGGTGACATCAATTAGAGCGGAATGAACATGGCCTCATGACATCAATCATAGCCAAATGATATAAACTTTGGTCGAGTGGCATATGAGTGATTATGAATCAAACGGGTGACTTCAATCACAGTCGAGTGAATCAAGACTTTATAACATCAATCATAGCCAATCACTAAGTTACCATGACTTCAATCATAATTAAGTAACCTTTTCTTAAGAATGTTAATCACTCATATCTTTGAGCTTTATTTTCACTATTATAGACTGACTTCAATCAGTCGAAGTGATGCTCAATATTTCGCGTATATGACCATCAAGTTATAGCGACATGATTATCAAATCATGCTTTGAATAATTATGGTATCAACCATTTTTGATAAAGCACTTCTCTTCAAAGAAGCACATATTGATAGAGCGACCATCAAACCAATGTTATATGATCATCAAATTATATATTTTATATATTATGGCATCAACCATAAATTTGATAAAAAGTGCTTTTGTTCAAAGAAGCCCCCGAGGCAATCACCATTATGAGTGGTGGTCGCGCTCAACTCAGAATATCATGTCCGAGTGGCAGCGACAATCAACTCAACACGATAAGGTCGAGTGAAGAAGGTAGCCATGGTAGTTGCAGCCGTCGACCGCTGATGAAGTAACGAGTGAAGCCGACGGTCTGATATGTGGCCGATCGATGGTAGCAATCAGATATGATGCGGTAGATCGATGGAGGCAGTCGAAACTGGTGTAGCCGACCGATGGAGACAGTCGGAACTGGCGTGACCGACCGATGAGAGCAGTCGGAGTTGTAAGCCGACCGAGACGAGAAAATCATTCTATGTCGAGTGGTCTATCCACCTATCTGTCATCGATGTTTCTGACAATAAAGAAAATAAAAATGATTAGTTATAATTAATATTATTTGCTTGGAAACTTATTTTTATAAATCAAATAAATCAGTCGACTGATATATCCATTTTTCTCCTTTAAGTAAACCGACCGGCGCATAGCAACGTATTTGCGCGTTAGCAACCAGACTGATCCACCATAGGTTACTTAGGATAAAATATAAAAAGCTCGAAACTCGGTCTGTCGTAACAATATCGGTCATAATTATTCTTGCATAGCAATCAGAACCAATGGACACATCACCTCTCACAACTTTGGCTCTGGGTTTAGTGTAGTGGCAGTTTGTCGCGTAACAAAGAAATTTTATGCCTTAGTTGCTAGTCGGCGTAAGACAAAAAATAAGACCAAAACACAAATAAAATGCAATATATCGGTCGAGATAGAAGAAAAAAAAGGTGAAACTAGAATAGACGACATGGGTCATATGGTATTAGGGCTGATGCACTACTGAAAGGTCATCGACCGACATGTGTACTGCTAGATTCATAAAAAAGTAGGGAAACACGTATATAGATACACAAATAGCCCCCTGGCTTGATTGTTTAATACGAAGGATTAAAGAATCGAGGCAATATAAAGACGAATAAATCTATAAATAAGAACACTGATTAAAAAGCCTGACTTTACTCATAAAAAATCTACGACATTCTACTTAGAAAACAGAGATAAACAGTCGTAGTGAGAAAGAATGAGAAAGAATGGAGGACTTGAGTCCAAAACCTCGAAAAATAAATCGAGAAAGAATAAAGATACTTAGCTTTGTAATTTGGTGAGTTGAAGAGGAGCCCCAAGCGTGTCGATATTGTTGGCGAGTGGTCGAACGTTGAAGCCGAGCCATCATGTCGCCGGTACATCGAGGCTTGGAGTGGTTGACCGAGACGTTGAAGGTGTTGTCGAATGACCGAGTGGTCGAGTGACCGAAGCACCATGTCATTGCAGGCGTCGTCGAGTGTCTGAGTGGCCAGGTGAATGGTGGAGTAGCCCCCGGGCATATCCATGTGGATGTCGAGCGATCAAACCATCGAGTCATGACGATGTCGCCGAGTAGCGATCGCCCTCATTGAAAGCGTTGTCGTAGTGGACGAGGTTGCCGAGTGACGGTCGCCCTCATTGATGGCATCGCTAGGTTGATGACGAGTCCTCGAGCATGTCCATGTAGTCGTTGAGCAGTCGAACCATCGAGCCGGGACGATGTTGCCAGAGTGACATAATCCACTGAAGCATCGAGTTGCTGAAAGTGTCGTCGTAGTGGAGGAGGTTGCCGAGTGATCCAGCCGTGGCGATATTATCTGGTGACCGACCGGTCAAGGTCATCACCGTGTTGTGACGTAGCTTGCTTCGTATATTGCCATCAGTCAAGATGGACTCAAAGTTGGATAGCAAAGCCAACCTCCACACAAGTGATGTACATGTAACCAAATTGATTAGCATAGTCTATGGAATAAAATAATATGAAAAGAGAGGAGAGGAAAAAGACTTCCTTGTTCGCACACGTGAGTGCCTGCCTTTTTTCCATAAAGCTGAGTGTTCAACTCGGTCTGTGCTTCCTCGTGCCGGCAGAATCGTCGAGCCGCCGTATCCTCCGATCACCAAGTCGTTGAATGAAGTGGTTGTAAATATATCACCGGGAAGTGTGCCTCCTCCGGGACGTAGAGATGCTTGGACGAAGATAATGGTGATGCTTGTTCGTGCACAACTTAATGAACGCCCAAGCTTGTTCCATGCTTCCATCTTGTCGTCATTGTAGTGACTCACTACGAACAGGGTTTACAATCTCGAATGAACTCGGAAACCATGGTTTTCGGTAATACCGGTCAGGATTTTAGGCAAAATTTGATTTAAACGGACGGTCGGGAACAATCGGGATCTCGGCCGGGATGACGGGGATTCCAGCCGGAATGACCGGGATTCCGTTTCCGAGGCTCCAAAATCGATTGTTGAAAAAAAACCCAAAAAATATGTGTAAAAATTAGAAATTTTAGCATGACTTTTGTAGAATATTTATTATATTATTTGTGATATATATAATCAAATAAAATATGACAAAAGCTGAAATAAAATGATAAATTCACGAGATAAGACATGAAACATCGGTAATTACAAGTTCATAAATTACACATAGTTCAAGTCCACAAATCACACATAGTTCAAGTCTACAAATTACAAGCACATAAATCAAGTTCACAACTAATAAGTACATGACATACATAATATGACATATGAACATGAAATCAAGACCATCACTCATTAAAGGAATTATACATTATGTGGTTGTATTCCTCGCTTGACATGAGTTGAATCTGTTTGTTAGCCAATATTTATGCTCTATATTGGTTTCAACTTAATCCCCGACCATGATCTGACATTGTTTACTGCACAAACATAAATCATAAATAAATTACTAAGCCAATGAACATAAACATACACATCAATCATTTGATTAACTACATATTTCATTCATTACATATTCTAAATATGCATAATATTCACAATATGATAGCAAAAATTAATTGCTACAAATAGAAACAAATCCAACGATGCTAACCTTCAAAATAAAATTTGGATTTTAGGAGAGGGAATTCGCTGGATTGTTGAGGGTCGGGATCTCGCCCCTGCCAGGCGGCTTCCCGCCAATGCCGACCGGGATCCCGCCAATCCCGACCGGAATCCCGAGTGTCCACCGTTGCCCGGGCACGCGGCAGCTGCGCAGGGCGCCCGTCCCGGAGCTCCTGGTCGGTTCCCGCCAATCCCGGTTGGGATCCCGAGCTCGGGGGCCGGAACGCCCACTTGCGGAGGCGCCTCGTCGGCAGCAACGTTCGGAGAAGGGAGAGGTGGCGTGAAGGTGCTGTCTAGGGGGAGGGATTGCACTTGCGACTGTGGGAGGGGGGGTCACGAATAGGGAGAGGGTTGGAGTGGATAAGGGTTATTTTTTCCTTTTTTCTTATTTCTTATTCACCTTTGTCTTTCATCATTTTTTTCCTATCTCAAATTTGATTATTTTTATGATTTGATTTCACCATAAATCTTATTTTTTATCTAGTTTTTTTACATATTTTTTTATAAATTCCTTCAAAAATTTAAATTTTTGAATTTTAAACCACCGGGATCCCGATTTCCCGATGAACCCGGTCCAAACCGGGATTCCCGGATTTCATGGAAACCGGCCGGGATCCAGTCGGGATTGTGAACCATGGTGACGAAGAGCAAGCCAGCACGGTGAACTTGTGTAGCTTGGTGTGGTTCACGCTTACACAAAAAAATCATCACATGATTAGTCGTGCACTAATCAAATTAATTAGGACATAAATAATAAAATATTGTGGAAGGAATAAAGAAAGAGAAAACAAATTCCTTCCCTGTTTAGCACATGCATGTACAACTCGGACTTTGGAGCCGTGTACTAGCCGAACTCGATGAGTCTTTTTTAACTCGATGAGTATTTGTGAAGTTGGTCGACGAGTAGTCTCCGTGTACAGTCAGGACTCGTCAAGTTTGTCGATCTTGATTATGTTCATACATTGACTCGTCGACTCCGTGCGATCGCGCGTGACGCGATTTACTGATACACACAATCTTCACGCGAGCACGCATGCATGCAATTTGAGAGACCCGCTGCATAAGAAGTTGTAGGCCACCGCGTGAAGCCGCTATTAATGAAGGTGAAGACGTCGTCGTCAGTTTGTTGGGTGACGACACGTGATAGTTTGTGCGATGATATAATGCTTCAACATCGGTCTACTCATGATCAGATATTGAAGTAGATTGAAGCCATCGATCTTGACGAACCGATCACCATGCTAGGTCCCTTCCTGGCGTATCAACTGTCGATATTTAATCTTGGCAATAGATATAGGGTGGTTCATCTATAAGAATATATATGTAGGATGGGGGTATACGCGAGATCGAGAGATAATGGTAACACAAGAAACCAATTTATACAGGTTCAGGCCTTTCGAAGGATAATAACCCTACGTCTCGTATTCTATGGTATTTGTATTGATATGTCTAGATCATAGATCTAGACGGGTGGGTTGTCCTAGACCACGACGTCTAGTTGTGTCTATTCTAATTGAGAACTTGTCCCTTGAGGATGACCCTTACCCTCCTTATATATCCAAGGGGATAGGGTTGGCGGAGTTCTAGTCAGTCTACTGTTCTTATTCTAGTAGGAGTCTATCTCTACTTTCCTTATCTGTGAGGTACCCCGATGGTATGTATCATTAACATATAAACAAAAACAAAATGCTTTCTTAATTTTCAGAACAAACAACCTAATAATTATGAATAATAACTCAAAACTTATTTTCAAACAAAAGGTTGCAAAGAGCAGTACAATTATCATGGATTGTGCTTAGTTTAATATTGATCTAGTAATAATAATAAATTATACTTATGCATATTCTCTTGAAAGCACTCTACAGCAAACGACATAACTTATTATTGCCATCCATGAATCAGTCCTCGACAACTTGCTCTAAACCAGTTTTTTCTTGGTGATCCTATAGTATTTTCTGCATAGGAGGAAACCTAGTTTTAACTATGTAGGATAACAAGTTGAAAAATGGAAATATTAGTTCCAAAAAAGAAGATGTAATTTAGAATAAGATACTTACCTTTTTGTAATAGCTATTGTACTCTGTGAGGAACATGGTTCATTATTTAGAGGTTGTTTGGATCCATTTGTCATGAGTAAAAGTTTATAGATTAAAAGTGTAGGATTAAACTTTAGCTACTAAACTTTAGTCCCTACATGTTTGGATCCATAACAAATGGTTAAATTTTAGCACATGCATGAGTTTTTTTTAGCAAATAACACATGCATGAGTGAGTGGGTTAAGATTTAGTAACTTTCTGTACCTCTTGAGTGTCAAATTCTTTTAGCTTATTTCATTTTGCTCTCATTTGCTCATATGTTTAGATCCATTTGACCAAACGAGGGGCTAAACCTATTAGTTTTAGCCATTTATCATAGATCCAAACATGCCCTTAATACCAATCAGACTCGTCAAAGCTTCATCTTTTACATGTTATAGTATCAAAAATCTAGTATATACATAAAGACATTTAACTTCGTAGACAGGCGCATAGATGGGCACATGGTTCCATGCACAGACCAGACCACCACCAGGTCGGGTAGGAGCCGACCATGGCTCCCAGTTCACACAGAGTCCGACGCAGCCACGCCGAGGCCCAAGAAAGTTACCAAAAATAAATGAGCATCTAAGATCGACACACATTCGTTTTTTATGGGTTAAAGTCGATGGAACAATAGGAAACTTGTTGGCATAAAGGCGAGTTTTTTTTCTAGCACTGGACTTAGTGTGTTAGGGCATCCACAACGCTGATAAATGTGTTGTCTATTTAATGCCAACTCAACAATAAAATCCTACGTGTACCAGATTAAATGAGGGATGAGAGTCCTGCCGTCGCCTCACGAGACGACGACGCAGGCTCATGCTCCGAGGCAAACGAGATGGCTTCCTCCACGATTGTACTATCCTGTGTCGTCCCCTCAGGATCTCCAGTGAAAAATCGGTGCAGCGCTTCCTGCCGGCCGGTCGCGCCATGCCCTGATGCCTTTCTTGCAGCAAGCACCGGCCGTCGTGCCGTGGCTCACAGAAGCAAACAAAGAACTCTCGAATCGATGCCTCTTCTAAACTGAGACAAATCAAATACAAAACAAGAACAATGAGCAAAGCAATTTGCCTCCTCCAAATGTTTGGATGCACAAAATCAAGAAGGGGAGAAAGAAATCAGTGATGATTGCCCTGTTGAACTCCTACGATTCAATCTCGAGA
Organism: Eleusine coracana subsp. coracana; assembly: GCA_032690845.1. Lineage (NCBI taxonomy): Eukaryota > Viridiplantae > Streptophyta > Magnoliopsida > Poales > Poaceae > Eleusine > Eleusine coracana. Next base: position 2,350,815 of record MU847442.1, on the reverse strand, counting down.
GCAAACGCGTGACGCCGCAGGAGCACAACAGACCGTCAGACAGCTACGCCTGAGCTCCACCACTCAACGTCAGCTGTGATTGTGAGCACCGAGGATTGTCTTTCCTTATCTCTTCGTTGAGGGATAGGGGAAATCATCAGTGCGTGAACACCGGTCTTAAACAGGCCACAAAATAATATACTAAGATCAATTCATGCCTAATTATCTTGGTTTATAGGTCTATGATAATTAATTAGTTTACAGACAACCAAATAGACAGATCATTATATAATTTGTTAGTTTTATTGTGTGTTTGTGGTAACGAAGATACTCACAGACAGCAACCGTCTATGGCACTGTGGATGCCCTTAGACTGGATTACAACGTTAGATCGTTCGACTTGGACTATTCGTTGGCTGAGGCGTTCGTTTGTCAAGACTACTTGAACACGCAGACACACAAAAGCTGAGTTTTAATCGTACAAGAGAACAGTTCATTCGATTTGCGTTTGGATCGTAGAGGCGTCGAACAAACAAAAATCCATGAAAACCAAAACCACAACCACGGTAACCAAGAAAATAAAAGTGAAAGACCATATTTGTTTTATTATTAAGAAGTAGATAAGAGATTTATTATTATTATTATTCAGATGACATGAATATTATAGTAATTGAATCAGAAAAGCAGTCCATATCGATTTCGTTTTTTCTTTTCTACTCAGAAGCTAGACATAAACTTGATTTTTCTTTTTGCATTGTCTCTTCCTTCCTTTACATAATTTTTTTATCGGAAAAGCAGTCCATATCGATTCAGATGACATGAATATTATAGTAATTGAATCAGAAAAGCAGTCCATATCGATAAAGCAGTTCATATCGATTTCGTTTTTTCTTTTCTACTCAGAAGCTAGACATAAACTTGATTTTTCTTTTTCATTGTCTTTTCCTTCCTTTACGTGATTTTTTTATTGGAAAAGCAGTCCATATCGATTTCCTTTTTTCTTTTCTACTCAGAAGCTAGACATAAACTTGATTTTTCTTTTTTCATTGTCTCTTCCTTCCTTTACGTGATTATTTTTTTCTTTGCCTGATTAATTTGTGGCAGAATAGTTAGGGCCTTAGGAGCGAACGACACCACCTCAATTATTAAAGGGGTATATATATAGATTAAAGGAGTACTAGTAAAATGGTCGTACGTTGATACGGGTTTTAAAAAATAAAATATTTTTTATAATTTAAATGTAAATTATTTATATAATATAATTGTTAACATTTTTTTACATGAAAGTTCATATTTATATTATTGTTGGTGCTTCGTAGTGTACTATTTTATATATTATAAGTAACAATTTTTCTATCGTTTTCACCATAATTTTATCATAAATATTTTTTTACCTCTAATTTTAACGATATCCACATGTAGTGTTGTTTGAGTGCTATGTTACAAAATTAAGTGAAATGACATCAAAAATGCTCAAATATGAGTAGTACCGATATGAAACCCAATTTGTTATACAAAGAGGGATTCTCATAAGCTCATGACGCTTACAAGACACCACTGAACCTCTATAAAGCATACATGCAAGATCATGATCATGATCAAATGTCTAAAAATTTATAAAAGTTTTATCCGATAGGAAAAATTAATTCACGTAAAATAGAAATACACTGTATTATAACGCAATTTTAGACTTGAAAACATACTCTAATGAGAAACATTAAAGCATGAAAGTTATAGATCTCGTCCAGTTCTTTTCGGAACTTATGTGAATCATATTATTTGGACTTCGGATGTAGTAGATATGAGCCCCGCACAGAGACCTATACAGAGGATTCCGAATCAGAATAAATATTTTTACATCATAATGTTCGAACCCAATACGGTGGAATCTTGACTTCTATTGAATATCAAAGTTATAGAACTTTTTGAGGGCTACATGATAGAGTCCGAGGTTACCTCATTTGAATTTCGGATGAGAGATTTATAATTTTTTAAATTCAGTGTTTGATATGAAGGTACGAAACCGATTTGGATTTGATCTCTAACTTTGTGAGCTTGTATTTGGACCAACATCAAAACACGGAATAGACGGACTCACCTAAATTAATAAGGTGTATAGATATAATATAAAGATAAAGATTCGAACAGAGCAATGTCTTTGGGCGCATCGGGAATTCGTTTTGAAAACAGCAAAGCGCTCTCAAAGCTTAATCGGACTCAAACAAAAAAAAATTAAAAAAGCAAAGCGTATGAGAAACGGAAAGGCAAAGCTAATCAGAATCGGCTTGAGATTGTAGGAGGCGATACAAAATTTACGTGAAGAGACGACCACACCAAATCTAATAAGGTGTAGAGACTAAATTTTTTATCGAATTACATATATTTATATATATATTTGAAAAGCCTAATAAAATATTATTTTTATATGACTCTATGTTAAATCTCTATAACTAATAAAGTGTCTGTACATTGCTACGGGTTTGAAAAGAAAAAAGGAAAATTTATTCCTAGTGTTTAGGCGTTAATTCATGGATTTTTTGTGACTGGCGACGAGATGGACGGAGTATGGGAAATGGTGTCTTCCGATTACATAGTATCATGCGAGAGTGTTCTACAGTCACGAGAGCATCGAATGTGGTTGTCGTCAGTAGGCGATATGGCATTGCCGCTCGTTGCAAGCGGTTGTGGACAACGAGAAGACATTGGTGTATTCATTCTATGTGCAGTTGATGGTGGAGACGATGAATGATTACCGAAAGTGAAGTTGAATAGTATAAGTACTGCTAGGTCACATCTAACAAAGTACATAATTGGATCATGGGCTAGTTGTATTGTTTTTGGACCATATTCAATCTTGGGTTAGGACGTCTTCAAAAAGTACCTAGTTTTCTGGGGTTTTTAAGATACTTGGCATATATTATGTTTTTATGTTATATCTGCATTGTATTTGTGTTCCTTAACGTTTCTTACATATATACAAGACCTTGTTTTTGTTTGGACGCAACATATGTATATGAATGGGAGTTGCGTGAGTGCTAGTTAGACATGACACAAAATACGTATATAAATTGAACTCGCATGACCTTACACAAAACTAATCTAATACGTAAAATTAACACCAATGCCAAACTAAAGTAACATCAATGATGACCTCATCTAAATTATACTAGCAAAATATCCGTGCGTTGCTACGGGTTTTTGTTAAAAAAATTTATGATTAGAATATTTTTTTGTAACTATAAAAAATTTTCAATTAATCAATTTTTTTGACTTGAGCATTTGCTCTATTTTTATTTTGCTTTACCTTTTTTAGTTTTAAAAAAATATTCATTATAATAGTTTGGAGTGAGTTATTATTAGAATTCTTGTTATTAATTTCCATCGAAAATAGGATGTTAAAATAATAGATAATTAATTGTTGTTAGTATGAAATATTGAATTGAAATCGGAGTCCATAGTGAATCATTGTAGAATACAAACTGAATACAATAATGTTACGGATAAATCTGGACACAAAAAAAAATGGTCTAGATAACCTCACCTCAATTAATAAGTTGTATAGATACGAGGGCGAGGGTTCAACCAAGGACCGGTTATCCCAAGACACTAATGTCATCCACCATGGCTTCGAGCTTGCGGTGGTATTCAGAAATCATCAGTTTGCCTTGAATGAAATTCCGGAACTCTGACATCAAGGTTGAGAGTGCGCGTCTCTTTGTTGTGGATGAACCGGTCCTCGATTGCAGCCAGATGTGACGAACGGATGGTGCACTCCATGGCTGTCCAATCGGTGGTGGTGAGAGGAGGTATGCCAGAGTTGATGTGGGTCGGCGAGAACATATTTGCCCAGCGTGTTGAAGAAGAGCCCTCGCCACTTGTACTAAGTCAAGTGTCATTCGAGGACGACGCGCGTAAGAGTGTCGAAGTTTTGGATGGCAAGAGAGCCCGGTCGTGCAATGCAGAAGTGAGGGCATGCTCGTTGGCGGGGGTGAGAGGACGCTACTCCTCCTGGCGTCCGCGTTCAGCCTCAGCCTTCTCTTGCTTCTCGTGGGCGATGTGTTTCTCTTCCGTTTCAGCCATGGCAACGGGAAGTGGGCAAGAAGGATGGCATCCAGCGGCAGAGTACTGGTCGGACGCACTATACCACTGTCCATTATTACCGATTTATACTAGCCACCGAGTGTTAGTCGCTAAAAGTAGACAACAAACTGTTGGTCGGTAATTCTACATATACTGATGTACTATTGGTCGGCAATAATCTTAACCTTTAACGTTGAATTGTTAGTCGCTAAATGTCTAAAACAATGTTGAACAATCAGTCGGTAAAATTTTTTACTAGACTAGCAAAAAATAACACGCGGAAAAACGCATCACAACGCGCCAAACCCTAATATATTATCACCCCGTTGCCGCTTGTTTCTATCCTTCTCCATTCGTATGAATAAATTAGATCAAAAAAAATTCTCCTTCGCACCAGCTCTTGCCGCCGCCACCTATCAGACCCTCCGGCCGTTGCTCCAGCTGTCGTGCCCTCCGGCCAGTAAGACACGCCCTCCGGCCGCCGCCGAGCTGCTGTGCACGCATCGGCTGCACCGGCAGCGGGCGACACCCTCGCGCTGCCAGCGAGCTGCCCGCACGCATCTGCCTTCCCTGAGCAAGCTGTAACCTCGCACTGCTGCGACGCTGCTAGGCGTGCATCAGACTCTCTGGCAGCAAGCTACACTGCCGGCTGCTGCACTGTCGTGCGCACTAGTCCAGCACTCACGGTTGACTTGCGGGCTCACAGTTGACTTGCGGGCTCCTATTGACGAGCAACACGTAATGTGACGAGCTCAATTTGGACATATGCAGCAAGAACGTTCATCCAATATGAGTTGGCTATCTAGTAATTAATTTTTTCAAGATATACTGTATTGAGATAAATTATTGATTTACTTCTAACAGATGAACTATTCTCATCTGTATTGAGATATACTATATTGATTTTTCCCTGTATTGAGATATACTGTATTGATTTTTTTAGATATAATGTGAGCAATCAATTCCTGATTTGCTTCTAACAGATGAACTATTCTTCTAATAATTTACAGCTATATAGCTTTTATTCCCAGATTAGGGTGTGTTTGTTTTCACCCCTCTGATTTTTAGATCTGTCTTATCGAATATTGTGATACTAATTAGGAGTATTAAATATAGATTACTGACAAAATCTAGTTCATAACTCTCCCTCTGAATGACGAGACAAATCTATTAAAACTAATTAGGTCATGATTAGATAATGTAATGCTACAGTAAACATCTCTTAATGATGACTTAATTAAGTTTAATAAATTTATCACAATGATATACATTCAACTCTGTAATTAGTTTTATATTTAATATATATATAATAATTATATGTAGTATTTTAATAATTAATATAACCCCACTAAAATTTAGACCCCAAGAAATAAACACACCCTATATATATCATGAGTATTAACCAGTTGGTTATGTTCTATTTGCTGTAAGATTCTGCACAACAGTTAGCTTGAGACACTAGAACAAAAGAACCTATTGGTGTGTGTGAGTAGCAAGAAGGAACTCAAGAACGTGGAAGCTCAATCAGAAGATATTTTATCACATTTTCTACATGTGTCTATTCAACATTATATAGGCGACAGCGAGTAGTGGCATCTAAGAATTAGAGCAGAAGCTTGACGGTTGTAGAAGCAATAACATCTGATGTCATGAAAGCGAAGCAATGCAGGGCATGAAAGTACACATGATTAGCAAGGAAAGAAACTAAACAATACATGTCGTGTTTATCTCTAACTAATCAACAGAAATAATCCTAACTAAGTTTGATGTGTGTAATAGTGGAAATTTAGAATCAGACTATGATGCATAGTTTTGTTACGCCGAAGCCAACATCAAAAATAAATTAATATCAATAACGACCTCACCTAAATTAATAAGGAGTAGAGACTTACTAAGAGAGGTGAGGTCGTCTAGACCAGATTTTTCGTGTTCTAAAGTGTCCATAATGTTGTCGTATCTAGTTTGTATCCTACCATGATTCACCAATCAGTTTGAGTCGATTTTAAACCATTTTCTGATCCTTTGTTGAATTTGACTCCAATTTTGATTTGATATTTTATAGTTTAGAACCCATGTTAATCTCTACTCCTTCCCAACTCGCCATCAGCGCCACCGTATGTCGCCAGACATCATCGTATTTTTCCTACATCCCACAAGCTACAACTATGAAACCTCGAGAAGGAGCAAAGTCGAATCCGAAGAACACTCTAGCTTAGTTTTTTATGTCATTGCGGTTTTATTTTCATATTTTGCAGCCATCTTTAGATCCTTTTTAGTAGTTGGTACGAGCTCAAGTTCACCTCCATGGTGGACGGCGGCGTCTTCCATCTGAGGAAGAAGATGCTGTCTTTCTTCTACGTAGGCTCTAATTCTTTTTTTTTTCTTTGTGGGCTTTCTTTCATGGGCCAGACTTCTATTCGTGGGTTATATTAGCTTGATTTGAGACCTTGGACAGGTCTGTTATCTGTTGAGCTTGACAGCATACTTTTTATGCGACCACGACAACCAGCAGTCTCGACATCATGCTGTGGTTACGGTATTCGATCACACATTATTATTTATTAATCTTATTCATTAGTGCTATTATAAGCAACTAGTCAAGGTTCCCATTTGAGGTACATTCCCATTTGAAGTACATAAGTCAACGAAAGGGAAGGGTAAATAGCATCAAGTCTGAACAAATCAGAAATTTGATTTTAATTGGTATTCAACTGCACTCCTGGAGAGGAAATGATTTCCTACAAATATCACTGTGATTTTAGAAAGTCTATTATATGAAAAAATGGGGTAGTATTTAGAACAAGCAGAAGCATAATAACAACAATTAATCATCTATCACTTTAACATCATATTTTAGATGGAAACTAATAACAAGAATTCCAATAATAATAACTCACTTCAAAATTATTATAATGAATATTTTTTTAAAAACTCATAAAGTTAAAGAAAATTAAAAACAGAGCAAATCCTTAAGCCAAAAAATTGATTAATTGAAAACCTTTTATAATTTCAAAAAAACATTCTAGTCACAAATTTTTTTAACGAAGACCCATGATAACACATGGGTATTTTGCTAGTTACTAGCTACATGCCCGTGTGTTGCAACGGGAATTAAAATTTTATAATACAAAACACTTACATGCATGGGCAATGCAACAAGATTATATTTTTCATACATTTTATATCATAATAATTACATTAAGTGCTGAAAAATCTTGTAACACATGCGATGGCTATATTACATCAAGCAATGATGTTTGACGAGATAGACACCAATCAGTTTTTAAGACTCAAATCAATATATCTCATTTGTAGGGTATAGCATCCATTACTGGCTTGTTGATGCAACATTGTATTGTTGCCTATGTATAGAAAATAATAATATTTTTCATAAAAAATGACTGAGAAACAATATTTATATTATTTTCTATCCATGGGAATAAATTTACATAAAATATTAATGAATAAAAAATAGATGCAATCATATCATAGAATGTTAATAGGCCAATAACAAGGATAGTAGGATTAATAAAAAAATATTGTCGGTTTGAACATCACTCTCTTTTGGGATGCCCCTATGTTCAAGTCACAGAAACTGAAAGGATAGAAGTACAACTGCTCAGAAATTCTTTGGCTGAGCACATCCAAGATAAATAACAATACTAAACTCTTGTCATGTTTCTCGTACTTCAAAGTTTAGAAGCAATACAGTAGTCTTAAATTATAGGAATTGCTTGTCGTGTCAAGGGTCCCGTAATAGCATATGGAACCAAGTGGTTCATTACACTTACAACAAGCAATCCTATAATGGAATCAAAGACAGTGGTGTAAGAAAAAATAACTGCAAGTTAATGCACATTAGAAGTGAATGACTTCATAATCAATTGCAAGGCAAGAGTATTTACTAATATGCAGAAAATGGATCATTACTTCCTCCGGTCCACAATCTAAGGATTCCAAGCATTCAAATGTAAAAATAAAAAGAATGATAAAAGACACATGTGCCCTTCAAATAACGTTGGTGCAGCTGAACAAACCGTGTGGCATTAGTAGCACATGCAAATGTTTTAACACAGCATACTACCCAAATGCTTATATATCAGAACTTTTTTTGAATCCACCGAATCCTTAGATTATGGACTGGAGGAAGTACACTTCATGGGCGATAGGCTATACCATGTACTCAACACTAAATCCGTATTGCTATTTTTAAAAGACTTCTATCTACTTCTATGTCTGCTATGCATTAGCTCATCCTGAAACTAATTTCAACAATCTACAACCAGAGAAAATAATGTACAAACGTTAAGAGCTCCATCTATCCACCTCCCTCACCGCCTCAATCTCTCTACTCCATCATCTCATCCTGATACTCTTTATGGGTAGTCAAACAACAGTTGTCACATGTGTACATAGGTGCAGCCGTGATGTCCCTTCCTTTAACACCATTTTTTGTTTCCTTCACATAACCTGCAATACAATGATTAGAATCAGATTAGGTAACTTAATATCCTAAAACCTGTTGTTCAGTACATTCATTGCAATGAATAAACATTGCTTCCAGTCCTCAACCCTCAACCCTGCACTCGCCCAAGCAGCTTATGCATAATAAAACGATGACTTGCACTGGCCTACATAACATACCAAACATCACCTACTCTGGATTTGCAGTAACATCAGACAGCAGTGCTGAAGGGAGCAATTGGTTTTATAGAAAGTGATTAGCCCAAACACTAACTGCAAGTTAACCAAGGCATAAAAGCAAAAAAAAAAATAAAGAAGACAAATATCATATCTAGAAGGCAGATTAAGGACATATGAAGCAGGGCAATGAAAACAACATGAGTAAATGATTTGACATGGTACACAAAATACTTTTGACAGACAATTCAGAAACAAAGCATACAACTTACCATTTAGTCATAGAATATATAAAATACTAAAAGAACCAATTGCTTTGTCTTTTTTATACTGGTTGGTTGAACTCTAATGTCTGGCCCAGAAATAATACGGATCCAATTGCACTGTTTTTTATGACATGTTCATGGTCACACAGATGCAAGAAGGGGTAAAGGGTGATATAGTTCCAATACAGGGTAGCCATGATATAGTGAGTAGTTATGACAGATTCAAATAACCTGATAACAACAGTGGAAATCGGTCATTATGTCAAAGACCAACAGATTTAGAACATGATAGATGATCTAGAGACTTAAGCTAATAGGCTAAGGAATAATTTTGCTTTGAGTTTAATTACCGACATGGTGACCTGAATATAAACACTTTCATTTCTTGGTGGCCTGATTGTGCCAACCTGATCTTTTTTTTTTTTTTGAATAGTTGTGCCAACCTGTTTGTAGCATAGGATCCAAGCAATCATGCAAAGAAGCGAAGCTAAAATCTAGAAACCAAAATACAAGGTCTTTTTATTTTTGTCTTCTCTCACCAACAAAAAAATTGTTTCAGTCACATGCAGCAAGCCAGCAACTTTCATGATTAACAATTGAATCAGTCGCAACCAATATTACTTGTGCATGATCACTAATACCATTTGACAAAGTGATCCAGCAAGCTCTTGCCGTTGCCACTCTCCACTACTTCCTGCTCACCTCATCGGCAAATGTAAGAGTGAGGCCGGCATTACAGGGCATCAAGCAAGATTCAAACATAAGGCAACATATACCTGAAAAGCTCGTACAATGAGCAAGGGGTCAAGGTCATGGCCGGCTATGGGGTGCGGATCGGCATAGATCCCAGTCGATGTCACCTCCATGCATGTCTAATATCGGAAATATGCATTACATCACTCTTGTAAACTAAAATTGTAATGGGGAATGAAAAATCAATACACTTTAAGAGAGATAAATAACAATGACTTCCAGTTCCAATGTTTCTGTGCTATGATTGTGTAAAATAGGGTCAAGTCTAGGTATGTGATGCTTATATGGATTTAAGAGAAGAGGTTTATTTAAGCCTCTATACTTCGCACCCTGCTGCTACTAAGGTGTCGCTTTTCTGGTGCTACTCACTACTCAGAAGAATGCATATTTTTATTGAATCATTATAGGTTTTCAGGTCCTAATCATTGTGAGTGTTTAATCTCATATATGCTTTGTTATACATCTCAACCCTGTTTGCAAAGAAAGAAAGATTGAGGGGGAAACTGTCATGTCTGAACATGTATTTCACGTATCAAAGATGAGTTCCTTAGCAACTCAGAAGTAAGATCACAATTTCATGTTTCAAGGAGTATTCAAGGCTTTAATATAGTATTGATTATTGAGACAGTACCCACAAACAAATGACACTTAGCTGAATAAATGTGTTTAAGATTTTCTGATATAAATATGAAAGAACTTGTGCAAGCAAAAGTGATATTTCAAAATGACTACTTAGCAAACAGAAGTGAAATTTGTAGTCCTGCATTCAACTTAGAAACCAAAGGGTGCGCTTGAAGGCATGGAAATTTGCACCAGATGCATGCATGTGCTGTGTGGATTAGGGAATCTGGTGGAAGGTCATTATTTTCAAAATGTGGGACACAGGACTCGCAAGTGTGAGATACTTTCTATTTATTCACACCTGAAAACCATTATAGTGACTTGCATACATTACAGGTTTTGTCAATGGCTCCAATAAATAAGTACAACAATGCTTAGCATATAACGACAACAGTTTACTATTCAAAGACAACATCTCATATTTTACTTGTTTGTACAGATCTCTTCAGTGCCTTGTGTAAGCTCAGAAAAAACAAATCATGGTTCTGTTAGCGTCAAGAGGAAAAATATGAATGAAGTGCAAGTACATTTTTACCAGATAGATTATGGGTATGAAGACAAACTATTATGTTTGAAATCAACTATAAGCTTAATCTTTGCAACAACTGAATCACCACTGAAAGTGAGGTATGAATATGCTACTTTTATACCAACCAGTGACATTTATTCTGTTTCTCACTTGAACATGACACATGAAAAACTGCTGGGGAGTAATGCCTTGATATCAAGCAAAAATGAACATAGAACACAATGGGATGTCTTACACAGGATCCACCAACAAAGAGTCTAGATCAGGCTAAGTTTCATTCGCCAAATATTTATATTCAATTGTCGGTAACACTACTCACACATAGTGACAGTCTAATGGTGAGAAGTTGATTCTTTGGTGTTATTTGCAATTTTCCTCTAGTTAACTTTTCTTAAGACTTCCAATAGCTCAATGAAACACAATAGTGGAGCAGATTATAGAGCTATGATAATATAGAAACTGATTCATCCACAGAATGACTTTTTGGGTAGGAGGTGTAACCTGTTCAAGAGCAGTTGCTTTCTCCTTCCTTCACCAACTATTCATTTGCTCCTGAAAACTGCATGTAGTACAATGATCAGTATCAGAAAAAGGGAACCTGCTTGTTCAATACAATCATCAGTAGAATTATTACAATTAGACATTACTTCAATGTCCTAAAAAGGCAGTCACCCAAATAGCTTATGCACAAATAAAATAGCTGATTGGATAATGGATTATCAACCTGAATTCATAATCGCCTGACTAATTTACAAATATCATAAACAGTGAGAATTTACATCCTCAAGAAATAACAATTATTTGGCCATAGATTACACGCATGTGAGGCTATTTGATCGTTTCCGATCAACTCAGACAAAGAACCAGACATATAAATCTCCACTATGACATTCTTTTTCTAGAATTCATCAACTTCTATATTCAGATATAGTGATGCCTGAATGCGGCAAGTTGTTAGTCCATATGAACCTGGACTATTACAAGCTAGTAAGATATTAGACCACATGGATGATGCAATCACAAGAAATAACATGCCAAAACTAATTTGATGAATCCAAAATCATGGTCAGATCGACACTCCACATAGGATAGTTCAGAAGAAAAAAGGAATGCAATCCAGCAAACGACAGGTGACACAAACTTCTACAGATTTTTGCAAATGAAACTTAAATTACTACGAGGAGCAGACCTATACCAATCCAACAACCAACGGGTGAGGAGCAGACATGTATAGTCGACGGGACCGGGAGGACAGGTCCTCATCCGTTGTACAAGCTGTGAGTCTCTCTCTCATCCGTCCGCCCTGACGAATTTGTAGGTCAGAGCAAGGTTCGGACGGACGAAGGCTAAGAGCAGGCGGTGTACAGACGCGTGCGGTGGTTCGGTTTGCAGGCGAAGGCGGCCGGGGGCGATGAACTCGGCGGTCGGGGCCGACGAATGCGGCGGCCGCGTGCGGATTCGGACGGCGCCGGCTCGCAGGAGGACGAGCGACAAACGGAGGCGTGCGGCAGTTTGTTTCGCAGGCGGAGGCAGTCGGGGGCGAGGAACGCGGCGGTCGCGCGCGGATCCGGATGGTGCCGACTCATAGAGGCGGACTGGCAAAGGCAGAGCCGGGCGGCGGTGGCTGGGAGCAGGCGGAGGCGGAGGTGGGGAGGCGAGCAACGGAGGCGAGGAGGTGGGGGAAGCGGATACGGTGAACGGGGAGAACGTGGGTGGTGCGGTTTCGCAGGGGTATCAATTATCAGAGTAAAATCGATCGCAGTTGGAGCGAAAGTTTGCACATCGAATAAAAATCTCAGCCGGGGTTGCGTGGAGGCGGATGGGGAGGCCGAGCAGGCGGGGGTGGAGGAGTGGCGCCGAGGTCGCGAGGAGGCAGACGGGGAGGCCGAGCAGGCGGGGTCGGAGGAGCGCAGCGAGGTCGCGAGGTGGGGGAAAAGGAGAACGTGGGTGTCTGCGGGTCCCGGTTCGCAGGTGGGGCGATCGGAAAGGAGGGGGACAATTGATCGCAAGTCGATGGAAAGATCGCAGGTTGGATGAAGAATCGCAGGTGAGAGATAGAAGATATTTGGAATTTTTTAGTAGTACAGATATATAAAAATACTATATAAATATTATTCTTAATTATGGTATATTATATATTAAGATTTTCAATGTCTTTTACGTTTTCTCGATGTCCCTTCGATATTTTATCAAATCGAGTAGAGTATTGATGATCTCTTATACTCTATTGCTTTCTGATACGTGATCAGAGCAATTCATTCGACAACTTATTAATCTCATCTTTCTCAGTCTTAACACACCTCTTACTTTTTCTTGCTCTATTGACTGCACCTGTGTAACTTTTTTTTTATTTTGATGAGAAATTTTGCTCTTAATCATTTTCTTTAGATAGATGTATGTACACTATTGATCTGTTTACTGGGCTTTCATTCATACATTCAAAGCTTGTTCCACGTTTTGCTTCATCCTTTTCATCAGTCAGCCTATATAATGTTGGTCAATCAAAATGGTTGATCTGCCATTGTAATCCTGATCACAATCCTAATCTTAGTTGTTTTGTAGTTGGTCTGTCCATGTCATACTCGTATTGGCTTCCACGGTCTTCGTTATCTCGCATTTAGTTATGTCGCCGGCCTTGTACAACTATTGTTTCCCGTCGTAACTGAATACTAGGAAGATGGGCGCGCTACCGCCGCGCCCGTTATGGCAGTATGCGTCTCCGGATTCATTTTATTGGGGTTTGTAAGTTTGTTGTTGTTTCAAGCTGTCTGGGCCGTTTTGACTTTCCTGCGTCCGCACATACTTTGCGCCGTGTGCATATGATCATTTTGTCAATATGCAGTGGGTGTTGCCCTACTCAGAGTGTATTTTTCTCAAACACTCTGACATGAAAACTGGATGTCCCTTTTAATACCGGAATATATGGACAAATGAAATATCAGGAACCAAACTGTTAAGTACATTTTGGTTAGTACATGTACGAAGCATCAAATACCATTGGCCAAGGCATGAAATTCACAAAATAATAAATTAATCAAGTATTGCACCAATAAGTCTCATACATGTTTTTTGAAAAAAACATGCATACATGCATAATTAACAACAACATTTTTGTATGCAATTGTGTCTGAAATTATATGTCCTTTAGTTCCATCCAGCTGGTTCATCTTTCAGTTGGAATGATTGTTTCCCCTATAAAGAAAAAAAATACTCTTCTTAATTTGACTTATATATAAAAGAATTGATTCAATAAAAACAACAGTAACCAAGTAAAGAAAAGGCAACATAGTTTACTTATTGCCTATTTATAATGCAAGGAGCAAATGCTTGTTGCAATGCCAGTGACATCAATATTTGTTTTATTTATTTGAACCATACAGCATGCAGAACTTTCAGGTTATTTTAAGGCAAAATACTGGAAAACACATCGGGTGCAAATCAAGCAAAGCTGACAGTTCAGAAATGCTAGTGTTATATCATAAGGATTGGATGCAGATAAGGCTTGGTAATAGATTGAGGTGACCACTTAAACATGGTAAATTTGTGATCAGTTTGCAAAATGCAAAGAATGAGCATGAATGAAAAACAGAGTGAAAATGATGAGGGACACATGAAACTAATGAGATGCCTCCATCAGGAACAACAATATGTAGCCTTTAATAGGAAAAAAAAATTAAAGCAAAACTGACTCACCCCTACCTCGACATATTGGAAGTGTCGTATGACGTCTGCTCTGCTTTCAATATTGTAACTAATTTGATTGAGGCTAATCAGTGAAATTAGACTGCAATCAGAAATATACCAATAACAGAAATAAAAAATGAACAAAAACTGCGGTTATGATCTCTTTCACCAAAGAAATGTGCAGCCATGGCACTATATGCAAGATCAAATCCACATATAGACAACCAATTCATGAAAATGCATCTGATATACCAATTGAGGAAATCAAACATGGTATGCAAGGTTTTGCATAATTTTCATTTTAAATAAACCGATGCAGTCCGTGGCCTACATCATCAATCATGGGAAATAAATATCCATCAGTGCTTACAAAATACAATAAAAGATATAACTCCACTTCTTATTTACCTTATAGGAGAATATCTGCCGGTGGCTCACAACTGTAGTAGAAGGTCAGTGTATTCTTAGGGAGCAGGAAACGAACTCTTCAAAGAATGAAATCCTATTCTTTAAAAACCTGAGTGAAATTACCTTGGGCAACTGATTGAATCTGAAAATAAAACAACACAATGAAACAGAAGGTAGCAAAAATCTGAATATGTATTAAGTGTTACAATCACAGTAATCTACTTTAGCATTCCTTAGTCTTTCAGCAAGAATCAAACTACTGAGAACTAAAAAGTAAATGTTTTAAGATCAAATAGCTTTGTTACTGCTAAATTTTTTTGAGCATTCATAATACAAACAGTGGAAATGAAAAAACAAAATTATTTATGATATTGATTGGTTACTCAAGAATACCAACAGCAGAATCTACAAATCCAGGAATCTCATTTGACTTCTCTAGACATTAAAGCTACAGGCAGATGTGGCCAATCTATGAAAGGTCCGAATAGAGTTAAAGGGGAAAAAAAGGAGGCAAGCTATGGGTGTGTTCATTTCTGGGGGTCTAAATTTTAGTGAGATCATATCAATCATTAAAATGCTATATATGATTATTAAATATATATTAAATATAAAACTAATTACAGAGTTGAATGCATCAACATGATAAATTCATTGAGCTTAATTAAATCATCATTAAGAGATATTTACTATAACATCATATTATCTAATCATGACCTAATTAGTCTTAATAGATTTGTCTCGTCATTCAGAGAGAGGGTTATGGACTGGGTTTTGTCAGTAATCTATATTTAATACTCCTAATTAATATCATAATATTCGATAGGACAGGTCTAAAAATCAGAGGAGTGGAAACTAACACACCTTGTGAAAATAGACGTACCAACAAAACATCGATACTGTCACGACATTCATGGATCCGACCAAGCTACTTCTCCATTTGGCCTCTTTCAGTTGCCGCTTATGGCAATCGATGCACTGCCATGGTCGCTCCAGATGTGAAGACGCCTTTGTTGAACCTGGGTATGAATGAAGTCGCTTGTCGCTAGATCCGCGGCAAAGGTGACCTGCCGCCAAAGTGATTTAGGCTGGCTGACCCGGAGACCTCTTGTCCTGATGTCTTCGCCGGCAGGCATCCGCCGTGGACCCCGTCTGCCCGTATGCCGCAGCCGCCTAAGCCATCACCGAAGAGGAAGATGCCGTGAACCTCTTACATCGCCGCTGCCGCACCATCGTGAATCGATGCCGACCCGAAGGGGAGGCCAAAACACGGCCGTCCCTAAGAATGGAGGAGGAGAAAAGAACATACCGGCAAAACGAGGAATAGGAGCGTTGAGGCAGGAGGAAGACGACTGAGGAGGAAGGACAGGGCGGCGAACGGATGTGTTCGTTTTTAACTCACTGATTTTTAAGAACTGTTATATTAAATATTATGATATTAATTAGAAATATTAAATATAAATTATTGATAAAATCTAGTCCATAACCCTCTTTCTGAATGATGAGACAAATTTATTAAAACTAATTAGATCATAATTAAATAATGTGATGCTACAGTAAACATCTTTTAATGATGGCTTAATTAAGTTTAATGAATTTGTCACGCTGATACGCATTCAACATTGTAATTAGTTTTATATTTAATATATATTTAATAATTATATGTAGCGTTTTAATGATTAATGTAACCCAACTAAAATTTAGACCCCAAGGTATGTTTATTTCTTGGATCTAAATTTTAGTGGGGTCATATTAATCATTAAAATACTATTATAATTATTAAATATATATTATTATAAAACTAATTACAGAGTTGAATAGCGTGACAAATTTATTAAGCTTAATTAAGTCATTATTAAGAGATATTTACTGTAGCATCACATTATCTAATCATGACCTAATTAGTTTTAATAGATTTGTCTCATCATTCAGAGGGAGAATTATGGACTGATTTTTATTAGTAATCTATATTTAATACTCTTAATTAGTATCATAATATTTAATGAAATATGTCTAAAAATTAGAGGGGTGAAAAGAAACACATCCTGCATGAGCATGTAAGGAAGAAGCAAGGGAGAAATCCGGTAGCAACGAGCACTGACGGTATAGTGGAGGAAAGATGCTGAACCATGAATCAGAGCCGGCGAACCACGACTGAGCAAAACATTCCGTAGCTCAGGATGGGGCAGACCGGCAGACACAGTCGGAGGCCGGTTTGTTTGCCGCGGTCCGGCGAAGCGGGCGACGGGCCGACCGAATCAAACCGGACGACACATAGAAGTAAGTACATCGAGTTACTGCACATGGGAAGAATGCCAGGCAGAGCCAGAGCCACGCAGCCATGGGACCATGCGCAGAGGGCAAAACGGTAAGAGCAAGAGAGCACTGATGCGAGGGAGTCAACGCGAGGCTGCATAACGCGACCTAGCCAATTAAAACGTCATGACAAAAGAAATCGGACAGGTATATATATATATATATATATATATATATATATTCTACACCCTGACCACCCAACCGACCACCGACCGAGCCAGGCAACCCGCCCAATCGAGCCACCCACCATTCCAGTCCCGATTCGGTTCCAAAATAGCCCGACACAGACTCGATACCCCTCCCCCACGTGCCCCCTAATAGGGCCTTCTTCCCCTGTCGATTCCCCCGGCGACGCCTATCGACGGGAGCGCGATGAAGCCGATATAGAATCTCCCGACCTCCTTCTTCCCCATCTATCATGTGCGCTAGCCGAGGCTGAACGAGGCCCCAGAAATTCCTCCCCCGTCGGTCGCGTGCATCCGCCAATGTTGATCTAGGACTAAACGGCGAGGATCCCCTCCTCTTTTACCCCCATCAACTGACCTTCGTCCTCATCGTCCACGACGCATAGTTCCCGAGGGACCCCCCAACGGCGCCTGTCCTCCTCCTCCACCGGCCACGGTTCCTCCTCAACGTGGGAGTGACAAGGCAAGTTCTACTCCTACCCCCCCCCCCCCCCCCCCCCCTAGTTGAGATTCTTCATCATCTCATTCTAGCAGTGCTGATTAGATCTATATTCTATATTTACTAGGTAGGGATTTCTGAAATTACTGAACATGTTAGAATTCTGATGAAATTTAATGAATATACTGCTATCAATTTACTAGCTAAATGTGTTGATTTGGGTAAAACAAATGAAATTACTGAGTCCTATATTTGCTGTGAAAATTTATTGAATATACTATTGTCAATGTACTAGCTGATTTTGCTGATTTGGGTAAAACAAATGAAATTACGAAGTTCTGTATTTGCTATGAGAACTTACTGAATATACTGATATCAATTTACTAGCTGAATGTGTTGATTTGGGTGAAACAAATGAAATTACTAGAAAGCATAAAAAATACTGGGTTGATTTATAAAATTACTATTTATGTCACTTCTAAAAATTACTGGTTCCAGTAGTGTGGAGTACTTTTTTTGCTTGATGTATAAATGTACCTTTAAATTACTAGGGTCAGTAAATATATTGGATTGACTGTAAAATTACTGATGCTATATAATAATACATATTAGTTGTGTCTTATTTGATGTTTTTTACTGTAGAAACATGGAGAGTGAGGGTGCTGCTGCTGCGAACGAACACGTGCTAAATGGGGTCAGAAACATGGCCTCCCCTGTTTCTATCAATGTTTCAAATGATGCTCCTCAACCAACACCGGTGACTACTGCACCTGTCATCTCATCAACCCCTGATGCTCCCATCCCAACTGTGCCTGTATCATTCAGCCCGGCATGGCTTGAAGATTCAATGAGGTATAGGGTCATGATTATGCCTCCAACTCCTATCGCCCCCGAGCAGCTAATCACGCCAGAGGTGGAACCAACATATACTCATGTAGGTAGTTTCACATCATTTTTTTGATGGGGTATTTTTTTTTACCATGAAATTACTATGTACCATAATTCTAAGCAAATTACTGGTTCCTAGAAGTGTGCAATATAGGTAGACTTTTTGTTCGATGCATTTGCTGGAATATTCTAGGATCAAAAAAAAATATGTTGGATCATAAAATTACTGGGGTAGGAGAATTTACAGTCTTTTTTCACTGTGCAGGACCCAAGAATTGGTCTGAAGTATGTCCCGCATAGTGACATGACCTTTGAAAGCCTAGATGAAGCATACAATTTCTATGCTATGTATGCAATGCTTACTGGTTTTCTAGTGAGAAAGGGTAGAAAGAGGAACAGAAAACGTGGGCAAGAATATGAATATTCATTTGAAGGGAAGCATAGGGGTGGCCTAGGGGCAGACAGGAAAAGGGATAAGACAACCATGCAGAAAGGTTACAAGGCAATGGTATGCGCGTTACAGTCAAAGGACGGAGGGGTTGTGCATTTCAAGAGAATTGTGCTTGAGCACAACCATATTCTTACTTGGTCCCCAAGAATGGTGAAGCGCATGAGAGCACACAAGAATAAGAAACCTACACTAACCACCATGATTGACATATTGCTCAACAACAAAATCAGGCACGTAAAAGTTATGAGCATACTGAAGAAGACTGTTGGAGGGTGCGAGAGTCTAAATGTGACAGAAAAAGATGTGCAAAATAGGTGCTGTTCTGAAAAAATCCTAAAAATCCACAGTTTAAAATTACTAATGTTTGTGTTTCATTTAGTACTATGGGATTACATATGTTGAAAATTACTAAAGTATGAATTTACTGGTTGTCAACAGCATTGCTGATTTCATAACTGGCTGTTGTGCATGCAGGAGGGCTGCCATTGCTCGTAATGATGTAAATGATGACATACCTAAAATGGTGAAGTATTTTGAGGAGTGCAAGAGGAACAACCCTCAGTTCTACTACAAATTTGAATTGGATGACAAGAATGTGGTGCATATAATATATTCTGGAGTTTTGCTAGCCAGTAAGGTGATTACAAAGGTATAACTTGCGGACTAATCATCCAAGCGGATAACTAATAACCAATCATAAAAAAGGCTGCTTATTTAACAAAACAAATCGTATGTTTTTGTGTGCAGACTATAAAGATATTGTAATATTTGATACTACATACAGAACCAATCGGTACAACATGCCTCTAGCAATGTTTGTGGGTTTCAATAACCAACTACAAAACATTGTGTTTGCACAAGTACTGATAATAGATGAGCGGGAAGGGACATTCAGATGAGTATTTGAGCAGTTTCGGGAATGCATGAGTGGCAAAGACCCCATAACAATATTCATAGGTATTCCAAATAAAAATATAAAATGTATGGCTGATATATAGGTACATGGCTTGCTGCAGCATGAATATAATTAGCTACCTTATTTTTGTTTCTTCCTTTTTTCCTCCAGATCAGGATAATGCCATGGAGATTGCAATACCTATAATATTTCCACAGACATACCACAGGTTCTGCAGGTGGCATATGTTGAGAAAATACAAAGACCCACTGAAATAGTTGTACAATTTTCATCCAACTTTGTGCGACAAGCTAACATCAGTGATAAATCATCCTTTGAATCCTACAGAATTTGAGAGGGCATGGACAGGCATGCTCAATGAGTTCAAGATTCATGACAGTGCAGTCATGGGGAGTTTATTCAATATTAGAAAAATGTGGATTGCAACATTCTACAAAAATATTTTTTGTGGAACAATGTCTTCAATGCACAGAAGCGAGAGTGTTAATGCTTTGGTTAAAGGAGGGTATATTGATAACTCAACTCCTATCCATGAATTCGTAAAGCAATTCCTTGAGATGTTGCAGCACATGTATGAGAATGAGGGGGGAGAGAGATACAATTCGCAGTTAACATCCCCCATCACTACCCCCTGCTATGTGTATTTATGTTATGTTGAGAAATAACCGAAAATTAGTGATGGTGGGAATCAAGAAATTACTATAGCTCATGGAATAGGTTGAATAGAATTGCCATGAACATTTATGTACTGTGAAAAATTATTGAATGTACAAATATGAAAATTTACTGAATGTACTCGTGTGAAAATTTTACTGAATGTACTAATGTGAAGGAATTACTAATGGTAGTAATCATGAAATTACAACATCTCATGAAATAGGTTGAATAGAATTACTATGAACATTTTGTGATGTGAAAAATTACTGAATGTAGCAATGTGAAAAATTAATGAATATACTAATGTGAAAAAATACTGATGTATAAAGAATTTTATTGAAATTACTGAATGTTCATGATAATTTTTTGTACAGTCTGAACCTGTGATCGTCAGATACCATCCATTTGAACAACAATTTTCCAAGATATATTCAAGAAATATGTTCAAAGAGTTCAAGGAGACTAAAAAAAGAAGCACTAAATTCACAATACATCCTAATCCGGAGAAAACTAGATACTACTTCGTTAAGCACCATCCCGTGGATACTACTTTCCCATGGATACAACATGAGTTCAGTGTGAAAGCAGTAATAGATGTTGAAGAACCGGAGAATTCAGTGTTCAACTACGAGTGCATGAATTGGGAGTACAAAGGTATGTCATACATGTTATAATACATATCTGCAGTGAAAATATGAAATTACTGAACCTTGAAATAAAATAATCTAGGGTTGTTTTGCTGTCACCTGGTGTTGGCATTCACACACCTTTTCATTGATCACATACAATCGAGATATATTTTCAAGCGCTACACCAGGAACCCGTCCGTGGAAACAAATTTTGACAGGCACGACAATATGTTTCTTGGCCCCGATGGAGACACTAAGGCTAAACGGGCAGCAAGTATACAAATCTGTTCAGGCTACAAAGGTCCGCAATAATGTCATTTGAGGTGAGTCACATGGTTGGTAAATATTCTGCAAAAGATTGCTTGAACTTGTAAGCTTATTAAAAATGTAACAAAATTACTGATTATATGTTGTAAAATTACTGATGAATATTGCTGCCCCTCCCACATCATTTTCCTAATGTGTAATAAATTTTTGTATAGGCGATGGGTACAACTAATCTGTTGATCACAAAAGCTATTACAGTCCTAGATGCAATACCATCAGATCTGGTTATACAAGCATCAGAAACCACACAAACCCCTTCCAATGATACTGCTGCACCAAGCACAAGACAAGAAAGCGGCAATGTCTCGGCTGTTGCCCCCCCCCCCCCCGGTTTCAACCACCAAAGGCAGCCGTAAGAAAAGCAACGGAGGTGAGGAGGCACCTCAGCCACACTTTCAGCAACCCAAGGAAAAGAAGAAAAGGAGATGCCTGAAATGTGGAAAGCTTGCCCCTGGTCATAATGCAACAACATGTGATAGAGTTAGCAGGATGGAATCCGAGGGGGTGACAAAAAAACTAAGGGGGAGGCCAAGGGGGAGTGGAACTGGAAGGGGTACAACAAGAGAGAGAGGAAGTGCGAATGAGAGGGTGCATGATATGGATGATGGAATGTAAGTGGGGGTTCATTTTTGTAGCTCAAGTAAAAATCTAGTGTCAAAAACTGATATGCTTAATATTGGACAGGCAAAGGAGGACAAGGAGCGTGATGATGAAGAACGGGCGTGGAGGTGGTATAGCTGGATCAAGCACATGTTATGGTGTCAATGACGACTACTATTCAGAATACAGTGCAGGAGATAATGGTGCTGAGTACGCATCAATATCCGATGATTGACACAATAAAAAACATAAATATAGCATGAATTGTTGGTGCTAATATATGTAGATTACAATCAGAACACACACATGTAAAATTTGATTTACAGCAGGTAGATAGATGTAGCGTTGTACATATGGGTGGTGATATATATAAATTTTCAGTCATGAAATCATGTAAGAACCTTGGTTGTGCATTGCATAAATATTCCGCATACTTATATATACATAATGGATTACTCATTGAAGTTTGAATGTAAGTGTATGAATGTTGTTTAGATTTATTACTGAGTAGGTTGCTGTTAATTTAGTAACTGATTTTGCAGATTTGGGTAAAACAAATGAAACTACTGAGTTCATATAAAAGGAAAATTACTTATTCTAAAAAATTACTGAATCATGTGGTAAAAAACACTAAATTCTCCAACTCCTTTCCACACTAAATTCTACAAATGCTTTGCACACTAAATTCTCCACACTTCTTGACACAATAAATTCTCTAACCCCTTGACACACTAAATGAAAACTGAGGTATTACTAACAAAAAATTACTGATACTATACAAAAGGAAATTACTGATTCTTACAAAATTAATGAATCCATGTAGCAATAAACACTAAATTCTCCAACCCCTTGGCACACTAAATTCTCCAACTCCTTTGCACACTAAATTCTCCAACTTCTTGACACACTAAATTCTCCAATGAGTTGACAATTTCTATCACCGTAGGAGACGATGTTGGATTCTAGGGCCAAAACCATGTGGCAATAAATTCTCCAACCCCTTGACACACTAAATTCTCCAACTCATATGCACACTAAATTATACACATGCTTGAATGTTGTTTAGATTTATTACTGATAATACAAAAAAAATACTTGATCCATAAAAAATTACTGACACAACTCACTGAGAAATTACTAACAAAGATTTACTGAAACAATTCGAAGGAAAATTACTGATTCCACTGAGAAAATAACTTTACTCCATAATTTTTCCATCCAGAATCCATTTTACATAAGTATACCACATGAAACATAACCATCACAGACAATAGTATCAAATAATACAGATAGTGCGTGCCACATTGATTACACAAATCACACAAAATACAAGAAAGAAAAAGAGTTCATGTCTACTGAATAGGTTGTGAAAAGATCTCAATCTCTGGAGGACTCTTGTTGCGTCGTTCATTCACACGATGGAACATCATGTAGTGCAACAATCGTGCCCTGTACTCACCCCCCAAGCTCCACAAATAACAAGACAACAATAAAATAAGAAAAAAGGAGGAAAATATTAAGGACAAACAAGCTTCATATATAATTGGACATGAAAAGATAAAAAGAAATAGATAATGTGCGAAGCGGGATAATATCAGGCACTAAGGACCGCATGAATCCATTGTATCGTTCAAGAAACAACATGCAAAAGTAGAGGCAATCATTTATAAGCAACTGCTTTGGAACATCAACAAATGTAACTCCCTAATTGCTGATGTCAGGAGACCTATCCTTTGTGACTCTTTTGAGTATTGAATTCATCCTCTCCCGTATACGGGTGCAAACATCACTATGCCAATGGTCCTTGTCATACTGGTGTTGCCAATCCATAGAGTTTAGTATATCTATCTGCCCATGGAACATATTGATGCAGTAGAATGCCCAATGATATCCTTTGTGTACAGGAACAAATATCTAAACAAAAAATAATTGCAGTATAAAAATAAGATGTCACGTAAAAAAAAGGTATTACATGGAAGCGTAATAGGAAATAAAAATTGAAATCCACAATATGACTCCAAGTTTTGCATTAAGAATCTGTTCAAATGTAAAGCGATATTTGAACATCTTGTAGGCAACATTTTCATCATATGGTGATTCCTTGAAATAATTCTCATGTAGAAGCAAGGACTGCAGCATGAAATAAAAATAATTACAAGGACAACACAACACATAGGAAAAATACTAAAATCAAATTACTGACAATACAATTACTGACATAAAATTACTGATGACTAAAGTTACTGACTGTATGTAACACTAAAATAAATGGCATAGTTGCTGACACTGATCTATAAAATTACTGACAAAAACACTAGATTGTATTGGCAATAAAAAAGTCTTACTGATTCTAAAAATTACAGACACTTCTCAAAACACAAGAGACACTCATTCAAAAAGGGAAAAGAAAAAGAAACAAGAAAAACTAAATTTCTGTTTAGGTATAGAACTTACCGAAACACAAGTTGGAACTACAATCCTGTAAGCAGAACATTGTGGCCTAATAGCTTCGTCATCATCCTTGAGGCATTGTAAGAAATAATCCAAGTTTAGAGCTTCACCCATATTTCCATCAGCAAAACTATCAGCAATAAATTGCCCCGACATCATAAATATATCACTGTGAGTTTTGGAGCTTAGAGTTTTCTCGCTTGTTGAGATGAAAAAAATCCCTGCACATGTATGCTACTTCATTAATACATGTACCATCTAAAATTTGAATTAATATTTGGACTTGATAAGAAAACAAATACTGGATATATCAGATGTGAAACAAAAAAATAAAAGGATAAAATAGTACATTGCAAAGAAGGAATGTCTAGAGATCATGAATTTCCCAAGCCCTTCTGCTAAATCGGTTCTCGGGTACCGAGGAGCCCATTCTGGTTTGTCAAATGGAGAAACCATGCTGGGGTTCTCAACTTTGAACACCTGTCCATTGCCCCATTCCAATGGCACACCAAGGTAGGGGGGTTTATCATGGAATGAAAACTGCGGTATCTCCTCATCATCAACATCTTTGTTCTTCTTCTTCCTTCCCCTCCTTGGCTTCCTTCCAAGAATAGGTGTTGAGCTTAACATGTTCGACACTATCAGTCTTCATAGACCGAGTGACCCGACGCTTTGGGGCAGAGAAAATGGTCTCAGTATTATCCTATGATGAGATGAAACAACTTGTAAAATTATTATTGGAAGCTGAAAATAATTACTGAATAGAAACAAAAAAAAGATGCATGTAAAATTTCAACCTGCACTTCCGAATTGTTAGCAGATGGAACATCATTAACCCTCATGTCAAGATGAGATTTCTGTTTAGCATCATGTTCAAAATCACGGAGGATGCATGTAATATTTTCCCATGACTCATAGTCAAAACTTGTCTCATGAATGCCAAAAGATTGAGACTGAAAAAAAAATAAAAGGGACGTAACAACTTCTTGCAAAAGATATACAGAAAAATTAAAAGAATGTGACAGCTTCTTACAAAAGCAATACTAAAAAAAATTCTCTTATCTAGACAACATAAATACTAACTCAAAAAAAGAAATAAAATTACTGATACAAAAAAGTGGCAACTTGATAGAAAAAAGGAACCTGAACATTCGTCGCACTAGAAGTGCCAACTCTATGGGGTGGTTGTGGAGGAAAAGGAGGATCTATGTTAGAAGGTTCAACCTGCACACCCCCACCCCCCAATAAAAAATCAGCATGCTGTTTCCAAGCAAAATAATATGAAAAATTACTGATTGAAAAAAACAAAAGTAACCTAGGGTGACTGTGCTTGAGCATGCTCCTGACTAGAATTGACATTTTCATCAGGTAGTGGCGGAGGCGGAGGGTGTAGGTTAGAGGGTTCAGTCTGCACTCCAGAATTCATAACATAAAAAATAAGAATGAGAAAGAGAAAAGGCACACAAATTGCTCATTACTCAAAATAGTTATGAAAATAATTGATGTGAAAAATTACTAACAATTGTGCCATAAATTACAGTTAATACTAAAAGGCAATTACTTATTGCATCAATTAAATAAAAAAGTGTTACTCATTCCATGAAATTACTGACCTTGTCATAAATACTTTTTATCTCTAGTGTATTTAAACTGATTAGTATAATTCTTACTGATCCTAAAAAATAACTGAAAAGTGTTACTCATTCCATGAAATTATTGACCTTGTCATACATACTTATTATCTCTACTGTATTTAAACTGATTAGTATAATTCTTACTGATACTAAAAAATTACTGAAAAGTGTTACTCATTCCATGAAATTACTGACCTTTGTAAGGACCGAAGGCGTACCGAGAGGGGGGGGGGGGGGGGGGTTGAATCAGTAAGCTGCTCACGAATCCAAATACTTCAATTCCGGTACTTAATTCTAACAAGATAAGCAACATAAACAAGTCTAGTAGGCCAAGACCCTACACATGCTAGTGTTCATGATAAGATAAAGTGCGGAAGTCAATCACACTAGCCTATGCAAGCCACAAATCACCCTACTCACTAGAGCACACAAATGCGGAATAGTAACGAGAGGGTCAAGGAATGCTCATGATTTTTTCCTGAGGTCTCGGAAGGATGGCGCCTTCCCCTAATCCTCATTGGACCACTCCCGCCGGAGTCCCGGTCCCTCCTGTCACCAAGTGGAGTTCTAGCCCACGAGCCCGCAATCACTCCTTGAGAGAAGACATAGTGTGTGTCACCACTGCACAAAGCACAAGCTCGCCTCCCTCGAGAACTTGCCGGACTCCCCGATCCGACATAGGTCTCACTAGCAATGCCCCTTTCAACGGCGGGCTCAAACCGTGTACAAACGTGTGACGGCCTTCACAACCGATCATGATAGGCTCGATCACCGACACCTAACCGGTCGAGGTCTCACCATAGACCAAGAGTAAAAATCTAGATCACACCCTCAAGGACAGCCTAGCCTTAGATGTGCAAGATGCTTAAGCTACTCTTCTCTAGCACTCTCAAGATATGCAATATCTCCTCCTAGTGCTCTCCTCTTTTCCTCTTGGACCTTACCAAATGCTCTTAGGTATTCCACTAGCCAAGAGAGGTCTCCAAAACCCCAGCAACGAAGTTATATAGGCTCCCAACCTCAAACTAGCCGTTGCTCCATGAAATTGCCTTTCTGGACACACTGACTGGACTGTCCGGTCACTGTCTGACCGGACTGTCCGGTCACTCTGTAACGGCTCTCCTCAGCCACTGGCCTCCTCTGTCTAGGCAAATTCCTATACTGACCAGACTATCCGGTCACTAGACCGGACCGTTCGGTCCACTTTCTCTCTCCATTCCAGGAGCCTCCGCGAAATGCACCTCTTATGCCTTTCCTGCACTCCTACTGATCAGACCGTCCGGTCAGCAGACCGGACCGTCCGGTCTGTATGGAGTCTCCTACTGACAGAACTCCTGCTCCTCGCGCTAAGTCCTGGACAACTCCCATAATGACCATACAGTCCAGTCTCCACTGACCCCTCTGTCCGGTCTCTATGTCCAGAAGCTGAAACTTGTCGTCCTCGCTTGACTTCATTTCTCGGCTTCTCCGAACAGCTCCTTCACTTCTCCACTGCCATCTAGTGCCTGTTATTTCACCGAGCAACCTTGCACATCACTGACTAGACATGACCTAAGAGAATGACCTAGACCCCCTTGATAGTCTGGTTTTTCCTATGGACTCAAAGCCCTAACAACTAGTCATGTGTTCCAAACACTTGCACCATAGCTTGTCCTCCGCTTTGATCCATCTCCATCAACCCTTGGACTCCATCAAGTTCAAAGCCTCCATGCTTGTGGTCATTGTCATCCATCACCAAGGCAACCATCATCCATATGATTTATAATAGAGTTAAGAGATGATTCCTACATATACAACACTCGTGTAGATATTAGCCCACAATTTCAAAGTTGTCATCTATCACCAAAACATCCATACCACAGGGATCCAATCATCAATGGTCATGAAGCTTACAATCTCCCCCTTTTTGGTGATTGATGACAACCACTACTTAATTTAAAAACTTCAATGAATAACCGGGCTAAACAAGCTACACAAAGATCGAGAGGAACCATAATAACATATGAGAGAAATGCATAAGGTCCTACTCAATCAAGCATCATCTAGAGATATAAGGAAATGAGTGAAGAGCATACTCTAGATGAAAACTGCATGCATGTCATGATAAAATATTGAATGAAAGCATAAGGACATGCAATGCAAGGCATGAACGATGAAATGCAACAAGTTAGCATGGGAATGCATAAGAATTAAGAACAGGTATTCATCATCATGATATCATACACAGGCATACAAGACAATCAATAAATACAAGCACTGCCTAAGAACAGGAAATAAACCAAGTGAGATCAAAATGATTCAAACACAAGTGAATGAAATCCATGACTCACACAATCCATGAACTTCGAATAACTCCTCAAAAAGAAGAACCAAATGATCTATCTCCCAAAAATCTCGTAGCTCCCCCTAGATACAAGCTACTCTCGATCGCAACAAGATCACACTCCCACTCCCCCTAGACCTAGTAACTTCTCCCCCTTTGGCAACAAGCACCAAAAAGACAAAAGGATGGGAAAAGATGAACATCTAAGTGCTTGTGGTCGAAGGAAGTGGTGCAGCAACATCCTTTGGCTCTGCTCCGGGCTGCTCCTGAGGTGGATCCTGCTGTGCTCCCTGAGCCTGTGCTGCCTGAGCATCCAGCTGCTCAAAGAAATCAAGGTCTATAGGCAACTCAGACCCTCTGTCCTGTGCTGCTGGAGTGACCGTGGCAGTCTCCTGAGCTAAAGTCTGGAGTAGTACAAGGTCTGTCATGTTCTGCTGAGAGAAGCCTCTACGAACAAGATCCTCTGCTTCCTGAGGAGTAAGTGTGGTAACAGTGGTAGTAAGAGGTGGAGCTGAAGCTATAGCTGTCTCTGGGGTGGTCTGGGAGTGTGCACGAGTAGTGTGCATAATGTCTGAGAATAGACTCCTGAACAGTACGTGCTGGAAGCTGGAGTGTCCTACCATCTACGAGCTCGAGGAGTATGATGGTGAGACAAACAACACAGACACAGAGAAGGCTGACACGGGAGAGAGCTGTGCTGAAGAGAAAGTCTGTCCTGCTCCCCCTGTCGGTAAGACCCCTAAGAGTGACAGTCCTCTGGACTGTGCTGTCATCAAAGCTGTGATGGGTTGTGGCTGAGTCTGTAGCTGCTGGAATTGAGGAAACATTGAAGGTCCTGGCTGCTGACTGGCCTGCCTCTGAGTCACCAGAGCGGAGACAAGAGCCATCTGCTGATGCTGAAGATCTGCCTGACCTCTGATGAGCTCCATCATCTGAGGCCTGTTCTCTGACACACTCTATATAAACTCACCCAGCCGTCCTGCAAGTGCTTCCACTGTGACAGTGTCCTCAAACTATGAACCCGTCGGCTGGGGAGGTGCTCCTGTGCTGGCTGACTCAGGAATCACCATCTCTGGTTGAGCTGCCTGCTCGTGAACTATAGGTGACTCCTACTCCTCCTCTCCTGTGTGCTAGCTGGAGGTAGACTGGGATCCCCTAGGGACTCTAGGTGAGTACCTGGTGGTCACCTTAGGGAAAGCGTCGTACTGCTCCTCCGACACTTGGCCCATCCTCCTCAAGAGATAACAGATGTAGGGCTCGTAGACCAAGTGACGTCATCCAACCCTCTTAGAAATGACCTCCTCCATCTCTCCAATGAGAAGGTCTGCCAAGTCGAAAGTCTGCCTCCTCAAGATGGCTGCTACAGCCCACTGGTGTAAGAGCGTGAACTCCTCTCTGTAGCCAGACCTGGGTATGATAGTCCTGGTGACTATCGCTCTCACCACCTTAGCCTCTATAGTGACCCTCGCAGGGCCTCTCTCAAAACCTAGAGTGTGGGGAGGTGGGAAAGCAATCAACACGAGGTCGTCTGAAGGCAGCTTCCCTCCCTGAGGTCTACGAGGTGGCTCCAGTGTACCGTAGGCACTCCTGTAAAGCTGGAAGTCTGAAGCCAGGAGTCCTAGGTGGGAGATTAGGTCCTCCCTGGTGACATGGTGTGGCTTCCCTCTGAACCGGAACCAGATCTCTGAGCAGTCTCTGGCAACCCACAGCGTCACGTAGAAGTCGAGGACCACGTCCTCTCTGAACCTGAGTGGAGCAGTGACTAGCTCTGCTAGTCCTGGCAGGTACGAGAAGTACTGCTCCATGTCTATGCCTGTGGCCCTCCTCATGGCCTGGTAGGTGGTGTAATACGTACAAGCACCCTGTCTCTCGTACTCAAGGCCACACAACGTCTCAAGCCCTCTCCTATCCTCCTCTAGAGCAGTGGGGTCTCAGGGAACTGAGACCCACTGCTTGAAGGATACGGACCTAAGTACCTTAAGGTTCTTTGTAGGAACCTTGAGGATATCCAACTCTCCTACTGCCTGAACAAGTCTATACAGCCTACAAGTGCACACCTCACAAGTGCACCTCGGGTCTCCTGCCCGGTGAGCTGTCCTCTGGGGAACAGTCTGCTCTACCTCCTCCTCCTCAGACTCTAACTCTGAGGTCTCCTCCTCTAACTCCTCCTGCTCAGACTCCTCCTCCTGCTGCCTGGAGGATCCCTGATCTGCAGTTCTCGACGATCTCCCCTGACGGGAAACCGAAGTACGTTGTGGCCACGGCCGTGGTACCACTCCAGCAGCTAGAGGTGCTGCCCTATGCCTGGTGCTCCTCCTCAGACCCTATGCCTCACAAGGCTGCTCTAGGATCAGACGTGACCCCGGAGTCCTCCGTGACTGATCCATGGCATCTAGGTGCCTGGCCACTCTCCTGGCTCTCTCTGACTCTGGATCTAGTCTCGGTCTCTTCTTGGTCTTGGGCTTCTCAGGCATCTTCCCCTTGCCCTTGTCCTATCCTGACCCTGCCATGTCTGCCTGCTGACTGTATTGCTATCACTGCACGCACATAGGTGTAGATGGGATAAACACATATCCTAATACATCTACAAGCAAAGCACCGCTAGGAAAGAATGCATAGTAGAAATCCTTGCAGTGAGTGAAGGACATGATCACTAGACAATTATTCAAAGTAACAACAATGATCATCGACTATATGTGGCTGGTGCGAGTCATCTAGTGTACAGTCAAATAATGGCAATAAATCTAACTGTAGACTAGACAGGAGACAAACCCAAGAATTGCAATTAATAGATAGGCATGGAATTAATTGCATCTAGGTTGAGCCAACTAATTAATTAATGCAACTAATGGTGAGAATTTATCTAGTTGCATCAATTAACTAAATTGCTCGAAATTAGGGCATACAATGATGAATAGAAGATTGAGCACAATACCCTGAGGAAATCGAGGTCGGAGATGAGAAGACACGCAACCGATCGTCGCGGAACGCCAGTGGACAGCCGGCAATGGAAAGATGAAAGATTGAGACTTTCACCCTAGCAATTTGCAACGGTGGGAGAAGCTGGAGTTGCTAGCTGCAGCTCGTGCGCGCGGGAAGAGCAGAGGCGACTCGGCGGTGTGAAGGCGGCGGTAGTGATGCTGGAGGCACGCGGCGGCAAGGTCGAGGCGGCGCCACAAGAAGGGCGGCGGTGGTTCAGTTGCGCGCACGCGGTAGCGAGAGCGAGGACGAGCGGGGGAAGGGAGCGCGGGCGTGGCGAGGCGGGCAAGCACGGCGGCGTGCGAGGGCGAGCGGCGGTGACGGCTCGGGTCGGCGAAGGTGGAGACAACAACGTCGGGTATGTGCTCTCGGCGCTGGAGTCGAACCGGGAACCGACCAAAATACCTCTGATTGATTTTGACATAGGTCAAAAGGCACACGGACGACCAAGAACAATCAATGAGTAGATCAACGGCTCAGATCAGAAAGCATACCGCTCGACCAACCCAAGTGACCGGACGGTACGATCTCTGAACCGGACAGTCCGGTCTGCTCTAGGTCTACTGGCAATCCATACAGACCAGACGATCCGGTCACTAGGACCATACTGTCCGGTCTTCTACGACCAGACTCTCCAGAACACTATGCCTGAGGGCACTGACCGGACTGTACGGTTTGAAGATCGAACTGTATGGTCACTACCAAATATTCGCTGAATCATGTAATTTCTCCATTTTCCAAGTGGCATCGCTAAACACACAAATAAACACCGCACTTGGAATATGGAGGAACTCTCAAACACTCCTTTTCAAATAGTGGCACTCTATGGCCTCATACTTTTCACAAATGCCAAATAAAAGATCAAGCAAATAAGAACCAAGGAAAATAAGAACCAAAGGTATGTATGAGCCTTAGTCCATGAACCGCGCGAGTAGATTTAACCTCGGAGTTCATAAGAGCTTGCTCAATGGGCATGAAGCACAATCCTTTTCTTTGTTCACACTTATGGAGATGTAATCTCATATAGAGCATGAGGCACAAGTATCTCCAAGTATGACAAGCCTCCTTTGTGTTTCCTATATGATGCATGCAACAAGCAATTTACATATGCAATGAAAGTAACCATGCCATGTGAATGCAAGCAATGTTAAGACATAACACAAAGGAAACCTAACAATGTCAAGTTTGAACCCCTCCCAAGCTTACTCACTATAAGCCATGCCCTTGCCTTGAGAGAAGTCAAACCACCATCTTAAGCACTCCCCCTTGCTTATAGCTATCTTGGATTTAGACATTGACTAATTTTTATGTGTTTTTCTTTTCGTTATTTACACATGCATGGATGCAAAGCATACTAGTCACAAAGGAGTCCTAATTACCATGCAATGCTAGAGAAAGAAAAGCACACTACAACTACAAAGAACATACACGGTTACCTCCCTCTTGAGTAGATAGGTCGTTGAGGTCCATGTCACTTGTGGTGGACTTTACATGATCTTCATTAAAGCACTCGGTCCACCACCACCACCATCTAGGTCTTGTTCTTGGGCACTCACTTGTACGTAGCTGATCTCTCAAGATCAACAATGCACTTAGGCACCCATATGCTCTTGACCTTCCTCTTCTTGTTTGGTGGTCCCAAGGCCTTAGCTTTCACCTTGCCATCCTTGTTCCTAAAAAGCTTGAAATGTGTGTTCTCATGGAACAAGTTAGCGTTAGGTAAAACAATGGAACTTCTCACCATGGGACAATCCTTGGTGGCCTGGCCATCCTTGCAAAACCTCATGCAATAGTAGTCATCGGCGAGAAGGGGTTTGATCCATGCAGGGATGGAATCACTCGTCCCTATGATGTCGACGACGGTGGGATATGAGCCAAGTCCCCAGTGGGAGACATTGTTCACAAGGTTCCTCCCAAGAATCTCCTTGTGGATGGCTCTACCATGTGTGAGTCTCTCAAAGCCGTCCATCACCATCTTCCTCTCTTCCTTGAGCTTGTGATAGTCCTCTAAAACAAATGGCTCAAGAGAAAAAACCTCGACCGAGATGGTTAGTTCATCACACATAGTAGAAGCATCACTCTTTGATGAACTAGAGGAGGGAGAGGCAAGGTTCTCAATGTCGATGGCCTCATAAGTGATCTCGAGGGCCTTGTACTTCTCATGAAGCTCTACATGATCACCCTTGAGTTTGTCATAACTCTTGTTTAGGGCCTCATGAGATGTGACAAGGTCCTTGAGCTCACTCTCAAGCTCACAAACACGGTCCTTAGCCAACTTACACTCTCTTCTTACCACCTCCAACATCTTTGATTTCTTGATGGCGATGTCGCGGGCTTGCTCAAGCATACTCCAAAGCTCGGCACATGAGAGCTCCTCATCATCGCTATCATCGCTGCTCTCATCCTCACTCTCCCCAAGTTGGCTCATGGCCATGAGGCACGTGGGAGGTGGAGGAAGAGCTCGTGTAGGTGTGGTCTTGATCATGGCTAGGCTGGCCACTTCTTCATCACTTGAGGAAGAGGACTCATCACTTGAGTTATCGCTTGTTCACTCTCTAATAAGGGCCTTGCGAGCGAACTTCTTCTTGTAGTCTAGAGCTTTGCCTTTGCCTTTGTTCTTGTCCTTGTTGATGAACCTATTCTTCTTGTGCTTGGCCTTGGGGTCTTCCTCTTCTTCTTCACTTGAATCTTGTGACTTGAATGCTTCTTTCTTGGGCTTTAGGCACTCTCAGACAAAGTGATTCTTTGAGCCACAATTGAAGCACTTGCCTCTTGACTTGGAAGCAAACTTATTCTTGAAGTTCTTCATCTTCGTCATGAGAAGATCCAAGTCTTCGGTCAAGTCACCCTCATCATCATCATCCTCAATGATCACCTTCTTGATAAGTGTAGAGTGCCCGATCTTTCGGCGAGTGTAGATAACCTCGATTCGGTGGATGTCGACCCTCACGATCCGAATACGACGAGCAAGCCCGTAGCGCCAATGCAATCGCTGAACCAACTTCCGAAGGATATTAACCTTGTGGTAAACAAGATCAACCTGATCACGAGGATCAATTCTTACGCGCAATCGAAGAACGAGCAAGAATTAGAGGCGAGCAATCTGATGTATTGCACGAAGGTGGAGTTCTGAATTCACGTCGAGAGACGGATGAATAGCTAAGCTAATCTTAAAACAAAACTCAAAGATTACAAGGGGCGCAACCCTTGACTAAATAGGGGGAGCACGGCATCTAGGGCCGGCTGAAGTAGAGAGGCGTGCGGTGGAGAGGTAGTCGCGCGACTTGGCTACTTGGGCCTTCGAGGGGCGTCATCCTGGGCCGTCGTTCCTTAGCATCAAAACCATCTTCAATTCCTGAGCTCGAGCTCTAGTGATTGGGCCCTTGTACATCATCGTCTCGTCGGAAGATGGGTCCATAACTTGAGAAGGCGCGACGACGAGAGGTGGAGGCGTGACAACTTGGTCTGGCGCGCCGTCTTCCATCATCATTGTTCGTATGTCGTTGATGTCCTCATCATCCTCCCCTTCTAGAAGCGAAGTCGTCCTCGACGGCAACGCATCATCCTCACCCAAATATGGTCTCAAATCTGCAACATTAAAACTAGTGGAAACACCAAACTCCATGGGCAAGTCAAGAACATAAGCGTTATCGTTAATCTTGGTTAGCACTTTAAAAGGACCAGCAGCACGAGGCATCAATTTAGAACGACGCAAAGTAGGAAATCTATCTTTACGCAAGTGCAACCAAACCAAATCACTAGGTTCAAAAGAAACATGTTTTCTACCTTTACTACCAGCAATTTGATACTTCTTATTAGCAACGGCAATGTTGTGTTGT
Organism: Eleusine coracana subsp. coracana; assembly: GCA_032690845.1. NCBI lineage: Eukaryota > Viridiplantae > Streptophyta > Magnoliopsida > Poales > Poaceae > Eleusine > Eleusine coracana. The sequence continues at coordinate 2,315,223 of MU847442.1, read as the reverse complement.
GTTTCTTCATGCAATTGTTTCATGTGATCAATATGAGCAATAACATCAACATTTGGTTCATCTTCAGCATCAATAGCAAACAAATCAATAGGCGCCCTAGGAACATAGCCATAAACAACCTCAAAAGGACACATTTTAGTGGCAGAATGTGTAGCACGATTATAAGCAAATTCAACATGAGGTAAACAATCTTCCCAACGTCTCAAATTTTTATCTAGAACAGCTCTAAGCATAGCAGACAAAGTTCTATTTACTACCTCTGTTTGCCCATCAGTTTGAGGATGACAAGTAGTACTAAACAGCAGCTTAGTTCCTAATTTATTCCAAAGAGAACGCCAAAAGTGACTAAGAAACTTAGCATCACGATCAGAGACAATTGTTTTAGGAATTCCATGCAGTCTAACAATCTCTCTAAAGAACAATTCAGCAACATTGGAGGCATCATCAGTTTTATGACAAGGTATAAAGTGAGCCATTTTAGAGAAACGATCAACCACCATAAAAATACTGTCCCTTCCCTTCTTAGTACGAGGAAATCCCAAAACAAAATCCATCGAAATATCATGCCAAGGAGAAGAGGGAACAGGTAAGGGCATATACAAACCATGATTACCCAAACGAGATTTAGCTTTTTGACATGTAGTACAACGGGCAACAAGGCGCTCAACATCACGGCGCATCCGTGGCCAAAAGAAGTGATTGACCAACACCTCATGTGTCTTGAAAACGCCAAAATGACCCATAAGACCACCTCCATGCGCCTCCTATAACAACAAAAGACGAACCGAGCTAGCTGGAATACACAGCTTGTTAGCACGAAACAGGAACTCATCCTACATATAAAATTTCCCCCAAGGTTTGCCATCCTTACAATGCATCATAATATCATGAAAATCAGCATCATTCACATACTGATCTTTCAAAGCTTGCAAACCAAAGATTTTAAAGTTTAATTGGGACAGCATTGTATAACGACGAGACAAAGCATCGGCAATCACATTTTCCTTCCCGTTTTTATGTTTAATGATGTACGGAAAAGATTCAATAAATTCAACCCATTTAGCATGCCGACGGTTCAGATTAGTCTGGGTTCTAATATGTTTCAAAGCCTCATGATCAGAATGAATAATAAATTCGCGAGGCCATAAATAATGCTGCCATGTTTGCAAAGTTCTTACTAAAGCATAAAGTTCTTTATCATAAGTGGAATATCTAAGAGCAGCACCACTTAACTTCTCACTAAAATAAGCAATGGGTTTATGATCTTGTAACAAAACAGCACCCAAACCAATTCCACTAGCATCACATTCCAATTCAAACACTTTATCAAAATTAGGCAATTGTAAGAGAGGAGCATGAGTTAACCGTTCCTTTAAAGTGTTGAATGCATCGTCCTGTGGTGCACCCCACTCAAATGGTGCACCCTTCTTGGTCAGCTCATGTAATGGTGCAGCAATAGAACTGAAATCCCGCACAAAACGACGATAGAAGCATGCAAGACCAAGAAAACTGCAAACCTGTGTGACCGTCATCGGTTGTGGCCAACTCTGAATGGCGTCCACCTTGCTGCTATCCACCTCAATGCCCTGCGGAGTAACAACATAGCTAAGAAACGAAACACGTTGCGTGCAAAAAGTGCATTTTTCCAAGTTCCCAAATAAGCGAGCAGAACGCAAAGCATCAAAAACAGCATGCAAATGATCTAAATGCTCATTCATGGATTTGCTGTATATAAGGATATCGTCAAAATAGACAACAACAAATATTCCAATGAAAGGCCGAAGAACTTCATTCATTAAGCGCATAAAAGTGCTAGGAGCATTAGACAATCCAAACGGCATAACCAACCATTCATACAAGCCAAATTTAGTTTTAAAAGCCGTTTTCCATTCATCTCCTAATTTCATTCTTATCTGATGGTAACCACTACGCAAATCAACCTTAGAGAATATTGTGGCACCACTAAGTTCATCAAGCATATCATCAAGGCGTGGTATAGGATATCGATAACGAATTGTAATATTGTTAATGGCACGACAATCTACACACATACGCCAAGAACCATCTTTCTTAGAAACAAGCAAAACAGGAACCGAACAAGGACTGAGAGACTCACGAATGTAACCTTTATCAAGCAATGCTTGCACTTGACGCTGAATTTCTTTTGTCTCCTCAGGATTTGTACGGTACGGGGCGCGATTAGGAAGCTGTGCGCCTGGAATTAAATCAATCTGATGTTCTATGCCACGACTAGGAGGAAGACCCGGTGGCAATTCAGCTGGAAAAACATCTTTATAGTTCTGCAAAAGGTTAGCAATAGCAGGAGGAATATGCAACATAGGTGCCTCATCTAATGAAACAAACATACGAGAGCAAACTAGCGCATAGCAGGGTAGATTAGCATCATGTAACTCATCAAAATCAGCTCGTGTAGCAAGCAATATAGGGTTATGCAATTTGATCTCAGGTTGAGCAGGTGCAACAGGTGGTGATTTAATCAATTTTGCAGCTTTTGCCGCTCTAGCAATATCATCTTTTAGAACTTGTTCAGGTGTCATAGGATGAATAACAATTTTTTGACCCTTAAACATGAAGGAATAATTATTAGAGCGACCATGATGAACACTATCAACATCATATTGCCAAGGACGTCCAAGCAACAAAGAGCATGCTTCCATTGGAACAATATCACAATCCACAAAATCAGAATATGCACCAAGAGAGAAAGGAACACGTACCGAGCACGTTACCTTTATTTTGCCGCCATCATTAAGCCATTGAACGTGATAAGGATGTGGATGCTTCCTTGTTGGCAATGATAACTGCTCCACCAAGGTCGTACTAGCCAAATTGTTACAACTGCCACCATCGATGATTATACGGACCGCTCGTTCTTGCACAATGCCTTTAATATGAAAAATGTTGTGACGCTGATTCTTTTCGTCTGGCACGACCTGTGTACTAAGAACACGCTACACAACAAGAGTTGCATACCTATCGGCGGCACTAGAGTCGACATGAAGCTCCGTATTATCTGCTTGATTAGTGGCAAGCATAGTCTATAGAGTATCCTTAGAATCACTAGCAGAAGAATACTCACCGTCATCACGAATCAACATAGTTCGTTTGTTTGGACAATCGCGTATCACATGACCAAATCCTTTGCAACGGTAACACTGAGTATCGCGAGCTCGTCCAGACGACGAGGAGGACGGCGTGGTCGAGACAGATCTGGCCATGGGTGGAGCACTCGACTTGGACGAGGTCGCAGTGTGGTCGCGTGACGTGGAAGGAGGCGCCGATCGTGGAGCTGAAGGCGTCTTGGACCCTGCAAAAGTGTTAGGTCTTGACGAAGATTGTCGATCCTGCACTTCACGTTCAGCTTTACAAGCATATTCAAACAAGGTGGTGATATCATCATAATTCTTATAATCAAGAATGTTCTGAATTTCACGATTTAACCCACCCCTAAAGCGAGCCATAGCAGCATCCTCTAGTTCAACTAAACCACAGCGAATCATACCCTTTTGCAAAGCTTGATAATAATCCTCTACAGATTGTGAACCTTGTTGAAAGCGCTGCATTTGATTAAGCAAATCTCTAGCATAATATGACGGCACAAAACGACGACGCATAGCAGCTTTTAATGCCATCCAAGTGGCTGGAACATTATTAGGATATTTTGTTCTATACTCACGCCACCAAAGTAAAGCAAATTCAGTAAATTCACTAATAGCAGCCTTAACTTGTAAATTAGCAGGGATATCATGGCATGCAAATTTTTGTTCAACCTCTAATTCCCAATCAAGATAAGCACCCGGATCATATTTGCCAGTAAAAGTGGGAATACGAAATTTAATTCTGCCAAAAGAATCATTAGTAGGAACACGTACCCTACGAGCATGACCATGACGATTGGCGTCATCCTGCTCGGTGTCGGCGCCGTAGTCGCGTGCAGTTTGCAACTCCGTGAGCTGCGTCGTCATGGTCCCAAGTTGCGTTGACATGGCCTCAAGACGAGTCATGATCGTCGCGAGCGTGGTGTGGGCAGCCGTATCAGCAAGGTCGAGCTGATCAAAACGCTCGTTCGACGAAGTAATCGTAGAGTCAAGTCTCTCGTGCATCGTCTTCATGTGGTTTTGTAGACCTTCAACCTGTGCCTGGACTTCTTGGAGGGTGAGCTCCTCCGACTTCGAGTTGTTTTCTGCCATAGAAACACAAGCAACACAGAAAAAGATCCTACGACAAGAGGTGAGTGGTGGATGAAAAGCTCAATCAAAAAGCTGTTATCAAATCCTTACCCGTCCTTACCAAGCACGCAAGTGTGAACTGCAACCACAGGTAAAACCGGTGGAAGATTGGAGGAGCGATTGCGTGGTGAAACAAAAACCTGCTCGTAGTAGAAAATTTGTGGAGCTAGGAGGCTGCACTCAATCAAGGGTTAGCACAATTCCAACAATAACTGCAAAGCTGAATAAAGGTGCTAAATGTGAAAAGATTGCTGCCGGCACAAGTGGAAGTGGAAAGAAGAAGAATCGAAACAAACGGATCCAAAGAAGGGTAAAGAACAGTAACGTGTCGCCTATGGTGCTCAAGCGCTCTTTTTTTTTTCTTTTTTTCTCTTTTTTTTTACTTCTGCCCCTCTTTTTTTTTAACCTATGTCAGGGGAGTGTGAAGAAAAAACAATGCATACACACTTTTTTTCTTGAGGCAGGGGTAAAATGGTAATTAAAAGATAAATGGAAATTGAGCAGAACACAACACAAGGCGAGGCGGGGCGGTTTACCATGTAACCGAGTTGGATGCAACGAGTCACGTGATTGACCCGGACTCACGGTGCGGCGGCAAAACTTGGCAAGTGATCGGCTGACCAAAACGCAACTTAGTAAGACTCATTACGCGCGGCCAAGTAGGAGAGTGAGGTGGAGACAACAGATGCGGCGGAAAGCAAATTGTGGTGGCTAAACACACGATGTGGTGGAAGGATATGACAATGATGAGGAGAAAATGATGAATCACCTTCTTGATAAGTGTAGAGTGCCCGATCTTTCGGCGAGTGTAGATAACCTCGATTCGGTGGATGTTGACCCTCACGATTCGACTACAACGAGCAAGCCCGTAGCGCCAATGCAATCGCTGAACCAACTTCCGGAGGATATTAACCTTGCGGTAAACAAGATCAACCTGATCACGAGGATCAATTCTTATGCGCAATCAAAGAACAAGTAAGAATTAGAGGCGAGCAATCTGATGTATTGCACGAAGGTGGAGTTCTGAATTCACGTCGAGAGACGGATGAATAGCTAAGCTAATCTTAAAACAAAACTCAAATATTACAAGGGGCGCAACCCTTGACTAAATAGGGGGAGAGTGGCATCTAGGGCCGGCTGAAGTAGAGAGGCGTGCGGTGGAGAGGTAGTCGCGCGACTTGGCTACTTGGGCCTTCGAGGGGCGTCATCCTGGGCCGTCGTTCCTTAGCATCAAAACCATCTTCAATTCCTGAGCTCGAGCTCTAGTGATTGGGCCCTTGTACGTCATCGTTTCGTCAGAAGATGGGTCCATAACTTGAGAAGGCGCGACGACGAGAGGTGGAGGCGTGACAACTTGGTTTGGCGCGCCGTCTTCCGTCGTCGTTGTTCGTATGTCGTTGATGTCCTCATCACTTCTTCTTGTTCTTTTTGCTCTTCCTAGATTCTTGCTTGTGAGCCGGTAGAGCAAGATTAGATGGTTGAGGATCATCCAACCCCAATTGGTAGCTCTCAAAGGCGGTGATCTTGCCAGGTACATCCTTCATGGTCTCGGTGTTGAGGTCACCTTGCAAGATGAAGGTGATGATGGACTCATACTTGGGGTCCTTGAATATCCTCAAGAATCTTCTTATCACCTCAACGGGCTTCATCTTGAAATCATCCCTAAGTGCATTGATCTCCTCTACTAGTACATGAAAACGAGATTGAACAGTGTTAGCTCTCTCATGTGGCAATCTAGTGAAGTTATTATACTTGTTCTTCAGCACATAGTATCTTTTCTCTTTGACATCATTGGTGCCCTCGTAGAGCCCCTGAATCTAAGTCCAGATACCATGTGCTGAGGAACTAGCATCTAGCTGAGCAAAAACATCCTTAGAGATCCAAGAAAACAAAGCATTCTTGGCCTTAGCATTACACTTAATGTAGTCAAGCTCAAGTAGGTTCACATTCGCATCGGACTCATGAGTGACCGACCATATCTCCGGATCAAGGGACTGAAGGTAGGCTTGCATGCGAGCCTTCCAATAAGCATAGTCCTCACCATTGAATATGGGAACACTCCCCGCCTGTCCCGGCATCCTTATTCAAGGCGGTGAAGCCTCAAAGATGAGCACTTGGTTCTGATACCACTTGTAAGGACCAAAGGCGCACCGAGACGAGGGGGGGGGGGTGAATCAGTAAGCCGCTCACGAATCCAAATACTTCAATTCCGCTACTTAAGTCTAACAAGATAAGCAACCTAAACAAGTGTAGTAGGCCAAGACCCTACACATTCTAGTGTTCATGATAAGATAAAGTGCGAAAGCCAATCACACTAGCCTATGCAAGCCACAAATCACCCTACTCACTAGAGCACACAAATGCAGAATAGTAAAGAGAGGGTCAAGGAATGCTCATAATTTTTTCCCGAGATCTCGGAAGGATGGTGCCTTCCCCTAATCCTCGTTGGACCGCTCCCGCCGGAGTCCCGGTCCCTCCCGCCACCAAGTGGATTTCTCACCCACGAGCCCTCAATCACTCCTCGAGCGAAGACATGGTGTACGTCACCGCTGCACAAAGCACAAGCTCGCCTCCCTCGAGAATTTGCCGGACTCCCCGAGCCAACACGGGCGCTCACTAGCGATGCCCCTTTCAACGGAAGGCTCAAACCATGTACAAACATGTGACGACCTTTGTTGGCGGTTCTTAAGCCTAACAGGGAATATCTGCAAGCATACAGATGCCGATGTAGCTTTCACTTGGGAGTATTCCAGAGTATCAATTTCCACAGGGAACGAGTAAAGTGTCACTCCTATTCTATCAAGTGCTAGTGATGAAGGGGGCAGAATAAAGTGTACTCTATAGGGAGAAGAAGTCCCCGGGCCAGGCAATCTATGTAGGGAACCTTCTCCAAGTAACTTAGTGAGAATTCTATTTCCAAATATCTGCTTTGGGGCATGATAACGATCCATAGGTAAGGGTCGGTAACTAACCTCATGTACTAGTGGGCATGTTAACGCTAGACAACCCTGCTTGAGACTTCCCGAACATGGTGGAATTCAATATTGGACGGACAGGGCTGTCACCACCTGCCGCCTATCACATAGCCCGTGGGGACGAATGCAATCCCAGGAAAGCTAAGTCTAAACACCACGTCTAAACATAGACTTTCATACCAGTTCTACAATTGGTAAACATAACAAGATAATGCTGCGAAGCAATAAAAAGTTATGCACGAGGATCCCGCTGAATAAAAAGATAGAAATACTCACTTTATTACTTGGGCAAGAATTCCACTACATGTTACCCGGCCCCAAAGATGAGGGAGATTACTCATGCAGGAGGTTCAATCCCCGAGGCACAAGTTGAAGGAGCCAGCATCCTGAACTCCTCCTCCTACACCCCTATTCTTCTACTTGGGGAAAACTTGGGACTAATGCTTATTTCTTTTCTCTTCCTCCACTTCTGCCGAATTTCCCCTATATTTATAGGTGGCAAAGACTTGGCGGGTACTTTAATGTGGAGGAGAGTCGGTGGGCAAAATTTCCCCCGCCGGGCGGTGGGCCACGCCAGGCGGCCGGGCATGCCGGGCGGCATGCACTGCCGGGCGGCAGGCCAGGCCGGGTGGCCGTTGGATGAAGTTGGTTCCCGACCACCGTCCCTCGGACGGCTCAGATTTGGTCTGGATGACAGTTGTTGGGTCGGTTTTCAACCGCCTTATCCACTTGGCGTCGGTTGGCATGATGGGCCAAGTGGGCTGGACACCCCGGGAGGAAATTCCCAGGCCGTGCGGCGAGGTAGGCTGGGCGGCCTGGCATGCCGGCCGGCGTCCTAGGCCGGGCAGCGGCCTACGCTGGGCAGCGGCCCCTTTTTGGTGCCGACCCCCTTCGAGTCATGTCTTCACTTGTCCAAGTTGTGCCACGTGGATGCCTCCTTTACTTCTTCACTTTTTACCCTCCTTAGTCCAGGAATGGAAAACGGCCTCATGATGGAGTGTTTTGCAGGATCGGCTGGGTCAGATTATTTCAGCCTGATGAGACTCTGTTTTGACAAGTCAGGTGGCTGATTTCAGCCTGATATGACCTTGTCGGCTAGGTCCTAATTTCAGCTGTCACGACCCTGCCCTGGCCCTGATTTCAGCCTCATACGACCCTGTCGACCGGCTGTTTTACAGCAGTATCGGCCGATGGGGAATTTCTTCATGTTTTTACATAATTTTGGCCCTTTTGAACCTGCAAACACATATTTCACCAAAGCTCGTGGAACTTTATTAGTTTAAATAAATATTCTTGAAACTTTGGTCTTTACCTTGCATTTCCCGACCAGTTGGTGGCCGATATTGGGTTTTAAGGACCACCAACACCTCCCCAAGCTTAAACCTTTGCTCGTCCTGAGCAAATTAAATCTTGGAAATGATGGATCAGGAGTTGCTTCAATATTAGAGACCTGCAAGGATCAAGTGCACAAACACATACTCCTACAACATAGGGATAATGGTAAACCAGCACAAGTTGATCACTAAGTCTTTCTCATTGTATGTGGGGATCTTAAGCATTTTATGACCTTGTCATGAGCGGTTGGAACTCAGAACAACTAGTTTAGATTTTGTCATTCAACCTCCTACATGATCATGAGTCCAAATTTTTTGTAATGCTGCATACGATTGAAAATTTTCCCTATTGGTGCAATCCTTCACTATGACTCTCATCTCTCAAAAAGTGTATTTCCTCACCAAGTGCTCATCATACTCTATGAAATTTGGCTTTATATGTGGAGCTTGGTAGGATGGCACATCTAGTATGCATATTTTGTTAAGTTAAGAGATGGTCTTAGCGAAAAGACTTTGCACTTTCTCTTTCCAACCATTTGGAAATAATTTCCAGGGAAGAGGGAGAGAATGGACTCACACGAAGGAGTGGACTAGCACAATAGAAAAAATCTTTATCAAAGATTGGATTTTTGTGCTAGAGTGAAAGGATGGTCCTTTATTTTTGCTCAATGAATTTAATGAACCTTGAAACTTGACATTTGTACATCTATGAGAGCTGATAATTTTTTTCTCATTTTTTCTTTCTTTCTTATTTTCTTTCTTTCTTTTTCAGCTCTCATAGTGTAGGGAAGCTAGTTCATGGTTCAAATATTTTTGCAAACTTTTTTTTGAGCATTTATTTTAGGAGAACCAAAATCTTTCTTGTAGTATCAAGGTTTTCGCAAAGGAGATATTTTTGGCTAACATGCTTGGTGAAGTGGATGCTTGAATCCAATGTGGAAACCACATAACCAATCATGATTATTTGAGAACTCAAAGATTACGCGAAGGAAAATGATTGGCTTTGAAAGTGCAAGTCCCTCATAAGGATCAAATCCTAACCAAACTCAATGCATACATGGATGGCATAAAAGTGGGTTCACAATTAATATCTGGCATTGGTAGGAATTTTTCTATCATAGGAAAGACATACACCAAGTAGGGGGTTTTTTATTGCAGCATGGTTTTGAAAGAAATCATTGGACTCTAATCATGAGGAGATCATAGACTCATCCAAAACATGCTATATTGTGAATTCCAACAACTAGACTTGGTGTTTATTAGCCATTTTGCACCCACTAAAACATAGAGGGACTAGCTTGTCATCATGCCGGTCTACCATTACCCACCAAAATGAAGAGTAGAGGTTGTATACTTGAGACTCACAGGGAGCTAACAGAACAACTATTCATCATTTCCATAGGCAAGGTAGAGACTAAGTTCTCAAATTCTATTTGAAAAGGGAAATATTTTTGTTCTTTTTGGTTATGCAAATTTTTATGGTTTTTTCTTCTAAAACTGAAAAATGTTTTTGGGTTTTCTTAAATTTTCTCAAAAAAATGAAAACAACTCAACTAGAGAAAGGGGAGAGAGGATAGAACAAGTGGCACACCTTGGTTTGGGTACCTCCCCAAGCTTAGGTCTTTGCAAGGCTTAAGCTTAGATGACTTTCACTGTAGCGGTTGATACTCAATGTTGAAGTGGCCGAACAGTTGGTCCATCATGGAGAGGTTTGTCTGAAGTTGTTCCGACATTTGTTGCTGCCAATCTTGTCCATCCCTTATGGCTGCTTGTATTTCTTGAGTTCGTTCATTGGTTTCATAAGCATTGGCAGCCAAGTATTGCATTTCTTCTTCCAACTTCAAAAAGTTGTACAATGTGAATTGGGCGGAATGTGAAGTGCCTATGCCTCCATGAGGTTGGTGGTAGCTCCCCGTTCCATAAGGATTATATGGTTCATATTCTTCATGGGATGAACTAGTGTAGTGTGATGAGCTAGTAAATCCGAAGACTTGTGGTTGCTCCCAATGGTATTGTGAGCTTCCCGAAGCACCTGTTCGAGGTGGTCTTGTCCCTAGCCTATCCTCTGAAACACTATGCCGTGCACGCTGCACGGGAGCTTGCCAATTGTATAGAAAGTTCTTTCTACCGACGATGGTGAGCTCGGGGTTAGGCAGTTCTATCTCTGTGTTGCACGATGGATAAAGCATGTAGAACCTATTGTTCTCCTCCTTCAAAATGAGGGCTTGCCAAAAGTGATCTTTCCCTAGCAAAGGAGCACTAGGGAGGCGACCCGTTCTAGCTCTATGGAGTGCACCAACCTTTCTAGCAATTCATCCGGCTGTGTTGAGTGCGTACTCAAAATCAGCGAGGACACCGATTCGCTCAAGGAAGTCGTGGTTGAACTTGCGCATGGATGTGAACTCCCGGTCCCGAATGGCTGTGAGTTTGCTTCGCTCATCATAGTCATTGAACACCATATTCTCTTCACTATCCATGAACTTGTCAAACTCTTTGTCCCATGTGAAGCTCTCGAGTGCTCGGTTCTGAGCGCTCACTTGGCGTACGCCTCCCACGGCTCGAGCCGCTGCTGCTGCTGAACTTGGTGTAGAGGCCTCTCCAAATATTTGCCATTCCTGCAAAAGGGGTTACTTGGACACAATACCTGAAGGACAAAATGATGATAATGGTTAGCGGTGAGTCGTCCGGTTAGTAGTCCAAGTGTTAGTCGTTCAAACGTGCAAGGGTGACAACAATTTCTCTCTAGTTCATTTTATTGCAGCACACTTTTATTGCTAAGTGCAAAGTGCACTTACTAGAGAGGGCAAGTGAAGTGAGAAGAGGGTGAAGAGGGAGAGAAAATGTTTTCAGCTGAGGGTGGAGAAACAAAGGAGAGTGTGCCTGGTATTTATAGGCTCGAGGGGAGCCGTGGGGAAAAAATTTTTATGCCAGGCGGCGGGACACGCCGGGCGGCAGCCCATGCCAGCCGACAGGTCATTTCCCTCCATTTGCTCTATTATTTCTCTAGTGGTGATGGGAGAAGGCTAGGTCCAAGTGCATGTGATCCACTTGCTCAATTTGTCCAGAAATTTGCTAAGAGTGTAGGGAGCAAGGATAGAGTGATGGGATGGCCAAAGTTGTATGTTTGCAATGAGTGTACTGCCACTCATGAGGCCTAGGTGAGTAGGGTGGTAGGTGAGTGTGAGTGGTGAAAGAGTGAGGTGACATGTGTGGCTCTCATTCATTCACTTCCACTCATGGTGGGGCTATTGATGAGCATTTTTCTTTAAGGTAAGGCTGGCCACACCTTCACCACTCATGGCCATCATCTCTGCATTAAAAGTGCCAAGAATACGAGAAAAAGTTGTGCCGGGCGGCAGAAATGACCCAGCCGGGTGGTCGTTTTCATGAAAAATGACCCCTAGGGTGGTAAAACTGGACTGGGTTATTTCAGGTTAGGTGGCTCAAGATTAGCTAGCCGAGTGATCATATTTCGCCAAATATGACCTTCTGGGTGCTAAAATTTGATAAAATCTGACCTCCCAAAATTTTACCCAGCCGGGTGGTCATTTTCATGGAATATGACCTCCTAGTTTGCTGAAATCCGACTTGCCGGGTTGGATGATCAGACCATCACCCAAAGGGTCATTTTTGCTGAAATTTGACCTCCCGGGTACTAATATTTGACTGGTCTGGTTGGATTCTGGGTACTTGAATATTACCTAGCCGGGTGGTCGTTTTCATGAAATACGACCTCCAGGGTGGTGAAAACTGACTGGTTGGACAGGAGCCTCAAATTATCACCCAACTGGTCGTTTTTGATGATATTTGACCTCCCGGTCAGTAAACTTGGCTGAGCCATCACCAATAAAGTTTTTTTCTTCTATAGCCTAATTTAATGGTTAAAGATGAAACTAAAAACAACCTAATTTAGTGGTAGGGTGAAAAACAAAGAAAAACTAGCGGACGAGACGGAGTTTGGAATGGCACTGCTACCGTTCCCCGGCAACAGTGCCAGAAATCTTGTTGGCGGTTCTTAAGCCTAACAGGGAATATCTGCAAGCGTACAGATGCCGATGTAGCTTTCACCCGGGAGTATTCCAGAGTATCAATTTCCATAGGGAACGAGTAAAGTGTCACTCCTATTCTATCGAGTGCTAGTGATGAAGGGGGCAGAATAAAGTGTACTCTATAGGGAGAAGAAGTCCCCGGGCCAGGCAATCTAATGTAGGGAACCTTCTCCAAGTAACTTAGTGAGAATTCTATTTTCAAATATCTGCTTCGGGGCACGATAACGATCCACAGGTAAGGGTCGGTAACTAACCTCATGTACTAGTGGGCACGTTAACACTAGACAACCCTGCTTGAGACTTCCCGAACGTGGTGGAATTCAATATTGGACGGATAGGGCAGTCACCACCTGCCATCTACCACACAGCCCGTGGGGACGAATGCAATCCCAGGAAAGCTAAGTCTAAACACCACGTCTAAATATAGACTTTCATACCAGTTCTAGAATTGGTAAACATAACAAGATAATGCTGCGGAGCAATAAAAAGTTATGCACGAGGATCCCGCTGAATAAAAGGATAGAAATACTCGTTTTATTACTTGGGCAAGAATTCCACTACATGTTACCCGACCCCGAAGACGAGGGATATTACTCACGCAGGAGGTTCAATCCCTGAGGCACAAGTTGAAGGAGCCAGCATCCTAAACCCCTCCTCCTACACCCCTATTCTTCTACTTGGGGAAAACTTGGGACAAATGCTTATTTCTTCTCTCTTCCTCCACTTCTGCCAAATTCCCCCTCTATTTATAGGTGGCGAAGACTTGGTGGGTACTTCAAGGTGGAGGAGAGTCAGTGGGCAAAATTTCCCCCGTCGGGCGGCCGGGCATGCTGGGTGGCATGCACTGCCGGGCGGCAGGCCAGGCCGGGCGGCTGTTGGATGAAGTCGGTTCTCGACCGCCTTCCCTTGGACGACTCAGATTTGGTCTGGATGACAGTTGTTGGGTCGGTTTTCAACCGCCTTATCCACTTGGCGTTGATTGGCATGATGGGCCAAATGGGCGAGACACCCCGGGAGAAAATTCCCAGGCCGGGCGGCCTGGCATGCCGGGTGGCCTGGCATGCCACGCGGCGGCCTCCGCTGGGCGGCGGGCCCTTTTTGGTGCCGACCCCCTCCGGGTCATGTCTTCACTTATCCAAGTTGTGCCACGTGGATGCCACCTTTTCTTCTTCACTTTTTACCCTCCTTAGTCCGGGGATGGAAAACGGCCTCATGATGGAGTGTTTTGCAGGGTCGGCTAGGTCGGATTGGTTCAGCCTGATGATACTCTTTTTTGACTAGTCGGGTGACTGATTTCAGCCTGATATGACCTTGTCGGCTAGATCCTGATTTCAGCTGTCATGACCCTGCCCGGGCCCTGATTTCAGCCTCATACGACCCTGTCGGCCGGCTGTTTTACGGCAGTATTGGCCGATGGGGCGTTTCTTCATCTTTTTACATAATTTTGGCCCTTTTGAACATGCAAACACATATTTCACCAAAGCTTGTGGAACTTTATTAGTTTAAACAAATATTCATGAAACTTTGGTCTTTATCTTGCATTTCCTAACCGATTGGTGGCCGATATTGGGTTTTAAGGGCCACCAACAACCTTCACAACCGATCATGATAGGCTCGATCATCAACACCTAACCGGTCTAGGTCTAATCATAGACCAAGAGTAACAATCTAGATCACACCCTCAAGGACACCCTAGCCTTAGATGTGCAAGATGCTCAAGCTACTCTTCTCTAGCACTCTCAAGATATGCACTATCTCCTCCTAGTGCTCTCCTCTTTTCCTCTTGGACCTTACCAAATGCTCTCAGGTATTCCACTGGCCAAGAGAGGTCTCCAAAACCCCAGCAACGAAGTTATATAGACTCCCAACCTCAAACTAGCCATTGCTCCACGAAATTGCCTTTCTGGACACACTGACCGGACTGTCCGATCACTGCCTGACCGGACCGTCCGGTCACTCTGTAACATCTCTCCTCAGCCGTTGGCCTCCTTTGTCCAGGCAAATTCCTGTACTGACTGGACTATCCGGTCACTAGACCGGACCGTCCAGTCCACTTTCTCTCTCCATTCCAAGAGCCTCTGTGAAATGCACCTCTTCTGCCTTTCCTGCACTCTTACTGACCGTACCGTCCGATCAGCACACCGGACCGTCTGGTCTGTATGGAGTCTCCTAATGATAGAACTCCTGCTCCTCGCACTAAGTACTGGACAACTCCTATAGTGATCGTACAGTCCGGTCTCCACTGACCCTTCTGTCCAGTGTGACAACCCTTCTCCGAAAAGTAGAGTATGTCGTACAGGATCGCTTCGGGAGATGGTTAACGAAGTAACCATACATAGCATTCACACATGAACATTCATCATTTACAAAGATACATCAATTCGGTGCATCATATTACAAGTTCAGAGTTCAAATTAAAAGAAGTTCAGATCTGATACAACATAAGTCCTTAGTACATATTACACAAATTTGCGAAAGCGGTGAAACGACAAAACACGATGTTAAGTCCTACGTGAACCATGCCAGCCCTATGGCGAGGGCTCACTCATCACGGTTAGGAGAACAGGGGACCCATTCGATGGTCCAGTTCTGAGGCTCCTCACCTTCCCACACGACCTTATTACAACAATCACAATAGGTCGCTTGAGGAAAACCTGAAAAACAACATCAACGCAAAGCCTGAGTATCTAACATACTCCGCAAGACTTACCCGTCAACCGGTTTACTAAAACCGACTCCTAGTATGCAGGGGGCTGACCGGGTTTATTTGATAGTTGCATAAAAAGCTCCTATTAGTTCTATGCTGCACTTTCAATTTCCTTAAACATGATTTTACTTTGCTTAATGTAGACAACAGCTACGGTGAGTCTAGCTAGCCGCTAAGACATGAACATAAGTGAAGATCATTACATCATAGCAATATGTATCCATAGCATAAGTAAATTTCAGAAACATAACCTCAACTTTACTACTTAACATATCATTGCCGCTGCTCGAACAAGAGGTGCTCATAACCATGAGGGACGGCAATTCGAATTGATTTACATCCTGCAGGGAAAACCCAAATACACGACATACGCATCACTTAAGAACACGTATGGCCACCGTTCACTAGATTGCTATAAAGTCGATCCGGGGCCATCGATCCCGAGTACACGTCCTCCCCGTGATACATTACTTCGTATCCGAGGCTTAACCCATGCACTCTCCAGCGGTCCTCAAACCCGTGCAGCCACCGTGCTGTTCACATCACCTTTGGATCGATGAGTATGGCCGTCCAATAATACGGCGCCCAAGTTACTAGGTTTACCAATTCCCATATTAAAGGTATGCACTTGGTACGGTTCAATACTTGTTCACGGAGTTGCAACGATAGGTGCTCCATTTTTATCAGTTCATCAACCAATTGAACCAAAGTTGAATCTATAACCTACCATTGACTCCACTAGTTTAAGCATAGTATTTGCTAACAGAAAAGCTTACTAACATACTAATCATAGGTCATTGCTGGAGTATGCAAGTGTGTTTCATCCAAGTCCTACACTTAATGCACAATACAATATTCCTACTTTTGATAAAGTAAAAAGGACTCGAATGATAAAATGGGTTATGCACCGGGGCTTGCCTTGGGTGTGATTGTAGTTAGCGTCTTCACCAAAGTGCACTTCAGCTCCTTGCTGGTCCGGTGGGATCTCCTCGGTCTCGATTCCTATATGGAATGGACATGCATCAATGCTATGGAATACATAAGGTTTCATGGAGTTTTCTTAATTAAAGATGGAATGCATGGATTGAAGATTCATGGTACTTCCTCAACAAAAATATTAATGAACTAATCACTCATTCATGAATATGGTTGCATACTTAAGTATGACATGGTAACCACTGAATTTGAAGGGGACAAACTTCTAATTATAAGAATGTAACTTTTAATTATCACAATCTTAGTGTATGTCTCCTTTAACATGAGCAGGGCCTAGATGTTGATTATATGCCATCATATGCTGATGATGATATGACCATGTAGTACTAGGGTCAAATTTCAGAAAGTTCATTTTGAGCCACTTAGCTAAAGTGACCATATGCAAACTAACACTATACATAAAAATGGCACTTTAATTGCATAACTAGTTCTAGCTCATATAGTTAATTAAGAACCAAAGTATATAACTGCAAAATGAGAATTTCTACTGTAATGTGAAGCTGAGTTATTCTCCATGGACTTCCAGAAATTAATCTATTCCTACTTTCCTTAAATATACACATGAAGTAACATTTATATGAAGAAATTCCTAGTTACTTAACCAATGATCAATTTTGACAGAGAATTTTATACTTAGGTAGATTCAAATTTTTCATGGGATTTTACATAAGTGTACAAGTGCATAAGGAACAGGAATGCCAAATTTCATGAATAAATCCCTAGCCAATAATTTAGATAAATTCAATTACTAAAAATGAAGATTATGCAATAATACTAAAAATATGCAATAAAATGGAAATGTGCTTTTGCAGAGAGTTTAGGGATGCCATGAAATGATTACTGAGCAAGTTCCATGAATTTACCATTTACATATAATTACTTATGAATTTATTAAGCAATTTAGGGTTGAAACTTTGATGAATTAATTAAATTAATTTACTGAACAACTTGGACTTGAACTTGTTTTTCTGGTAGGGTAAGATTCTAGGAGTTGAACAAAATTAATTTCACAATTTTTGGCCTCTTATTTCCCGAGATATTGAATTTTTAACTTTATTCAAAGTTCACTCATATTTACAAATCTGCCACTGGATTCAAATTCCTCCAGACGCGCGCGCGCACCCGCGCGGCGGCCGGAGACGGCGAGCTCGGCCCAGCGGCCGATCGGCGGAATGGACGGGGCTCACGTGCGACTCGGATGGTCTCCATGCCACGGGGATTGCGAGGAGGGGGTTGGAGGGGACAGTGGCTCACCGGAGATCGCCGGCGATGACGCGCGGCGGCAGGGGCAGCTCCGGCGAGGTCCACACGACGGTGCCGAGGGGAGGCAGACTGGGGTTTGGTCGACGAGCTTCGCGGAGGTTCGGGGACGGTCGGCATCGAGGAACTCGTCGAGGGGGAAGGCCGGAGGTGGGTTCCCGTCGACGGGGGGGGGGGGGGGGGGGTCGGATTCCGACGGTGGCGACTCCGGCTTCATGAAATCCGGCGAGAGCACTGCACAGGGGAGGGAGGGAATCAGAGGGGAGTGAGGTGGGGTCCTTGCACGTCAATTTGCAAAGAAAGGGGGGAGGGAGAAGTTGCCGATGCAGAGCTCAGCGTGACGGCGGCCATGGCGGAAGAAACAGGGCACTGGCTCGTTTTTTTGCCGGGAAGAGGGAGGATGAGAGAGTGCCGGCGCTCGGGGGCGATCCGGAGTGTATGAGAGCCGGTTGCGAGTTGAGAGAGTGAGAGAGATGAGGACCAAGTGAGCTGCTGCTCTAGTGTGATGATCAGCGGTAGAGAGAGATAGAGGGCGGAGAGAGCAGAGGAGGAGGGGGGGGGGGGGGGGGAGTCGCGCTATCGGCCAGGGAGTGGCTGCCGGCGGGGAGCGGCTTCAATTCCAGCCGGTGGCACATGGGGGAGAGTTGGCGGTGCAGTGGCTGGCATGGGGCGACAGGAATCAGCGGTGGCGACAGGAACCCGGGTACAACCCCGTGTCGGGTTGTGGTTGGCCGGGGGAGAGAGAAGGGCTCGACCCGGTTTTGACTCTGGACCCTGACTCGGGTTTGATCCATTTCGCCATGTTCCCGTGCTCCAAACTGGAAACCAATTTTTGTGTGGTCTCCGGAAAATGTGTTCTCCAACTTTCCTTTTGGGTGCACCAGCTAAATTTGCTTTGATAAATTATGAAAATTCCAAACCCGAAATACACCTTTCTGAATTTGGGGGAATTTTTAAGGGTATCAGTTGGTTACTAAAAATTCTGGTAAAATTCTCAAAATTCTCTTTTATTGTGGCCATTCAGGATATGCAAAAATATTGGGGTACTTCCATGGGTTTTGGTAATGTTTGTGAATGACCCATATTTGAATATTCTAGAATTTAATTAAATAGGTTTCCTCTTCTTATTCTTTGGCACATGGATTAATTATACTTTTGCTTAGCCCCTAATTGATGTTAGGTTTAGCTAACTTCATTTTGTGACATGGGATGTCACAGCACACCCCCCTTAAGGAAATCTCATCCCGAGATTTGCAAAAGAACAAACAAGAGGGAGGGGTTGAGATGGTTACTGGTTTTGTGAGGCCAAGAATTCCGGAAAGTTGGCCTTCAGAAACTCCTCTTGTTCCCATGTGGCTTCCTCTTCAGTATGGTTACTCCATTGCAGCTTGTAGAAGGTGATAGTGCGGCTGCGCGTTACTCGGTCCTTCTGATTGATGATTCGGACGGGGTATTCGGGGTAGGAGAGATCTTCTTCCAATTGCTCGGTGTCAGAGATAACCACGTCGATCGGCGGCTTCAAACATCTCTTGAGTTGGGAGACATGGAAGACGTTGTGTACCCGCTCAAGACTTTTCGGTAGTTGCAACTGATAAGCAATGGCGCTATGCTTTTCCGTGATCGGAAAAGGTCCGATATAGCGGGGTGCTAATTTCCCTTTGATTCCGAAACGAGATACACCTTTGTTGGGAGAAACCCGAAGATAGACATGATCTCCCTTTTCAAACTCCAATGGACGTCTCCTTTTATTAGAGTAACTTATTTGGCGGGATTGTGCGGCCTTCATGTTAGCTTGGATTTGTCGCACCTTCTCTTCGGCTTGCGTGACCAGATCGGGAACGAAAGTAATTCTTTCTCCCGACTCTGACCAATTCAGTGGGGTTCGTCACGAGTGACCATACAAAGCTTCAAATGGTGACATTCCCAAACTTTCTTGATAACTATTGTTGTAGGAGAATTCAGCGAATGGGAGACAAGATTACCAATTTCCACGATTGTCTAGAACACAAGCTCTTAATAAATCTTCCAAATATTGATTTAGCCTCTCGGTTTGTCCATCGGTTTGCGGATGATAAGCGGAACTGCGGATGAGAGTGGTGCCAAGACAAGCGTGTAATTGCTCCCAAAAACGAGCAATAAATTAGGGACCTCGATCGGAGATGATTGTCTTAGGCACACCGTGCGAGCATAGAATCCGCACAATGTAGAGCTCGGCATATTTCTTAGTAGAATAGGTTGTATGGACGGGAATAAAATGAGTAGATTTGGTCAACCTATCCACAATCACCCATATTGAATCGTGCTTCTTGGGTGTGAGGGGTAATCCAACGATGAAATCCATAGCAATGTCCTCCCATTTCCAAGCGGGGTTTTTTAATGGGTGCAAAAGACCGGCTGTTCTCAAGTGATCGGCCTTCACACGTTGACAAGTATCACATTCGGAGACATACTGAGCAACCTCTCATTTCATACGCGTCCACCAAAACTTTTCCCTTAACCCCCGATACATTTTGTTGCTGCCGAGGTGTATGGAGTATTTGGACAAGTGAGACTCATCCAAAATTTTCTTTCTTAGATGCTCGTTCTTTGGAACAACAAGGTGATTGTTGAACCAAAGTACTCCATCTTCGTCTTGTCGAAAACATGTAGCTTCTTCCTTCCCGATTTTCTGGCGGATATACTCCATTCCTTTGTCCTGCTTCTGGGCTTCCACGATTTCTTCCCGAAGGGTAGGATTGAGAGCTAAATTATACAAGGATCCATGTGGAATGACACGAAGACTTGGTTCGCTTGGATCTGAAATCGGGCGGGCTTCCATAGAGCAAACAATTGCGTGATTGCATTGGTCCCTTCGACTCAAGGCGTCGGCAATCACGTTTGCTTTCCCAGGGTGATAATGAATTTCCAACTCATAATCCTTGATCAGTTCTAACCATCTATGTTGCCGCATATTCAGTTCATAATGAGTGAAGATGTATTTGAGACTTTTGTGGTCGGTGTAGAGGTTAACAAGATTACCGAGCAAGTAGTGACGCCAAGTTTTCAAGGCTAGAAAAACGAAGGCCAATTCTAAGTCATGGGTGGGATAATTTTGCTCGTGCTTCCGGAGCTATCATGAGGCATAGGCAATGACATGACCTTCTTGCATAAGCACACAACCCAGTCCGGTGCCGGAGGCATCGCAATAAACATCGAATGGTTTGGTGATGTCGGGTTGAGCTAAAACCGGAGCGGTTGTGAGATGCTTCTTGAGCGACTGAAAAGCTTCTTCATATGCACTACTCCACTTGAACTTAGAATCCTTTTCCAGCAGCTTGGTCATAGGTTTGGCAATACTTGAGAAGTTGGGAATGAATTTCCGATAATAACCGGCAAGACCAAGGAAACTACGATTTTGTCTGACCGATTTTGGAGTCTTCCAATTTAGCACATCCTCTACTTTGCTAGGGTCCACGGCTATTCCTTCCGCTGATATGACGTGACCCAAGAACGGAACTTGCTTTAGCCAAAATTCACATTTGCTAAATTTGGCGTAGAGTTGATGATCTTGGAGTCGTTGTAGAACGATGCGGAGATGTTCGGTGTGCTCTTCTTCGGACTTGGAGTAGATCAGAATGTCATCGATGAATACCACTACAAACTTATCCAACTCGGGCATGAACACAGAATTCACCAAATACATGAAGTGGGCTGGAGCATTGGTGAGACCGAAAGACATGACAAGATATTCGAAGAGACCGTATCGAGTGGAGAAGGCTGTTTTTGGAATATCTTTGGCTCGGATTTTGATTTGATGATCTTCGGATCGGAGATCAATCTTGGAGAAGACTTTAGCACCTACTAGCTGATCAAAGAGGATATCGATTCAAGGTAGAGGGTACTTGTTCTTGATGGTTACCGCGTTTAACGGCCTATAGTCGACACATAGGCGTAGGGTTTTGTCTTTCTTCTTCACAAAGAGAGCGGGACAACCCCAGGGAGATAAACTTGGTCGGATATATCCCTTGTCCATAAGCTCTTGTAACTGGTCTTTCAACTCCGCTAATTCATTAGGAGCCATTTTGTACGGCCTACGAGCGATAGGCGCCGTACCGGGTACGAGTTCAATCTTAAACTCAACATCCTTGTCCGGAGGCATGCCCGGCAAATCGTCTGGAAAGACGTCAGGAAAATCATAGACCACTGGAATATTTGATAGCTCCTTTCCTTCCACATGACATATTTGAGAAGTGGAGGACTTGGGATACGACAATCAAAGAATAGAAGGGCCGTGTAAGGGTGAGTTCAAATGGATTTCTCGGTCCTCAAGGTGCAATACAGCTTTGTGACTAGTCATCCATTTCATACCGAGAATTATATCGATGCTTTGGCCATCTAAGATGATTAGGGAAGTGGGGTATATGTTGTTGGCAAGCTTAAGTGGCACTTTCCTTAACTCAAGATGAGCCCTTATTTTTCCACCAGGAGACGTAATAACGTACGGGGTTCCCATAGTGGTGGGGATAATTTTCAGATGATTTGCACATGCCTGACTAATGAAATCATGCATTTTTCCTGAATCAAAAAGAACCATGGCAGCATGTTGGTTGCTGGAGAACGTACCCGCGAGAACGGGTTCTCCAGCCTGGGTCTCTTCGACCGTGGTATAGTTGACTCGGCCATTCTTGTGCGTGGGAGTTGACGGCTGGGGACGACTTCCATTGCTACCATTGTTGTTGTTGTTGTTCCCGGAAGTGTTGGAGTTGGCGTTGTTGTTTGGGTTGCGCTTTGGAAACCGACACTCCTTGGCAAAGTGATCGGTGTGGCCACAATTGTAGCACGGCTGTGAGGAGTTGGTCTTCACCACTTGGTTGTTCTGCTGCGATGGGCAAGAACCAGAGGACTGCTGCTGGTTTCCCCCATGGAATCGAGAGTGCTGCTGTGAGAACGACGGGCGAGGTCCTCCTCTCGACGGTACTGCAGCCCGGAATTTCTGTCCGGTCGGGGAGGTGATTGCTAGCTTGTATTTGGGCGGTGCAGAGCCGGATGAACTTCCCATAGCGCGTTTCCTCTTCTTGTCCTCTTGGTTGGCGCGGATGGCGTCTTCTTGCACAATAGCGGCACTCATCAGGTCATTGAATGTGCCGACGGTGACTTGCGCCAATCGGTCTTGCAGCTTCGGGGTAAGTCTCGAACGAAAGCAGTCTTTCTTTTTCTCGTCCGTATCAGCGTGATACGACGCGTACTGGGCCAGGTAGTTGAACTTTCGTGCATACTCTTGCATGGTTCCGGAGCCTTTCTTCAAGTTGAGAAACTCCTGCAACTTGCGCTTCATGAGTCCAGCGGGTATGTGGTGTGCACAGAAAGCGGTGCAGAACTCCGCCCAAGTGACTTGGTGACCCATGGCGAGAGTGGCGGTGAAGCTGGCCAACCAAGCACTTGTGGAGCCACGGAGCTGCTGCGCGGCGAAGAGGGGCTTCTGCTGCTCGGTGCAGTGGAGGAGGGCGAACTTCGACTCCAGAGTGCGAATGAAGTTGTCCGCTTCCAGAGGATCACCGGCTTCTCCGAAGGTGGGCGGGTGAGTCGCCCAGAAGTCGGCGTAAGAGGATTCCCGCTGCTGCTGTGGTGGTGGTCCATGAGCTCCTTGATGGTTCATGTTCTCCATGAACATGCGGAACATCTCATTCTGATTGTGGATGAGCTGCTCCATCGCCGTCAGAGGTGGCGTGTTGGGCAGCGGCCCATTTCCACCAACGTTCGAGGTGCCGAGAGCATCACCGACGTTTTCTCCACTGCAGCGAGTTTGCACCATCTGACATATGAACAAAGCATGTTAGCCCGATCATCACATGAGACAATATGATAACAAGGCTATGACATGGCGACGAAATAAAATTTTAGATTGCTCATAAATGAAATGCTTGACAAGTAAACGGTACGGACATAAGAGATAACTTAATTTCCATAATTGCCAACACCATAAGCAACATATTCATGATAAAACCATAGGTACATGTGATGCAACTTTTTATATACATAGCAAGTCTTTGGTTACATCACTCGAAACACTACACCACACGATCTCGGAGAGCTTAGGTTACCACTTAGCTTGGCATTAGTACCCCATGTACACATGACTATGATGTCTCACGAGATTTCACCCTGCGTACATAAGGCTACTCGGTCACCCGGCGTGGCTGTCACCGTCAGACTCCACGTCCATAGCAGCTGGTCTCGTGGGTGCTTCGAAGTCGGTGCCGGAATCACCGTTCTCACTAAGATCCGCGTCATCAGAGGGAATCACTGCGAGTGGAATGGCTGGCTCATCGTTAAGGATGGCGTTCAGCTGGCCATTGGCAGCTTGGAGATGTCCGATGAGCTGCTCTTGCTGTGCAATGATCGCGTGAGCGTCGTTGAGGTTCCCTTCCATGACATCACGCTCATCTTGAGCTTCTTCGCGTTGGGCCTGCAGCTCGCTTCGCTCCTCCAAGAGAGCGGTAACCTGACCATGGAGAGAGTAAATCTCCTCCTGGGCAGTGGTGAGCTGGGCGTTGCGTTGGTGCAGCTGCTCCTGCAACACGTCGCTTGCATCATCCTCGATGACGAGCTGAGCATCATGAAGCTGCTCGAAAAGGTCGGCCCGCTCCAACTCGCTAGTGTGCAGCTCGTCCACAAGGGCTGCGACCTTAGCGTCACGCTCCGCGAGCTGGGCATCACGGGCAACAAGCGTGGACTGCAGCACCTCGCGTTCTCGCTCCAACTCGAGGATGCGAGCGGCAAGGTACTCCGGGTCCATCATGCGCTTACCATCATCCATGTGCCGGAATAAAGTTTTGCAACGGTGAGTCAAAACTTAATATTCCACTAAGCACATGTGCTCAACATAGCATAAGGAATGATTGGTAAAAGAAAAGACACGAGGTTCCCAATCCGTTCAACGACCAGTAACGATGAATTCCTACGGTCGACGGAGTGAACCGCAGTAACGGGCAAAAATGCTCAGTTTCTGGACAACCTGAAAATTTTTGTGTTTTACAATTGCTGTAGAGAATTTCTTCATCTTTCCAACGCATACTCACACATTTCCATCCAACAAAGTCTCTGGGATGCATGCATATGGTATGCATGAATGTCGATGCTCAATATGACGGTTTCCTACATCCTCACAAAAAAAGAAAACTTGACCGAATATATAAATCGATCCTTTCGGTGGCACACACACCTCCCACACATTTCTAAGCAAACTTCACGTGGTTAGTGTACCTGCAAGAGATCCATTTCAGAAACAATACATCAAATTCAAAAGAAACAATCCAAAAGAAAGTCCGTGACCACCTCGCCTCGCATGGGAGCTCTCGAATAAGAGTGTATTCGAGTCACACCAGTTTAATAATTCCTATCTAAGCACAACAAATCCATGACCACCTCGCCTCGCATGGGAGCTCTCGAATAAGAGTGTATTCGAGTCACACACATACCTTCGTTGAAGATGCCGTAGTTGCAAGTAATTTAAACAAACATAACCCAGGGTTAGCTTTGCCACCTATAAGACTCTTACATGGGCACTACTAGTTCGTACCTCACCGTAAGGCGTAGAAACAGCTTGTTTACGTTTTAAAATGCTCATTTGTGTGTAGCTTATCCCAAGACGGCTCTGATACCAGCTGTGACAACCCTACTCCGAAAAGTAGAGTATGTTGCACAGGATCACCTCGAGAGATGGTTAACGAAGTAACCATACATAGCATTCACACATGAAGATTCATCATTTACAAAGATACATCAATTCGGTGCATCATATTACAAGTTCAGAGTTCAAATTAAAATAAGTTCAGATCTGATACAACATAAGTCCTTAGTACATATTACACAAATTTGCGGAAGTGGTGAAATGACAAAACACGACATTAAGTCCTACGTGAACGATGCCAGCCCTATGGCGATGGCTCACTCATCATGGTTAGGAGAACAGGGGACCCATTTGATGGTCCAGTTCTGAGGCTCCTCACCTTCCCACACGACCTTATTACAACAATCACAATAGGTCACTTGAGGAAAACCTAAAAAACAACATCAACGCAAAGCCTGAGTATCTAACATACTCCGCAAGACTTACCGGGTTTACTAAAACCGACTCCTAGTATGCAGGGGGCTGACCGGGTTTATTTGATAGTTGCATAAAAAGCTCCTATTAGTTCTATGCTGAACTTTCAATTTCCTTAAACATGATTTTACTTTGCTTAATGTAGACGACAGCTATGGTGAGTCTAGCTAGCCGCTAAGACATGAACATAAGTGAAGATCATTACATCATAGCAATATGTATCCATAGCATAAGTAAATTTCAGAAACTTAACCCCAACTTTACTACTTAACATATCATTGCCGCTGCTCGAACAAGAGGTACTCATAACCACGAGGGACGGCAATTCGAATTGATTTACATCCTGCAGGGAAAACCCAAATACACGACATACGCATCACTTAAGAACACGTATGTCCACCTTTCACTAGATTGCTATAAAGTTGATCCGGGGCCATCGATCCCGAGTACACGTCCTCCCCATGATACATTATTCGTATCCGAGGCTTAACCCATGCACTCTCCAGCGGTCCTCAATCCCGTGCAGCCACCGTGCTGTTCACATCACCTCTGGATCGATGAGTATGGCCGTCTAACAATACGGCACCCAAGTTATTAGGTTTACCAATTCTCATATTAAAGGTATGCACTTGGTATGGTTCAATACTTGTTCGCGGAGTTGCAACGATAGGTGCTCCATTTTTATCAAGTTCATCAACCAATTGAACCACAGTTGAATCTATAACCTACCATTGACTCCACTAGTTTAAGCATAGCATTTGCTAACGGAAAAGCTTACTAACATACTAATCATAGGTCATTGCTGGAGTATGCAAGTGTGTTTCATCCAAGTCCTACACTTAATGCACAATACAATATTCCTACTTTTGATAAAGTAAAAAGGACTCGAATGATAAAATGGGTTATGCACCGGGGCTTGCCTTGGGTGTGATCGTAGTTAGGTCTTCACCAAAGTGCACTTCAGCTCCTTGCTGGTCCGGTGGGATCTCCTCGGTCTCGATTCCTATATGGAGTGGACATGCATCAATGCTAAGGAATACACAAGGTTTCATGGAGTTTTCTTAATTAAAGATGGAATGCATGGCATGAAGATTCATGGTACTTCCTCAACAAATAAATTAATGAACTAATCACTCATTCATGTATATGGTTGCATACTTAAGTATGACATGGTAACCACTGAATTTGAAGGGGACAAGCTTCTAATTACAAGAATGTAACTTTTAATTATCACAATCTTAGTGTATGTCTCCTTTAACATGAGCATGGCCTAGATGTTGATTATATGCCATCATATGCTGATGATGATATGACCATGTAGTACTAGGGTTAAATTTCAGAAAGTTCATTTTGAGCCACTTAGCTAAAGTGACCATATGCAAACTAACACTATACATAAAAACGACACTTTAATTGCATAACTAGTTCTAGCTCATATAGTTAATTAAGAACCAAAGTATATAACTGCAAAATGAGAATTTCTACTGTAATGTGAAGCTGAGTTATTCTCCATGGACTTCCAGAAATTAATCTATTCCTACTTTCCTTAAATATACACATGAAGTAACATTTATATGAAGAAATTCCTAGTTACTTAACCAATGATCAATTTTGACAGAGAATTTTATACTTAGGTAGCTTCAAATTTTTCATGGGATTTGACATAATTGTACAACTGCATAAGGAACAGGAATGCCAAATTTCATGAATAAATCCCTAGCCAATAATTTATATAACTTCAATTACTGAAAATGAAGATTATGCAATAATACTAAAAATATGCAATAAAATGGAAATGTGCTTTTGAAGAGAGTTTAGGGATGCCATGAAATGATTACTGAGCAAGTTCCATGAATTTACCATTTACATATAATTACTTATGAATTTATTAAGCAATTTAGGGTTGAAACTTTGATGAATTAATTAAATTAATTTACTGAACAACATGGACATGAACTTGTTTTTTCTGGTAGGGTAAGATTTTAGGAGTTGAACAAAATTAATTTCACAATTTTTGGCCTCTTATTTCCCGAGATATTGAATTTTTAAGTTTATTCAAAGTTCACTCCTATTTACAAATCTGCCACTGGATTCAAATTCCTCCAGACGCGCGCGTGCACCCGCGCGGCGGCCGGCGACAGTGAGCTCGGCCTAGCGGCCGATCGGCGGCATGGCCGGGGCTCACGTGCGACTCGGATGGTCTCCATGCCACGGGGACTGCGAGGAGGGGGTCGGAGGGGAGAGTGGCTCACCGGAGATCGCCGGCGACGACGCGTGGCGGCAGGGGCAGCTCCGGCGAGGTCCACGCGACGGTGCCGAGGGGAGGCAGACTGGGGTTCGGTCGACGAGCTTCGCGGAGGTTCGGGGACGGTCGGCGTCGAGGAACTCATCGAGGGGGAAGGCCGGAGGTGGGTTCCCGTTGGCGGGGGGGGGGGGGGGGGGGTCAGATTCTGGCGGCGGTGATTCCGGCTTCGCGAAATCCGGCGAGAGCACTGCACAGGGGAGGGAGGGAATCAGAGGGGAGTGAGGTGGGGTCCTTGCACGTTGATTTGCGAAGAAAGAGGGGAGGGATAAGTTGCCCATGTAGAGCTCGGCGTGGCAGCGGCCATGGCGGAAGAAACAGGGCACTGGCTCGGTTTTTTGCCGGGAAGAGGGAGGAAGAGAGAGTGCCGGCGCCCGGGGGTGATCTGGAGTGTGTGAGAGCCGGTTGCGAGTTGAGAGAGTGAGAGAGATGAGGACCAAGTGAGCGGCTGCTCTGGTGTGATGATCGGCGGTAGAGAGAGATAGAGGACGGAGAGAGCAGAGGATGGGGGGGGGGGGGGGTAGTCGCGCTGTCGGCCAGGGATTGGCTGCCGGCCGGGAGCGGCTTCAATTTTGGCTGGTGGCACAGGGGGGAGAGTTGGTGGTGCAGTGGCCGGCGTGGGGCGACAGGAATCGGCGGTGGCGACAGGAACCCAGGTACAACCCGGTGTCGGGTTGGGGTTGGCCGGGGGAGAGAGAAGGGCTCGACGCGGTTTTGACTCTAGACCCTGACTCGGGTTTGATCCATTTTGCCATGTTCTGGTGCTACAAACTAGACACCAATTTTTGTGTGGTCTTCAGAAAACGTGTGCTCCAACTTTCCTTTTGGGTGCACCAGCTAAATTTGCTTTGATAAATTATGAAAATTCCGAACCCGAAATACACCTTTCTGACTTTGGGGGAATTTTTAAGGGTATCAGTTGGTTACTAAAACTTCTGGTAAAATTCTCAAAATTCTCTTTTATTGTGGCCATTCAGGATATGCAAAAATATTGGGGTACTTCCATGGGTTTTGGTAATGTTTGTGAATGACCCATATTTGAATATTCTGGAATTTAATTAAATAGGTTTCCTCTTCTTATTCTTTGGCACATGGATTAATTATACTTTTGCTTAGCCCCTAATTGATGTTAGGTTTAGTTAACTTCATTTTGTGACATGGGATGTCACATCCGGTCTCTATGTCCAGAAGCTGAAACTTGTCTTCCTCGCTTGACTTCGTTTCCCGGCTTCTCCGAACGGCTCCTTGGCTTCTCCACTGCCATCTAGTGCCTGTGGTTTCACCGAGCAACCTTGCACATCACCGACTAGACATGACCTAAGAGAATGACCTAGAACCCCTTGATAGTCTGGTTTTTCCTATGAACTCAAAGCCCTAATAACTAGTCATGTGTTCCAAACACTTGCACCATAGCTTGTCCTCCGCTTTGATCCATCTCCATCAACCCTTGGACTCCATCAAGTTCACAAGCCTCCATGCTTGTGGTCATTGTCATCCATTGCCAAGGCAACCATCATCCATATGATTTATAATAGAGTTAAGAGATGATTCCTACATATACAACACTCGTGTAGATATTAGCCCACAATTTCATAGTTGTCATCTATCACCAAAATATCCATACCGCGGGGATCCAATCATCAATGGTCATGAAGCTTACAACCTTGTCATAAATACTTATTATCTCTAGTGTATTTAAACTGATTAGTATAATTCTTACTGATCCGAAAAAATTACTTACACTTGTCATAAAAATTACTCACTTCTTGTAATGGGTTATCATGAAAATTACTGACAAAAATATAACAGTAAAAGGAGTTATCATATAAATTACTGACACTACTTAAATTTACTGACAAATGAAAAAAACAAATACTAACCGCAACTCCTGAAGATTCTACATTTCATCCCTCGGATCCATCTATTGTTCTGTACCTCTTAGAAGCCAGTGAATCTGATGCCTGCAAAAAAAAGGGAGGTCAAAAAGAATTACTAAATGATGACATAATACCATACAATTACTAAAAAAGAATATAAGGAAGAAGACAAGTAAAACTTACAGAAGCACGACGCTTTGCACGCTGCATCCTAGGTGACTGAACAGATTCATCAACAGATTGAGAACGACCAAGAATTCCCCTGATATCAAAGACAACCTTAATCTAGGCATCCAACACATCTTTCTTTCCCCTGAGAAAAATTTTCATGCCTTCTTCCATCATAGCTGCTCCACTTTCTACTCGACTATCATACTGCAAAAGAGCTGAAGAAAGAGCTTGCTTTTGATGATCATCTATGAAGGATTTTAAGCACCAGTCAAGCAAAGGTTGCAACTTTAGAAGGTCAGCAGGCATAGTGTAAAAGCTGGACTTCCCGGTGGGTTGTCGCTGAGGGCCGCGAGGATTGGCAGCACGCGGTGCGGGTGGAGGTCGAGAATCAACTGTATCCTGGCGAGCACGAGGGACTGGTGGAGGCTGAGCAGGTGCAGCTGTGGCTTTCTTTTGGCCTGGATTAGTGTCACATCCACCCCGTATGACACCCCTGACTCGCACAACACTAGAAGAATCAACACTGCACTCTTGATTGTTGCCCCTTGCATCAAAATGATCACGGCAGACACGAGCATTTTCCTAGCAAGTGCAAGCTTTATCCCTTAACTACATTCATATATAAAGCAAAAAAGACATGGTAAGGGCAAAAAAAGAATACATATAGTGAAACCTAACAAAATGCAAATAATATGGGCAAATGGGAAAATACTAGAATAAGCACAAGGGCTTATAGGTAATTGTCCATATGGAACTGAACCGTTGTTGTTAACCTTCTTGTCAGCCTTGGCAATTTTGTCAATTACAGTAGAAGTCAAGAAGCTTGCGTGAGGTGTTACTGAATAATCAACAATCATATCGCTACACCTCAGGTTGTCAAGATAATATACCTACAGACAGACATGGGACATAAAAAATTACTGACAGCAATATGTAGATTACTAGGAATAAAATAGTCACAAAATTGATGGAAGCAAATAAGAAAAATGCCAATAAATTACTGAATCACATTAGACATGATAAATTATGGACAACAAATCTAAAATGTAAAAATAATAGAAATGTTACTGACAATATATAAAAATAACAAAAATTACTGAAAGACATAGGACATAAAAAAATTGTTGTCAACAATATGTAAATTACAGGGCATAGTTACAAAATTACTGGGAGCAAAACTAAATAACACAAGGTTGCTGCCAAAAAAAAAGTAAAGAATAACAATAAGTAATTATTACTGACAATATGTAAAAATAACAAAAAATACTGAAAGACATGAGACATAAAAAAATTGTTGACAGCAATATGTATATTACAGGGCATAGTTACAAAATTACTGGGAGAAAAATTAAAATAACAGTAAAGTTATTGACTATATGTAACTTAGGATTAATTATATTATTGGTGGCAAAAATTACTAACAAAAAAAATAGAATGACTTACAATGAGAAATGCAACACATCTCTGTAACGCGGGTGCCGCCAAATCACGATCCCTGTTCTTCCACTTCATTGCCTTCGCATTCAAATCAGAAAGCAGGGCCTTGCACCAATTAATCTTCGCCAATTGGTTCAAATTCTTGCAATATAAATAATTGGCTCTAGAGATATTGGATGAGGTAGTAGGAAATAACAAGTCATTGAACAGTAGCATGAAAAAGCACTTGACAGTCCAGTCATCACTATTCGGCATGGCAGCAAACTGCTCAATTATCCACCTGGGTACATCATTCTTGCCAAGCTTTGCATAGCTCTTCGACTTGGCAGCACCTTTTTTCTTGGCACCACCTTTCGCAATCTGAGCCCCTTCATTGCAGGCAGCTTGACACATTTGCTTCATGCCTTTGGAGTCACACATCTGCCTCAAAACACCAAGAGCTTTCTTCCTCTCCTGAAAACTAAAATCCGGCACGTCATCACCGTCAAGTGGAAGACCAGTGACATCATGCACAACTTGCTCTGTCATCACCGTCAAGTGGAAGACCAGTGACATCATGCACAACTTGCTCTGTCAATAAGAAAACTTCTTCCCTAACTTCCATACGAAATGGATCAAACTTTATATGGTTCATAAGATACATTGCAAGGGCTCTGTCGTTGATGCCATCACACCTAAACTTCAGGAATTCACCAAAACGCAGTGCGGTGAGTTTTTTCTTTATTGCATCATTCATCTGTTGTACTATATCTACAATAGTTCCAGGAGAGCACCAGATAGTCACATAATATCCTTCCTTCAGAAGCTGCAAATCGAAATTAAGCATACAAAATTAAATGTACAAAACAAAAAGACAAAATATATATAGAATCATCATGACATAACAGAAGAATTTACATCCTTAAAACTTGACTGATCAAGTAAGTGTATATCACAAAGTTCTATATATAAAAAGAAGGATATAGTCCAAACAAACACCATACAAACAAACTAACCAAACAGTAATTAAAAGGAATATGAATGGTATTAAAAGCTACTAATTAACATATTCAAATAAAACAAAAAGCAATCACATTAAAAAAATATAATTACTGCTGACAAACAAATACAAAGGGATATTCTAGTTAAAAAAATTATTTCATGTAACAGGAAAAATAGGCAAAAGATAACCTAAAAATGGAACTATTTGTGTATGAATCACACATTGCTGGGCATTAAACTAAATTACTGATAATAAACTACTGAACATAAACTAGAATTACTGAATATGCAAATGAAAATACTGGTATATTTAATAAATTACTGGTTGTAAAAAGTCAACATAAGTACCTCCTCTGGATCACTGTCTTCACCATCGCTATCATCCCCCTCTTGGTCAATGACTGATTTGCCCTGATTAAAGAACAACCATGTTAAAAAAGCATATTATAACAAACTCATACAAGAAAAAGAAAGCATGTACCTTATCGACATTGACAGATTTAGGAGGATTATTATTCTCCTGTTCATCCTCCCGAGCAGAAGTATTGCTCGGATGAGATGGTCCCAAAAAAGGACCTCTAATCTTCCTAACACATATACGTGGTCGGCGTTCTATCGGTAAGGAAGGAGGAGATATATCAAAATCTGAATCATCTTCATGACCATGGCTACGGGTGACTGATTATCACCTTCCATCCTTGAACAAACCTAATAACAAAAATTACTGAAATTATAACTAGCATAAATTACTGAAACAAAGAAATACAATAATTTATTAAATAACAAAAAATGACCATGGCATCAAATATTACTAGAACAAAAACTACTAATAACACTAATTATGTTCAACTAGTCCACCAAGATCATAGAAGCAACATAACATAAAAAATCAATATAATAACTCCTCTTTGGCCCATGCAAAACTCTAGTATAATTACAAAATCCTTAAAAAACAAAAAAAAAAAAACAAGATACTATTGTGGATCATTCTCTTCTGTATGGAACATATTTACTGTAAGCAAAATTACTAAATCCAAAAAATAGCTTTGGTTAAGACAATAATTACTGAGCATTACAATAATTATTGAGAATTACATAATGGATCCTGAGAATTACATGATAATTACTGAGGACTTTATCAAGTGCAGACATGAGGAATACTGAAGAGACAAATTTTACTACGGTTTAAAGACATAAAATTACTAATAACACTAATTATTGATGAAAAAACAAATTACTAATAAGCATATCTAGTGGAATTAATGAGCACAATCATATGGAAAATTCATAATAACTGCTCTTTATCCATGCAAAACTCTAGTATAATTACGAAATCCTAAAAAATCAAACAAAAAGACAGGATAATATTGTGGATGATTGTCATATGTATGGAACAAATTTACTAGAAGAAAAATTACTGAATGAAAAAATTGATTTAGAAAAAACAATAATTACTGAGCATTACAATAATTACTGAACAACTTCATCACGGTAGACATAAAATTATTGAAGATTACAACTTAGAAGAAAAGTGTAAAATCACTAAGAACACATGGCAAAATAGGATATGTTGCACCAATTACTGACCAACTAATCAGCAGCAACCACAACAAATAGAATAGAAATGCTAAAAATTAAGCAGACAAACAAGAAAGAATACACAAAAAACATTGAATAATCCATAGTCCGATTTCTCCTAGAGATATCACTGATAATTCATAATTAATATAGAGGAATTATTGCTCAATTATTTCTTAATTGCTCCACGAAAATCAGCATAACCAAAGGGGGATCAGTGGACAGTATGTCATACCTTTATTAAACAATATTCCTAAGAAACTGTCGCACAAATCAAAATGTCACTACTACTCTAGCACCACATATAATGGGACTGCTCTAGCATAAAATCAACACCCTCAAAATCTAGCACAATATACGTGACAATATTGATACAAGCACGCATCACACTGATGAAATCAAACAACAATCACGAAGTAGAGATGGGAAAACAAAACCCTAGAGTTACCGAAATCACGCACCCACCGGTCGCCGCACCGCACCTCCGACCAAAACCCTAGAGTTCACCCAAATCCGAGCACCACCGCACGCCAAACCTAACTTCTGACATCTACAACCGCCTCGGCGGATCAAGAGTTTCACAGGGCGAGAAAGCAAGGGGGGTTGGGAAGCGCACCACAGGAGCCGAAGACGGTAGGAGGAAGGCCTGCGTCGTCGTCGTCGTTGACCTCGACCACCAACTCGTGGGCACGCGCCTCCGCGCCTCCGATCTCGTCGATGACTCTAAACGCCTCACGGATCTAGGGTTTCGCGGCAGATGGGGGACTTGCCGTGGGAGTTGAAGACGCTCGCGGGAGCCCTAGTCGTCGCCACCTCAGCCTCAGCACCGCCGCTTCTCGCAATCACCTCGCGTCGCCTCTGCCGGTGTAACTGCCTCGCTGCCACGGACGTGAATTGCTTGAGGAATAGGTGAAGAAAATGACTGACGAGTGGGCCCAGATGAAGACTAGGTGCAATTTATATGTCGGTGATGGGTTGCAGATGGGTTAACAGGTCGCACCTGGAACGGGGCTGCAGGCCCAGTAGCGTGCGTGGGGGAGTTTGGGCTGGTTCGGTCAGACCGGATCTGATTGGTTGGGTTGAATGGCTGGCTAGTTGGATGTGAGGGGTGTAGGAATAAGCTGTTCTACACTCGGGTGTAGAATAGTATATATATATATATATATATATATATATATATATATATATATATATATATATATGTATATATATATATATATATACATATATATATATATATATATGTATATATATATATATGTATATATATATGTATATATATAGAAGCATTTTTACTACTCTCAGGAGTAGTTACTCCCACGTACATATCTCACAATCTAGAGAGTATCACTTCATATTTGATGTTTCTAAATGAAGTATGTAGTCATACTAGAGGGTATATGGACATACTTGCTTTTTTTTTTGTTGAGATACATGAAGTATGTGAACATACTCACTTTTATATAGTAGTAAATATGATATATGTTCATATGTTTATAACTAGGAGTCCCTTCAAAATTTTTTATGGTTATCACTATTAAAAATCTTATTTTGAGTATGTGTACATACTCAAAATGATAACTGGATATGAACACATATCTAAAGTGGTTTTTTGAACGTGAGAGTAACTACACTTGGGAGTAGAATAAATTTTCCATATATATATAAGGTAGATTTTTCAACGTGAGAAGTAACTACACTTTTGTGAAACTTATTAGTCTCTCTCTCACATAGCAACGAGAAGGTGTGTATCATGGAATCATAAACATGTTCGCCCATGAATGAAAGCCCAACCCATAAATGAAAATCCACCAAGAAAACACGATTTAAAGCCTAGCCCACGAACAAAAAAGACACAACCATCGGTCATCTTCTTCCTACGAGCGCTGCCGCCAGTTCGTCATGGCTGAAAAACAGCAGCTCAAATCGAGGGCTAAAGAAAGGTTAAATATGGTTATGAATCAGTAGAATGGAACTTAATAGACATAGGAAACTAATCTAGGTTCTTTTCTGGTGGCTTCTTCACTGCTTCTCGGAATCTCAAGTTCATTGGAACTTCGGTGTTTTTCGATGGCGCTGGAACTGGAAGAGGCGAGACGTTAAAATGTAGTGGAATTTTTGATTTAATGATTATGGACAAAACCAAAAACATGATCGGTCTTTATGAACTCAAATGATTGAAGGTTGATGGATATTTTTCTACGTAATGAAAACAGACTCATCACTACGGTAAAACTGGAGTATGCCGAGTGCCCGAATGTTTGCCGAGTGCAAATTATCGACAAAAGCATGTCTTTACCGAGTGCAAATTATCGACAAAAGCATGTCTTTACCGAGTGCCTCACTCAACATTTGCCAAGTGTCTTTTGGTTAGGCACTTAGCAAATATGCAAAGCTTGGCAAAACAGGTGCCTTTTGGAGTGTTAGCAATAGACACTCGGCAAAGGCAAAATTTGCCGAGTGCCGGTAACGAGGCTCTCGGCAAATGGCCGTCCGTGATGTCTTTTTCGAGTGTCATAGGAGTGCACTCGGCAACCACAGCTCTTTGCCGAGTGCCTTCACGTGACACTCGACAAACGTTTGTTTTTCACTTTCTTACCACCAAATTTTTTTCTAGAGCCCATCGATAATTCATGGTACATCAATGTGAATTTTAGTGTATTTATTTATTCATTTACTATATTTACTTAAATTTTTTCATTATTTACATTTTATCGTGAAAATACAATTTTGAACTAGTAGTCTCGAATATTAGAATAAAGTGAATTAAAAATGGATATTTGTGTTAGTGACTCCAATGTGATGTCGTGTGCAAGTAATGAAAGAAATTATTTGTAATTTTATACATGAGATATCACCATGAATTCGTGAAAATACAAACTAAGTCCAAAAATTATGATAATTGTCATGAGATCATGATATCATACGTAGAGGTTAAGGGAAAAAAATTAGAAGGTTTTGCCAAAATTATCATATACGTTGTGCATGTGATAGAAACCCTCGAATAAAGAACAAAGAGTTAGGAATGAGCCCTTTAGATTTTGAATACATTTGAAAGTCAAATTTGAATTTGAGTTCAAACCATTTTGTATTGGTATTATATAAGATTAATCTTGTCATGTGAAAGTTTTTTTATTTTTTGAATTAGTATTATAATTACAAACTTTTTTAAGTGTACAAGAAAACTAACTTTGCCGAGTGCCACGCACTCGGCAAATATAAACTTTGCCAAATGCCTCCTGGTAGCACTCGACAAAGATATGTTTGTCAAGTGTCTTAATTGAAGCACTCAGCAAACAAATCTAAACTTGTTTGCCGTGTGCCTTGTTTGTCGAGTGCTCTTGCCCTGGCACTTGGCAAACTGATCTTGCCGAGACTTAACCGTTGCTCGGCCTCTTCTCCCTCACTCTCTTCTCTCTCACTCTCTTCTCCCCCTATCCCGCACCACCGCCGCTCCACCATCCCGCGCCATCGCCGGTGCTGGTGCTCGTTGCCCACCCCGCCCCACCATCCTGCGCCGCCGCCCCGCCCCCATCCGGCCCCTACTCACCCTTGTCCACTCGGCCGCGCCCGACGACGCCTCCCCCGAGCTCCCCGGCCTAGAGCTCTTCTGTTGGGCTGCTCGCCCCTGCCAGACCACGCCCCCACCGGGCTGCTCGGCCTCGGCTGCCCTCCTTGGCCCCGGCTGCCCTCCCGGCCGGCCTCGGCTGCCCTCCCCAGCCCTGCTACCCTCCCGACCGGCCTTGGCTGCCCTCCCTGGCCCCGGCTTCCCTCTCGGCCGGCCTCGGCTACCCTGCCCCACCCGGCCTCAACATCTCTGGTTAGCTATGTCTAACTACTATATTTGTCTTTAGTTATATTTTTGCATCTTTTAATTATAGGTTTGAGT
This sequence comes from Eleusine coracana subsp. coracana, assembly GCA_032690845.1. NCBI lineage: Eukaryota > Viridiplantae > Streptophyta > Magnoliopsida > Poales > Poaceae > Eleusine > Eleusine coracana. The sequence continues at coordinate 2,277,334 of MU847442.1, read as the reverse complement.
AATGTTTAGCGAAGTGCCAACTTAGTATACATGTGATGTTCATAGAAGATATGCATGCTCAAGTGAATAATTGATTAGAGTGCACGTGCGATTCTGGTCTCCACATTGTGACGAGGAGACACACCCGACATTGCGCCCTCTCTCGTCTCCGTCCATCCCGTGTCACTGTCCTGCTCCATGGAGGTAGAACTTTGTCTCTACTGCTATGGATGTCGGCCATCGTGTCGTTGTGGATGTCGGCCATCATGCCGTTGTTTTTGTTGCAGGTGTTGGAAACCTCACCATATAGGGGAGGTGCTGCCAAAATTTGGTTTGACATTATTTTTCTCATTCTTTTGCATGGAGAAGGAAGTTGAGGCATAGAGGACCGCTCTAACCACCGTCGACACCTCACTGTTGTAGGATAGCAAGGTGAGCCAAAAAGACCTATTCTTTCCATTCAAGTTTGTAGGTCATGTAACCTAATTAGACATCTCCCATTCGAAAAAGATATAGTTGGAAATATGTAGATCTTTGCATATCTATAACCTTATCTCTTTCAAATTGTTCATGTTATTTGGACAGCCATAGGATGTGTAGATGGGTTAGTTTCCGCGCGCTACTCCTATCGGAGACGGAGTTTCGACATCACCTCCCTGTTGTTCTTCGGATACACAATCTCCTGGTCATCAAGATGTGTATTTGGAGAGCAGCGGGGAGGTGTGTAAGGTTCATGACCATTGAGATCACCCCAAGGTATGATGTTTTGGTGATGAATGACAAATATGAAATATGACTAATATCTACACGAGTGTTGTTTGTGTAGGAAACCTCTTCTACCTTATGATAATTGTCAACGGCGACCTTAGTGATTGATGACAATGACCACAAGCATGGAGGCTTGTGAACTTGATGGAGTCCAAGGGTTGATAGAGATGGATCAAAGCGGAGAACAAGCTATGGTGCAAGTGTTTGGAACACTTGACTAGTTGTTAGGGCTTTGAGTTCATAGGAAAAACCGGACTATCAAGGGGGTCTAGGTCATTCTGTTAGGTTATGTCTAGTCGGTGATGTGCAAGGTTGCTCGGTGAAAACACAAGCACTAGTTGAAAGTGGAGAAGCCAAGGAGCTGTTCGAAGAAGCCGAGAAATAAAGTCAAGCAAGGATGAGGAGTTTCATCTTCAGGATGAAGTGACCGGACAGAGGGGTCAGTGGTGACCAGACTGTACGGTCACTCAAAGGTTTTGCCCGGAGGCTACAACGACCCAGCGAGAAATCTGTCTATGCCAGAGTCTATACAGACCGAACCGTCCAGTCTGCTGATTGGACGGTCCGGTCAGTACGGCTTGCACAGGGCAGAGAGGAAGCTAGCGCCAAAATGTTTCTGTACTGGAGAGAGAAATGGACCGGGCGATACAGTCAGGTGACCGTACGGTCCGGTCAGCAGAGGTATCAGCAGTGGTCAGAGCCGTTGGTGCATAGTGTTGCAGTGTCCGGACTGTCCGATCAGGGAGTGATCGGACTGTACGGTCAGTAGGCCTAGAAAGCTGATTTCATGGAGCAACAACTAGTTTGAGGTTGAGAGCCTATATAACTTTGTTGTTGGGGTCTTTGTGACCCTCTTGGCCAGTGAAATACCTGAGAGCATTTGGTAAGGTCCAAGAGGAAAACAGGAGAGCACTAGGAGGAGATATTGCATATCTTGAGAGTGCTAGTGGAGAGTAACTTGAGCATCTTGCACATCTAAGGCTAGGGTGTACTTGAGGGTGTGATCTAGATTGTTACTCTTGGTCTATGGTGAGACCTAGACCGGTTAGGTGTCGGTGATCGAGCCTATCATGATTGGTTGTGAAGATCGTCACATGTTTGTACATGGTTTGAGCCCACCGTTGAAAGGGGCATTGCTAGTGAGCGCCCGTGTATCTGAAGGACCGGTTTCACCCCCCCCCCTCGGTCACTCAGTTCTTTCAAGTGGTATCTGAAGGACCGAGAAGGTGACCAGAGGGGGGGGGGGGTGAATGGGAGCCAATCAAAATTCCCCAAGAGAACTTGGCATATGTCCTAAAAACAACCCAAGCCAACCTCCGAACCAATCACCAAGACTACACAGTCCAACTTGTGATGTACTAGCCCTAGGAGTGATCAACCACAGCAAAGAGACACAGCGGAAACAAAAAGAAACAAGAAGCGCTCAAAATAGATCAATTCTTGACTCTCATCAGCAGTGCCGACCACACCCATCGGCAGTGCCAATCACGCCCATCGGAAGTGCCGGTGCGGGACACAGGACCCTCTAGAACCTACAGACAAGACAGATCGGTAGTGCCGGTCGGCGCAATCGACAGTGCCGGTGCGGGGTTCAGACTCTCCCTATCGGCAAGCCGATTTGAGTTCAAACCCACCGGCAGTGCCGCTCCAGGTCATCGGTAGTGCCGATCGTCCCCGACAGAACAGCAAAAACTTTCGGGAAATTGGCAAATTTTCTCCAAAACCTAATCAAACAAACTCCAAATGATGTGATTTTTGGACTAGTGAATCCGCATCACATCACGACCCTAATCCTAGAAGATCATCTCAATTGGCTCAACGAATCATCATGAATTTTAGATCATGTGCCAAGAACACCAAAAAGGGCAAACTTGAGAAATCCTTCAAATCGAAGGTGCTAGAGCTATTGATTCGGTCAAGGATCCATAGAGGGTTGTCCTAGCTCATCCTAGCAACATGTTTCTCAAGAAATCTGAGCCAAAAACTCATCCAAAAATGAGATCAAAAATCACCATGAAAATAGCACCAAAAATAAGAAAAAGGGAATTTCGGGATTCAAGTGAAGAGGGAAATCTTGAGCACAAAAATACTTCTCATATCATAGAAAGGTGCTTACAATATCCATGGTTACAAGGCTAGGAAGCCACCCTCTTCCTCCCACTATTTGGAAGAGCAAGAGATGTCTCTCACACACACTCTCCTCTCCTCTGAAACATGAAGTCCTCTCCTAGCACTTTGTAATGAGATCCTAACACAAGGCTAATAGAAGAGAGGCACCTCTCCCACTAGCCACACCTCTCCTTATGTAGGCCTAAGGTCTATTGTCCACATGACCACTCTACCTTTGACCTACATAACACACCCACCTACCACCGGGGGCATAACTGTCCATCTTTTTCTTTGTCGCCCGAATGCCATCGAGCCCTTCACAACTTTGCTTGCCCTCGACGCAAGCTCCACGATGGTGCCACGTGCACCTCCAATCGCCGCCACCGGTTTTGAGGCCCAAACCGGGAAACTGCCTTGCACGCTTCTCAAAGCATGACTTCTCGATGTAGACGCGTGTCACCTTGTTCCGCGATCCTGACCACCGGCAAGTCTCTCCTAGTCCCTGTCCCTCGGGCCCCCTTGTCACTTGCATCGGCATCCCGTTTGCCTTGACTTGGTCAATACGCCGTCTTCATCACCACCACAGTTTTGAGGCTCAACCGCGAAACCGTCCGTGCTTCTTGCCTCTCCACGTGTACGGTGTGGATCACCCTTGACTTCACCCGGCATCCCGATCGTCTGGCCCCAAGTCCCCTACTTGTGCCCGATCCTCTCGCCGTTGACCGCCAAGTCGACTCCAGTGACCTACACATCATGAGACAAGCAAACACATTTCCCATCTCCTGCAATATCACCAATATCTCGACCAACTCCGGTTAGTCATAACCATGATATGCAAACCCATGCTATCCCTGGATTCCCCTATTTCAAATCAAACATCAAATCCGCTCAAGTCAATTACTCATCACAAATATAGCAAACCATGACACATATCCACATGGTTTCTCAATCTCCCCCTTGATGAGTACATTGACAACACCAAACGCACAAAGATTAGAGATTGAAATACGAAGCCGAATAAGCACATCCAAATGGCCAAAACCAAAGAAAAGGTGAAAACAAGCCATCTAGCAAGTAGGGATCACAAAACCAAGAGTTGGCAAAGAAAGCGACTTGAGACGCAAAGAATGTTAAAAGCACAAGAAAATGCTCAAGATCATGATACGCTCCCCCTCAAGTTGTGGTAGGTCTCATGTAGTGCAAAATGGATCATACAAGTTTCTTAGCATTATTTGTGCATGACCCCAAAATTTTCTCCCCCTTTGGCAATGAACTCATCAAAGAGGCAAAGGAACAAGCAAACATGCAATGCATGAAAATGCAAACCTAAGGAGCTTCAACAATTATGCAAACACGCATTTAACTTTGCTAACCATAACCATAGTGCCATTAAGTGTAAAAGCAATAGCTCCCAATCATGCAAAGATCAAATATAGATAGCAAGGCATAAACACCATGAGCTATACAAGCTAAGTAGAAAGATTGACTAGCTTAGATAGAATCTAAGTTGCTTACCATGAGCAAAACTGCCACCACATGTGTAAGTACTCCCATCCAAGGCAAAACAAGCGCCAAGTGAATCATAAGAATCTAGCCAGTTTCAATCTCAACAAGGGCAACAAGCACTCGCAGAAAATGAGCTCTATAAACGCTCACATATGCAACAGAGACTCAGTTTGATCAAGTGATTATTGTTTATCCTCATGTGTCATCTTATTCATGCGGAGGGTCGCACGACTGGGTACAGCAAACACCCCAAGGCTTCAAGTCACAATGTTTGGATTTAGTATTTTAGAATTATTCTTGATCAAAGCACTTAATAGATTATTCAAGATTATGCACAACACAAAAGAGCATGCCTTTGCGGCAAAAGGAACACATGTTCCCACAATGTTTCATCATGAGCTAAACATTTGCAAAGCCTTCCATTTCGCAAACACAAGGTGCCAAAGCCAAGACATCCTCTAGACTAGCCTCAATGCAAGTTCCAACAAGGATGAAAGCAATTATACACATGGTGAGCAAGTTCTAGCAAGATTAGTTCATAAGGTTCTCAAGAAGCTTAGTTTACCTTTAAGATTAGCAAGTTGCTCACCTGAATCTATAACAGGCCATCTAGAAAATCTAAGCATGAGAGATTACCATCACAGCCACACAACATAGCTCAAGCTCAATCATAGCAAAGAGAAATGCAAGAAAGCATAAGAATCAAAGCTCATCTACCAATGTATATATTACATATGAGATGCAATGCATAAATGGTAAGATACATATATACAAGTGAACACCAACTCCCCCTCAAATGATGCCATAAGGATGACACACACCAAGTTCCCCCCCGAAGAAAAGCATGTCTAGAAGCATCTAGGGGCTTGGTGAAGATATCGGCTAGTTGGTTTTTGGTATCAATGTATTTGAGCTCAACATCCCCTTCTCAACATTGTCTATCAGGAAGTGGAATCGCACATTGATGTGTTTGACCTTACCATGTTGAATTGGGTTTTTGGCTAAGCATATGGCACTGGAGTTATCACACATGAGTGGAACACCCTTAAAAGTTAACCCATAGTCTCTCATGGTAGATACAATCCATAGGATTTGTGAGCAGCAACATACTCAGCCTCTGTGGTGGATTGGGCAACACTCGACTGCTTACGAGAAGACCAACAGATCAAAGAAGTACCCAAGAAATGGCATGTACCAGAAGTGCTCTTCCTATCAATTCTACACCCAGCAAAGTCCGCATCCGAATACCCAATGAGATCAAGAGATGAAGATGCAGAGTACCAAAGACTGAACTCAAGGGTGTATTTGAGATACCTGAAGATGCGCTTGACGGCCTTGCGATGAGTCACCCTTTGGGAAGCTTGAAAACGAGCACAAAGACACACCGCAAAGTGTATGTCAGATCTTGTCGCTATCAGATACAAGAGGGAGCCAATCATGCTCCTGTACTCCCTTTGATCCACCGCTTCACAGTCTTCATCAGGGTCAAGTGACGCTGTAGTGGACATTGGTGTAGACAACGGCTTCACATTGACCATGTTGAACTTCTTCAGGAGATCCTTCTTGTACTTGGCTTGATGAATGAAAGTGCCATGCTTGCACTGCTTGATTTGAAGCCCAAGAAAGAAGGTGAGCTCGCCCATCATCGACCTCTGAAATTCACTTTCCATAGCTTCCTTAAATCTGGACACAAGAGCATGAGAGGAACCACCAAAGATGATATCATCCACGTAAATCTGAACCATTAGAAAGTCATTGTCATGCTTGAGAGTGAACAAGGTTTTGTCAACACACCCCATGACATACCCACGCTCTAGCAAGATGGTCTTAAGCCTAGCATACCATGCCCTAGGTGCTTGCTTTAGCCTATACAGAGCCTTTTGAAGGTTGTACACACGGTTTGGGTATTTGTGGTGCTCAAAGCCAGGTGGTTATTTTACATAAACCTGTTCCTTTATGAAACCATTTAGGAAAACACTCTTGACATCTAATTGATAAAGTCTAATGCCCTTAGAGGAAGCAAACGCAAGCAAGATCCTAATGGCTTCTATGCGTGCAACAGGAGCAAAAGTTTCCCTATAGTCTAAGCCCTCCACTTGACTGAAACCCTGGGCAACAAGCCTAGCCTTGTTTCTCACAACCTCACCATCTTCCCCATGCTTGTTTTTAAACACCTATTTGATTCATATGACATTGACACCAACAGGAGGCTCTACTAGGGTCCACACTTTGTTTCTCTCAAAGTTCTCCAACTCCTCATGCATGGCATTAAACCAATGTTCGTCAGATAGTGCATGTCCAACATCCTGGGGTTCAAAGGTTGCAACAAAGAGAGAATTGGTAAAGCAAGCGAGATGTGTAGACCTTGACCTTGTTGTCCTCTCATAGAGATTACCGATGATTTGTTGAGATGGATGTTGATGCTGAATGTGGTGAGGGGCCTCTCTCTCAGAGTGCACCTCCCCTCAACCACAGCTGGAGCTCGCTCGACAGCTACTGAAGTAGATGTAGAAGCTTTTGGACCCTCTGCTGGAGTGGTGGTGGCAGCAGGAACAAGCTTAGATGAGAGGTGAAGTGAATCATCATCATCGTCATCAAAGCCCTGTAGGTCCTCTTCTACAAAGATGCTCTCCTCCATCTCCTTGGTACCTGCAGTCTCAATCACATTGCTTGCACAAGAGTTTGATTCATCAAAGGTTACATCATAGGACTCTACGATGGTGTTAGTTTCCAAATTCAAAACTCTGTAGGAATGACCATGATGAGAGTAACCAAGAAAGATGCCATCGGAAGATCTCGACTCAAACTTATCAAGATTGCCACGCTTGAGAATAAAGCACTTACAGCCAAAGGCACGCAAATGAGAAACAGATGGCTTCCTCCCAAAACATAGCTCATAAGAAGTCACATTAAGAATTGAGCGCAAGAAAATTCGATTGGAAACATAGCAAGCAGTGCTAATGGCCTCAGCCCAGAACCGCCTTGGAGTTCTATGCTCATCGAGCATCATCCAGGCTATCTCCACGAAAGTTTTGTTCTTTCTTTTGACTACACCATTTTGCTGGGGAACACGAGATGCTGAAAACTGATGCTCAATACCATGCTCAAGACAGAAAGCATCAAAGGAGGAGTTCTTGAACTCGGTGCCATTATCACTACGGATTGCTCGTAATGCACCAGGGAGTTCCTTGAACAACCTTAAAGCTAAGCTCCAAAAGTGATGAAACACTTCATCCTTGCTCTCAAGAAAGTAAACCTAAGAGTAGCGAGAATAGTCATCAACAATCACAAGAACATACCTCTTCCCACCCGCTGAACAAACACGAGAAGGACCAACAGTGTCCATATGAAGCAACTCTCCAGGGCGTTCAGTCATCACCAAATTGATTGGTGGATGAGAAGAGGCAATCATTTTCCCATGATGACAAGGAGCACAAACCAAATCCTTATCAAATTTGAGCTTAGGCAATGCTCGGATCAAACCTAGGCCACTCCAGTGACATAACAAGTCAAAGCTCATGTGACCCAGTCTCCTATGCCATTTCCAAAGCTCAGAAGAAGATTGAGCAAACAAGCACTTGTGAGAACTAGGAGAACCAGCAAAATCAACCTGAAAAACTCTGCCAATGCGAGAAATCCCACAAACCAAGGAACCACTCAAATCAAGAACACAAGAAGTATTCGACTTAAAACGCACTTCAAAACCAACATCAAGAAGCTGAGAGACAGAGAGGAGATTGTACTTGAGATACTCAACCAAACCAACGTCCTTGAGAGTGAATTTTTTATTTACCTTTACCATGCCTCTTGCCTTCACTCTCCCTCTCTTGTCATCTCCAAAGGTCACATACTCCCGCCTCTTCAAGGGAGTGAGGCTGGAGAACCACTTTGCATCTCCGGTCATGTGGCGCGAACACCCGGAGTCCATCAACCATATGTTCTCCAAGCCTCTACCTACTGCCCACAAAGAACGAGAAGAAAAGGTCGATGGCTCAGTACTGGGGTTACTCAAAAGAGATTTGGGAATCCAGCACTTAACCATACGACCAGTAGTAGTCATCACAGTTCTTTGCACATTATCATTCGAACGCATAGGACGAGAACCACGATGGGGAAAACATGGCCTGTCAAAGTGTCTCGACTCAAACCTTGGGTTGTGAGGATAGAAGTCATCAGTGTGAAAGCCAAATCCACGTGAATGACGCTCACCATGATGGGGAAAACATGGGGCGCCAAAGCGCTGCTGCGCAAAGCCTCTATTTCGTGAATCAAAGCCATATAAGGGATGACCCTGTCAATGATAGGCACGAGAAAAAGAGCGAGGCTGAAAGTCAACAAAATCATCATAAAAAGCATCCCTAGTCAACTCAGCTTGCTTCCTCTCAATCCTCTTACGCCTATAACAAAATTCTTCCAAGTGGCCCTTGCGACCACAAAACATGCAAATGTAGACACCCTTAGGACTAGGCTTGGTTTGCATGGCAGGCTTGGGTTTTGGCTTCTCTGTTTGCTTTGGGTGGAAGGAGGGTTTTGAATTGGGTGGATAGTATGTGTCAGTGGGTTTGATGGTGTTTTCCTCATCCTTGTAGCTAGAGCTAGGAACCAACTTACCCACATTCTCACTCTCCTTGTCACACCTCTCAAATCCCAAGCCAAAGTTATAGGTTGACCTAGAAGCACTCTCCTTCACTCTTGCCAAATCACTCTCAATCTTTTCTTCACTCACTAGGGTTATCTGGAACCTAGAAACAAGATAGTCATTTTCCTGAACTAGGACTTTGTTTTCCTCCCTAGTGATTACTAGCTTGTCCTTGAGGGTGACCACACTTCACACGGATGTGGGAGAACTTTTGAGCGAGTCTCATGTAGCAACTTGGACTCAAGCTCTTTGACTTTGAGGGACTGAGCTTCCAACTCATCTGTCAGCTTGGGTCACTTCTGACATGCACCCAAAAGAGTTGGTCTAGCTTTGAACTCATCAAGCTCCTTGAGGGCACTGTCAAGCTGACTAGCAACTTGAGCATGCATGCTCTCCCTCTGTGCCAGATCACTCATCACAACTTGACAAGACTCACACTCAGCAGCACTATCAATACAAGCAAGCTTAGACCTAAGCAAAGCAATTTCAAAATCAGCACTCTCCAACTTAGACTTAAGCTCTCTACTCTCACAAATAACACTGCAAAGCTTATCATCTTGCAAGAGCAAAACATCGTAAATGATCAAGTTCAGAAGAGAGCTTATCAAGAGTGGGAGGTACCTCGCTTGTGTCAGAGTCAGATCCAGAGTCGGTGTCATGGTCGTTCTTTGCCATGAAGCAAAGCCCGGTGAAATCATCCTTCCTCTTGACTCGTGGCTTCTCAACGTCCTCCTCCGAGCTTGAAAGGCCTTCGCTTGATGTGAGGTCGAGATCGCTCAAGGTGGCAATGTAGGCGCGTGCAATGGCCTTGGCGAACTTCTTGGAGTTCTTGCCCTTCTTGTAGAAGCGGTTCTTCTTCTGCTTGAAGTCTTCAGTGTTGTTGTTGCGGTACTCGGCCTTCTTCTTCTTCTTGGGACAGTCAGCAATGAAGTGTCCCGGGTCACCGCACTCGAAGCAAATTCTTGAACCACCTCCTCTTCTCTCCTTCCGGTTGTTGTAGAACTTCCTAAACTTCCTTGTGAGCAAGGACAGCTCCTCATCAGGAATGCACTCCATCTGTTCATTGGAAGCTGCAACAAGAGAAGACAAAGCAAACTCCAAAGAAGACTTGTCAAGTGAGGGGTTAGTTCCATAAAAAGCACAACTATGATCACCCTTCTGAGAACTAGAAAGCAAAGCCATGCTAGAAGCAGGAATAGCAAGATTAGGATGAGATTTCCTAGACAGTTCATGAGATTTCAGCTTGCTATACAGTTGCTCACAGTTCAAGGTATTGAATTCAATAGTTTCTTCTAGAGCAGCAATTTTAACCCCCCAAACATTTTTATCAAGTGAGTACGGCAGTTGCTTAGCTCTATCATTGTCATTGTACACAAGATTACCACAATCCTGCAAGTTGCACACAATTGCCTCAAACCTACGAAAGGTGTCATCTAGTGACTCGCCAGGTTTTTGTGCAAAGGTTTGGTACTGTCTATTATACGAATCCTTACACATAGACTTGACTTGATTGGTACCCTCATGGTACGTGTAGAGCTTAACCCAAATAGCATGAGTAGTGTCAAGATGTGCAACTCTATCATGTTCACTCCTACCAAGTGTAGAAAGCAGAGTATTGACAACTTTGGAATTGTTCTCATACCTGACTAACTCACCTGCAGATGCAGTGTTCAGGTCTTGTGGTATAGCATACTCCTGCTCAACAATCTCCCAAATTGCATGTCCTTGACTAAGCAGATACGCCTTGGTCCGTGACTTCAAGTAGGGGAAGTCCTCTCCATCAAACATCCATAGCTTAACAGCACGCTTCTCCATGTTGGCTTCGGATCACAAAGCCGGTGAAGGTCAACTAGTGATCAAACCAGCTCTGATACCAATTGAAGGACCAAGATGGCGACCAGAAGGGGGGGGGGGGGGGGTGAATGGGAGCCAATCAAAATTCTCCAAGAGAACTTGGCATATGTCCCAAAAACAACCCAAGCCAACCTCCGAACCAATCACCAAGACTACACACACCAACTTGTGATGTACTAGCCCTAGGAGTGATCAACCACATCAAAGAGACATAGCAGAAATAAAAAGAAACAAGAAGCACTCAAAACAGATCAATTTTGGACTCTCATTGGCAGTGCCGATCACAGCCATCGGCAGTGCTGGTGCGAGACACAGGACTCTCTAGAACCTACAGACAAGACAGATCGGCAGTGCCGGTCGGCACAATTGGCAGTGTCGGTGCGGGGTTTAGACTCTCCCTATCGGCAGTGTCGATCGTCCCCGACAGAACAGCAGAAACTTTCGGGAAATTGGCAAATATTCTCCAAAACCTAATCAAACGAACTTCAAATGATGTGATTTTTGGATCAGTGAATCCGCATCACATCACGACCCTAATCCTAGAAGATTATCTCAATTGGCTCAAGAAATCATCACGAATTTCAGATCTTGTACCAAGAACACCAAAAAGGGGAAACTTGAGAAATCCTTCAAATTGAAGGTGCTAGAGCTATTGATTCGATCAAGGATCCATAGAGGGTTGTTCTAGCTCATCCTAGCAACAAGTTTCTCAAGAAATCAGAGCCAAAAACTCGTCCAAAAATGAGATAAAAAATCACCACGAAAATAGCTCTGAAAATAAGAAAAATGGAATTTTGGGATTCAAGTAAAGAGGGAAATCTTGAGCATGAAAATACTTCTCATATCATAGAAAGGTGCTTACAAGATCCATGGTTACAAGGCTAGGAAGCCACCCTCTTCCTCCCAGTATTTGGAAGAGCAAGAGATGTCTCTCACACACCCTCTCCTCTCCTCTAAAACATGAAGTTCTCTCCTAGCACTTTGTAATTAGATCCTAACACAAGGCTAATGGAAGAGAGGCACCTCTCCCACTAGCCACACCTCTCCTTATATAGGCCTAGGGTCTATTGTCCACATGACCACTCTACCCTTGACCTACATAACACACCCACCTACCACCGAGGGCATAACTGTCCATCTTTTTCTTCGTCGATCGAATGCCATCGAGCCCTTCACAACTTTGCTTGCCCTCGACGCAAGCTCCGCGATGGTGCCACGTGCACCTCCAATCACCGCCACCGGTTTTGAGGCCCAAACCGGGAAACTACCTTGCACGCTTCTCAAAACATGACTTCTTGATGTCGACACGTGTTACCTTGTCCCGCGATCCTGACCACCGGCAAGTCTCTCCCAGTCCCTGTCCATCGGCCCCCTTGTCACTTGCACCGGCATCCCGTTCGCCTTGACTTGGTCAACATGCCATCTTCATCACCACCATGGTTTTGAGGCTCAACCGCGAAACCCTTCGTGCTTCTTGCCTCTCCACATGTACGGTGTGGATCACCCTTGACTTCACCCGGCATCCCGATCGTCTGGCCCCAAGTCCCCTACTTGTGCCCGATCCTCTCGCCGTTGACCGCCAAGTCGACTCCAGTGACCTACACATCATGAGACAAGCAATTACATTTCCCATCTCCAGGAATATCACCAATATCTCCACCAACTCCGGTTAGTCATAACCATGATATGCAAACCCATGCAATCTCTGGATTCCCGCATTTCAACTCAAACATCAAATCCGCTCAAGTCAATTACTCATCACAAATATAGCAAACCATGGCACATATCCACATGGTTTCTCACTATCCGAGTGATGATCATGTGTATGATGATTGTGATGATTGTGTGAATGTGTCTAGTACTAGTGAGTGGCTAGATACTACTAATGTTAACTTGATAGGTTGCTCTACTAGTGTGCCTAATGTGATGAGTGATAATGATGTGTCTCTTGATCTTGCTTGCTCCACTAACATGACTAGTATTGATGATGGTTGTGAGTCTCTTGTTGATCTTGCTAGTAGTTCTCTTGTTGAGGAGTCTTTGCTTTTCATGCTAATGACAATGAGGACTCACTTGACTCTCTTATTTGCTTTTGAGGTATTATGGACAGGACTGGGGCAACTTCTTTCGAGCTTCCCAAGATCGTGATAGTGGAGAAGATCCTCTCCTTGCTTCCGAGTAGCAAGCTTTTCTACGTCACCCTTGATTTTCTTATGGAGAAGAGTCTCTCCATTGAGGACGTGATCGAGCTGCTCTTCAAGGATGCGGAGATCACCGCAAGCATGGCGGGGAAGAAGACATCCAATGGAAACTATGAACCATCTTCAAGCAAAGGGAAAGAAGTAGCTTCGAGCTCAAACTTCTTTGTTCCCTCCACGAGATTGCCTTGCAACAACTTCTACAACCCTTTTGGAGCAAGACCTTCACCAAGTTCATCATCAGGCGCTTCGTCAAGCTCTACCTCAAGTTCCATTCCAAGTTCTACTCCAAGCACCTCGGGTGGACCGAGCATTGGTGTAGGGAGAGCACCAACAACAATGCTCGCTCAATCATTTGAGATGATCAATCTTGCAGCTTCGGCTCCGGCGCCACCACCTCCTCCACCACAAGATCACCTTTGGCATCTTCATCGAGCTCACCAACAAGATATCTTCTTTGAACTTGGTGAATTTGTGAGAAGTCCGAATGATGACCTTTGTGAGAATCTCTTGAGCATTTATGATCTTGTGTGTAGGATAAACTCCTTCAGAGGTCTGTGGGGGATTGCACCATATGAAGTAATTGACAAGCTCCTCCAGCAAATCACATCCCTTGAGAGGGGTTTCTTACTTGAGGAGGTTGTCAATAGAAGGCATAAGCTCTCAATTGAGAGGGCAATGGAGATGATACTCGTGCTCCACTCACAAGTGGGACACGTGCTTGAGCACACCACTGGAGTCTATGATCCTCCCCATTACTACATCGACCTTGACAATGTGCACATGGGGGATGGTCATGGAGATTGGAGGTATCGTGCTCCTCACTATCCCATCAGGAGGAGACTACAGGACAAGATTGCAAGAATCCCTATCTATGAGGATTGTTTTATTGCTTGACACGATGAGGTTAGTGCTAGTCAATCAAGTAACGCTTTGGATACTAACCCGTCTTCCTCTAGTGCTTGTCTTATGGCTACCACCAGGGTCAACTATAAGAGTGGAGGTACTCATTGGATTCTTGATAGTGGGTGCACTCAACATATAATCGGGAAGCCAACCATGTTCACCACTATTGATGAAGACGAAGACAGTGAGAAGGTAACTTTTGGGGACAACTCAAAGGGGAGAGTTAGAGGCTCGGGCAAGGTGGCCATCACAAATGACCTCCATCTCTCCAAGGTCTTTCTTGTGGAAACCCTCATCTTCAATCTCCTGTCTATTGGTCAACTATGTGACATGGGCTTCAAGTGCACATTTGATGAGGATGGTGCAACGATTGAAAATGCTAAGAGAGGGCTAGTATTTAATGGAGTAAGGCATGAGAACTTATATGTCACGGACTTCAAATCAAGCAATATGCCACCAAGCACTTGCCTATTCTCTAAGGAATCCAAGGGATGGTTGTGGTATAGAAGACTGGCACATGTTGGAATGAATCAGCTCAAGAAGATTGTCAAGAGGAATCTAGTTGAAGGAATCAAGGATGTGACCTTCGAGAAGGACAAACTGTGCAGCGCTTGTCAGGCAGGAAAACAAGTTGCATCTTCACATCCTACCAAGTCATTCATGTCTACATGTCGTCCTCTAAAGCTCTTGCATATGGACTTGTTTGGGCCAACACATTACAAGAGTTTGGGAGGTAATCTATATTGCTTGGTGATTGTTGATGATTTCACGAGATACACGTGGACCTTCTTTCTTGTGGACAAATCTCAAGCCAGTGGTATCTTCAGAAAGTTTGCAAGGAGAGCAAAGAATAAATTCAATGCTAGCATTGTGAAGATAAGGAGTGACAATGGGACTGAGTTCAAGAACACCACATTAGAGGAGTACTGTGACAAGAAAGGGATCAAACATGAATTCTCCGCTACATATACTCCCGAGCAGAATGGAGTAGTGGGGAGGAAGAACAAGATGCTCATCACTCTTGCTCGTGCCATGTTGGATGAGTATGAAACTCATGAGAGGTTTCAGGCAGAGGCAATCAACACGGCTTGCTATACCTCCAACCGTGTCTATCTACACCGGTTGTTAAAGAAGATGCCATATGAGCTATTGGTGGGACGGAAACCCAATGTTTCCTATTTCTGAGTCTTTGGCTGCAAGTGTAACATTCTCAAGAAGAGGAGAAATCCCGGGAAGTTTGAGAGCAGAACTGATGAAGTCATTCTTGTTGGGTACTTAGGAACTTCTAAAGCATATAGGGTCTACAACTCAGTCACAGGGTGTGTGGAAGAATCCTATGATGTGCAATTTGATGAATCAAATGGTTCTCAAATGGAGGATGAATTTCATGAAGTGAACATTGAGGATGAGCCTATGAGGGAACTTTGAGGAACATGCCCGTGGGCGAGGATTTACCCTACGAGGCCAATAATGGTGATATTGATGAGTCCTTACTTCACCAACACAACCAAGCTCTTCCACCGAGGTGTAAGAACCAACCCTAAATGCCACAAGTACACCCACTAGCTCCTCCCAAGATACCTTGAGAGTTCACTCACCAAATGATGAGGAAACCCAAGTGAGAAGTTAGCCACAAGCCTCCCCACATACTTCACCACAAATCACTTCTCCTAGCTCTTCACAAGATACCCTTCCATCCTCCTCAAGCTCCAAGTCCAAAACAAGAAAGCATAAGAGTGACTCTCCCACCTCTCTTAGAATCCAAGATACTCATATATCAAGAGAGCAAGCAACCTATGATGCACAAGATACATCACCTAGACCTCCTCCCACTCAACAAGAACATTATCCTAGACCCAAAGCCATAAACAAGGATCATTCTCATGACTTGATCATTGGGAGCCCAACTCAAGGAGTAAGGACAAGAAGAAATCAATATAAGCCCAACTATGTGAGTGAAGAAAATGATGATGAGGTCAATGTTGCAATTGAGAACTTCTCTTTCGTCTCGATGATTGAGCCCACTACCATTGATGAAGCTATGGATGATCACAAATGGATTATAGCCATGCAAGAAGAGTTGAACAACTTCAAGAGGTGCAAAGTATGGAAATTGGTTGAGAGGCCCAAGAATCATAATGTGGTTGGCACCAAGTGGGTCTTCAAGAACAAGCAAGATGAGAAAGGAGCAATTGTCAAAAACAAGGCTCGCCTAGTGGCTAAGGGATACTCTCAAGTGGCGGGGATTGACTTTGAAGAAACCTTTGCTCCCGTAGCCCGTCTTGAAGCTATTCGGATCTTGCTTGCCTATGTATCACACAATGGCTTCAAGCTCTTTTGAATGGATGTCAAAAGTGCCTTCTTGAATGGAGAGATCAATGAGAAAGTGTATGTGGAACAACCTCTCGGGTTTGAGGACCAAAAACATCCAAGACATGTATACAAATTGAAGAAAGCTCTCTATGGCCTCAAGCAAGCACCAAGGGCATGTTATGAACACTTAAGGAACTTCCTACTCAAAAATGGATTCACCATTGGAAGCATTGATAGCACCTTGTTTACAAGGCATGTTGTCACAACCCCCTTGGACCGAAGTTCCCGAGGTGCTGATTAAGCAGACACAAGATAATACAACAACCGACCAAGTTCAAATTACGTAAAAAGAGTGTTATTTATTATATATCAGAGTTAAGTACTTAAGTGCAGCGGAAATATTACAAAGTTCAGTTTTAAAAGCAGCGAAAGATAACGTGATTAAATGTCTACAATTTACAACTCGACGATAGTAGCAAGTGTGATAAATTCGAGCCCATACGGATTATCACCTAGCAACACACAACAGCAGCGGCTACTCAGTCTCCCAATAGGCAGACCATCCCTCAGGGATAGACATGTCCCAAGGAAGAACACCCATAGGTAGATCATAAGTATCAGTGTTATTACCTGAAATAAAGAAAACAATAAGATGGCAAAGCCTGAGCTACTAAGCTCAACAAGTCTTACCCGACAAGTAATTAAATCTAGACATGCAAAGGCTAGACGGATAATAGTAAATTTAGTGAACCTCCTAATAACTATAATAATGTAAGATAACTTGCATGTCAAAGTAATAAGTACAACAAGCAATCTGAAAATTTAATTGAGTAACAAAGAACTTCAGTTCAGATTCACTAAAATTCAATATTCTTCATCCCAACATTCCATTAATTATTATTAGTGAGGTTATTAAGCTACGATGTGATGCAGTGAACAAGCGGTACTCATTACTACGAGGGACAGCGATTGCAATCGTTTTACTCCAGCTGGGAAAACCCGAAATACACGGCATACGCATCATTTAAGAACACGTATGACAACTTTTCGCAAAGTCATAATACGTGTCGATCCGAATCTAAAAGTCCCGAGTGGGCAGCCATTCCACGGTAACGTCGGGAATCTGTCCACTCCTATTGGATCACATGACCAAGAATTTTAAATTATCATCCAAGCATGCATATGACAATGCTACATCAGTTTACTAGTTCCCATATACTAGCATGCATTCGGTACAGTTCAATGCTTGCTCAACAGGGCCGACAACGGACGGGTGCGAGGTCGACACAGACCGGGCTACAGCCTTGCAAGCCATGTCCTCTGAAGGCACATGATCTTTGCCCTTCCACCTACGGGGCCTGTCCATGTCTCAAATATTAGTTGCTGACCCAAACGGACTGCCACCTTGCGAGACAAAAACCACCACAGGTACTTTGCCTTCGCCCTTTCTCATACAGACCCGTTTAGTCCAAATTTTATCATTCTTACTTCACATTATCACTACCATCATGTTACTAATATTTCAAGTACCATAATAGTGCCGATACTATAACTAAGCATAATAATTCCTCTATTAACTACTGGTACCTGTATACCATGTCTAAAATAAAATAGGATATTTCCAAGAAATGCAGGTGGGTTTTCATCCAACTTCTAAACTTAATGCACAAACAACCTATGCACATCTAGCAATTTAATTACTGCAATTAATCAAATTAATACATGGGAATGTTCCGGGGCATGCCTTGGGCTACAACCACGGAGTTAGTATTGAAGTTAGGATCTTCTTGTGCCGAGAAATCCGAGGAGGCCTTCTGAATATTATCCCCTGGCACATCAACGTTCCCTATCACAATACCGATATGTCAACGAGGTGAATGCATAGATAATGCAACAAAATGTGATGCATATGAACAATGAGCATAACAGTAAAATTTGTTACTCAACATTGTTCTCGAAGCCATATGCTTCAAAGCTAGCAAGTCTAAAAATAGGAAGTTACACATAAAGTTTTTCCTATTGCCTTTTCATATGGGTATTTAAACATTACATGAAATTAATTCATGTAGTAACATAAATATATGCCACTGTACATGAGTGATCTACAGGTGATTGATATATGTATGATTAGCAAATTTGCCAAGTTTCATTAATATATACTGAACCATTAATTAATAATACATTTAGTAAGATATAAGAGTAAATAAATTATAGTAAAATATGAACAGCAGATAAATTCCTACAGAAATTCATGGTGATGCAATATGAAAAGCATGAATTTTATGCACAAATGTAAACCCTAAATATTTACAGAAATTACTTTAATGCAATTCTAAGCATTTCAAAGATAAAATCATATTTAATTTTATGTCCAGAAACTAGGGTCATCAATTTATCATACAATCTAAGCAAGTCAAGGGAATACCAGAACAATTTAATTTACTATTTTATCCAATCTACCACTAAAGATATGAATTTATTAAGCTTTAAGATAATTAATTAATACATCAAAACTTTTTATATAAAACATGCAAAGTAACCTGTTAAATGCATAGTACTCATCACAAGGAATCCAACAAAATTTATTTGCAATTTTTGGAGCTATAAATCTCCAGATATGGATTTTACAAGGTTAAAGCATTTTTTTGGATTTTTATTTAAACTTCAAAGTAATTACGAAAATGCCATCAGTTTATTTTTTGAACTAAACCTAGTGCGCGCTCGCATTCACGTGGTGGCGCGGCTGCCGGAGCAGCTTGGGGGCTCGTTGCCGGGCTCTAGGATCACCGGAGTTGGACTCCGTGATCACTCGAGCGTAGAGCACGACACGGTGAGCACTTTGGCGGGGTTCGGGAGGAGAGGGGCTCACCGGAGATGCTTGGCTACGAGCGGCGGCGGAACAGAGGGAGTTGGTGATGATGAGAGCTCGACGGGGAGGCCAAGGAGAGGAGCGGAGTGGTCAATGAGCACCGGCGGACCCAGGCGAATGTTGACGGAGTCACCGAGGGAGCGGAGGATGGCCGGGTGAAGCTATCACCGTGGAGCTCCCATGGCGGCCGACGGCGGTAGAAGGGGAAAAGCTTGAACAGCGATGATCTTCAATCTAAAACCTTCACCACAACCTGGTCAGGACGTGCGTTAGGGAGTCGCGCATCCATGAGAAAAGGGTTGATATCAAGCAACTCACCAGATAAGATGAATTTCACGAATTCATGGATCGGGCGCCATGAGCAGGGAGCTCGAATTTTCTTCAAATACTCTCAGCTCGGTTCTGGATTGAGGCTGGGTTTTGCTCTGGACGATGTTAAACCTCACGATGCCCTCATCTCGCACTTTGATTCAAGTGCAAAGCAGCAGAACGGCTGCTTGCATCAAACAGAGGAGGTGCGGCAATGGCGGGAGAACAGAGAGGAAGAAACGAGGTCAGGGAGTGAGGTGCGTGTGGAGAAGCCGAGGGAAAAGAACGGGGAGGCCGAGGAGGGTCTGGCGACAAGTTTCGAGGCTAGGTTTTTGTGCTCTAGAGCCGGCAGAGGGGTGGTGACACGCGGTGCTCTCGTGTCGGTGCGCATGGCGTCGGGTGCCAACGAGAGAGAGAAGAGGAAGGAAGAGAAAGGCTGACGGCTGGGTCCCACTGCCAGGATTTAACATTTTCGAGGATTAAACTCGGCCACAATTTAAAAATGCAAATAAAATAGTTGCTCACTCCAATTCAATCCAGGAAAATTTGTACAGAAAGTTTGAAATGTGTAGGTCACAATGTGACAGGTGTCCAGTTTCAAAATCAAAGGGTATGAATTTGCCAAATATTTGAATATGAACAAAATTCAAACTTCTAGGAATTTAATTGGGTATTTCCTCTTTGAGTAAAATTCTGAGAAAATTCCTAAAATTCTTTTATGGAAAATCCAATCACATAGATTTTTGGCAGCACCAGGTTGTATGCCAAATTTAAATGTTGCTTCATAACTTAACCATACTTGGGTTTAAATTCAAATTCAATTAAATTTGAAATGCAACCAAAATTGAATTATGACTTGATGAATCAGAACTAGGTGCAACTTCTGTGATCAAAAGTATGTAGTGACACTGGGGCGTCACAGCCCTCCCTCCTTAAGAAAATCTCGTCCCGAGATTTAAAGCGAGCTAGAGGTAGGAAAATACAAAAGTTGTTACCTAAGATTTGCTGCAAAAATTCCGGGTCATGAGTATTTAAGAACTCTACAGATTCCCAAGTTGCTTCATCCTTGGAATGATGGTTCCATTGAACTTTATAGTACTTGATTGTTCTTTTTCGAGTAACTCGATCTTTTTCATCCATTATTTTTATTGGATGTTCAGAATAAGTCAAATCAGCTTGGAGATGTTCATAATCATCCAAAATAACATCTACGGGTGGCTTAAGGCATTTCTTCAATTGAGAGACATGAAATGTATCATGCACACCGAAAAGATTTTTGGGCAACTTCAACTTATATGCCACATTTCCACATCGTTCCATTACTTGGAATGGACCAATATAACAGGGAGCTAATTTTCCTTTGACTCCAAACCGTTAAATACCTTTCATAGGTGATACCTTCAAATATACATGGTGACATCTCTTGTCGTTGCTTTGCAGCCTTTAGATTAGCCTGAATAATTCGAACCTTTTCTTCAGCGTTTTGCACAAGATCAGGCCCGAAGTTAACCCTTTCTCCTGTTTCTGACTAGTTTAAAGGAGTTCTACAACTACGGCCATATAATGCTTCAAATGGAGTCATACCTATACTTTCTTGATAACTGTTGTTATAAGAAAATTCCGAGAGAGATAAATAATCATCCCAATTACCACCATGTGCTAAAACACAAGCTCTAAGCATATCCTCCAATATTTGGTTCACACGCTTAGTTTGTCCATCAGTGGTAGGGTGATATGCAGAGCCTCGGATTAAATGGGTACCCAAAGATGCATGAATTTGCTCCCAAAATCTTGCTACAAATTGAGTACCTCGATCTGAAATAATGGTCTTTGGAACTCCATGTAAACATAAAATTTGATAGATGTATATTTCAGCATACTTCTTGATATCATATTGAGTATTAACTGGAATGAAATGTGCTGATTTAGTAAGTCGGTCCACAATTACCCAGATAGAATCATGTTTGCGAGTAGTTAATGGAAGACCCACTATAAAATCCATACTAATATCATCCCATTTCCAAGCTGGAATGCTTAGTGGCTGTAATAAACCAGCTTTCTTTAAGTGATCAGCTTTGATACGTTGACAAGTATCACATTCCGCGACATAACGGACAACTTCCCGTTTCATTCGTGTCCACCAAAACTTTTCCTTCAATCCTTGATACATTTTGTTGCTACCAGGATGAACGGAGTACTTGGATTGATGGGCTTCATCTAAAATCTTGCAACATAATTTAAAATTTTTTGGGACAACAAGGCGATTGTTAAACCATAACACACCATTTTCATCTTGGCGGAAACATGTAGCCTTTCCATCCTTGATATTTTTCCTGATGTGTGCCATGCCTTTATCATTTTTCTGAGCAACAATTACTTCATCTCTGATGGTAGAATATATTGCTAAATTATGTATAGCAACCACAGGTAAAACACGAATGCTTGGTTCAGTAGATGAAATGTCCTTGCTGCTGTCCCAAGTCAATAAATTCAGATCGTTGCAGTGTTCTTTTTGGCTTAAAGCATCGGCTACGACATTGGCCTTACCGGGATGGTAATGGATCTCCAAGTCATAATCCTTAATCAGTTCAAGCCATCTACGCTGACGCATATTCAGATCTGATTGAGTGAATATATATTTGAGACATGGACTAAATTTCCCAACAAATAATGTCGCCAAATCTTTAGTGCAAGAACCACCGCTGCTAATTCCAAGTCATGAGTTGGATAATGTCTTTCATGCTTGCGTAATTGCCGAGATGCATAAGCAATCACTCGACCTCCTTGCATTAAAACACAACCCAATCCCGTTCCAGAGGCATCACAATAAACATCAAAGGATTTAGTGATATCTGGTTGAGCTAGAACGGGTGCAGTGGTAAGTAATTTCTTCAAGTTCTGAAAAGCTTCTACATATTGCGGTGTCCACGCAAAAGTCACGTTGTTTTGCAGCAACTTAGTAATAGGTTTAGCAATTTGAGAGAAATTTGGAATAAACCGTCGATAGTATCCAGCTAACCCAAGGAAACTGAGTGACGGTTCGAGGGTTTCCAATTTAACACTTCTTGTACTTTTCCTGGGTCGACAGAGATGCCCTCTGCTGAAACCACGTGACCAAGAAATGGTACTTGTGTCAACCAAAATTCACATTTGCTGAACTTAGCATATAACTTATGATCTCGCAAGCGTTGAAGCACGATGCGAAGATATTCCGCATGTTCCTCTTCAGATTTGGAATAGATAAGAATATCATCAATGAAGATCACCACAAACTTGTCTAACTCTAGCATAAATACTGAATTAGTCAAGTACATAAAGTATGCGGGAGCGTTGGTCAATCCAAATGACATAACCAAATATTCATAAAGTCAGTATCTCGTGAAGAATGCGGCCTTCGGAATATCCTCTTCTCTGATTTTTATTTGATGGTAGCCTAATCGGAGATCAATCTTTGAAAAGACTTTGGCACCAATCAATTGATCGAATAAAATATCAATCCTGGGCAAAGGATATTTATTCTTGATGGTGACTTCATTTAATGGCCGATAATCAACCACTAATCGCAGGCTATCATCTTTCTTCTTTACGAACATTGCCGGACAGCCCCAAGGTGATGAACTTGGGCGTATATAACCTTTGTCCAGCAACTCCTTAATTTGTTTCTTGAGTTCTCCCAATTCATTCTTTGCCATTTTATATGGTTG
Source organism: Eleusine coracana subsp. coracana (assembly GCA_032690845.1). NCBI lineage: Eukaryota > Viridiplantae > Streptophyta > Magnoliopsida > Poales > Poaceae > Eleusine > Eleusine coracana. The sequence continues at coordinate 2,254,180 of MU847442.1, read as the reverse complement.
TCGAGAAATTGGAGAAGTTCCTGGTTGTAAATCAATTCTGAATTCAACCTCATGGTTCGGGGGTAGACCAGGAAGATCATCCGGAAAATAATCTAAGAACTCACAGACAATTGGAATTTTATCCACAGACTTTTCCTCAAGATGATGGATAGTAATGGCAGTGACCGGAGATAGATGCAAAGGAATTGAGTCAATGCCATGAACTGGAGAATTTATGTGGACAACACGAGGCGCAATATCTAACATGACCTTATGAAATGCCATCCATTGCATGCCCAAAATTAAATCTATGCCTTGCTGTTCCAACATTATAAAATTTGCAGAGTAGACCTTGTGATTCAACCTAATTGAGGCTTTGGGCAGAATTTGATTAGCATAAATTTGTCCACCCGATGATTTAATATTATAGGGTGTAGTGGTAGTATAGGTTGATAATCCAAGCCTTTGTATACAGGCTTTACTAACAAAGTTATGCGATGCACCGGAATCAAACAACATGATGACAGGTGAATCATTAAGCGAGAACGTACCCGCAAGCACTGGCTCGCCCTGAGGAATGTCATCAAGATTAGTGTAGTTGACATGTCCAGATTTATTCCCTTATCCCCGCTGCTGATTTGCAGCATGGTCACGAGCTTGTTTTCCAGCTTCGCTTCGAGGATAAGTACATTCCTTCGAGAAATGACCGACACGGCCACAACTGTAACAGGGATAAGGGCTGTACTGTCCCGCTATTGGTGCATTGCGTGCATTCTGATATTGTTGTTGTGAGGGTGCACGCGACACTTGAGGCTATTGTGGTGGTGCTGGAATACGAGACTGTTGTGGACGATTAAAGTTCTGAGGTCCCGGACGATAAAATTGCTGCTGTGGTGCCGCCCGGAATTATTGTCCGGTGGGAGAGGTGTACACCAAACGTGGGTGGCAGTGCAGCAGTGTTCCCAGTAGGTGGAGCCTTCCTTTTACGTTCATCATTCTGCACCTCACGATTAGCATCTTCTTGAACAATGGCAGCATTGACTAGATCATTAAAGGTTCCCGTCATCTGCCAAGTCAACTTTTCCTTGAGTGCGGGGTTCATACCACACCAAAATGCAGCACACTTCTTAGCTTCTGAATCCACATACAGAGGAGCATATTGTGCCAGATGATTAAACTTCTGAGAATATTCTAGCACGGTCCTCCCTCCTTGCTTCAAATCTAGAAATTCCTGGAGCTTTCTCTCCATAATTCCAGCAGGTATAAAATGGGAATGGAATGCATTTTTGAACTTGTCCCATAACACAAAATGGCCTTCTGGAAGTGAGGCCATATAATTTGCCCACCATACATTTGCTGACCCCAACAGTTGTTGTGCAACGAATAGCGGCTTCTGGGCATTGGTGCACTACAGCAGCCCAAACTTAGATTCAAGGATACGAATAAAATTGTCCGCATCTAGTGGCTCTTTAGCATGCTCAAAGGTTGGGGGATGCGTAGACAAGAAGTCTTGATAAGTGCTTTGTCGTGGCTGATCATCACGGCGCCCGCCATTACGGCTCAGGAGTTGAGCTATTTGCCTGAGTAGCTCAGTATCTTCCTGTCTTGATTCAAACGCCATGGACATAACTTGAGCCCATGGATTTGGTGGCGGAGGTGGAAGATCATCATTTTGAGCTCCTTGTTGTGAGCTCTCCGGCTCACCACGGCGGGTGGTAACCATTCTAAAATTTCAGATCATACATTAATTCATATTGAATACATGAATGAATGAATAAATCATAACTTGACATGAGCAAGAATAAATTTTCAGAACTGGTCCAATAGTTAAAGCAACCACAACCACTTTTCATTCAGCTCTCAAAAGGAAATACATGGTTGTAGCATTACAAAGTTAGGCTAGATATCGTACATTCACCACTCTTCATGATATGATACAAGGATGAGTTCAAACAGCACTACATGGTTACTACAAGATATACATATAATTACATCGATACTAGTACAGCTCATAAAACCATCTAGTTCCTCATCTAAAGAGTGAGGGTGCTGCTAACAACATCCGTGTCATCATCCTCATCCATAGCGGGAGGAAGAGTAGTAGAATCCGCAGCAAGGTTACCCAAAATCAGCTCATCTGGAGGGACAACCTGAGGGTGATGCTGGAGCTGATGTTGTACATCTAAGTGGTGTAACTCCTCAAAATCATGCTGAGCATCCTCCAAATCAATTTGCAAGTCATGATTAGCCTCTTGGGCAAGTCCTAGCTGTTCTTGAACCTTAGCTAGCTGCTCCTCTCTAGCAACTAACTGCTGCTCAAGCTCAGTGGTACGTGCAGCCTGAGTAGCGTTAAGCTGGAGTTGCTCATCAACATGCTCCCTCTCATGCTCAATAGTAAGCTGAAGTCCGTCTACCTATAGGCGTACTTCAGACTCACGGCGCTGCCAACCAGCATAGAGTTCGGTGGCATAGTAACAAGGTATCGCCACATATGGGTTGTAAGTCATAGCTGACATGTCCTGAACAAGAGACATACGGAGACGCCATAAGTGGTTATTGGCCGGGTCTGTTACAGGCAAAAGAGAATACACCGTTCCAGCAACGCCGATGTTGTTCTCACAGAAAGTGGTGATGGCTTTAAGAGCAGCCATCTCCCAAGACCCAAAGAAATGGGATCCCTCTGCTGTCACAAACCAGCCATCATGGTAGGGATAGGTGAGCTTAGGAGGAATGCACACATGCACCGTATATGAACCTCCAGGCAAATCCGTGTACTCCCTACCAACATATGCAGGTGGCTCAGTGTACCCAAAAGCTTGCAACATTCCCCATAAGAATGCCGGCAAACCGGGACGGTGGAGAGCCTCGGTGTAATTCCAACCATCATGTAAAATGTGTACATGAGGATCCATCTACACAAAGGAATGGTTCAGTCACATTATTAGAATGACAAAACCAAAAACTTTTAAGGCAAAAATTATGGTGAGTGCTAACGATTAATTTGTCACTAGCACAAGAACAGAATTTTACTTTACATTGAACAAGGTGTCAAAGTTTTCACAATTCTGGAAATTTTAGAGTCAAGTTAAAAATTATGCATAACATCTTTACATAGAGGACTTCATAAGCTTTCCATAATGTACTCAGACATGTTCACCACATCAACAAAAATAAAGATGTGAAATTCTCAAGTTGGTGCTGGAACTTAAAAATCTGGACTGAGTAGGGTGTAAATTTTGGCATTCAGGAGCTGGGTTGAAAAGATTTAAATTTACAATTGAGTTGTGAATCGAAGATAACTTCCATATCTTTCCAACCCATATTTTCTCCACAATTTAGCCAAAGTAAAACTGGAGTTATGAATTTTGCAATCAGCCCATTATTCTGTCAGCTTGAGTACAAAATAGAATATCAGACTGAACTTTTTCGATGGTTCTGACCCAATTGCGTCCAGAATCAGGAAAAACTCATAACTACAAAGTTGTAGCTCGTCAAAGTATCTTTCCAACGGTTACTCATAGAGAAATTGAGGATAAACATGTCAGGAGATATGAAACTTTTCCTCTGATCTGTCAGGTTTTGATCAACAGAGAACAGTTTTACAAAATCTTCAGTTCTGGAGCATTTATCCACCGAATTAAATTTCAACAAGAATTGGAACATCAAGAGGATTTCTAGCTCTTTCCAGAAAGTATTCATATGCTCCAAAATCCTAAAGGACCAATAATCTATGAATTTTTGAAAAACAGGACAGATTAGTTTAGTGTGAACAAACTAGTTTTGGTTTGGCAGATTGGTTTCAAGCTTTACAAATTCTTTTTGCTCAGATTTTTAATCACACAAATGAGAAGTTGAAACATAGGTAAGATCAAATTTTAGTTCAATGGATTAGAATGCCCATTCCATGAATGCAAGTGAATTGTTTTTGATCCTAACCGTTCCTCACTCAAAAGAAAATATATAGACACATATACCGACACATTGCGGTATTCGTAATTTTTGGTGACGACCCGTACTCACGAGCAAACATTCTAGGTTTTCAACACACACACACTCTAACGTGGTTAGTGTACCTGCAAGAGATCATTTCAGAAACATTACATCAAATTCAAAAGAAACTACGAAAATAAGCAGTTTATATACTACTAAGAAACGGTTCATGAAACGATCCACCATGCGAAACCACGGTCCTCGAAAGCGGACCCATGCTCATAAAACTACCATGATGAGCATCCTCTATAAGAAAAAGTTGGCACGGTTTATGGAAGAAACCGTCACACGAAACCATAGCCCTCGTGAGTGAACTCTACGCTCCAACACTTGTTCAAGGAGCCGAAAAGAAAATATGTTGGCAACGATTCATGGAAAAGAATCGTCTCACAAAGCCACTGTCCTTGCGAGAAGACTATAAATGTCAAATAGAAATCCAAATAGCAAACCAACTCAAACATAACCCGTTAGCTTGTCACCATTCTATCCTTTAATAAATAGTTGGGCATATACTAACGTATCCTCACCGTATACGCCATATTTTCAAAATATGTCTAAATTGTTGTATTATCTCGGAACATAGCTCTGGTACCAGCTGTCACAACCCCCTTGGACCGAAGTTCCCGAGGTACTGATTAAGCAGACACAAGATAATACAACAACCGACCAAGTTCAAATTTTGTAAAAAGAGTGTTATTTATTATATATTAGAGTTAAGTACTTAAGTGCAGTGGAAATATTACAAAGTTCAGTTTTAAAAGCAGCGGAAGATAACATGATTAAATGTCTATAATTTATAACTCGACGATAGTAGCAAGTGTGATAAATCCGAGCCCATACGGATTATCATCTAGCAACACACAACAGCAGCGGCTACTCAGTCTCCCAATGGGCAGACCATCCCTCAGGGATAGACATGTCCCAAGGAAGAACACCCATAGGTAGATCATAAGCATTAGTGTTATTACCTAAAATAAAGAAAACAACAACATGGCAAAGCCTGAGCTACTAAGCTCAACAAGTCTTACCCGACAAGTAATTAAATCTAGACATGCAAAGGCTCAAAGATAGATAATAGTAAATTTAGTGAACCTTCTAATAACTATAATAATGTAAGAGAACTTGCATGTCAAAGTAATAAGTACAACAAGCAATCTGAAAATTTAATTGAGTAACAAAGAACTTCAGTTCAGATTCACTAAAATTCAATATTCTTCATCCCAACATTCCATTAATTATTATTAGTGAGGTTATTAAGCTACGATGTGACGCAGTGAACAAGCGGTACTCATTACTGCGAGGGACAGCGATTGCAGTTATTTTACTCCAGCTGGGAAAACCCGAAATACATGGTATACGCATCATTTAAGAACACATATGACAACTTTTCACAAAGTCATAATACGTGTCGATCCGAATCTAAAAGTCCTGAGTGGGCAGCCATTCCATGGTAACGTCTGGAATCTGTCCACTCCTACTGGATCACATGACCAAGAATTTTAAGTTATCGTCCAAGCATGCATATGACAATGCTACATCAGTTTACTAGTTCCCATATACTAGCATGCATTCGGTACAGTTCAATGCTTGCTCAACAGGGCCGACAACGGACGGGTCCTAGGTCGACACAGACAGGGCTACAGCCTTGCAAGCCATGTCCTCTGAAGGCACATGATCTTTGCCCTTTCACCTACGGGGCCTGTCCATGTCTCAAATTTTAGTTGCTGACCCAAACGGACTGCCACCTTGCGAGACAAAAACCACCACAGGTACTTTGCCTTTGCCCTTTCCCATACAGACCCGTTTAGTCTAAATTTTATCATTCTTACTTCACATTATCACTACCATCATGTTACTAATATTTCAAGTACCATAATAGTGCCCATACTACAACTAAGCATAATAATTCCTCTATTAACTACCGGTGCCTGTATACCATGTCTAAAATAAAATATGATATTTCCATGAAATGCAGGTGGTTTTCATCCAATTTCTAAACATAATGCACAAACAACCTATGCACATCTAGAAATTTAATTACTGGAATTAATCAAATTAATACATGGGAATGTTCCGGGGCTTGCCTTGGGCTACAACCATGGAGTTAGTACTGAAATTAGGATCTTCTTGTGCCGAGAAATCCGAGGAGGCCTTCTGAATATTATCCCCTGGCACGTCAACGTTCCCTATCACAATACCGATATGTCAACAAGGTGAATGCATAGATAATGCAACAAAATGTGATGCACATGAAGAATGAGCATAACAGTAAAATTTGTTACTCAACATTGTTCTCGAAGCCATATGCTTCAAAGCTAGCAAGTCTAAAAATAGGAAGTTACACATAAAGTTTTTCCTATTGCCTTTTCATATGGGTATTTAAACATTACATGAAATTAATTCATTTAGTAACATAAAAATATGCTACTGTACATGAGTGATCTACAGGTGATTGATATATGTATGATTAGCAAATTTGCCAAGTTTCATTAATATATACTGAACCATTAGTTAATAATACATTTAGTAAGATATAAGAGTAAATAAATTATAGTAAAATATGAACAGCAGATAAATTCCTACAAAAATTCATGGTGATGCAATATGACAAGCATGAATTTTTTTGCACAAATGTAAACCCTAAATAGTTACAGAAATTACTTTAATGCAATTCTAAGTATTTCAAAGATAAAATCATATTTAATTTTATGTCCAGAAACTAGGGTCATCAATTTATCATACAATCTAAGCAAGTCAATGGAATACCAGAACAATTTAATTTACTATTTTATCCAATCTACAACTAAAGATATGAATTTATTAAGCTTTAAGCTAATTAATTAATACATCAAAACTTTTTATATAAAACATGCAAAGTAACCTGTTATATTCATAGTACTCATCACACGGAATCCAACAAAATTTATTTTGCAATTTTTGGAGCTATAAATCTCCAGATATGGATTTTACAAGGTTAAAGCATTTTTCTAGATTTTTATTTAAACTTCGAAGTAATTACAAAAATGCCATCAGTTCATTTTTTGAACTGAACCGAGCGTGAGCTCGCGTTCGCGCAGTGGCACGGCTGTCGGAGCGGCTTGGGGGCTCGTTGCTGGGCTCTGGGATCACCGGAGTTGGACTCCGTGCTCACTCGAGCGTAGAGCACGACACGGTGAGCACTTTGGCGGGGTTCGGGAGGAGTGGGGCTCGGCGGCGAGCGGCGGCAGAACAGAGGGAGTTGGCGACGATGAAAGCTCGATGGGGAGGCCAAGGTGAGGAGCGGAGTGGTCAACGAGCACCGATGCACCCAGGCGAATGTTGATGGAGTCACCGAGGGAGCGGAGGATGGCCGGGAGAAGCTGTCACCGTGGAGCTCCCATGGTGGCCAACGGCGGCAGAAGGGGAAAAGCTTGAACAGCGACGATCTCCAATCTAAAACCTTCACCACAACCTGGTCAGGACGTGCGTTAGGGAGTCGCGCATCCATGAGAAAAGGGTTGATATCAAGCAACTCACCAGATAAGATGAATTTCATGAATTCATGGATCGGGCGCCATGAACAGGGAGCTCGAATTTTCTTCAAATACTCTCAGCTCGGTTCTAGATTGAGGCTGGGATTTGCTCTGGACGATGTTAAACCTCGTGACGCACTCATCTTGCACTTTGATTCAAGTGCAAAGCAGCAGAACGGCTGCTTGCATCAAACTGAGGAGGTGCGGCAATGGCGGGAGAACAGAGAGGAAGAAACGAGGTCAGGGAGCGAGGTGCGTGCAGAGAAGCTGAGGGAAAAGAACGAGGAGGCCGAGGAGGGTCTGGCGACGGGTTTTGAGGCTAGGTTTTTGTGCTCTGGAGCCGTCAGAGGGGTGGTGACACGCGGTGCTCTCTTGTCGGCGCGCATGGCGTCGGGTGCCAGCGAGAGAGAGAAGAGGAAGGAAGAGAGAGGCTGACGGCTGGGTCCCACTGCCAGGATTTAATATTTTCCAGGATTTAACTCGGTCACAATTTAAAAATGAAAATAAAATAGTTGCTCACTCCAATTTAATCCGGGAAAATTTGTACAGAAAGTTTGAAATGTGTAGGTCACAATGTGATAGGTGTCCAGTATCAAAATCAAAGAGTTTGAATGTGCCAAATATTTGAATATGAACAAAATTCAAACTTCTAGGAATTTAATAGGGTATTTCCTCTTTGAGTAAAATTCTGAGAAAATTCCTAAAATTATTTTATGACAAACCCTATCACATAGATTTTTGGCAGCACCAGGTTTAATGCCAAATTTAAAAGTTGCTTCATAACTTAACCATACTTGGGTTTAAATTCAAATTCAATTAAATTTGAAATGCAACCAAAATTGAATTATGACTTGATGAATCAGAACTAGGTGCAACTTATGTGATCAAAAGTATGTAGTGACACTGGGGTGTCACACATGTTGGGAAAGATCTCTTTGTATGCCAAATCTATGTGGATGATGTCATCTATTGGTGAACCAATGAGAAGTTCAATGAAGAGTTTCAAGAGATGATGTCTAGGGAATTCCAAATGTCAATGGTTGGAGAGTTGCATGTATTCCTTGGTTTTCAAGTCAAACAATTGAGAGTAGGAAACTTCATCTATCAAGAAAATTATACTAAGGACCTTCTCAAGAGATTCAACATGGAAAATTGCAAGCCCTTGCACACACCTATGGCTACAAGCAAACCCTTGGATGATGATGTGAAATGGAAACTGGTGAACCCCAAGCTCTATAGATCTATTATTGGTTCTTTGCTCTATCTCACCACTTCGAGACCGGACATCATGTTTAGTGTGTGCTTGTGTGCACGCTACCAATCAAATCCAAAAGAGTCAAACTTGAAGGCCGTGAAGAGGATAATGAGATACCTTAGGTACACACCTACCATGGGCTTATGGTATCCTAGGGGAACAAGCTTTGAGTTACTTGGGTATTCAGATTCAGACTTCACGGGTTGCAAAGTGAACAAGAAGAGTACATCGGGAGGTTGCCAATTTCTTGAAAGATCTCTAGTATCTTGGAGCTCAAAGAAACAAAACTCGATGGCTCTACACAGCCGAAGCGGAATACATGGCAGTGGGAGCATGTTGTGCACAACTTCTCTATATGAGGCAAACACTCTCGAACTATGGCCTCAACTACACTCAAATGCCACTATATTGTGATAGTGAGGTGACAATCAAGATGGCTCTCAAAACCAGAGATCATGGTCATGCAAAGCACATTCAAGTGAGCCATCACTTCATAAGTGATCATGTTGAGAAGAAGAACATCAAGTTGGTAAATCACTTCATAAGTGATCATGTTGAGAAGAAGAACATCGAATTGGTAAGTGTGCAAACTCATGAACAATTGGTGGATATCTTCACCAAACCACTCGATGAGAAGACCTACAACAAGCTAAGGGGAGAACTCAATGTTCTCGACCTCTCCAACTTCACATGAGTAACCCTTGAGCGTGATCTTTGTAAATTTGTGTAGTGTTTGTTTGTTTTGTTGTTTGTGTTTTTGTTTGTGCTTGTTTCTGTTCTTTTGTAGGTTGACTTCGGACCTTCTTGAGATAGCAATGGACATGGGTTAAGCTTGGGAAGGTGGATCATGGTGTACCCAAGGCTTTGAAGAATGGTCCATTGTGAGCAAGCTTGGGAAGGGAACAACTCGTTGTTGACACTTTGGTTTGTAGCGATTCTCTCTCTTTTCTTTAGCATCGCATCATGCATTGTATACTTGCTGCATTTGCATTCTTTGCATTCATGCATCTTCGCATTGTGATACCATACATGCTCCCAAGCATGTGTCTAGGGGGAGTTACTCATTTATAATGTGAGTACATGACTCACTAGATGATCAAATAGTGATATTTGTGCTTAATGCCCATTGAGCCATGTTCAACCGAGCTCCAAGGTTAAATCTACTTGTGTGGCTCAAAGACAAGTGGCTCATACATTCCCACCTCTCTAATGACCAACCCTTGCATATTTGAGAAAATATTTTGTTGAGTCATAAGTGTAGGGGGAGCTACGGTGGAGCGCCATTACGACCAAGGAGGAGCACCATGAAAGAGGGAGTTATCCTAACTCTTGACAACTATCTTATGCCTCTTGGTTCCGTTATATTTTGGTGTGGTTTTTGGTGATAGGTGACAAAGGAGGAGAAGGAACATGAAGATCCAAAAGCCAAGTTTAAGTTGAGAACACAAAAAGGGAGAAAAGAACTGGAAGATACAAGCAAACTACGAGGTGACAAAGAGGAGAACACGAAGCAAATGGTGCATGTTCACTTGAAGTACACATGAAGATCACATCACATCAAGATGAACATCTACACCAACATGGAGAAGAACAACGACGGTGCATGTCTACTGTAACAATGTACATCTTCATCGACATGAGCATTTACGTCCTTGGTGAGTGTCTACTTCAACAAGATCATCAACCATGACACCAAGACAGGCACAAAATTCAGCTCAAGATTAAAATCCAAGTGCGCTAAATAAGTGGGTAGTTCTCCCTGAACACCTAGCACATCTTAAGGGAGAGACTACTTCCAAGGTAAGGACCAAGGTATGCCTTTCAATCCTTTTTTTCCTTTGGTTCTTTCTTGCTTGTCCGTTTTGGATCATCATAAGTAGTGGTTGTCATCCATCACTAGAAAGGGGGAGATTGTAAGATTCATGACCATTGAGATCACCCCAAGGTATGATGTTTTGGTGATGAATGACAAACATGAAATGTGACTAATTTCTACATGAGTGTTGTTCGTGCAAGAAACCTATTCTATCTTATGATGATTGTCAATGGCGGCCTTGGCTATTGATGACAATGACCACAAGCATGGAGGCTTGTAAACTTGATAGAGTCCAAGGGTTGATGAAGATGGATCAAGGCTAAGGACAAGCTATGGAGCAAGTGTTGGGTACACTTGCCTAGTTGTTAGGGCTTTGAGTCCATAAGAAAAACCAGACTATCAACGGGGTCTAGGTCATTTTCTTAGGTCATGTCTTGTCGGTGATGTGCAATGTTGCTCGGTGAAATCACATGCACTAGTTGACAGAGGAGAAGCCAAGGAGCTGTTTGGAGAAGTTAGGAAACAAAGTTAAGCGAGGACGAGGAGTTTCAACTTCAGGATGAAGTGACCAGACAGAGGGGTTAGTGGTGACCGGACTGTATGGTCACTTAGAGGTTTTGTCCGGAGGCTATAGCGACTCAGTGAGGAATCTGTCTATTCTAGAGTCTATACAGCAGACCGGACGGTCCAGTCAGTACGGCTTGCATAGGGCAGAGAGGAAGCTAGCACCAAAATGTTTCTGGACTGGAGAGAGAAACAAACCAGACGGTCCGGTCTGGTGGGTCCGATCAGCAGAGGAATCAGCCGTTGGTACACAATGTTGCTGTGACCGGACTGTCCAATCAGGGAGTGACCGTACTATATGGTCAATAGGCCTAAAAAGCTGTTTTCGTAGAGCAACGACTAGTTTGAGGTTGGGATTCTATAAACTTCGTTATTGGGGTCTTTGTGACCTCTCTTGGCCAGTGGAATACCTGAGAGCATTTGGTAAGGTCCAAGAGGAATAGAGGAGAGCACTAGAAGGAGATATTGCATATCTTGAGAGTGCTAGTGGAGAGTAACTTGAGCATCTTGCACATCCAAGGCTAGGGTGTCATTGAGGGTGTGATCTAGATTGTTACTCTTGGTCTATGGTGAGATCTAGACCGTTTAGGTGTCGGTGATCGAGCCTATCGTGATTGGTTGTGAAGGCCGTCACACGATTATACACGATTTGAGCCCGCTGTTGAAAGGGGCATCGCTAGTGAGCGCCCATGTCGTCTCAGGGAGTCTGGCAAGTTCTCGAGGGAGGCGAGCTTGTGCTTTGGTAGCAGCGGTGACTCACACTGTGTCTTCACTCCAGGAGTGATTGCAGGCTTGTGGGCAAGAACTCCACTTGGTGGCGGGAGGGATCAAAACTCTGGTGGGAGTGGTCCAACGAGGAGTAGGGGAAGGCGCCATCCTTCCGAGACCTCGGGAAAAAATCATGAGCCATCTCTTACTCTACTCCTTACTATGATGCATTACTTTCCGCACTTACGTACCGTGCTATTCATGCGTGAGTACTTGTCTTGTTCTAGTTGATTTTCTTGTAGACTTGCATGAGTAGGCTCTCTTGCTAGCTTATGGTGTGCTTCCACTTTGCTTTATTACTAGCTTGCATAGGAGTTGTATTGACTTGAGTGATCCGCAAGTATGCTTAGGATGTTGTTCCTATCATAGGGTTTTTATCTTGCTAGTGTGATCACCACTAGAATTGTTATAGGAGTTGTTTTGAGTGCTCGTTTCTAGGAATTGGTGAATTTGGTACATAGTGCGAGTTCCCAATTCACCCCCAGCCCCACTCGGTCACTCGGTCCTTTCAAGGTGCTGCCAAAATTCTGTCTCAGATAGGAGTGGAGCGTGGAAAGTTTCCTCATCTACACATCCTTAGGTGGGATTAGAACCTATCCTCACCTATTAGAGCATGATAGCCAACGTATAGATGTAAATGATTTTTATAATACCCAAAGGCTTATTAATAGATAGATTTGATGTTTATATTACTCAGTGGTATGTTAGAGGATGGATGACCATCAGTGGATGTACACGGGCCGCTGAGGCTACTACATAATGGATTGATAAGACCTGGGCTTTCTTGAATCATGCATTTGCCCGGGTTAATGGGGCGTCAAAGAATTTCTGTCCTTGTAGTCATTGTGAAAATCATAAAAAACAAACAAAGGAGGTCATGGGCAAACATCTATTCAATAATGGATTTAAGGACAACAACAAGCGATGGACCGTCCATGGTGAGCCGACCAGTCATTTTAGAGATAAGGTCGTGAGACAATGCATCGATGCATGTGATGGTGATGCCGTGATATGAGACATGTTGAATGACTATGATGATGCGAACTTCGTTGAAAGACCTATGGAGGAGGAGGAGCCAGAGCCAACTGCAAAGGCTTTTTATGAAATGTTGTGTGCGGCACAGGAACCCCTTCACAACCATACCAAGGTGTATCAACTCGCTGCTATTGCATGTTTGATGGCGGTAAAGTCCCAATTTAGCACAAGTCGAGCTGCATTCGATGTGATGTGGACAGTTATTGCCACCCTGCTTCCAGAAGGTCATATTCTGCCAAAGAGCATGTATGAGGCACAAAAACGGCTTCATGCACTTAAGATGCCATATGAGCAGATACATGCTTGTCCGAATGGATGTGCATTGTTTCAGAAAGAACATGAAAATGCCAAATGTTGTCCAAAGTGTTCTTCCTCTAGATACCTGGTGGTAGACTCGACTGATGGTCCGAAGAGGCAGCTTAAAGTTCCCGTGAGAATCCTACGGTGCCTTCCGTTCATACCGAGGATCCAACGTCTATACATGATCGAGTAATCTATGAAACAAATGACGTGGCACAAAAAAGGAATTTGATATACATGGCCAGCCCCGCATCATCCCTTCTCCCCTTGGCTCGCTTGGGGACGCAGCCCACTCGGCCACCTTGTCTTCTTTTCCCTGCTCCCCTCACCAAACCAACGCTAGCGACAAAACTCCACTGTACCTCTACCCACCTCCATCCCCGCTCTAGGCCAGAGCCACGCCATGCCTCCCCTGCACCACGTCATTGATTGGCACCGCCTGGACCCGCGTGCGCCTACGACGCCCTGCTGGCCACAGCTACCCTCACTGCCAAATGAATCGTCTTCACTCGCTCTCGATGAGCACAGCGTCGTCAGCCCCTCCTGCCCGCACAAGTAACCCTGCCCTGCTCACCACTTTCATGTGCACTCGACCAAGCTAGCACTGCCGCTACCGAGCGATCGTGTCCACAACACTCTGCACGATGCCACCTGCCTGTGTTGCTTAATGCGACTCGTCTCTGCCGGCCGTCGCCTAACTCTTGATTTCACTGCATAGCGAGCGGACATGTCATCTCGCACCCACAGGGACTGGTTGTTTCACCCCCCCCCCCCCCCCGCCTTCACTCCCCTGCACTAACCCGCCCAGCACATACCTGCCTTCTCCCGGCCCAGTTTTGCCAGCCAATCTGATAAAGGGCCCATGACCCATAGATCCCTGTGAGGTTAATAATAGGTCCATAGAATTTGAAACATCGCCCCGCCTCTAGCACCCTTAGATGTCCATTTTCCTCGTTGTTGCTAGTGAGTCACCGTGATTAGAGTCAAAAACACACGGATTCCTTGCAAGGAGAACCAATCAATCACAGACAGAAATTTCCTACATAGCGACCTCGTCTACTGAGCTTCCAACACCTCAGCATCAGGAATGAGAATGAAATTTCTTTCGCTCGATGTTTGAACTCACCAAACACAGAGACCTTCGCCGTTGAGCTCACCAGTGACCATCCACGCGTCAATCATACCCACTACCCGTTGCGGCTATCAGTCATCCCCCATCAATCGCGCGTACGATACCCACTCTACTAAAGCCGGAAATGGTGCTGCAACCCACCAACATTCACCGGCACATGCGTGCCCAGTGCAACAGCTATAGAACAGGGAAGCGTCCTCTCAGTACCACCACCATGATTCTGCAAGAACATCCGGCTCTCAGCTATAAATACGACACTTGAGTCTATCGCCACAATAACCAAGCAAATACCACTCCACACCTCCACTGTTTCATCCGGCAAACTGCCCGACTCCATTTTTAGCCAAGCCTTCAGAAGAAAGCAGAGTCGCAACACAATCCCAACAATTTGCTCACTTTGGGATGTAGTGCTTTGGACCTACATAGTGTTCTTTGCCGTCATGGCCTGCTGGATGAGATGCTACGTCAACCGCCCACTGATTTATCGTCCTATGACCGACCATGAGCAGTGAATGTTTCCTACCACAAAGCAAGTTGTAATCGTAGCATTTCCATTATCTATCGAATAAAGTCATTTCAGAGTGCTTCTAGATCTTATCACCCTCATGGGTAGTCAACTCTCTTCTACCCACTTAAAATTCTTTTAAGTGTGGTAGATCGAACCGAGTTAAGTAGCCCAACGGAAAAAAAAATCAAAATCATTCAGAGTTGTTACCTGCTATCGCAGATCATTCAGTTGTAGATGACAATTACAAATAGTTTGGATAAGATCATCATAAACCTTGGGACCCGGATAGACAGAGAACTCTGCTCAAAGAATTGCCAACGTATAGAAGTACCACTAGGCGTGAAAGACGATGAGAGAAACCTTTGAATACTATTAGTATAGAGCATGAAGACAGAGAGTGTAGAGAAGGAGGTCAAGAATCATCAAAAACCGACATCTACTCCAATCTCGAGGACGGGATTCTTTTAAGTGGGGTAGATCTGTAACACCCCAAAAATTAAGAAACTTAAAAATTAGAGTTAGTTAATGTTTTTCCCTAACTTCTAATCTTACCTCCGAACAAAATTTTCCTTTCAGAATAAATTGCAACAAAATAAAAACTAGAAGTAGCAAGGAAATTTTTCCAAAAAAAATATGTGCTCAAGTTCTTGTTAGCTTGTGTGCCTTTCCCTAGTCGAGATTTGTTTTGTCATTTTGAATTTTTATTTGAATTCGCATTTGAATTTTCAATCAAACCAAAAACCTAGAGAAATGTTTAAACCCATCTATTGTTCCCCAGGCCGAAACCCACTTTTCCCTCCCTCACACAGCCCAGCCTTCCCCATCCTGCATGGGCTGGCCCCGTGTCATCCCTTCTCCCCTCGGCCCGCTCGCGGTCGCAGCCCACCCGGCCACCTCATCTTCTTCTTCCCCGCTCCTCTCACCGAACCAACGCCAGCCACCATTACTCCACTGTATCTCTACCCGTCGCCATCCCGGCTCTGCGCCAGAGCTGCACCGCAACACCGATCAGCACCGCCCGGACCCACGCGCGCCCGTGACACTCTGCTGGCCACAAGTACCCTCACTGCCGCATGCATCGTCTTCACTCGCTCCCAACAAGCACAGCGCCATCGGCCCCTCCTGCCCGCACAGGTGACCCTGCCACCGCTCACCGCTTTCACGCGCACCCCGCCAAGCTAGCGCTGCTGCTGCCAAGCAATTGTGTCCACAACGCTCTGCATGATGCCGCCTTGCTCTGTCACTCGACGCGACTCATCTCTGCCGGCCGTCGCCTAACTCCTGAATTCCCCATGTAGCGAGCGGCCATGTCATCTCGCGCCCACAGGGACTGGTCGTCTCACCCCTCCCCCCTCCCCCCGCCTTCACTCCCCTGCACTAACCCGCTCCCTATCGCTCAGCCCATGCCGTCGCCTCTCTTCATTAGCGCCACGACACTGCCTCATTGCCCGATGAACATAGCGCCGCCCTGAGGCTGACCAACGTGCCCGGATAAGCGCTCCATCATGATGCCATTACTCCCGCCCCGCCAACGTGTCTAGTCAAGTGCGCCTGATGGCGCCGCCCTCCTACTCCCAGCCTCGTGCCGCGACATCGCCATGCCGTGCACGCCACCCCACCATCAATTGCAACCGACGAGCACAACGCTGGCACTAGTGACAAGACCTCACCTCTCCCTTAGCGATCAAGCTGACTCGTCGTGTCGCTCTGCCACCGCTCGCGCCTGCCTAAGCCGCCTTCAATCGCCGTCGCACCCGCACACTGTTGTTGCCACTGAAATTTGACCGGTCCTAGTGATCAGCTACGTGGTGTCAGAATCGGCCAAGCCAAAGAAAGCCCAACGACCAAAAAAAATAAAGTGGGTCTGTTAGGGTTGTTTTTATCTTTTTTAATTTCAGTTTAAAATCAGTTTAGAAATAAACCAAGTCGGTTTGTTTAAGAGTCCTGATCGAGTCTGGTCAGAACCCCTATCATGGGGTTATAAATATGTAATATGATCTATACGAGAAAAATAACACTTTTTTTAATATAATTTGATACATCGCCAACCTTTCCTACTCGACAAAATCCTCGTCTCGCACAGGCTGCATCGGCTCCGATCTCGGTGAGAGACTTGGATTAGTCAAACCCGGTAATTCTATCAACTTCAACTAGTACTTTCTCATTGATTTGATATTCTAGTTGTTATCTGTAGAATTACTAGTTATCTAGTAATTAGATCTTTATTTAGCTCGTACTATCAACTTAGATTGCAGTACTGTCTCGGTTAGGTCCGATCTTCTGTGATTTTGGTAGATTGCGCGAGGTGGATTTAGATCTTTTATTCGAGCCACTTTATGGATTTTATCTATAATTGAATTAAATCTAGCTTTATTTACCGTGTTTGAGCATTGTCTCGATTAGGTTTGATGTGCTTCAATCAGCAAGGCTGCATCAATTTTGATCTCTTGCTGGGTGAACAGGGCTAGATTTGATTCAGTTACTGGTAGAGTCGATACAGTCCTATCGGGATGTTTAGCCGATAGGTTATCATGGTTCAATCGACTTTCTAGTGCTTAGTCTGATTATATTACTCATTCTGTAAGTCGTTTCCCCCCTTAACAAAATAGGTTTGATTTGTGATTTTTGAGCATATTAGCAATACCAGCTATCAGATCTATCGAATTAGCACTATCGACAGAGCGGATTTATGCATACTTACCATAGATCTATCGACTCCGCTCTATCAACTTTAGTCTATTGTATTGACTTGGCCAGATATTTCATGAATACCATGGGTCTATCGACTCTGGCCTGTCATTTCGATTTCTTATCGGCATCTATGATTTAAAATTGTTTGTTGAATTAAATTTTGCTGATAAGCCAATATAATCAGTGAATTAGTTTAAATTTATCTATTTTTTATTCCTATTAGTAGCATCGGCTGATTTCACAAACATTGACTATTGGCTTTCTTCATCGGCCTGTCCTAGGCTGGTGACCCACGGAATTTGTAGAGAAAATCGACTGGCACGCCCCGGTTTGTCGTAATGAGCCTCACTGGAGTTAAGCAGATCTCCCAGGTCACGTGTGGCGATTTTCACGTCAACATGCTTTTTGGCACGCCCGATGGGACCAAGAACTTGAAGCTTCACATTATGTCTAAGCTTGGAATGCCAAAAGAGCTTGAAGCACCACAACCAAAGAAGAATATTAGTGTGGAACTGAAGAATGAACATATGCTGCCCGTTGATAAAGGTGATCCGAGTGATGAGATCAAGGCACAAATCGATGAAAGAGTTGCTCAGTTTGAGAATTTTCTATTGGGGACTTTCAGCAAGACTCGACATGGAAAAATCATACAGAAAGGGAAATTACCTATTGCTGCCTTGATTGAACACAAAGTTGAGAAACAAATTGTTAACAAGTAGATGGAAGTGATCGAGGATGAGGCTCTGAACAACATGATCCATACCGCAGTACATCATGTGTTAATTAATCAGTCACCTATGCTGGTTAATGCTTTGAGGAATTGGATCATACAAACAGTGGAGGGTTGCGTTTACGATTATTCAGCACGTGGACCGGTATATTTTACTGTGGATGGAAATGTGTCCCGGTCTGCGACTGAAATCCCTAGCCTCCAATGTGCTGGTACAAGTACGACAACTCCTGCGATGAGTTTAGAATCATTGCCGACAGAGACTACTACACCTCCGAAGAATGATGATGGTAGTACAATGGGAAGAGTTTCACGTAGAATAATATTGCAGAAAACTACCCCGTAAACACAGCCATAGCACTACAGACAAGAGGCAGCAGAGCCAAATGTGACATATAGTACTGCACGTAACATGCAGCCAAGTATGTTTGGTATGCCATTGTCATCTGCTTTACCAGGGGAGTTAGGAGGCCAGCATATAGTTGTTAACTTTGGATCATAGAGAGCTATGCGGGTGCCTGCATCTGATTTTGCATCAACTGTTCAAAATGTTGATGCTTCAATCGATGACTAGGCAATGAAGATTGCTGATGTAATGAGAGAGCAATTTGGATTAAAGCCAAAGCAACAGACTTATATGTATCAACCTCCATATCCACCCAATTATGATTTGATTCCTATACTAAGTCGATATAGGCCACCAGAATTTACTAAGTTTACTGGACAAAATAATACCATAACTGTTGAGCATAACAACCAATTTTCAGTGCAGTGTGGAGAAGCTGAAGCTACTGAAGCATTGAAAATCAGGTTGTTTCCTCTATCCTTGTCCGGATTGGCTTTTTCTTGGTTTGCATCATTGCCCCCTAATTCAATCATCACTTGGGCTGATCTTGAACAAAAATTTCACAAGTATTTCTTTGCCAAAACTAGGGAGATGTGGTTGTCAGATCTAATTGTTGTAAGATAGAAAGCTAATGAGTCTGTACATGATTATATGCAAAGGTTAAGAGAAGTGTGCAACAAATGTTTCAACTTGCAATTGACTGATACTCAGATGGCAGAAATAGCTTTCAATGGTTTAGTTGCGCCTTTAAGGGAGAAGTTTCCCTCAACCGAGTTTGAAAGCCTGTCCCAACTAGTACATAAGGTGTCTATTCAAGAGAACCTCACTCGAGGGGCATAGTCTAGGCCGATTCAAGTTAATTACAATGATTATGAGTTTGAGTCTGATGAAGATGCTTAAGAAGTCAATATGGCTGAGTGGACTAGAAACAAGAATGTATTATCGTGCCCTTGGGTGAAAAAGAATGAGCCAAAAGAAAAGTATGACTTTGATATCACCAAGATCGACAAGATATTTGATATGTTGTTGCAGGAGAAGCACATTCAGTTGCCATCTAATCATGCGATACCACCTGCTAAAGAATTGAAGAAGATGAGATACTGCAAGTGGCACAATTCACCCTCTCATAGTACTAATGATTGTAAAGTTTTTAGGAGGCAGATTCAAATGACGATTGAATAGGGCAAGATAAAGTTCACCAAAGGTACTATGAAGATCGACGGACATCCTTTCCCTGCAAATGTCAACATGGCTGGTATCGATAACGTGGAAGCATTCATTAAACAATACCAGAGGAAGAGAGATAGGGAAGTGAAGGAGTCACAGTCTGATGAACACTAGGAGTGCCCATTCTTTCTGTACTGCTGGGATCATGATATGAAGTTGCCATCAATCAACAATTGTCCTGGATGTAGTAAGTGCACGGAGCAAATGTATAGGGGGACCCCAAAGAGTCATCGACACCAGTATCGACATGACCTTAGAGAGTCGATGGTGGATTCAACTGATGGAAAGGATAGAGTTTCTGGTTTGATTGACTTGGAGCAAAGGAAACAGGAAAGGAAGTCAGGTTTGACAAAGAAGTCAATGAGGAGATGCATGAAGAACAAGAGCATGCTGATCAGTGGTGTCCATCTGGTATTTTCTCTAGGAGTCAGAAGCGCATGATATAGAGGATGCGTTGCAGACAGATAAGAGCTGGTAAATATTATTATGATGAAGATGATGATCAGCCACCAAAGAAGGTCTGGAGGCCAAAAGTGAAATTGCAAATACAAGAACCAAGTGCTACAGTGGGCATGGTGATGATGTTGCCTTAGGAATTTATGCCTTCAGAAAAAAGAATTGTCTGCTGATGAAGAGAGTGAACCACAACTTATATTTGTTACTCAGCAAACAATATTTGATAAACCAGACGAGTCTAGACATCAGCATTTGATGGCTTTGTACCTAAAGGGGTTTGTTAATGGGATGCAGATGGGAAAGATGATGGTCGATGGAGGTGCTATAGTAACTATTATGCCGATCACTACTATCAAAAAGTTAGGGAAGACTAAAGATGATTTGATCGACACAAACAAGATTATGAAGGGATTATGGTGGTCATACTATGACAGCTAAAGTAGTCTTGAATGTGGAACTCACAATCGGCAGTAAAACTTTGCCGGTTACTTTCTTTGTTATTGATGGAATGGGAACCTACAGCCATCTGTTGGGTCATGATTGGATACATGCAAATTGCTATGTTCCATTAACAATGCACCAGTCTCTAACCTAGTGGATTGGTGATCAAGTAGAGGTAATCCTGGCCGATGAAACCGTCAATGTTGCATTGGCCGATTTAGTACCATGGCATGCAAATGATTTGGAATGTTTGTCTGGCAAGATCTGGGATAGGGACTACGTTAAGATTACTACATAGGGTCTTGAGGTAGTGGACCTGTTGAATTCTAAATTGTTTCTCTAACAAGCACCCCAATGGAGTTTGCAGAAGATGAGAAGTTGGGAAAAGGATTTATGTCGGCTGATGAGCTACAAGAAGTTGATATAGGGGATGGTGACAAACCGAGGCCAACATTTATCAGTAAGAAGTTAGATGGAGATTTTCAAATTGAATTAATAAAATTATTAAAAGAATATCAAGATTGTTTTGCTTGGGATTATTCTGAGATGCCCGACTTGAGCCAATGAATCATTGAGCATCAGTTGCCTATCAAACCTGGATATCGACCTTATAAGCAACCCCCAAGGAGAATCGATTTGAAGATTTATGACGATGTCAAGGCTGAGATTACTATGTTATATGATGCTAAGTTCATTAGACCTTGCCGATATCTAGAGTGGGTTTCAAACATTGTGCCTGTTTTTAAGAAGTGGCAAATTAAGGTTTGTATCGACTTTCACCCATTGAATAGGGCCACCCCAAAAGATGATTATTCGATGCCGATAGCAGATCTTTTGGTTGATGCATTAGCTGGGCAAAAGATTGTTAGTTTTATGGATGGTAATGCTGGTTATAATCAGATTTTCATGATAGAAGAAGATATACTGAAGACTGCTTTTAGGTGTCCGGGTGTAATTGGATTATATGAATGGGTGGTCATGACATTTGGATTGAAGAATGCTGGAGCCACATATCAGAGATCAATGAATTATATATTCCATGATCTGATTGGCAGATTAGTAGAGATATATATTGATGATGTGGTGGTTAAATCCAGAAGGATACAAGATCATATAGCCAATTTGTAGGAAGTGCTCGAGAGAACTAGAAAGTATGCCTTAAAAATGAATCCCAAAAAGTTTGCCTTTAGCTTATCGGTTGGTCAATTTCTTGGTTTTATTATTGTAAGCTTCATGACCACTGATGATGAAATCCCTAAGGTATGAATGTTTTGGTGATAGATGACAACTATGAAATTATGGGCTAATATCTACATGAGTGTTGTCTATGTAGGAACCTTCATTAATTCTCTACTACAAATCATATGGATGATGGTTGCCTTGGCGATTGATGACAAGGACCACAAGCATGGAGGCTTGATGAGCTTGATGGAGTCCAAGGGTTGATGAAGATGGATCATGGCTAAGGACAAGCTACAGAGCACGTGTTTGGTACACTTGCCTAGTTGTTAGGGCTTTGAGTCCATAGGAAAAACCATACTATCAAGGGGGTCTAGGTCATTCTCTTAGGTCATGTCTAGTCGGTGATGTGCAAGGTTGCTCGGTGAAATCACAGGCTCTAGTTGATAGTGGAGAAGCCAAGGAGCTATTCGGAGAAGCTGGGAAACGAAGTCAAGCGAAGACGAGGAGTTTTGGCTTCGGATTGAAGTGACCGGATAGAGGCGTCAATGGTGACCGGACTGCATGGTCACTCTGAGATATTGTCTAGAGGCTACAGCGAGCAGCGAGGAAACTGCCAAGTCTGGGATGCTCTAGTGACCGGACGGTCCGGTTAGTAGAGATCGACTTGGGCAGCGAGGAAGCCAGCGACGAAAATGTATCTGGATTGGAGAGAGAAATGGACCAGACGGTTCGGTCAAGGGACCATATGGTCTGATCAGTAGAGGAATCAGCAGTGGTCAGAGCCGCCAGTGCACAGTGTTGTAGTGATCAGACTATCCGGCCAGGAAGTGACCAGATTGTATGGTCAGTAGGCCCACAAAGCTAATTTCGTGGAGCAACGACTAGTTTGAGGTTGGTAGCCTATATAATTTTGTTGCTGGGGTCTTTGTGACCTCTCTTGGCCAGTGGAATACCTGAGAGCATTTGGTATGGTCTAAGAGGAAAAGAGGAGAGCACTAGGAGAGGATATTGGATATCTTGAGAGTGCTAGTGAGAGTAACAAGGAGCAATCTTGCACATCTAAGGCTAGGGTGTCCTTGAGGGTGTGATCTAAGTTGTTACTCTTGGTCTATGGTGAGACCTAGAGCGGTTAGGTGTTGGTGATCGAGCCTATCGTGATTGGTTGTGAAGGCCGTCACATGTTTGTACACGGTTTAAGCCCACCATTGGAAGGGCATCAAGAGTGAGCACCCGTGTCGGCTCGGGGATTCCAGAAAGTTCTCGAGGGAGGAAAGCTTGTGCTTTGGTAGCAGCAGTGACGCACACCATGTCTTCACTCGGGGAGTGATTGCGGGCTCATGGGCGAGAACTCCACTTGGTGGCGGCAGGGACTAGAACTCTAGAGGGAGTGGTCCAATGACGAGTAGGGGAAGGCGCCATGAAAGGACCGAGTGACCGAGACGGAGGGGAGTGAATCGGGAACTCGCACTATGTACCAAATTCGCCAATTCCTAAAATCGACCACTCAAAACAACTCCTACACAATCCTAGTGGTGATCACACTAGTAAGATAATGATCCTATGGAAGGAACAACAAGGTAAGCATACTAGTGGATCACACAAACGCAATACAACTCCTATGCAATTCTAGTGGTGATCACACTAGCAATTTAATAGTCCTATGGAAGGAACAACAAGCTAAGCATACTAGTGGATCACACAAAGGCAATACAACTCCTATGCAATTCTAGTGGTGATCAAACTAGCAAGATAATAGTCCTATGAAAGGAACAACAAGCTAAGCATACTAGTGGATCACACAAACGCAATACAACTCCTATGCAATTCTAGTGGTGATCACACTAGCAAGATAATAGTCCAATGAAAGGAACAACAAGCTAAGCATACTAGTGGATCACACAAACGCAATACAACTCCTATGCAATTCTAGTGGTGATCACACTAGCAAGATAATAGTCCTATGAAAGGAATAACAAGCTAAGCATACTAGTGGATCACACAAAGGCAATACAACTCCTATGCAATACTAGTGGTGATCAATCAAACCAAAGCAACTCCTATACATGCTAGTGATCAAGTATGAAGGCTAAGCACTACTAGCAAGTAAAGAAGTCTATTCATGCAAGTCTACAAGGTAGTCAACTAGAGCAAGGTAAGCACACGAGCATGAATAGTACGGTATGTAAATGTGGAAAGTAAAGCATCATAGTAAGGAGTAGAGTAAGAGATGGCTCATGAATTTTTTTCCCGAGGTCTCGGAAGGATGGCGCCTTCCCCTCACTCCCGCCGGAGTCCCGGTCCCTCCCACCACCAAGTGGAGTTCTTGCCCACGAGCCCGCAATCACTGCTCGAGTGAAGACATGGTGTGCGTCACCGCTGCACAAAGCACAAGCTCACCGCCCTCAAGAACTTGTCAGACTCCCCGAGCCAACACGGGCACTCACTATTGATGCCCCTTTCACCGGCGGGCTCAAACTGTGTACAAACGTGTGACGGCCTTCACAACCAATCATGATAGGCTCGATCACCGACACCTAACCGGTCTAGGTCTCACCATAGACCAAGAGTAACAACCTAGATCACACCCTCAAGGACACCCTAGCCATAGATGTGCATCAATGCTCATGTTACTCTCACTAGCACTCACAAGATATCCAATATCCTCTCCAAGTGCTCCTCTCTTGGCCCTTTGGCTCCCAATAGATGCTCCCAGCAATCCCAATGGTCAAAGGCAGTCTCCAAGACCCCAGCAACGAGTTTATATAGGCTTCCAACCTCAAACTAGCCATTGCTCCACGAAATAATCTTCTGGATGTACTGACCGGATAGTCCAGTCACTGTCCAGACCGGATAGTCTGGTCTCCACCGGACGGCTCCTCCAAAGCCGTTGCTCTCTATCCGCTATTTCCTCCATAGTAACCGGACAGTCCGGTCACTGGACTGGACCATCCGGTCTAGTTTCTCTCTTTATTCCAGGAGCCTCCGCAAAATGCACCTCTTCTGCCTCCCTGCACTCCTACTGAACAGACTGTCCGGTCAGCAGACCGAACCGTTCGATCTATATGGAGTTTCCTGCTGACAGAGTCCTGCTCCTCGCGCAAAGTCCTAGAAAACTCCCCATAGTGACCGTACAGTCCGGTCTCCACTGACCCCTCTGTCCGGTCTCTAAGTCCAGAAGATGAAACTCGTCATCCTCGCTTGACTTGGTTTCCTGGCTTCCCCGAACAGCTCCTTGGCTTCTCCACTGTCACCTAGTGCCTGTGATTTCACCGAACATCCATGCACATCACCGACTAGACATGACCTAAGAGAATGACCTAGACTCCCTTGATAGTCCGGTTTTTCCTATGGACTCAAAGTCCTAACAACTAGACAAGTGTTCCCAACACTTGCTCCATAGCTTGTCCTCAGCTTTGTTCCATCTCCCTCAACCCTTGGACTCCATCAAGCTCACAAGCCTCCACGCTTGCGATCATTGTCATCAATCGCCAAGGCAACCATCAATGATCATCATAAGATAGATAAGGTTTCCTACATGCACAACACTCGTGTAGACATTAGTCACATTTCATGTTTGTCATTCATCACCAAAACAATCATACCTTGGGGTGACCTCAATGGTCATGAACCTTACAATCTCCCCCTTTTTGGTGATGGATGACAACCACTACTTATGATGATCCAAAACAAACCAGTCTCGATAGAATAAGAAAGAAGGGACAAAAGACTCGTACAAAAACAAGGAACCAAGAGAAAAGATAGGTTTGAATGGATTACCTTGATCCTTACCTTAGAAGTAGTCTCCCCCTTGGAATGTGCTTGGTGTGGAGGGAGAACTACCCAAATATGCAGCGTACTAGATATTGAGCTTGAGTTGAATTTTGCGCCTGTCATGGTGTCGTGGAAGTCGATCTTGTTGATGTAGACACACACCATGGACATAGATGTTCATGTCAGTGTAGATGTTCATTGTTGTATGGACATAGATGTTCATGTTGGTATAGATGTTCATTGTTGTTCTTCTCCATGTTGGTGTAGATGTTCATCTTGTCATGATCTTCATATGTACTCCAAGTGAACATGCACCATTGTCTTGATCATCTTCATGTTCTCCATATTCATCTTGTTTTGTTCATCTTCTTTTGGACTTCATGTTCTTCCTTCATGTTCTCCATATTCATCTTCTTTTGTTCTTCATGTTCTTCTCGCCTTGGCTTTCAGATATTCATGTTCTTCTCACCCTTTATCAATCTTGACTTGGCTTTTGGATCTTCATGTTCCTTCTCCCCCTTTGTCACCTATCACCAAAAACCGCAAGCCAAAGACAAAACACAAGAGAACCAAGGAGCAAATAATAAATGGCAAGAGTTAGGAAACTCCCCCTTTCATGGTGCTCCTCCTTGGTCACGATGTTGTTTCGCCACAGCTCCCCCTACACACATGACTCAACAAAATATTTCTTCAAGAAGCAAGGCTTAGTCATTTGTGTGATGGGAATGTATGAGTCACTTGTCTTTGAGCCATGTGAGTAGATTTAACCTAGGAGCTCGTTTGAACATGACTCAATGGGCATGAAGCACAATCCTTTGTTTTGGTCACACTTATGAAGATGTAATCTCATAGAGAGCATGAGGCACAAATATCTCCGAATGTGACAAGCCTCCTTTGTGTTTCCTATATGATGCATGCAACAAGCATTTTACATATGCAATGAAAGTAAACATGCCATGTGAATGCAAACAATATTAAAGAACAAGACACAAAGGAAACCTAACAATTCCAAGTTTGATCCCCTCCCAAGCTTACTCACTATAAGCCATGCCCTTGCCTTGAGAGAAATCAAACAACCATCACAAGCAGCCCCCCCTTGCTTATAGCTATCTTGGATGGGTTAGACATTGACTAATTTTTATGTGTTTTTCTTTTAGTTATTTACACATGCATGGATGCAAAGCATACTAGTCACAAAGGAGTTCTAATTACCATGCAATGCACGAGAAAGAAAAACACACTACAACTACCAAGAACTAACATGGTTACCTCCCTCACGAGTAGATAGGTCATTGAGGTCCATGTCACTTGTGGTGGACTTCATATGATCTTCATGAAAGCACTCGGTCCACCACCACCACCATCTAGGTCTTGTTCTTGGGCACCCACTTGTACGTAGCCGATCTCTCAAGATCAACAATGCACTTAGGCAACCATATGCTCTTGACCTTCCTCTTCTTGTTTGGTGGTCCCAAAGCCTTAGCTTTCACCTTGCCATCCTTGTTCCTAAAAAGCTTGAAATGTGTGTTCTCATGGAACAAGTTAGCATTAGGTAAAACAATGGAATTTCTCACCATGGGACAATCCTTGGTGGTGTGGCCATCCTTGCAACACCTTTCATAATAGCTGTCGTTGGCGAGAAGGGGTTTGATCCATGCGGGGATGGAATTAGTCATCCCTATGATGTTGATGGCGGCGGGCTATGAGCCAAGTCCACAGTGGGAGACATTGTTCACAAGGTTCCTCCAAAGGATCTCCTTGTGGATGGCTCTACCTCCTGCGAGCCTCTCAAAGCCGTCCATCAACATCTTCCTCTCTTCCTCAAGCGTATGATATTCCTTCCAAACAAATGACTCAAAGGAAGAAACCTCAACCGAGGTGGTTAGTTCATCACACATAGTAGAAGCATCACTCTTAGATGAACTAGAGGAGCGAGAGGCAAGGTTCTCAACATTGATGGCCTCGTAAGTAATCTCAAGGGCCTTGTACTTCTCATGAAGCTCTACATGATCACCCTTGAGTTTGTCATAACTCTTGATTAGGGCTTCATGAGATGTGACAAGGTCCTTGAGCTCAGATCACCAACCCGGTCCATAGGCAACTTACATTGTTTTCTTACCACTTTCAATATTTTGGATTTCTTGATGTCGATGTCATGAGCTTGCTCAAGCATACTCCAAAGCACGGCATAGGAGGGCTCCTCATCATCACTGTCATCACTGCTCTCATCCTCACTCTCCCCAAGTTGGCTCGTGGCCATGAGGCACATGCGAGGTGGAGGAAGAACTCGTGGAAGTGTGGTCTTGATCATGGCTAGGCCGGTCACTTCATCATCATCACTTGAGGAGGAGGATAATTCACTTGAGTTGTCGCTTGTCCACTCCCCAACAAGAGCCTTGCATGAGAACTTCATCTTGAGGTCTTTTCCTTTGCCCTTTTCTTTGTTGAAGTACCTCCTTTTCTTGTACATGGCTTTGGGTCTAGGATGGTATTCTTCTTGAGTGGGAGGAGTTCTAGGTGAAGTATCTTGTGCATCATGGATTGCTCGCTCTCTTGAGATATGAGTTTCTTGAATTTGCAATGAGGTGAGGGAAACACTCATATGGTTTCTTGTCTTGGAGCTAGAGCTTGGAGTGGATGTGGGGGTGTTATGTGAAGAGCTTTGAGAAGTAGCCTTAGGTGAAGTATGTGGAGAGGGTTGTGGCTCACTTCTCTCTTCATTTTCCTCATGGCTAGGTGGATGCACTCTCATAGAATCTTGGAAGGATGTGGAAGGTGTATCATTAGCATCTTGCGTTGGTTCTTGTACCTCGAAAGATGGGGTTGGTCGAGGTGGTGGAGTAGAGGGC
The DNA here is from genome assembly GCA_032690845.1 of Eleusine coracana subsp. coracana. Classification (NCBI taxonomy): domain Eukaryota; kingdom Viridiplantae; phylum Streptophyta; class Magnoliopsida; order Poales; family Poaceae; genus Eleusine; species Eleusine coracana. Next base: position 2,225,628 of record MU847442.1, on the reverse strand, counting down.
TCATTAATATCACCATCATGGAGTAAGACCTCGCCCACGGGCATGTCCCTCAAAGCTTCACTTGTTGGTTCAACTCCAATGTTCACCTTATGGAATAATAGCCCTTCATTTGCATTCTCAACCATTGCACCATCCTCATCAAATGTGCACTTGAATCCCATGTTACAAAGTTGACCATTGGTGAACATGGTTGGCTTCCCAGTCATATGTTGGGTGCACCCACTGTCAAGAGTCCAATGAATATCTCCACTCTTGTAGTTGACCCTGGTGGTAGCCATAACACAAGCACTAGAGGAAGAAGGGTTAGTATGCAAAGCATTGCTCAATTGACTTGCACTAACCTCATCATGACGAACCATGAGACCATCCTCATAATTAGCGATTCTTGCTATCCCTTCCTGAAGTATTCTCCTTATAGGATGGTGGGGAGCACGATACCTCCATTGTTCATGACCATCCCCCATGTGCACATTGTTGAGGTCGATGAAATATTGGGGAGGATCATAGAGGTCAGTGACATGCTCAAGCACGTGTCCCACTCGTGAGTGGAGCACAAGTATCATCTCCATTGCTCTCTCAATTGAGAGCTCATGCCTTCTATTGATTACCTCCTCAACCAAGAAACCTATCTCATGAGTTGTGATTTGCATGAGGCACTTGTCAATCACTTCATGTGGTGCAATCCTCCATAGCCCCCTAAAAGAGTTTATCCTACACACAAGATCATAAATGCATAAGAGAGTCTCACAAAGGTCATCATTCGGATTTCTCACAAATTCATAAAATTGAAAGAAGTAATCCTGTTGGTGAGCTTGATGAAGATGCCAATGTCGATCTTGTGGTGGAGGAGGTCGAGACGCCAGAGCCATAGTGGTGAGATCTATCGTCTCAAATAATCGTGTGAGCATTGTGGTCGGCGCTCCCCCTACAACAATGCGTGGTCCACCCAAAGTGCTTGGAGTAGAACTTGGAATGGCACTTGAGGTAGATCTTGATGATGCGCTTGATGAAGAGCTTGGTGTAGGTCTTGATTCGAAGGGGTTGTAGAAGTTGTTGCAAGACAATCTTGTGGAGGGATCAAAGAAGTTTGAGCTCAAAGCTACTTCTTTCCCTTTGCTTGAAGATGCTTCATTGTTTGTCTTGAACATCTTCTTCCCCGTTAAGCTTGCGGTGATCTCCTCATCCTTGAAGTATAGCCCGATCACATCATCAATAGAAAGATTCTTGTCCATGATGAGATCAAGGGTGATGTAGAGGAGCTTGCTGCTAGGGAGCGAGGTGAGGATCTTCTCGACAATCAATATTTTTGGAAGCTCAAAAGAAGAAACCTCAATCATGTCCACAATACCTCGCAAGCGAATAAGAGAGTCAAATAAGTCCTCGTTGTCATTAGAATGAAAAGCAAAGAACTCCTCAACAAGAGAACTACTAGCATGATCAATAGGAGACTCACAAACATCATCAATATTAGTAGAGCAAGCAAGATCAAGAGACACATCATTATCAATCATCATATTAGGCACACTAGTAGAGAAACCTATCAAGTCATTGCTAGAGAGATATAGGCACTCGCCAGTACAAGGCACATCCACACCGTCGTCACAATCATCAGTAAAGGTATTGGCAAAGTCTACAAGAGTGTCCATAAACTCATCTAGAATCATGGCATTTAGGTAGCTTTTAAAGCGATCCTTCCATGAGCCATGAGCCGGCCTCGAATGGGATGACATCCCAACTCAATATGGTCACTACTCAAGGCGGTTAAGCCTTATAATGAACACTTGGCTCTGATACCACTTGAAAGGACCGAGTAACCGAGAGGGCGGGGGGTTGAATCGAGAACTCGCACTATGTACCAAATTCGCCAATTCCTAAAACCGACCACTCAAAACAACTCCTACACAATCCTAGTGGTGATCACACTAGCATGATAATGATCCTACGGAAGGGACAACAAGCTAAGCATACTAGTGGATCACACAAACACAATACAAGTCCTATGCAATTCTAGTGGTGATCACACTAGCAAGATAATAGTCCTATGGAAGGAACAACAAGCCAAGCATACTAGTGGATCACACAAAGGCAATACAACTCCTATGCAATTCTAGTGGTGATCACACTAGCAAGATAATAGTCCTATGAAAGGAACAACAAGCTAAGCATACTAGTGGATCACACAAAGGCAATACAACTCCTATGCAATACTAGTTGTGATCAATAGCGCCAAAGCAACTCCTATACATGCTAGTGATCAAGTATGAAGGCTAAACACTACTAAGCAAGTAAAGAAGTCTATTCATGCAAGTCTACAAGGTAGTCAACTAGAGCAAGGTAAGCACACAAGCATGAATAGTATGTTATGTAAATGCGGAAAGTAAAGTATCATAGTAAGGAGTAGAGTAAGAGATGGCTCATGATTTTTTTCCCGAGGTCTCGGAAGAATGGCGCCTTCCCCTACTCCTCGTTGGACCACTCCCGCTGGAGTCCCGGTCCCTCCCGCCACTAAGTGTCACCGCTGCACAAAGCACAAGCTCGCCTCCCTCGAGAACTTGTCGGACTCCCCGAGCCGACACGGGCGCTCACTATTAATGCCCCTTTCACCGGCGGGCTCAAACCATGTACAAACGTGTGACAGCCTTCACAACCAATCACGATAGGCTCGATCACCGACACCTAACCGGTCTAGGTATCACCATAGACCAAGAGTAACAACCTAGATCACACCCTCAAGGATACCCTAGCCTTAGATGTGAATCAATGCTCATGTTATTCTCACTAGCACTCTCAAGATATCCAATATCCTCTCCTAGTGCTCCTCTCTTGGCCCTTTGGCTCCCAATAGATGCTCCCAGCAATTCTAACGGCCAAAGGCAGTCTCCAAGTCCCCAGCAATGAGTTTATATAGGCTTCCAACCTCAAAGTAGCCATTGCTCCACGAAACAGCCTTCTGGATGTACTGACCAGACAGTCCGATCACTGTCCAGACCGGACAGTCCGGTCTCCACCGGACGACTCCTCCAGAGCCGTTGCTCTCTGTCCGTTATTTCCTCCATACTGACCGGATAGTCTGGTCACTAGACTGGACCATCCGGTCCACTTTCTCTCTCCATTCCAGGAGCCTTCACGAAATGCACCTCTTTTGCCTCCCTGCACTCCTACTGACCAGACTGTCCAGTTAGCAGACCGGACCGTTCGGTCTGTATGGAGTCTCCTGCTGACAAAGTCCTACTCCTCGCGCTAAGTCCTAGAAAACTCCCCATAGTGACCGTACAGTCCGGTCTCCACTGACCCCTTTGTCCGGTCTCTATGTCCAGAAGCTGAAACTCATCGTTCTCGCTTGAATTGGTTTCCTGGCTTCTCCGAATAGCTCCTTGGCTTCTCCACTGTCACCTAGTGCCTATGATTTCACCGAGCATCCATGCACATTACCGACTAGACATGACCTAAGAGAATGACCTAGACCCCCTTGATAATCCGGTTTTTCCTATGGACTCGAAGCCCTAACAACTAGGCAAGTGTTCCCAACACTTGCTCCATAACTTGTCCTCAGCTTTGATCCATCTCCATCAACCCTTGGACTTCATCAAGCTCACAAGCCTCCATGCTTGTGGTCATTGTTATCAATTGCCAAGGCAACCATCAATGATCATCATAAGATAGATAAGGTTTCCTACATGCACAACACTCGTGTACACATTAGTCACATTTCATGTTTGTCATTCATCACCAAAACAATCATACTTTGGGGTGACCTCAATGGTCATGAACCTTACACGCCATCCTTCCGTGACCTCGGAAAAAAATCATGAGCATTCCTTGACCCCCTCTTTACTATTCCACACTTGTGTGCTATAGTTGATAGGGTGATTTGTGGCTTGCATAGGCTAGTGTGTTTAGCTTCCGCATTTTGTACTCGTCATGAACACTAGCATGTGTAGGGTCCTGGCCTACTAGAATTTCTTAGGTTGCAATGATTGTTAGGTTCTAGTGGCATGAAACTTAAGTGTTCAAATTTGTGGTCGACTACCAATGCACCCCCCCCCCCCTCTCTCTCGGTAGGCCTTCGGTCCTTACAAGGGGTATGAGAGCCGTGTGCTCAACTTTGAGGCTTCACCGCCTTGAGTAAGGATACCAAGAAAGGTGGGGAGTGTTCCCATATTCGATGGGGAGGACTACGGATATTGGAAGGCACGTATGCAAGGCTACCTGGAGTCCCTTGATCCGGAGATATGGATGGCGACCCATGATTCGGATGCTAATGTGAACCTTCTTGAACCTGATTTTGTCAAGAACAACGCTAAGGCCAAGAATGCTCTGTTCTCATGCATTTCTAAGGATGTCTTTGCTAGCTTGGATGCAAGTTTGACAGCACACATTATCTGTACTGAGATTTAGAGTAACCATGAGGGTACTAGTGATGTCAAAGAGGAAAGATACTATGTGCTGAAGAACAAGTATGATAGCTTCACTAGATTGCCACATGAGAGAGCTAACACTGTGTATTCTCATTTTCATGTGCTAGTGGAGGAGATCAATGCACATGGGGATAATTTCAAGCTCAAGCCTGTGGAGGTCATCGAAAAGATTCTTGAGGCTTTTTAAAGAACCCAAGTATGAGTCCATCGTCACATACACCTTGTAGAGTGACCTCAAAACCAAGACCAAGTCCATCATCACATTTGCCTTTGAGAGCTACCAGTTGGGGATGGATGATCATTAACCATCCAACCTTGCTCTACAGGCTGACAGGCAAGAATCAAGCAAGACCAAGAAAAACAAGAAGAAGGCAATCATTGAGGATTATGATGAAGAAGATGATGACGAATGTGACTTGACCGAGGACTTGGCTCTTCTTATAAAGAAGATGAGGACATTCAAGAAAAAGTTTTCTTCCAAGTCTAGAGGCAAGTGCTATAATTGTGGCTCGAAGAATCACTTTGTTCAAGAGTGCCCAAAGCCCAAGAAGGATGCATTGAAGTCACAAGATTCAAGTGAAGAAGAAGAAAAAGAGGATCCCAAAGCCAAGCAAAAGAAGAAGAGGTACTTCAACAATGACAAGAGCAAAGGCAAAGGCAAAGCTCAAGACCACAAGAAGAAGTTCTCTCGCAAGGCCCTTGTTGGAGAGTGACGAGTCCTCTTCCTCAAGTGATGAAGAAGTGGTCAGCCTAGCCATGATCAAGACCACACCATCTCAAGCCCTTCCTCCACCTCCCACGTGCCTCATTGCCGCGATCCAACTTCGGGAGAGTGAGGATGAGAGCAGCGATGACAGCGATGATGAGGAGCACACATGTGCTGAGTTGTGGAGTATGCTTGAGCAAGCCTGTGACATCGCCATCAAGAAATCCAAAATACTGGATATGGTAAGAAAAAAGTGTAAGTTGGCTAAGGACCATGTTGTTGACCTTGAGAGTGAGCTCAAGGACCTTGTCACATCTCATGAGGCCCTAAACAAGAGTTATGACAAACTCAAAGGTGATCATGTAGAGCTTCATGAGAAGTACAAGACCCTTCAGATTACTTATGAGGCCATCAATGTGGATGATCTTGCCTCTCCCTCCTCTAGTTCATCAATGAGCGATGCTTCCACTATATGTGATGAACTAACCACCTCCGTTGAGGTCTCTTCTCTTGAGCCATTTTTTTAAGGAATATCGCAAGCTCAAGGAAGAGAGGAAAATAGTGATGGACGTCTTTGAGAGACTTGCATGAGGTAGAGCCATACAAAAGGAGATTCTTGGGAAGAATCTTCTGAACAACGTCTCCCACCATGGACTTGGCTCATTTCCCGCCTCCATCGACATCATCGGGACGAGTGATTCCATCCCTGAATGGATCAAGCCCCTACTCACCGACGACTACTATTGCGAGAGGTGTTGAAAGGATGGCCACACCACCAAGGATTGTCCTAGGGTAAGGAGTTCCATTGCTTTACCTAACGCTAACTTGGTCCATGCGAACACCCATTTCAAGCTTTTTAGGAACAAGGATGGCAAGGTGAAAGCTAAGGCTTTGGGACCACCAAACAAGAAGAGGAAGGTCAAGAGCATATGGGTGCCTAAGTGCATTGTTGATCTTGAGAGATCGGCTACGTACAAGTAGGTGCCCAAGAACAAGACCAAGATGGTGGTGGTGGTGGACCAAGTGCTTTCATGAAGATCATGTGAAGTCCACCACAAGTGACATAGACCTCAATGTCATATCTACTCATGAGGGAGGTAACCGTGTTAGTTCTTGGTAGTTGTAGTGTGTTTTTCTTTCTCTTGCATTGCATGGCAATTAGGACTCCTTTGTGACTAGTATGCTTTGCATCCATGCATGTGTAAATAACTAAAAGAAAAACTCATAAAAATTAGTCAATGTCTACCCCACTCAAGATAGCTATAAGCAAGGGGGAGTGCTTGAGATGGTGGTTTGGCTTCTCTCAAGGCAAGGGTATGGCATATAGTGAGTAAGCTTGAGAGGGGGTTCAAACTTGACACTGTTAGGTTTCCTTTGTGTCTGTTTTAATATTGCTTGCATTTACATGGCATGTTTACTTTCATTGCTTATGTAAAATGCTTGTTGCATGCATCATATAGGAAGCACAAAGGTGGTTTGTCTCACTTGGAGAAACTTGTGCCTCATGCTCTATATGAGATTACATCTCCATAAGTATGACCAAAGGAAAGGATTGTGCTTCATGCCCATTGAGCAAGCTCTGATGAACTCTGAGGTTAAACCTACTCTCGCGGTTCCTGGACTAAGGCTCATACATACCCTTTTGGTTCTTAATTGCCTTGGTTCTTTATTGCTCAATTCTTCATTTGGCATTTGTGAAAATTATAAAGCCATAGTGAGTGTTTGAGAGTTCCCTCTATATTCCAAGTGTAGTGTTTAGCGAGGGCACTTGGAAAATGGAGAATTTTCTTGATTCAGAAGAATTCCCAGAGTGACCATACAGTCCAATCAGTGCACCGTACAGCCAATCAGTGCATCGTACAGTACGGTCAGTGGCACTATGTACAATGCCTAGGGGGAGTCTGGTCGTAGAGACCCGATAGAATGGTCCTAGAGACCGTACCGTCTGGTCTGCTCAAAGGCCAGCAGACCCAAAGCTGACCGGATAGTCCGGTCTAGAGACCGTACAGTCTGGTAACTATTCTTGATCGCGTGATGCAATCCCGATCTGTGACCATTGATCTGATCATTGGTTGATCTCGGCCGTCCGCTATCTTTTGACCTAGGTCAAAATTGCCAGAGACGATTGTCTCCCTCCTTGTTCAATCCCGTTAGCCGAGAGCTCGTCCTCGCCTCATCATCTTTGTCGCCGACTCGGCTCTCACCATCGCCGCCGCGCCATCTCTGATGAGCCGCCACGCCGTGCCTCGCTCGCTCCCTTACTGCACTTGCTTGCACTGCTCACATGCAGCCACTCGCCCCAAACCCTAGCGCGCGCCACCGCAGCAGTCCAGCGCTGTCGCAAGCCGCCACTCGCCGCCATGCTGTGACACCTTATTTTATCATATTTTGCAAATTATTAATTTTCCTATTTTGAATTAGGGTGTTAATATTTTTTCTTTAACTAAAAAGATTATTTTCTGATTTATTGAATTAAGAAAAATAAATTTGTATTGTGCATACATGCTGGATAGAAATGCATTAGGTATTTTTAGTTGGGTGTATATTTGTTTTAAAAATCAAGTAGAAATTGATTTAGATTTATTTTAGAAGTTAAAAATAGAAATAGAAAAGAATCTAGAAAAGAAAAAGAGAAACAAATCTCACTTGGCCTCCTGGGCCGAGTCCCCAGTCGAAGCCCACCTCCCTCCATCCATTTCTTTTCCCCTTCCCGCAGCCCATCTCCTTTTCCCCCTCTCTTCCTTTCGGCCAGCCCAGCGTGGCTCGACCAAGCTAGAGCGCGCAGCACGTAGCCCAGCTCGCGTGCTTGGCCCACCAGCCAACCCCGGCCCAGCTCATCCCCGCAGCCTGCCCGCCCCACTGAGGCTGACAACCCGGTCCCACCCCGTCGTCTCCTTCCTCTAGCCCCTCTCTCTCCCCCACCACTAATCAAAACTGACATCGGCCACCCGCCCGCCTCCCACCTCCCCGGCTCCCAAAACTGACCCCGGAAGCACCCGAGCAACCCTCCGCTTCCCCTTCCCCACTCCCTGGACTTAACCACGCACTCACGCATGTTACCGCACATCAATGGTGCCACTTCGCCATTGATGGCAGTGGAGCTCGCCCCGATCACCTCCCACCCCCACTGCCTGCCTATAAATTGGCCCCAGTCGACGCCCTCTCTCACAGCTACCTCCTCTCACTCCCCCTCATCCCCCAACCCCTGGAGCCCCATCATCGCCAAGCTCCAAAGATCAACACCACCATTCCTCGCCGTCGACGGTCTTCCGGCCACTCCCTCTCCTGTGCGATCGTCTGGTGAGCGCCGCCTCACTCCCCTCTCTCTTCCCGTCCGCTTGCGACAAGAAATGGGCTGCCGGAATGCCGCCCTAGCCAATTCCAGCGAGCCGCCCATGGCACCGCTGCCACCTAGGTCGCTGCCGACCACCGCCCGCTCCGCCTAAACCCTCCTGCTGTCGATCTCAAAACCAACGGCTCGGATTAGAAGACCCCGAAGCGGTATTCTCTGGACCACGGTGGACCCGTAGACCCTCTGGTCAATGCGATCCATGAGCCCCATGGACCTAGTACACCCCTTTTAGGATTTAATTTAATTAGAAATAATTCCTGGATAATGCCAGTTTTTCACCTAGACCCCTATGCTTTGCCTTAATTAGATTTTAAACGTAATTTTCCTACAGAATCTCTAGTAATTTATGTTTTAGCCTTGGACTTTTTATAAATAATATTTTGGCCTTGAAAATTTATAGAAACACCCCTGAGTTTATATTTAATTATATTTTCAGCCCTAAATTAAAAAAAAATTATGTTTAGGTCCTAAAATTTTGCTGAAACAACCTTATACTTTTTGGTAATTATTTTTAAGTCCTAATATTTTACACTTTAGTTACTGTAATTTTATAAAACTACAAATAGGTCCCTAAAAGCTCCTATTGTTACCTTTTAGCCCCTAGAACTTCAAACCAGCATAACTTTTTAACCGTCACTCTGATTTAGGTGATTATTGCGCATACGAAATAGTAGGAACACGTACTATCTTTTAGTACTGTTTTCATAGTCATTAAGAAATGATTGGTGTACTGTTTCTTATTTGTTTGTGTTTTACTTTTCCAGTATTTTTTGATATAGACGAGGAGCAGCACCAGAATTTCTAGGATCTTGATTTTGAGCAGTAGCCAGCGGGAGAACAAGGCAAGTGTCCTTGACCATATTGCACCTATTAAGGATTAATTTATTTTCATGCATGCCTGTCTAAATTTGAATCCCGTGTCATTTATCCTTCCTTATTATTCCTTGTCACCTGGGTTATGGTTTAGTGTACAAGTTTTGGGTACGTCATGCTAGCGTAGTACTTTGCGGGATTAAAAATGAATAATAATAAACTTGACTAATATTCTCTTGAACCAAATTATCATTTGGGTAATATAGATGACCCAAGCAGGAGGATGTTGAGGATGGTGCAGGTATGCACAGGTACGGGTAATGTACTGTTTAATTTGCGGTAGTACCTGCTTGTGGTCATAAAAAACAAATTCATGGAGCGGCCACCTAGGAAAACAGCACAAAGCACAGGGTTGATATGGGTAGGCGTGGTTTAGTATTAGATGTCTTCCCTGTTTTGCAGGCGTTCATGGAAGGAGGATGAGAGGGTTACTTTTGGCCTCAGGTGATGAATGGTTACTTCTAGCCACGGCGCCAGAGGGGGCTTCTATAGGGATGGTTAATCCCGCAGCGGTGAAACCTTAGCGTGGATGTTTTGCAAGCTGGGGAGCGCTTTGAAAGACCATATGGTGATCCCTTGGCCTCACACCTATGGTACTGTGTTGGCAACAGTGAGACTTTAGTCACCGACAGGTGATGGAATCACCAACCTATGGGTAAAGTTGTGCAACCTCTGCAAAGTGTAAAACTGTTATAATAGTCGTGCCCACAGTGAAGAGTAGCCTGGATCCTCACACGATTAGATGCATACTTTGGTGAATCTGGTGGGTAACCAGTTTTGGGTGGAAGCTACAGGTGGGTAACCTATAGTGTTCTGGTATGAGTGGGTAACTCATAGTTTTTGCTATCGGTGGGTAACCGATAGTGTTAGACAGGTGGTTAACCTGTTAGGATACTTTTCACCTAGTAAATAGGATGCTTGTATAATTGAGTCATAGAATGCGTAGTGTAGCAAACCTGTGTCAAGACTATTCTTGTTTTTAGCCTGCATGTCATTACTTTCCCCCACTTGCTGAGTACTTTATGTACTCACGCATTTTAGTTTTCCTTGTATTGTTGCTATTATATTATTGCTGCTCAGACGACACTTGCGAGATGGACTACGTGGATGAGGACTACTACGACTAGGCGTGCGACCCCCGGTGGACTGCCTGTGGCATTATGGAGCCCTCCGCTGTTTTCTTTTATGTCTTGATGTAATCCTTGCTATGTAATAATGATACTTTGATATAATAATGACATTGGTTATTTACTGTTACTTCACTTTTGTCCTGTATACATGAAAACTTGATCCTGGGCACGTATACAGAAGCATTTGGTTTTGGTCTTAAAACCCGGTGTGACAGAGTGGTATCAGATCCATGTCAACCGTAGGACGCAAGCCTAGTTAGAAATGGTCGTTTAAAGGTTTTTAAAAGCTAAATTATAAAATCTTCTTACTTATCCCTTCCATTGGCTTTCTTGTCTTTTCTCCATTTCTATTAAAAATCATTACCAAAATTCGATAGATGGTATGATATACTTTCTAAGGTCTTCCCTTATAGAGTTATAAGTTCGTTAGTTACGTTTAGCTCTATCGAGCCTATCTGCTATGTTTTGGTGTGGTGTGCCATGTTTTCTTTGGATTTTTGCTTGAGTGAAAGATTTGTTTCCAAAAATTATTATTTATCTTTAGAACTTAAGACTTGGGTTAATATTGGGAAATCTATCATAATCCAATCCATCCAACACTTTATTGATCTTATTAGAATTCTCATCACATGGTGAACACTAGGCGCAACAATGAGGATCTGCCACCACAACCTCCTCCTCCAACTATTGTAACACCCATTTTAAGAAGCAAAACGGGTGCAGCCGTACGTGTGCCCAGGATCAAGTTACACACACATACGGTATAACATCAATGGTAAACAAAATAATTATCCATATCCTTTAATTATTACATCGTATCTTAATTACAAAAGGACCCGTGGGTCTAGAAGAAAAGTACATTCAAGTAGCGGAAAGTAGCTAGCGTAGACGTCCCAAACTCCACAGGCATCGACTGGTGGATCATTGCCTAGTACTCGCTTCCTTCATCTTTGTAGTGGCTCCAATCTTCTCCTTGGGCTGAATATCAACGTGGTATAGCAAGGGTGAGTACATGTCGTACTCAGCAAGTGGGGGAAAAGATGACATGGGGCTCTAGTCAAGAAAAGGCTTTATAGAGTGGGTTGCATGAGCTTTTAATTAACTTAAGCATCATATTTACTACGTGGGGTTATCCCAACCATGATTCCACAAGGTGCTATACTAACCAAGTCTCAATCCATCCCACCTTTCCAACCATACCAACCCATTCCCAACTAATATTGTGAGGATTTCAGGCCGCTCTTGACCGTGAGCACGGCTATCATGATAGTTTGATACTCTGTAGAGTTTGTACCACTTTACCCATAAGTCGTGATTCCCTTGGTGCCCGTGGACGCGACCCACATTACACACTTCCTCTGGTGTGTGGCAGGGTTTCACTACGAGGCTTTTCCAAAGGGTCTCCCAGTACATGCTAGCCACTAAGGTTCCACTCCCGTCCATAAGTGATAGCCCTTCAACAAGCAGCTCATCACCCCAGGAGCCCCCTCTTGAGCCTTTCGGATATAAGGACAGTCCTCTCGACTTCCATTCCCCGCTCCAACAAATGCTGCACCGACACTGGGAGAACACCTAATTACTAGGCCAAGCCTTACCCATGTTGGTCTTGTGATGGTACTGTTTTCCTGGGTTGTCACTCCAAGAATCGGTTCCTAGGATCTACAACAAGCCTACTAGCACAACCATGTGCCCACAACACCACATCCTTTCCACCTGGCTTGCATAGATCCCTAAACCTTATTGCTAAGAAATTTACCAAACATTCCCCATGTGACATTATTCATTAATCAAAATTAATATCAGCCCACATCCCATAAGCCATCTAAGCATTTCCTATCCACAATTCACCCATTGTGTTGAGGCGACAAGGAACAGGGTAAAACAATACTAGGAAAACCCTAACAATAGGTTCCCAATAAATTGACACAAGCATGTAATTCTATAGTAACATTTCAATAGGTGTAGTATGCATCAAGGACACTTGCCTTCGTCCTGTGCGGAAGGCTGCTCTAACCCTTCAAATTCCTGCTCTTGAAAGTCCTCGTAGGGCGGTCCTTGTGTATGTTCGCCTTTACGTAACGAAATACCGACACAAGCAGAATATACAAAAATCAATATATAATTATGCAACAGAGGAAAAACAATATGTAGATGCAATGAATGCAAAGGTTATGCTCCTATGAGAATTTTGGCGCAAGAATCACCTAGTTTGGAGTTACGAGTAAAAAGTTATGCTCGTTTGAAGTTTTAGGGGCAAAAGGGTAAAAACATGGGCTTTTAAGGACCTATTTGTAATTTTATAAAATTACAGGGACTAAAGTGTAAATTATGAGGACTGAAAAATAATTACTAAAAAGTACAAGGTTGTTTTTGCAAAATTTTAGAACATAAACATAATTAATAATAAGTGTAGGGGGTTAAGTGTAAAAAGACAAGGCCAAATTATAATTAAAATTAAGTACAGGGATGTTTCTATAAATTTTTAGTGCTAAAATAATATTTATACAATTAATAAGGATTAAAGTATAATTTAAAATAATTCTAGGGACTAAAACATAATTAAAATTAGTCCAGGGGTGTTTTTGTAAAATTACAAGGTCAAAATAATAGTTCTATTAATGTATAGGGGTGTTTCTATAAATTTTTAGGGCTAAAATAATATTTATACAATTAATAAGGATTAAAGTATAATTTAAAATAATTCTAGGGACTAAAACATAATTAAAATTAGTTCAGGGGTGTTTTTGTAAAATTACAAGGTCAAAATAATAGTTCTAATAATGTATAGGGGTGTTTTTGTTAATTTAAAGTGCTAAAAATTAATTTTATAAAAATATTTGGGCTTAAATACAAATTTCTACAGTTCTGGATAGAAATAGGGACTTAAATCTAATTTAAACTAAGTACAGGGGTAAAATGCAAAACTGCTCACATTATCCAGGAATTTCAGAATTAAATTTTAAACTAAAAATCCGTGGATCAGGTCCACGGCTCTGTGGACTGGCGTTGACCGAAGGGTCCACGGTCCATGGTGGACCAGGGGGAATACCACTTCGTCCTTCTAATCTGGGCCCTAGGTTTTAAAACAGACGGCATCGGGGGGGGGGGGGGGGGGTCCTGGATGTGGGTGGCGGCCAGTGGCGGCGATGGCGGCGGCGGGGCTCACCGGAGATCAGCCGGAACGCCGCTCCGGTTGGCCATTTCTCGCCGCGAGGATTCTGGGAGAGAGAGGGGAGGGAGGTGATGCTCACCGACAGGTCGCGTGGGTGCGGGGGAGGCCGGGAGGCGATCGGCGGTGGAGGGAGGTGTCGGTGGCGGTCGGCGTTCGGCGGGGAGGTGGCTCCGGTGGTCGTGATCGAGCAGGGAGGAGTGGGGGAGAGGCGGCAGAAACATGCGGTGCCGGAGGTGGGTTTTATAGGCGCGGAGGGGCCTTGGAGGCGAGCGGCCGAGCTCTATGGCCATTAATGGCCGGCGGCAGCCGATTGAGCGCGGTACGCGCGCTAATGCACGTTTAAAGCACTGTGAGTGGGGGAAAGAAGGGGAGCAGGAGGGTGTGGCGTGCATGGGGCGGTTTTCGGGAGCCGGGGAGGCCGGGGGAGGGAAATCGACCGGTCGGGCTTGGTGGCTGGCGGCGGGGAGAGAGACCGGCAGGAGGAGGGGGATGATAGGCGGGGCCCGCATGCCAGCGAGAGAGATAGAGCGGGAGGGGAGTGGGCCACGATGTGCACGCTGGGCCGGCCTAGAGTTGGGCCGCGGGGTTGGTTGGGCTGCAGGAGAGGGAGAGAAGGGAAGGAGGGGGAGGCGGCCTAGCCGGTTGGGCCGAAAGAAGGAGGTGGGGGAAGCGAGTTGGGCTAGGGGGAAAAGAGCTGGCCCAAGAGCAGAAAAGAATCCCTTTATTTTTTCTTTCGAAATCCTTTCCTTTCTAATTCCTATTCTATTATTCCTAGTAATTGATTAATAAATAAACTAAATGCATGATGCAATTAAAAGTCTATATGAACATGTCATGCTATGCAAATGCAACAATTAATTTAATTTATTATAAAAACAATTTGTCCTAGGTTATTTAATTAAACTCCTAAATGCTAATAGTTGGCATTTTTAGAATTTTACAAAAGTAGGGTGTTACAAACCTACCCTCCTTGCAATGAATCTCGCCCTCGAGATTCAGAAAGATCGGTGAAGAGGTGGGGAAACTCGGCTTTTAATTCTTCTTCATGCTCCCAGGTGGCTTCTTCTTCGGTGTGGTGGTTCCATAGCACTTTGCACATTCGGATCACCTTGTTTCTTGTAACTCTCTCAACGACTTCTAAGATCTTGACTGGTTGTTCCGTATATGTGAGGTCTTTCCGAAGGTCTATTTCATCGACAGGGAGTTGTTCTTCAGGCACTCTTAAGCACTTCTTTAATTGGGACACATGGAACACGTCATGCACATCCGTGAGATACGAGGGTAGCTCCAACTGATATGCAACTTCTCCTCTTCTATCGAGGATCTTGAAAGAACCGATGTAACATGGTGCTAACTTCCCTTTGACTTTGAAGCGTCTAACACCCCTCATGGGTGATACCTTGAGATACACAAAATCTCCAATCTCGAAGGATAGGTCTCTTCGCCTACGATCGGCGTAGCTTTTCTGCCTTGACTGTGCAACTTTTAGGTTCTCGCATACAATCTTAACTTGTCTTTCTGCTTCTTGTAGTATCTCAGGTCCGAAGACTTGGTTCTCTCCTGTCTCATTCCAGAATAGAGGTGTCCTACACTTTCTTGCATATAGGAACTCGAAAGGCGCCATCTCTATACTTGCTTGATAACTGTTGTTATAAGAAAATTCTGTGTAGGGTAAGCTCTTGTCCCAACTCTTTCCATATTTCAACGCACAAGCTCTCAACATGTCTTCTAGTATCTGGTCCGTCCTCTCGATTTGTCCATCAGTCTGAGGGTCATATGCGGAGCTGAAGTTCAACTTGGTGCCAAGAGATTCATGTACCTTCTCCCAAAACGTCGAGGTAAACTGAGAGCCTCTGTCAGATACTATCTTTTTAGGGACTCCATGTAAACACACTATCCTTGACATGTATATTTCTGCCAGCTTCGCACCACTATAAGTTGTCTTGACAGGAATAAAGTGTGCCACCTTGGTTAAACGATCAACTATAACCCATATAGAATCATATCCCAACTGTGTACGGGGTAATCCAACTATGAAGTCCATACCGACTTGTTCCCGTTTCCACTCAGGAATTTTTAGAGGTTGAAGTAATCCGGCGGGTCGCTGGTGTTCTGCCTTGACATGTTGACATGTGTCACATACCACAACATACTCTGCGACATCGCGCTTCATGCCATGCCACCAATAACGAGTCTTCAAGTCTTGATACATCTTAGTACTTCCTGGATGAATGGAGTATGCAGATTTGTGTGCTTCCCGTAGGATTATGTCACGAAGGGGCTTCTTGTCTGGCGGACATATTCTTTTACTTATCCATATAGTACCCTTCTCATCTTCTGTGAAGTCGGTAGCTTTTCCTTCCTTAATGAGCTTTCTGATCTCAGTTAGCTTCTCATCTTCTTTTCCGACTTGCATAGTGGTTCATTATTGGCAAAAGGTGTGAGATATATTCAGACCATAAGAGTTTGAAGTATATATTCACCCAGCCAGACTTGAACCTCAGGCAGTGAAGATGGTTGGAACTCATCAAAGATTATGATATGGGAATCAACTATCATCCAGGCATAGCAAATGTTATAGCGGATGCATTGAGCAGAAGGTATTATCTCAACATGTTATCAACACGAGAGTTGCTACCTGGGATGGGTATCCAACACTGAAGTTGTTGCAATGGAAGTTGACTCAACACTAGAGCATGATATTCATAAAGGACAGCTTGAAGATGCTAAGGTTCAAGAAATCAAGCAACTCATTGAGGAGGACAAAGCTCCAGGATTCACAGTAGATAATCAAGGAACTTTATGGTATAAGAAGAGGTTGTGTGTGCCTGGTATTAAAGAGATCAAGGAGTTGATATTAAGAGAAGCCCATGATTCAGCTTACTCCATTCATCGAGGAAGTACCAAGATGTATCATGACCTCAAGAGTCGATACTGGTGGTACGGAATGAAGAGAGCTGTAGGTGAACATGTTGCACTCTGTGACACTTGTCAACGAGTCAAGGTAGAACGTCAAAGACCTGCAGGACTTTGGCAACCCTTGAAGATACTGCAGTGGAAATGGGAAGAAATTTGCATGGATTTCATTGTGGGATTAACCAGGACACAAGCTGGTTATGATTCCATATGGGTTATTGTGGATCGCTTGACCAAGGTTGCTCATTTCATCCCTGTCAAGAACACATACACCGGACCCAAACTTGCAGAGTTGTATATTTCCAGGATAGTATACTTGCATGGAATACCAAAGAAGATAGTATCTATCAGAGGAACTCAATTCACCTCAAAGTTTTAGGAAAAGTTACATGAGTGCATGGATACAAGGCTGTAAGGACCGAAGGCATACCGAGAGGGGCTGGGGGTGAATCAGTAAGCCACTCACGAATCCAATTACTTCAAATTTCACTACTTGAGTCTAACAAGAAAAGCAACCTAAACAATTCTAGTAGGCCAAGACCCTACACATGCTAGTGTTCATGATATGATAAAGAGCAAAAGCCAAACACACTAGCCTATGCAAGCCACAATTCACCATAGTCACTAGAGGACACAATTGCGGAATAGTAAAGAGAGGGTCAAGGAATGCTCATGATTTTTGCCCGAGGTCTCGGAAGGATGGCGCCTTCCCCTAATCCTCGTTGGACCACTCCCGCCGGAGTCCCGGTCCCTCCCACCACCAAGTGGAGTTTTCGCCCACGAGCCCGCAATCACTCCTAGAGTGAAGACACGGTGTGCATCACCGCTACACAAAGCACAAGCTCGCCTCCCTCAAGAACTTGCCGGACTCCCCGAGCCGACACGGGCACTCACTAGCGATGCCCCTTTCACCGGCGGGCTCAAACCGTGTACAAACGTGTGATGGCCTTCACAACCGATCATGATAGGCTCAATCACCGACACCTAACCGGTCTAGGTCTCACCATAGACCAAGAGTAACAATCTAGATCACACCCTCAAGGACACCTTAGCCTTAGATGTGTAAGATGCTCAAGTTACCCTCACTAGCACTCTCAAGGTATCCAATATCCTCTCCTAGTGCTCTCCTCTTTTCCTCTTGGACCTTACCAAATTCTCTCAGGTATTCCATTGGCCAAGAGTTGTCTCCAAGACCCCAGCAACTAAGTTATATAGGCTTCCAACATCAAACTAGCCGTTGCTCCACGAAATTGCCTTTCTGGACATCCAGGCCAGACAGTCCGATCACTGCCTGACTGGACAGTCCGGTCACTCTGGTAACGGCTCTCATAGCCGTTGGCACAATAGTGTCCAGGCAATTTCTTGTACTGACCGGACTGTCCGGTCACTAGACCAGACCGTCCGGTGTGTTTCTCTCTCTAGTCCTAAAACATTCTACGCCGAAGCTCTTCGCTGCCCTGCTTCATCCCTACTGACCGGACCGTCCGGTCAACAGACTGGACCGTCTGGTCTGTACAGGATCTCTAGCTGTAAGTCCTGGAGAACTCCCCATAGTGACCGTACAGTCCGGTCTCCACTGACCCCTCTGTCCGGTCTCTATGTCCAGAAGCTGAAACTTGTCGTCCTTGCTTGACTTCGTTTCCCGGCTTCTCCAAACAGCTCCTTGGCTTCTCCACTGTCACTTAGTGCCTGTGATTTCACCGAGCAATCTTGCATATCACCGACTAGACATGACCTAAGAGAATGACCTTGACCCCCTTGATAGTCCAGTTTTTCCTATGGACTCATAGCCCTAACAACTAGTCAAGTGTTCCAAATACTTGCACCATAGCTTGTTCTCCGCTTTGATCCATCTTCATCAACCCTTGGACTCCATCAAGTTCACAAACCTCCATGCTTGCGGTCATTGTCATCAATCGCCAAGGCAACCATCAACCATATGATTTGTAATAGAGTTAAGAGATGATTCCTACATAGACAACACTCATGTAGATATTAGCCCACAATTTCATAGTTGTCATCTATCACCAAAACATCCATACCTTGGAGATCCAATCTCCAATGGTCATGAAGCTTACAATCTCCCCCTTTTGGGTGATTGATGACAACCACTGCTTAATCAAAAACTTTAATCAATAAACAACCGGGCTAAAAGAGCTACACAAAGATTGAGAGGAACCAAAAAACATATAAGAGAAACACATAAGGTCCTACTTAATCAAGCATCATCTAGAGATACAAGGAAAAGAGTGAAGAGCATACTCTAGATGAAATATGCATGCATGCCATGGCAATATATTGGATGAAAGCATAAGGACATGCAATGCAAGACATGAGTGATGAGATGCAACAAGTTAGCACGGTAATGCATAAGAATTAAGAACAAGCACTCAGCATCATGATATCATACAGAGGCATACAAGATAATTAATGAATACAAGGCACTGCATATGAAAAGGAAATAAACCAAGTGAGATTAAAATGAGTCAAACACAAGCGAATTAAAGCCATGACTCATCAAAATCCATGAACAATGAATAACTCCTCCAAAATAAGAACCAAATGTATCTATCTCCTAAAAACCTCGTAGTTCCCCCTAGATACAAGCTACTCTCAATCGCACAGGATCACACTCCCACTCCCCCTAGACCTAGGATCTCTTCTCCTCCTTTGGCAACAAGCACCAAAAAGTGGAAAAGATGAACATCTACGCGCTCGTGGTTGAAGGAAGTGGTGCAGCAACGTCCTCTGAAGGCTCTGCTCCGGGCTGCTCCTGAGGTGGATCCTGCTGTGCTCCCTGAGCCTGTGCTGCCTGAGCATCCAGCAGCTCAAAGAAACCAAGGTCTACAGGAAACTCAGACCCACTATCATGTGCTGCTAGAGTGACTGTGGCAGTCTCCTGAGCTGAAGTCTGGAGAAGTATGAGATCTGCCATGTCCTTCTGAGTGAAGCATCCACATACTAGATCCTCTGCTACCTGAGGAGTAAGCATGCTGACCGTAGCAGTAGAAAGGGGAGTTGTAGTTGTCTCTAGGGCGGTCTAGGAGTCTGCACGAGTAGTGTGCAGAATGTCCAAAACAGACTCCTGATCGGTAAGTGCTGTGAGCTGGAGGGTCCTACCATCTACGAGGTCGAAGAGTGAGAGGGAGAGACAAACAACGCTGACACGGAGAGAACTGAGCTGAAGGAAGTGTCTATCCTGCTCCCCCTATTGGTAGAACCCCTGAGATAGACAACCCACTGGACTAAGCTGTCATCAAAGCTGTGAAGGGTCCTGGCTGAGTTGGCAGCTTCTAATACTAGGGAAATACTAAAAGTACTAGCTGCTAATCGGCCTGCCTCTGGGCCAACTCCGTCATCAGGGCTGTAAGAAGTGCAGTTTGCTGCCTCTAAATCATTGCCTAGCTCCTGATGACGTCCATCATCTGACGTCTGTCCTCTAACACACTCTGGACGAACTCTCCCAGCCGTCCTGCTAGTGCTATCACAGTGATAGTGTCCTCAGACTGCGAACCTGTTAGCTGGGGAGGTGCTCTTGTACTGGCTGACTCAGGAACCATCGTCTCTGGCTGAGCTGCCTGCTCGTGAAGTACCGGTGAATCCTGCTCCTCCTTTCCTGTCTGCTGGCTGGAGGCTGACTGTGATCCCCTAGGGACTCCAGGTGCGTAGCTGGTGGTCACCTCATGGAATGCCTCGTACTGCTCTTCCGTCACTAGGCCCATCCTTCTCAAGAGATAGCAGATGTAAGGCCCGTAGACCAAGTGACGTCCTCCAACCCTCTCAGAGATAACCTCCTCCATCTCTTTAATAAGTAAATCTACCAAGTCAAAAAATATGCCTCCTTAGAATAGCTGCTACAGCCCACTGGTGTAAGAGTGTGAACTCCTCTCTATAGCCGGACCTAGGAATGATAGTCCTAGTGACTATCGCTCTCACCACCTTGGCCTCTGTGGTGAGTCTTGCAGGGCCTCTCTCAAAGCTTAGGGTGTGTGGTGGTGGAAAGACAATCGACACCATCTCATCAGTAGGTAGTCTCCCTCTCTGTGGTCTGCGGGGTGGCTCCAGTATACCGTAGGCACTCCTGTAAAGCTAGATGTCTGAGGCCAGGAGTCCTAGGTTAGCTATCAAATCCTCCCTGGTGACACGCTATGGCTGCCCTCTGAACAAAAACCAGAACTCTGAGCGATCCCTAGCAACCCACAGTGTAGCATAGAACTCAAGGACCACGTCCTCTCTAAACTTGTGTGGAGCAGTAACTAGCTCTGCTAGCCCTGGCAGGTATGTGAAGTACTGCTCCATCTCTGTGTTGGTGGCTCTCCTCATAGCCTCGTACGTTGTGTACTGTTGTGGCATGAAGACTCTGTTCTTGCCCTTCAGGATGAGGTAGCATCTCAGACCCTCTCCAATCCTCCTCTGGAGTGGTGTCCAGTACCTCTCTCCAGCAATGGTGCCTCTAGGGACTATAACCCACTGCTCAAAAGGCACCAAGCAAAGTACCTTAAGGTCCTTTGAAGGAACCTTAAGTATATCAGGCTCTCCGACTGCCTGTACCTGTCTCTACAGCCTCCTAGTGCACACTGCACAGGTGCACCTCGGGTCTTCTGCCCGGTGAGCTGTCCTCTGGGGAACAGTCTCCTCAGCCTCCTGCTCGGTCTCCTCCATCTTCTCCTCCTCTAGCTCCTCAGACTCAGACTCTGAGGTCTCCTCCTTAGACTCCTTCTCCTCAGACTCCTCCTGTTGTCTGGAGGATCCCTACTCTACAGTTCTCGATGATCTCCCCTGATGGGAAATCAGAGCACGCTACGGCCACGGTGATGGAACAACTCCGACTGCCAGAGGTGCAGTCCTCTGCCTGGTGCTCCTCCTAAAACCCTGGTCCTTAGCTGGCTAGCTGATCCTCATACGTGAGCTCGGTATCCTACGAGACTGCTCCATGGCCTCTAGGTGCCTAGCAACTCTCCTGGCTCTCTTAGATTCTGGGTCCAGTCTTGGTCTCTTCTTGGTCTTGGGCTTCTCAGGCATCTTCCCCTTTCCCTTGTCCTGACCTGAACCTGCCATCTCTCCTGACTGCTCTGCTGTTACTGCACGCACATAGGTGTAGATGGGATAAGCATAGATCCTAATATATCTACAAGAAAAGCACCACTAGGAAAGAATGCGCAATAGAAATCCTAGCACTAAATGAAGGACATGATCACTGGACAAATATGCAAAGTAACAACAGTGATCATCGACTATATGTGGCTGGTGCGAGTCATCTAGTGTATAGTCAAATAATGTCAATAAAATCTAACTCTAGACTAGACATGAGACAACCCCTAGAATTGCAATTAATAGATATGCAGGAAATTAATTGCAACATAGGTTGAGCCAATTAATTAATTAATGCAACTAAGGATTAGAATTAATACTAATTGCATCAATTAGCCAAATTGCTTGAAATTAGGGCATACAACAATGAAGGGAGGATAAGCACGATACCCTGAGGATGAATCGACACCGAGAACTGAAGATTCTGCAATTGATTGCTAGAAAAGATCAAAGTTTGGAACTTGCCGGCATTGGAGGAGTGCAAGCCTTGCCCTAGGATGGGTGGAGCTCGACTCCGAGGTTTCGCGCACGCGGCAAGGTGGCAGTAGTGGCTGGCGTGCAGCACGGCGGCGGTGGCTCAGAGCGCACAACGGTGGAGCTGCGAATGTGGTGGAGGCGGTGCGGCTGTGGGGCGAGTGAGCTAGGGTTCAGCGGATGCGCGTGAGGGCGAGTGGGGGGGGAGGCGTGGCTTCGGCTACCGGTGGTGAGTTGGCGGCAAGGGGAGCTCGGCGAGAGCGAGGCGCGTACGGCGGCGTCGGGTGCGTGCCCACGGCGCTGGGAGACGAACGAAGAAGGAGATAATCGTCTCTGACGAGTTTGACCTAGGTCAAGAAGACGACAAACGGTTGTGATCTATCAAGGAATCAATCAATGGCTCAGACTAGGGGATGCTTCATGCAATCAACCGAATTGACCGGATAGTCCGATCTCTATACCTGTCTATCCGGTCAGGTTGGGGTCTGCTGGCCTTCTACAGATCGGATTGTATGGTGTAATAACTGGACCGTACGGTCACTTCCAGAAATTTGCTAAGATAAGGAATTTCTCCATTTTCCAAGTTCCCTCGCTAAACACACAAACAAACACCACACTTGGAATATAGAGGGAACTTTCAAACACTCCTTTTCAAATAGTGGCACTCTATGGCCTTAGAATTTTCGCAAATGCCAAATGAAGGATCGAGCAAATTAGAACCAAGGCAAATAAGAACCAAAGGGGTATGTATGAGCCTTAGTCCATGAACCGCGCGAGTAGATTTAACCTTGGGGTTCATAATAGCTTGCTCAGTGGGCATGAAGCACAATCCTTTCCATTGGTCACACTTATGGAGATGTAATCTCATATAGAACATGAGGCATAAATATCTCCAAGTGGGACAAGCCTCCTTTGTGTTTCCTATATGATGCATGCAACAAGCATTTTACATATGCAATGAAAGTAAACATGCTATTTGAATTCAAGCAATATTAAAAACAAGACACAAAGGAAACCTAAAATGTCAAGTTTGAACCCCTCCCAAGCTTACTCACTATAAGCCATGCCCTGTGACACCCTAGTGTCACTACATTCTTTTGATCACATAAATTGCACCTAGTTCTGATTCATCAAGTCATAATTCAATTTTGGTTGCATTTCAAATTTAATTGAATTTGAATTTAAACCCAAGTATGGTTAAGTTATGAAGCAACTTCTAAATTTGCCATGCAACCTGGTGCTGCCAAAAATCTATGTGATAGGGTTTGACATAAAAGAATTTTAGGAATTTTCTCAGAATTTTATTCAAAGAGGAAGTACCCAATTAAATTCCTGGAAGTTTGAATTTTTTTCATATTCAAATATTTGGCAAATTCAAACCTTTTGATTTTGAAACTGGACACCTGTCACATTGTGACCTACACATTTCAAACTTTCTGTACAAATTTTTCCAAGTCAATTTGGAGTTTGGGACTATTTTAAATCAATTTTTGAAGTTGTGGCCGAGTTAAATTCTGGAAATTGTTAAAATCTTCTAGTGGGACCCAGCCGTCAGTCTCTCTCTCTCTCTCTCTCTCTCTCTCTCTCTCTCTCTCTCTCTCTCTCTCTCTCTCTCTCTCTTTCCCTTCTCTCTCTCGCTGGCACCCGACGCTATGCACATCGACATGAAGCCGCCCGCGTGTCGTCGCCCTTCTGCCGCGCCCAGGGATCAAAACTCGACCTCGAGCATCGACCCAACTCTCTCTCTCTCGGCCTCTCCGCCATTTCTTCGGCTCCTCTACGTGAAACCCCTTCTCTGGCCTCGTTTTCTTCTCCTCCCGGTCGCCATTGCTGTCACCCTCTGGAGCTCAGCTCAGCGCCGCGCTAACTCATCTAAGCCCAAGCTCATGACCAAGATGGAGGCGTCTTGAGTCAAAGAATCTCCAGAACAAACCTTGCCACAATCCATTTCATGGTTAAGGAGGATTTGAAGAAAAACCGAGCTCTCTGTTCATGGCGATCAGTACATAACTTCTTGAAATTCTTCTTCACTGGTGAGTTTGATGGGTTCATTTCTCTTCTCGTAGAGGCGCAACTCTTTGATGCACATCCTTGTCTTGATCTGCTTTCTATTTTTACCTTGAGGTCATCACCATTCCACTTTTCCCCTTCCGCCACGCGTCGGCCACCATGGGAGCTCCATGGTGACAGCTTCATCCAGCTCTTCTCCATCGCCTCGGTGACTCCGTCGACCTTCGCCGGAGTCCACTGGTGCTCTCCGACCACTCCGCCTCTCTCGACCCTAACATCAAGCTCGAGCCATCACCGATCTTCTCTGTTCCGCCACCGCTCGACGTCGATGTATCTCCGGTGAGCATCTCGCCTCGCGAACCCCGCCAGCATGCTCCCCGTGTCGTGCTCTACGCTTGGGTGAGCAGGGAGTCCAACTCCTATGACTCCAGAGCCCGGCGACGAGCTCCCAAGCCGCTCCGGCAGCCACGCCGCCGCGCGAACGCGAGCGCGCGCTCGGTTCAGTTCAAAAAATGAACTGATGGCATTTTTGTAATTACTTTGAAGTTCAAATAAAGATCCAGAAAAATGCTTTAACCTTGTAAAATCCATATCTGGAGATTTATAGCTCATGTCCAGTAGCATAATTTGTTTATTTACTAAATGAATTATTTGCTTTTCATGTCTAAATAACCCTAGGTAAATGCAATAGAAAACTTTATGTGTAATTTCCTATTATTAGAGTTGCTAGCTCTGAAGCATATGGCTTCGAGAACAATGTTGAGGAACAAATTTTACTGATATGCTCATTCTTCATGTGCATCACATTTTGTTGCATTATCTATGCTTTCACCTCGTTGACATATCGATATTGTGATAGGGAACGTTGACACGCCAGGGGATAATATTCAGAAGGTATCCTCGGATTTCTCGGCACAAGAAAATCCTAACTTCAATACTAACTCCGTGGTTGTAGCCCAAGGTAAGCCCCAGAACATTCCCATGTATTAATTTGATTAATTCTAGTAATTAAATTGCTAGATATGCATAGGTTGTTTGTGCATTAAGTTTAGAAGTTGGATGAAAACCCACCTGCATTTCCTGAAAATTTCCTATTTTATTTTAGACATGGTATACAAGTACCGGTAGTTAATAGAGGAATTATTATGCTTAGTTGTAGTATGGGCACTATTATGGTAGTTGAAATATTAGTAACATGATGATAGTGATAATGTGAAGTACGAATGATAAAATTTGGACTAAACGGGTCTGTATGGGAAAGGGCAAAGGCAAAGTACCTGTGGTGGTTTTTGTCTTGCAAGGTGGCAGTCCGTTTGGGTCAGCAACTAAAATTTGAGACATGGACAGGCCCCGTAGTTGAAAGGGTAAAGATCATGTGCCTTCAGAGGACATGGCTTGCAAGGCTGTAGCCCTGTCTGTGTCGACCTAGGACCCGTCCGTTGTCGGCCCTGTTGGGCAAGTATTGAACTGTACCGAATGCATGCTAGTATATGGGAACTAGTAAACTGATGTAGCATTGTCATATGCATGGTTGGATGATAACTTAAAATTCTTGGTCATGTGATCCAGTAGGAGTGGACAGATTCCCGACGTTATCGTGGAATGGCTGCCCACTCGGGACTTTTAGATTCGGATCGACATGTATTATGATTTTGCGAAAAGTTGTCATACGTGTTCTTAAATGATGCATATGCCGTGTACTTCGAGTTTTCCCAGCTGGTGTAAAACGATTGCAACCGCTGTCCCTCACAGTAATGAGTACCGCTTGTTCACTACGTCACATCGTAGCTTAAGAACCTCACTAATAATAATTAGTGGAATGTTGGGATGAAGAATATCAAATTTTAGTGAATCTGAACTGAAGTTCTTTGTTTTCAGATTGCTTGCTGTACTTATTACTTTGACTTGCAAGTTATCTTACACTATTGTAGTTATTAGAATGTTCACTAAATTTACTATTATCCATCTCTGAGCCTTTGCATGTTTAGATTTAATTACTTGTCGGGTAAGACTTGTTGAGCTTAGTAACTCAGTCTTTGCCATATTGTTGTTTTCTTTATTTCAGGTAATAGCACTGATGCTTATGATCTACCTATGGGTGTTCTTCCTTGGGATATGTCTATCCCTGAGGGATGGTCTGCCCATTGGGAGACTGAGTAGCCACTGCTGTTGTGTGTTGCTAGGTGATAATCCGTATGGGCTCGGGTTTATCACACTTGCTACTATCGTCGAGTTGTAAATTGTAGACGTTTAATCACGTTAGCTTCCGCTGCTTTTAAAACTGAACTTTGTAATATTTCCGCTGCACTTAAGTACTTAACTCTGATGTATAATAAATAACACTCTTTTTACGTAATTTAAACTTGGTCGGTTGTTGTATTATCTTGTGTCTGCTTAATCAGCACCTTGAGAACTTTGGTCCAAGGGGGTTGTGACAGCTGGTACCAGAGCTATGTTCTGGGATAATACAACAATTTCGACATATTTTAAAAATGCAGCGTATATGGTGAGGATACGTTAGTATATGCCGAACTATTTAGTAAAGGTTAGAATGGTGACAAGCTAACGGGTTATGTTTGAGTTGGTTTGCTATTTGGATTTCCATTTTAGTCCGCTCGCAAGGACTGTGGCTTTGCGAGACGATTCTTTTCTATGAATCGTTGCCAACATATATTCTTTTCGGCTCCTTGAACAAGTGTTGGAGCATAGAGTTCACTCACGAGGGCTATGGTTTTGTGAGATGGTTTCTTCCATAAACCATGCCAACGTTTTCTTGTAGAGGAGGCTCATCATGATAGGCTTATGAGCATGGGTCCGCTTGCGAGGACCGTGGTTACGTAAGGCGGTTTGTTTCATGAACCGTTGCCAAGTAGTATATAAACTACTTATTTTCGTAGTTTCTTTTGAATTTGATGTAATGTTTTTGAAATGATCTCTTGCAGGTACACTAACCACGTTAGAGTGTGTGTGTGTCGAAAACCTAGAATGTTTGCTCGTGAGTACGGGTCATCCCCAAAAATTATGAATACTGCAAGGTGTCGGTATATGTGTCTATATATTTTCTTTTGAGTGAGGAACGGTTAGGATCAAAAACAATTCACTTGCATTCATGGCATGGGCATTCTAATCCATTGAACTAAAATTTGATCTTACCTCTGTTTCAACTTATCATTTGTGTGATTAATATCTGAGCAAAAGAATTTGTAAAGCTTGAAACCAATCTGCCAAACCAAAACTAGTTTGTTCACACTAAACTAATCTGTCCTGATTTTTTTCAAAAATTCATAGATTATTGGTCCTTTAGGAGTTTGAAGCATATAAATACTTTCTGGAAAGAGCTGGAAATCCTCTTGATGTTCCAGCTCTTGTCGAAATTTAATTCAGTTGATAAATGCTCCAGAACTGAAGATTTTGTAAATCGGTTCTCTGTTGATCAAAATCTGACAGATCAGAGGAAAAGTTTCATATCTTCTGACATGTTTATCCTAAATTTCTCTATGAGTAACCGTTGGAAAGATCCTTTGACGAGCTACAAGTCTTTAGTTATGAGTCTTGCCTGATTCTGGACGCAATTTGGTCAGATTCGTTGAAAAAGTTCAATCTGATATTCTGCTCCATGTTCAGACTGATAGAATAATGAGCTGATTGCAAAATTCATAACTCCAGTTTTATTTTGGCTAAATTGTTGAGCAAATATGGGTTGGAAATATACTGAAGAAATCTTTGATTTACAACTCAATTGTAAATTTAAATCTTTTCTATTGATCCGTATAATCCAGCATTAACTTAAGAATTTTCCATCTTTATGTTCGTTGATGTGATGAACATGTATGAGTATATTCTGGAAAGCTTATGAAGTCCTCTATGTGAAGATGTTATGCATAATTTTTAAGTTGACTCTAAAATTTCCAGAATTGTGAAACTTTGTCACCTTGATCAATAGAAAGTAAAATTCTATTCTTGTGCTAGTGACAAATCAATCGTTAGCACTCACAATAATTTTTGCCTTAAAAGTTTTTGGTTTTGTCATTCTAATAATGTGACTGAACCATTCCTTTGTGTAGATGGATCCTCATGTACACATTTTACATGATGGTTGGACTTACATCGAGGCTCTCCACCGTCCCGGTTTGCCGGCATTCTTATGGGGAATGTTGCAAACTTTTGGGTACACTGAGCCACCTGCATATGTTGGTAGGAAATACACTGATTTGCCTAGAGTTTCATGTACGGCGCATGTGTGCATTCCTCCTAAGCTCACCTATCCCTACCATGATGGCTGGTTTGTGACAGCAAAGGGATCTCATTTCTTTGGGACTTGGGAGATGGCTGTTGTTAAAGCCATCACCACTTTCTGTGAGAACAACACCGGCGTTGCTGGAACGGTGTATTCTCTTTTGCCTGTGACAGACCCGGCCAACAACCACTTATGGCGTCTCCGCATGTCTCTTGTTCAGGATATGTCACCTATTACTTACAACCCATATGTGGCGATACCTTGTTACTATGCCACCGAGCTCTATACTGGTTGGCAGCACCGTGAGTCTGAAGTACGCCTACAGGTAGAGGGACTTCAGTTTGCTACTGAGCATGAAAGGGAGCATGTTGATGAGAAGCTCCAGCTTAATGCTACTCAGGCTGCACGTATCACTGAGCTTGAGCAGCAGTTAGTTGCTAGAGCGGAGCAGCTAGCTGAGGTTCAAGAATAGCTAGGACTTGCCCAAGAGGTTAATCATAAATTGCAAATTGATTTGGAGGATGCTCAGCATGATTTTGAGGAGTTACACCACTTAGGTGTACAATATCAGCTCCAGCATCACCCTCAGGTTATCCCTCCAGATGAGCTGATTTTGGGTAACCTTGCTGCGGATTCTACTACTCTTTCTCCCGCTATGGATGAGGACGATGACACGGATGTTGTTAGCAGCACCCTCACTCTTTAGATGAGGAACTAGATGGTTTTATGAGCTGTACTAGTATTGATGTAATTATGTGTATATCTTGTAGTAACCATGTAGAGCTGTTTGAACTCATCCTTGTATCATATCATGAAGTGTGGTGAATGTATGATATCTAGTCTAACTTTGTAATACTACAACCATGTATTTCCTTTTGAGAGCTGAATGAAAAATGGTTGTGGTTGTTTTTACTATTGGACCAGTTCTGAAAATTTTATTTTTGCTCATGTCAAGTTATGATTTATTCATTCATTCATGTATTCAATATGAATTAATGTATGATCTGAAATTTTAGAATGGTTACCACCCGCCGTGGTGAGCCGGAGAGCTCACAACAAGGAGCTCAAAATGATGACCTTCCACCTCCGCCACCAAATCCATGGGCTCAAGTTATGTCCATGGTGTTTGAATCAAGACAGGAAGATACTGAGCTACTCAGGCAAATAGCTCAACTCCTGAGTCGTAATGGCGGGCGCCGTGATGATCAGCCACGGCAAAGCACTTATCAAGACTTCTTGTCTACACATCCCCCAACCTTTGAGCATGCTAGAGAGCCACTAGATGCAGATAATTTTATTCGCATCATCGAATCTAAGTTTGGGCTGCTACAGTGCACCAATGCCCAGAAGCCGCTATTCGCTGCACAACAACTGCTGGGGTCAGCAAATGTATGGTGGGCAAATTATATGGCCTCACTTCCAGAAGGCCATATTGTGTTATAGGACGAGTTCAAAAATGCATTCCGTTCCTATTTTATACCTGCTGGAATTATAGAGAGAAAGCTCTAGGAATTTCTAGATTTGAAGCAAGGAGGGAGGACCGTGCTAGAGTATTCTCAGAAGTTTAATCATCTGGCACAATATGCTCATTTGTATGTGGATTCGGAAGCTAAGAAGCGTGCTGCATTTTGGCGTGGTTTGAACCCCGCACTCAAGGAAAAGTTGACTTGGCAGATGATGGGAACCTTTAATGATCTAGTCAATGCTGCCATTGTTCAAGAAGATGCTTATCGCGAGGTGCAGAATGATGAGAACACTGCTGCACTGCCACCCAAACATCATTTGGTGTACACCTCTCCCACCGGACAACGATTCTGGGCGGCACCACAGCAGCAATTTTATCGTCCGGGACCTCAGAACTTTAATCGTCCACCACAATAGTCTCATATTCCAGCACCACCACAACAGCCCCAAGTGTCACGTGCACCCTCACAACAACAAAATCAGAATGCACGCAATGCACCAACAGCGGGACAGTACAGCCCTTATCCCAGTTACAATTGTGGCCGTGTCGATCATTTCTCGAAGGAATGTACCTATCCCCAAAGTGAAGCCGGAAAACAAGCTCGTGACCATGCTGCAAATCAGCAGCGGGGGCAAGGAAATAAATCTGGACATGTGAACTACACTAATGTTGATAACATTCCTCAGGGCGAGCCAGTACTTGCGGGTACGTTCTCGCTTAATTATTCACCTGTCATCATATTGTTTGATTCCGGTGCATCGCATAACTTTGTTAGTAAAGCCTGTATACAAAGGCTTGGATTATCAACCTATACTACCACTACACCCTATAATATTAAATCATCGGGTGGACAAATTTATGCTAATCAAATTCTGCCCAAAGCCTCAATTAGGTTGAATCACAAGGTCTACTCTGCAAATTTTGTAATGTTGGAACAGCAAGGCACAGACTTAATTTTGGGCATGCAATGGATGGCATTTCATAAGGTCACGTTAGATATTGTGCCTCGTGTTGTCCACATAAATTCTCCAGTTTATGGCATTGACTCAATTCCTTTGCATCTATCTTCGGCCACTACCATTACTATCCATCATCTTGAGGAGAAGTCTGTGGATAAAATTCCAATTATCTGGGAGTTCTCAGATGTTTTTCCAGATGATCTTCCTGGTCTACCCCCTAACCGTGAGGTTAAATTCAGAATTGATTTACAACCAGGAACTTCTCCAATTTCTCGACAACCATATAAAATGGCAAAGAATGAATTGGGAGAACTCAAGAAACAAATTAAGGAGTTGCTGGACAAAGGTTATATACGCCCAAGTTCATCACCTTGGGGTTGTCCGGGAATGTTCGTAAAGAAGAAAGATGATAGCCTGCGATTAGTGGTTGATTATCGGCCGTTAAATGAAGTCACCATCAAGAATAAATATCCTTTGCCCAGGATTGATATTTTATTTGATCAATTGATTGGTGCCAAAGTCTTTTCAAAGATTTATCTCCGATCAGGCTACCATCAAATAAAAATCAGAGAAGAGGATATTCCGAAGACCGCATTCTCCACGAGATACGGACTTTATGAATATTTGGTTATGTCATTTGGATTAACCAACGCTCCAACATACTTTATGTACTTGATGAATTCAGTATTTATGCCGGAGTTAGACAAGTTTGTGGTGATCTTCATTGATGATATTCTTATCTATTCCAAATCTGAAGAGGAACATGTGGAACATCTTCGCATCATGCTTCAACGCTTGCGAGATCATAAGTTATATGCTAAGTTTAGAAAATGTGAATTTTGGTTGACACAAGTACCATTTCTTGGTCATGTGGTTTCAGCAGAGGGCATCTCTATCGACCCAGGAAAAGTACAAGAAGTGTTAAATTGGAAACCTCCTCGAACCGTCACTCAAGTCTGCAGTTTCCTTGAGTTAGCTAGATACTATCGACGATTTATTCCAAATTTCTCTCAAATTGCTAAACCTATTACTAAGCTGCTGCAAAACAACGTGACTTTTGCATGGACACTGCAATGTGAAGAAGCTTTTCAGAACTTGAAGAAATCACTTACCACTGCACCCGTTCTAGCTCAACCAGATATCACTAAATCCTTTGATGTTTATTGTGATGCCTCTGGAACTGGATTGGGTTGTGTTTTAATGCAAGGAGGTCGAGTGATTGCTTATGCATCTCGGCAATTACGCAAGCACGAAAGACATTATCCAACTCATGACTTGGAATTAGCAGCGGTGGTTCTTGCACTAAAGATTTGGCGACATTATTTGTTGGGAAATTTAGTGCATATATATACCGATCACAAGAGCCTCAAATATATATTCACTCAATCAGATCTGAATATGCGTCAGCATAGATGGCTTGAACTGATTAAGGATTATGATTTTCCATTACCATCCCGGTAAGGCCAATGTCGTAGCCAATGCTTTAAGCCGAAAAGAACACTGCAACGATCTGAATTTATTGACTTGGGACAGCAGCAAGGACATTTCATCTACTGAACCAAGCGTTCATATTTTACCTGTGGTTGCTATACATAATTTAGCAATACATTCTACCATCAGAGATGAAGTAATTGTTGCTCAGAAAAATGATAAAGGCATGGCACACATCAGGAAAAATATCAAGGATAGAAAGGCTACGTGTTTCCGCCAAGATGAAAATGGTGTGTTATGGTTTAACAATCGCCTTGTTGTCCCGAAAAATTTTAAATTATGTCACAAGATTTTAGATGAAGCCCATCAATCCAATAACTCCGTTCATCCTGGTAGCAACAAAATGTATCAAGGATTGAAGGAAAATTTTTGGTGGACACGAATGAAACGGGAAGTTGCCCGTTATGTCGCGGAATGTGATACTTGTTAACGTATCAAAGCTGATCACTTAAAGAAAGCTGGTTTATTATAGCCACTAAGCATTCCAGCTTGGAAATGGGATGATATTAGTATGGATTTTATAGTGGGTCTTCCATTAACTACCCACAAACATGATTCTATTTGGGTAATTGTGGACCGACTTACTAAATCTGCACATTTCATTCCAGTTAATACTCGATATGATATCAAGAAGTATGCTGAAATATACATCTGTCGAATTTTATGTTTACATGGAGTTCCAAAGACCATTATTTCAGATCGAGGTACTCAATTTGTAGCAACATTTTGGGAGCAAATTCATGCATCTCTGGGTACCTATTTAATCCGAGGCTCTGCATATCACCCTACCACTGATAGACAAACCGAGCGTGTGAACCAAATTTTGGAGGACATGCTTAGAGCTTGTGTTTTAGCACATGGTGGTAATTGGGATGATTATTTATATCTCTCGGAATTTTCTTATAACAATAGTTATCAAGAAAGTATAGGTATGACTCCATTTGAGCATTATATGGCTGTAGTTGTAGAACTCCATTAAACTGGTCAGAAATGGGAGAAAGGGTTACCTTCGGACCTGATCTTGTGCAAAATGCTGAAGAAAATGTTCGGATTATTCAGGCTAATCTAAAGGCTGCAAAGCAACGACAAGAGATGTATGCTAATAAAAGACGTTGGCCTTTGATCTTTGAAAAGGGTGACCATGTATATTTGAAGGTATCACCTATGAAAGATATTCAACGGTTTGGAGTCAAAGGAAAATTAGCTCCCCGTTATATTGGTCCATTCCAAGTAATGGAACGATGTGGAAATGTGGCATATAAATTGAAGTTGCCCAAAAATCTTTCCGGTGTGCATGATACATTTCATGTCTCTCAATTGAAGAAATGCCTTATGCCACCCGTAGATGTTATCTTGGATGATTATAAACATCTACAATCTGATTTGACTTATTCTGAATATCCAATAAAAATCTTGGATGAAAAAGATCGAGTTACTCGAAAAAGAACAATCAAGTTCTATCAAGTTCAATGGAACAATCATTCCAAGGATGAAGCAACTTAGTAATCTGCAAAGTTCCTAAATACCCATTATCCGGAATTTTTGCAGCAATTCTCAGGTAACAACTTTTGTATTTTCCTACCTCTAGCTCGCTTTAAATCTCGGGACGAGATTTTCTTAAGGAGGGAGGGCTGTGACACCCCAGTGTCACTACATTCTTTTGATCACATAAATTGCACCTAGTTCTGATTCATCAAGTCATAATTCAATTTTGGTTGCATTTTAAATTTAATTGAATTTCAATTTAAACCCAAGTACAGTTAAGTTATGAAGCAACTTTTAAATTTGACATGCAACCTGGTGCTGCCAAAAATCTATGTGATAGGGTTTGCCATAAAAGAATTTTAGGAATTTTCTCAGAATTTTAATCAAACAGGAAACACCCAATTAAATTCCTAGAAGTTTGAATTTTGTTCATATTCAAATATTTGGCAAATTCAAACCTTTTGATTTTGAAACTGGACACCTATCATATTGTGACCTATACATTTCAAACTTTCTGTACAAACTTTTCCAAATCCATTTGGAGATTGGAACTATTTTATATCAATTTTTGAAGTTGCGGTCGAGTTAAATTCTGGAAATTGTTAAAATCTTCCAGTGGGACCCAGCCGTCAGTCTCTCTCTCTCTTTCCCTTCTCTCTCTCGCTGGCACCCGACGCCATGCACACCAACACGAAGCCGCCCGCGTGTCGTCGCCCTTCTGCCATGCCCAGGGATCAAAACTCGACCTCGAGCGTGGCCCCAACTCTCTCTCTCGGCCTCTCCGCCATTTCCTCGGCTCCTCCACGCGAAACCCCTTCTCTGGCCTCGTTTTCTTCTCCTCCCGGTCGCCATTGCTGTCACCCTCTGGAGCTCAGCTCAGCGCCGCGCTAACTCATCTAAGCCCAAGCTCATGACCAAGATGGAGGCGTCTTGAGTCAAAGAATCTCCAGAACAAACCTTGCCGCAATCCATTTCATGGTTAAGGAGGATTTGAAGAAAAACCGAGCTCCCTGTTCATGGCGATCAGTACATAACTTCTTGAAATTCTTCTTCACTGGTGAGTTTGATGGGTTCATTTCTCTTCTTGTTGATGTGCAACTCTTTGATGCATGTCCTTGCCTTGATCTGGTTTCTATTTTTGCTTTGAGGTCGTCGCCATTCTACTTTTCCCCTTCCGCCGCCGTCGGCTACCATGGGAGCTCCACGGTGACTGCTTCATCCGGCTCGTTTCCGTCGCCTCGGTGACTCCATCGACCATCGCTGGAGTCCACTGGTGCTCTCTGACCACTCCGCCTCTCTCCTCGACCCTAACATCGAGCTCGAGCCATCATCGATCTTCTCTGTTCCACCGCCGCTCGACGTCGATGTATCTCCGATGAGCATCTCGTCTCGTAAACCCCGCCAGCGTGCTCCCCGTGTCGTGCTCTACGCTTGGGTGAGCACGGAGTCCAACTCCAGTGACTCCAGAGTCCGGTGAGGAGCTCCCAAGCCGCTCTAGCAGCCGCGTTGCCACGAGAACGCGAGCGCGCACTCGGTTCAGTTCAAAAAATGAACTGATGGCATTTTCGTAATTACTTTGAAGTTCAAATAAAAATCCAGAAAAATGATTTAACCTTGTAAAATCCATATCTGGAGATTTATAGCTCCAAAAATTGCAAAATAAATTTTATTGGATTCCTTGTGATGAGTACTATGCATTTAACATGTTACTTTGCATGTTTTATATGAAAAGGTTTGATGTATAAATTAATTAGTTTAAAGCTTAATAAATTCATATCTTTAGTTGTAGATTGGATAAAATAGTAAATTAAATTGTTCTAGTTTTCCCTTGACCTGCTTAGTTTGTATGATAAATTAATGACCCTAGTTTCTGGACATGAAATTAAATATGATTTTATCCTTGAAATGCTTGGAAATGCATTATTAATGAGTTTATGCTTGTGCACAAAAACCTTTCTTGTCATATTGCATCACCATGAAGTTTTGTAGGAATTTATGTGCTGTTCATATTTTACTAGAATTTATTTATTCTTAGATCTTGCTAAATGTATTATTAATTGATGGCTCATTGTATATTAATGAAACTTTGCAAAATTTGCTGATCATACATATATCAATCACCTGTGGATCACTCATGTCCAGTAGCATAATTTTTTTATTTTACTAAATGAATTATTTGCTTTTCATATCTAAATAACCCTAGGTAAATGCAATAGAAAACTTTATGTGTAATTTCCTATTATTAGAGTTGCTAGCTCTGAAGCATATGGCTTCAAGAATAATGTTGAGGAACAAATTTTACTGATATGCTCATTCTTCATGTGCATCACATTATGTTGCATTACCTATGCTTTCACCTTGTTGACATATCGGTATTGTGATAGGGAACGTTGACGTGCCAGGGGATAATATTCAGAAGGTATCCTCGGATTTCTCGGCACAAGAAAATCCTAACTTCAGTACTAACTCCGTGGTTGTAACCCAAGGTAAGCCCCGGAACATTCCCATGTATTAATTTGATTTATTCCAGTAATTAAATTGCTAGATGTGCATAGGTTGTTTGTGCATTAAGTTTAGAAGTTGGATGAAAACCCACCTGCATTTCCTGAAAATACCCTATTTTATTTTAGACATGGTATACAGGTACCGGTAGTTAATAGAGGAATTATTATGCTTAGTTGTAGTATGGGCACTATTATGGTACTTGAAATATTAGTAACATGATGATAGTGATAATGTGAAGTACGAATGATAAAATTTGGACTAAACGGGTCTGTATGGGAAAGGGCGAAGACAAAGTACTTTGGGTATGCTGTGTACTTTGGGTTTTCCCAGCTGGTGTAAAATGATTGCAATCGCTGTCCCTCGCAGTAATGAGTACCGCTTGTTCACTACGTCACATTGTAGCTTAAGAACCTCACTAATAATAATTAATGGAATGTTGGGATGAAGAATATCAAATTTTAGTGAATCTGAACTGAAGTTCTTTGTTACTTAATTAAATTTTCAGATTGCTTGCTGTACTTATTACTTTGACTTGCAAGTTATCTTACACTATTGTAGTTATTAGAATGCTCACTAAATTTACTATTATCCATCTCTGACCCTTTGCATGTCTAGATTTAATTACTTGTCGGGTAAGACTTATTGAGCTTAGTAGCTCAGGCTTTGCCATGTTGTTGTTTTCTTTATTTCAGGTAATAACACTGATGCTTATGATCTACCTATGGGTGTTCTTCCTTGGGATATGTCTATCCCTGAGGGATGGTCTGCCCATTGGGAGACTGAGTAGCCGCTGCTGTTGTGTGTTGCTAGGTGATAATCCGTATGGGCTCGGATTTATCACACTTATTACTATCGTCAAGTTGTAAATTGTAGATGTCTAATCATGTTATCTTCCGCTGCTTTTAAAACTGAACTTTGTAATATTTCTGCTGCACTTAAGTACTTAACTCTGATGTATAATAAATAACACTCTTTTTATGTAATTTGAACTTGGTCGGTTGTTGTATTATCTTGTGTCTGCTTAATCAGCACCTCGGGAACTTCGGTCCAAGGGGGTTGTGACATGCCCTTGCCTTGAGAGAAGTCAAACCACCATCTCAAGCACTCCCCCTAGCTTATAGCTATCTTGGATGGGTTAGACATTGACTACTTTTTGTGTGTTTTTTTCTTTTAGTTATTTACACATGCATGGATGCAAAGCATACTAGTCACAAAGGAGTCCTAATTACCATGCAATGCAAGAGACAGAAAAACACACTACAACTACAAAGAACAAACACGGTTACCTCCCACATGAGTAGATAGGTCATTAAGGTTCATGTCACTTGTGGTGGACTTTACATGATCTTCATGAAAGCGCTCAGTCCACCACCACCACCATCTAGGTCTTGTTCTTGGGCACCCACTGGTACATAGCCGATCTCTCAAGATCAACAATGCACTTAGGCACCCATATGCTCTTGACCTTGCTCTTCTTGTTTGGTGGTCCCAAGGCTAGCTTTCACCTTGCCATCCTTGTTCCTAAAAAGCTTGAAATGTGTGTTCTCATGGAACAAGTTAGCATTAGGTAAAACAGTGGAACTCCTCACCATGGGACAATCCTTGGTGGCATGGCCATCCTTGCAACACCTCTCACAATAGTAGTCATCAACGAGAAGGTGTTTGATCCATACGGGGATGGAATCACTCATCCCTATGATGTCGATGGCGGCGGGATATGAGCCAAGTCCCTGGTGGGAGATATTGTTCACAAGGTTCCTCCCAAGAATCTCCTAGTGGATGGCTCTACCATGTGTGAGCCTCTCAAAGCCGTCCATCACCATCTTCCTCTCTTCCTTGAGCTTGTGATATTCCTCCTAAACAAATGGCTCAAGAGAAGAAGTCTTGGAGACTTCATTTACTTGGTTCTTTCCAAGTATCTCCCTATAGGTGGCTCTAAGTCTCTCAAGGCCTTCCATCAACATCTCCCTCTCTTCCTTGAGCTTGTGAAGTTCCTTCAAAACAAATGGCTCAAGAGAAGAAACCTCGACCAAGGTGGTTAGTTCATCACACATGGTAGAAGCATCACTCTTTGATGAACTAGAAGGGGGAGAGGCAAGGTTCTCAATGTTGATGGCCTTATAAGTAATCTCAAGGGCCTTGTACTTCTCATGAAGCTCTACATGATCACCCTTGAGTTTGTCATAACTCTTGTTTAGTGCCTCATGAGATGTGACAAGGTCCTTGAGCTCACTCTCAAGCTCACCAACACGGTCCTTAGCCAACTTACACTCTTTTCTTACCACATCCAACATTTTGGATTTCTTGACGGCAATGTCACAGGCTTGCTCGAGCATACTCTAAAACTCGGCACATGAGAGCTCCTCATCATCGCTGTCATCACTGCTCTCATCGTCACTCTCCCCAAGTTGGCTCGTGGCCATGAGGCACGTGGGAGGTGGAGGAAGAGGTCGTGTAGGTGTGGTCTTGATCATGGCTACGACGACCACTTCTTCATTACTTGAGGAAGAGGACTCATCACTTGAGTTGTCGCTTGTCCACTCTCCAACAAGGGCCTTGCGAGAGAACTTCTTCATGTAGTCTTGAGCTTTGCCTTTGCCTTTGCTCTTGTCCTTGTTGAAGTGCCTCATCTTCTTGTGCTTGGCCTTGGGGTCTTCTTCTTCTTCTTCACTTGAATCTTGTGGCTTCAATGCTTATTTCTTAGGCTTTGGGCTCTCTCGGACAAAGTGATTCTTTGAGCCACAGTTGAAGCACTTGCCCCTTGACTTGGAAGCAAACTTATTCTTGAAGTTCTTCATCTTCTTCATGAGAAGTGCCAAGTCCTCGGTCAAGTCACCTTCATCATCATCTTCTTCATCATCATCCTCAATGATCACCTTCTTTTTGTTCTTCTTGCTCTTGCTAGATTCTTGCTTGTCAGCCGGTAGAGCAAGATTGGATGGTTGAGGATCATCCAACCCCAATTGCTAGCTCTCAAAGGCAGTGATCTTGCCAAGTATATCGTTCATGGTCTTGGTCTTGAGGTCAGCTTGCAAGATGAAGGTGATGATGGACTCATATTTGAGGTCCTTGAATAGCCTCAAGAATCTTCTTATCACCTCAACGGGCTTCATCTTGAAATCATCCCCAAGTGCATTAATCTCCTCCACTAGTACATGAA
The DNA here is from genome assembly GCA_032690845.1 of Eleusine coracana subsp. coracana. NCBI lineage: Eukaryota > Viridiplantae > Streptophyta > Magnoliopsida > Poales > Poaceae > Eleusine > Eleusine coracana. The sequence goes on along the minus strand of MU847442.1, from coordinate 2,186,184 downwards.
AATGAGAATGAATAGTGTTAGCTCTCTCATGTGGCAATCTAGTGAAGTTATCATACTTATTCTTCAGCACATAGTATCTCTCCTCTTTGATATCCCTGGTGCCCTCATAGAGCCCCTGAATCTCAGTCCAGATACCATATGTTGAGGAATTAGCATCTAGCTGAGCAAAAACATCCATAGAGATGCAAGCAAATAATGCATTCTTGGCCTTAGCATTACACTTAATGTAATCAGGCTCAAGTAGGTTCACATCCACATCGGACTCGTGAGTGACCGTCCATATCTCTGGATCAAGGGACTGAAGGTAGGCTTGCATGCGAGCGTTCTAATAAGCATAGTCCTCCCTATTGAATATGAGAACATTCCCCGCCTGTCCCGGCATCCTTACTCAAGGCGGTGAAGCCTCAAAGATGAGCACTTGGCTCTGATACCACTTGTAAGGACCGAAGCCGCTCATGAATCCAATTACTTCAAATTTCACTACTTGAGTCTAACAAGATAAGCAACCTAAACAATTCTAGTAGGCGAAGACCATACACATGCTAGTGTTCATGTTATGATAAAGTGCGGAAGCCAAACACACTAGCCTATGCAAGCCATAATTAACCCTAGTCACTAGAGCACACAATTGAGGAATAGTAAAGAGAGGGCCAAGGAATGCCCATGATTTTTTCCCGAGGTCTCGGAAGGATGGTGCCTTCCCCTAATCCTCATTGGACCACTCCCACCGAAGTCCCAGTCCCTCCCATCACCAAGTGTGAAGACATGGTGTGCGTCACCACTACACAAAGCACAAGCTCGCCTCCCCCGAGAACTTGTCGGACTCCCCGAGCTGATACAGGCACTCACTAGCGGATGCCCCTTTCACCGACGGGCTCAAACCGTGTACAAACTTGTGACGACCTTCACAACCGATCATGATAGGCTCGATCACCGACACCTAACCGGTCTAGGACTCACCATAGACCAAGAGTAACAATCTAGATCACACCCTCAAGGACACCCTAGCCTTAGATGTGCAAGATGCTCAAGTTACTCTCCATTAGCACTCTCAAGATATACAATATCTCCTCCTAGTGCTCTCCTCTTTTCCTCTTGGACCTTACCAAATGCTCTCAGGCATTCCATTGGCCAAGAGAGGTCTCCAAGACCCCAGCTATGAAGTTATATAGGCTTCCAACCTCAAACTAGTCGTTGCTCCACGAAATTGCCTATCTGGACGAACTGACCGTACAGTCCGGTCACTTTCTAACCGGACCGTCCGGTCACTCTGGTAACGGCTCTCCTAGCCGTTGTTGCAATAGTGTCCAAGCAATTCTTGTACTGACCGGACAGTCCGGTCACCTGACCGGACAGTCCGGTGCGTTTCTCTCTCCAGTCCAGAAACATTTTGTGCCGAAGCTCCTCACTGCCCTGCATCATCACTACTGACCGGACCGTCCGGTCAGCAGACCAGACCATCCGGTCTATACAAGATCTCCAGCTGACAGTCTTCCTGCGTTGATGTGCATGGTTGCTCAGTGAAATCATAGGCACTAGGTGACAGTGGAATTAGACCAGACGGTGTTGAGTCGATCGGCATACTGGTGAATCTAAGCCAAAGTGTGCCAGATACCTTGTAAGCCTAAGTTGTTAAGTGAGTAGCCAGATATCTATTAGTGAGATCGTAACCAGAATGTCTAATTAAATAGCATCAAAATGGGTGTTGGTGGCCCTTAAAACCCAATATCGGCCACCGACCGGTCGGGAAATGCAAGGTAAAGACCAAAGTTTCATGAATATTTGTTTAAACTAATAAAGTTCCACAGGTTTTGGTGAAATATGGGTTTGCAGGTTCAAAAGGGCAAAAATTAGGTAAAAACATGAAGAAACGCCCCATCGACCGATCCTGCCGTAAAACAGCCGGCCGACAGGGTCGTATGAATCTGAAATCAGGGCCCGGGCAGGGTCGTGACTGCTGAAATTAGAACTCAGCCGACAAGGTCATATCAGGCTGAAATCAGCCATCAGGCTTGTCAAAATAGAGTCTCATCAGGCTGATCATCCAACCCAGCTGATTTCGCAAAACACTCCACCATGAAGCGGTTTTGTCCTCCCGGACCAAAAGTAATGAAATATGGCTAAGGAAAAAAAAGGTCCACGAGTGGCCTAACCAGGAGAAGTCATGGGGCGACCCGGAGGGGGTCGGCACCCGATCCAGGTCAACACCCGGACCTGGCCTACCGCCCGGCCTGGGTTGGCCTCCTAGGGTTGCCAGCCCATGAGGCCTACCGACCCCAAAATAGGAAAGCCAGCGCAAACCGACCCAGGAACTGTCATCGAGACAAGATATGAGCCAACCAAAGACAAGTTGGTCGGGAACCAACTCCACCCAATGGCCTCCCAGCCTGGCCTGCCACCTGCCGGTGCATGCCGCCCGGCAAGGCCCGCCGCCCGGCGGGGGAAATTTTGCCCATCGACTCTTCTTCATCTACAAGTACCCGCCAACCCTTCGAATCCTATAAATAGAGGGGGAATTCGGCAGAAATAGATGAAGGAAGCAAGTGAAGCACATTGAAGTCCATTTCCCATTACTTTTCTTACTAGTAGAGTAAGTTAGTCAGGAGTTAGAGTCTAGTCGATAGCATCACTCGGGATTCCGGAAATCGTCTCAGAGTCTTGGTATGAGCTCTCTTGTATCTTTTCTCTTTTTGTGAGACTTATCTTTTATTAAATATAATTATCTTTTCCTTATTTATCTTGTCAAGTATTTATCTTTACTTAGTCAATTTCCTCATGTTATAATTATCAGGAAAGAAATTTGAAGCATAGATTACTAGATTCCCAGCTAGGATTTAATTAAGTTTAGTTCTCGAATAGAACATAGACTTGGTTATTTCCCGGCTATTTTTCCACTAGGCCAATGGAAGAATATCTAGTGAAGGCGTAGACGCGGTGCCTAATTTAACACTAGCTGGATTTGCATTCGTCCCCACGGGCTGTGTTGTAGGTGGCAGGTGGTGACAGTCCTGTCCGTCCATTTAGTAATCCACCACGTTCGGGAAGTCTCAAGCAGCGTTGTCTAGTGATAACATGCCCACTAGTGCACGAGGTTAGTTACCAACCCTATTAGTGGATCATTGTCGTGCCCCGAAGTAACCTTATTGGTGAAAGACTCGAGGTTGTACCATGGATTTGGTGTAAGCACTCAACCCGAGTAACTAGGAATTTTGACGCTTGACTAGATTAAGAAAAGTTTATCTTAGGAATTTTAGACTCAGACTCGTTGTCCTCCCGGCTAGCTTAACCTATCTCTTTTATTTATCTTAGTGTGGATTTCTCATGTATGACTGCTCCCCTGTTTATCATTGAATATCTTTACCCCCGTCTTTGGTCAGTTGGTATAACTCTTATAGTCATATCTTTTGTTAAACCAAGATACTCTTACGCCTAGCTTCCCTGAGGAAAATAAATACGATACCTTGGAATACTCCCGGGTGAAATGCTATAATAGATGTTCCGTGCGCTTGTGGATTAGTTCACTCTTCTCTTAAAGCATAACAAACATCAATCAACACTTTGAGCGTTGTTACCAGATAATATTTTGGTGCGACGTTAAGAAGTGCCAACAAGCATTTCTAGCGCCGTTGTCAGGGAAGCAATAGGCTAAGATATCGGAATTTTAACATTGATATTTCTAATAAGGAGTTATCGCTTTCCTTAGCAGGCTTACCCTTGTTCTGTTTATTTGTGGTGTAAACAGGACGCACTTATGACTGGATTCGACCTACCAGACAACTACCACAACAATCTGGAGGATTTATTGAGGAGTGTGCGTCAACGACTCACCCCTCCTTGAACTAGACTTGCTCTTGAAGCACCTCCGATCCCACCAGCTCAACCGCAAGAACCTTCCACGTCCGCTCAACCAACCATGGCTGAGAAGGTAATCCGTGACTACTCCGCCCCATCTGCAGACAACATCCGCACCAGTCCGAACCCGAACATGGGGAACGGAGGTTATGAGCTGAAACCGGCCCTAATCAACATGGTTTTGGCCAGTCCTTTCTGTGGCAAGGCATCGAAAGATGCAAATGCCCACCTCCAACAATTTTTGGCAGTGTGCAGCACCTTCACCATGAGGGAGGTGACTACTGAAGCTATCCGCCTTCGCCTTTTTCCATTTTCACTGATGGGGAAGGTGAAGCAGTGGTTCTACAGCAATCAAGAAGAGCTCACCACATAGGACAAGTGCTCCAATGCCTTCCTTGCCAAGTTCTTCCCGCTAGGTAAAACCAACGCCCTGTGGAATAAGATTTCAAGTTTCCAATAGCTAACCGATGAAAGCATCCCTGAGGCATGGGAGCGTTTCCAAGAGTATACTCTGGCATGCCCACATCATGGAAATGCAAAATTGGTTGCTAATCCAAAGTTTCTACCATGGGCTAAACCGTCCCGCTCGTGAGCACCTAGATGTAGCCGTTGGAGGTTCCTTCTTCTCTCTGAAGGTCAAAGAAGCTCAGACTCTCATAGAAAAGATGGTCGCCAACTATAGTGGCTATGATGAGAGGCAAAACCAGCCGCAACCCAAGATGAGGGGAGTCCACCAAGTTTACGGTTTGGACATGCTAGCAATCAAGATGGATCAACTTTTGAAGAAAATGGATTCGCCACAAACTGCCCAATCCTTAGACTCTTGCATGACTTACGAAGTTTGTGAGAATGTTGGACATATGGGAAGCCACTGCCCAGAGACTCAAGAAGAGGAAGTGAACAACCTCAACAACAACAACAACAACAACAACAACGGGTTTAGGCCCCGTACGAACAACTTCGGATGGGAGTCCAAGCCAAACCTTCCTTCCGTGATCTTGTTCTAGGACAATCTAAAATTAATAAAAGTATTAGTAGGAAATTTATTGCTACTGATAAAGTCCTAGAAAGCATAGATTCTCATATGGAAGCATTTAATACCTCTCTACAAAACCACCTTAGTCATAACAAATGCTAGAGACATAAATTGCTCAGCTGGCCGCTTTTGTTGTTAAGCCTAACTCGGGCAAGCTCCCCGGTCAGCCGGAAGCTAGCCCCAAGGAAAATGTGAATGCCGTCACAACTAGAGGCGGAAAATCTACACACGATTCACCAAATCCTAACACTGTAGGGAAGAACAGGGAAACCGATGAAGAGTCAGAAGGGGAGGAAGAAATTGAGGTTGAGGAGGCAAAAGCACCCCTCAAGAAAGCACCGCACGAGTTCTATGATACCCCTATGCTGCCATTTCCTCCTCGACAGAGGAAGCCAACGGTGGACGAACAATTTGGAAAGTTTGTAGAGGTAATAAAGAAATTATATGTCAACATACCACTACTTGATGCTATGCAGGTTCCTACATACTCCAAATACCTAAAGGACATCCTCAACAACAAACGCCAAATGCCATCCATAGGTTGTCAAATTGACAGAAGAATGTAGCGCCGCTATCTTGAACTCTCTTCTAGAAAAAGAAGCGAGATCCGGGATGCCCAACCATCCCATGTTCCATCGGGATGCAGAAATTCAACAACGCCCTTTGTGACTTGGGGGCGAGCGTAAGCGTCATGCCAAATGTAGTGTATGACAAACTCAATGTCAATTCATTATCCCCTACGGCAATGTGCTTGTAGTTCACCGACCAATCAGTCCACTACCCGGCGGGCATTGCGGAGGATGTACTCGTAAGGATATGGAACTCTCTTGTTCTCATCGGCTTTGTGGTGCTAGACATGGAGGCCGATGCAAAGACACCTCTTATACTAGGAAGGTCATTCCTTAGCACCGCAAATGCCAACATTGATGTTCGGGCTGGAGAAATCCACCTTAACATTAATGGATACGACAAAAAGTTTGCCTTCAAGCCCCGAACAGAACAATGCAATCAGGTACGCATCTTTTATAGCAAAAATCCTAACATGGTGCAGAATATAGAAGTATACCTAATTGCACCAAAATCGGGTGCACCAGTGGTAAAAGTTGAGAGCGCACCACCGCTGCTCAAGAAGAAGAACAAGCCACAGGAAATAAGGAGAAAGGTCACCGCCAAGCCAAAGAAAATCAAACAAGTATGGCGGAAGAAAGAAGTTGCACCGATCGTGGAAAATTCTCCATCCACGACGAGCACCACGAAGAATTAAACACCGAGAATGTCTTGTTCGAGACATAAAATCTGGACCATCGTCGGGAGGTAAACCGATATTTATCCCCCCCCCCCTCCCCTCTTTTCCTTACCTCTCATTAACTTAGTTTTATTTTCCCTAACCACTAAATTAGGCTAAAAAAATTGACGATGGCTCGGCCAAATTTACTAGCTGGGGGTGTCAAATTTCATAAAAAATGACCACCTAGGTGATAATCTAAGGCTCCTGTCCAGCCAGTCAGTTTTCAGCACCCTGGAGGTCGTATTTCATGAAAACGACCACACGGCTAGGTAATATTCAAGTATCCAAAATCCAACCCGACCAGTCAAATATTTAGCACCCGGGAGGTCAAATTTCAGCAAAAACGACCCTCCGGGTGATGGTCTGATCATCCAACCCGGCTAGTCGAATTTCAGCAAACCGGTCATATTTCATGAAAATGACCACCTGGCTGGGTAAAATTTTGGGAGGTCAGATTCTATCGAATTTCAGCACTCGAGAGGTCATATTTGGCAAAATATGATCACCCGGCTAGCTAATCTTGAGCCACCTATCCTGAAATAACCCAGTCCAGTTCTAGCACCCTGGGGGTCATTTTTCATGAAAATGACCACCCAGCTGGGTCAGTTTTGTCACCCGGTAAGCCGTGCCGCCCGGCACAACTTTTTCTTGGATTCTTGGCACTTCGAATGCAGAGATGATGGCCATGAGTGGTGGAGGTGTGGCCAGCATTCCCTGGAAGAAAAATGCTCATCAAAAGCCTCACCATGAGTGAAAGTAAATGAATGAGAGCCACACATGTCACCTCACTCCTTTCACCACCCACACTCACCTGCCACCCTACTCACCTAGGCCTCATGAGTGGCAGCTCACTCATTGCAAGCATACAATTTTTGCCATCCCATCACTTTATCCTTGCTCCCTACACTCTTAGCAAAGTTCTGGACAAAGCGAGCAAGTGGATCACATGGCACTTGGACCTAGCCCTCTCCCATCACCACCAAGGCAATAATTGAGCAAATGGAGGAAATTTCCCTGCCGGCCGGCATGGGCTGCCGCCCGGCGTGTCCCGCTGACCGGCATGGAAATCCCCCATGTTCGAGAAGTCTCAAGCAGGGTTGTCTAGCGGTAACGTGCCCACTAGTGCACGAGGTTAGTTACCGACCCTATTAGTGGATCGTTATCGTGCCCCAAAGTAAGCTTATTGGTGAAAGACTCGAGGCTGTACCATGGATTTGGTGTATGCACTCAACCCGAGTAACTAGGAATTTTGATGCTTGACTAGATTTAGGAAAGTTTATCTTAGGAATTCTAGACTTAGACTCGCTGTCGTCCCAGCTAGCTTAACCTATCTCTTTTATCTATCTTAATGTGGATTTCTCATGTATCACTGCTCCCCTGTTTATCATTGAATATCCTTACCCCCGTCTTTGGTCAGTTGGTATAGCTCTTATAGTCATATCTTTGTTAAACCAAGATACTCTTATGCCTAGCTTCCCTAAGGAAAATAAATACGATACCTTGGAATACTCCCGGGTGAAATGCTACAATAGATGTTCCGTGCGCTTGTGGATTGGTTCACCCTTCTCTTAAAGCATAACAAACATCAATCAACACTTTGAGCGTTATTACCAGATAATTTGTTGGTGCAACATTAAGAAGTGCCAACAATGGGTAATTATATGGATCAATAAAAACCTATAACAAGTAAGACCACCCTGCTTTCTGAGCGGCTCCCGATTTATCGCTGTCGAGAGGAAACCCTTAATCGCGTGAGTATCTTACCCTACTCAACTATCCAATAATGCTGCGCAAGCTTAGTGCTGCCGCTAAACCACACTACTAGCATCATCGAGCAACCATAATCAATACAATGTCCAAATACTATCCTAATCACCACGATCAAGATAATATCTACTTACTTAGCCTAGAACTAAGCAATTGGAATAAGCACATGCATGATTACAGAATCAAGATAGACAAATCACCAAAACCATCATCAACATATTCAATCATCCTTGAGATACATTGAATAAGATTCATCCCCGTCGAGGTGGCCTACCTTGACGGATCAACTCTTGACACCAATAGTTCTTGAAACTCAACTAGAGATTTATTCTAACGGGGCAAGCCCCGGTGGCTCTAACTCACAAATCTATTGTCCCTCTGTCGCCTCTTGGTCCCCTCTGGTCGCGGCCAAGGTTTACAAGTATTTATAGAGGTTCTACTCGTAAAGGACTCGGTTTCTAGCAAATAAGGCGGTTGCGCTGATCGGCACAGGATTGCACCGGTCGGTGCAAGCCATGTCTTCTCGGTTTCTCCTCCGAGTCGGTTCCTCTATCTTCCACAGCTGCCATGTTGTTGACTTTTGCTAAGCCATATTAATAAATCATCCCCGACAACGGCGCTAGAAATGCTTGTTGACTTTTGCTAAGCCATATTAATAAATCATTCCCGGCACGGGGCCAGAAACGGTTCACTAATATGTCCCAGAGTCAAGTAGGTAAAATCCGCAAGCGCACGGAGAATACCGCTGTAGCATTTCACCCGGAAGTATTCAGGGTATCGTATTTGTTTATCCCAAAGGAAGGGTATGATCAAGAAGCGTTACTAACATATAAGATCATGTTAACAATTAGCAAGGATATCTTAACCAAGACAGGCGGGTACATGATAATAACCGGGTAGTGTGACACACACAGAAGATTCCTACTAAATAAATAAAGTCTAGTGGAGGAAAGACTAGGCTAAGCTACTCCAACTATACATTCCTATACAGTTGCATAGCCTAAGTAGAATACATACAGACCCACACTCAGGTTCAGCAGTCAATAATATAGCACTTCAGGCACGGACTTACCCCTGCATCCACAGGCGACTTCCGCCAAGAGCCTACGCACTAGCCTAGCGGGGAGGATTTCAAAGGACGGACAGGGCTGTCACCACCTGCCGCCTACCTCAACGAACCAGTAGACTAACGAATAATTAATGCAAATCAGTCACCCAAATACCATACTTGCATGACCAAAGAGCACTCTGCCCCTCCGCGATTACTATTAACGAGGCAGAGCTACCGTACGAATACGATCACCAAACCCATGCTATACTTTATCAGCTAAAACTAAGCATAGAGACTATAACATATAAACTAGACTATAGTGATGGTATATAACTAGCATGACAATAGTAGTATAATAAATATAAACTACTATCACACAAGTAGACTATACTATCACATATATGGATCACAATATCAAACAAGAAACTCATGACCCAAGCACAACTATATAGAAAAGATATATATATTGATAAGAGCAAAGTCTTACAAAAGGGAAAAGATACAAGAGCCATACCAATTCCAAGTGAAGACTTGGGACTAGAGAGCTCTAGACTCAGCCTAACTCCACTAAAACTCCAAGAACTACTACTAGCAAGAGAGAAATGCTTCTTGTGGTGTGTGTTGAGTGTGAAGGCACACCCTCCTATTTATAGCCTCAATAGGTCGGCAAGGGAGAGTAACCACCACAGAAGGCATCTCAAACCGTTATCAGGAGTCGCGGAGGAGCCAACACGTGGAAGCCCAGGCGGAGAGGGCGCCCGGCCGGGTCGGCCGACCTGGGGGTGGCCCCTCCTGGCCTGTGCTTTCTCCAGGTGGCTGTCCTGTGGGCCCTGACGTCGGTTTGCGCGGTATTACAGGGAGTTACGTCGGTTAAGTGCTGAAAATGGGCCCTTCAATCCGTGTGACGTCCATGTGGCACTCTCTGATTGGTCGAAAGTGTGTTTTCTTGCCTTTTGAGGTGTTTCCTTCACATTTCCTCCTGCATGCACAAAGTTCTCCAAGTACAAGTGGAACTATATTATTGTGCTAAAGCATGCGTGTATGAAATGCCAAATTCTCCTTTATTTGAGTATAGTTGACGGTAAAAAATGGTACTTAACAGTCGTCAACAAACTCCCCCAAGCTTACCCTTTCCTCGTCCCGAAGCAAAGATAAACTTAAGTTGTTGATCAGGAGTTGCTACAATGTCCTATTCCTCAATAATACTATGCGCATAACAAAGTACTCTTCCTAGAATTAAATATGTTGGCACATAACTTTACCCATTTACCTCGATCCATGGGGCTTTTACACCTCATTGTCTTGGGCGGTTGAGAGATAGAACAATTGTAGGGCACCAATCACTTGCTCTAGATTCCGCTATGTTATTCCGGAGGTTTTCAAAAGATTTTGAAAATAAAAACCAACTTCCTCAAATGATTCTCTCGGATCACTCAATATGTGTATGATTCCTCACCAAGGCAAAGTGTTGCCTATAATCACCTATTTCTAAATAAGGCTTTATGTGGAGCTCAAGGTAGGGATATATGAGGCACTCATGTTCACATAATATTGCTATGTCAAAAGACCGGATCCAAGAAAAACATCAATTCAAACAATCTTGATCAAGATGTGCAAGTGTGTGGGAGAACGGAGGAATGGTGGATGGGAAGAAATAACTCCTTTTTGAATTTTCCTTCTCTCTTTTGGAGTTTCTAGGCTATGGCTATCTTTTGCTTGCTCTCTTTTTTGAGCATATTTTTTTTTCTTTTCTTTTTGCATAGCCATAGTCCTAGTTTGCAATGAATACTTTGAGAGAGGAATTTTGTAATGGATATATGGAGTGTTTCTTTGGATGGATGGATGGATAGTGACTTTCTTCCGGTGTAGAAGAATAGCTCACGGTGGATATGGTGGATGCTATCTTCTTGATTTAGAAGGATAGCTCATGGCGGTGGATGTGTGTATATGATCTTGATCAAGAAAGCATGAAAAGAGTTCTACTAGGGTCACATCAATTTTGACTAAGCTCAATGTGAAACAAGCTCAATGTAAAGGTTTTCAAATGTAAACACTACATATGGCTGTGGTGGGAATTTCATCATTAAGGAACTTGTCAATTTGTCATTTTGAAAAATAAAACTCCGAAATTCAAGCTTTATGTTGAGCAAGATCATAGCAGCCCTATCTATCATATCATACCTCTCAACAACTTAGAACTAGAGAATGCATATGCTACCCACAAGATTCAAGTTCAAGGCAAGATTTACCAACAAACCTAACTCTTGAGAGAGTACTAAGTTGTAAACTAGCATTAGAGAGGAATAAAGGATAGAGCAACTATTCATCATCTCAACATAGGAAAATTATACACATTCATACCGCGCATGAAAAAGGGAAATATTTTTGTTCTTTTTATGTTTTGCAAATTTTTATGGATTTTCAGATTTAGCAAATGCAAGAAATAAAGGGAAGGGGAAAGATACAAGTTACCGTGAGAAGGGGGGTCCTCCACCAAGCTTGTTCTTGCTCATACCTGCTGGTTCGGGTCGTAGCCTTGGGAGCGGAAGAACGCATCCCAATTGTTCTGATTCTGAGCCATCATCGCGTTCAGCTGGCGGAATTGGTTGTCGCTGAAATTCTGCCATTGCTGGGTGTCGGTGACATGTTGCGTGAGAGTTTGTTGCATGCTCTCGGTGCGCAAATCAATGTCGTTCACCCTCCTTGTCAACTCGGCCATCCCATAGTTGAGTTCACGGAACCCACGGGATGAGAATGACCGAGTGGCAAAGGATGGCGGTCCGCTTGAACTTGATGACGTCGGCATGGGGTAATCGTACTGAGATTCCCATGCACCGGCCTGCCATGTTGATGCACCCGCCTCGTCCTGTGGCGGGGGCTGCTCCCATACCGGATCTCCGGTCGGAGTGTGAAACTCCGGTGTAGGCTCCATATGCCTACGGGAACGTGTCGGTCGCCCTGAAACACTATGCCTGCGAACTTCTCCCACTGGCTCAAGTGGGAGGGTTAGTGCCCGATAGTGATACAAACGAAGACCCGGGTTAGGTAACGGGAATTCATTTGTATACCCGGGAAAGTGATAGATCAAGGTATTATTTGGACCATGTTTCAAAGTATGTCCTTGCACAAAATAGTCCTCGCCCAGAAATTCTCTATCTACCGTCAAATATTCAACATGAACATTCTCAAGCAGACCACACTTCTGAGCAATGCGAGTAACTAAAGAGGTGCACTCAATTGGTCCTGTCAACTTTATATTGTCTAACCATTGATCAATCATGCATTCCGCGGGTGACACCCTAATTTTATTAACCATGGCATAAAGTATTTTCAATTCATCTTGCCGGACAACCCTAATGTCACCTCGAGGAAACAAGGTCATAGCCAACCACACATGCATAAATCTAAGTGTAGGATTATGGATGGCACTTGTTCTAGGCTTGGGACCCCACTCGTTTCCGGAAATCTTTTTCCAAAAACTTTCTTTATGGAACCCCTTTAGCGCTTTATCTAAGTCTAGCCTACATTTAGGATTTAGACCTAGCATAGCATGAAGATCACCCCATGTGACCAAGCGCTTTTGCCCAAACAAGCGAAAAGAAATGCCTTCATCATACTTTCTAAGGGTGCATAAAAACTGCATAGTAAGCAAACGAGAACCCGGCTCATCTACTTCTACGAAATTTAGCCAACCCATAGTGCGAAAAATAGAGGCAAATTCTTCTCTCATACCTATTTTCTCGAGGAAGTCCGGATCGAAGCGTCGGGTGTGGGCGAATGGCCGTTCTCTCATGAGCGTGATGGCTTGGCCCTCGCGGTCATCCTTGATGTCGAGATGCTCCTCAGTGATGAGCAAGGCCGGCCTTTCCTCCGGAATTTCAGCTTCAGGGTCACCATGCCCCGGACTTGGTGTGAGCTCGACGGAGGATGCTTGACTCGTGCTTGCACGAGTGCTTTTTCTCCGCTTGATTCCGGCGACTTGCTTCATTCGTTTGAACATGGCTGCACACAAGAACAAACACAAGACAAGAACAAAAACAAGATCGAACAAGTGTTCGGGTGAGCGTTAGTGAAAACGACAAACCCGAGCTTCTCCGAAATTGGTTTTCTTCTCACAACAACTTGCAAATGCACTAAAATAGAGGGGAAATATTTTTTTGGGTTTTTGGGGCTGCAGTAAAGTTGAAGAACACGAAATTTTGGGAGAGCAACAAGTGAGCAAAGGAGGGGAGTCAAAGATGAGCTTGGAATGGTGAAGCTCCTCCTCCTGGGCGGTTTTTATAGCAAGATGGCCGTTAGAAAGGGATAGAGCAACGGCCATATAGCCGTTTGGAGAAAGGAGCACAGGAAAAGGTGGGGCCAGGGGGTCGGCCGACCTCACCAGGTCGGCCGACCTGGCAGTTGGGCCTCCTGGCAGCCCCCTTTTTCCTATGTGTTCCCCAACGGCTAGGGGATTTGTCCCCTGCTGCCTTTTTGCTCAAAAAGCTCGACAAAAAATCTTTTCAAAATGGAAAGCCCAAAAACCTATTTTCTAAATTTTCAGAAATGCAAATGAGTTTTGAAAAATTTCAAGGTGGCTGGAAAAATTCAAAAATGCAGAAATGCAGTGGTCGGAAAAAATCAAAATGTGGTGGAAAGCAAATATGCAATTAAAAGAGCAAATATGGATAACTATCGGTTTAACCTCCCGGCGAGGACTCACCTTTTAAAGTCCGACGAGCGGGACTTTTCTCCGGCGTTCAGCTCGATGAAGCGTTGTCCGGTCCCGGAGATGAAGACACGGATGATGCTTCTTGTTTCACTCGCCACACCTTCTTGGTCTTCGTTGCGGCCGGTGGCTTCTTGGGCTTCGGAGGCTGCGGTTTTGCAGGCTTCACAGCCTGTTTCTTTGCAGACCTCAGAGGTTGCTGCCTTGTGGACTTCGGAGGCTATGGCTTAATGTGTGACCTTTGCCCCCTTGCCTTCATCAGTTGTTGTTGTGCAACCTTTTCCTTCTCAAGGAAGTTCTTCATGAATGTGATGAGGCTGTCCTTCTTTGGCGGAGTGACCTCCACTTCCTTGATGTTGCTTGGGTTCGGCCTGTACTTGATACGGATCATGTTGCACTGTTCTTTCCGTGGCCGAAAGTCAAACTTCTCCTCCTTGCCATTGATGTGGAAGCGGATTTCTCCGGCTCCTACATCGATGCGAGCATCCGCAGTGCTGAGAAATGGGCGTCCCAGGATGAGCGGTGTGCTCTTCTTGACGTCCATGTCAAGCACTACGAAGTCGACGGGGATGAAGCAATCCCGGATTTTCACCGGAATATCTTCGGCGATCCCTGCCGGATAGCGGACCGTTGAATCGGCCAGCTGCAGCTGCATCGGCGTGGGGGATAGTGTGGTGTAGTTGAGCTTGTCGAAGACATCCTTCGGCATGACGCTCACACTTGCCCCAAGATCACATAAGGCATGGTCGAAGTTCTATGTCCCGATCGAGCAGGTGATCGTGGGACACCCCGGATCTTTCTTCTTCTCAGGAAGCCGGTTGAGTATAGCAGCGCTACACTCTTCCGTCAGCTTGACAATTTCTGTGGTCGGTAGTGGGCACTTGTTGCTGATAAGATCCTTGAGGTAGCGAGCGTACGTGGGTACTTGTATCGCATCCAGCAAGGGCACGTTGATGTGCAGCTTCTGGATCACCTCAACGAAGCGTGTGAACTGCTCGTCCACGGTGGGCTTCCTTCTTCTTTCAGGAAACGGCATGAGGTTCGTGTCATAGAACTCATGTGGGGCCGTTTTCCTGGGCGGCAGTTCTTCTTCTTCTGCCGGCTTCTCAGCTGATGTGTCCTTTCCTGCATGGTTAGGGTATGGCGGATCCCGAGTGGACTTACCTCCTCTCGTGGTAACCGCATTAACATTTTCTAAGGGGGTCTCGGGTTGCCCCGGGATTCTCCCCGACTCAGCAGTAGGAACAGCAGCAGCTAACTGAGCTAATTGGGTTTCTATCATTTATTAAAGCTCAGCTAATTCTTGAGAGCAGAGGAAACACCCTCTATCTTAGTGTGGATGCTCTCAAGAGTCCTATCAGTGGTGGCAAGCTTTTTACTGATGTTATCATTAACCTTAGCTTGACCAAGCACAAGATCTTTCAAGGAGGGCTGATTATAACCGGAATTAAAACCAGAGAAGTTGCCAGAGTTACCTCCTTGGTAGTTGGGACGTGGTGGACCCCAACTTTGACCTCCTTGTGGACGGTAGCCGTTGTTGTTGTTGTTGCCCATGAACATTGCGTCCTCACGGGTCTCAGGGCAGTCATTGCCCGAGTGTCCCGTGTTGCCACAGACCTCGCAAGTCATATGAGCGTCTAGGGCTTTCACTTCTCCATTGGCTTGTTCGTCCATCTTCTTCATGAGAAGGTCAATCTTGGCGGCGAGCATGTCAACCTCCTTGACGGAGTGCATGCCTCGCTGGCGAGGTTGGAGGCGCTCTTCATTCCAACCTTGGTTGGACACCATCTTCTCGATCAAATCTTTTGCCTTGCTCACAATGAGCGAGAAGAAGGCTCCACCAGCAGTAGCGTCGAGGTGGTCGCGGGCCGACGGAGTAAGCCCGTTGTAGAAGTTCTGGATGATCAGCCAATCATCCATCCCGTGGTGGGGACATGCCAGGATGTACTCCTGGAGCCTCTCCCATGCCTCAGGAATCGACTCCTTCGACTCCTGCTGGAAGCTTGAGATCTTTCCGCCGAGGGCATTGGTCTTGCCCAGCGGGAAGAACTTTGCAAGGAACGCAGCTGAACACTTCTCCCAAGTGTTCACAGCTTCAGGGTTTGCGTAGAACCACTGTCTCGCTCTCCCAAGGAGAGAGAACGGGAACAGTCGAAGGCGAACAGCGTCGGCGGTGACGTCCTTCATTTTGAACGTGTTGCAAATCTCCAGGAATTGCTGGAGATGAGCACTAGCGTCCTCATTGGCTTTCCCACAGAATGGGCTAGCCTGCACCATGGTGATGAGACCGGTCTTGATCTCGAAGTTCGCATCTCCCACATTGCCAGCTGGTCCCGTAGGGATGTTGGCAGCGGAGGGAGCGGAGAACTCGCGGAGGGTCTTGTCGGCCATTTGCTCAGAGCTTGATGGTGCGGGAATGACAGGTTCGATTGGCCGAGTCTCCTTACGAGGAGGGGTGAGCCTAGCTCGTGTCCTTCTCAGGAGTGACTCAGGATCTTCAGTGAAGTTTGTCGGCAAGTCGAAACCAGTCATACACTACCCTGTTTTCATACAAAATGCAGAAAACAAAGCAAGGTTAGCCTGCCTAGGAGATAGCCTTGATAATTGCAACACTACTATATACATTAGTAATTTTTCTTAAATCATACGCCTTCCCCGGCAATGGCGCCAGAAATGCTTGTTGACTTTTGCTAAGCCATATTAATAAATCATCCCCGGCAACGGCGCCAGAAATGCTTGTTGACTTTTGCTAAGCCATATTAATAAATCATTCCCGGCACGGGGCCAGAAACGGTTCACTAATATGTCCCAGAGTCAAGTAGGTAAAATCCGCAAGCGCACGGAGAATACTGCTGTAGCATTTCACCCGGAAGTATTCAGGGTATCATATTTGTTTATCCCAAAGGAAGGGTATGATCAAGAAGCGTTACTAACATATAAGATCATGTTAACAATTAGCAAGGATATCTTAACCAAGACAGGCGGGTACATGATAATAACCGGGTAGTGTGACACACACAGAAGATTCCTACTAAATAAATAAAGTCTAGTGGAGGAAAGACTAGGCTAAGCTACTCCTACTATACATTCCTATACAGTTGCATAGCCTAAGTAGAATACATACAGACCCACACTCAGGTTCAGCAGTCAATAATATAGCACTTCAGGCACGGACTTACCCCTGCATCCACAGGTGACTTCCGCCAAGAGCCTACGCACTAGCCTAGCGGGGAGGATTTCAAAGGACGGACAGGGCTGTCACCACCTGTCGCCTACCTCAACGAACCAGTAGACTAACGAATAATTGATGCAAATCAGTCACCCAAATACCATACTTGCATGACCAAAGAGCACTCTGCCCCTCCGCGATTACTATTAACGAGGCAGAGCTACCGTACGAATACGATCACCAAACCCATGCTATACTTTATCAGCTAAAACTAAGCATAGAGACTATAACATATAAACTAGACTATAGTGACGGTATATAACTAGCATGACAATAGTAGTATAATAAATATAAACTACTATCACACAAGTAGACTATACTATCACATATATGGATCACAATATCAAACAAGAAACTCATGACCCAAGCACAACTATATAGAAAAGATATATATATTGATAAGAGCAAAGTCTTACAAAAGGGAAAAGATACAAGAGCCATACCAATTCCAAGTGAAGACTTGGGACTAGAGAGCTCTAGACTCAGCCTAACTCCACTAAAACTCCAAGAACTACTACTAGCAAGAGAGAAATGCTTCTTGTGGTGTGTGTTGAGTGTGAAGGCACACCCTCCTATTTATAGCCTCAATAGGTCGGCAAGGGAGAGTAACCGCCACGGAAGGCATCTCAAACCGTCATCAGGAGTCGCGGAGGAGCCAACACGTGGAAGCCCAGGCGGAGAGGGCGCCCGGCCGGGTCGGCCGAACTGACCAGGTCGGCCGACCTGGGGGTGGCCCCTCCTGGCCTGTGCTTTCTCCAGGTGGCTGTCCTGTGGGCCCTGACGTCGGTTTGCGCGGTATTACAGGGAGTTACGTCGGTTAAGTGCTGAAAATGGGCCCTTCAATCCGTGTGACGTCCATGTGGCACTCTCTGATTGGTCGAAAGTGTGTTTTCTTGCCTTTTGAGGTGTTTCCTTCACATTTCCTCCTGCATGCACAAAGTTCTCCAAGTACAAGTGGAACTATATTATTGTGCTAAAGCATGCGTGTATGAAATGCCAAATTCTCCTTTATTTGAGTATAGTTGACGGTAAAAAATGGTACTTAACAGCCGTCAACACATGTGGGCCATTTGCTTCGAGATAAAGTCTTGTACTGCACGTCGAGATCTTGAAGTTCCATAAATCTTCTAGGCAAATATCTTCAAGTGTCTTGCATAGATAAACTTCCATGAACATGTGGAATGGGCCTTAGTCACTTTGGTAGGCCAAAACACCCTTGCGCCGATCGGCGCACTGGGCTTCTTCAAGTCTTTTCGTCGGTTCTGGATTCCTGTTCTCTCCAGCATCACTTTAATCACCAATTTTATCCATTTCTACAACAAAGCTCCAAAACAATGCATATAGAAATATATAGGCAATATCATATATAAATGGCCTAAATTAGTATCAATTATTCTCTAATTAGGGTAATATTCACATATAAAAGGGGCACTTGGGGAGTGCCAACAGATAGTCCGGTTTTTCCTATGGACTCAAAGCCCTAACAACTAGTCAAGTGTTCCAAACACTTGCACCATAGCTTGTTCTCCGCTTTGATCCATCTCCATCAACCCTTGGACTCCATCAAGTTCACAAGCCTCCATGCTTGCGGTCATTGTCATCAATCACCAAGGCAACCATCAACCATATGATTTGTAATAGAGTTAAGAGATGATTGCTACATAGACAACACTCATATAGATATTAGCCCACAATTTCATAGTTGTCATCTATCACCAAAACATCCATACCTTGGGGATCCAATCACCAATGGTCATGAAGCTTACAAGCGTCCTCTGGCTGTGTACCTATCTGCTGGGGAGGTGCTCATGTACTAGCTGACTTAGTAACCACCGTCTCTAGATGAGCTACCTGCTCGTGAGTGACTGACGGTGACTCCTGCTCCTCCTCTCCCGTTTGTTGACTAGAGGCTGACTACGATCCCCTGGGGACTCGAGGTGCATAGCTGGTGATTGTTGGCACTTCCCAAGTGTCCCTTTTATATATGAATATTACCCCAATTAGAGCATAATTGGTACTAATTTAAGCCATTTACCTATGTTATTGTCTATATATTTGTATATGCGTTGTTTTGGAACTTTATTGCAGAAACAGGTAAAATTGGTGATTTAAGTGATGTTGGAGAGGACAGGAATCCAGAACCAATGAAAAGCACTGATGAAGCCCAGTGCACCGATCGGTGTGGTCTATGAGTCGGTCAGCGCGAGGGTGATTTGGCCCACAGAAGTGACCGAGGCCTATTCCACATGTTTATGGAAGTTTATCTGCGTAAGACACTTGAAGATATTTGCCTAGAAGATTTATGGAACTTCAATGATCTCGATGTGCAGTACAAGACTTTATCTCAAAGGAAAGACTTTATCTCGAAGGAAAAGGCCTACATGGCAGCTGTGGAAGATAGAGGAACTAACTCGGAGGAGAAACCAGAGAAGACACGGCTTGTGCTGATCAGCGCAATCCTGCGCCAATCGGCGCAACTGCCTTATTTTCTAGAAATCGAGTGCTTTAGGAGTAGAACCCTTATAAATACTTGTAAACCCTGGTTGTGGCCAGAAGAGACAAGGAGGCGACAGAGGGACAACAGATTCGTGAGTTAGAGCCACCGAGGCTTGCCCCGTTAGAATAGATCTCTAGTTGAGTTTCAAGAACCATTGGTGTTAAGAGTTGATCTGTCAAGGTAGTCCATCTCGACGGGGATGAATCTTACCCTATGTATGTCAAGGATGATTGAATATGTTGATGATGGTTTTGGTGATTTGTCTATCTCAATTCTGTAATCATGCATGTGCTTATTCCAATTGCTTAGTTCCGGGCTAAGCGAGTAGATATTATCTTGATCATGGTGATTAGGATAGTATTCGAACATTGTAATGATTATGGTTGCTTGATGATGCTAGTAGTGTGGTTTAGCGGTGACAGCACTAAGCCTGTGCAACACTATTAGATAGTTGAGTAGGGTAAGATACTCGCACGATTAAGGGTTTCCTCTCGGCAGCGATAAATCGGGAGCCGCTCGGAAAGCAGGGTGGTCTTATTCATTATAGGTTTTCATTGATCCATGTAATTACCATTATGATACTATTTAATTAGACTTTCTAGTTATGATCTCACGAGTAGATACTTGGCTACTCACCTAACAGCTTAGGCTTACAAGGTTTCTGGCGCACTTTGGCTTAGATCCACCAATGTGCTGATCGGCTCAATGCCCACGCCAATCGGCGCAACAACATATTTGCTGTCTGGCGCACCTTTGCACTGGCCAGTCTCACCTCATGTAACCTGAACTCAATAGTAGCTTTGATTAGATCTTTTACTATTAAATTTGTTTAATTATCCCTAAGGTCCCAGTGGATTCGATAAACCTTAGAATACTCAATTCGAGGAAAAAAGTGCTACAAATGTACACCGTCCTCTTGCAGTATATAAGTGGGTGCATAGTAATAACCAACAAGCTACCTTTTTCTGGCGCCGTTGCCGGGGACCATAGAAGGTTTTTAAACATTGTTTGATGTATTAGTGTCTAGTCACTATGCTACATTTTACTTGTCTCTTTAGTGCTTATATTCTGTTAAGTGAAACTAACAGGTATGGACGGTCCTAAGTCAAAGAAACCCTCTAATTACACCGATGATCCAGAAAGACTCTTTTGCAAGAAGAGAACAACGGAGAAGAGAAGCAAGACACTTGGAGATTTAACTGGAGAAGCAGTCAACATCACCCCTCGAGTATTATTCATAATAGATCAAGGAGAGGAGATGGCGGAGGTACCTATGGTTAATCGTCTCATGCCTCAATTGACTAATGTTGTCAAGACAGATCTCTAAGAAGCTCAAGATCAACTTCCGTATTGATTAGAGGGATATGTTGGAATAGTGGCGCAACAACCGTTCGCAGGTTCGGAAGATCCCAATCATCATCTGCAACACTTCGTTGAGGTTTGCAGTACATTCAAAATAGTAGGATTAACTGGAGATCAAGCACATGTGCGGTTGTTCCCCTTCTCTCTAGTTGGACGCCCCAAGTGATGGTACAATGGATTGGAAAACCCAGTAAAGGCGATGTGGGACATGTAGTAGCTGAATTCTTGGCCAAATACTTCCCTCCTAGTAGGACTCAAGCTTTGAAGAATAAGATTCTAGGATTCACACAGAATGTTGATGAAGGCAGTAGAGAAGCATGGGAGAGATAGTAGGAATATATGGATGCATGCCCTCATCATGGTCTGACGATTGCAGAAGTTGTTGAGAAGTTCTACACAGGATTGAATCTTCAGTCTCGTCAACACTTGGACGCTTTAGCTGCAGGTTCATTCATGTCAAAAACTCCCACCCAAGCTAAGGATTTGATCAAGTTGCTAGATGAAAATGAATCATGGGATAGACAGAGAAATTCAAGGAATTTGCAACCTTCAAAAGGAGTAGCGAAGAGTTTGATTGAGAGGACTCAAGAAGAATTGATTATGGATCGCCTCGACGCTATACAAAGGAGGTTGGACAATAATCTTCATATCCCTAAGGAAGAGCCACGCAAGCTAGCAGAATCACGCTCCACCTGTGGTGAGTGTGGAGAATTTGGTCATGTGCAGAAAGACTGCCCTGAAGAGATGAAGATGATAGAATATATGAAGAATAGCAGATGGAAGCCCCAATATCAGCAGCAAAGGAGTTCTTTCTCTCATAGTTCATCCATGCAAAATTCTATCCCACTTCGCCTCCACTGTCATGAGTTCTTCCAAGCTCAAGAGAAGATCAACAAGGACAATCAAGCTAAATTCAAGGAGACTGATCATGTCCATGAGGGAATTAATGGCAAGGTGATAGAAATTGGGAGCTCCAATGAGCAAATTTTGAAGCATACCAAGATTATGGAGCAACAAATAGGACAGTTATCACAAGCCATTCAAGGAAATAAAGGGGCTATTCCTGGAAATATGAAGTCTACGGAGCAACTGAAAGCAATAGCTATGAGGTCAGGGAAACAAACTGAAGATCTAGAGCACCCCGCCGGAGCAAAGAAGCCCCACACCGATCGGCACATACCTGGCGCTGATCGGCACGACAGTCCTGACTGCACTGATCGGCTCCCTGAGAGCGCCAATTGGCACGAGGAGGATATTGACCTCTCTGGTCTGAAAATAGGCATGGAGACAGAGGAGCATGTATACTCAATTGCTGATGAAGATAGAAAGAGCGCAGCAACACGACGAGCAATTTGCAAGGTTCATCGATGTTATGAAGAAGCTTTACATCAATGTCCCTTTTGTTGATGCTATTCAAGTGCCCACCTACACCAAGTACATTAAGGACATGATGCAAAACAAGAAGTCTCTAGTTTCTGAGGAGGTTGTGAAGGTTACTAAGGATCTTACGGCGGCAATCAATGATGTTGCACTTGAGAAGAAACCCGACCCTAGATCACCAAGCATCAAATGCATAATTGGAATAAGGATATTTGATAGGTGCTTGTGCAATCTTGGAGCGAGTGTAAGTGTTATTCCCCTTCATATTTTCACAAGTCTCAATGTGCTAGAATTGGAGCCTACGGGAATGTGTTTGGAGTTAGCCGATCAATCTATACGCTTCCCTGATGGAGTTGCTGAGGATGTGCCTATTCAAATTGGAGTTCATATCGTCCATGTTGATTTTATTATGCTCAATATGGATAAAAGAACAAGGACCCCGTTGATCTTAGGTAGATCATTCTTGAGGATAGCAAAGGCAAATATTGATGTTGGGAGTGGTGAGATAAGCTTTCATATAAGTGGGAGTCCCTACTCTTTCAAGTTTTGCCCAAAAATAGAAGAGTGGGGCATTGTTGATGAAGTGAAGAGATACAAGACACCGTGGCAACGTGGCATCGAGAGTAATTGGAGGGGATGTATGGATAGGTCATCCGAGATATATGGACCAAGGAGATTAGAGAACCTTGTAGTGTCGTGGGCTCACATCCCGCACCGTGACACTAAGGATTGATTGTTTGAGGGGAGGTCAAGCTCTTTGACCTCTAAATAACTAGAGTGCTCTTGGGAGGCAACCCAATGATCGGGAGTTTAGAAGTTGTTTGGTGCTTGTGGGAGGGCAACCCGTTTCATTTAGTTAATTAATGCTAGCCGGGAGGGCAACTCGGTGTTTTAATTTGCTTGCTTTTAATAAAAACAATCTCCCGAATAAAAGAAATAGAAAAAGTGTGTGCTTAATTTTTTTGTGCTCTTGTGTTGTCTGTTTATTTGTGCAAAACTGTGCACATACATATTGTAGACTAACAATGTAGGAATAAAATGAAAAAGACCAAAAACAGGAAGGAATAGTGCTCACGCCGATCGGCGCACTTCTGTGTCGATCGGCGCATTATTGCCCAAGTCAGGACAGAAGGCTAACGACGCCCAAAATTGAAGGGGTGCTAAAAATCAACCAGCATAGCAATCTTTTAAAGACGGAGCTATTTTTGTGAAAACCCTACTCCGAAAAATAGAGTATGCCGTACAGGATCGCCTCAGGAGATGATTAACGAAGTAACCATACATAGCATCCACACATGAACATTCATCATTTACAAAGATACATTACTAAATGCATAATATTACAAGTTTGAGAGTTGAAGCGGAAGCAGTTCATATTACATTATAATACATATGTCCTTGGTTTATGTTACATAACGGTGCGGAAGCGAAAAGACGACAAAACACGACGTCGATCACCTAAGTGAACCATGCCGACCCTATGACGATGACTCACTCATCACGGTTAGGAGAGCTAGGGACCCATTCAATGGTCCAATTTTGAGGCTCCTCACCTTCCCAAACCACTTTGTTACAACAATCACAGTAAGTAACTTGAGGAAAACCTGAAATAAACAACATCATTGCAAAGCCTGAGTATCTAACATACTCCGCAAGACTTACCCGTCAAAAGGTTTACTAAGACCGACTCCTAATATGCAGGGGGCTGACCGGGCTTACTTGATATTTGCATAAAAAACACCTATTAATTCTATGCTGCACTTTTATTCTCTAACCAAGATTTAAGTTGCTCGATGTAGGAAAATTAACTGCAGTGAACCTAGATAGCTGCTAAGACTTGAATATAAGTAAAGAACAATACATCATAGCAATATGTAGCAATAGCATAAGTAAATTTCAGAATCATAACCACAACTTCTCTAGTTAAGTATCATTGCCCCTGCTCGAACAAGAGGTACTCATAACCGCGAGGGACGGCAATTCGAATCGATTTACATCCTGCAGGAGAAAACCCAACTACATGACATACACATCATTTAAGAACACGTATGGTCACCGTTCACGAGATTGCTATAATGTTGATCCGGGGCCATCGATCCCGAGTACATGTCCTCCCCGCGATACAGTACTTCGTATCCGAGGCTTAACCCATGCACTCTCCAGCGATCCTCAAACCCGTGCATCCACCGTGCCATTCACATCACCTCTGGATCGATGAGTAGGGCCGTCCAACAATATGGCGCCCAAGTTACTAGGTTTACCAATTCCCATATAAAGGTATGTACTTGGTACTGGTCAATACTTGTTCACGGAGTTGCAATGATAGGTGCTCCATTTTATCAAGTTCGTCAATCATGTGAACCATTGTTGAATCAAGTGATTCCATAACCTACCGTTGACTCCACTAGTTTAAGCATAGCATTTGCTAACGGAAAGGCTTACTAACATAAACTAATTATGGGTCATTTGCTGGAGTATGCAAGTGGGTTCCATCCAAGTCCTATACTTAATGCACAATACCATATTCCCAACTTGTGACAAAGTAAAAAGGACTCATAAAATAATTAGGTATGCACCGGGGCTTGCCTTGGGAGTGATCGTAGTTAGCATCTTCGCCGAAGTTCTCTTCAGATCCCAGTTGCTCTGGTGTGATCTCCTCGATCTCGGGCCCTATATGAAATGAACATGCATAATTAAAGAGGAATACACAAGGGTTCATGGAGTTCCCTAATCAAATATGACATGTATGGCGATGCTCATGCATGAATGGTAATGCCCTCATGTGCATGGGATGACAAACACTTAGTTTGAAGGGGACAAACTTCTAATTAGAAGGAATGTGGGTTTTATTCATCGAAAACCTAGTTTATGTCTACCCTAAATAGGGGCATGGCATCATTGAGGACTACACTGCATTACATGATGAAGATGACAGAAAAATGTAGCACTAGGGCCTAAACATCAGAAAAATCATTTTGAGTA
The DNA here is from genome assembly GCA_032690845.1 of Eleusine coracana subsp. coracana. NCBI lineage: Eukaryota > Viridiplantae > Streptophyta > Magnoliopsida > Poales > Poaceae > Eleusine > Eleusine coracana. Next base: position 2,161,032 of record MU847442.1, on the reverse strand, counting down.
AAAAGCTAAAGTGACAATTATGCATTTATTTATAACAATATATGTGGTTAACAAGGCTGAATTAAATAAATCCGCTCTGGATGGAATTTAATTACATGAATTTTTCTAGCAACACACAAGAGCATAAGGGACATGCATGCAATTTTTCAGGATTAATTTCCATGCCATTTATTAATACAATTTCCTACACTAAAAATGCAAGAAATGCACTTAACCATGAAATTAAGACTAAATTAAATATGGACACTTGTCAGTGGGTCACATATGCTATGAGGAGCATTCATGCCAATTTTGGTGATTTAATCATTTTTATAGAATAAATTATGAATTTAATGGTTTTACAAAGGTGTGTTTGTTTTGATTTAATTTCACCCAAATTTATCCCAAAACCATGAAATTCATGTTAACCATTGCAAAGTACAAGTTGTAAGGATTCCATAATATATTTATTTGCAATTGTTGGCCTTATGAATTGGGAGATATGGATTCTTCAATTTAATCAATAGTTCAGCAGTATTTACAAAATTGCCACTGGCAATTTGAATTCGGAGCACAGCACGCACGCGCTCGCGCGATGGCGTGCGGCGGCCAGCACCGGCGAGCCCGGACCAACGGCCAATTGGCGGCGTGGCCGGGTCCAACCTGTACCCCAAAACGATTAGCACACCGCGAGGGTCCCGTGGCTTCGTCGGAGAGGAGAGGTGCTCACCGGAGACTGTCGATGACGAGAGGCCGCGACAGAGTGAACCCCGGTGGTGTCGCACGATGTGAGCCGAGGGGGAGGGAGGCCGGGGGCTGGTCGGTGAGCTTCACCGTGGTACGGGGTTCGATGGCGTGGAGGAAGGATCCGAGGAGGGAGGTCGGAGGGGGGTTCTCACCAGCGGGGTGGAAGAAAACCAACGATGGCGGCTCCTTTCTTCACAAATTCCGATAAGGCTGCTGCGGTTCAGAGGGAGCTGGTTAGGGGCATGCTAGAGGGGGTGCTTGCGCGTTGATTTGAGAAGAAACCAGTGGAGGAGGGTCTACCTAGATGGAGCTCGGCACGGCGGCGCCCATGGTGGCTGGAGCAGGGGGACTTCGCGCTGGAGTTTGTCGGGGAGGGGAAGGAGGCCGTGCCTGGTCCCGTGGATGTCGTGGGAGTTGAGTGAAGCGCTTGCGAGCAGAGAGAGAGAGAGAGAGAGAGAGAGAGAGAGAGAGAGAGAGAGAGAGAGAGAGAGAGAGAGAGAGAGAGAGAGAGAGAGAGAGAGAGGAGAGGTGCGCGGTTGTGAGTTGCTGCTCTTATGGCGTCGATCGGTAGGAGCGAGAGCAGAGAGGGGGAGGAGGCGAGCTGGCGGCAGGAGAGTGGAGGAAGGACGACGGCTTCAATTCCGGTCGGTGTCACAGAGGAGTTTGGCGGTGCAGTGGCCGAGATGGGGAGCTGCAGTGGCCGGCGGTGGCGATACAGTGGCCGGCGGTACATCGGTGTCGATCAGGGGCTGGCCAGAGGAAAAAAGAGAAGTTGACCCCCTTTGACTTAGAATAATGATTGGTTCTCGATTCAATTCACCAAGTTCTATTGCTCCAAACTTCGTGCAGATTTTTGTGCCTGTCCATGAAATTGTATGCTCCAACTTTGCTTTTGGGGGCAAGTTGAGATTCTTGAAGGAGAATTAGTGGAAAAATCCTAGAACAAGGGTGCTTTTCTGTGCCTTTAGGGAATTTTTAATTGTATTAAATGATTACCAAAAATTCTGATAAAACCGTCAAAATTCTCTTTTAATATGGCCAACATGAATGTGCAAAAGCATTGGTGCACTTTCATGGGATTTTGGTGATGTTTGTGAATTGTTCTCATTTGGCTAATTTTGGGGATTTAGTGAATTAAATTTTTATTTCCTCTTTCTTTGGCATTATAATTACATGAGGTGTTTAATTAGTCAGCAAATTATCATTAGAGTTAGCTTAATTAGCCTTTTGTGACATGGATGTCACAATTTTCAAGGTCATTAAAAAACTTTTTGAATTAATTTATGTGTGTAAGATGGTTGCTAAATAACGTAAGAAAGGATGAAGAGCAAAATCTAGCGAGAAAGTGAGGGGCCAGGATCAAGAATGGACATCGCGCCGATCGGCGTGGTCACTAGATGGACCCCGCTACGTATGTCAATGCTACAGGAACATTGGGAAAATTGGAAGTTAGGTGAAAGAGATAAACACGAGGCGAATCAGCGTCGGACCAAAAGACAAGGTGCAAGGTAATTGCGCTGATCGGCGCCCTGCTACGCCAATCGGCGCAGGTACCCATGCGATTCCCAAATGGGCGACAGGGGCGGTAGGCTTCAATTTTGAGGAACATGTATGATTTTTATGCAGGTGTGCGGTGCAGAGGGGACATGGAATTAACCAAAAGATGAAAAATAGACGACGCACTGATCAGTACGGGCCCGCGCCGATTAGCGTGGCCAATCAAGACGTTGGGATCCCGTGTTGTTCCCCTGCCAACCAACATGATGTATCAGGAAGCGATATAAAGGAGGGAAATCAAGCGTCACAGTTATCAGAGGATTCAAAATTTGAACTGCACCGATCGGTGCACCCCCGCGCCGATTGGCGCGCTCTCGAAATTTTGAAATTTCAAGGGGAGTCCTTCTCCTAGAAGTTTCCCACACTATAAAAGGGAGGCTAGGCGCCCCCAGTTCGGCACACCATCCCGGTAATCTCTCACCTTCCCCACTACCCACGATCTCGCACACGTTCCGCATTCCTTGTAGATGAATCATCTCCGCTCCTCCGTTGGCAAGTTGGGCAAGAGGCTACACCGAGGGAGCAGTTCCGGCGGTAGCGGTGAGTCGAGTGGTGACTCCTCAGCGAGGGGAGGCTCTGGCGCTTGTTGTCACACCCCATTGTTGCAAACCATGAGTCCTAATGAATGTTTTCAGTTGATTGTGTTGGAAATTTGAAAGTTTTGAACTCATTTCAAAACCCAAGCCAAAGGACAGAATTCAAATTAGATTTGAATTAGAAAATTGTCAAATAGGGGCAAGTTTGAGAACTCAATTTTTTTCCATAGAAGTATACCCAAACAAAATTACCTAAATAAACTACATAACAAACGAGAATTTTACAGATTTTTACCAAGATTTTAGGTGAAGGTTTGGACCACTTTAAAATTCAAATCATATTTCAAAACAGGTCACATTGGCAATTTTATAATACAAAATCCATCAAGAATTAGAACTTCGTATCTGAAGATGAAATAACCACTAACACTTGAGGAGCATGCTCAAAAAGTTTGGTAAAGTTTGGAGCAGAGGAAGGAACCTAATTGATTCCTCCTCTGTCAGAGCTTGGAGGCCGCGTGGCCGCCGGCCAGCCGTCCTCCCTCGGTGTTTGCTGCTTAGGGCGAGCTCCAGGACCCCTATAAAATGCCTCCGGCCGAAACCCTAGCTCTCCTTCCCTCCTTTCTTCTCCCCTGCGCAGCCAGACACCATTGCCGCTGCCCCTCTCTGCTCGAGCTGATACAGCCATTGCAGATCGCCAGAGCCTGAGCCCTGCTGCGTGGAGCTGCGCACTGAAGTCCTGGAAGCTCCCCCGAACCTCTCCTCCCTCTCCCTCGCGTGGTGCAGCGAGATCGAAGTCCTTCTTCCCCGTTGCCGGCAGAGACGCCCTGGGCCGCGTCTCCTCTGATTGTTCTCTCTCCGGTGAGCGTGGCTTCGATTCCTCGAGCGTAGACCTCCCTAGTAACCGTGCGCACTTCCCTGACCAGCTTAATGTGCAGATTCCCCTCTCTATCAGCCGGATCTCGAGCTCCAGTCGCCGCTGGCCGAGCAGCGCCACCTCGTCGACGACCTCCACCTTCCAGCCCACCTACTCCTCTAGCCACCAGACGCCGGGCTTCTACTCGACCTTGGTGAGCCTCTCTGCCAAGATCCAGCCACCCTCGCGCCTCGTTTCGCCGTCGCGGCGAGGCCGAAGCCTCCCCTGCTTCCGCCACCCGCGCCAGCCCCTCTCCGGCCAACTCTGTTGGTGGCCGACTAGCCGGTAAGGTGCGCAAGAGCGAGGGGACCATTTTATCCTTTAATCCCGAACCGAGCCGAGGCCCCTAGCGCCCGGCAGCGAGCTCGCCGGCGAGCGCCGCCGCGCTCCGGCGAAGTTCTGTGCGCGCGCGCGTTATATGATTTAAACTTTTTCCTTTGAAAATTTATTCCAGAAAATGACCCAAACTTGTAAATAATATTCCAGGAGTTCTTCTGCATGGAAAAATATGAATTAAATTTGTTTGGTTTCCTAAAGATGAGGTCCATCCAAATATCAAGGTCCTTGGTCTGGAGTGAAATAAATTTGTTATAGGATTAATTCTTTTGTTTGAACAAATGGCCCATACCTGATGTTGTATTGCTTTGTAACTGAAATGGATTTGCATGTATGTTCACTAGGTGGTATGTGAAAGAAATACGAATTTTACTTTTGCATGTTATATTAATAAATTGGAAGTTATATATTCATCTATGTTTAGGCCATTTTAATGATATAGAATAAACTATGCATGATATAATGTTAATTTTTGTTCTCAGAATCTTCCATGACATCATACTATGCTTTAATGTCATGAACAAAAAATTCTAGTACAAAGGAATTACATTAAATAAATTGTTTCACTTAAAACATGCCTTTATTTGTTATTTTTATGGCACTTAATTAATAAATGATTTTTCTACGGCACCAGTTCTCAAAGTTCAATTTTGATGTATATAATTGCTCTGAAAAGTTTAATACTCATAGCACCTGTTTAAGTGCATGTTTCTGATTTATTTTGCTCATAGTTCTGAAACTTGTAAAATTCATAATTAAATAATTACAACTTATTTAGAGGTGATTCAAGTTTCAAACATCTTAATTTGATACCCTATACCATGATTAAATAATATCTGGTACATAACCTGTCTACAGATTTTTAGTTAAAACCACCCTACGCGATGAACCCCGTTTTACCCGATTTCGGACAGAACCTTAGTGTTCTGCCCATAGCGTAAGGTACCCACTTTCATTTGATGTGGTTCCAACTTCCTTGTATTACTTGTTGCTTATCATGTCCATAAAGTTCCATGTCATTTCATCATTGTATTGCATCACGACATACATATTTATGCCGGTGTATATTTCTTTGTTTAGTGAACGACGTAACTGAGAGTGACACGGGTGCTCCAGAGGGTGAAGCACCAGAAGGGGAACCAGCTGAGAATATTCCCGCAACTGAAGGAAAGCACCAATCATATTTCTCCTATGTTTTGGATATGCATTAACTTGATTATCGGTCTATATTTTCTTACATTGTCGGGCAATAGGTTAAGTATTACATGTGTCCTTGGTGTCTACCTTGTTCCTTGCTGTAGTGTGTCTATGGACAGGGATGGGTGGGTTTATATTTTGCGGTGTGTCATGCTTAGCCACGCAATAGACCGGTTAAAGTTGAATCAGTGGCAAGGTCACCACCGGTTCGCAAGATTGGAAATATTGGTAACTTGCAGATTGGTAAATTGGTGTTAATTAATCTATGAACTAAGAGGGGGTCTGGATGTAGCCCCACTTGGTCTGTTAGGACCCCGTTGTTCTCGTTGTCCTAAGCACTTTCCATTCTAACCACATGTCGAATATAATGGTAAGACAAGCCGATTATCTCACTTCATACCGGCTGTTGGGTCACGACTTTATTACTTGATTCACACGTATGAGTATCTATGCTAGGTACCTCCGTAGAAGGTCCATAGTACTCCCTGTGATGAGGGTTTTCCAGCTATTCGGGAATGGGTGTGAAAAAGGTTGACATGAGTATCCCCTTGTGTGGCTTTAGTGGGTCGCAAAAGCCGCATGGTCCTCTAGTCGTGTGGGTACATTGGGACTCCCCTGCAGGGTGTATAATCATTTCAAAATGCCATGATCTCGATCATGATCATGCTTAGTGTTTATTGAGCTTCATCGTAGTAACAATTTCAACTAAATGATAATGATGGGCTGGTGGACTGTTGTATGAGATGATTACTTTGGTTCTCATATTGTTACAACTTTGGGGCTGTAGTATTAGTTACTTATGTGTCTTGCCCATGTACATCTTAACTTTATGCTTCAACTGCACCAAATTTCAGACTTACCGTGTTGCTGCAATTAAATTTTGAGTACCCGATATACACTATGTTTCCTTGCTATAACCAAATGCATAATCCTTTGAGGTCGGGATTAGCCCCGGATAAGTCTTGTTGAGTACCTTCATACTCACGGTTGCTATGTTTAATTTTTGCAGGTGAGAATGAAATGACTTTTGGTTACTTCTTTCCCGCTACCGGGGAGGATTAGTTGCTGTCCCGTTTGAGACGATTGATGGTGTTCGTGGGCTGAGCACTATCAATATTGCTGCTGCTGTTGTTTTGGTTTATTTTCTGCTACGCACTCGTCATATTATTTGCCATGAACTGAACTAAAAATTGGACAAATAATATGGGTTTGTTTAGACTTTGTTTCAGTTTTTATTGGCTGCTACGTTAGCTTCCTTTTGCTGCAATTTCAGAACACTTGTAATCGGAATTTGGTCTTGTAATTTAAATGTTAATGTTGTGAACTTAAACATTTGTGTTACTGTTATCTATGTGATGATTGTGATGTTGTTATACCTATGTGCTATGTTCCTGGGAAATGCTTGAAAGCACATTGGAGGACTACCGGAGTCGTATCTGTTTTTGTTGAGCTCTCGGCATGGCGTACCGTTTATGGACAGCAGGCTAGCTCGATAAAAATGGGTGGGACTTGGTCGGTTCTTGACAGCGTGGTATCAAAGCAAGGTTACAATAACACTTCTAAAACTTGCTTAGCAGCTTGGGTAATAAAATGATGCACAACCTCACTAAAGCAACTAAAATATTGACTAAGTGGTTGCTTGTTTTATTTCTTCCCTATCCTAGCATTTTGTTGCTGCTCCACTTATTAAATAAATTAGTGCTGGACCAATGGGGCTTATTTTCTTGGGTTAGAGATGGTTTACAGTTTGGTTTTAGTGTCATGGTGATCCGAGTTTATTTGAACTGTTTGCTTCCCTCATGTTTATTCGAACCTTTAAATAGTTTTTCTAGTGGGTCTTGGCAGCCACCCTTTACAATTTGTTGTTGGCAAAAAAAAAATATTTCAAAAACTTCTGACGTGTTGATTTGGTTTTTGCCCATGTATGACGCTATGCGATTAAATTTGAGAACTTGGTTATATTTGGATTATGCTTTCATTCTTGTTCAATTTATAATTGATAGTAGTGTTATATTCCTAGGACTTATAGCATGTTCTGAAATAGTGGGGTGACAACCGTCGATTTGTTCCGGTTGTCCACAAGTTTTGTTGTTGTCACTAGCATGTGGGGGTGAGAAAAAAAAATTGTGCGAGCAAGGTCCAATAGTACAAATCATTTTCATGTCATACATACATCTCCCATACATGTTTCATGCTTACTTGATGATTGAAAGTGATTCTTTTGTTTAAAATTTGAAATTTTACTTGCTGTCCTGAAACCTGTGAAATTTCTGTGCCCGAATGCCTGTTTTGGCCTGTTTTTGATCAATCGGTTAGCAGTTTTCAGCAGAAAATAGAATGGGTAACAAACTGAAGTAAAAATTTCAACTAATCCTTAAAACATGGGTATGACCTTATAATCTTTCCTTTTCAGTTTAGAAATAACTAGCTGCTCCTTTTGGTTCAGTTTTTCATGTTCTTGTTCGTTATCTTTTCTTCGGTTGAGAAATGCTCAGTTTTGGCACATCATTGTTGTCATAAATCATTCTTGACTTATCTTGTTATTCTTGTTGCTAACTTACGTTGGCTACAGGATGATGAGGACTCGTACTGGTGCTGGTGGGGAGGATGTCCCTGAGACGTCCGATGCTGCTCAAAATCAACATCGGCCACCGCCCGTGCCGGAGGAGCCACAAACTTTCATCCAAGCGCTCATGCAAATCGAGTGCAACCGTGGTGGAGCGGACCGGCATTCTTCAGGCCATTGCTCAGCACTTGGCCCCAGCTGTAGCTCGAGATGATGATTTTGGAGCTTTTCGTCGCACCGACCCGCCCATTTTCACCCGGGTAAAGGATCCTCTTGACGCCGACCATTGGCTGCGCACTATTGAGCAAAAGTTGGATATGCTGAGGTGTGACCAGCACCAAAAGGTTCTCTTTGCTGCACATCAACTACAGAATGAAGCTGGTGCTTGGTGGCAGGGATACCGTGCAAGGCAACCTGCTGATCACCGCTACACTTGGGAGGAATTTCGCACCGCTTTTCAGGCTGCTCACATTCCCGATGCTGTGATGGAAATTAAGAGGTTGGAATTTGGTGATCTGAAGCAAGGCAACAAGACCGTGAATGAGTATGTGCATGCCTTCAAATATCTTGCACAGTATGCTACCGATGAAGTTTCTACGGACCAGAAGAAAGCAACCTGGTTCGTGAATGGTCTTTTATAGGAGATGCAAGATAAGTTATCTACTGCAGATTATCGGGACATCAATCACTTGGTTGACAAGGCCATAATAGCTGAGGACAAGATGAACAAGCTTGTTGCAAAGAACCGCAAGCGTGCTGCCCCGCCACCGACCGGTGGTAGCGTGCCTCGCCCTCGACCCAACTTTCAGCCGCCCACATGTATGCCGGGCTATTATGCACCACAACCCATGTGGGTTTCACGTCGACCATCTGCTGCTGCTGCTACTCCAAGACCACCTCAGAACGCTGCTGCAAATCCTGGTTTTGGCCCGTGCTACACTTGTGGCCAGCCGGGACATATATCTCAGAACTGTCCTAATCCGAGGTATGGAGTGAGGGCTGCTGCTCCGAACCAGCCCCCACGCCCTGCTGCTCGTCCTCCACAGCCAGCTTAGAAGAATTCCGTGCCCTGGCGTGGGCATGTGAACTATACTACTGCCGAGGATGTTCCGGAAGGAGGCGAAGTTCTCATGGGTACGCTTTCGATTAATTCACGCCCTACACAAGTTTTTTTTGATTCAGGTGCATCTCATTCCTTCATTAAGAGAGATTATGCCATGCAACACAAACTAAAAATTTATCCATCAAGTCAACCATTTTTGATCAGCGCACCCGGTTCTGAATTTTTAGTCAACACCTTAGTTTCCGGCATATTGATTCCAGTGGGTGACACCCATTTATCTTCCAAACTGTTGGTGATTGAAATGAAGGGGTTAGATATCATCCTGGGAATGAATTGGCTGACTGTAAATGATGCCATTATTCATGTTGCAAAGAGAGTGGTTTCACTCAAAAGTCCTTCCGGTGATCGGATATCTTTGTATCTTGGAAAAGGGAAGCCCGGTTTGCATTGTTTAGAAGCTGCTGCAGTTCCCAAATTATCTTCCATCCCTGTTGTGTGTGAATATCTAGATGTGTTTCCGGATGACTTGCCGGGAATGCCACCCGACCGTGCGGTGGAGTTTGCCATTGAACTAGAGCCCGGAACCACACCGGTTTTAAAAGACCGTACCCGATGTCTACCGATGAGCTAACTGAAATGAAAAAGCAACTAAAGGAACTCCGAGACAAAGGTTTTATTCGTCCAAGTACCTCTCCTTGGGGCTGCCCAGCACTTTTTTGTCAAGAAGAAGGATAACTCTCTTCGGATGTGTGTTGACTACCATTCGTTGAATGCCGTCACCATCAAAAATAAATACCCACTTCCTCGGATTGATATTCTTTTTGATCAGCTAGCCGGTGCTTGTGTCTTCTCCAAAATTGACTTGAGGCTAGGTTACCATCAAATAAAAATCAGAGAAGAGGATATTTTCAAAACAGCTTTCTCTACCCGATATGGACTCTATGATCATCTAGTCATGTCTTTTGGTTTCACCAATGCTCATGCGTACTTCATGTACTTAATGAATAGCATGTTCATGGAGGAACTTGATGTTTTTGTCATGGTTTTCATTGACGACATTCTGGTTTTCTCCAAGACCGAGGAGGAGCATGCTCGCCACCTGCGAGTTGTGCTCGATAAATTGAAAGAACACCAACTTTATGCAAAATTCAGCAAGTGTGAGTTTTGGCTAAAAGAAGTGGCTTTCCTTGGGCATGTCATCACTGAGCATGGTGTCACCATTGATCCATCAAAAGTGCAAGATGTGCTTGATTGGAAACAACTGACAAGTGTTACAGAAATTAGAAGCTTTCTTGGACTTGCCGGTTATTACCGACGGTTCATCAAAGATTTTTCTCTCATAGCGAAACCTATGACCAAGCTGCTGCAAAAAGGTGTTAAATTTCAGTGGTCCTCAGATTGTGAGAAGGCATTCCAAACCTTGAAGACACTTCTCACAACAGCCCCCGTTCTTGCTCAACCTGATATCAACAAAAGCTTTGATGTCTATTGTGATGCCTCCTATATAGGACTTGGATGTGTTCTTATGCAGGGTCATTTGCTATGCTTCTCGTCAGCTGTGGCGTCATGAAGAAAATTGTCCTACTCACGACCTTGAACTTGCCGCTGTTGTTCATGCTTTGAAGATTTGGCGGCACTACCTCCTTGGCAAAACTTGCAACATCTATACCGATCAAAAAGTTTGAAATATATCTTCACCCAAGCTGATCTGAACCTAAGGCAAAGAAGATGGCTCGAGTTGATCAAAGATTACAAGTTGGAGATTCACTACCATCCCGGGAAGGCCAACGTTGTTGCTGATGCGTTGAGCTAGAAAGGGTGGACAAATTGTCTTGTTCTGAAATCCGTAACCAGCGCACCCTCATCTATCTTCCAGAAAATTGAAGTGGAAAATTTTGAGGAAGGTTTTCTTGCTGCACTTGAAGTCAAGCCCTATGTGGAGAGATTCAAAGTTGAAGTAATAGACAAAGCTCTTCTTGCTGCTCTTGAACTGAAGTCCAACCTTTTGGATCAGATTAAGGAAGCTCAGAAAAATGACAAAGGCATGGCCCAAATTCGTTCAAAAATGAGTGAGGGCAAAGCCGGTTGTTTTTCTATGGACGAACAAGGTGTTCTTTGGTTTGGAAAGCGACTAGTAGTTCCGAACGTGCAAGAACTCATAGATAAAATTCTTGATGAAGCTCATGATTCCTTGCTGTCCATACACCCTGGGAGTTCAAAAATGTATCAAGATCTGAAGCATAAATTTTGGTGGACTCGTATGAAGCGAGAGATCGCCCGGTACGTCTCCAAATGTGACGTTTGCCAACGGGTGAAAGGAAGCCACCTAAAAACAGCGGGCACACTACAGCTATTGCACATTCCTTCATGGAAATGGAAGGACATTGGAATGGATTTTATTGTTGGTTTGCCCAAAACCTCACATAGTTATGATTCTATTTGGGTAATAATCGATCGGTTGACAAAATCAGCACATTTTCTTGCCATCCGAACTTCGTATACAGTCAAGGATTATGCGGAGCTTTATCTCACACACATTGTTTGTCTCCATGGTGTTCCAAAAACCATTGTCTCAGATCGTGGCCTGCAGTTCATGTCACGTTTTTGGGAAAGTCTTCACGCAGCCATGAATACGGAGCTTCTTCGTAGTTCGGCTTATCATCCACAAACTGGAGGGCAAACTGAACGTGTCAATCAAATTCTTGAAGATATGTTGAGAGCATGTGTACTGACTTAGGGAAAGAAGTGGGAAACTTTCTTGCCATTCGTAGAGTTTTCCTACAACAATAGTTACCAATCGAGCATCAAAATGTTGCCGTTCGAAGCTCTCTATGGCAGAAGGTGCAGAACACCTTTGAATTGGTCCAAGTCTGGAGAGAGACCTTTCTTTGGTCCTGATTTAGTCAATGAAGCTGAGGAGAAAGTGAGGAAAATTCAGGAACACTTGCGAACAGTGCAATCCCGTCAAAAGAGCTACGTCGATCGTCATCGTCGTGCCATATGTTTCAAGGTTGGAGACTATGTTTATCTCAAGGTTTCACCGCTTCGAGGTACACAAAGATTTCAGATCAGAGGGAAGTTAGCTCCTCGCTACATTGGTCCGTTCAAAATTGTTTGTGGTAAAGTCGCATATGAATTAGATCTCCCACTGTCCCTCTCAAACGTGCACAATGTGTTCCATGTCTCTCAATTGAAGAAGTGCCTTCGAGTACCCACGGAAGCAATCACCATTGATACTCTGGACCTACAGCCCGACCTTTCCTATGTGGAGTATTCGCTACGAATTCTTGATGAGGCGAAACGGAAACTTCAAAACTGATCCATCAAATTTGTCAAGGTGCAATGGAGCCGACACTCCGTAGATGAAGCTACTTGGGAGCGGGAAGATAAATTGCGTGCTGATTATCCAGAGTTTTTCCAGCAGCTGTAAGTGAACTTTTAGTGAGATTTCTTGCTGCCGTCATTCCATTCTTTTGATCAATTCTTCCAACCGTTACCCCTCCTATTTTGCTTAAATTTCGGGACGATATTCTTTTAAGGGGGGAGGTCTGTCACACCCCATTGTTGCAAACCATGAGTCCCAATGAATGTATTCAGTTGATTGTGTTGGAAATTTGAAAGTTTTGAACTCATTTCAAAACCCAAGCCAAAGGACAGAATTCAAATCAGATTTGAATTTGAAAATTGTCAAATATGGGCAAGTTTGAGAACTCAATCTTTTTATATATAAGTATACCCAAAAAAAATTACCTAAATAAACTACATAACAAACAAGAATTTTACAGATTTTTACCAAGATTTTAGGTGAAGGTTTGGACCACTTTAAAATTCAAACCATATTTCAAAACAGATCACATTGGCAATTTTATAATACAAAATCCATCAAGAATTAGAACTTCGTATCTGAAGACGAAATAACCACTACCACTTGAGGAGCATGCTCAAAAAGTTTGGTAAAGTTTGGAGGAGAGGAAGGCACCTAATTGATCAAAATACAGAGACAATTTTCTGACTTTTCCCAAATTCGAAACTGAACCCAACCTCTCTTTCTTCCTCCTCTGTCAGAGCTTGGAGGCCGCGTGGCCGCCGGCCAGCCGTCCTCCCTCGGTGTTTGCTGCTTAGGCGAGCTCCAGGACCCCTATAAAATGCCTCCGGCCGAAACCCTAGCTCTCCTTCCCTCCTTTCTTCTCCCCTGCGCAGCCAGACACCATTGCCGCTGCCCCTCTCTGCTCGAGCTGATACAGCCATTGCAGATCGCCAGAGCCTGAGCCCTGCTGCGTGGAGCTGCGCACTGAAGTCCTGGAAGCTCCCCCGAACCTCTCCTCCCTCTCCCTCGCGTGGTGCAGCGAGATCGAAGTCCTTCTTCCCCTTCGCCGGCAGAGACGCCCTGGGCCGCGTCTCCTCTGATTGTTCTCTCTCCGGTGAGCGTGGCTTCGATTCCTCGAGCGTAGACCTCCCTAGTAACCGTGCGCACTTCCCTGACCAGCTTAATGTGCAGATTCCCCTCTCTATCAGCCGGATCTCGAGCTCCAGTCGCCGCTGGCCGAGCAGCGCCACCTCGTCGACGACCTCCACCTTCCAGCCCACCTACTCCTCTAGAAACCAGACGCCGGGCTTCTACTCGACCTTGGTGAGCCTCTCTGCCAAGATCCAGCCACCCTCGCGCCTCGTTTCGCCGTCGCGGCGAGGCCGAAGCCTCCCCTGCTTCCGCCACCCGCACCAGCCCCTCTCCGGCCAACTCCGTTGGTGGCCGACTAGCCGGTAAGGTGCGCAAGAGCGAGGGGACCATTTTATCCTTTAATCCCGAACCGAGCCGAGGCCCCTAGCGCCCGGCAGCGAGCTCGCCGGCGAGCGCCGCAGCGCTCCGGCGAAGTTCTGTACACGCGCGCGAGTTTAGATGATTTAAACTTTTTCCTTTGAAAATTTATTCCAGAAAATGACCCAAACTTGTAAATAATATTCCAGGAGTTCTTCTGCATGGAAAAATATGAAATACATTTCTTTGGTTTCCTAAAGATGAGGTCCATCCAAATATCAAGGTCCCTTGGTCTGGAGTGAATTAGACAAATGTGTAGGATTAATTCTTTTGTTTGAACAAATGGCCCATAACTGATGTTGTATTGCTTTGTAACTGAAATGGCTTTGCATGTATGTTCACTAGGTGGTATGTGAAGGAAATCTGAATTTTACTTTAGCATGTTATATTAGTAAATTGGATGTTATATATTTATCTATGTTTAGGCCATTTTAATGATATAGAATAAACTATGCATGATACAATGTTAATTTTTGTTCTCAGAATCTTCCATGGCATCATACTATATTTTAATGTCATGAACAAAAAATTCTAGTACAAAGGAATTGCATTAAATGAATTGTTTCATTTAAAACATGCCTTTATTTGTGATTTTTGTGGAACTTAATTAATAAATGATTTTTCTATGGCACCAGTTCTCAAAGTTTAATTTTGATGTATATAATTGCTCTGAAAAACTCCGCCTATGTTGAGTCTCAATATAGCCAGTCCCAAGCCTGGGTAAAGGAGGAGGGTTGTGTTAGATTTGGTAAACCAACGTCAAAAATCTAGCCACTCAAATGGATATGAAACCCATAAGAAATTCGTTGGGGCGTAACCCTCTTAGCGACGCGCTATATCGGAACCCGGGTGTGGTGTCAAATGGGCAAGGGCCGAGTCGTCACAACCTTAGTGGCGCGTCATATCGTGACCTGGGTACGATGAATAGTGAGCAAGGGTTGGGTCGTCGCAACCTTAGTGGCGCGCTACATCTACGCCCGGGTGTGGTGAAAAATGAGCAAGGGTCTTCGCACTTTCCTCGACGGGTGCAAAGGGTAAGAAAGTTAGCCGAGCCAACTAGGATTCGTCTAGAGAGTTGGAACGTAGGGTCCCTAACAGGCAAGTTACGAGAGCTAGTCGATGTGGCAACTAGGAGGCATGTAAATATCCTATGCGTTCAAGAGACTAAATGGAAGGGCCAGATGGCGAAGGAGGTGGAGAATACTGGCTACAAGCTTTGGTACACGGGTACAATATCGGGTAGAAATGGTGTAGGCATCTTGATCGACAGGATCCTTAAGGATAGAGTCGTAGATGTTAGGAGGCACGGGGACCGGATTATCCTTGTTCGGCTGATAGTTGGAGATTCGGCTTTAAATATGATTAGTGCATATGCCCCTCAGGTAGGTCTTAGTGAGAGCATCAAGAGTCAGTTTTGGGAAGATTTAGATAGCATGGTTAGTGCCATACCTATCAGTGAGAAGCTTTTTATAGGAGGAGACCTTAACGACCATGTGGGGACGTCTAATGTAGGGTTCGAGCGGATCCATGGGGGGTTCGGGTATGCTAGTAGGAATCAGGAGGGGGAGGATATACTTAATTGGGCGCTAGCTTATGACTTGTTGGTAGCGAATACCCTATTTAGGAAGAGGGAATCCCATCTAGTGACCTTTAGAAGTACACAACACTCGAGACAAATCAATTTTATTCTTGCCAGGAAGGAGGACAAGTGTGCTTGCTTGGACTGTAGGGTGATACCTGGGGAGTGTGTCGTCACTCAACATAAGCTTGTGGTGGCGGATTTTCGTTTTCGGGTACGTGTATACAGGGACAAACGTACCAAGACCGCGAGAACGAAGTGGTGGAAGTTTAGAGGGGAGCTGGCGCAAACTTTTAAGGAGAGGATGCTAGGAGAGGGACCCTGGGAGGAAGGAGAAGGACCAGATGACATGTGGCTAAAAATGGCAACATGTGTTCGGAAGGTAGCTTCAGAAGTGTTTGGCGTGAGTAGAGGAGGCCAACAAGAAGCAAAAGACACCTAGTGGTGGAATGATGAGGTGCAAAGGGCTATCAAGGAGAAGAAGGAGTGTTTCAAGCGCCTACATCTTGACAAGAGTGCAACCAACATAGAAGGCTATAAAATAGCCAAGAGGGCTGCAAAGCGAGCAGTGAGTGTAGCAAAGGGTCAGGCATATGATAACCTTTATCAGCGACTAGGCACGAAGGAAGGAGAGAAGGACATCTATCGGATGGCTAGGATCCGTGAGCAGAAGACGAGGGACATCAACCAAATCAAATGTATCAAGGATGGGGTAGACCGACTCCTGGTGAGAGATGAGGAGATCAAGGATAGATGGCAAGAGTACTTTGATAAGTTGTTTAACGGAGAGGAGGAAGGTCCTATACTTGAGTTGGATGACTCATTTGATGATAACAACAGACGCTTTGTGAGGAGAATTCAGGAGACAGAGATAGAGGAAGCTTTGAAGAGGATGAAGAGGAGTAAAGCGATGAGCCCTGATGGTATCCCCATCGAAGTATGGAGATGTTTAGGTGCCAGAGCCATAGTATGGTTAACTAAGCTTTTTAACCTCATCTTTCGGTCAAACAAGATGCCGGAAGAATGGAGGAGGAGTATAGTAGTACGATCTTCAAGAACAAGGGAGATGTTCAAAGTTGTACTAACTATCGTGGGATTAAGTTGATGAGCCATACGATGAAGCTCTGGGAGAGAGTCATCGAGCATTGCCTAAGAAGAGTGACAAGTGTGACGCAAAACCAGTTTGGGTTCATGCCTGGAAGATCGACCATGGAGGCGATTTTCTTAATGCGACAATTGATGGAGAGATATCGGGAGCAAAAGAAGGACTTACACATGGTCTTTATTGACCTCGAGAAGGCATATGACAAAGTGCCAAGAAGTGTCATGTGGTGGGCCTTGGAGAAGCACAAAGTCCCAACTAAGTACATTACCCTGATCAAGGATATGTACAGGGACGCGAGGACGTGTGTTCGGACATGTGATGGCGACACCAATGACTTTCTGATTAAAATAGGACTACACCAAGGATCAGCATTGAGCCCTTATTTATTTGCTTTAGTGATGGACGAGGTCACACGAGAAATACAGAGTGATGTCCCTTGGTGTATGCTCTTTGTTGATGATGTGGTGTTAGTTGACGAGAGTAGGGATGGGGTTAATAGGAAGTTGGAGCTGTGGAGGCACACATTAGAGTGCAAGGGTTTCAGACTTAGTAGGGCCAAGACTGAGTATATGATGTGTGAGTTTAGCGCGACTAGACATGAGGATGGATACGTTAGCCTTGATGGACAATTGGTGGCCAAGAAGAATACATTTCATTATTTAGGATCGATGTTGCAAAAGGACGGTGACATCGATGAAGATGTTAGGCATAGAATTTCAGCCGGTTGGTTGAAATGGCGTCAAGCATCCGGCGTCTTATGCGACAAGAGGGTGCCACAAAAGCTAAAAGGTAAATTCTATAGGACGGCAATTCGTCCGGCGATGTTATACGGTGCTGAGTGCTGGCCTACGAAAAGACGACATGTTCAACAACTAAGTGTAGCAGAGATGCGTATGTTGTGTTGGTTTTGCGGGCATACAAGAAGAGACCGAATACGAAATGAAGATATCCGGGACAGGATAGGAGTGGCACCTATCGAGGAGAAATTGGTTCAACATCGGTTGAGATGGTTCGGACATGTCCAACGGAGACCTCCGGAGTCGCCGGTATGTAGTGGGGTTCTAAAGAGAGATGCTAATGTTAAGAGAGGTAGAGGCCGACCTAACTTGACTTGGGACGAGTCGGTTAAGAGAGACCTGAAGGCGTGGGATATCCCTAAGGAGCTAGCTATGGATAGGAGCGCTTGGAGAGTAGCAATAGACGTGCTGGAACCGTGATCTTTTTTCCTTCCTTCTTGCTTACTCGGTTTTTTTTCTCTTCTCTTTCTTTTGGCTTTTGTTTCTTTGTCTCTTCTTTTTTGGGATCCCATGGGTTTCATCTCTAGCCTACCCCAACTTGCTTGGGATAAAAAGACTTTATTGTTGTTGTTGTTGTTGTTGTATAATTGCTCTGAAAAGTTTAATACTCATAGCACCTGTTTAAGTTCATGTTTCTGATTTATTTTGCTCATAGTTCTAAAACTTGTAAAATTCATAATTAAATAATTACAACTCATTTAGAGGTGATTCAAGTTTCAAACATCTTAATTTGATACCCTATAGCAAGATTAAATAATATCTGGTACATAACCTTTCTACAAATTTTTGGTTAAAAGCACCCTACGCGATGAACCCCGTTTTACCTGATTTCGGACAAACCTTAGTGCTCTGCCCATAGCGTAAGCTACCCACTTTCATTTTAAGTGGTTCCAACTTCCTTGTGTTCATAAACTTGTTGCTTATCATCTCCATAAAGTTCCATGTCATTTTATCATTGCATTGCATCACGACATACATATTTATGCTGACGTATATTTGTTTGTTTTGTGAACGACGTAACTGAGAGTGACACGGGTGCTCCAGATGGTGAAGCACCAGAAGGGGAACCAGCTGAGAACATTCCCGCAACTGAAGGCAAGCACCAATCATATTTCTCCTATGTTTTGGATATGCATTAACTTGATTATCGGTCTATGTTTTCTTGCATTGTCAGGCAATAGGTTAAGTATTACATGTGTCCTTGGTGTCTACCTTGTTCCTTGCTGTAGTGTGTCTACGGACAGGGATGGGTGGGTTTATATTTTGCGATGTGTCACGCTTAGCCACGCAATAGACCGGTAAAAGTTGAATCGGTGGCAAGGTCACCACCGGTTCGCAAGATAGGAAATCTTGGTTACTTGCAGATTGGTAAATTGGTGTTAATTAATCTATGGACTAAGAGGGGATCAGGATGTAGCCCCATTTGGTCTGTTAGGACCCCGTTGTTCTCGTTGTCCTAAGCACTTTCCGTTCTAACCACATGTTGAATATAATGGTCAGACAAGCCGATTATCTCACTTCATACCGGGTTTTGGGTTATGACTTGATTTACACGCATGACTATCTATGCTAGGTACCTTCGGAGAAGGTCCATAGTACTCCCTGTGATGAGGGTTTTCCAGCTGTTCGGGAATGGGTGTGAAAAAGGTTAACATGAGTACCCCCTTGTGTGGCTTTAGCGGGTCGCATTAGCCGCATGGTCCTCTAGTCATGTGGGTACATTGGGACTCCCCTACAGGGTGTATAATTATTTCAAAATGCCGCGATCTCGGTCACAATCATGCTTAGTGTTCATTGAGCTTCATCGTAGTAACAATTTCAACTAAATGATAATGATGGGCTGGTGGACTATTGTATGAGATGATTACTTTGGTTCTCATATTGTTACAACTTTGGGGCTGTAGTATTAGTTACTTATGTGTCTTGCCCATGTACATCTTAACTTTATGCTTCAGCTGCACCAAATTTCAGACTTACTGCGTTGCTGCAATTAAATTTTGAGTACCCGATATACACTATGTTTCCTTGCTATAACCAAATGCATAATCCTTTGAGGTCGGGATTAGCCCCGGATAAGTCTTGTTGAGTACATTCGTACTCACGGTTGCTATGTTTAAGTTTTTGCAGGTGAGAATGAAATGACTTTTGGTTACTTCTTTCCCGCTACCGGGGAGGAGTAGTTGCTGTCCCGTTTGAGACGATTGATGTGTTCGTGGGCTGAGCACTATCAATATTGCTGCTGCTGTTGTTTTGTTTTATTTTCCGCTGCGTACTCGTCATATTATTTGCCATGAACTGAACTAAAAATTGCACAAGTAATATGGGTTTGTTTAGACTTTGTTTCGGTTTTTATTGGCTGCTGCGTTAGCTTCCTTTCGCTGCAATTTCAGAACACTTGTAATCTGAATTTGGTCTTGTAATTTAAATGTTAATGTTGTGAACTTGAACATTTGTGTTATTGTTATCTATGTGATGATTGTGATGTTGTTATACCAATGTGCTATGTTCCTGGGAAATGCTTGGAAGCACATTGGGGGACTACCGGAGTCGTATCTGTTTTTGTTGAGCTCTCGGCATGGCGTACCATTTATGGACAGCCGGCTAGCTCAATAAAAATGGGCGGGACTTGGTCGGTTCTTGACATTCGTGATGACATGTCGGTGGGTGATACATCCACCAGCTTTGTGGTAGTGAACATTGAGATCCGCACCCGCCACTCCATCTTTGGCGCGCCCCTTCCAGCGGGGCGTGCTACAAGGAGTCAAACGGCGGCAAGCCGTGGGGTTCCCAGATCACCACCACCGCCGGCATTTATGCCACGCACGGTGGAGGAGGGCTTCACCCTCCTGAGCACGGAGAAACAAGAGCTCTACCTCGCGGTGAGGGGAAGGTTCATCCCCAACTTTGACTTGGACAAGACCTTCCTCACCACGATCGGCACGTGGGAGGACATAAGGAGGATGCTCAGCAACCTCGGCTAGGAGGGTTTCCACCAACTTGCCATGGACTACAACCTCGACATCGTCACTGAGGTTGCCTCTACGATGAGGCTTGGCACCATTGAAGTCAGCAACGAGGCCGTTAACTTCCGCGTCCACGACATCAGCTACACGATGACCATGGAGGCGGCGGCCCTAACCCTCGACTTTGAGGCTGAAGCCAACATCGCCAATATTTTGGGACATGGGGAGCTGGACTCCTTTTGGAGGAGGCTCTTGTTAGTGGAGGAGATGAAGCGCGGCAACATCCGCAACCCGACCATTCAAGTCTTCCATCGGTGGTTGGCGGCGCGCACGGGTGACAAGATCGACTCTAGCAACATCATCGATGCGGATTTGCGGTGGCTCTACAACGCCATCGTGAGTCCATCTCACTGCAACCCTATGACGGTGATGGTGCGGGGTTGGCTTGACAAGAGGGGCAAGAAGAGCAAGAAGTTGGCCTTCGGGGCCTATCTTCAACGCCTAGTAGCCCTTGTCTATGACGGTGACGGACCGGGAGGGCGCGACGACAAGTGCGGGTGCGTGACGGAGATCGGTGAGAATATGACTCATGTCAATATTGTCACGGGAAGTGTTGCGCCGGCTTCCATGTCGGCGGCACCAATGTAAGGCTCCCATGTGTGGAGCTAGGGGTTTTCCTCCATCGCAATCTAGAGGGAGGAAATTGGCTTGAGGAAGGTCTCCTGGATGGGGGCTGAGTTTTCAAGGACCGCCGTGGGCGGGTTTGACAACCGGTGACATCTACAACAGTCGGCGGTGAGGTGGACTCTTGGAATCCATGCCAGGAGCCTCAGCAGTACAAGCCAGGGTGGAGCGACGCAGCAGGCGGTTTGCAGCCCTCTGCGCCGGTCGGCGCAGGTTACTTCACCGCGGGTATCGACTATAGGTACCAAGGACGTGTACCCGTGGTGCCTCCTGTGGCCGGTGCAGACTTTTTCGTGCGCATGCAGGGGTACATCAACCACAACGTGCACTACATTGAGCGCATGGAGGATGCCACGTCCCATTTGAGGAACAACCACGAGGCGATGATGGAGGAGTTTGAGCGACTCAAGGCGCGGTGCTATGGCTTCGATTAGCCACCATCTCCACCTCCGTTTGAATAGAGTGCATAGGAATTGGCACGTGTATTGGTTTCCCGGTTTGCGTTTTCTCTTATTTTTGCAATCTTTTTCTTTATTTGATTATGTGTGTGTGAGTGGGTTGGGAAACCATGTATCGGGTGTGTTTACTTTCATGCAAGTGTGTTAGTAGTAGTTTACTTTCATACAAGTGTGTTAGTAGTAGTTTTAATTTCATGCAAATGTGATTAGTAGTAGTTTTACTTTCATGCAAGTGTGTTAGTAGTAGTTTTATTTTTATATAAGTGTGTACAAAAATCATCACCATGTATTCGAGTCTCGATCTTAATATAATGGTGGCGGTTATGCTCTTTTAGGAGAATTGAATTATTTACTCTTTCTTGAAAAGTACCGATGAAGACCAAATAATGTTGAGCATTGAATAAAATTTCAAACTTACACTTAACGATTATTCGACAAATATGTCTTATGTGGAGAAATTTTGAGAACCCATGTGCTTCATTTATATTATCCAATTTGTGATGATAACTTAGTACCAATCTTTTCATAAATTTTTTTTATGTTGTAAACTGTGGAATTTATTCTTTTCAAGATCCTTACCTACCAATGCCTTATTTTGAGCAATTCTCATGAAACTTTGATTTGTAGATAAACATTAAATTGATGGTTGAGTTTGGTTAGGATTTAATTCTTTTTGGTATGAAACTTACTAAGATGGCAAATCTTTGTGTATCTTTTTCTAGCCTTGACTTACTCATGCAAAAATCCAATTTCGCTAAGTATCCTACCATAAGCCTAAATATCTTGTTGAGTATCATTCCTTGGCCACATCCTATATTTCTGGCAATATTTAATTCATGAATAATTTTTGAAGCCAAACGAATCAAATACCAACAAATATTGGCAAATTGGGTAGAGAGCCGATCGGCTCACCCTGAGCCGATCAGCGCAGTAGAGAGCAAAATAAAATGTTGGCACTTCCTGAGTGCCCCTTTTATATGTGAATATTACCCTAATTAGAGCATAATTGGTACTAATTTAAGCCATTTACCTATGATATTGTCTATATATTTGTATATGCGTTGTTTTAGAGCTTTATTGCAGAAACATGTAAAATTGGTGATTTAAGTGATGTTGGAGAGGACATGAATCTAGAACCGACGAAAAGCACTGAAGAAGCCCAGTGCGCCGATCAGCACGGTCTATGAGCCGGTTGGCGCAAGGGTGATTTGGCCCACAGAAGTGATCGAGGCATATTCCACATGTTTATGGAAGTTTATCTGCGTAAGACACTTGAAGATATTTGCCTAGAAGATTTATGGAACTTTAATGATCTCGACGTGCAGTACAAGACTTTATCTTGAAGGAAAGACTTTATCTTGAAAGAAAAGGCCCATATGGCAGCTGTGGAAGATAGAGGAACCGACTCAGAGGAAACCGAGTGTGGAAGACTTGCGCCGATCGGCGCAATCCTGCGCCAATTAGAGCAACCGCCTTATTTGCTAGAAACCGAGTCCTTTACGAGTAGAACCCTTATAAATACTTGTAAACCCTGGTCACGGCCAGAAGAGACAAGGAGGTGACAGAGGGACAACTGATTCGTGAGTTAGAGCCACCGGGGCTTGCCTCGTTAGAATATATCTCTAGTTGAGTTTCAAGAACCATTGGTGTTAAGAGTTGATCCATCAAGGTAGGCCATCTCGACGGGGATGAATCTTACTCTATGTATCTCAAGGACTATTAAATATATTGATGATGGTTTTGGTGATTTGTCTATCTCGATTCTGTAATCATGCGTGTGCTTATCTCAATTGCTTAGTTCTGGGCTAAGCAAGTAGATATTATCTTGATCGTGGTGATTAGGATAGTATTTGGACATTGTATTGATTATGGTTGCTTGATGATGCTAGTAGTGTGGTTTAGTGGTGACAACACTAAGCCTGTGCAACACTATTGGATAGTTGAGTAGGGTAAGATACTCGCGTGATTAAGGGTTTCCTCTCGGCAGCGATAAATTGGGAGCCGCTCAGAAAGCATGGTGGTCTTATTCATTATAGGTTTTTATTGATCCATGTAATTACCATTATGATGCTTGTTGGTGGTCCTTAAAACCCAATATCGGCCACCAACCGGTCGGGAAATGCAAGGTAAAGACCAAAGTTTCATGAATATTTGTTTAAACTAATAAAGTTCCACAAGTTTTGGTGAAATATGTGTTTGCAGGTTCAAAAGGGCCAAAATTATGTAAAAACATAAAGAAACGCCTCGTCGGTCAATCCTGTCGTAAAACAGCCGTCCGACAGGGTCGTATGGGGCTGAAATCAGGGCCTGGGAAGGGTCGTGATAGCTGAAATCAGAACTCAGCCGACAGGGTCATATCAGGCTGAAATCAGCCACCCAGCTAGTCAGAATAGAGTCTCATCAGGCTGATCATCCAGCCCGGCCGATTCTGCAAAACACTCCACCATGAAGCCATTTTCTCCTCCCGGACCAAAAGTAATGAAATATGGCTAAGGAAAAAAGGGTCCACGAGTGGCCTAACCAGGTGAAGTCATGGGGCGACTTGGAGGGCGTCGGTACCTGGCCTAGGCCGCCACCCGGCCTGGCCTGCCGCCCGGCCTGGGTTGACCACCCAGGGTTGCCAGCCCATTAGGCCCATGAGGCCTACCGACCCCAAAACGGGAAAGCCGACGTAAACCAACCCAGGAACCGTCATCAAGACAAGATCTGAGCCAACCGAAGACAAGTCGGTCAGGAACCGACTCCATCCAATGGCCGCCTGGCCTGGCCTGCCGCCCGGTGGTGCATGCTGCCCGGCATGGCCCACCGCCTGGCGGGGGAAATTTTGCCCACCGACTGTCCGTCACCTACAAGTACCCACCAACCCTTCACCACCTATAAATAGAGGGGGAATTTGGCATAAATGAAGAAAGAAGAAAGTGAAACACATTGGAGTCCATTTTCCCACTACTTTTCTTACTAGTAGAGTAGATTAGTTAGTCGGGAGTTAGAGTCTAGTCGAGAGCTTAGCTCAGCATTCCGGAAATTGTCTCGGAGTCTTGCTATGAGCTCTCTTGTATCTTTTCTCCTTTTGTGAGACTTATCTTTTATTAAATATAATTATCTTTTTCTTATTTATCTTGTCAAGCATTTATCTTTACTTATGTGAGAACCCTACTCCGAAAAATAGAGTATGCTGTACAGGATCGCCTCGGGAGATGATTAATGAAGTAACCATACATAGCATCCACACATGAACATTCATCATTTACAAAGATACATTACTGAATGCATACAAGTTTGAAAGTTGAAGCGGAAGCAGTTCAGATTACATTACAAGACATATGTTCTTGGTTTATGTTACATAACGGTGCGGAAGCGAAAAGACGACAAAACACGAAACCTAAGTGAACCATGCCGGCCCTATGACGATGGCTCACTCATCACGGTTAGGAGAGCTAGGGACCCATTCAATGGTCCAATTTTGAGGCTCCTCACCTTCCCATACCACTTTGTTACAATAATCATAGTAAGTAGCTTGAGGAAAATCTGAAAAAAACAACATCATCGCAAAGCCTGAGTATCTAACATACTCTGCAAGACTTACCCGTCGAAAGGTTTACTAAAACCGACTCCTAATATGCAGGGGGCTGACCGGGCTTACTTGATATTTGCATAAAAAGCACATATTAATTCTATGCTGCACTTTTATTATCTAACCAAGATTTTAGTTGCTCGATGTAGGAAAATTAACTGCAGTGAACCTAGATTGTTGCTAAGACTTGAATTTAAGTAAAGAACAATACATCATAGCAATATGTAGCAATAGCATAAGTAAATTTCAGAATCATAACCACAACTTCTCTACTTTAGTATCATTGCCCCTGCTCGAACAAGAGGTACTCATAACCGCGAGGGACGACAATTTGAATCGATTTACATCATGCAGGAGAAAACCAAAGTACACGACATATGCATCATTTAAGAACACATATGGTCACCGTTCACGAGATTACTATAAAGTTGATCCGGGGCCTTCGATCCCAAGTACACGTCCTCCCCGTGATACAGTACTTCGTATCCGAGGCTTAACCCGTGCACTCTCCAGTGGTCCTCAAACCCGTGCATCCACCGTGCCATTCACATCACCTCTGGATCGATGAGTAGGGCCGTCCAACAATACAGCGCCCAAGTTACTAGGTTTACCAATTCCCATATAAAGGTATGTACTTGGTACTGGTCAATACTTGTTCACGGAGTTGCAATGATAGGTGCTCCATTTTATCAAGTTCGTCAATCATGTGAACCATTGTTGAATCAAGTGATTCCATAACCTACCGTTGACTCCACTAGTTTAAGCATAGCATTTGCTAACGGAAAGGCTTACTAACATAAACTAATTATGGGTCATTTGCTGGAGTATGCAAGTGGGTTCCATCCAAGTCCTATACTTAATGCACAATACCATATTCCCAACTTGTGACAAAGTAAAAAGGACTCATAAAATAATTAGGTATGCACTGGGGCTTGCCTTGGGAGTGATCGTAGTTAGCATCTTCGCCGAAGTTCTCTTCAGATCCCAGTTGCTCTGGTGTGATCTCCTCGATCTCGGGCCCTATATGAAATGAACATGCATAATTAAAGAGGAATACACAAGGGTTCATGGAGTTCCCTAATCAAATATGAAATGTATGGCATGATGATTCATGGCACTTCCTCAACAAACAAATTTAAGGAGATGATGCTCATGCATGAATGGTGATGCCCTCATATGCATGGGATGACAAACACTTAGTTTGAAGGGGACAAACTTCTATTTAAAAGGAATGTGGGTTTTATTCATCGAAAACCTAGTTTATGTCTACCCTAAATACGGGCATGGCATCATTGAGGACTACACTGCATTACATGATGAATATGATAGCAAAATGTAGCACTAGGGCCTAAACATTAGAAAAATCATTTTGAGTAAAAAGCTAAAGTGACAATTATGCATTTATTTATAGCAATATATGAGGTTAACAAGGCTGAATTAAATAAATCATCTTTGGATGGAATTTAATTACATGATTTTTTCTAGCAACACACAAGAGCATAAGGGACATGCATGCAATTTTTTAGGATTAATTTCCATGCCATTTATTAATACAATTTCCTACACTAAAAATGCAAGAAATGCACTTAACCATGAAATTAAGAATAAATTAAATATGGCCACTTGTCAGTGGGTCCTATATGCTATGAGGAGCATTCATGCCAATTTTGGTGATTTAATCATTTTTACAGAATAAATTATGAATTTAATGGTTTTACAAAGGTGTGTTTGTTTTAATTTAATTTCACCCAAAATTATCCCAAAACCATGAAATTCATGTTAACCATTGCAAAGTACAAGTTGCAAGGATTCTAGAATTTGCAATTGTTGGCCTTATGAATTGCCAATCGGCGGCATGGCCGGGTCCAACCCGTACCCCAAAACGATCAGCACACCGCGAGGGTCCCGTAGCTTTGGTCGGAGAGGAGACGTGCTCACCAGAGACTGCCAGTGACAAGAGGCGGTGGTAGAGTGAACCCTGGCGGCGTCGTGCGACGTGAGCCGAGGGGGATGGAGGCCGGGGGCTGGTTGGTGAGCTTCGCCGTGGTATGGGGTTTGACGGCGTGGAGGAAGGATCTGAGGAGGGAGGTTGGAGGGGGGTTCTCACCGGCGGGGTGGAAGAAAACCAACAACGGCGGCTACTTTCTTCACAAATTCTATCGAGGCTGCTGCGGTTCAGAGGGAGCTGGTCAGGGGCATGCTGGAGGGAGTGCTTGCACGTTGATTTGAGAAGAAACCAGTGGAGGAGGGGCTACCTAGATGGAGCTCGGCGCGGCGGCACCCATGGCGGCTGGAGCAAGGGGACTTCACGCTGGAGTTCGCCGGGGAGGGGAAGGAGGCCATGCCTGGTCCCGTGGGTGTCGTGGGAGTTGAGGGAAGCACTTGCGAGCAGAGAGAGAGAGAGGAGAGGCGCGCGGTTGTGAGCTGCTGCTCTTATGGCGCTGATCGGTAGGAGTGAGAGCAGAGAGGGGCAGGTGGCGAGCTGGCGGTAGGAGAGTGGAGGAAGGACGTCGGCTTCAATTCTGACTGGTGTCACAGGGGAGTTTGGTAGTGCAGTGGGCGGGATGGGGAGATGCAGTGGCCGGAGGTGGCGGTATAGTGGCCAGCGGTACATTGGTGTCGACCAGGGGCTGGCCAGATGAAAAAAGAGAAGTTGACCCCCTTTGACTCAGAATAGTGATCGGTTCTCTATTCAATTCACCAAGTTCTATTGCTCCAAACTTCGTGCAGTTTTTTGTGCCTGTCCAGGGAATTGTATGCTCCAACTTTGCTTTTGGGGGAAAGTTGAGATTCTTGCTGGAGAATTAGTGGAAAAATCCTAGAATAGGGGTGCTTTTCTCTGCCTTTAGGGAATTTTTAAGTGTATTAAATGACTACCAAAAATTCTGATAAAACCCTCAAAATTCTCCTTTAATATGGCCAACATGAATGTGCAAAAACATTTGGTGATGTTTGTGAATCGTTCTCATTTGGCTAATTTTGGGGATTTAATGAATTAAATTTTTATTCCCTCTTTCTTTGGCATTATAATTACTTGAGGTTTTTAATTAGTCAGCAAATTATCATTAGGGTTAGCTTAATTAGCCTTTTGTGACATGGGATGACACAACTTAGTCAATTTCCTCAAGTTACAATTATCGGGAAAGAACTTTGAAGCATAGTTTACTAGATTCCCGGCTAGGATTTAATTAAGTTTAGTTCTCGAATAGAACTTAGACTTGGTTATTTCCTGGCTATTCTTCTGCTAGGCCAATGGAAGAATATCTAGTGAAGGTGTAGGCGCGGTGCCTAAGTTAACACTAGCTGGATTTGCATTCGTCCCCATGGGCTGCGTGGTAGACGACAGGTGGTGACAACCCTGTCCATCCATTTAGTATTCCACCACGTTTAGGAAGTCTCAAGCAGGGTTGTCTAGCGGTAACGTGCCCACTAGTGCACGAGGTTAGTTATCGACCCTATTAGTGGATCGTTGTCGTGCCCTGAAGTAAGCTTATTGGTGAAAGACTCGAGGCTGTACCATGAATTTGGTGTAAGCACTCAACCCGAGTAACTAGGTATTTTGACGTTTGACTAGATTTAGGAAAGTTTATTTTAGGAATTCTAGACTTAGACTCGTTGTCCTCCCGACTAGCTTAATCGATCTCTTTTATCTATCTTAGTGTGGATTTCTCATGTATCACTGCTCCCCTGTTTATCATTGAATATCTTTACCCCCGTCTTTGGTCAGTTGGTATAACTCTTATAGTCATATCTTTGTTAAACGAAGATACTCTTACGCCAAGCTTCCCTAAGGAAAATAAATACGAGACCTTGGAATACTCCCGGGTAAAATGCTATAATAGATGTTCCGTGCGCTTGCGGATTGGTTCACTCTTCTCTTAAAGCATATCAAACATCAATTAGCACTTTGAATGTTGTTACCAGATAATATTTTGGTGCGACATTAAGAAGTGCCAACAAGCATTTCTGGCGCCGTTGCCAGGGAAGCAATAGGCTAAGATATCGAAATTTTAAATTTATATTTCTGTTAAGGAGCTACCGCTTCCCTTAGTGGGCTTACCCTTGTTCTGTTTATTTGTGGTGTAAATAGGATGCTTTATGACTGGTTTTGACCTACCAGATAACTATCACAATGATTCGGAGGCTTTGTTGAGGATAGTGCATCAACGACTCACCCCTCCTCATCCTAGACTTGCTCTTGAAGCACCTCCGATCCCACCAGCTCAACCGCAAGACCCTTCCACGTCCGCTCAACCAACCATGGCTGAGAAGACAATCCGTGACTACTCCGCCCCGTATCCAGACAACATCCGCACCGGTCCGAACCCGAACATGGGGAACGGAGGATATGAGCTGAAACCGGCCCTAATCAACATGGTTTTGGCCAGTCTTTTCTATGGCAAGGGATCGAAGGATGCAAACACCCACCTCCAACAGTTTTTGGTAGTGTGCAGCACCTTCACCATGAGGGAGGCGACTCCTAAAGCTATCCGCCTTCGCCTTTTTCCATCTTCACTGATGGGGAAGGCGAAGCAGTGGTTCTACAGAAATCAAGAAGAGCTCACCACATGGGACAAGTGCTCCAACGCCTTCCTTGCCAAGTTCTTCCCGCTAGGCAAAACCAATGCCCTACGGAATAAGATTTCAAGTTTCCAACAGCTAACCGATGAAAGCGTCCCTAAGGCATGGGAGCTTTTCCAAGAGTATACTCTGGCATGCCCACATCATGGAATGCAAAATTGGTTGCTAATCCAAAGCTTCTACCATGGGCTCAACCGTCCCGCTCGTGAGCACCTAGATGCAGCCGTTGGAGGTTCCTTCTTCTCTCTGAAGGTCAAAGAAGCTTAAACTCTCATAGTAAAGATGGTCGCCAACTATAGTGGCTATGATGAGAGGCAGAACCAGCGGCAACCCAAGATGAGGGGAGTCCACCAAGTTGACAGTATTGACATGCTAGCAATCAAGATGGATCAACTTTTGAAGAAAATGGATTCACCGCAAACTGTCCAAGCCTTACACTCTCGCATGACATGTGAAGTTTGTGGGAACATTGGACACATGGGAAGCCGCTGCCCAGAGACTCAAGAAGAAGTAAACCACCTCAACAACAACAACAACAACAACAACAACAACAACAACAACAACAACAACAACAACAACAACAACAACAACAACAACAACAACAACAACGGGTTTAGGCCCCGTACGAACAACTTCGGACAGGAGTCCAAGCCAAACCTCTCTTTTGACAAGAACATGGGTAACTCTGGCAACTTTACTTGTAATGAACATTCCTTTCGTGATCTTGTTCTAGAACAATATAAAATTAATGAAAGTATTAGTAGGAAATTATAGCTACTGATAAAGTCTTAGAAAGCATAGATTCTCGTATGGAAGCATTTAATACCTCTCTGCAAAACTAGCTTAGCCATAACAAAATGCTAGAGACACAAATTGTTTAGCTGGCCACTTCAGTTGTTAAGCCTAACTCGGGCAAGCTCCCCGGTCAGCCGGAAGCTAGCTCCAAGGAAAATGTGAATGCCGTCACAACTAGAGGCGGAAAATCTATATAGGATCTGCTAAATCCTAACATTGTAGGGAAGACCAGAGAAACCGATGAAGAGTCAGAAGGGGAGGAAAATATTGAAGTTGAGGAGGCAAAAGCACCCCTCAAGAAAGCACGACACGAGTTCTATGATACCCCGATGTTGCCATTTCCCCCTCGACAGAGGAAGCCAACGGTGGACGAACAATTTGGGAAGTTTGTGGAGGTAATAAAGAAATTATATGTCAACGTACCATTACTTGATGCTATGCAGGTTCCTACATACTCCAAGTACCTAAAGGACATCCTCAACAACAAATGCCCAATGCCATCCACAGAGATTGTCAAATTGACAGAGGAATGTAGCACCGCTATCTTGAACTCTCTTCCAGAAAAGAAGCGAGATCCGGGATGCCCAACCATCCCATGTTCCATCGGGATGCAGAAATTCAACAACGCCCTTTGTGACTTGGGGGCGAGCGTGAGCGTCATGCCAAAGGTAGTGTATGACAAACTCGATGTCAACTCTTTATCCCCTGTGGCAATGTGCTTGCAGCTTGCCGACCAATCAGTCCGCTACCCGACAAGCATTATGGAGGACGTACCCGTAAGGATAAGGAATTCTCTTGTTCCCGTCGACTTTGTGGTGCTAGACATGGAGGCCGATGCAAAGACACCTCTTATACTAGGAAGGCCATTCCTTAGCACCGCAAATGCCAACATTGATGTTGGGACTGGAGAAATCCACCTTAACATTAATGGATACGATGAAAAGTTTGCCTTCAAGCCCTGAATGGAACAATGCAATCAGGTACGCATCTTTTATGGCAAAAATCCTATCATGGTGCAGAAAATAGAAGTATACCCAATTGCACCAAAATCGGGTGCACCTGTGGTAAAAGTTGAGAGTGCACCACCGCTGTTCAAGAAGAAGAACAAGCCACAGGAGATAAAGAGAAAGGTCACCGCCAAGCCAAAGAAAATCAAACAAGTATGGCGGAAGAAAGAAGTTGCACCGATCATGGAAAATTCTCCATCCACGACGGGCACCACGAAGAATTAAATACGGAGAACGTCTTGTTCGAGATGTAAAATCCGGACCCTCATTAGGAGGTAAACCGATATTTTTCCCCCTTCTTTTTCTTACCTCTCATTAAATTAGTTTTATTTTCCCTAACCACTAAATTAGGTTAAAAAAAATTAGTGATGGCTCGGCCACATTTACTGGCCGGGAGGTCAAATTTCATAAAAAACGACCACCCGGGTGATAATCTGAGGCTCCTGCCCAACCAGTCAGTTTTCAGCACCCTGGAGGTTGTATTTCATGAAAACGACCACCCGGCTAGGTAATATTCAAGTACCCAGAATCCAATCCGACCAGTCAAATATTAGCACCTGGGAGGTCAAATTTCAGCAAAAACGACCCTCCGGGTGATGGTCTGATCATCCATCCCGGCTAGTCGGATTTCAGCAAACCGGGAGGTCATATTCCATGAAAATGACCACCTGGCTGGGTAAAGTTTTGGGAGGTCAGATTCTATCAAATTTTAGCACCCGGGAGGTCATATTTGTCGAAATATGATCACCCGGCTAGCTAATCTTGAGCCACCTATCCTGAAATAACCTAGTCTAGTTTTAGCACCCTAGGGGTCATTTTTCTTGAAAACGACCACCCGGCTAGGTCATTTCTGCCACCTGGCACAACTTTTTCTCGGATTCTTGGCACTTTTAATACAGAGATGATGGCCATGAGTGGTGGAGGTGTGGCCAGCATTCCCTTGAAGAAAAATGCTCATCAAAAGCCTCACCATGAGTAAAAGTAAATGAATAGTAGTCCACACGTGTCACCTCACTCCTTTCACCACCCACACTCACCTGCCATCCTACTCACCTAGGACTCATAAGTGGCAGCTTACTCATTGCAAGCATACAATTTTTGCCATCCCATCACTTTATCCTTGGTCCCTACACTCTTAGCAAAGTTCTAGACAAAGCGAGCAAGTGGATCACATGGCACTTGGACCTAGCCCTCTCCCATCACCACCAAGGTAATAATTGAGCAAATGGAGAAAATTTCCCTACCGACCGGCATGGGCTGCTTCCCAGCGTGTCCCGCCACCCGGCATGGAAATTTTTGCCCCAAGGCTCTCCTTGAGCCTATAAATAGAGGGCTCATTGTCCCTTGTTTCTCCACCCAAAACTTTCGGCTAAAAACATCTTCCCTCTCTCACAAACTCTATCCCTTTGCACTCCTCTTCTCACTTCACTAGCTCTCTCTAGTAAGTGCACTTTGCACTTAGCAATAAAATTGTGCTGCAATAAAACCAACTAGAGGGAATTTGTTGTCACCCTTGCACGTTTGAACGACTAACACTTGGACTACTGACCGAACAACTAACCGCTAACCATTATCATCATTTTGTCCTTCGGGTATTGTGTCCAAGTAACCCTTTTTGCAGGAATGGCAAATATTTGGAGAGGCCTCTACACCAAGTTCAGAAGCAGCAGCGGCTCGAGCCGTGGGAGGCACACGCCAAGTGAGCGCTCAAAAGCCGAGGACTTGGGAGCTTCATATGGGCATGCTCCGAGTTAACTCTCGGACACAATGTCCATATCCGAAGCTCCAACGGTGCAAAGCATGCAAGATGAAGAGTTTGACAAGTTCATGGAGAGTGAAGAGAATATGGTATTCAATGACTACGACGAGCAAAGCAAACTCACCGCCATTCAGGACCAGGAGTTCACATCCGTGTGCAAGTTCAACCATGACTTCCTCGAGCGGATCGGCGTCCTCGCTGATTTTGAGTACGCTCAACACGGCCAGATGGTATGATTTCTACCACCTCGATGATTATGGTTCTAAATGGCTTACCATTGAATTCCTTTGCACCTTAAAAGTCCACACCACTCCATCCAACAAATTAGGCACTCTCTATGAATTTCGTCTTTTTGGTGAAACCTATGAACGGTCTTTAAAACAAATTAGCACTTATCTTGGTTTTAACCGTAAAGCCACCATAGACATTGATAAACTTAAAGGTTTCACCCCGCAAGGACTTTGGGCTAAAATAGGAAATCCCATCATGGGGCAGGAGCGCACTAGCGACATTCATAACCCTTCGCTCCGTATAATTCACCGCTTTATCACTCACTACTCGGGGTGATGTACGTTCAGTGAATAGTTTGGATACAGCCTATCTCTATGCTGTGATAAAGAAAATTAAAATGAATCCCACTTTCTTCCTCATCAACCATTGGCTCACCCTAGCATTCAAGCAGCATGGACCTATCACTTTCACACCTTTTGTCACTAGAATTGCTAGAAAGGTTGGCGCGCTCCATAGAGCTAGAACAGATCGCCTCCATAGTGCTCCTTTGCTAGGGAAAGATCACTTTTGGCAAGCCCACCTTTTGAAGGAGGAGAACAATAGGTTGTACATGCTTTATCTAGTGCACAACACAGAGATAGAACTGCCTAACCCCAAGCTCACCATCATTGGTAGAAAGAACTTTCTATACAATTGGCAAGCTCCCGTGCAGCGTGCATGACACAGTGTTTCAGGGGATAGACCAGGGACAAGAGCACCTCGAACAGGTACCTCAGGAAGCTCACAATACCATTGGGAGCAACCACATGTCCCCGGATTTACTAGCTCATCACACTACACTAGTTCATCCCATGAAGAGTATGAACCGTACAATCCTTATGGGACGGGGAGCTATCACCAACCTCATGGAGGCATAGGCACTTCTCGCTCTGCCCGATTCACATCGTACAACTTTTCGGATTTGGAAGAAGACATGCAATACTTGGCTACCAATGCTTATAAAACCAACGAACGAACTCAAGAAATACAAGCAACCATAAGGGATGGACAAGAATGGCAGCAACAAATGTCAGAACAGCTTCAGATGAACTTCTCCATGATGGACCAACTATTTGGCCACTTCAACATCAAGTATCAACCGCCGAGTGAAAGTCATCTAAGCTTAAGTCTTGCAAAGACCTAAGCTTGGGGAGGTACCCAAACCAAGGTGCGCCGCTTGTTCTATGCTCTCTCCCCCTTTTCTCTAGTTGAGTTGTTTTCATTTTTGAGAAAATTTAAGAAAACCCAAAAAGATTTTTCGCTTTCAAAGAAAAAACATAAAAATTTGCATAACAAAAAGAACAAAAATATTTCCCTTTTCAAATAAAATTTGAGAACTTAGTCTCTACCTTGCCTTTGGGAATGATGAATAGTTGTTCTGTTAGCTCCCTGTGAGTCTCAAGTATACAACCCCTACTCTTCATTTTGGTGGGTAATGGTAGACCGATATGATGACAAAGCTAGTCTCTCTATGTTTTAGTGGGTGCAACATGGCTAATAAACACCAAGTCTAGTTGTTGGAATTCATGATATAGCATGTTTATGATGAGTCTATGATCTCCTCATGATTAGAGTCCAATGATTTCTTTCAAAACCATGCTGCAATAAAACCCCCCCTACTTGGTGTATGTCTTTCCTATGATAGAAAAATTCCTACCAAGGCTAGATATTAATTATAAACCCACTTTTATGCCATACATGTATGCATTGAGTTTGGTTAGGGTTTGATCCTT
The DNA here is from genome assembly GCA_032690845.1 of Eleusine coracana subsp. coracana. NCBI lineage: Eukaryota > Viridiplantae > Streptophyta > Magnoliopsida > Poales > Poaceae > Eleusine > Eleusine coracana. The sequence continues at coordinate 2,126,014 of MU847442.1, read as the reverse complement.
ATGAGGGACTTGCACTTTCGAAGCCAATCATTTTCCTTCGTGTTATCTTTGAGTTCTCAAATAATCATGCTTGGTTATGCGGTTTCCACATTGGATTCAAGCATCCACTTTACCAAGCATGTTAGCCAAAAATCTCTCCTTTGTGAAAACCTTGATCCTACAAAAAAGATTTTTGGTCCTCCCAAAATAAATGCTTAGAAAAAGTTTGCAAAAATATTTGAGCCATTGAACTAGCTTCTCTACACTATGAGAGCTGAAAAAGAAAGAAAGAAGAAGAAGAAAGAAAGAAAGAAAGAGAAAAAAAATTATCAGCTCTCATGGATGTACAAATGTCAAGTTTCAAAGTTTATTCAAAATCCTTTGAGCAAAATAAATGACCATCCTTTCACTCTAGCACAAAAATCTAGTCTTTGATAAAGATTTTTGCTATTGTGCTAGTCCACTCCTTCGCATGAGTCCATTCTCTCCCTCTCCCCTGGACATTATTTCCAAATGGTTGGAACAAGAAAGTGCAAAGTCTTTTCGCTAGGACCATCTCTTAACAAAATATGCATACTAAATATGCCATCCTACCAAGCTCCACATATAAAGCAACTCCTGATCCATCACTTTCAAATTTTAATTTGCTCGGGACGAGCAAAGGTTTAAGCTTGGGGAGGTGTTGGTGGCCCTTAAAACCCTATATCGGCCACCAACTGATCGGGAAATGCAAGGTAAAGACCAAAGTTTCATGATTATTTGTTTAAACTAATAAAGTTCCATAAGTTTTGGTGAAATATGTGTTTGCAGGTTCAAAAGGGCCAAAATTAGGTTAAAACATGAAGAAACGCCCCATCGGCCGATCCTGTCGTAAAATAGGCGGCCGACAGGATCGTATGAGGCTGAAATCAGTGACTGGGCAGGATCGTGACGGCTGAAATCAGAACTCAGCCGACTGGATCATATCAGGCTGAAATCAGCCACCCGGCTAGTCAAAACAGAGTCTCATCAGGCTGATCATCCGACCCGGCCGATTCTGCAAAACACTCCACCATGAAGCCGTTTTCTCCTCCCGGACAAAAAGTAATGAAATATGGCTAAGGAAAAAGGGTCCACGAGTGGCCTAACCAGGGGAAGTCATGGGGCGATATGGAGGGGGTCGGCACCCGACCCAGGCCGCCGCCCGGCCTGCCCTGCCACCTCGCCTGGTTTGGCCTCCCAGGGTTGCCAGCCCATGAAGCCCACAAGGCCTACCGACCCCAAAACGGGAAAGCCAACGCAAACCGACCCAGGAACCGTCATCAAGACAAGATCTGAGCCAACCAAAGATAAGTCGGTCGAGAACCGACTCCATTCAATGGCCGCCCGGCCTGGCCTGCCGCCCGGTGGTGCATGCTGCCCGGCATGCCCGGCCGCCCGGCGGTGGAAATTTTGCCTACCGACTCTCTTTCACCTACAAGTACTCGCCGACCCTTCGCCACCTATAAATAGAGGAGGAATTCAGCAGAAATAGAATCAAGCAAGTGAAACACATTAGAGTCCATTTCCCACTACTTTTCTTACTAGTAGAGTAGGTTAGTTAGTCGGGAGTTAGAGTCTAGTCGAGAGCTTAGCTCGGGATTTCGGAAATCATCTCGGAGTCTTGGTATGAGCTCTCTTGTATCTTTTCTCCTTTTGTGAGACTTATCTTTGATTAAATATAATTATCTTTTCCTTAGTTATCTTGTCAAGTATTTATCTTTACTTAGTCAATTTCCTCAAGTTACAATTATCAGGAAAGAACTTTCAAGCATAGTTTACTAGATTCCCGGCCAGGATTTAATTAAGTTTAGTTCTCGAATAGAACTTAGACTTGGTTATTTCCCGGCTATTCTTCCGCTAGGCCAACGGAAGAATATCTAGTGAAGATGTAGGTGCGGTGCCAAAGTTAACACTAGTTGAATTTGCATTCGTCCCCGCGGGCTGTGTGGTAGGCAGCAGGTGGTGACAGCCCTGTCCGTCCATTTAGTATTTCACCATGTTCGGGAAGTCTCTAGCAGGGTTGTCTAGCGGTAACGTGCCCACTAGTGCACGAGGTTAGTTACCGACCCTATTAGTGGATTGTTGTCATGCCCCAAAGTAAGCTTATTGGTGAAAGCCTCGAGGCTGTACCATGGATTTGGTGTAAGCGCTCAACCCGAGTAACTAGGAATTTTGACGCTTGACTAGATTTAGGAAACTTTATCTTGGGAATTCTAGACTTAGACTCGCTGTCCTCTCAGCTAGCTTAATTGATCTCTTTTATCTATCTTAGTGTGGATTTCTCCTATATCACTGCTCCCCTGTTTATCATTGAATATCTTTACCCCCGTCTTTGGTCAGTTGGTATAACTCTTATAGTCATATCTTTGTTAAACCTAGAAACTCTTACGCCAAGCTTCCCTAAGGAAAATAAATACGATACCTTGGAATACTCCCGGATGAAATGCTACAATAGATGTTCTGTGTGCTTGTGGATTGGTTCACTCTTCTCTTAAAACATAACGAACATCAATTAACACTTCGAATGTTGTTACCATATAATATTTTGGTGCGACGTTAAGAAGTGCCAACAATGCTATTTAATTAGACTTTCTGGTTACGATCTCACTAGTAGATACTTGGCTACTCACCTAACAGCTTAGGCTTACAAGGCATCTAGCGCACTTTGGCTTAGATCCACCAGTGTGCTGATCGGCTTAATGCCTGCGACGATCGGCGCAACAACAGATTTGCTGTCTGGCGCACCTTTGCGCTGGCCAGTCTCACCTCATGCAACCTGAACTCGACAGTAGCTTTGATTAGATCTTTTACTGTTAACTTTATTTAATTATCCCTAAGGTCCTAGTGGATTCAATAAACCTTGGACTACTCAATTCGAGGGAAAAAGTGCTACAAACGTACACCATTATCTTATGGTATATAAGTGGGTGCGTAGTAACGACCAACAGTGATCAGCTCAGTAAATGCGTCGTACTGCTCCTCTATCACTAGGACCATTCTCCTCAAAAGATAGCAAATGTATGGAGCATATACCAAGTGACATCCTCCTACCCTCTCAGAAATAACCTCCTCCATCTCACCAATCACCAAATCAGCCAAGTCAAACTGCTATCTCATGAGTATAGCTGCTTCTGCCCACTGGTGTAGGTGTGTGAACTCCTCTCTGTATCTAGACCGAGGGATGATAGTCCTGGTGACTATCGCTCTAACCACCTTAGCCTCTGCGGTGAGTCTTGCAGGGCGTCTCTCAAAGCCTGGTGAGTGTGGTGGTGGAAAGGCAATCGACACCATGTCATCTAGGGGTAGCTTCCCTCCCTGTGGTCTGCGGGGTGGTGCGAGGGTCCCATAGGCCCTCCTGTATACTTGGAAGTCTTAAGCCAAGAGCCCTAGGTTAGCTATGAGGTCCTCCCTGGGTAGTCTCTGGGCGCTCCTTTGAACAGAAACCAGATCTATGAGTGATCTCTGGCAACCCACAATATGGTGTAGAACTCTAGGACTATGTCCTCTCTAAACCTAAAGGACTCGATGACCAACTCTGCAAGTCCAGGCAAGTATGTGAAGTACTGCTCCATGTTAGTGTCTGTTGCCCTCCTCATGGCCGGGTATAGCATGTACTACTATGGCAAAAATAGTCCAGTCTTGCCCTTCCTGGCAAGATAGCGTCTCAAGCCCTCTCCTATCCTCCTCTGGAGGCCTATCCAGTACCTCTCTCCTGCAGCGGGATGCTTGGGGGCTAGAACCCACTGCTCAAAAGGGACGAGATGGAGTGACTTAATTTCCTTTGCAGGAACCTTAAGGATATCTGCCTCTCCGGCTGCCTCTATTAGTCTCTGCAGCCTCATCATGCACACTGCATAGGTGCACCTCAGGTCTACTGCCCGGTGAGCTGACCTTTGGGGTCCTGTCTGCTCTAGATAAGCTGGCTGCTCAGTCTCCTCCTCCTCAAGCTGCTCAGACTTTGACACTGAGGTCTCCTCCTCTGACTCCTCCTCATGCTGCCTGGAGTGTCCCAGCTCCGCAGTACTTGATGACCTCTCCTGACGAGAAGTCGGAGTACATTGCGACCATGCTGGTAGAAGCACTCCTATAGCCAAGGCTGGAGGTGCAGTCCTCTGCCTGGTGCTCCTTCGTGGGCCCTGTGTCTCAGTGTCCGGCTGCCCGATGATCAATCGTGATCCTGGTGTCCTTCGGTACCTCTCCATGGCGTCCAGGTGCTATGCTAACCTCCTAGCCCTCTTTGACTCTGGGTCCAGTCTTGGTCTCTTCTTGCTCTTGGGCTTCTCAGGCATCCTTCCCTTGCCTTTGTCCGGTCCTGATTTTGCCATCTCTACTGCTGACTGCTATCACTGCACACACGTAGGTATAGACAGGATAAGCATAGAACCTATATAAATCTACAAGAAAAACACCACTAGGAAAGAATGCACAGTATAAATCCTAACACTGAATGAAGGACATGATCACTAGACAAATGAAACAATATGACAACAGTGATCATCGACTATATGTGGCTAGTGTGAGTCATCTAGTGTGCAGTCAAATAATTGGCAATAAAATCTAACTACGGACTACATGAAACACAACCCTAGATATGCAATTAACTGTGGACTACATGGAAATTTATCTAATTGCACCACTTAAGACAATTGCTCACGATTCTAGGCATAATCAATGAATTGAAGGAAAGGTACAATACCCTGGGAGTGGAAACGACGAATACCGAGAGGAAATCATAGCCGATGACCCAAAAGGTGGAACTTTTGATGCAGGCAATGGAGGAAGGGGGGAAAGGGGCAAGATTGCTGTAGCTTTCGGTGGAGCTCGGCTTGGCGTGCGCATGTGCAAGGTGGAGGGCATTGCGGTAGCGAGGATGCGAATGTGATGGGGAGCTGAGCTCGGTGGCGGTGGCAGCAGCGCTAGGGTTGCAAGCGTGCGTGGCTATGTGAGTGCAGCAGGAGATGGGTCGAGAGCTTGCGCGGTGGCGAGGCAAGGAGGCGCGGTGACTCGTGGGAGTGGGGGGAACTCGAGTCGACAAAGTCAGGAGGATGTGGCAGCGCTGTGGATGTGGTCTTGGCATCAGATGCGAACTAGGAGAAGGACAAGGGTCCTCATGATTTTGACTTAGGTCAAGGACTCAACAGACAGCCAAGATCTCATCAAGGGCATATCAATGGTCACAATTGAAAAAGAAGCACATGTTTTCAATATAATGACCGGACAGTACGGTCTTTGGACCGGACGTGTTGAGACTTTATCTCGACAATATATTTATAAGGCTACATCAGGACTAACAACTATGATGACTGAGTCACAAGGCGCGGAGTTATACAGGTTCGGGCCCTCTCGATGAGAGTAAAAACCCTACGTCTTGTGTTCTGTGGTTGTATTGCAATGAATTAGGTGCCCCCTATGGGGAGGTCCTTGCCGCCTTATATATCCAGTCGGCAAGGAGGTACATGAAGAGTCCTACTCGTAATCTAAAAAGATTTACATAGAAAATCTATCTCTAATTGCCTTGTGCTCCAAGCCGACTCGGTCGGTTCCCTTATGGTGGGCCACTGGCCATCTATCGACTTTAGGCTTTACTATGGATACCCGTAGGGTAAGTATTCCACTGCATCCCCCGAGTGCTTTCTGATTTTGAGCTGTTACTTGCCGTGTGATCCTTAATGTATATGTGAACAGGTCACAAATTAGGAAGACCTCTTAATTGAAGTTTCTGATTGATCTGGTGCATCGACTAGGTGCACCTGATTAGGTGTAGCCCCCAACTCTTGTATAATTTGGAGACTAACAAATAATGCGAGAGTCTAATAGTATTTGCTATTAACATTTTGCTATGTATATAGTTTGCTCAAACCATCAAGTATGAGCTCTTTTAATCCCTAATCATCAAATTAATGGGTCAGTCTAACATGCCGACCGATGGCTTATATGGCCGAGTGATAAACACTCTATTCCGAGTGATCTATAGATTTTACCATGACATCAATCATGTTATGATCTATATAAATTGTATGACTTCAATCATAAGATAGTACTAAGCTATAATGACATCAATCATAAAATAGCCTTTCCTTGATAAATCATCACCCAAATTATAATAAGTTTACTTTGAATATTAAACTACTAACATCAATCATCAATTTATATTTTGTAAACTCATATATGTACGACCATCAAGTCCTTTTCTATATGATCATCAAATCACATAGGTACGACAAATATTTTTAAGTGGATTTGCCACTGCTTCTTATCAAAGAAGCCCCCAAGATTATTTCTCAAGGTTAACAACTTTGATTCTTTTTAAAGAATTAAGCCCTTTACATGTTTTACTTTCACTAAGCGGAAAAACCTGTCACTGTGCGGACCATATCAGCCCATGGGACCCTGAGACTAGGTCAAAATGCGAAGGTATATGTGGGATATATGTACCCGGGATACCTAACCCCTCGGCTATATGACCGAATGGGCCAGGGGTTTAGTTTTAAATATATTCAGCTTAGAGATAGTTAGGTAGATATTTGTTTAAGTAAGCCATAAGTTAGGTTTATAGATATGTTAGTTAGATAGAATCTATTGTAACCGACTCGGATGTTACCTTGTAAACCCCTGCCCCTCGGATATATAAAGAGGGCAGGGGGCCTTTGTCGATATGTAGACTCGTATTGGAACCCTAATTTTAGTGCGAACCTTAGCAATACAATAACACCAAACAGGACGTAGGGTTGTTATCCTCCGGAAGGCCCGAACCTGTATAAACTCCACGTCCTGTGTCCATCGATCTTAACTACTCATGATTTTGGTCGGAATTATTTCCGCTGGCCGCGTCTAACCTTCCAATCTTTTTGATCAAATCATCGTCACGAAGTCCTGCTTGGAAGGCGGGCGACGACTTGGGCATCCGAGATGTTGGGGATGGTGTTCTTCACTCGGCAGAAGCGTTGGATGTAATCTCGAAGCGGCTCCCTGTCTCGCTGCTTGATGTGGCTTAGTTCCCAGTGATTTCCTGGCTTGTCGAAGGTTGCTTGAAAGTTGGCAACAAACTGCCGACAGAGACCTGCCCAGGAACTAACGGAGTTGTCGGGCACATTGGTGAGCCAAGTTCTTGCGACTGGGGCTAGGCAAACGTGTAGGTAGTTCGTCGTGACAAAACTGTCGCCGCCGAGTGCCCGTATGGCTGTCGAGTAGACGTGGAGCTAGTCACGTGGATCCATCTTGCCGTCGTACTTCTCAATGCCGGCTGGTTTGAAACCAACCGGCCAGCTGACGGTTCGAAGCTCCCGAGTGAAGGCTCGAATGCCAGCCTCCTTATCACAATCATCTATGATCAGGGTTCGTTCTTGCTCGCGACCAGTATCTCGGAGGGGCCTATCGTCGCGCCGGCCCTCGTCTCGTCGATCATGGTAATACTCGTCACGATATACCGGCCGCCTGTCGTCACGCTCATAGATAACTTCTCCACGCCGGCATCGTTCGTCTTCATGTGCTCGGCGGGTCGCGTCATCGCGCTCTTGGTACCTGCTGTCCAGTCGGACCCGTGCGTCGCGTGGTGGTATGCCGTTGCGCAAGTCAACGTTTGGATGCCGATCATGGAACTCTGCGATGGGCTTGTGTCTGGGGGCAGTAGGCGGTGTTGCCTCCCGGCTGGAGCACTGTCGATCTCTTCTTTCCTCCCTCGGTATTGAACTAGCGGCCCCAGAAACTGACCGACTCGGTGCTGGTCTTGTCGCATTCATCTCCAGTACGGCCGCGGCCCTGATGTGTGCTTTTAGTTGGTTGACCTGAGGTGTCAACGCTGCGGAGACTTGGAGCAAGGGATCTATGGTTTTCAGGAGGGCTGCTGCGGCCGTGATATTATGCTCTGGGGTTGTATAGACATCCTCACCATCAAGTTTTAAGGTGCAGTCGCCCATGTCTAAGTTTTGGACGATGCCAGATCTGTGCTGGGCATCTGGTCTGCGGAGTGGAGGGGTGACCGCATCTAGACTTGTCGACCTATCTAGACTGTTATCCTCCGGGAGGCCCGAACCTGTATAAACTCCGCGTCCTGTTTGGTGTTATTGTATTGCTAAGGTTCGCACTGGAATTAGGGTTCCAATACGAGTCTACCTATCGACAAAGGCCCCCTGCCCTCCTTATATATCCGAGGGACAGGGGTTTACAAGGTAACATCCGAGTCGGTTACAATAGATTCTATCTAACTAACATATCTGTAAACCTAACTTGTGGCTTTTTTAACAAATATCTACATAACTATCTCTAAGCTAAATATATTTAAAACTAAACCCCTGGCCCACTCGGTCATATAGCCGAGTGGTTAGGTATCCCGGGTACATATATCCCACAGTATAAAAGGGGCAGAAGGCTATTGACTCAAGTGTATGCCGCCATTCGCACTCACAACGCTTCGTATTCCTTGTGCCTCCCCTGTTGTTGCGACTCCTCTGCTCCGAGAGCTAGGGTTAGCACTTTCACACATCGCCACCGCAGACCCTCATCGTCATCAAGCCCCCGCGTTTCATCTAGGATTTAGATCCACCGCATTCCTTCACTCCCCGAAGATGACTCACAAACCATGCAAGAAGGTCGCCGCTGCCACTGAATCCTCATCCTCCGAGCTAGAGATCCCAGACCAGCTTCGTGAGTTCTCAAGGAGTAACATCTCCACCGCCGATTAGGACAAGATGGTGGTGGACAACATTCTTCCGGAGCAAGCGCGCATCAACTAGAAGGTACCAAAAGAATCTCGTCCTCTTCCAATTCATAAGCAGATCGTAGTTTTTTGCTTATTTTTTGAGCTTGGCTTCGGAGTTACCTGCTACAGTTTTCTGCATGAGCTCCTTTTATTCTATGGGATTGAGCTCATCAACCTCAATCCCAACTCCATCCTCCATATTGCCATCTTTGTACACATGTGCGAAGCCTAGGCATTCTCCCCCATTTCACTCTATTCCGCCATCTCTTTGTCCCCCGACCGCTGCCAACCAAGGACAACCAAGGCACCATAGGTGGAGTTGGTTTCTAGTTGCGCAAGAAGGAGGCCTAAATCAATATGCCCCTAAAGACCGGGAACAAGAACTGGAAGGACGAGTGGTTTTACTGCGACAATCCTCCCCCGGTTCTAGCCGACTTCTCTAGTGCGAAAGCAGTTCCCCAAGCAAGGTGGTCACAGAAACCTAATCCATCCGACCCTCAAGTGGTTGCTGTGCTAGAGAAGATTGCAGACTTGAAGAATGAAGGGATTGACGGCATTACTAAGAGCTTCATAGTGCGCCGAGTGCAGCCCTTGAAGCAACAAAGCCACCCCGCCTAGAAGTATGGCACCGATGACGAGACCAAGGAAGTGCCCGATCCTCCGAACTCCACCCTTCGTTGGTCTCGGTTGTTGAAGTTGTTCGAAGGAGACATCATCCAAGACCACATGTTAATCGTGAAGGCATACAACAAGGGCACTCTGTGGGCCTGAGTAAGCCTTCGGTCGTCGTGAATAATTTTGATGTCTTTTTGAATAATCACGATATGTGATGTCTTGATGTTTTTGTAGGTTCTAGACACCTTTGTGTCGCACCCTCCACTCCCTCTGATCGATACCGAGGGACGGATTATGTTGAAAAGCCACCGCTAACAGGTGCCGGGCGGTCGAGCTCATCAGCAGGCGCACGTCTGACCGAATCGGCCGCTGCTAGCCACTCGGCTGCGGCTACCCCTGATCTCCTGCAAACTAGTCAATGGGTGAAGAAGCTTCCCTATGACCGAAGGAAATATCTGGGAGATAATGATGATGATGAAGAGGAAGAACATCCACAAAACATCGGTGAACACTCCACTGCACCCTCCGACCGACCATCCGATCAGTTAGAGCCCTCGAGTCAGGCGGTGCAAGACACTAGAGCAGCGAAGAAGACCGATGAGGTTTCAAAATGGAAACGAACAGATTTGCAGACTACTTCTTCAAAGAAGAAAGTCAGTCGCATCAAGATCAAGCACGCCTCCGGGTAAATTACTTCTTGTCATCCAATCTTTATCAAATGTATAGAAATATGCTCAATTCTTGATATTTTGTCATGTAGTGATCATAGCACTCGGTCGTCTGAGACTCAGAGCATCCCCGTGTCTACAGACACTTGGTCGTCTCCTACTCCGCAGACAACCGACCCGCCTCAGTGTGTTGCAAAGCATCAAGCACTCAGACCTAGGTGAAGAAATTTCCAACTACTCCAAGGCTGATGAGGACATCACCCCTATGGATACACACAACACTCCTCCAATTCTGGACTTCCATGGTCCAGTGACTAGAGCTCATGCACGACGATTAAATTTAGAGGTGAGCTCGTTCCTACATCCTTCATTATATGTCATTTTTGAGAATGGTTTGCTACCTAATGATTATATTGTAATTAGGAACCATGGAGAGGACCAGGAGATGATGGTAGAAAGACTTGGAGACATGGAGGACCAGCAAGGACATGGAAGCCAAGGTGGAGGCCCAACCAAAACCGACTTCAAGTCTATTTTGGGGCCCAGGACTAGTCTGCACTAAAATGGAAGCCCAAGATGCATACGGACTCGGATTTGGATGTTCTACATATGCTCGGAAAGAAAAGAAGAAGGCCTTTCCAATGCCTCCAGTCTCATGTCAAAATTCGTCCGAAGTCATCAGCAATAGTCGAAACAAGAGAGGGTCCAGAATCTATTCCGGTGCTGCGTCGTCTGTTTTTGGCCTTTGGGCTTTGTATCCAGTTGAACCCAATTAAGGGCGTGTCCAGAGGGTCTTGCACGATCCTAGGGTCTTCATATACAGCCACCACTGCACCATTAGGGTTCAGGTTTTGCTTAGATTATACTGTTCATAACATTTTCACTGTCATCATGGTTTGTGAGACCCCAACTTTGTGAGATTCATAATACATCTGCAATTGTGTTGCATTCTTCTTTGTTCTTGCTTGTGTTCTTGATTCGTAGGCAGGGATTAGCCTTCTCAGTGAGGTGAATCATTTTAGAATGGTTGATAACCAGAGGAGACGTTGTGCTGCGATTACAGGGTTTAGAACATGTTGTTCTGAAGCCGGATCGATTTGTATGTCGCCTCCGACCAAATCAACGTATCTAGAACCTTTCGGAAGATCGAAACCCTTGTTCACATCAGAGGCCATCTTTGCAAACCTCCTCTTTTGTTCCAACCGGTAATATGCCTTCTCCCATCAAGGATAATGTTATGTTGGTTGAGATGCCTTCAGGTTGACCTGAAGCCGAAGACTTGGAAATTCTTCACCACCACCGAGAGGCGACTAAGGTACAGTAATACCCTAGCCTTCTTTCTCATACCATTTCTGATTCTAACCTTAACAGTCTCTCCTTATCCAGAAAATATCTGCCTTGGTGGAGAAAAAATAGGCAAGGATAGGTACTAGGTTAATAAGAATATCTTGATGAATCTCTAACTTGTTGTTGCCAAAGTTACTGGTCAACAATTGGTCAAAGCCCAACAACAACAAGAGAAGCTGCAAACCGGTACCAAGGAGGCTTCTACTTCATTGGAACAAAGACGTCTTGACCTCGCAGGTAAAAGATCTTCAAACCCTCATGTCTTTCATGCTTTATCCATCAATTCGTAAACCTTTTGGATAAATTATTGCAGAGTTGGAGAAGGTCACATCCAATCAGAAGAAGTGTCTGGATGTCCTCAAGATTGAGTAGGATGACCTTTCTAAGACTTTTGGCGAGTGAGACGTTGAACTTGCTCAGCTGAAGAAGAAGCTGCAGGAGACCGAGGAATCCCTGAAGGAAGCCAAAGAAAGCGCTAACCAATACAAATGTAAACTGACCAGTAAGCCTTTCTTGTTTTCCACTTATAAGTCTTATTTGCAAACTTCATCATTTCACTTGAATGTCGGTCTACAGTATTGTCATATGGCGCTCGGAAGGATTTAGACTACATCCACACAAAGCAAGTGGAGCAGACCAGGGATTCGCTTGAATATTTGCTGGAGCATGCACCAGAGACAATCGCCAATCATACTCGGAGAGTAGCAACTGAAGCCGAAAGTCAAGTATTGGCCATTTGTGAGTCTTGGTCTCCCGAGCTGCCATTGGACAAAATTAAGGAGGGCTTCAATGCTTGTTTGACAGTCGACCAATGTTAGTTGCTATTAGACTCCATGGTAGAAACTTCCCAAGCATTGGTTGAGAATATTGATGTCGATCCTGCTATGCCAACTCCTTCTGCTTCTCCAGCAATAGAAGATGATGCCTATTCTCCTTACAAACGTTGTGATGTATGTAATCAGATACATTAGTAGTATTTAAGTAAGAAAACACTATGTTCCTTGTAAATAGATATTATTATTTTGCTTGCTTAGTGATTAAACAAGTTAAGAAGGTAGACTAATTAGTCAAAGAAGCGATCTCCTGTTACTTATAGCAAAGCAGTCGGTGCCTAGATGTGTTATTCATGCTTTAACACTTAGACCATTTCACCACAAGTTTTTAGGGATAAAAATAGAAGTTGCATCGGTCTGCCTTAACATACTAGGTTGTAATTCATAACTGCGTAACAAGCATAATTGACCAATCGACACATAACCTCTCACTCTTTAGCTTTGGGTTTAGTGTAGTGGCAGTCTGTTGTGCAGCATAAATTGTATAACCATGATGTTGCAGCTTTAGACCAAAATTTATAAGACCATATCAAGCATGACAAATCGGTCAGAAAAAAATCCAAAACCAGAATTTGTCTAGGTAAAGGAGTAGTGTGACATTATTACTAGCCCCCTAGCTCGATTGATTAATGTTATAAATCAAGGAATTGAGACAAATAAGAATGAAAGTCATCAATAAATATTTCATCAAAAAGACTAAAGTTTCATTCAACAATGTAAGTAAATACAAAAATAGACTAAGTATAAAAGCGACGTAGCTGATTAATGTTCCATGAATTTGGTACATCATTGCCATCTTCATACATCTGTCGATAAGCACCCGACCAAGTGACTTCTTTGACCGCATAAGGTCGTTCCCATTTAGGGGATAATTTGTGCTGATTCTTGGTTGATTGCACTCGGCGTAGTACTAAATCTCCAACATGGAATTGCCGACTGCGTACATTCTTATCATAATAACGACGCAGGCCTTGCTGATAGACTACCGATTGAAACAGAGCGCGATCCCACAACTCCTCTGCCACAATCAACTCAATTTCTCTATTGTCTTCAGAGAGCTTCTCATCATATCCTTTGACTCGTGCCGAAACAAGGTTCACCTCGGTCGGCAGCATAGCCTCGGAGCCATAGACTAATGAGAAGGATGACTGGCCAGTAGCCCGACTGACATTAGCACGTAGCCCCCAGAGAACTGAAGGCAACTCTCAAACCCACCGACCGGCATAAGACTTTAGTGTGTCGAAGATCCGTGGCTTCACCCCTGAAGAATCATACCGTCACACCATTCAACCTGCCCATTGCTTTGAGGATGAGCCACTGATGCAAAGTGGATTTTGATTCCCATCACATCAGCAAAGTCACGAAACGCGTTAGATGTAAACTTAGTACCATTGTTGGTGATGATATCATGAGGGACTCCAAACCGAGTAAAGACCTCTCTGACAAACTCGATCACCTTCTTTGAAGTTATCTTGCCAATCGGCTTCGCTTGAATCCACTTGGTGAATTTATCAATAGCAACAAACAAATAAGTGAACCCGCCTGGCGCTTTCCTGAAAGGACTAACAATATCAAGACCCCAAACCGCAAATGGCCAAGTCATAGGTATCATCTAATGTTGTTGTGAAGGCACTTGTGTTTGTTGAGCAAAGAATTGACAACCTTTGCACTTCCAAACGACCTGGTGTGCATCTTCGACAGCCGTAGGCCAATAAAACCCTTGCCGAGAAGCTTTGCAGACCAATGTCTTGGAAGCCGCATGATTGCCACATACGCCTGAATGGATTTCTTCCATCAATTCCTTTGAGAAACCATGTGGATATGTGCCATGGTTTGCAATATTTGTGATGAGTAATTGACTTGAGCAGATTTGGTGTTTGAGTTGAAATGCGGGCATCCAGGGATTGCACGGGTTTGCATATCATGGTTATGACTAACCGGAGTTGGTGGAGAAATTGGTGATGTTGTAGGAGTTGGGAAATGTGTTTGCTTGTCTCATGATGTGTAGGTCACTAGAGCCGTCTTGGTGGTCGACGGCGAGAGGATCGGGCACAAGTAGGAGACATGGGGCCAGACGATCGGGATGCCGAGTGAAGTCAAGGGTGATCTACACCGTACACGTGGAGAGTCAAGAAGCATGGATAGTTTCACGGTTGATCCTTAAAACCGTCGTGGTGATGAAGACGGCATGTTGACCAAGTCAAGGTGAATGGGATGCCAACACAAGTGACAAGGGGGCCCGGTGGACAGGGACTGGGAGAGACTTGCCGATGGTCAGGATCGCAGGACAAGGTGACACATGTCGACATCAAGAAGTCACGCTTTGAGAAGCATGCGAGGCGGTTTCCCGGTTTGGGCCTCAAAACTAGTGGCGGTGGTTGGTGGTGCACGTGGCACCATCACGGAGCTTGCTTCAAGATGAAGCAAAGACGTGAAGCTTCCGATGGCATTCGGGCGATGAGGCGAAAGATGGACGGTTATTCCCCCGGTGGTAGGTGGGTGTGTTATGTAGGTCAAGGGTAGAGTTGTCATGTGGACAATAAACCCTAGGCCTATATAAGGAGAGGTGTGTCTAGTGGGAGAGGAGCCTCTCTTCCTATTAGCCTTGTGTTAGGAGCTCATTACAAAGTGCTAGAAGAGGACTTCGTGTTATAGAAGAGGGGAGACGGTGTGTGAGAGACATCTCTTGGTCTTCCAAACAGTGGGAGGAAGAGGGTGGCTTCCTAGCCTTGTAACCATGGACCTTGTAAGCACCTTTCAATGATATGAGAAGTATTTTCATGCTCAAGATTTTCCTCTTCCCTTGAATCCCAAATTTCTCCTTTTCCCATATTTTTGGAGCTATTTTTGTGGGAATTTTCGATCTCCTTTTTGGATGAGTTTTTGGAGCGGATTTCTTGAGGAACTTGTTGCTATGATGAGCTAGAACAATCCTTCATAGGTCCATGAACAAATCAAGAGCTCTAGCACCTTCAATTTGAAGGATTTCTCAAGTTTCCCCTTTTAGGTGTTCTTGGCACAAGATTTGAAATTCATGATGATTTCTTGAGCCATTTGAATTGATCTTCTAGGATTAGGGTCGTGATGTGCTGAGGATTCACTGGTCCAAAAATCATATCATTTGGAGTTTGTTTGAATAAGTTTTGGAGAAGATTTGACAAAATCCCCAAAATTTTTCCTGTTCTATCGGGGTCGATCGGCACTGCTGACGACCAGGACCAGCACTACCGGTGGGTTGCAAAACCCCGCACCAGCACTGCTGATGGGTTTCACCAGCACTACCGATGGGGCCAACCGGCACTGCCGATGGTCCTGATCGGCACTGCCGGTGGTGCTCCAGAAGGTACAACTTTGTGAGGTTTCCAACTACCTCAAGTCTTTGCTGTTTCTTGGTGTTTCCTTTGTGTTTGTTTGGAGTAGTTGATCACTCCTAGGGCTAGTACACCACGAGTTGGTGTGTGTAGTCTTGGTGATCAGCTCGGAGGTTGGCTTGGGTTGTTTTTAGGATATAGGCCATGTTCTCTTGGAGAATTTTGATTGGCTCCCATTCACCCCCCTCCCTCTGGTCGCCTTCCCGGTCCTTCAATTGGTATCAGAGCCTGTTTGATCACTAGTTGACCTTCACCGGCTTTGTGACCCAAAGGCGATATGGAGAAGCATGCTGTTAAGCTGTGGATGTTCGATGGAGAGGACTTCCCCTACTAGAAGTCACGGACCAAGGCGTATCTGCTGAGTCAAGGACGTGCAATTTGGGAGATTGTTGAGCAGGAGTATACTATACCACAAGACCTGAACACTGCATCAGCAGGTGAGTTAGTCAGGTATGAGAACAACTCCAAAGCTATCAATATTCTTCTCTCTGCACTAGGTAGAAGTGAACATGATAGAGTTGCACATCTTGACACTGCTCATACTATTTGGGTTAAGCTTTGCATGTACCATGAGGGTACCAATCAAGTCAAGTCTATGTGTAAGGATTCTTATAATAGATAGTACCAAACCTTTGCACAAAAACCTGGCGAGTCACTAGATGACACCTATCATAGGTTTGAGGCATTTGTGTGCAACTTGCGGGCTTGTGGTAACCTTGTGTACAATGACAATGGTAGAGCTAAGCAACTGCTGTACTCACTTGATGAAAATGTTTGGGCGGTTAAAATTACTGCTCTAGAAGAAACTGCTGAATTCAATACCTTGAACTGTGAGGAACTATATAGCAAGCTGAAATCTCATGAACTATATAGGAAATCTCGTCCTAATCTTGCTATTCCTGCTTGTAGCATGGCTTTGCTTTCTAGCTCTCAGAAGGGTGATCACAGGTGTGCTTCTTATGGAACTAACCCTCACTTGACAAGTCTTCTTTGGAGTTTGCTTTGTCTTCTCTTGTTGCAGCTTCCGATGAACAGATGGAGTGCATTCCTGACGAGGAGCTGTCCTTGCTCACAGAGAAGTTTAGGAAGTTCTACAACAACCGGAAGGAGAGAAGTGGAGGTGGTTCAAGAACCTGCTTCGGGTGTGGTGACCCAGGACACTTCATTGCTGATTGTCCCAAGAAGAAGAAGAAGGCCGGGTACCACGACAACAACACTGAAGACTTCAAGCAAAAGAAGAACCGCTTCTACAAGAAGGGCAAGAACTCCAAGAAATTCGCCAAGGCCATTGCACGCGCCTGCACTGATGCCTTGAGCGATGTTGACCACACATCAAGCGAAGGCCTTTCAAGCTCGGAGGAGGAGGTTGACAAGCCACAAGTTAAGAGGAAGGATGACTTCACCAGGCTTTGCTTCATGGCAAAGAACGACCATGACACCGACTCTGGATCCAACTCTGACACAAGCGAGGTACCTCCCACTCTTGATGATCTCTCTTCTGAACTTGATCATTTGCATGATGTTCTGCTCTTGCAAGATAATAAGCTTCGCAGTGCTATTCGTGAGAGTAGAGAGCTTAAGTCTAAGTTGGAGAGTGCTATTTTTGAAATTGCTTCGCTTAGGTCTAAGCTTGCTTGTGATGTCACTGTTGTAGAGTGTGAGTTTTGTCAAGTTGTGATAAATGATCTGAGCCAGAGGGGGAGTGTGCATGCTCAAGTTGCTAGTCAGGTTGAGAGTGCCCTCAAGGAGCTTGATGAATTCAAAGCTAGACCAACTCCTTTGGGTGCATGTCAGAAGTGCCCTAAGCTCACAAGTGAGTTGGAAGCTCAAATCCTCAGAGTCAAAGAGCTTGAGTCCAAGCTGCTCATTGAGACTCACTCTAAGGTCTTTCCACCACCATGTGAGGTGTGTGTGTCTCTTAAGGACAAGCTTGTAATCACTAGGGAGGAAAACAAAGTCCTAGTCCAAGAAAATGACTATCTAATTTCTAGGCTCCAAAGAACCCTAGTGAGTGAGGAAAAGATTGAGAGTGATTTGGCAAGAGTGAAGGAGAGTGCTTCTAGGTCAACCTATAACTTGGGCTTCGGATTTGAGAGGTGTGATAAGGAGAGTGAGAATGTGGGTAAGTTTGTACCTAGCTCCAGCTACAAGGATGAGGAAAACACCATCAAACCCACTGACATATACTATCCACCCAATCCAAAACCCTCCTTCAACCCAAAGCAAACAGAGAAGTCAAAAGCCAAACCTGCAATGGAAATCATGCCTAATCCTAAGGGTGTCTACATTTGCATGTTTTGTGGTCGCAAGGGTCATTTGGATGAATTCTGTTATAGGCGTAAGAGGATTGAGAGGAAGCAAGCTGAGTTTACTAGGGATGCTTTTTATGATGATTTTGATGGTTTTTAGCCTCGCTCTCTTTCTCGTGCCTATCGTGGACAGGGTCATTCCTCATATGGCTTTGATGCACGAAACAGAGGCTTTGCGCAGCAGTGCTTTAGTGCCCCACGTTTTCCCCATCATGGTTAGCGTCACTCGCGTGGATTTGGCTTTTACATTGATGATTTCTATCCTCACAACCCAAAGTTTGAGTCGAGACGCTTTGACGGGCCATGTTTTCCCCATCGTGGTTCTCGTTCTATGCATTCGAATGATAATGTGCAAAGAATTGTGATGACCACTACTGGTCGTATGGTTAAGTGCTAGATTCCCAAATCTCCGTTGACTAACCCCAGCACTGAGCCATCGACTTTTCCTTCTTGTTCTTTATAGGAAGCAAGTGGAGGCTTGGAGAATAAATGGTAGATGGATTCCGTGTTTTCACGCCACATGACCGGAGATGCAAAGTGGTTCTCCAGCCTCACTCCCTTGAAGCGCCGGGAGTATGTGACCTTTGGAGATGACAAGAGAGGGAGAGTGAAGGCAAGAGGCGTGGTAAAGGTAAATGAAAAATTCACTCTCAAGGATGTTAGTTTGGTTGAGTATCTCAAGTACAATATCCTCTCTGTCCCTTAGCTTATTGATGTTGGTTTTGAAGTGCGCTTTAAGTCGAATGCTTCTTGTGTTCTTGATTCGAGTGGTTCCTTGGTTTGTGAGATTTCTCACATTGGCAGTGTTTTTCAGGCTGATTTTGCTGGTTCTCTTGGTTCTCACAAGTGCTTGTTTGCTCAATCTTCTTCTAAGCTATGGAAATGGCATAGGAGACTGGGTCACATGAGCCTTGACTTGTTATGTCGCTTGAGTGGCCCAGGCTTGATCCGAGGATTACCTATGCTTAAATTTGATGAGGATTTGGTTTGTGCTCCTTGTTGTCATGGGAAAATGATTGCCGCTTCTCATCAACCAATCAATTCGGTGATGACTTAACGCCCTGGAGAGTTGCTTCATATGGACACTGTTGGTCCTTCTCGGGTTCCTTCGGTAGGTGGGAAGTGATATGTTCTTGTGATTGTTGATGACTATTCTCGCTACTCTTGGGTTTACTTTCTTGAGAGCAAGGATGAAGTGTTTCATCACTTTCGGAGCTTATCCTTATGGTTTGTGGGACATATGTACCCGGGATACTTAACCACTCGGCTAACTGGCCGAGTGGGCCGGGGGCTCGGGTATGGTGTATTCGGCCCAGAAGATATTTATTGAGATACTTGTTTGAGTAAGCGGCAAGTTAGGTTATCAGATATGTTGGATAGATAGAATCTGTTGTAACCGACTAAAAGATTACCATGTAAATCCCTGCCCTTCGGATATATAAGGAGGGCAGGGGGCCTTCGGTAGGAGACAGACTCGTATTGGAACCCTAATTCTAGTGCAAACCCTAGCAATATAGAAACACTAAACAGGACGTAGGGTTATTATCCTTCGGGAGGCCCAAACCTGTATAAACCTTGTGTCCTGTGTCCATCGATCTTTCATACTCATACGCATACCTAGATCTACTATCGAGAATATCTCCCGACAGTTGGCGCGCCAGGTAGGGGCAGCATTGAGTGTAGCTTGATCAAAATCGATGGCTTTCATCGACATCAAGTTTCGCCCGGGAGACAAGATCTGCTTTGGCACCGTCAGCCTCGTCGCCGATCAGCACGGGAACCTTGTCAAGCAAGAATGCAGCCCGCTCGGTCGCTGCCACGGCCGATCAGAGCAATCCAGCCGGCCGATTCCTGCTTGGCCTCGACAGCGCGGCGACAACCTTCCAGGCGGAAACCCTCTCGGGCAGCAACTCAACATTGTCCGCAATGCCCCGATTGACAACCTTGGTCGACTCGGGTTACACTACGGTTGATCTCCCAGCTCATCACATGGATAAGTCGGACGAAGATCCCAAATTTTTCGATCAATCAAGATTCGTTGCAGCAATCGGCCTTGAAAGCGAGTCACTCCTGGACTTGATTGAAGGGCCGAGTGATTCAGAGAGTTGTTCCTCGGATTTCCATGAGGTATTCATGGTGACACCTGCTACCCAGAACAAGCAGACGGTGAAACATCGGTCGATGCTACCACGCGCGGTACCGCGCTGCGCGTAGACGGACATGAAACCGACCTTGAAGACGATAATCTAGATGCCGCCACTCCTCCGCTTTGATGACCAGATGCTCAGCAGAGACCCCGAGTCATGCAAAACCTAGATATGGGAGACCTCACCTTAAAGCTTGATGGTGAGGATGTCTTCAAGACCCCACAGCACAACATCACGGCCGCGGCGACCCTCCTGCAAACAATAGAGCCCCTGTTCCAAGTCTCCCCAGAGTTGACACCTCAGGTCAACCAATTAAAGGCGCACATCAGGGCCGCGACTATACTGGAGATGCATGCAGCACGATCAATGCTGAGTAAATCAGTTTCTGGGGCCGCTAGTTTGGTACCCAGGGAGGATAGAAGAGACCAACAACGCTCCAACCGGGAGGCAACCCCGCCTACTATCCCTAGGCGCAGGCCCATTGCAGAGTACCATGATCGGCATCCGAGCGCTGACCTGCGCAATGGCATACCACCACGTGATGCGTGGGTCTGACTGGACAACAGATACCAGGAGCGCCATGACGTGGCCCGCCGAGAGTACGAAGATGAACGGCGCCGGCACAGTTATGTTGACTACAAACAAGACAACAGGCGGCAGCCACATAGAGACGATCATTACCGTGATCGACGGGACGAGGGCTGCCGTGATGATAGATCTCGCCAAGAAGCTGGCCATGAACAAGAACGGACCCCTGCCACCGATGATTATGACAAGGAGGCTGGCATCCGAGCCTTCACTCAGGAACTTTGAACCATCAGCTGGCCGGTCGGCTTCAAGCCAGTCGACATCGAGAAGTATGACGGCAAGATGGATCCACGCGACTGGCTTCACGTCTATTTGATAGCCATACGAGCTCTCGGTGGTGACAGCTTTGTCATGGCCAACTACTTGCATGTTTGCTTAGCCCCAGCGGCAAGAACCTGGCTCACTAATCTGCCCGACAACTCTATCACCTCCTGGGCGGATCTCTGTCGGCAGTTCATGGCCAACTTTCAAGCCACCTTCGACAGGCCAGGGAATCACTGGGAACTCGGCCGTATCAAGCAGCGGGACCGGGAGCCACATCGAGAGTACATCCAATGCTTCTGCCGAGTGAAAAATACCATCCCTAACATCTCAGATGCTCAAGTTGTCGCTGCCTTCCAAGGAGGACTCCGTGACGACGATTTGATAAAAAAAGATTGGGAGGTTGGATGCTGCCAGCGGACTGTCAGCCAAAGAACTGTTCACTGTGGCCGACAAATATGCTGCTGGCAATTCGGCTCTATTCCAAGTTCGCCAGTACAAGGAGGTGACTCCAAGGAACTAGTCGGGTCCGTCCGATTACAGCAAGGACGACGATAGGAAGCGCAAGCAAGACCGAACGGTGGCCAACACCGAGCGCCCGACTAAGAGGAAACCAGTCACTCAGGATGACTTCGACAAGATGCTCGATGGCCCTTGCCTGCTACATGATGGAGCCCACAAAGCCAGGGAATGCTTCAAGCTGAAAAACTTCGCCCATCACGCCTTGAAGGTCTGCAAAGAACGCCCTTGGATCCCCAAGGGTGGCAGGAAGGACTCGGATAAGGATAATCAAGACAAGGATAAGGAGGACTTTCAAGACCCCGAACGCGAGGTCAATTACATCAGTGGCTGTTCTACAGCAGACTCGAAGCGCCAGCAGAAGATCCTCCATAGAGAGGTCCACTCGGTCTCACTATCAGTACCTCAGTATCTATGATGGTCAGAGGTTCCAATTACTTGTGATCGGTCTGACCATCCGGATCACATCCCCAGGCCCGGGAAATATCCCTTAGTGCTAACACCGACTGTTAACCGAGTCCGGCTAAATCAGGTACTGGTAGATGATGGTAGCAGTTTGGACATCCTCTTTGTGAAAACCTCCAAGGAGCTTGGCATACCCTTGACCGACCTCAAGCCAAGTCGATCGCCGTTTCATGGTGTGATCCCGGGCATGCAAATAGTCCCTCTGGGACAAATCACTCTGCCTGTGACTTTTGGCACTCAAGAGAACTACAGGATGGAGTGCATTACCTTCGAGGTCGCCGTCCTTGACTCTACTTATCACGCCATTATAGGGCGGCCAGCCATCGCCAAATTCATGGCGGTATCTCATTATCCTTATATGATGATGAAGCTGCCAGGACCAAAGGGAGTCATCTCACTCCACTCGGATGTGCAGACCTCATACGACTACGACAACGGCAGTTGTGAGTTGATCGAGAAGATAGTAGCAGCATCGGAGCTGGCCGAGTTGAAGGAAGCGATCACAACGGCGGAGGAGGCCATGCTTGACCCTGCTCCCAGGAAGGCGCTGAAGACTACGGTACAGGCGGACGCCATAGAGTCCAAGAAGATTAGCCTAGATGATAGTGATGTATCCAAGACCACCAATATCGGGGTCAACTTAGGTGACAAATAGGAAAGCGCGCTCATCCTTTTTCTTAGAAATAATAAAGATATATTTGCATGGAAACCTTCTAACATGCCAGGTGTTCCAAGGGAAAACGCTGAGCACAAACTTCATGTCCACGAAAACGCCAGGCCGGTAAGGCAACGGCTTAGACGATTCTCGCAAGACCGAAAAGATGCGATTAGGAAAGAAATCGGCCGACTGCTGGCAGCCGGTTTTATTAAAGAAGTTTTCCATCTTGACTAGTTGGCCAACCCAGTTCTGGTGCGAAAGAAGAATAAGGAGTGACGGATGTGCGTGGATTACACCGGCCTTAACCAAGCATGTCCGAAAGATCCGTTCACCCTCCCACGTATTGATCAAGTGGTCAATTCGACGGTTGGATGCGCTTTGTTGTGCTTCTTAGATGCCTATTCAGGGTACCATCAGATTCCCTTAAACCAATCCAACCAGCTCAAAACCTCGTTCAATACACCGTTCGGAGCCTTCGGTTACACAACAATGCCCTTTGGCCTAAAAAATGTTGGTGCCACCTACCAACGGACTATGCAGTGATGTTTGGACAACCAGATAGGAAGGAATGTTGAAGCTTACGTAGATGACGTGGTAATCAAGACTCGTCTATCCACCGACTTGATATCCGACCTAGACCAAAACATTCGGTAACCTTCGGAAGTACAATATGAAGCTAAATCTAGAAAAATGCGTCTTTGGGGTCCCATCAGGAAAATTACTTGGTTTTCTGGTATCACACAGAGGCATTGAGGCTAATCCAGAAAAGGTAAATGCCATATTACGAATGGGACCTCCACATTCACAAAAAAACATTCAAAAGCTCACTGGCTGTATGGCGGCGCTCAGTCGGTTTGTATCATGACTCGGCGTTCGAGGGTTAACCTTTTTTCGCATACTCAAGAAGCAAGAATCATTCATCTGGAATGATGACGCTCAGAAAGCCTTGGATGATTTTAAGGCTTACATTAGTGGTCCTCTGGTCTTAACTCCCCTAGAGCCAAAGGAACCTTTGCAGCTGTACATTTCTGTAACCAAACACGTTGTCAGTACTGTGCTGGCGGTGGAACGGGCAGAAGATAGCAAGGCTCAAAAGGTGCAACGACCAGTTTATTTCATCAGTAAGGTCTTATTAGAATCCAAGGTATGATATTTCTAGCTTCAGAAATTAATTTATGCATTACTGATGACATCTCGGAAGTTGACATCTCGGTAAGCATATGCTGTCGACTCCATGGGAAGGACCTTTTATTGTAAAGGAAATCACTCGGCCATGCGCCTATCGATTGATGAATGAGGACGGGTCGGACCTTCAAAGTTCCTGGAACGTTTCACAGCTACGTTGTTTTTATGCCTAGTATTTATAGTTTATGGTACTTCTATTATTGAATATATATACATAATGATCATGATATCTGATTTCGCAATTTATGATTTCTATGAATAATTGTTGTTATTGTTTAAGTCATGGCTCAAATTCTGATACTTGGTATCACCCTAACTCGCGCATGTCAACCAAGCGGGTTACTTAGTCCCCAGGGTTCTTGCCGTCTGTTAGGGACCAAGACAACTCTCCCAATTCGCATATGCTTGACCGAGTGAGTTCTTAGTCTCCATGGTTCATATCGGCTATTGGGAGCGTTGTTTAGAGGGCTGACATGAGTTGTGTATTGGTTGTGAGTGTTTAACACAAGTTCATACAATACATATATAAAGCAGCGTGACCCAAGAATTCATTACAATACTGGTAATGAATATATACCTTAGCGGTCTATCGCACCTTAGTTATATTACAGCAACAGAGTTGTAATACAGAGTTTTAAGCTTTACAATTCCTTACATTTTGGGTAAGGGATCTAGCTCTATCTGGTCGGCTAATATATGCGATGTTTTTTGCGCCTCAGCCACGAGGGCTTCACATTGCTCGTCCGAGAGATCTTCATGGAAACCTTCGTCTACCACATCAAACTCTATGCTACGGATGTGGGACTTTGCAATTGCCAGGACTTGTGCACCGGCCAGCTCTACAACATGTGGAGCATGTTCTTTTAGTCGGCCGGGTGCCCCTTGTAGCCTAGTCATCAGGTCTCGACATCGAGGTGGTTTTTCTTCAGGATATATGTATTGGGTGACCACCTCTGCATCCTTCTGAGGAGCTGCAAGAGACCATCGAAGGTTTTCATCACCCTCTATAAATTTCTTCTGCAAAAGCTCATAGGACCTCTTTGATCCTACAGGAGTACAATAATCTCATATGTCTAGTACAATGAACTTGGATATAAAGGTATTAGATGAATAAACACTTACCTCTTAGGCGTTTCTCGGCTTCTACCTTTTCAGCTTCAAGGGTGGCAACCTTTTCCTTATACTCTTCTTTCAGCTTTTCAACTTCTTTGAATGCTTTCTGGAATTGGTTTAGCTCATCCACAGCCTTTTTGAAGATCTTTTCAGCCTTGGTTAATTCGGTTTCTAGCTTTGTGTTTCTCTCCCTTTAGCTTTTATTGTTTCTTTAGCACCTATCAGTCACAAACATTTTAGTACATATATATTTTTTTGTATGCATAAGTACATTCATTTTTACCTTCAGCCCTTTTCTTCCACGAATTTTGAGATTCTTGCATTGTCTTGAAGTCGTCTTTTAGCTTTTCAAAATTTTTCTTGATTTCTGCTGAGTCCTGGATCTGCTTCTTTAATCCTTGATTCTCGGACTTCAAAGTTTCTATATCTTGGGCAGACGACTCCAGTTGTTTTATACGCCCTTCGAGACTTGCAATTTGAGCGGCCACCTGGGCATCTTGTTTTTTCTTCAATTTCAGCGTCCGCGATGCCTCTGTATGAACGAGGTCAAATATTCATATTCCACAGATAGCATGTGAGGTATAGGCTTTGTGGATCTCATACCTTGTAGCTCAAATTGAAGTTTATTAACTTTAGATGAACGGGCTTTTAGAGCGACTGATAAGCGCCCGACTTCCAGTCTCTCCTTGGCAAGCTGATCTTCTAAATCTACGGCTTTTGCACAATGCCTCTCGACAAGTTGCAGAAGCTTACTTTTGTTGGCCATATGGGTTTTCAGAGCCTGCAATGATGGTGAATTATATGGTTGAAATTTCACAGCCAGGAATGGTGATTATTATTATTGACATTATTTTTCAAGAAGGGAGGAATACCTCGAAGGAATGGTAGGCTTTTTCAGTATGTTCTTCAAATTTTTTCAACTCCGCTTGTTCTGCCAACTCATCAAATCTGGTGATGGCAAATCGGCCAATATGATATACTGACCTAGTCGGCGTTGGCTGTTCTGGAGCTCCTTCCCTTACCACTCGGTGAATAGGAGTCGGCGTGATATTTTCCTCCGGACCGATTGGATACTCAAATGTTGGTTCTGGCATAGTTTCAAAAAGCACTGATGGCTCTTTGGGTCCGGTGGAGGCAGGAGTATCAGCACAAGTTGCCATCTCAGACATATTCAGGTCTGGGATATTGGGTGATTTAGCCTGGTTAGCTTCTGGCCGAGTGGATTTGGGTGCACTCTTTAAATCACTTGGTTTCTCTGCCGAGTGGCCTGGGACATCATTTCTGGATGACCCGACAAGTGGTGTATTCTGATCTTTTTTAGGAACTACACTTTGCGCCGGGACTTCTTCAAATGACGATCGCTCGGACGACCTATCAATTAGATAGAGATTAGATATTTATTCAAATGTAGAGTTGATCTTCAAGTTACATTGTTCTATTTACCTTGAGCGGCGTTTGAATTTTAGGCCTGACACTCTTGGTGGGGGGCTGGTTGGCCTTGGGGCACCTGCTGTGTCTGGTGTCGCCTCATGGGTGTCTGCCTTGCTTGGTTCACTTGGACAACTTTGCTCTTTCTTGATTTCATCCATGGTCCGTCGAGTGGTGGAGGCTTTCTCTGAAGTCTTTTTCTTCACCTCTTCTTGAAGTCTAGCTAATCTTTCTGCTAGCGACTCTTCTTCGTCAGAATCTTCAATGTGCGCCTTGCGGCGCTTGGAGGCTGATGGTTGTGTGGGAGACTTCTTTTGTGGCGTCGGCGGCAATGGTGGATTGGACACATATACATCAAGGTTTTGCAACATATGTGATGTATAATTCATTACTAAACATAATGAAAGAGGTGTTAATTTTTCAAGCAGCGAGGTGGATAACTTACTGTACTCCTATCAGTCAAGGAATGATGTCCAGATTTTACACTCCCTGGAGTCCAATCAAGAAGTGATGCAAATATGTTCTCTAAATGCAATGTCAATTCCCTCTCTGACAATATTTCTGGCACTTTCATTGTGGGGTCTGAGCCCAATTAAAATTTCCACCCTAGAACATGATGTTTCTTGATAGGTTGTACGCGGCGATATATGAAGCTTGCGGCAACGTGTACGCCGGTATATCCTTTAGATTTGAGATAAGCAATATGCTTTAATATAGCATCAACCGGAGATTTCTTATTTGGATGAGCCTTTGCTGACCACTCGGGTCGTGGCTTGCGGGCTTCGGCCGTAGTCTCTGACAAAGTTGGAGCATGGTTTCCATGGTAAAACCAGTCCACGTGCCACCCCTTGTTGGTTCATGGAAGTGGCACATCAATATACTTGGATTTATTTCTTAATTGGAATCCAACCCCCCCTATGACATTATTATTGTTTGACTTCAAAACAAAGAGTTCTTTGAAGATATCAAAATGGGGATAGATACCCAAGAACACTTCACACAGGTGAATAAATATGGAGATGTGCAAAATGGAATTCGGATTTAGATTGACAAGCTTGATGCCATAGAAGCAAAGAAGACCCCTAAAGAAGTCGCAACACAGGATCCCAAATCCACGATAGAAAAATGAGGAGAAAACAGTGATTTGGTCGATGGGAGGTTGGGGAAATTTTTGACCTATGGCCTCGATCCATCCTTCGGTCTGTTGATCCTGCAACACGCCGTCAATCACCAGTCTGTTGATTTTCTCTGAATCCATGGCTGACGCAGGGAACTCCTTGATGGTGGCAGGGATTTCAAAAACTGTCTCTTCTTCCTCACCCTTCTCACGAGAAGATTGCTTCTGGGATTGTGCCTTAGAGTTTTGGCGGGTGCGCTTCAGGGCCATTGCTCTTGGTTTAGTGCAGTGGGAAGCAGTTGCGTGGAGTTTTGGGGTGGAAATGGAAGTCTGAGATCTAGGGTTTGTGTGCGCAAGATGGCGGCGGCAACGACATGAAGACGAAGGGATGCGACTATTTGGAGTCCCTTTTATAAGGGATAGATGACTTGCTGGGTCGAGGCTTCTCGTAATCCATTAAGTCTAGTTTTGTTAATTGGTACGTGCATTTATTATATTATTCAGACTCGTTTTAAGCGTTAATTTTGGATATTGTGGATCTTAACATTAGTAATAAATCACTCGGATTGTTGCGGTTTAAACCTTGGAAATTGTACCTTTCGAGATTTAGTAATAAATCACTCGAATTGTTGCGGTTTCAACCTTGGAAATTGTACCTTTCGAGATTCCATGATAAATCACTCAAATTGTTGCAGTTTCAGCATTGGAAATTGTGCCTTTCAAAATTCCATGATAAATCACTCGGATTGTTGTGGTTTCTACCTTGGAATTTATAACTTTCGAGATTTTGTGATAAATCACTTGGATTATCTCAGCACCAATCTTGGGTGCTGTGTTTCCGTGTTATATTACTACTATTGATACATCACCAATCTTGGGGGCTATGACAATTGAATTTTGTCGTTAATCATTCGGATTAAGGGCACTTCAGCATTATGGATATAAATGTTAATTTGGTGATGCATCAGTCGACGAGTGAGAAAATTCAGCTAAATATGGAGCTTGTTTAGACAAATTGGAAGATTCAGATGTCATTATGCCCTTTTCTGTTAAGGGACAAGATTAATTGGATATTTTTCAATAACTCAAAAGTTGCTTTGGTGTAGACTCAACAGCCTTCTGAGTTGGGGGCTATATTCATAGGCTATGTCTCTTTTAGGGATTTATGAATAAAAGTTATTAGAAGTAATAGAAAGAGCACTGCCCAATTTCATAAGATGTCGAGGCAAATCCAGACAATGATTCAAAATGGAAAGTGCTTGGGGGCTACTGTGGGACATATGTACCTAGGATACTTAACCACTCGGCTAACTGGCCGAGTGGGCCGGGGGCTCGGGTATGGTGTATTCGGCCCAGAAGATATTTATTGAGATACTTGTTTGAGTAAGCGGCAAGTTAGCTTAGCAGATATGTTGGATAGATAGAATCTTTTGTAACCGACTAAAAGATTACCATGTATACCTTCCCTTCGGATATATAAGGAGGGCAGGGGGCCTTCGGCAGGAGACAGAATCGTATTGGAACCCTAATTCCAGTGCGAACCCTAGCAATACAGAAACACCAAACAGGACGTAGGGTTATTATCCTTCGGGAGGCCCGAACCTGTATAAACCTTGTGTCCTGTGTCCATCGATCTTTCATACTCATACGCATACCTAGATCTACTATCGAGAATATCTTTCGACAAGGTTGTTCAAGGAACTCCTTGGTGCATTACAAGCAATCCGCAGTGATAATGGCACAGAGTTTAAGAACTCCTCCTTTGATGCCTTCTGTTTTGAGCATGGTATTGAGCATCAGTTTTCAGCACCTCGTGTTCCTTAGTAGAATGGTGTGGTCGAAGGAAAGAACAAAACCCTGGTGGAGATGGCCTAGACTATGCTCGATGAGCATAGGACTCCGAGGCGGTTCTGGGCTGAGCCCATTAGCACTGCTTGCCCTCGAGAACTTGCCGGACTCCCTGAGCCGACACGGACGCTCACTAGCGATGTCCCTTTCAACGGCGGGCTCAAACTGTGTACAAACGTGTGATGGCCATCACAACCGATCATGATAGGCTCGATCACCGACACCTAACCGATCTAGGTCTCACCATAGACCAAGAGTAACAATCTAGATCACACCCTCAAGGACACCCTAGCCTTAGATGTGCAAGATGCTCAAGCTACTCTTCTCTAGCACTCTCGAGATATGCAATATATCCTCCTAGTGCTCTCCTCTTTTCCTCTTGGACCTTACAAAATGCTCTCAGGTATTCCACTGGCCAAGAGAGGTCTCCAAGACCCGAGCAACGAAGTTATATAGGCTCCCAACCTCAAACTAGTCGTTGATCCATGAAATTGCCTTTCTGAACACACTGACCGGACTGTCCTCTCTCTGCCTAACCGGACCGTCCGGTCACTCTGTAACGGCTCTCCCCAGCCTTTGGCCTCCTCTGTCCAGGCAATCTTCTGAACTGACCGGACCGTCCAGTCACTGGACCGGACCGTCCAGTCCACTTTCTCTCTCCAGTCGAGGAGCCTCCACGAAATGCACCTCTTCTGCCATTCCTGCACTCCTACTCACCGGACCGTCCGGTCTGTATACAGTCACCTGCTGACAGAGTCCTGCTTCTCGCTCTAAGTCCTGGACAACTCCCCATAGTGACCGTACAGTTCAGTCTCTACAAACCCCTGTATCCGGTCTCTATGTCCAGAAGTTGAAACTTGTCGTTCCCGCTTGACTTCGTTTGCCGGCTTCCCCGAATAGCTCCTTGGCTTCTCCACTGTCACCTAGTGCCTGTGATTTCATCGAGTAACCTTGCACATCACCGACTAGACATGACCTAAGAGAATGACCTAGACCCCCTTGATAGTTCGGTTTTTCCTATAGACTCAAAGCCCTAACAACTACTCAAGTGTTTCAAACACATGCATCATAGCTTATCCTTCGCTTTGATCTATCTTCATCAACACTTGGACTCCATCAAGTTCACAAGCCTCATGCTTGTGGTCATTGTCATCAATCGCCAAGGCAACCATCATCCATACGATTTGTAATAGAGTTAAGAGATGATTTCTACATAGACAACACTCATGTAGATGTTAGCCCACAATTTCATAGTTGTCATCTATCACCAAAACATCCATACCTCGGGGATCCAATCATCAATGGTCATGAAGCTTACAATCTCCCCCTTTTTGGTGATTGATGACAACCACTACTTAATCAAAAACTTCAGTGAATAAACAACTGGGCTAAACAAGCTACACAAAGATCGAGAGGAACCATAATAACATATGAGAGAAACGCATAAGGTCCTACTCAATCAAGCATCATCTAGAGATATAAGGAAAAGAGTGAAGAGCATACTCTAGATGAAAACATGCATGCATGTCATGGCAATATATTGAATGAAAGCATAAGGACATGCAATGCAAGACATGAATGATGAGATGCAACAAATTAGCATGGCAATGCATAGGAATTAAGAACAAGCACTCATCATCATGATATCATACACAGGCATACAAGATTATCAATAAATACAAGCACTGCATATGAAAAGGAAATAAACCAAGTGAGATCAAAATGAGTCAAACACAAGCAAATGAAATCCATGACTCATCATAATCCATGAACATCAAATAACTCCTCAAAAAGAAGAACCAAATGATCTAACTCCCAAAACCTCGTAGCTCCTCCTAGATATAAGCTACTCTTGATCGCAACAAGATCACACTCCCACTCCTTCTAGACCTAGTACCTTCTCCTGCTTTGGCAACAAGCACCAAAAACTGGAAAAGATGAACATCTAAGCGCTCGTGGTCGAAGGAAGTGGTGCAGCGACGCCCTCTATAGGCTCTGCTCTGGGCTACTCCTAAGGTGGACCATGTTGTGCCCCCTGAGCCTGTGCTGCCTGAGCATCCAGCTGCTCATAGAATCCAAGGTCTACAAGTGACTCAGACCCACTGTCCTGTGCTGCTAGAGTGACCATGGCAGCCTCCTGAGCTGAAGTCTAGAGTAGTAAGAGGTCTGCCACGTCTTGCCGAGAGAAGCCTCCACAGATAAGATCCTCTACTGTCTGAGAAGTAAGAGTGGTAACAATGGCAGTAAGAGGTGGAGCTGAAGCTGTAGCTATCTTTGGGGCGGTCTGGGAGTCTGCACGAGTAGTGTGCACTATGTCTGAGAACAAACTCCTGACTGGTACGTGCTATGAGCTGGAGTTTCCTGCCATCTGCGAGCTAGAGGAGTGTGATGATGAAACGAATAGTGCAGATACAAAGAAAGCTGACATGAGAGAGAGCTGTGCTGAAGAGAAAGTCTGTCTTGCTCCTCCTATCGGTAAGACCCCTGAAAGTGATAGTCTACTGGACTGAGCTATCATCAAAGCTGTGAAGGATCCAGGCTGAGTCGGTAGCTGCTGGTACTGAGGGAACACTAAAGGTCCTGGCTGCTGACCGGCCTGCCTCTGGGTCAACTCCGTCATCTGAGTCATCAGAGCTATAAGAAGTGCAGACTGCTACCTCTGAATATCTGCCTGGCTCCTAATGATGTCCATCATCTGACATCTGTCCTCTGAGACACTCTCAATAAACTCTCCTAGCCGTCCTGTAAGTGCTGTCACAGTGACAATGTCCTCATACTACGAACTTGTCGGCTAGGGAGGTCCTCCAGTGTTGGCTGACTTAGGAATCAACGTCTTTGTCTGAGCTGTCTGCTCGTCTAGTACCGGTGACTCCTGCTCCTCCTCTCCTATGTGCTGGCTGGAGGTAGACTGTGATCCCCTGGGGACTCGAGGTGCGTAGCTGGTGGTCACCTCAGGGAAAGCCTCGTACTGCTCCTCCGTCACTAGGCCCATCCTCCTCAAAAGATAGCAGATATACGAACCATAGACCAAGTGACGTCCTCCAACCCTCTCAGAGATAACCTCCTCCACCTCTCCAACGAGAAGGTCCGCCAAGTCAAAAGTCTGCCTCCTCAGAATGGCCGCTGTAGCCCACTAGTGAAAGAGTGTGGACTCCTCTCTCTAGCCAGGCCTGGGTATGATAGTCCTGGTGACTATCACTCTCACCACCTTGGCCTGTGCAGTGAGTCTTGCAGGGCCCCTCTCAAAGCCTGGAGTGTGGGGAGGTGGGAAAGCAATCGACACGAGGTCGTCTGATGGTAGCTTCCCTCCCTGAGGTCTGCAGGGTGGATCCAGTGTACCGTAGACACTCTTGTAAAGCTGGAAGTCTGAAGCTAGGAGTCCTAGGTGGGAGATCAGGTCCTCCCTGGTGACATGGTGTGGCTGCCCTCTAAACAGGAACCAGATCTCTGAGCGGTCTCTAGCAACCCATAGCATCGCGTAGAACTCGAGGACCATGTCCTCTCTAAACCTGAGCGGAGCAGTGACTAGCTCTGCTAGTCCTGGTAGATGCGAGAAGTACTACTCCATGTCTGTGCCTGTGGCCCTCCTCATGGCCTCGTAGGTGGTGTACTGCTATGGTACAAGCACCCTGTCTCTCGTCCTCAAAGCCACACAACATCTCAAGCCCTCTCCTATCCTCCTCTGGAGAACTGTCCAGTACCTCTCTCCAGCAGCGGGGTCTCGGGGAACTGGAACCCACTACTCGAAAGGCATGAACCAAAGTACCTTAAGGTCCTTTGCAGGAACCTTGAGGATATCTGGCTCTCCGGCTGCCTGAACAAGTCTCTGCAGCCTCCTAGTGCACACCTCACAGGTGCACCTCGGGTCTCCTACCCGGTGAGCTGTCCTTTGGGGAACAGTCTGCTCAGCCTCCTAGTCGGTCTCCTCAGCCTCCTCCTCAACAAGCTCCTCAGACTTAGACTCTGAGGTCTCCTCCTCTGAATCCTCCTGCTCAGACTCCTCCTGCTACGCACCTCGAGTCATCAATGGTCATGAAGCTTACAATGGTCTTGATGATCTCCCCTGACGGGAAACTGGAGTACGCTATGGCCACGGCAGTGGCACAACTCCGACTGCTAGAGGTGCAGTCCTCTGCCTAGTGCTCCTCCTCAAACCCTGGTCCTCTGCTGGCTGGCTGATCCTCAGACGTGAGCCAGGTGTCCTGTGTGACTACTCCATGGCATCCAAGTGCTGAGCCAACCTCTAGGCTCTCTCTGACTCTGGGTCCAGCCTCGGTCTTTTCTTGGTCTTGGGCTTCTCAGGCATCTTCCCCTTTCCCTTGTCCTGTCCTGACCCTGCCATCTCTGCTGACTGCTCTGCTGTCACTGCACACACATAGGTGTAGATGGGATGAGCATGGAAACCTAATACATCTATAAGCAAAGCACCGCTAGGAAAGAATGCACAATAGAAATCCTAGCACTAAATGAAGGACATGATCACTAGGCAATTATGCAAAGTAACAACAGTGATCATAGACTATATGTAGCTGGTGTGAGTCATCTAGTGTACAGTCAAATAATGATAATGAAATCTAACTGTAGACTAGACAGGAGATAAACCCTAGACATGCAATTAATAGATAATCAATGAATTAATTGCAGATTAGGTTGAGCTAATTAATTAATTAATGCAACTAATGATAAGAATTAGTACTAATTGCATCAATTAACTAATTACTCAGAATTAGGGCATAAGACGATGATAGAAGAATAGTAGCAATAACCTAGGAGGAAGTAGACACACCGAGATGAAAGAACACCGTAGAACACGCTCCGATCACCGAAAAGGTTAGAGATTTGAGGCCGTCGGCAATGGAGATTTGGGAAAGCTCTGAACTTTGCCCTAAGAGAGATGAGCTTGGCACTTGTGGTGTCTCTGTCCTTGTGCACACATGAGAGTAGGGCTGAGGGCGGCGGCACGGGAGGTGGTGCACGGCGGTGGCGGCTCGGTGATGTTATGCAGCGGTGGCTCAGTGTATAGGGCGAGGCGGCAGTGAGCGGCGGCTATGGAGGCACGCGGATGCGGCGGCGTGAGTGCACGGGAGAGCGAGGGCGAGGGCAAGCAGTGGCGCATCATCAAGCGGCGGGGGGAAGGCGGAGCTCGGCGATGGCGTAGGTGACGGCGGGAGCATGTTCTCGGTGTCGGGTGTGAACGAGGAAACGACCAAGGGGACTGACACTTTGACCTGGGTCAAAAACCATATGAACGGCTGAGATCACAGAAGGACGGATCAGTGACCCAGATCAGGAGATGCTTCGTATGATCCACTGAACTGACTGGACTGTCCGGTCTGTACACCGGACTGTCCAATCACCTTGGGGTTTGCTGGCCTTCTGCGGACCGGATGGTATGGTCTCTAGGACCGTCCTGTCCGGTCTTTATAACCAGACTCCCCCTAGGCATTGTTTCCAGTGACACTGACCGGACTGTACCGTACGGTCACTTCCAGAAAAAATTGCTGAGTCAAGGAATTTCTCTATATTCCAAGTGCCCTCGCTAAACACACAAATAAACCCTGCACCTAGAATATAGAGGGAACACTCGAAACACTCATTTTCAAATAATGGCACTCTATGGCCTCATAGTTTTCGCAAATGCCAAATAAAAGACCAAGCAAAAAGAACCAAGGCAAGTAAGAACCAAAGGGGTATGTATGAGCCTTAGTCCATGAAACGCACGAGTAGATTTAACCTCGGAGTTCATAAGAGCTTGCTCAATGGGCATGAAGCACAATCCTTTCCTTTGGTCACACTTATGGAGATGTAATCTCATATAGAGCATGAGGCACAATTATCTCCAAGTGGGACAAGCCTCCTTTGTGTTTCCTATATGATGCATGCAACAAGCAATTAACATATGCAATGAAAGTAAACATGCCATGTGAATGCAAGCAATATTAAAGAACAAGACACAAAGGAAACCTAACAATGTCAAGTTTGAACCCCTCCCAAGCTTACTCACTATAAGCCATGCCCTTGCCTTGAGAGAAGTCAAACCGCCATCTCAAGCACTCCCCCTTTCTTATAGCTATCTTGGATGGGTTAGACATTGACTAACTTTTATGTGTTTTTCTTTTAGTTATTTACACATGCATGTTTGCAAAGCAAACTAGTCACAAAGGAGTCCTAATTACCATGCAATGCAAGAGAAAGAAAAACACACTACTACTACCAAGAACAAACACGGTTACCTCCCTCATGAGTAGATAGGTCGTTGAGGTCCATGTCACTTGTGGTGGACTTTGCATGATCTTCATGAAAGTGCTCGGTCCACCACCACCACCATCTAGGTCTTGTTCTTGGGCACCCACTTGTACGTAGCCGATATCTCAAGATCAACAATGCACTTAGCCACCCATATGCTCTTGACCTTCCTCTTCTTGTTTTGTGGCCCCAAGGCCTTAGCTTTCACCTTGCCATCCTTGTTCCTAAAAAGCTTGAAATGTGTGTTCCCATGGAACAAGTTAGAGTTAGGTAGAACAATGGAACTTCTCACCATGGAACAATCCTTGGTAGCGTGACCATTCTTGCAACATCTCTCGCAATAGTAGTCATCGGCAAGAAGGGGTTTGATCCATGCGGGGATGGAATCACTCGTCCCTATGATGTCGATGGCCACGAGATATGAGCCAAGTCCCCGATGAGAGACCTTGTTCACAAGGTTCCTCCCAAGAATCTCCTTGTGGATGGATCTACCACGTGTGAGCCTCTCAAAGCCATCCATCACCGTCTTCTTCTCTTCATTGAGCTTGTGATATTCTTCCAAAATGAATGGCTCAAGAGAAGAAGTCTTAAAGACTTCATTTACTTGGTTCTTCCCAAGTATCTTGCTATGGGTGGCTTTAAGTCTCTCAAAGCCTTTCATCATCATGTCCCTCTCTTCCTTGAGCTTGTGAAGTTCCTTCAAAACAGGTGGCTCAAGAGAAGAAACCTCAACCGAGGTGGTTAGTTCATCACACATAGTAGATGCATCACTCTTGGATAAACTAGAGGAGGGAGAGGGAAGGTTCTCAACACTGATGGCCTCAGAAGTAATCTCAAGTGATGAGGACATCACTCCTAAGGATACATGCAACACTCCTCATCTGGACTTGCAAGGTCCAATGACTAGAGCTCATGCACGATGACTAAATTTAGAGGTGAGCTCGTTCCTACGTTCTTCATTATATGTCCCTTTTGAGAATGGTTTGCTACCTAATGATTATATTGTAATTAGGAACCATGGAGAGGACCAGGAGATGATTGGAGAAGGACTTGGAGACGTGGAGGACCAGCAAGGACGTGGAAGCCAAGGTGGAGGCCCAACCAAAACCGACTTCGAGTCTGTTTTGGGGCTCAGGACCAGTCTGCACTAAAACGAATGCCCAGGACGCATACGGACTTGGATGTGACACCCTATTAATTTAATTCTAGGCAAATAAATACACTGCAACCAAGTTATTGAAACAACTTAAGAAATTCAATATAACTCATGCCAAATAAATTCATCATCAGTTTGGTAATAATGAAATAAAATATTAGGAATTTATTGGGCATTTTATCTGCTTGGCAAGACCCTTAATTAATTAATTGATTCTTCAGTAACTAATTAATGCATTTAATAAAATCTAAAAATATGGTTATGGAAATTTCAAATAAAATTTACCAGAGTGTGTCCCACCATTTAAATAGTCAGTCCACCAATTTTCACCATTTTAGGAAATCTCTAGCTATTTTATTTTGATTTATTAAGAAACTAGTTTGACCAGGGACCTTTTTGTGAGGATCTTGAAAGATCAGGGGGCGCAGTGAAAAAATTCCTTTCTTCACCCTCCCACTAGCGCAGAGCCTGCCGACTCCATCGCCGGCGCACGCCACGGCCCGCCTTCACCCCACCTCGGGACCGCGCGTGCTACAGTCGCCGTTGACCCCTCTCCGCCTCCGCCCAGTCCCATCATTCTGCCTCGGACGCGCGCCCGCCCAACTGCATCCGCTTCTCAATTCTCCTTTCTGCACTCCACCGAGTCGCATGGCAAGCATTCAATCCCCGCCGCTCCTCCCTTTTCCTTCCCCACTCACTTCCTGGACCTCTGCTCCACCTAAACCCGCACCGCAAGCTCACGAGTACATTGCCCTCGCTGTCCCCCTCTTTTCTCTCTCTCATTTCCACTCTCTGTGATCTGCTTCCCCCGCCATTACAGAACCCGAGCTTAAGCTTGCATTGCCACTACTCCCACACCCCGAGCCGAGTCCAGAGCCAAATAGATTCGCACGAACCCTCTCCCACTTTCCGTACTCTTCACTCAGCAAGCACTCGATCGAATTCGAGTTGATTTGGGGAAAATCCGAAGCGTGCTCCTGGTCGAACCCAATGGCGCCGACTTCAAATTTGCCAAATTAGGTGAGCCTTGGCCTTTGTTTCCTTTCTTCCCACGCGCACAACTTCCTCCCGCGTTTCTCTGACCCCTCTTTTCCTTGTTCCCATCGCGAGATCGCCGGCATAGCTGCTGATCCCCGCCATCGTCTCTGCTCTTCCAAAATCCAAAGCCGCTCCATGACGAGCTCCAATCTCCGGCTTTTCTCGAAGCAAGCCGACTCGATGCCGACGTTCTCCACCTTCCCGTGAAGCTGTAGGAGCCAACCCCGACTGATTTCGTGCCCCAGGCCCCCTCCATGACGCCGCTGAACATCGCCTTTCCGCCACCTCTCGTCATCAACCACCTTCCGATGAGAACCACACCTCGCGAACCCCTCCATCCCCTTCGCCTCGTTGCACACGTCATTTATTTGCTCCCGCGGTGACCTTTCTTCCCGCGTAGCGCCCGCCGGTGAGCCCTCCGGCGAGGCCAACCTCTGTTCCGGCGAGCCTACTGGCAGTCCTACTGGCATCCTGCATGGCGCCTATGTGTCGCTGAGGTGGCCATGCGTGGCACTGACGTTTCATTAGTTAGAACTAGAAATACCCAGGAAATTCTAGAAAAATGCATAAAACTTTGAAAACTCCTAGTAAATCAAATTTAACTCCAATAAAGACCAAACAAAATTTGTTAGGTTCACCTTGAAGAGCTCTATTTTAGTAAAATGATAAATCTTAGCCTCTGTTTATGTATTTTTGTTAATTCATTAAATTGTGAGAACACAAATTAATTCACCAGGAACTCTAGGAATGGAATTAAATCTTGATTTTTGGCATGCTTAGTAAATATATAATTATCTATAACCACAAATTTTCGTCTGGAAAAATATGAATTATTTTACGCTCTGGAAATTATATAGTGTGTTCAATTAAATTAATTCTAGTAATTATTTTATAATTAATTGGCCCCTGCCACTTGGCACAAAAATCACTCACACAAGTCTCTGTGCCCAGTAATTCACACAATTCCAGAAACCTAAGTTTACTTAATTAACTTCAATTAATTGCTCATACCACTATTTTACTGTAATAAATACTAGTAATTAGAATAATTATAGCCAGAGGCTGTAAATTGGTAAAAATACAATTCATCTATGTCCCTGTTCATGATAAATCACTCATGATCAGAATTGATTGGTTACTATTGCAATTGCTTATTTATTCTAAAAGACTATAACAACCCTAAATAAATGATTAACACACATAAAATAATGAAACTCTAATTTGTTTCTTTGAAGCATATGGCTTCGAGAACATTAAAGCATATGGCTTCAAGAACATAATAATAATCAACATTTGAAGACGTTGAGCATCAAATGATTGCATTCTATGGTATTTTGATAATACCAACAATTCAATTCTATCATATAGGCAACAACAATCCGGAGCAGGAAGAAGAGGATCTACAGAAGGACCTTGATCCCCAAGAGCAAGACGTTGTAGTTGCTAGCACTAACATCGATCCAGGCAAGCCCCGGTTTACATTCGCCCTTTTATAAAGTTGCTAGTTTTCAATATTACTCGCGTATGTAATCATTGTTGCATTAGGTCATAGGAGTTGATTGGAACCCACTTGCATGATACCCAAATGACCTACGCCACTGTCATTAGAACTTTGGTAGTATCGGTACTGTGTCACTATGCTTAGTAATTGCTAGACCAGGTAGATATCATTACTAAGAAATGAACTTGACCACTAGAATGGGAACCTAAAAAGAAGTTATTTTACTGTTATGACCGGGCAGGGAAGATGCATGTGTAGGTTGCAGCAATACATGGGTGTTGACTACGATAACCCTGCCTTGTCAAACCTAGGACCCGTCCGTGGTCGGCCCCTTGGTCAAGTATTGAACAGTACCGAATACATGCTAGTCTATGGGCACTAGTAAACTGATGTAGCACTGGCGCAGCAATGAGGACGGTACCTAGTACAGTGGTCGTAGACCCTTCTGCTGCTGGAGTGGGCGGTTCATACCGCGAAGTACTGTTGGCAGAACGGCATGCCCACTCGCTGAGACTGGACCCGGACCAAGTTGTTTTTCGTCCTTGCGAAAAGTTGCCATATATGACCTTAACCGGTGCGTATGTGTCGTGTATCTCAGGTTATCCCAGCTGGTGTAAATCAATTGCAATTTCTGTCCCTCACAGTAATGAGTACCACTTGGTCATTGCGTTGTCACGTAGTTGAACCTGGTATTGGAAATTAACTATGATGTTTATCATTGATGCTGCAATTATTGCTCTTATGATGCACTTACTTTATGTATTGCTCTATTATCTTGTTATTGCAACTAAAGTTACATTTATGCTCTACTCAGTTAATTTGAGAAATAAAACTTGATAGAACTAATAGGTTTCTTAGTGCGAGTCTTTCCAAACGAGCCACCTATTAGAGCCATTGCATGTCTAGACATCCGACGGGTAAGACTTGCTGAGTAATTAGTACTTAGGCTTTGTGCCACTATTGTTTTCAGGTAATGAAGAAGTAGAATTGCCTGCAGATGTGCTGCCCTGGGACATGCAAGTCCCTGAGGGTTGGACTGCTCACTGGGAGTCCGACTTCCCGCCGCAGTGATGATGTGTGATGCTAGAGTGATGGTTCTTCGGGCATGAACCATTTTTATGCTGTACCATCGAGCTCGTAGCTTTATCGTAATTGCTTCCGCTGTGTTTCAAAACATTATGAACTTGTAATATTCCGCTGCACACTGATGACCAATTGATGTAATATTAAATTTAAATTTGAACCAATGTTGTATTATCAAGTGTCTGCGTTATCAGCACCGTCGGGACCTCGATCCTCCGGGAAGGGGTGCCATATCGGATTTGGATGTTCTACATATGTATAGAAAGATAAGAAGAAGAACTTTCCAATGCAGCCGGTCTCATATCAAAATTCATCCGGAGTCATCGGGAATCATCGAAACAAGAGAGGGTCCAGAATCTGTTTCGGTGCTGCATCGCCTGTTTTCGGTCTTTGGCCTTTGTATCTAGTTGAGTCCAATTAGGGGCGTGTCCAAAGGGTCTTGCACGACCCTAGGGTCTTCATATACAGCCGCTGCCGCACAATTAGGGTTTGGGTTTTGCTTAGATTATTCTGTTCATAACAGTTTTGCCGTCATCACGGTTTGTGAGACCCCAACTTCATGAGATTCATGATACATCTATAATTGTGTTGCATTATCCTTTGTTATTGCTTGTGTTCTTGATTCGCAGGCAGGGATTAGCCTTCTCGGTGAGGTCAATCATTTTAGGACGGTTGATAACCAGAGGAGACGTCGTGCTGCGATTGCGGGGTTTAGAATATGTTGTTCTGAAGTCGGGTCGATTTGCGTGTCGCCTCCGACCAAATCAACGTATCCAGAACCTTTCAAAATATCGGGAACCCTTGTCCACGT
The DNA here is from genome assembly GCA_032690845.1 of Eleusine coracana subsp. coracana. Classification (NCBI taxonomy): domain Eukaryota; kingdom Viridiplantae; phylum Streptophyta; class Magnoliopsida; order Poales; family Poaceae; genus Eleusine; species Eleusine coracana. The sequence goes on along the minus strand of MU847442.1, from coordinate 2,085,009 downwards.
CAAGTGGTATCAGAGCTATGCCCTTGTTAAGAAGGGGAGAATGATGAGGACATCCTCCACTATTACCCGCTAGGGCGGCAACCGTGTGAGCCTCTGAATAATCCCACCTTGCTTAGCATGGGAGGTGGAAGCCACCTTAAAAGGGAGAGCCACCCTTCCCCTATTAGACTAGTCTTTTAGGGAGATTGAGCCTTTTCCTTAGTGGGGGCGCCGGAGTTGCGGTGCTAAGACTGCGGATTTAGGTCGTGGACCTAGAATCAGATCGGTGTGTCGGGCTTTCGGCAGGAGTTACAGTGCTAAGATTGCACGATTCAGAAAATCCAGATCGGTGTGTCAGGCTTCGTTCCACCCCACCTAGGTCGGATGTATCATCAAGGGCCTTGTACTTCTCATGAAGCTCTATATGATCCCCCTTGAGTTTGTCATAACTCTTGTTTAGGGCCCCATGAGATGTGACAAGGTCCTTGAACTCACTCTCAAGTTCACCAACACGGTCCTTATCCAACTTACACTCTTTTCTTACCACATCCAACATTTTGGATTTCTTGACAGCAATGTCGCGGGCTTGCTCAGGCATACTCCAAAGCTCGGCACATGAGAGCTCCTCATCATCGCTATCATCGCTGCTCCCATCCTCACTCTCCCCAAGTTGGATCGCGGCCATGAGACACGTGGGAGGTGGAGGAAGAGCTCGTGGAGATGTGGTCTTGATCATGGCTAGACCGACCACTTCTTCATCACTTGAGGAGGAGGACTCATCACTTGAGTTGTCGCTTGTCCACTCTCCAACAAGTGCCTTGCGAGAGAACTTCTTCTTATGGTCTTGAGCTTTGCATTTGCCTTTGTTCTTGTCCTTGTTGAAGAACCTCTTCTTCTTGTTCTTGGCCCTGGGGTTTTCTTCTTCTTCTTCACTTGAATCTTGTGACTTGAATGCTTCTTTCTTGGGCTTTGGGCACTCTCGAACAAAGTGATTCTTTGAGCCACAATTGAAGCACTTGCCTCTTGACTTGGAAGCAAACTTGTTCTTGAAGTTCTTCATCTTCTTCATGAGAAGAGCCAAGTCCTCGGTCAAGTCACCCTCATCATCATCTTCTTCATCATCTTCCTCAATGATCACCTTCTTCTTGTTCTTCTTGCTCTTGCTAGATTCTTGCTTGTTAGCCCGTAGAGCAAGATTGGATGGTTGAAGATCATCCAACCCCAATTGGTAGCTCTCGAAGGTGGTGATCTTGCCAAGTACATCCTTCATGGTCTTGGTCTTGAGGTCACCTTGCAAGATGAAGGTGATGATGGACTCATACTTGGGGTCCTTGAATAGCCTCAAGAATCTTCTTATCACCTCAACGGGCTTCATCTTGAAATCATCCCCAAGTGCATTGATCTCCTCCACTAGTACATGAAAATGAGAATGAACAATGTTAGCTCTCTCATGTGGCAATCTAGTGAAATAATCATACTTGTTCTTCAGCACATAGTATCTTTCCTCTTTGCCATCACTGTTGCCCTCATAGAGCCCCTGAATCTCAGTCCAGATACCATGTGCTGACGAACTAGCATCTAGCTGAGCAAAAACATCATTAGAGATGGAAGCAAATAAAGCATTCATAGCCTTAGCAGTACACTTAATGTAGTCAGGCTCAAGTAGGTTCACATCCACATCGGACTCGTGAGTGACCGTCCATATCTCTGGATCAAGGGACTGAAGGTAGGCTTGCATACGAGCCTTCTAATAAGCATAGTCCTCACCATTGAATATGGGAACACTCCCCGCCAGTCCCGACATCCTTACTCAAGGCGGTGAAGCCTCAAAGATGAGCACTTGGCTCTGATACCACTTATAAGGACCGAAGGCATACCAAGAAGGGGGGGGGGTGAATTGGTAAGCCGCTCACGAATCCAAATACTTCAATTCCGCTACTTAAGTCTAACAAGATAAGCAACCTAAACAAGTCTATTAGATTAAGACTCTACACATGCTAGTGGTCATGATACAACAAAGTGCGGAAGCCAATCACACTAGCCTATGCAAGCCACAAGTCATCCTACTCACTAGAGCACACAAATGCGAAATAGTAAAGAGAGGGTCAAGGAATGATCATGATTTTTTTCCCGACATCTCAAAAGGATGGCGCCTTCCCCTAATCCTTGTTGGACCACTCCCGCCAGAGTCCCGGTCCCTCCCGCCACCAAGTGGAGTTCTCGCTCATGAGCCCGCAATCACTCATAGAGTGAAGACACGGTGTGCATCAACACTGCACAAAGCACAAGCTCTCCTCCCTCGAGAACTTCCTGGACTCCCCGAGCCAACAAAGGCGCTCACTAGCAATGCCCCATTCAATGGCGGGCTCAAACCGTGTACAAACGTGTGACGACCTTCAGAACCGATCGCGATAGGCTCGATCATCGACACCTAACCAGTCTAGGTCTCACCATAGACCAAGAGTAACAATCTAGATCACACCCTCAAGGACAGCCTAGCCTTAGATGTGCAAGATGCTCAAGCTACTCTTCTCTAGCACTCTCAAGATTTGCAATATCTCCTTCTAGTGCTCTCCTCTTTTCCTCTTGAACCTTACAAAATGCTCTTAGGTATTCCACTGGCAAAGAGAGGTCTCCAAGACCCCAGCAATGAAGTTATATAGGCTCCCAACCTCAAACTAGCTGTTGCTCCACGAAATTGACTTTCTGGACACACTTACTGGACTGTCCACAAAATGCACCTCTTCTACCGTTCCTGCACTCCTACTGATCGGACCGTCCGGTTAGCAGACCGGACCATCCGGTCTGTATAGAGTCACCTACTGATAGAGTCCCGCTTCTCGCTCTAAGTCCTGGACAAGTCCCTATAGTGACCGTACAGTCCGATCTCTACAGACCCCTTTGTCCGGTCTCTATGTCTAGAAGCCAAAACTTGTCGTCCTCGCTTGACTTCATTTCTCGGCTTCCCCGAACAGCTCCTTGGCTTCTCCACTGTCACCTAGTGCCTGTGATTTCACCGAGCAACCTTGCACATCACCGACTAGACATGACCAAAGAGAATGACCTAGACCCCCTTGATAGTCCAGTTTTTCCTATGGACTCAAAGCCCTAACAACTACTCAAGTGTTTCAAACACTTGCACAATAGCTTGTCCTCCGCTTTAATCCATCTTCATCAACCCTTGGACTCCATCAAGTTCACAAGCCTCATGCTTGTGGTCATTATCATCAATCGCCAAGGCAACCATCATCCATATGATTTATAATAGAGTTAAGAGATGATTCCTACATAGACAACACTCATGTAGATGTTAGCCCACAATTTCATAGTTGTCATCTATCACCAAAACATCCATACCTCGAGGATCCAATCATCAATGGTCATGAAGCTTACAATTGGGTTAATGCCATGCATGAGGAGTTGGAGAACTTTGAGAGAAACAAAGTGTGGACCCTACTAGAGCCTCCTATTGGTGTCAATGTCATAGCAACCAAATGGGTGTTTAAAAACAAGCATGGGGAAGATTGTGAGGTTGTTAGAAACAAGGCTAGGCTTGTTGCCCAGGGTTTCAGTCAAGTGGAGGGCTTAGACTATGGGGAAACATTTGCTCCTGTTTCACGCATAGAAGCCAATAGGATCTTGCTTGCATTTGATGCCTCTAAGGGCATTAGACTCTATCAAATGGATGTCAAGAGTGCTTTCCTAAATGGTTTCATAGAGGAAGAGGTTTATGTAAAACAACCACCTGGCTTTGAGCATCACAAATACCCAAACCATGTGTACAAGCTTCAGAAGGCTTTGTACAGGCTAAAGCAAGCACCTAGGGCAAGGTATGCTAGGCTTAAGACTTTCTTGCTAGAGCGTGGGTATGTCATGGGGTGTGTTGACAAAACCTTGTTCACTATCAGGCATGGCAATGACTAATGGTTCAGATTTACGTGGATGATATCATCTTTGGTGGTTCCTCTCATGTTCTTGTGTCCAAATTTCAGGAAGCCATGGAAAGTGAATTTCAGATATCGATGATGGGCGAGCTCACCTTATTTCGTAGGCTTCAAATCAAGCAGTGCAAGCAAGGCACTTTCATACATCAAGCCAAGTACACAAAGGATCTCCTGAAGAAGTTCAACATGGTCAATGCGAAGCCGTTGTCTACACCAATGTCCACAACAACGGCACTTGACCCTTATAAAGACTATGAAGCGATGGACCAAAGGGAGTACAGGACAGTGACAAGACCCAACATACATTTTGCAGTGTGTCTTTGTGCTCGCTTTCAAGCTTCCCCAAGGGTGACTCATCGCAAGGCTATCAAGCGCATGTTCAGGTATCTCAAATACACCCTTGAGTTTGGTCTTTGGTACTCTGCATCTTCATCTCATGATCTCATTGGGTATTCAGATGTGGAATTTGCTGGGTGTAGAATTGATAGGAAGAGCATTTTTGGTACTTGCCATTTCTTGGGTACTTCTTTGATCTGTTGGTCTTCTCATAAGCAGTCGAGTGTTGCCCAATCCACCACAGAGGCTGAGTATGTAGCTTCTGCTCATAAATCCTATGGGTTGTATCTACCATGAGGAACTATGGGTTAACCTTTCAGAGTGTTCCACTCATGTGTGATAACTCCAGTGCCATAAGCTTAGCCAAAAACCCAATCCAGCATGGTAAGGTCAAACACATCAATGTGCAATTCTACTTCCTGAGAGACAATGTGGAGAACGGGGATGTTGAGCTCAAATACATCGACACCAAAAACCAACTAGCTGATATCCTCACCAAGCCCCTAGATGCTTCTAAACATGCTTTTCTTTGAGGGGAACTTGGTATGTGTCATCCTTATGGCATCATTTGAGGGGGGGGGGTGTTCACTTGTATATATGTATCTTACCATTTTCGCATTGCATCTCATATGTAATATATGCATTGGTAGATGAGCTTTGATTCTTATGCTTTTTTGCATTTCTCTTTGCTATGATTGAGCTTGAGCTAAGTTGTGTGGATGTGATGGTAATCTCTCATGCTTAGATTTTCTAGATGGCCTGTTATAGACTTATGTGAGCAACTTGCTAATCTTAAAGGTAAAGTTAGCTTTCTGTGAACCTTATGAACTAATCTTGCTAAAACTTGCTCACCATGTGTATAATTCCTTTTATTCTTGTTGAAACATACATTGAGGCTAGTCTAGAAGATATCTTGGCTTTGGCACATTGTGTTTGTGAAATGGAAGGCTTTGCAGATGTTTAGCTCATGATGGGACATTGTGGGAACGTGTGTTCCTTTTGCCGCAAAGGCATGCTCTTTTGTCTTGTGAATAAACCATGGATAATCTGCTAAGTGCTTTTGATCAGGAATAATTCTAAAATGCTAAATCCAAACATTGTGACTTGAGGCATCGGGGTGTTTGCCGTACCCAGTCGTGCGACCCTCCGCATGGATAAAAGAACACATAAGGATAAACAATAATCACTTGATCAATTGAGTCTCTGTTGCATATGTGAGCATTTGTGAAGCTCATTTTCTGTGAATGTTTGTTGCCCTAGTTGATATTGAAATAGGTTAGATTCTTATGATTCACTTGATGCTTGTTTTGCCTCGGATGGGAGTACTTACACATGTGGTGGCAGATTTTCTCATGATAAGCAAATTTGATTCTATCTAAGCTAGTCAATCTTTAAGCTTAGCTTGTGTAGCTCTTGGTGTTTATGCCTTGCTATCTATTGTTTATCTTTGCATGGTTGTAAGCTATTGCTTTTATACTTCATGGCTCTATGTTTATGGGTAGCAAAGTTAAATGCTTGTTTGCATAATTGTTCAAGCTCCTCAGGTTTGCATTTTCATGCTGTGCATGTTTGCTTGTTCTTTTACCTCTTTGATGAGTTCATTGCCAAAGGGGGAGAAACTATTGGGTCATGCACAAATCATGCTAATAAACTTAAAATGATCCATTTTGCACTAGATGAAATCTACCACAAGTTGAGGGGGAGCATATCATGATTTTGAGTGTTTTCTTGCACCTTTCATATTCTTTGTGTCTCAAGTCGCTTTCTTTGCCAACTCTTGGCTTTGTGATCCCTACCTTGCTAGATGGCTTGCTTTCACCTTTTCTTTGGGTTTGCCCATTTGGATGTGTTTATTCGGCTTCACATTTCAACCTATAATCTTTGTGCATTTGGTGTTGTCAATGTACTCATCAAGGGGAGATTGAGAAACCATGTGGATATGTGCCATGGTTTGCAATATTTGTGATGAGTAATTGACTTGAGCAGATTTGGTATTTGAGTTGAAATGCGGGAATCCAGGGATTGCATGGGTTTTCATATCATGGTTATGACTAATCAGAGTTGGTGGAGCAATTGGTGATGTTGCAGGAGTTGGGAAATGTGTTTGCTTGTCTCATGATGTGTAGGTCACTGGAGTCGACTTGGCTGTCAACGGCGAGAGGATCGGGCACAAGTAGGGGACTTGGGGCCGGACGATGGGGATGACGGGTGAAGTCAAGGGTGATCCACACCGTACACATGGAGAGTCAAGAAGCTGTTGGGCAGGGACTGGGAGAGACGGTTTTGCGATTGATCCTCAAAACCGTAGTGGTGATGAAGACGGCATGTTGACCAAGTCAAGGTGAATGGGATGCCGGTACAAGTGACAAGGGGGCTTGATGGACAGGGACTGGGAGAGACTTGCCGGTGGTCAGGATCGCGGGACAAGGTGACACACATCAACATCGAGAAGTTGTGCTTTGAGAAGCGTGCAAGGTGGTTTCCCGGTTTGGGCCTCAAAACCGGTGGCGGTGGTTGGTGGTGCACATGGCACCATCACGGAGCTTGCTTCTAGATGTAGCAAAGACGTGAAGCATCTGATGACATTTGGGTGAAGAGGTGAAAGATGGACGGTTATTCCCCCGGTGGTAGGTGGGTGTGTTATGTAGGTCAAGGGTAGAGTGGTCATGTGGACAATAGACCCTAGGCCTATATAAGGAGAGGTGTGGCTAGTGGGAGAGGAGCCTCTCTTTCCATTAGCCTTGTGTTAGGAACTCATTACAAAGTGCTAGGAGAGGACTTCATGTTTTAGAGGAGAGGAGAGGGTGTGTGAGAGACATCACTTGCTCTTCCAAATAGTGGGAGGAAGAGGGTGGCTTCCTAGCCTTGTAACCATGGATCTTGTAAGCACCTTTCTATGATATGAGAAGTATTTTCGTGCTCAAGATTTTCGTGCTCAAGATTTTCCTCTTCCAAACAGTGGGAGGAAGAGGGTGGCTTCCTCGCCTTGTAACCATGGATCCCGAATTTCTCCTTTTTCCTATTTTTGGAGCTATTTTCGTGGGAATTTTTGATCTCCTTTTTGAAAGAGTTTTTGGAGTGGATTTCTTGAGGAACTTGTTGCTATGATGAGCTAGAACAATCCTTCATAGGTCCATGAACAAATCAAGAGCTCTAGCACCTTCAATTTGAAGGATTTCTCAAGTTTCCCCTTTTTGGTGTTATTGGCACATGATCTAAAATTCGTGATGATTTCTTGAGCCACTTGAATTGATTTTCTAGGATTAGGGTCGTGAAATGCTGAGGATTCACTAGTCTAGAAATCGCATCATTTGGAGTTTGTTTGAATAAGTTTCGGAGAAGATTTGATAAATTCTCAAAAGTTTTTCCTGTTCTATCGGGGTCGATCGGCACTGCCGATGACCAGGACCGGCACTGCCGGTGGGTTGCAAAACCCCGCACCGGCACTGCCAATGGATTTCATCGACACTGCCGATGGGGCCAACTGGCGCTGCCGATGGTCCTGATCGGCACAACCGGTGGTGGTCCAGAAGGTATAGCTTTGTGAGGTTTCCAACTATCTCAAGTCTTTGTTGTTTCTTGGTGTTTCCACTGTGTTTGTTTGCAGTAGTTGATCACTCCTAGGACTAGTAGGAGTTGGTGTGTGTAGTCTTGTTGATCGGCTCGGAGTTTGGCTTGCGTTGTTTTGGGGATATAGGCCAAGTTCTCTTGGAGAATTTTGATTGGCTCCCATTCGCCCCCCTCATCTATAGAGTAGGTCATAAACCATTAAGTACCCTCGACATCGTGCTTTTAACCTTTGCTGCTCATTATGATCAGTAGGCAGCGTCCCCTTAGTCAAAAATTGAACGACCCGGTCGCGCCAGTCGGTCTTCGTACTGATATCATCTACCATCTCAGCAACATCAGTTGTTAAGACATTAGACCAAGGAGAACTTGTGGGGGAATCCAGGGTGTGTAAGAAGACACTGGGTGGGACAATCAACCGAGATGATCCCATCTTGGGTAACTCATCAACCGCCTGATTATTATCTCGAAGGACATGCGTGAACTTAAGTCCATCAAACTTGTCTTCTAGCTTCCTTACTTCTTGGCAATAAGAAGCCATGTTGTCGTCCACACAGTTCCAATCTTTAGTGACCTGGTTGATAACCAGAGTCGAGTCACCAAAGATGTCCAAACGTAGAATGCCGAGCAAGACAGCAATGCGTAGACCGTGTAGAAGAGCCCCATATTCCGCAGCGTTATTAGACACGTGAAACATGATCTGAATGACATATTGCAACTTCTCCCCTTGAGGCGAGATGAGCACAACTCCCGCACCTGCTCCGGGTAATCTAAGGGACCTGTGAAAGAACATCTTCCTATACTCAATATCCTACGGTGCGGGTGACATTTGAATCTCTATCCACTCAGAGATGAAATCAACCAGTGGTTGTCCTTTGATTGCCGAACGAGGCGCGAACGTAATGGTGTATTTACCGAGTTCTACTGCCCATTTAGCAATCTTTCCTTCGGCTTCCAAATTATGAAGGACTTGTCCGAGCATGAAGGTTGTTTGTACTTCGATGGGATGAGCTTCAAAATAGTGCCTCAACTTCCTCGAGGTGATCAGGAGCGCATATAGCAGTTTCAAGATCTGGTGATAACGCGTTTTGGAGGCACTAAGGACCTCACTAACAAAATACACTGGGTGTTGTACTTTTTGTACATGCCCTTCTTCCTCCCGGTCGATCGTTAAAACGATACTAACAACTTGAGTTTTGAAATGATGTAATTGAGAAGCTTTCCTGAGGGAACCCGAAAAACACACTTTTTAGGACTCAATTTCATCGAGTAACTCCATAGATTGTCGAACGTCTCTACCAGGTCAGAGAGAAGTTTTTCTACTTTTCTAGTTTTCACCATGATGTCATCAACGTATGCTTCTGCATTTCGACCGATCTGAGCTTTGAGGCAACATTGAATACCGCGTTGGTATGTCGCACCAACATTTTTTAGACCGAACATCATAGTAATATAGCAATAAGCGCCGAAGAGAGTTATAATGGAAGTCTTGATTTGATCCTCGACTTTCAGTGGGATCTGGTGATAGCTTGAATTGGCATACAGAAAGCACAAAAGCTCAGTCTCGGTTGTTCAGTCTACGAACTGATCGATACGTGGCAGAGCGAAAGGGTCTTTAGGGCAAACCTTGTTCAAATTGGTATAATCAACGCACTTCCGCCACACTTTTTTCTTCTTAGGAACATGGACTGGGTTTGCAAACCAGTCGAGATGATACACTTCCTTTATAAACTTAGCATATAATAACCTAGCTATCTCCTTCTTCATGGCATCCTTGAGGTCTTGCGCAAATCTTCTAAGTCTTTGCTTGACAGGGGTAGCCCCAGGAGGTACCCTCAGTTCATGCTCAATGTTTTCCATAGAAACTCCTAGCACGTCAGAAGGCTTCCATGCGAAGATGTCTCGGTTTTCATGGAGGAAAAGAGTGAGTGCAAGTTCCTATTTTTCATCGATGTCGGCCCCTGCATAAGTGACCTTAGCGAGGTCCTCTGGGTCGAGCACGATCTCCTTAGTAGGGACATCTTCTGTCTGCATTTTATCCTTGGCGGGCTTCTTCATGAGAATATCTGCATCGGTCTGCACCACCGCGCTAATAGCCTTCTGGATCTCTAGCCGGTCAGACAGCATCAACTGTCAGTCGGCCATCTCACAACTGTGCACATCGCAATTGAAAGAGTTTCAAAGATCCGAATGGAGGGAGATTATTCCTTTCGGGCCTGGCTTCTTGAGAGTGAGGTATGGTGTAAGGTTCATGACCATTGAGGTCACCCCAAGGTATGATGTTTTGGTGATGAATGATAAACATGAAATGTGACTAATGTCTACATGAGTGTTGTCCGTGTAGGAAACCTTTCTACTCTATGATGATTGTTAATAGCTGCATTGGCGATTGATGACAATGACCACAAGCATGGAGGCTTGATGAGCTTGATGGCGTCCAAAGGTTGATGAAGATAGATCAAGGCTAAGGACAAGCTACAGAGCAAGTGTTTGGTACACTTGCCTAGATGTTAGGGCTTTGAGTCCATAGGAAAAACCGGACTATCAAGGGGGTCTAGGTCATTCTCCTAGGTCATGTCTAGTCGGTGATGTGCAAGGTTGCTCGATGAAATCACAGGAACAAGTTGATAGTGGAGAAGCCAAGGAGCCGTTCAGAGAAGCCGAGAAACAAAGTCAAGCGAGGACGAGGAGTTTTAGCTTTGGATTGAAGTGACCGAACAGGGGGGGTCAATGGTGACCGGACTGTACGGTCACTCCGAGGTTTTTTCTGGAGGCTACAATAGGCAGCGAGGAAACTGCCAAGTCTGGAATGCTCTAGTGATCGGACGGTCCGGTCTACTAACCGAATGGTCCGGTCATTAGAGATCGACTTGGGCAGCAAGGAAGCCAGCACTGAAAATGTTTCTGGACTGGAGAGAGAAATGGACTGGATGGTCCAGTCAGCTGACAATATGGTCCGGTCAGCAGAAGATTCAGCAGGGGTTAGAGCCATTGGAGCTCAGTGTTGCAGTGACCGGACAGTCCGGTCAGGCAGTCACGGGACAGTCCTGTCAGTAGGCCCAAAAGCTGATTTTATGGAGCAACTGCTAGTTTGAGGTTGGGAGCCTATATAACTTCGTTGTTGGGGTCTTTGTGACCTCTCTTGGCGAGTGGAATACCTAAGAGCATTTGGTAAGATCCAAGAGGAAAAGGAGAGAATCACTAGGAGAGGATATTGGTTATCTTGAGAGTGCTTGTGAGAGTAACAAGGAGCGATCTTGCACATCTAAGGCTAGGGTATCCTTCAGGGTGTGATCTAGGTTGTTACTCTTGGTCTATGGTGAGATCTAGACCGGTTAGTTGTCAGTGATCGAGCCTATCATGATTGGTTGTGAAGGCCGTCACAGGTTTGTACACGGTTTGAGCACGCCGGTGAAAGGGGCATCAATAGTGAGCGCCCGTGTCGGCTCGGGGAGTCCAGCAAGTTCTCAAGGGAGGCGAGCTTGTGCTTTGGTAGCAGCGGTGACGCACACCGTGTCTTCACTTGGGGAGTGATTACGGGCTCGTGGGCGAGAACTCCACTTGGTGGTGGGAGGGACCAGAACTTCGGCGAGAGTGGTCCAATGAGGAGTAGGGGAAGGCGCCATCCTTCCGAGACCTCGGGAAAAAATCATGAGCCATCTCTTACTCTACTCCTTACTTTGATGCATTACTTTCCGCATTTACATACCGTGATATTCATACTTGTGTGTTTGTCTTGTATAAGTTGGTTACCTTGTAGGCTTGCATGAATAGGCTTCCTCATTTGCTAGTTGTGCTTAGCTTCCATTTGACCACTAGCATGTGTAGGAGTTGCATTGGCTTGATTTCTTACCCTTGTATGTGTCGTGCTACTCATGCTTGTTTTCTCTAGTTCTCTATCTTGTAGCTTTGCATGAGTAGGCTCTTTTGCTAGCTTGTTTAGTCCTTCCGTGTTGCTTTGTTACTAGCTTGCATAGGAGTTGCCTTGCCTTGAGTGATTCACTAGTATGCTTAGGTTGTTGTTCCCTTCTTAGGGCTTTTATCTTATTAGTGTAATCACCACTAGAATTGTCACAAGAGTTGATTGAGTGGTCAGTTTTGGAAATTGTCGAATTTGGTACATAGTGCGACTTCCTGATTCATCCCTCCCCCCCCCCCCCCTCTCAGTCACTCAGTCCCTTCAAGTGGTATCAAAGCCAAGTGCTTATCATAAGGATTAACCGCCTTGAGTAGTGACCGTATTGAGTTGGGATGTCATCCCATTCAGGGATGGGTCATGGCCCATGGTATGACACCCCAGTGTCACTACACTCTTTTGATCACATAAATTGCACCTAGCTCTGGTTCATCAAGTCATAATTCAATTTTGGTTGCATTTCAAGTATGGTTAGAATGTGAAGCAACATTAACTTTTTCCATACAACTTGGTGCTATCAAATATATATGTGATAATATATGTCATAGGAACATTTTAGGAATTTTCTTAGAACTTTATTCAAAGAGGAAACACCCTAATTAATTCTTAGACGTTTGAATTTTATACATAATCAAATTTTTGGCAAATTGAAATCAATTGATTTTGAATCTAGACACCTGTCACATTGCTATCTACACATTTCAAACTTTATGTACAATTTTTCCCAAGTCAATTTGGTGTTTGGATCTATTTTAAATCAATTGTTGAAGTAGTGGCCGAAATAATTCTGGAAAAGAAAAAAAAACGGTCAGTGGGACTCAGCCGTCAGTCTCTCTCTTCTCTCCTCTTTCTCTTTCTCGCTGGCACCCAATGCCATGCACACCGACACGAAGCCGCCCGCGTGTCGCCGCCCTTCTGCCACGCCCAGGGATCAAAACCCGGCCTCAAAAACCCGTCGCCAGACCCTCCTCGGCATTTTTGACTCCTCCCCTCGGCGTCTCCGCTCTCTTCTCTCTTGCTCTTCCTCGTTTTTCTTCTGTGCACCTCCGCCATTGCCGCTAGCCTTTGGAGCTTCACTCAAGGTCGAACGAGTCCACCAAAGCTCGAGCATAAGATCAAGATGGAACCGTCGCGAGCTGAACAAAACTCCAGAACAACTCCCACTTAAATCCATTTCCTGGTTATTGAGAATTTTGAGGAATTCCTGAACTCCGTGTTCATGGCTACCGAGCCATGAATTCGTGAAATTCTTCGCCTCCCGTAAGTTCGGAGTTTCCAATCCTTTTCTCATAGCTGCGCACATCCTGGATGCTCGTCTCTGACATGATCCTTCCTATGTTTTTGTCTTGAGGTCGTCGGATTTCCACTTTTCCCCTTCCGCCGCTGTCAGACACCATGGGAGCTCCACGGTGACAGCTTCATCCGTCTCTTCTCCGTCGCCTCGGTGACTCCGTCGAGCTTCGCCGGAGTCCACTCGTGCTTCCCGACCCCTTCGCTTGAACCCTCGGCCTCCCCATCGAGCCTCCGTCGTCGCCGGCCACCTCTGCTCCATCACCGCCCGACGTCAGGCCGCCGTGGTGAGTCTCTTTTCTCGCGAACCCTGCCAACGTGTTCGCCTGGGTGTGCTCTACGCTCGGGTGAGCATAAATCCCAGCTTTGGTGAGCACATCGCCCGCCGATGAGCTCGAAACCTGCTCCGGCAGCCGCGCCACCACACGCCTGAGATTCAAATTAATCAATGGCAGTTTTGTAAATAAATCAAACTTTGAAATAAAAATCCAGAAAAACTGTTAAACTTGAAAAATCCATATCTGGAGATTTAGAACTCCTAAAAATTCAAAATAAATTTTGTTGGATTCCTTGTGATAAGTACTATGCATTGAACATGTTACTTTGCATGTTTTATATGAAAAGTTTTGATGTATTAATTAATTAGGGTAAAGCTTAATAAATTCATATGCTTAGTTGTAGATATGATTAAATAGCAAATGAAATTGATTTAAGTTTTTCATGATATACTCTATCCAGAATATATTTATTTGACCCTAGTTTCTGGACATAAAAATTAAATATGATTTCATCTTTAACATGCTTAGAAATGCATTAGAATAATTCTTGCAAACTTTTAGAGTTTATGCTTGTGCAGAAAAATTATGCTTGCCATATTGCATCGCCATGAATTTTTGTAGGATTTTATCTGCTGTTCATATTTCACTAGAATTTTTTTAGTCTTAAATCTTGCTAAATGTATTATTAAATTAATTGCTCATTATATATTAGTGAAACTTGGCAAATTTGTTGATCATACATATATCAATCACCTGTAGATCACTCATGTCTAGTAGCATAATTTTTATTTTACTAAATAAATTATTTGCATTTCATGTCTAAATAACCATATGTAAATGCAATAGGAAACTTTATTTGTAAAGTTCAATTATTAGAGTTGCTAGCTCTGAAGCATATGACTTCGAGAACAATGTTGAGGAACAAATTTTAATTGATATGTTCATCCAACCTATGCATCACATTTTGTTGCATTATTTATGCATTCACCTATGTTGACATATCGATATTGTTATAGGGAACGTTGACGTGCCAGGGGATAATATTCAGAAGGTATCCTTGGACATTCTTATGGAGAATGTTGCAAACTTTTGGGTACACTAAGCCATCTGCATATGTTGGTAGGGAATATATAGATTTGCCTGGGGGTACTTGCACTGTGCATGTTTGCATTCCCCCTAAGCTTAATTTTCCTTATCATGATGGCTGGTCTGTGACAGTGGAGGGAGCCCATTTACTTGGGACTTGGGAGATGGCTGCTTTAAAAGCTATCACCACATTCTGTGAGAACAACACCAGAGTTGCTAGAACGGTGTATTCTCTTTTGCCTGTGACGGACCCGGCTAATAACCACTTATGGCACCTCTATATGTCTCTTGTTCAGGACATGTCAGCCGCTACTTATACTCCTTTTGTGGTGGTGCCTTGTCACTATGCCATCGAGCTTTACGCTGGCTGGCAGCGTCGTGAGTCAGAGGTGCAACTTCAGGTAGAGGGACTGCAATTTGCTGTGAAGCTTGAGCGAGAACATATTGAGGAGGAGCTCCAGATTAATGCTACTTAGGCTGCATGTATCACTGAACATGAGCAGCAGGTAGTTGCTAGAGAAGAGCAGCTAGCTGAGGTTCAGGAACAGCTAGGACTCGCCCAAGAGGCAAATCATGACTTGCAAATAGATTTGGAGGATGCTCAACAGGATATTGAGGAGTTACACCATCTAGGTGTACAGCATCAGCTACAGCATCACCCTCAGATTATCCCTCCAGATGAGCTGATTTTGGGTAACCTTGCTGCAGACTCTACTACTCTTCCTCCCGCTATGGATGAGGACGATGACACTGATGTTGTTAACAGCACTCTCACTCTTTAGATGAGAACTAGATGGTTTTATGAGCTATACTAGTATCGATGTAAAAATGTGTATATCTTGTAGTAATCATGTAGTGTTGTTTGTAATCATCCTTGTATCATATCATGAAGTGTGGTCAATGTATGATATCTAGTCTAACTTTGTAATACTACAACCATGAATTTCCTTTTGAGAGCTGAATGAAAAATGGTTGTGGTTGTTCTAACTCTTGGGTCAGTTCTAAAATTTTATTCTTGCTCATGTCAAGTTATGATTTGATCATTCATTTATGTATTCAAGATGAATTAATGTATGATCTGAAATTTCAGAATGGTTACCACCTGCCGTGGTGAGCCGGAGAGCTCACAACAAGGAGCTCAAAATGATGATCTCCCACCTCCACCACCAAATCCATGGGCTCAAGTTTTATCCATGATGTTTGAATCAAGGCAGGAAGATACTGAGCTACTCAGGCAAATAGCTCAACTCCTGAACCGTAATGGCGGGTGCCGTGATGAGCAACCACGGCAAAGCACTTATCAAGACTTCTTGTCCACTCATCCCCCAACCTTTGAGCATGCTAGAGAGCCACTAGATGCGGATAATTTTATTCGCATCATCAAATCTAAGTTCGGGCTGCTACAGTGCACAAATGCCCAGAAGCCGTTGCTGCACAACAACTTCTGGGGTCATCAAATGTATGGTGGGCAAATTATATGGCCTCACTTCTAGAAGGTCATATTGTGCTATGGGACGAGTTCAAAGATGCATTCCGTTCCCATTTTATACCTGCTGGAATTATGGAGAGAAAGCTCCAGGAGTTCCTAGACTTAAAACAAGGAGGGAGGACTGTGCTAGAGTACTCTCAGAAATTTAATCATCTAGCACAGTATGCCCCTCAGTATGTGGATTCTGAAACTAAGAAGCGTGCTGCATTCCGACGTGGTATGAATCCCGCACTAAAGGAAAAATTGACTTGGCAGACGACGGGAACTTTTAATGATCTAGTCAATGCTGTCATCATCCAAGAAGATGCTTACCGCGAAGTGCAGAATGATGAGCGTAAAAGGAAGGCTCCACCCACTGGCAATACTGCTGCACCACCGCCCAAACATTGTTTGGTGTATACTTCTCCAACCGGGCAACGATATCGGGCAGCACCGCAGCAACAGCCCCAAGTGTCGCGTGCACCCTCACAGCAACAAAATCAGAATGCACGCAATGCACCAACAGCGGGACAGTACAACCTTTATCCCTGTTACAATTGTGGCTGTGTCGGTCATTTCTCGAAGGAATGTACTTATCCCCGCAGTGAAGCTGGAAAACAAGCTCGTGATCATGCTGCAAATCAGCAGCGTGGGCAAGGAAATAAATCTGGACATATCAACTACACTAATCTTGATGACATTCCTTAGGGCGATCCGGTACTTGCGGGTACGTTCTCGCTTAACGATTCACATGTCATCATATTATTTGATTCTGGTGCCTCGCATAATTTTGTTAGTAAATAATGTGTGCAAAGGCTAAAATTATCCACATATGCTACAAATACATCATATACTATGAAATCTCTGGGTGGACAAATTTGTGCCAACAGAATTCTGTCCAAAGCACCTATTACCCTAAACCGAAAGGTCTATTATGCTGATTTTATTATGCTAGACCAGCAAGGCATAGATATAATTCTTGGTATGCAATGGATCACATATCATAAGGTCTTATTAGATATTGCACCTCGTATTATCCACATAAATTCTCCAGTTCATGGCATTGACTCAATTCCTTTGCATCTATCTCTGGTCACTGCCATTATTGTCCATCATCTTGAGGAAAAATCTGTGGAGAAGATTCCAATTGTTTGTGAGTTCCCAGATGTTTTTCCAGATGATCTTCCTGGTCTACCACCTGACCGTGAGGTTGAATTCAGAATTGATTTACATCCAGGGACTTCTCCAATTTCTCAACAACCATATAAAATGGCAAAGAATGAATTGGGAGAACTCAAGAAACAAATTAAAGAGTTGCTGGACAAAGGCTATATACGCCCAAGTTCATCACCGTGGGGCTGTCCGGCAATGTTTGTAAAGGAGAAAGATAATAGCCTACGATTAGTGGTTGATTATAGACCATTAAATGAAGTCACCATAAAAAATAAATATCCCTTGCTCAGGATTGATATTTTATTCGATCAATTGATTGGTGCCAAAGTCTTTTCAAAGATTGATCTTCGATCAGGCTACCATCAAATAAAAATCAGAAAAGAGGATATTCCTAAGACCGCATTCTCCACGAGATACGGACTTTATGAATATTTGGTTATGTCATTTGGATTGACCAACGCTCCAGCATACTTTATGTACTTGATGAATTTAGTATTTATGCCGGAGTTAGACAAGTTTGTGGTGATCTTCGTTGATGATATTCTTATTTACTCCAAATCTGAAGAGGAACATGCGGAACATCTTCGCATCGTGCTTCAACGCTTGCGAGATCATAAGTTGTATGCTAAGTTTAGCAAATGTGAATTTTGGTTGACACAAGTACCATTTCTTGGTCATGTGGTTTCAGCCGAGGGCATCTCTGTTGACCCAGGAAAAGTACAAGATGTGTTAAATTGGAAACCTCCTCGAACCGTCACTCAAGTCCGTAGTTTTCTCGGATTAGCTGAATATTATCGATGGTTTATTCCAAATTTCTCTCAAGTTGCTAAACCTATTACTAAGCTACTGCAAAACAATGTGACTTTTGCATGGACTCCACAATGTGAAGAAACTTTTCAAAACTTGAAGAAATTACTTACCACTGCACTCGTTCTAGCTCAACCTGATATCACTAAATCCTTTGATGTTTATTGTGGTGCTCCTGGAACGGGATTGGGTTGTGTTTTAATGCAAGGAGGTCATGTGATTGCTTATGCATCTCGGCAATTACGCAAATATGAAAGGCATTATCCAACTCATGACTTGGAATTAGCAACAGTGGTTCTTGCACTAAAGATTTGGCGACATTATTTGTTGGGAAATTTAGTGCCTATCTATACCGATCACAAGAGCCTCAAATATATATTCACTCAATCAGACCTGAATATGCGTCAGTGCAGATGGCTTGAATTAATTAAGGATTATGACTTGGAGATTCATTATCATCCCGGTAAGGCCAATGTAGTAGCCGATGCTTTAAGCCCAAAGGAACATTGCAACAATCTGAATTTATTGACTTGGGACAGCAGCAAGGACATTTCCTCTACTGAACCAAGTGTCCATATTTTAGCTGTGGTTGCTATACATAATTTAGCAATACATTCTACCATCAGAGATGAAGTAATTGTTGCTCAGAAAAATGATAAAGGCATGGCACACATCAGGAAAAATATCAAGGATGGAAAAGCTACGTGTTTCCGCCAAGATGATAATGGTGTACAATGGTTTAACCATCGTCTTGTGGTTCCGAAAAATTTTGATTTGCGCTGCAAGATTTTAGATGAAGCCCATCAGTCCAAGTACTCTGTTCATCCCGGTAGCAACAAAATGTATCAAGGATTGAAAGAAAATTTTTGGTGGACACGGATGAATGGGAAGTTGCCCGTTATGTCGCTGAATGTGATACATGTCAACGTATCAAGGCTGATCACTTGAAGAAAGCGGGTTTATTACAGCCACTAAGCATTCCAGCTTGGAAATGGGATGACATTAGTATGGATTTCATTGTGGGTTTACCAATGACTTCCCAAAAACATGACTCCATATGGGTTGTGGTTGATCGACTTACCAAGTCCGCTCATTTTATACCGGTAAATAATTGTTATTCAGTACGTCAATATGCTGAAATATACATCTCTCAAATTTTATGCTTACATGGAGTTCCAAGGACGATCATTTCAGATTGAGGTACTCAATTTGTAGCAAGATTTTGGGAGCAAATTCATGCATCTCTGGGTACTCATTTAATCCGAGGCTCTGCATATAACCCTACCACTGATGGACAAATTGAGCGTGTTAACCAAATTTTGGAAGACATGCTTAGAGCTTGTGTTTTGACACATGGTGGTAATTGGGATGATCATTACCTCTCTTGGAATTTTCTTATAACAACAGTTATCAATAGAGTGTAGGCATGACACCATTTGAAGCATTATATGGCCGTAGTTGTAGAACTCCTTTAAACTGGTCAGAATCTAGAGAAAGGATTAACTTCAGACCTGATCTTGTGCAACAAGCTAAAGAAAAGGTTCAGATTATTCAGGCTAATCTAAAGGCTACGAAGCAACGATAGAAGTATCACCTATGAAGGGGATTCAACGGTTATATTGGTGCATTTCAAGTAATGGAACGATGTGGAAATGTGGCATACAAGTTAAGGTTGTCTGAAAATCTTTCCGGTGTGCATGATACATTCCATGTGTCTCAATTGAAGAAATGCCTTAAGCCACCCTTAGATGTTATCTTGGATGATTATGAACATCTACAATCTGATTTGACTTATTCTGAGTATCCCATAAAAATATTGGATGAAAAAGATCGAGTTACTCAAAAAAGAACAATCAAGTTTTATAAAGTTCAATGGAATAATCATTCCAAAGATGAAGCAACTTGGGAATCTGCAGAGTTCCTAAATACCCATTATCCGGAATTTTTGCATCAACTCTCAGGTAACAACTTTTGTATTTTACTACCTCTAGTTCGCTTTAAATCTTGGGATGAGATTTTTTTAAGGAGGGAGGGCTATGACACCCTAGTGTCACTAGACTCTTTTGATCACATAAATTGCACCTAGTTCTGATTCATCAAGTCATAATTCAATTTTGGCTACATTTCAAATTTATTTGAATTTGAATTTAAACCAAAGTATGGTTAGGTTGTGAAGCAACATCAACTTTTTCCATACAACTGGGTGCTATCAAAATTATATGTGATAATATATGTCATAGGAAAATTTTAGGAATTTTCTCAGAATTTTATTCAAAGAGGAAATACCCTAATTAATTCTTAGAAGTTTGAATTTTATTCATAATCAAATTTTTGGCAAATTCAAATCAATTGATTTTGAATTTGGACACCTATCACATTGTGATCTACACATTTCAAACTTTCTGTACAATTTTTCCCAAGTCAATTTGGAGTTTGGAACTATTTTAAATCAATTGTTGAACTAGTGGCCAATAATTCTGGAAAAGAAAAAAAACCGGTCAATGGGACCCAGCCATCAGTCTCTCTCTTCTCTCCTCTTTCTCTTTCTCGCTGGCACCCAACGCCATGCACACCGACACGAAGCCGCCAGCGTGTCGCCGCCCTTCTGCCACGCCCAGGGATCAAAACCCGGCCTTGAAACCCGTCGCCAGACCCTCCTCGGCATTTCCGACTCCTCCCCTCGGCGTCTCTGCTCTCTTCTCTCTTGCTCTGCCTCGTTTTTCTTCTCTGCACCTCCGCCATTGCCGCCAGCCTCTGGAGCTTCGCTCAAGGTCGAACCAGTCCACCAAAGCTTGAGCATAAGATCAAGATGGAACCGTCGTGAGCTGAACAAAACTCCAGAACAACTCCCACATCAATCCATTTCCTGGTTATCGAGAATTTTGAGGAATTCGTGAACTCCCTATTCATGGCGATCGAGCCATGAATTCATGAAATTCTTCACCTCCAATAAGTTCGGAGTTTCCAATCCTTTCTCATAGCTGCGCACATGCTGGACGCTCGTCTCTGACATGATCCTTCCTTTGTTTTTGTCTTGAGGTCGTCGGATTTCCACTTTTCCCCTTCCACCGCCGTCGGCCACCATGGGAGCTCCACGGCAACAGCTTCATCCGGCTCTTCTCCATCGCTGTCTGTGTCGACCTAGGACCCGTCCATTGTCGGCCCTGCTGAGCAAGTATTGAATAGTACCGAATGCATGCTAGTATATGGGATCTAGTAAACTGATGTAGCATTGTCATTTGCATGTTGGACGATACCCAAACGCTTGGTCATGTGATCTGGTAGGAGTGGACAGATTCCTGACATTACCGTGGAATGGCTGCCCACTCGGGCCTTTGGACCCGGACTGACTTGTATGATGTCTTTGCAAAAAGTTGTCATACATGTTCTTAAATGATGCATATGCCGTGTAATTCGGGTTTTCCTAGCTGGTGTAAAATGATTGCAATCGCTGTCCCTCGTAGTAATGAGTACTGCTTGTTCACTGAGTCACACCATAGCTTAAGAACCTCACTAATAACAATCAATGGAATGTTTGAATGAAGAATATGGTGTTTTAGTGAATCTGAACTGAAGTTCTTTTGTACTTAATTAAAATTTCAGATTGCTTGTTGTACTTATTTATTTCACATGCAAGTTACCTTACACTATTATGGTTATTAGAATGTTCACTAAATTTACTTTTATCCATCTCTGAGCCTATGCATGTCTACATTTTAAATACTTGTCGGGTAAGACTTGTTGAGCTTAGTAGCTCAGGCTTTGCCATGTTGTTGTTTTCTTTATTTTAGGTAATAACACTGATGCATATGATCTACCTATGGGTGTTCTTCCTTGGGATATGTCTATCCCCGAGGGATGGTCTGCCCATTGGGAGACTGAGTAGCCGCTGCTGTTGTGTCATGCTAAGTGATAATCCATATGGGCTCGGATTTATCACACTTGCTATTATCGTCGAGTTGTAAATTATAGACGTTTAATCATGTTATCTTCCGCTGCTTTTAAAACTGAACTTTGTAATATTTCCGCTGCACTTAAGTACTTAACTCTGATGTATAATAAATAACACTCTCTTTACGTAATTTGAACTTGGTCAGTTGTTGTATTATCTTGTGTCTGCTTAATCAGCACCTCGGGAACTTCGGTCCGAGGGGGTTGTGACACATGGAAGGATCACTTTAAAAGCTACCTAAATGCCATGATCTCGGATGAGTTGATGGATACTCTTGTGGACTTCGCCAATACCTTCATCGATAATCATGTGTATGATGATTGTGTGGATATGCCTAGCTCTAGTGAGTGCCTAGATTCTTCTAGTGTTGACTTGATAGGTTGCTCTACGAGTATGCCTAATGTGATTATTGATAATGATGTGTCTCTTGATCTTGCTTGCTCCTCTAGCATGACTAGTATTGATGATGATTGTGAGCCCTTGGTTGGTCTTCCTAGTAGTTCTCTTGTTGAGGAGTTCTTTGCTTTTCATGCTAATGACAATGAGGACTTACTTGACTCTCTTATTCACTTGCGAGGTATTGTGGGCAAGATTGTAGAAACTTCTTTTGAGCTCCCCAAGATTGTGATTGTTGAGAAGATCCTCTCCTTGCTACCTAGTAGCAAGCTCTTTTACATCACCATTGACCTTCTCATGGAGAAGAGTCTCTCTGTCGAGGACATGATCGAGCTGCTCTTCAAGGATGTGGAGATCACCGCGAGCATGGCGGGGAAGAAGTCATCCAAGGCAAACAATGGAGCATATTCAAGCAAAGGGAAAGAAGTAGCTTCAAGCTCAAACTTCTTTGATCCCTCTACAAGATTGCCTTGCAATAGCTTCTACAACCCTTTCGGAGCAAGACGCTCACAAAGTTCATCATCAAGCACTTCGTCAAGCTCTACCTCAAGTGCCGTTCCAAGCTCTACTCCATGCACTTTGAGTGGACCAAGCATTGGTGTAGGGGGAGCGCCAACAACAATGCTCACTCGATCATTTGAGATGATCAATCTCACCACCACGGCTCCAGCGCCTCCACCTCCTTAACCTCCTCCACCACAAGATCACCTTTGGCATCTTCGTCGAGCACACCAACAGGATCTCTTCTTTGAACTTGGTGAATTTGTGAGAAATCTGAATGCTGACCTTTGTGAGAATCTCTTGACCATTTATGATCTTATGTGTAGGATAAACTCCTTCAGAGGTCTTCGGAGGTGTAATCTTCATGACCATTGATGATTGGATCCCCGTGGTATGGATGTTTTGGTGATAGATGACAAATATGAAATTGTGGGCTAACATCTACACGAGTGTTGTCTATATAGGAATCATCTCTTAACTCTATTACAAATCATGTGGATGATGGTGTCCTTGGCGATTGATGACAATGACCGCAAGCATGGAGGCTTGTGAACTCGATGGAGTCCAAGGGTTGATGGAGATGGATCAAAGCGGAAAACAAGCTATGGTGCAAGTGGTTGAAACACTTGAGTAGTTGTTAGGGCTTTGAGTCCATAGGAAAAACCGGACTATCAAGGGGGTCTAGGTCATTCTCTTAGGTCATGTCTAGTCAGTGATGTGCAAGGTTGCTCGGTGAAATCACAGGCACTAGGTGATAGTGGAGAAGCCAAGGAGTTGTTCGGAGAAGCCGGGAAACCAAGTCAAGCGAGGATGACAAGTTTTAGCTTCTGGACATAGAGACCGGACAGAAGGGCCAGTGGAGACTAGACTGTATGGTCACTATGGGAGTTTTCCAGGACTTAGCGCAAGGAGCTAGATGTCTGCCAGCAGGAGACTCCGTACAGACCGGACAGTCCGATCAGTAGGAGTGCGAGAGGAGCAGTCATAGCGTAGCGGCAGAATGTTTCTGGACTGGAGAGAGAAATGGACCGGACTATTCGGTCAGGTGACCGGACTGTCCCGTCAATCGGAGTTTCAGCAAGGGCAGATCCAATTGTGCATCGAGTTGCACTGACCAGACTATCCGGTCAGGCAGTGACCGGACTATCCGGTCAGTGTGCGCAGGAAGCTGATTTCATGGAGCAACAACTAGTTTGAGGTTGGGAGTCTATATAACTTCATTGCTGGGGTCTTGGAGGCCACTCTTGGCCAATGGAATACCTAAGAGCATTTGGTAAGATCCAAGAGTAAAAGAGGAGAGAACTAAGAGCATTTGGTTAGGTGACTGAACTGTCCAGTAAGTTGGAGTTCGAGCAGGGATAGAGCCAGTTGTGCATTGAGATGCACTGACCGGACTGTCCGATCAGGCAGTGATCGGACTGTCCGGTCAGTGTGCCCAGGCAGCTGATTTCGTGGAGCAACAACTAATTTGAGGTTGGGAGCCTATATAACTTCGTTGCTGGGGTCGACCACTCCTGGCCAGTGGAATACCTGAGAGCATTTGGTAAGGTCGAAGAGGAAAAGAGGAGAGCACTAGGAGGAGATATTGCATATCTTGAGAGTGCTAGAAAAGAGTAGCTTGAGCATCTTGCACATCTAAGGCTAGGGTGTCCTTGAGGGTGTGATCTGGATTGTTACTCTTGGTCTATGGTCAGACCTAGACCGGTTAGGCATCGGTGATTGAGCCTATCATGATCAGTTATGAAGGCCGTCACACGTTTGTACATGGTTTGAGCCCGCCGTTGGAAGGGACATTGCTAGTGAGCGCCCGTGCCAGCTCGAAGAGTCCGGCAAGTTCTCGAGGGAGGCGAGCTTGTGCTTTGTGCAGCAGTGACGCACACCGTATCTTCACTCGTGGAGTGATTGCGGGCTCGTGGGCAAGAACTCCACTTGGTGGCGGGAGGGACCGGGACTCTGGCGGGAGTGGTCCAATGAGGGTTAGGGGAAAGCGCCATCCTTCTGAGACCTCGGGAAAAAATCATGAGCATTCCTTGACCCTCTCTTTACTATTCCGCATTTGTGTGCTCTGGTGAGTAGGGTGACTTATGGCTTGCATAGGCTAGTATGATTAGCTTTCGCATTTTATCTTATCATGAACACTAGCATGTGTAGGGTCTTGGCCTACTAGACTTGTTTGGCTTTCCTTATCTTGTTAAACTTAAGTAGCGAAATTGAAGTATTTGGAGTTGTGAGCGGCTTACCGATTCACCCCCACTCTTGGTATGCCTTCGGTCTTTACAAGTGGTATCCGAGCCAAGTACTCATCTTTGAGGCTTCACCGCCTTGAGTAAGGATGCTGGGACTGGCGGGGAGTGTTCCCATTTTCAATGGTGAGGACTATGCTTATTGGAAGGCTCGCATGCAAGCCTACCTTCAATCCCTTGATCCAGAGATATGGTCGGTCACTCACCAGTCCGATGCGAATGTGAACCTACTTGAGCCTGACTACATTAAGTGTAATGCTAAGGCCAAGAATGCTTTGTTTGCTTGCATTTCTAAGGATGTTTTTGCTCAGCTAGATGCTATTACTACAACACATGGTATCTGGACTGAGATTTAGGGGCTCTATGAGGGCACCAGTGATGTCAAAGAGGAAAGATACTATATGCTAAAGAACGAGTATGATCACTTCACCAGATTGCCGCATGAGAGAGCTAACACTATTTATTCTCATTTTCATGTACATGTGGAGGAGATCAATGCTCTTGGGGATGATTTTAATATGAAGCCCGCCGAGGTGATAAGAAGATTCTTGAGGCTATTCAAAGACCCCAAGTATGAGTCCATCATCACCTTCATCTTGCAAGGTGACCTCAAGACCAAGACCATGAAGGAAGTGGTTGGCAAGATCACCGCCTTCGAGAGCTACCAATTGGGGTTGGATGATACTCAACCATCCAATCTTGCTCTACCGGCTGACAAGAAGGAATCTAGCAAGAGCAAGAAAACAAGAAGAAGGCAGTCATTGAGGATGATGATGAAGAAGATGATGATGAGGGTGACTTGACCAAAGACTTGGCTCTTCTCATGAGGAAGATGAAGAACTTCAAGAACAAGTTTGCCTCCAAGTCAAGAGGCAAGTGCTTCAATTGTGGCTCAAAGAATCACTTTGTCCGAGAGTGCCTAAAGCCCAAGAAAGAAGCATTCAAGTCACAAGACTCAAGTGAAGAAGAAGAAGAAGACCCCAAGGCCAAGCACAAGAAGAAGTGGTTCTTCAACAAGGAAAAGAGCAAAGGCAAAGGCAAAGCTCAAGACTACAAGAGGAAGTCTTCTCGCAAGGCCCATGTTGGAGAGTGGACAAGTGACAACTCATGTGATGAGTCCTCCTCCTCGAGTGATGAAGAAGTGTCCGGTCTAGCCATGATCACGACCACACCTACACGATCTCTTCCTCCACCTCCCACGTGTCTCATGGCCACGAGCCAACTTGGGGAGAGTGAGGATGAGAGCATCGACGATAGTGACGACGAGGAGCTCTCATGTGCCGAGCTTTGGAGCATGCTAGAGCAAGCCCGCGACATTGCCATCAAGAAATCCAAAATGTTGGATGTGGTAAGAAAAGAGTGCAAGTTGGCTAAGGACCGTGTTGGTGAGCTTGAGAGTGAGCTCAAGGACCTTGTCACATCTCATGAGGCCCTAAACAATAGTTATGACAAACTCAAGGGTGATCATGTAGAGCTTCATGAGAAGTACAAGGCCCTTGAGATCACTTATGAGGCCATCAATGTTGAGAACCTTGCCTCTCCCTCCTCTAGTTCATCTAAGAATGATGCTTCTACTATGTGTGATGAACTAACCACCTCGGTTGAGGTTTCTTCTCTTGAGCCACTTGTTTTGAAGGAATATCACAAGCTCAAGGAAGAGAGGAAGATGGTGATGGACGGCTTTGAGAGGCTCACACGAGGTAGAGCCATCCACAAGGAGATCCTTGGGAGGAACCTTGTGAACAATGTCTCCCACCGTGGACTTGGCTCATATCCCGCCGCCATCGACATCATAGGGACGAGTGATTCCATCCCCGCATCGATCAAACCCCTTCTCGTTGATGAATACAATTGCAAGAGGTGTTGCAAGGATGGCCACACCACCAAGGATTGTCCCATGGATGGCAAGGTGAAAGCTAAGGCTTTGGGACCACCAAACAAGAAGAGGAAGGTCAAGAGCATATGGGTACCTAAGTGCATTGTTGATCTTCAGAGATCGGCTACGTACAAGTGGGTGCCCAAGAACATGACCTAGATGGTGGTGATGGTGGACCGAGTGCTTTCATGAAGATCATGTAAAGTCCACCACAAGTGACATGGACCTCAACGACCTATCTACTCATAAGGGAGGTAACCGTGTTAGTTCTTGGTAATTGTTGTGTGTTTTTCTTTCTCTTGCATTGCATGGTAATTAGGACTCCCTTATGACTAGTATGCTTTGCATCCATGCATGTGTAAATAACTAAAAGAAAAATTACATAAAAAATTAGTCAATGTCTAACCCATCCAAGATAGCTATAAGCAAGTGGGAGTGCTTAAGATGGTGGTTTGACTTCTCTCAAGGCAAGGGCATGGCTTATAGTGACTAAGCTTGGGAGGGGTTCAAACTTGACATTGTTAGGTTTCCTTTGTGTCTTGTTCTTAATATTGCTTGCATTCACATGGCATGTTTACTTTCATTGCATATGTAAATTTCTTGTTACATGCATCATATAGGAAACACAAAGGAAGCTTGTCACCTTTGGAGATATTTGTGCCTCATGCTCTATATGAGATTACATCTTCGTAAGTGTGACCAAAGGAAAGGATTGTGCTTCATACCCATTGAGCAAGCTCTTATGAACTCCGAGGTTAAACCTACTCGTGTGGTTCATGGACTAAGGCTCATACATACCCTTTGGTTCTTATTTGCTCGATCTTTCATTTGGCATTTGCAAAAACTATAAGGCCATAGAGTGCCACTATTTGAAAAATGAGTGTTTGAGAGTACCCTCTATATTGCAAGTGCGGTGTTCTTTCGTGTGTTTAGCGAGGGCACTTGGAAAATGGAGAAAGTCCTTGACTCAGCAAATTTTGGAAGTGACCATATGGTCCGGTCTTTAGACTATACAATCAGGTCAGTGGCACTGGAAACAGTGCCTAGGGGGAGTTTGGTTGTAGAGACCGGACGGAATGGTCCTAGAGACCGGACAGTCCGATCTACAGTGGCCAGCAGACCCCGACCTGACCGGGTAGTCCGTTGTAGAGACCGAACAGTCCGGTCAGTTCAGTTAATCACGCGAAGCGAATCCCGTTCTGAATTGTTGATTTGATTCTTGATAAATCTTGGCCGTCGACGATGTTTTGACTTAGGTCAAAATCGTAAGAGACCTTTTGGCCCCTTTCTTGTTCCAATCGACCGCTGAGAGCTCGCACAGTTCATCGCCACTGCGCCACTCGACTCCGTTGTCGCCGAGCCACTCGCGCCTCCTCACCGCCAACGAACTGGGCCACCAGCCGCGCCGCTCCCGTGTTGCACCTGCTCACCCCCGCTCTTCCACGTGCTCGCGCTGCCCCTCGCCCCGCACCGCCTCGCACAGAGCCACCGTGAGTTGGCGCCTCTCCACTGCGCGCCACCACGAGTTGCCGCCTCTGCTCAGCACTGCCACCTCCCGTGCGCGCAAGCCGAGCTCCACCCCACTCCTTCCACCGATTGCTAGGGCAAGCCAAAAGTTCAAGATTTTTCAGTGATCGGAGAGTTCACTCGGTGTTCCTTTGATCTCGGTGTGTCAACTTCCCCCAGGGTATTGTGCCATTCACTCCTTTCATCAATTGATGCCCTAAATTTGAGCAATTTCCTTAACTGATGCAATTAGACGTAATTCCTATCTTTACTTGCATTAATTAATTAATTGGCTCAACCTAGATGCAATTAATTACATGCTTATCTATTAATTGCAATTCTAGGGTTTGTCTCCTATCTAGTCTATAGTTAGATTTATTGTCATTATTGGACTGTACACTAGATGACTCACACCAGCCACATATAGTCGATAATCAATGTTGTTATTTTGCATAATTGTCTAGTGATTTTGTCCTTCATTTAGTGCTAGGATTTCTATTGCGCATTCTTTCCTAGTAGTGCTTTTCTTGTAGATGTATTAGTACTATATGCTTATCCCATCTACACCTATGTGCGTGCAGTGACAACAGCAATAGACAGAGATGGCAGGGTCAGGACAGGACAAGGGCAAGGGGAAGATGCCTGAGAAGCCCTAGACCAAGAAGAGACTTAGACCGGATCCAGAGACAGAGAGAGCCAGGAGAGTGGCCAGGCACCTAGATGCCATAGATCGGTCATGGAGGACTCCAGTGTCACTGCTGATCTTAGAGCAGCCCTGTGAGACACAAAGCTTGAGGAGGAGCACCAGGAAGAGGACTGCACCTATAGCAGTCGGAGTTGTGCCACTACAGTGGCTGCAGCGTACTCTGGTTTCTCGTCAGGGGAGATCATCGAGAACTGCGGATCAGGGATCCTCCAGGCAGCAGGAGTAGGAGTCCGAGGAGGAGGAGACCTCAGAGTCAGAGTCTAAGGAGTTGGTTGAGGAGGAGGAGTTAGAGGGTGAGCTAGAGCAGACTGTTCCCCAGAGGACAGCTCACCGAGCAGGAGACTGAGGTGCACTTATTAGGTGTGCACAAGGAGGCTGCAGAGACTGGTTCAGGCAACCGGAGAGCTGAACATCCTCAAATTTCCTGCAAAGGACCATAAGGTACTTCGGTTCGTGTCCTTCGAGTAGTGAGTGCCAGTTCCCCAAGACCCCGCTGCTGGAGAGAGGTACTGAACGATGCCCCATAGGAGGATAGGAGAGGGCGTGAGACACTGTGTTGCCTTGAGGATGAGAGATAACCACAGCAGTAAAGCACCTACCAGGCCATAAGGAGGACCATAGGTACAGACATGGAGCAGTACTTCTCGTACCTGCCAGGACTAGCTGAGCTAGTCACTGCTCCACTCAGGTTCTGGGAGGATGTGGTCCTCGACTTCTACACGATGCCGTGGGTTGCTAGAGACCGCTCAGAGTTCTGGTTCCTATTCAGAGGGCAGCCACAGCGAGTCCCCAGGGAGGACCTGATCTCCCACCTTGGACTCCTGGCTTCAGACTTCCAGCTTTACTGGAGTGCCTACGGTACACTGGAGCCACCTCGTAGACCTCAGGGAGGGAAGCTGCCTTTAGACGACCTTGTGTTGATTGCTTTCCCACCGCCCCATACTCCAGGCTTTGAGAGAGTCCCTGCTAGACTCACTGTAGAGGCCAAGGTGGTGAGAGCGATCGTCACCAGGACTATCATTCCCCGGTCTGGCTATAGAGAGGAGTTCACACTCTTACACCAGTGGGCTGTAGCAGCCATCTTGAGGAGGCAGACTTTTGACCTAGCAGACCTTCTCATTGGAGAGATGGAGGAGGTCATTTCTAAGAGGGTTGGAGGATGTCACTTGGTCTACGGGCCCTACATCTATTATCTCTTGAGGAGGATGGGCCTAGTGATGGAGGAGCAGTATGACGCTTTCCCTGAGGTGACTACCAGCTGCTCACCTAGAGTCCCAAGGGGATCCCAGTCGACCTCCAGCCAGCACACAGGAGAGGAGGAGTAGGAGTCACCGGTACTACACGAGCAGGCAGCTCAGCCAGAGACGGTGATTCCTGAGTCAACCAGTACCGGATCACCTCCCCATCCGACAGGTTCACAGTCTGGGTACATTGTCACAGTGACAGCACTAGCAGGATGGCTGGGTGAGTTTATACAGAGTGTGTCAGAGGGCAGACATTAGATGATGGAACTGATCAGAGGACAGGCAGAGCTTTAGAGTGTGCAGATGGCAGGACACTCCAGCTTACAACACGTACCGATTAGGAGTCTATTCTCAAACACTGTGCACACTACTCGTGCAGACTCCCAGACCGCCCCAGAGTCAGCGACAGCTTTAGCTCCACCTCTTACTGCAACTGTTTCCACTCTTACTACTCAGGCAGTAGAGGATCTTGTCCGTGGAGGTTTCACTCAGCAGGATGTGGCAGACCTCATTCTACTCCAGACGTCAGCTCAGAAGACTGCCATGGTCACTACAGCAGCATAGGACAGTGGGTCTGAGTCGCCTAGGGACCTTGGTTTCTTTGAGCAGCTAGATGCTCAGATGGCACAAGCTCAGGGAGCACAACAGGATCCACCTCAGGAGCAGCCAGGAGCAGAGCCCACAGAGGACGTCGCTGCACCACTTCCTTTGACCATGAGTGCTTAGATGTTCATCTATTCCCGCCTTTTTGGCTTTTTGGTGCTTGTTGCCAAAGGGGGAGAAGACACTAGGTCTAGGGGGAGTGAGAGTGTGATCTTGTTACAATCAAGAGTAGCTTGTATCTAGGAGGAGCTACGAGGTTTTGGGAGTTAGACCATTTGGTTCTTATTTTGAGGAGTTATTGGTTGTTCATGGATTATGATGAGTCATGGATTTCATTCACTTGTGTTTGACTCATTTTGATCTCACTTGGTTTATTTCAAATTCATATGCAGTGCTTGTATTTATTTACTATCTTATATGCCTGTGTAAGATATCATGATGATGAATGCTTGTTCTTAATTCTTATGCATTGTCATGCTAACTTGTTGCATCTCATCATTTATGCCTTGCATTGCATGTCCTTATGTTTTCATTCAATATATTGCCATGACATGCATGCTGATGTAGATATGGCCCGATCTTCCGAGAGGTAAGGGGATAAACTCGAATTTGGGGAACTAGGCATTGACGACCCGGCTTGAATCAGAC
This sequence comes from Eleusine coracana subsp. coracana, assembly GCA_032690845.1. Taxonomy (NCBI): domain Eukaryota; kingdom Viridiplantae; phylum Streptophyta; class Magnoliopsida; order Poales; family Poaceae; genus Eleusine; species Eleusine coracana. Next base: position 2,053,490 of record MU847442.1, on the reverse strand, counting down.
ACGATCCAACCCCGCAACCGTTACACCAAGCACAACTTGATTGTTCCTACAAGCGAAATCGAGAACACAAGCAAGAGAGGATAAACACGCAATCTGAAATTGCAAATATGGATGAAGCGAATCACAAGAAAAGGTTCAAGCTCTGAACACAAAAGGACTAATCTCCACAGTGGTGTAGAACAAGAACAGGGGCCCTAGATTACTGTAAAAGGACTTATCGCCACAGTTACAATAATTCGATCAAGTTTCTCTCTGGAAAACTGAACTAAACAAAACCCAAAACTAAAAGACGGCGGCTACTGAGTTTATGTAGGAAACAAAGACATCCTAGGGTTGGGGGCGACCAGGGGGGCGCCCACAACATGGGCTTAAGGCCCAACACGATACATGGCCAAGTTGGCCCAAAATAGGTGGCATAGCACCTTGTCATGGTCACATATTATGACTCACGACCATTCTGGATCTAGGACCAGAACCAAAACGACGGCGGTGGCGTCCCCTTTCCAAAGCATCAAAGAACGCCTCGTTTGGACATCGGATGTGGGAGATATCATCAAAACCGTGAAGGGGTGTCGACTGAATCCGAGATGAACGCGGCGACCGAGTTGGTGACGACTTGTAACTTGGGGAAGGCCATGATATGCGCGTATCCAGCATGGTGATGTCCTCATCACATGCATTCTTTCATCTAGAGTATGCTCTTCAGTCTCTTCCTTATATCTCTAGATGTTGCTTGATTGAGTAGGACCTTATGTGTTTCTCTTATGTATTATTATTATTATGGTTCCTCTCGATCTTTATGTAGCTTGTTTAGTCTGGTTATTCATTAAGGTTTTTCAATTAAGTAGTGGTTGTCATCAATCACCAAAAAGGGGGAGATTGTAAGCTTCATGACCATTGATGATTGGATCCCCATGGTATGGATGTTTTAGTGATAGACTACAACTATGAAATTACGGGCAAACATCTACAAAGTGTTGTCTATGTAGGAATCATCTCTTAACTCTATTACAAATCATGTGGATGATGGTGTCCTTGGCGATTGATAACAATGACCGCAAGCATGGAGGTTTGTGAACTTGATGGAGTCCAAGGGTTGATGGAGATGGATCAAAGCGGAAAACAAGCTATGGTGCAAGTATTTGGAACACTTGAGTAGTTGTTAGGGCTTTGAGTCCATAAGAAAAACCAGACTATCAAGAGGGTCTAGGTCATTCTCTTAGGTCATGTCTAGTCGGTGATATGCAAGGTTGCTCGGTGAAATCACAGGCACTAGGTGACAGTGGAGAAGCTAAGGAGTTGTTTGGAGAGGTCGGGAAACCAAGTCAAGCGAGGATGACAAGTTTCAGCTTCTGGACATAGAGACTAGACAGAAGGGTCAGTGGAGACCGGACTGTACGATCACTATGGGAGTTTTCCAGGACTTAGCACGAGGAGCCAGATGTCTACCAGCAGGAGACTGTACAGACCGGACGGTCCGATCTGCTGACCGGATAGTCCGGTCAGTAGGAGTGCGAGGGGAGCAGTCACAGCGCAGTGCCAGAATGTTTCTGGTCCGGAGAGAGAAACGGACCGGACTGTCTGGTTAGGTGACCGGACTGTCCAGTAAGTTGGAGTTCAAGCAGGGATAGAGCCAGTTGTGCATTGAGTTGCACTGACTGGACTGTCCGATCAGGCAGTGATCGGACTGTCTGGTTAGTGTGCCCAGGCAGCTGATTTCGTGGAGCAACGACTAATTTGAGGTTGGGAGCCTATATAACTTCGTTGCTGGGGTCGACCACTCCTGGCCAGTGGAATACCTGAGAGCATTTGGTAAGGTCGAAGAGGAAAAGAGGAGAGCACTAGGAGGAGATATTGCATATCTTGAGAGTGCTAGAAAAGAGTAGCTTGAGCATCTTGCACATCTAAGGCTAGGGTGTCCTTGAGGGTGTGATCTAGATTATTACTCTTGGTCTATGGTGAGACCTAGACTGGTTAGGTGTTGGTGATCGAGCTTATCATGATCGGTTGTGAAGGCCATCACATGTTTGTGCATGGTTTAAGCCCGCCGTTGGAAGGGGCATCTCTAGTGAGCAACCGTGCCTGCTCGGGGAGTCTGGCAAGTTCTCGAGGGAGGCGAGCTTGTGCTTTGTGCAGTGGTGATGCACACCATGTCTTTTCTCGAGGAGTGATTGCGGGCTTGTGGGCGAGAACTCCACTTGGTGGTGGGAGGGACTGGGATTCCGGCGGGAGTGGTCCAATGAGGATTAGGGGAAGGCGCCATCCTTCCAAGACCCCGGGAAAAAATCATGAGCATTTCTTGACCCTCTCTTTACTATTTCGCATTTGTGTGCTCTAGTGAGTAGGGTGACTTGTGGCTTGCATAGACTAGTGTGATTGGCTTCCGCATTTTATCTTATCATGAACACTAGCATATGTAGGTTCTTGGCCTGCTAGACTTGTTTGGGTTTCCTTGTCTTGTTAGACTTAAGTAGCGAAATTGAAGTATTTGGAGTCATGAGCGGCTTACCGATTCACCCTCCCCCCTCTCGGTACGCCTTCGATCCTTACAGGAAGATTGCACCACATGAAGTGATTGACAAGCTCCTCCAACAAATCACAACTCTTGAGAGGGTTTCTTACTTGAGAAGGTAGTCAACAGAAGACATGAGCTCTCAATTAAGAGAGCAATGGAGATGATATTCGTGCTCCACTCACAAGTGGGACATGTGCTTGAGCATGTCACTGGCCTCTATGATCCTCCTCATTACTACATTGACCTTGACAATGTGCACATGGGGGATAATCATGGACATTGGAGGTATAGTGCTCCTCACTTTCCCAATAGGAGGCGACTTCAGGAAGGGATTGCAAGAATCCCTATCTATAATGATGATCTCATTGTTCGATGAAATGAGGTTGGTACTAGTCAGTCTAGTAATGCTTTGGATTCTAACCCTTCTTCCTCTAGTGCTTGTCTTATGGCTACCACCAGGGTCAACTACAAGAGTGGAGGTACTCATTGAATTCTTGACAATGGGTGCACTCAACACATGACCGGGAAGCCAACCATGTTCACCACCATCGATGGAGATGAAGATAGTGAGAAGGTGACTTTTGGGGATAACTCAACGGGGAGATTTAGAGGCTCGGTCAAGGTGGCCATCACATTTGGCCTCCATCTCTCCAAGGTCTTGTCACACCAGGTTCCAACGATCGAAACCGAATGCATCTATATGCATGCCCAGGATCAAGTTTTCACGCACACATGACAATATATGTGATAAAAGAAGAATATCTTTATTAATCGATAATATTATTACAAAGGTGACCCGTAGGTCCAAAGAAACAAAATTACATTACAGCAGAATAACTAAGTGTTGGCGTCCTTTAGCTCCCATAGGAAGTGAACCAGGAGACCGCATGCCTAGACTCCTCCGTCGTCTTCATAGTTGTACCTTCATTCTCCTGTAGCTGAGCAACAGTATGGTATAGCAAGTGTGAGTACGTGTCGTACTCAGCAAGTAAAGATGACATGGGGCTAAGTCAAGGAAGGCTTATTGGGGATTATTGCATGAGCTTATAATTTCCTATGCATCCTAATTACTAGGTGGGGCCATCCCAACCCTCAATCCACAGGGTCCTATCCATGCCAAGTCCAAACCATCCAACCATTCCAAACCACACCCAATTAATCTTGTGAAGATCCATGCCGCTCTTGACCGTGAGCATGGCTGTCATGACAATTTTCTCTCTGCAGAGGTTGTAGACATTCCCCATGAGAAGCGATTTCATCCCCTATTTCCAGGTGACTAACTCTCCATCCTGCCGTGTCGGCCAAGCATTTGCACACTTCCTATGGTGTGTGGCCAGGAGATCACTTCAAGGCATTTCAACAGCTTCCTCCAGCTTGTACGTGCCCACTAAGGTTTCACCCATCAGGAAGTAAACCCTTTACCCGAGAGGCCCCCTCTTGAGCCAGATGGTTCTAGGACCTCGTCCCTTAACCACACCTCCCCTTGGGACTACCGGTGGACCCCTGCATAGTCCCTCCATCCTCACACGCACCAGCTGATCTGCACCGCATACTACGCCCGGCCACGCCCATAACTTGGCTCGTGGTTGTACCGTTCACATGGGTTGCCGCTCCAAGAACCGGTTACTAATGTGATTTAGGTGATAAACAAACCAGGGGACTACAGGTGAACCCCTGCATAGTCCCCGGACTACCGGTGAACCCCTACACAGTCCCCATACTGATCACCCATATATTAAGTCCTAAGCCATATTGCTAGCATAGATTACAATTCCAATCATGAGAAGACATAGTTCATTAATCAAGATTAATATTAACCCAACATTCCGCAAAGCAACCTAAGCATCATGTAACCATAACCAACCAACCAACTTGTTCAAGGCGACAAGGTAAAGGATAAAACAATACTAGGAAAACCCTATGAATAGGTACCCATTTATTTGACAAGCATGCAGTTCTAAATAATGTTCATAATAGGTACAAAATGCATCAAGGACACTTGCCTGAAAATGGATGTTGCTGCTCAGGTCTTCAATTCACGCCCTTGCGATTCCAGGAACAACACATTCTCTAATTAACGTCACGCAGACATGACATGCACACAATCATATAAACAAACTAAGAAACAGTACACCAAACAATAATAAAGTACTTTAAAATCAATCTCAAAAGATAGTACTCGTTTCTACGATCACGTGAGCGCAAGAATCATCAAGATCGGAGTTGTGGGTAAAAAGTTATGAAGGTTTGAAGGTGTAGGGTTAAAATAGTAAAATTAGCAAATTACTGTAAGACAGTATAAATAAATATATTAATCACTACGATCGCGTTGGCACAAGAATTACTTAAATCCATGTTATGGTTGAAGAGTTATGAAGGTTTGAAGTTTTAGGTCTAAAATGGAAAACAAATAGGTTGAGGGACCTAAAAGTAATTTTGATAAAGTATAAGGGCTAAACTATAAAATATAATTTATGAAAATTCTAGGGATCAAAATGTAATTTTTGAAAAGCCTAGGGACTAAATTGTAAAGATATAGGGCTAAAATATAATTAATAAATAGTCTAGGGGTGTTTTTGTAAAACTATGTGACTAAAATATTATTTAGAAAAAGTCTAGGGGCTTTTCTACAAAAATATACAGTGCCAAAATACTTTTGAAGATGCTTAGGGGCTTAAACAAAATTTTCCAGAGCTTCTGCAAAGAAACAAGGACTAATTTCTAACTTAAACAAAATCTAGGGGCCTATGCGCAATCCTAACATTATTCAAGAAATAATTGAATTAATTTAAAACTTTAAAGGACATGGACCTGGTCTATGGTTCTGTGGACCCGTGGTCCACTGGTCCACAGTGGACCAGCTTCATACCCCTTCGGGGGATCTAATCCTGGCCATTGATCAAGGGATCGATGACCAAGAGGGTTTCTGGCGGGATGGTGGCTACTAGCGGCAAGGACAGAGGCGGTAGCGGCCAAAGCTCGCTGGAGATCGGGCTCTGGTGGTTAGGGCTTGGCTGGGGGACTCTAGAGGGGAGAGGGGGACACGGGGGTCTCACCGAGGGGAATCGCGATTGGTGTTGGAGTCTGGGGAGGGACTCACAACGACGGGTGGTGGCTCCGGGTCGTCAGCGACGGCGGGTAGGTCCTCTGCGCGATGGAAGGCAGCCGGGATTGGCTCGAAAGGGTCCTCGATCACCTGCGGTGCACTTCGACAGGTCAATTTGAGCCCAGGCGCAACGGAGGGATGAGCCATGGCGGCGGCAGAGCTCTTACCGGAGATGAGGAAGGGACAGCGCGCGGCGGCGCTGGAGTGAAGCAAAGAGGGGGGAGGGGGAACTCGAGTGCGTCTAGGGAATGGTTGGGCGCCGACTTTTATAGGAGGGGGGGGCTAGGGTTCACCGGCGCGACTCGGTGGGGAGCAGGGGCCGGTAATGTCACGTCTTCCAAACTTGGGAGCCGGCGGCGGGGGTTTGATGGGGGAAAGCGGGGGCGGTGATCACGGAACACATGGCGATCACGGGCACGGTGCCGGCAGGGTCCGAGGGCAAGCGCGTGAACGGAATTTGAAGCCGGGAGGGCAGAGAAGTAAAGGGGGCGGGGATCCCGGCTGGAGGTCGGGGATGATAGGTAGGGCCCGCTAGTCGGCAAGAGAGGGAGGGAAGGGTGTTGGCAAGTTTTGGCAGGGCGCCTTCGGTGCAGAGGGGTGGGGGCTGGCCAGGCTGGTGGTTCGTGGGCTGAGTGGGCCAAGTGAGGGGGAGAGTGGGGGAATGAGAGGAGGTGCGGGGTGGGCCATAATGGCTAGGCTCGACCCAGGTTGTTGTTCCCCTCTTTCTTTTCCTTTTGTTTTCCATTTCTATCTCTTTTCTTTCCTATTTTCTAAATCCAAATAAACTCGATTCAAATAATTGTTTTAAATATTTTTTTTCACATAATAAAAACCTAATGCACTTAACCAGCAGGAATGCAATACATTATATAATTAAAACCTAAATTGATTTATTTAATTTTGAAAATAGTTCTTTTGCCTAAAATAAACATTAATCCTCCAATTAATTTATAATAAATTTTAATCTATTAAAAAAATATCTAAATTTAGTGAAATTAGGTCACAAACCAAAATTTGAAATTGTGGGGTGTGACAGGTCTTTCTTGTGGAAACTGTCAACTTCAACCTCCTGTCTATTGGTCAACTCTATGACATGGGATTCACGTGCACGTTTGATGAGGATGGTGCAAAAATTGAGAATGCTAAGAGAGGGCTAGTGTTTCATGGAGTGAGGCACGGGAACTTGTATGTCACAAACTTCAAATCAAGCAATATGCCACCAAGCACTTTCCTATTCACTAAGGCATCCAAGGGATGGTTGTGGCATAGGAGACTGGCACATGTTAGGATGAATCAGCTCAAGAAGATCGTCAAGAGGAATCTAGTTGAATGAATTAAGGATGTGACGTTTGAGAAGGATAGACCATGCAACGCTTGTCAGGCGGGAAAACAAGTTGCATCTTCACATCCCACCAAGTCATTCATGTCCACATCTCGTCCTCTAGAGCTATTGCATATGGACTTGTTTGGCCCAACACACTACAAGAGTCTGGGAGGCAATCTCTATTGCTTGGTGATTGTTGATGACATCATGAGATACACTTGGACCTTCTTTCTTGTGGACAAATCTCAAGCCAGTGATATCTTCAGAAAGTTTGCTAGAAGGGCAAAGAATGAATTCAAGGCTAGCATTATGAAGATAAGAAGTGACAATGGGACAGAGTTCAAGAACACAACAGTGGAGGAATATTGTGACAAGAAAGGCATCAAGCATGAATTCTCCGCTACATATACTCCCGAGCAAAATGGAGTAGTGGAGAGGAAGAACAAGACACTCATCACTCTTGCTTGTGCCATGTTGCATGAGTATGGAACTCATGAGAGGTTTTGGGCGGAGGCAATCAACACGGCTTGCTATACCTCCAACCATGTCTGTCTCCATCGGTGGTTGAAGAAGACACCATATGAGCTATTGGTGGGACAGAAACCCAATGTTTCCTATTTCTGAGTCTTTGGCTACAAGTTTTACATTCTCAAGAAAAGGAGAAAGCCTTGGAAGTTTGAGAGCAGAACTGATGAAGGCATTCTTGTTGGGTACTCAGAAACTTTTAAAGCATATAGGGTCTACAACTCAGCCACAGGTTGTGTGGAAGAATCCTATGATGTGCAATTTGATGAGTCAAATGGTTCTCAGAAGGAAGATGAATTTCGTGGAGTGAACATTGAGGATGAGCCTATGAGGGAAGCTTTGAGAAACATGCTCGTGGGCAAGGTTTTACCCCATGAGGCCAATGATGGTGATCTTGATGAGCCCTCTACTCCACCACCTCAACCAACCTCTTCCTCCAAGGTGCAAGAACCAACCCAAAATGCCACAAATACACCCACTAGCTGCTCCCAAGATTCATTGAGAGTTTACCCACCAAATGATGAGGAAACCCATGTGAGAAGTGAGCCACGAGCCTCTCCATATACTTCACCACAAGCCACTTCTCCTAGCTCTTCGCAAGATACCATCCCATCCACTTCAAGCTCTAAGTCCAAAACAAGAAAGCATAAGAGTGAATCTCCCATCTCTCTTAGGATCCAAGACACTCATATATCAAGAGAGCAAGCAACCCATGATGCAGAAGATACATCACCTAGACCTTCTCCCACTCAACAAGAACATTATCCTAGACCCAAAGCCAAAAACAAGGATCATTCTTGTGACTTGATCATTGGGAGCCCATCTCAAGGAGTGAGGACAAGGAGAAATCAATACAAGCCCAACTATGTGAATGAAGAAAATGATGAAGGAAGTGATGAAGAGGCAAATGTTGCTATTGAGAACTTTTCTTTTGTCTCCATGATTGAGCCCACAGCAATGGAAGAGGCAATGAATGATCACAAGTGGGTTATTGCCACATGCAAGAAAAATTGAACAACTTTCAAAGATGCAAAGTGTGGAAGTTAGAGGAAAGGCCCAAGAATCATAATGTGGTTGGCACCAAATAGGTCTTCAATAACAAACAAGATGAGAAAGGGGCCATTGTCAAGAACAAGGCTCATCTAGTGGCAAAGGGATACTCTCAAGTGGCGGGCATAGACTTTGAAGAAACATTTTCTCCCGTGGCCCATCTTGAAGCAATTTGGATCTTGCTTGCTTATGCATCACATAATGGCTTCAAGCTCTATCAAATGGATGTGAAAAGTGCCCTCTTGAATGGAGGGATCAATGATAAAGTCTATGTGGAATAACCTCCAGGGTTTGAGGATCCTAAGCGTCCAAGACATGTGTACAAGTTGAAGAAAGCTCTCAATGGCCTCAAGCAAGCTCCTAGGGCATGGTATGAACACTTGAGGAACTTCCTACTTAAGAATGGATTCACCATTGGAAGCATTGATAGCACCTTGTTCACAAGGCATGTTGGGAAGGATCTCTTTGTGTGCCAAATCTGTGTGGATGATATCATTTATGGGTCAACTAATAAGAAGTTCAATGAGGAGTTTCGAGAGATGATGGCTAGGGAATTTCAAATGTCAATGATTGGAGAGTTATATGTATTCCTTGGTTTTCAAGTCAAACAATTGAGAGAAGGAAACTTCATCTATCAAGAAAAATATACCAAGGACCTTCTCAAGAGATTCAACATGGAGAATTGCAAACCTTTGCACACACCTATGGCAACAAGCAAACCCTTGGATGATGATGTGAAAGGAAAACCGGTGAACCACAAGCTCTATATATATATGATTGGTTCTTTGCTCTATCTCACCACTTCGAGATCGGACATCATGTTTAGTGTGTGCTTGTGTGCACGCTACCAAGCAAATCCAAAAGAGTCACACTTGAAGGCCGTGAAGAGGATAATGAGATACCTCAAGTACACACCTACCATGGGCTTATGGTATGCTAGAGGAACAAGCTTTGAATTACTTGGGTATTCGGATTCAAACTTCACGGGTTGCAAAGTGAATAGGAAGAGTACATTGGGAGGTTGCCAACTTCTTGGAAGATCTAGTATCTTGGAGCTCAAAGAAGCAAAACTCGATGGCACTATCTACAGCCGAAGAGGAATACATGGCAGCGGGAGCGTGTTGTGCCCTACTTCTCTACACGAGGCAAACACTCTTAGATTATGGTCTCAATTACACTCAAATGCCACTATATTGTGATAGTGAGGTGGCAATCAAGATGGCTCTCAAAACCGGAGATCATGGTCATGTAAAGCACATTCAAGTGAGGCATCACTTCATATGGGATCATATTGAGAAGAAGGATATCGAGTTGGTGAGTGTGCAAACTCATGAACAATTGGCGGATATCTTCACCAAGCCACTCGATGAGAAGACCTACAACAAGCTAAGGGGAGAACTCAATGTTCTTGATCTCTCCAACTTCACATGAGTAACCCTTGAGCTTGTCCTTTGTAAAATATGTATAGTGTTTGTTTGTTTTGTTGTTTGTGTCTTTGTTTGTGCTTGTTTCTCTTCTTTTGTAGGTTGACTTTAGACCTTCGTTAGATAGCAATGGACATAGGTAAAGCTTGGGAAGGTGGTTCATGGTGTACCCATGGCTTTGAAGAATGGTTCATTGTGAGCAAGCTTGAGAAGGGAATAACTCGTTGTTACCACTTTGGTTTGTAGCGGTTCTCTCTCTTTTCTTTAGCATCGCATCATGCATTGTTTACTTGTTGCATTTGCATTCATGCATCTTTGCATTGTGATACCACACATGCTCCCAAGCATGTGTCGAGGGGGAGTTGCTCATTTACAATGTGAGTACATGATACTTTAGATGATCAAATAGTGATAATTGTGTTTCATGCCCATTGAGCCATGTTCAACCGAGCTCCAAGGTTAAATCTATTCGCGTGGCTCAAAGACAAGTGGCTCATACATTCCCACCTCACAAATGACTAACCCTTGCTTTTTTTGAGAAAATATTTTGTTGAGTCATGTGTGTAGGGGGAGCTACGGTGAGACACCATTGCAACCAAGGAAGAGCACCATGAAAGGGGAGTTATCCTAACTCTTGCCAACTATCTTTTGCCTCTTAGTTCCGTTATATTTTGGTATGGTTTTTGGGTGATAGGTGACAAAGGGGGACAAGGAACATGAAGATCCAAAAGCCAAGCATAACTTGGAAATACAAAAAGGGGCAGAAGAATATGTTGATCAAATGAAGATGAGAGGAGAAAAGAACATGAAGACCGAATTAGGAAAGAAGGAACATGAAGATTAAATGAAGAACATGAAGAGCAATCACCAAGTAGGGAAGAACAACATGAAAATACAAGCTACGAGGTGACAAAGAGGAGAAGATGAAGCAAATAGGTGCATGTTCACTTGGAGTACACATGGAGAAGAACAATGATGGTGCATGTCTACGGTGAAAATGTACACCTTCACTGACATGAGCATCTACATCCTTGGTGCGTGTCGACTTCAACAAGATAATCAACCATGACACCAAGACAGACGCAAAATTCAACTCAAAATTAACATCCAAGTGCGCTAAAGTGAGCGGGTAGTCCTCCCTCAACATCTAGCACATTTCAAGGGGGAGACTACTTCCAAGGTAAGGACCAAGGTATGCCTTCCAATCGTGTGACACCTCATGTCACAAAATGGTAAATAGCCTAACCCTAATGCTAATTGAGGGCAAATGAAAATATAAATAATTAAGGTGCCAAAGAATAAGGAAGAAATTAATTAATTAAATCCAGATTATCCAAATGAGAGCCATTCTCAAACATCACAAAAACCCATGTAAGTGCACCAATGTTTTTGCATATTCTGAATGGCCTTATTAAAAGAGAATTTTGTGAATTTTACCAGAAGTTTTGGAAATCATTTCATACCCTTAAAAATTCCCCTAAGGTCTATGAAAAGCATTTCTGTCCTGGAATTTTCAAAATTAATCTAAGCCGATTTAGCTCTTGCACCCAAAAGCAATGTTGGAGCACATGATTCCCTAGGCATACACAAAAATCAGCGTGAAGTGTGGAGCAATGGACCTTGGTAAATTTCGGCCAAACCCGAGCATTGTTAGAGTTAAGGCCAAGTCAACCCATCTCGTCCTCCCTAGCCAACCCCAGCTCGACACCGGAGTACCCGATCACTATGCCACCATCGATCACTGTCGCCCCACTCCGGCCACTGCATCGCCAGCTCCCTCCCCTGTGCCACCAGCCAGAATTGAAGCCCCTCCCCGCCGGCAACCATCCCCTGGCCGACAGCGCAGCACTCCCGTCCTCTGCTCTCTCTCTCTCTCTCTCTCTCTCTCTCTCTCTCTCTCTCTCTCTCTCTCTCTCTCTCTGCCGCCGATCAGCAAATAAGGGCAGCAGCTCGCTTGGTCCTCAGCTCTCGTGCTCTCTTCAGCTTGCAACTAATCCTCACACCCTCCAGAACGCCCCCAAGCACCGGCACCAACTCTCCTCCTCTCTCTCTGGCGAACCCGAGCCCAAAGCCCTGTTTCCCTTGCCACGGCTGCCGTCGCGCCCAGCCATGCCTAGGTAACTTCCCCCTCCGGTCCCCCTAGGTAACTTCCTCTTTCTTTTGCAAATCAATGTGCCAAGGAACCTTCTCGCAGCCCCTGACCCTCTCCCTCCCTCATGCAGTGTCCTCGCCGAAATCCGCGAAGTCCAAAGTTGCCGTCGCCGGGATCCAGCCGCCCCGCCGACGAGAACCTCCCTCCGGTCATTCCCGTCGCCTTCTTCCTCGACGCTAGTCGTCTGTGGGCCAAGGTGAAGCTCATCGACCCCACCCCATTCCTTCTCGACCTCTATGTAGAGCGCGCAATGTCACCGAAGCCACCCCTACCTCCGCCGCCGCCGCCGGCATTGCTCCGTTCACCGCCGTCGGTCGGTGACCCCCTAGGGTTGCTCGCCGTCGAGTGTACGGCCGATCGGTGCCGGTCCCGAGCGATCTCCCCCACGGATTCACACCGCGGTGAGCGCTACGGCGAGCCTCGGCCGCGCGCCGGTGAGCCGCCCAGCGCACGCTTGCGCAGTTCAAATTTTCTGCCAGTGGTAGTTTCATAATTATTAGTGAACTTCGGTTTGAGCTTTGAAATTCAATAACTCGTGATATAAAAGTCCAAAAATTATGAAATCAATTTTGTTCGACTCATAAAATCCCCCTCTACCATAAAAATAAGTTGAAGTCCAAGGTTATGCAGTGAATTAATTTATTTAATCCCATACATTGACAACCCTAATGTGTTAATAAATTCATAAGTAGATAAATATAAGTGGTAAATTCATGAAATTTTCTCAGTGATCATTTCATGGCATCCCTAAAATTTCTGCAAAAGCACATTTCCATTTACATGCATATTTTTAGTATTATTGCATAATCTTCATTTTTTAGTAATTGAATTTATATAAATTATTGGCTAGGAATTTAGTTATGGAATTTGGTATTCCTGTTCCTTATGCACTTGTACACTCCTATAAAACTCCATGTAAAATTTGAAGCAACTTAAGTATACTTTTTGCTATTGAATTGGTCACTTGGTAGTTGACTTAGGAATTTCGATATGAATATTGCCTTTATGTGCATTTAGTTACAAGTAAGAATAAATTTACTTCTGGAATATTCATGCAGAATAATTCATCTTAACATTACAGCAGAAATTCTCATTTCCATTTATATGCTCATGGTTCCTAATTAATTATATATATGTGCACCTAGAGCTATTCTATCTAGATCAACTTTGTTAACCTCATATCCTATGATGGCCAATTGCATAATGGTCACTTTAGATACTTTGCTCAAAAATAAATTTTCTGAAGTATAGGACCAGTACTACATTTCCATGTCACCATCATCATGTAATGCCATGAGATTCTCCTCTATGCTATACTCATGTTTAGGGTAGACATACACAAAGTTTGGATGCATGGAAAACTATATTCTTTAATTAGAAGTTTGTCCCCTTCAAATTCAGTGGTTGCCATGTCATACATGCGTGTGCATACATATTCATTCATGAGTATCAGTTTCCTTAGTTCTATTTGTTGAGGAAGTGCCATGAATCATCATGCCATTCATTTCATTTTTAATTAAAGAACTCCATGAACCTTTGTGTATTCCTTCGTATTTATGCATGATTCATTTCATATAGGGACCGAGACCGAGGAGATCACACCGGAACAACCGGGATCTGAAGTGAACTTTCGTGAAGACACTAACTACAATCACTCCCAAGGCAAGCCCCGGTGCATACCCAATTAATTTTTGAGTCCTTTATACTTTGTCACAAGTTAGGAATATTGTAATGTGCATTAAGTTTAGGACTTGGATGGAACCCACTTGCATACTCCAACAATGACCTATAATTAGTTTATGTTAGTAAGCTTTTTCGTTAGCGAATGCTACGCTTAAACTAGTGGAGTCAACTGTAGGTTATAGATTCAACTATGGTTCACTTGATTAATGAACTTGATAAAATGGAGCACCTATCGTTGCAACTCCGTGGACAAGTATTGAACAGTACCAAGTACATACCTTTAATATGGGAATTGGTAAACCTAGTAACTTGGGCGCTGTATTGTTGGACGGCCATACTCATCGATCTAGAGGTGATGTGAATAGCATGGTGGTTGCACGGGTTTAAGGACCGCTGGAGAGTGCATGGGTTAAGCCTCGGATACGAAGTACTCAGGATCGATGGCCCCGGATCGACTTTATAGCAATCTTGTGAACGGTGGCCATACGTGTTCTTAAGTGATGCGTATGTAGTGTATTTGGGTTTTCTCCTACATGATGTAAATCAATTCGAATTGCCGTCCCTCACGGTTATGAGTACCTCTTGTTCGAGCAGCAGCAATGATATGTTAAGTAGTAAGGTTGTGGTTATGTTTCTAAAATTTACTTATGCTATGGCTACATATTGCTATGATGTATTGCTCTTTACTTATGTTCAAGTCATAGCAGCTAGCTAGACTCACCGTAGCTGTTTTCTGCAATAAGCAAAGTAAAATCTTGATTAAGGAAATGAAAGTGCTGCATAGAACTAATAGGAGCTTTTATGCAATTATCAAATAAACCGGGTCAGCCCCCTGCATATTAGGAGTCGGTTTTAGTAAACCTTTTGATGGGTAAGTCTTGCGGAGTATGTTAGATACTCAGGCTTTGCGATGATGTTGTTTTTCAGGTTTTCCTTAGGCCACATATTGTGATTGTTGTAACAAGGTTGTGTGGGAAGGTGAGGAGCCTCAGAATTGGACCATTGAATGGGTCCCTAGCTCTCCTAACCGCGAGGAGTGAGCCATCGCCATACGGCAGGCATCGTTCACGTAGGGATCGACATCATGTTTTGCCGTTGTATCGCTTCCACCCAATTATGTAAATGTACTAAGGATATATGTATTGTATCAAATCTGAACTTGTTTGCATTTGACCTCTGAACTTGTAATATTATGCAACTAAGTGATGTAACTTTGTAAATGATGAATGTTCTTGTGTCAATGTTGTGTATGGTTACTTCGTTAATCATCTCCCGAGACGATCCTGTGCGATATACTCTGATTTTTGGAGTAGGGTTGTCACAACTGGTATCAGAGCCGTCTTAGGATAAGCTAGACGCAAATGAGCATTTTAAAATGTAAACAAGCCATTTTTATGCCTTACGGTGAGGTACGAACTATTAGTGCCCATATAAGAGTCTTGTAGTAGGTGGCAAAGCTAACCCTGGGTTATGTTTGTTTAAATTACTTGTAACTACAGATTCTTCAATGAAGGTACGTCATTTTGCGCGGATCGGTTATGCTGTAAATACCGAACACCTTCCGGGTGGGCAAAGACCTGGGCTTTGATTAATGAGTGGACCGAATATGTTTAAACGTCGGCTGCCTTCCCGGTGGGCAAATACCTGGGCATAAACTATCATTGTTATTTTGGCTTGTTTCTTTTGAATTTGATGTATTGTTTCTAAAATGGATCTCTTGCAGGTACACTAACCACGTGTAGTTCGTTAGACAAACATGTGAGAGGTGTGTGTGCCACCGAAAGGATCGAGCTATATAGTCGGTCAAGTTTTTCTTTTTGTGAGGATGTAGGAAACCGTCATGTTGAGCATTTATATTCATACATGCCATATGCATTCATCCTCACTAAATCATGTAAAGAGTTCACTAATATTGCGAACTGGTTAAATGACCAAGTTTTGGACAATTTGGAATACCTATGGCACCTAAACCAAAAATTTGAACTCAACCGATAAGAAAAGAATTCTGTCAGAAAAGTCAGTTTCACTAAAATGAGCATAACTTCCTCAATTTTAATTCAATGAAGGCGAGTAAGTACTCGTTTGGTTTAGGAACTCTGTCTTGGAAAAATCTGGAACTGGGTCGAGTTTTGCAAAAACAGTAGCTTTTTCTGGAAGTCAGAAATTGCTTCATTTCTGTTCCCTGACTTTGGATGATCATAACTCCCAGAGACATTATTGGATGGATATGTGTGAGCATGTGTTGGAAAGGTGATGAAAGTCCCCACAACATTTGTACGACACAAAAATTTTAATTTTGTCTAGAAGCTAAGCATTTTTGCGCATTTCCGTGGTTTGCTCCGTCGACCACAGAAATTTTGTCATTACTGGTCGTTAAACGGATCGGGAACCTCTTGTCTTTCCTTTTACCAATCACTCCTTATGCTATTTTAAGCATGTGTGCTTAGTGGGATATTAAGTTTTGACTCAACCCTGTAAAACTTTATTCTGGCAGATGGATGTTGGCAAGCTCGTAAAGGACCCCGAGTATCTTGCCGCCCTCATTCCCGAGTTGGAACGAGGCGCTGCAGTCCACGCTTGTCGCCCGTGATACCTAGCTCGCGGAGCATGACGCTAAGGTTGTAGTTCTCGAGGACAAGCTGCACACTAGCAAGTTGGAGCGGGCTGACCTTTTTGAGCAACTCCATGATGCTCAGCTCATCATCGAGGGTGATGCAAGCGATCAGTTGCAGGAGCAACTGAACCAACACAACGCCCAGCTCACCGCTGCCCAAGAGGAGATTTACTCTCTTCATGGTCAGGTTACCGCTCTCTTGGAGGAGCGAATTGAGCTATAGGCTCAGCGCAAAGAAGCTCAAGATGCGCGGGATGTGATGGAAGGAAATCTCAACGACTCTCACATCACCATCGCGCAACAAGAGCAGCTCATCGGGCATCTCCAAGCTGCATATGGCCAGCTGAACGCCATCCTTAACAATGAGCCACCCATTCTACTCGCAGTGACCCCCCCCCCCAATGATGCTGATTTGAGTGAGAACAGTGACTCCGGCATCGACTTCGAAGCACCCCCTGAACCGGGTGATATGGACATGGAGTCCGATGGTGATAGCCATGTCGGGTGATCGAGTAGTAGTATGCACGTAGGGTGGAGATCTCGTGAGACATCGTAGTTGTATGTGCATAGTGCTAGTAATGCTAAGCCAAGTTGTAACCTAAGCTCTCCGAGATCGTGTGATGTCATGTTCCGAGTGATTTAACCAAAGACTTGCTATGTATCAAAGTTGCATCACATGTATCCATGGTTTTATCATAATAATGTTGCCTATGGTGTTGGAAGTTATGGAATTAAGTTATCTCTTGTGTCCGCACCGTTTACTTGTCAAGCCTTTCAATTATGAGCAATCTGAAATTTTATTTCGTTACCATGTCATAGCCTTGTTATCATATTGTCTCACGTGATGATCGGACTAACATGCTTTGTTCATTTGTCAGATGGTGCAAACTCGCCGCGGTGGAGAAAACATCGGTGATGCTCTTGGCGCCTCGAACATCGGTGGAAATGGGCCGCTGCCCAACGTGCCACCCATGACGGCTATGGAGCAGCTCATCCATAATCAAAATGAGATGTTCCGCATGTTCATGCAGAACATGAACCGCCAAGGAGGTACCGGACCACCACCATTGCAGCCTCATGAATCCTCCTACAGCGACTTCTGGGCGACTCACCCGCCCACCTTCGGAGAAGCCGGTGATCCTCTGGAAGCAGATAATTTTATTCGCTCTCTAGAGTCGAAGTTCACTGTCCTCCACTGCACCGAGCAGCAGAAGTCCCTCTTCACAGTGCAGCAGCTCCGTGGCTCCGCAAGAGCTTGGTGGGCCAGTTTCACCACCGCTCTTGCCACTGGTCACCAAGTCACATGGGCGGAATTCTGCACAGTTTTCCGTGCGCACCACATCCCCGCTAGACTCATGAAGCGCAAGTTGCAGGAGTTCCTCAACTTGAAGCAAGGCTCCGGAACCGTGCAAGAGTATGCACGGAAATTCAACTACCTGGCTCAGTACACGTCGTATCATGCTGATACAGACAAGAAGAAGAAGGACTATTTTCGTTCGGGTCTTACCCCGAAGCTGCAAGACTGCTTGGCACAAGTCACTGCCGGCACATTCAATGACTTGATGAGTGCCACCATCGTGCAAGAAGATGCCATCTGTACCAATCAAGAGGACAAGAAGAGAAAATGTGCTATGGGAAGTTCATCCAGCTCCGCACCGCCCAAGTACAAGCTAGCAATCACCTCCCCGACCGGACAGAAATTCTGAGCTGCGGTACCGTCGGGAGGAGGACCTTGTCCGTCGTTCTCGCAGCAGCACTCTCGATTCCATGGAGGCAAGCAGAAGCAATCTTCCAGTTCTTGCCCACCATAGCAGAATAACCAAGTGGTGAAGACCAACTCATCGCAGCCATGTTACAACTGCGACCGTACCGGTCATTTTGCTAAGGAGTGTCGGTTTCCGAAGCGCAACCCGAACAACAACAACAGCAACTCCAACACTTCCCGGAACAACAACAACAACCACAACAGCGGCAGCAACAATGGCAGAAATGGAAGTTGTCCCCAGTCTTCTACCCCCACGCACAAGAATGGCCGAGCCAACTATACCACGGTCGAAGAGACCCAAGTTGGAGAACCCGTTCTCGCGGGTACGTTCTCGATCAACCATCATGCTGCCATGGTTCTTTTTGATTCAGGAGCAACACATGATTTTATTAGTCAAGCATGTACGAATCATTTGAAAATCACCCCCACCACTATGGGAACACCGTACATCATCACATCTCCCGGTGGAAAAATAAGAGCCTATCTTGAGTTAAGAAAAGTTCCACTTAAGCTAGCAAGCAACGTATACCCCACTTCCCTAATCATCTTAGATGGCCAAAGCATCGACATAATTCTTGGTATGAAATGGATGACTAGTCATAAAGTCGTACTGCACATTAAGGACCAGGAAATCCATTTGAACTCACCCTTACATGGCCCCTCTATTCTCCGATTGCCATATCCCAAGTTGTCCACTTCTCAAGTGTGTCATGTTGAAGGAAAAGAGCTAGAAAATATTCCGGTGGTATGTGAATTCCCTGATGTATTTCCAGATGATTTGCCGGGAATGCCTCCAGACAGGGATGTTGTTTAAGATTGAACTCATACCCGGTACAGCGCCTATCTCTTGTAGGCCGTACAAAATGGCTCCTAATGAGATAGCGGAGTTAAAAGAACAGTTACAAGAGCTTATGGACAAGGGCTATATCCGACCAAGTTCATCTCCCTGGGGCTGTCCCGCTCTATTTGTGAAGAAGAAAGACAAGACCCTACGCCTATGTGTTGACTATAGGCCGTTGAATGCCATAACCATCAAGAACAAGTATCCTCTACCTCGAATTGATATTCTCTTTGATCAATTGGTGAGTGCTAAAGTATTCTCCAAGATTGATCTCTGCCGGTTATCATCAAATAAAGATCCGAGCCGAAGATATTCCAAAAACAGCTTTCTCCACTCGATACGGTCTGTTCGAATATCTTGTCATGTCTTTTGGTCTCACCAATGCTCCAGTCCACTTCATGTATTTGATGAATTCCGTATTCATGCCCGAGTTGGATAAGTTTGTAGTGGTATTCATTGATGATATTCTGATCTACTCCAAGTCGGAGGAAGAACACGCTTAACATCTCTGTATTGTTCTACAGCGACTCTGATATCATCAACTTTATGCCAAATTTAGTAAATGTGCATTTTGGCTAAAGCAAGTTCTATTCTTGGGTCACGTCATATCAGAGGAAGGAGTAGTCATGGATCCTAGCTAATTAGAGGATGTGCTGAATTGGAAAGCTCCGAAATTGGTCAAGCAAGTTTGTAGTTTCCTTGGTCTTGCTGGTTATTATCAGAAATTCATCCCCAACTTCTCAAGCATTGCCAAGACTATGACCAAGTTGCTGGAAAAGGATGCTAAGTTCAAGTGGAGTAGTGCATGTGAAGAAGCTTTTCAGTCACTCAAGAAGCATTTGACAACTGCTCTGCTTTTGGCTCAACCCGATATCACAAAACCATTCGATGTTTACTGCGATGCCTCTGGCACCGAATTGGGTGGTGTGGCTGTGTCATTGCCTATGCATCACGATAGCTCCGGAAGCATGAGCAAAATTATCCCACCCATGATTTAGAATTGGCCTCCGTTGTCCTGACCCTGAAAACCTGGCGCCATTACTTACTCAGTAATCTTGTTAACCTCTACACCAATCACAAAAGCCACAAATACATCTTCACACAACAAGAACTGAACATGAGGCAGCGCAGATGGTTAGAATTAATCAAGAACTATGAATTGGAAATTCATTATCACCCCAGAAAAGCCAACATGGTCGCCGATGCCTTGAGTCGAAGGGACCAATGCAATCACGCCATCGTTTGCTCTATGGAAGCTTGCACAATTTCAGATCCTAGCGAACCAAGTCTTCATGTCATTCCAAATGGATCCTTGTATAATTTAGCGCTTATTCCTACCCTTCAGGAAGAAATTGTGGAAGCCCAAAAGAAGGACAAGGGAATGGAATATATTCGCCAGAAATTAGGGAAGAAGGAAGCGACATGTTTCCGACAAGACGAAGATGGAGTACTATGGTTCAACAACCGCCTGGTTGTTCCAAAGAACGAGGAGCTAAGAAAGAAAATTTTTGATGAGGCTCACTTGTCCTAATACTCCATATACCCCGGCAGCAACAAGATGTACCATGGGTTAAGGGAAAAGTTTTGGTGGACACGTATGAAAAGAGAGGTTGCTCTTTATGTCTTCAAATGCAATATTTGCCAACATGTGAAGGCCGATCACTTGAGAACAGCCGGTCTTTTGCACCCATTGAAAATCCCCGCTTGGAAATGGGAGGACATTGCTATGATGTCATCGTTGGATTACCCCTCACACCCAAGAAGCATGATTCGATATGGGTTATTGTGGATAGGTTCACCAAATCTGCTCATTTTATTCCTGTCCATACAACCTACTCTACCAAGTAATATGTCGAGTTCTACATTGTGCGAATCCTATGTTTGCACGGTGTGCCCAAGACGTTCATCTCCGATCAAGGTCCCCAGTTTATTGCTCATTTTTGGGAGCAAATACATGCTTGTCTTGGCACCACTCTCATCCAAAGTTCCGCTTATCATCTGTAAACAGATGGTCAAACCGAGAGACTAAATCAATATTTGGAGGACCTATTGAGAGCATGTGTTCTGGACAATCGTGGAAATTGGGAATCTTGTCTCCCGTTCGCCGAATTCTCCTACAACAATAGCTACCAAGAGAGTTCAGGAATGTCACCATTTGAAGCCTTGTATGGTCACTCGTGTCGAACCCCGCTGAACTGGTCAGAATTAGGAGAAAGAATCACCTTTGGCCCAGATCTGGTCACGCAAGCCAAAGAAAAGGTGCGGCAAATCCAGGCTAACATGAAGGCCGCACAATCCCGTCAAATAAGTTATTCCAACAAAAGAAGATGCCCGTTGGAGTTCAAAAGTGGAGATCATGTCTATCTCCGGGTTTCTCCCAACAAAGGTGTATCTCGCTTTGGGATCAAGGGAAAATTAGCACCCTGCTATGTCGGACCTTTTCCGATCACGGAAAAGCATAGCACCATTCCTTATCGGTTGCAGCTACCGAAAAACCTTGAGCTGGTGCACAACATCTTTCATGTGTCCCAACTCAAGAAGTTTTTAAAGCCTCCAATCGACGTGGTTATCTCCGACACCGAGCACTTGGAAGAAGACCTCTCCTACCCCGAATACCCCGTCCGAATGATCGATCAAAAAGACCGGCTAACTCGCAACCGCACTATCACCTTGTACAAAGTGCAATGGAGTAACCATACTGAAGATGAAGCTACATGGGAGCAAGAAGAGTTTCTAAGAACCAACTTTCCAGAATTCTTGGCCTCGCAAAACCGGTAACCAACCGCACCCCTCCTTTTGTTCATCCATTTGCAAATTTCGGGGAGAGATTTCTTTTAAGGGGTGTGTGCTGTGACACCCCATGTCACAAAATGGTAATTAGGCTAACCCTAATGCTAATTGAGAGCAAATTAAAATATAAATAATTAAGGTGCCAAAGAATAAGGAAAAAATTAATTAATTAAATCCAGATTATCCAAATGAGAGCCATTCTCAAACATCACAAAAACCCATGGAAGTGAACCAATGTTTTTGCATATTCTGAATGGACAAATTAAAAGAGAATTTTGTGAATTTTACCAGAATTTGTGGTAATCATTTCATACCCTTAAAAATTCCCCTAAGGTATAAGAAAAGCATTTCTGTCCTGGAATTTTCAAAATTAGTCTAAGCCGATTTAGCTCTTGCACCCAAAAGCAATGTTGGAGCAAATGATTCCCTGGGCATACACAAAATCCAGCGTGAAGTCTGGAGCAATGGAACTTGGTAAATTTCGGCCAAACCCGAGCACTATAAGAGTCAAGGCCAAGTCAACCCTTCTCTTCCTCCCTGGCCAACCCCAGCTCGACACCGGAGTACCCGATCACTATGCCACCGTCGATCACTGTCGCCCCACTCCGTCCACTGCATCGCCAGCTCCCTCCCCTATGCCACCGGCCAGAATTGAAGCCCCTCCCCACCGGCAACCATCCCCTAGCCGACAGCGCAGCACTCCTGTCCTCTGCTCTCTCTATCTCTCTCTCTCTCTCTGCTGCCAATCAGCAAATAAGGGCAGCAGGTCGCTTGGTCCTCAGCTCTAGCGCTCTCTCAGCTCACAACCAACCCTCACACCCTCTAGAACACCCCCAAGCACTGGCACCAACTCTCCTCCTCTCTCTCCGGCGAACCCAAGCCCAGAGCCCTATTTCCCTCGCCATGGCCGCCGTTGCGCCCAGCCCAGCCTAGGTAGCTTCCCCCTCTCTCTTTCTTTTGCAAATCGATGCGCCAAGGAACCTTCTCGCAACCCCTGACCCTTTCCCTCCCTCGTGCTGTGTCCTCGCCGGAATTCGTGAAGTCCGGAGTCGCCGCCATTGGGATCCGGCTGCCCCACCGACGAGAACCTCCCTCTGGTCATTCCCGTCACCTTCTTCCTCGATGTCGGTCATCTGCAGGCCAAGGTGAAGCTCACCGACCCCACCCCATTCCTTCTCGACCTCTGTGTAGAGCGCGTGGCATCGCCGAAGCCACCCCTTGCCTCCGCCGCCGCCGCCAGCATTGCTCCGGTCACCGCTGTCGGTCAGCGACCCCCTAGGTTGCTCGCCGTCGAGTGTACGGCCGATTGGTGCTGGTCCCGAGCGATCTCCCCCACGGAATCGCACCATGGCGAGCGCTCCGGCGAGCCTCGGCCGCGCGCCAGCGAGCCGCCTAGCGCACGCGCGCGCAGTTCAAATTTTCTGCTAGTGGCAGTTTCATAATTATCAGTGAACTTCGGTTTGAGCTTTGAAATTCAATAACTCATGAAATAAAAGTCCAAAAATTATGAAATCAATTTTGTTCGACTCATAAAATCCCTCTCTACTATAAAAATAATTTGAAGTCCAAGGTTATGCAGTGAATTAATTTATTTAATCCCATACATTTACAAACCTAATGTGCTTAATAAATTCATAAGTAGATAAATATAAGTGGTAAATTCATGAAATTTGCTTAGTGATCATTTAATGGCATGCCTAAACTTTCTGAAAAAGCACATTTCCATTTACATGCATATTGTTAGTATTATTGCATAATCTTCATTTTTTAGTAATTGAATTTATATAAATTATTGGCTAGGAATTTAGTTATGGAATTTGGTGTTCCTGTTCCTTATGCACTTGTACACTCCTATAAAACTCCATGTAAAATTTGAAGCAACTTAAGTATACTTTTTGCTGTCGAATTGGTCACTTGGTAGTTGACTTAGGAATTTCGATATGAATATTGCCTTTATGTGCATTTAGTTACAAGTAAGAATAAATTTACTTCTGGAATATTCATGCAGAATAATTCATCTTAACATTACAGCAGAAATTCTCATTTCCATTTATATGCTCATGGTTCCTAATTAATTATATATATGTGCACCTAGAGCTATTCTATCTAGATCAACTTTGTTAACCTCATATCCTATGATGGCCAATTGCATAATGGTCACTTTAGATACTTTGCTCAAAAATAAATTTTCTGAAGTATAGGACCAGTACTACATTTCCATGTCACCATCATCATGTAATGCCATGAGATTCTCCTCTATGCTATATTCATGTTTAGGGTAGACATACACAAAGTTTGGATGCATGGAAAACTATATTCTTTAATTAGAAGTTTGTCCCCTTCAAATTCAGTGGTTGCCATGTCATACATGCGTGTGCATACATATTCATTCATGAGTATCAGTTTCCTTAGTTCTATTTGTTGAGGAAGTGCCATGAATCATCATGCCATTCATTTCATTTTTAATTAAAGAACTCCATGAACCTTTGTGTATTCCTTCGTATTTATGCATGATTCATTTCATATAGGGACCGAGACCGAGGAGATCACACCGGAACAACCGGGATCTGAAGTGAACTTTGGTGAAGACACTAACTACAATCACTCCCAAGGCAAGCCCCGGTGCATACCCAATTAATTTTTGAGTCCTTTATACTTTGTCACAAGTTAGGAATATTGTAATGTGCATTAAGTTTAGGACTTGGATGGAACCCACTTGCATACTCCAACAATGACCTATAATTAGTTTATGTTAGTAAGCTTTTTCGTTAGCGAATGCTACGCTTAAACTAGTGGAGTCAACTGTAGGTTATAGATTCAACTATGGTTCACTTGATTAATGAACTTGATAAAATGGAGCACCTATCGTTGCAACTCCGCGGACAAGTATTGAATAGTACCAAGTACATACCTTTAATATGGGAATTGGTACTCCTAGTAACTTGGGCGTCGTATTGTTGGACGGCCATACTCATCGATCCAGAGGTGATGTGAATAGCACGGTGGTTGCACGGGTTTGAGGACCGCTGGAGAGTGCATGGGTTAAGCCTCAGATACGAAGTACTGTATCGCAGGGAGGACGTGTACTCGGGATCGATGGCCCCAGATCGACTTTATAGCAATCTTGTGAATGGTGGCCATACGTGTTCTTAAGTGATGCGTATGTCGTGTATTGGGGTTTTCTCCGATAGGATATAAATCAATTCGAATTGTCGTCCCTCGCGGTTATGTGTACCTCTTGCTCGAGCAGCGGTAATGATATGTTAAGTAGTAAGGTTGTGGTTATGTTTCTGAAATTTACTTATGCTATGGCTACATATTGCTCTTTACTTATGTTCAAGTCTTAGCAGCTAGCTAGACTCACCGTAGCTGTTTTATGCAATAAGCAAAGTAAAATCTTGATTAAGGAAATGAAAGTGTAGCATAGAACTAATAGGAGCTTTTATGCAATTATTAAATAAACTGAGTCAGCCCCCTGCATACTAGGAGTCGGTTTTAGTAAACCTTTTGACGGGTAAGTCTTGCGAAGTATGTTAGATACTCAGGCTTTGCGATGATGTTGTTTTTCAGGTTTTCCTTAGGCCACATATTGTGATTGTTGTAACAAGGTTGTGTGGGAAGGTGAGGAGCCTCAGAATTGGACCATTGAATGGGTCCATAGCTCTCCTAACCACGAGGAGTGATCCATCGCCATAGGGCTGGCATGGTTCACGTAGGGATCGACGTCGTGTTTTGCCGTTGTATCGGTTCCGCCCAATTATGTAAATGTGCTAAGGACATGTGTATTGTTTCAAATCTGAACTTGTTTGCATTTGACCTCTGAACTTGTAATATTATGCAACTAAGTGATGTAACTTTGTAAATGATGAATGTTCATGTGTGAATGCTGTGTATGGTTACTTCGTTAATCATCTCCCGAGACAATCCTGTGTGACATACTCTACTTTTCGGAGTAGGGTTGTCATAAATCCTCCCTTTTCCTTAAGTTCTTTCTTGCTCGTCCATTTTGGATCATCATAAGGAGTGGTTGTCATCCATCACCAAAAAGGGGGAGATTGTAAGGTTCATGACCATTGAGGACTCCAAGGTATGCTGTTTTGGTGATGAATGACAAACATGAAATTTGACTAATGTCTACATGAGTGTTGTCTGTGTAGGAAACCTTTCTACTCTATGATTATTGTTAACGGCTGCCTTGGCGATTGATGACAATGACCACAAGCATGGAGGCTTGATGATCTTGATGGAGTCCTAGGGTTGATGAAGATGGATCAAGGCTAAGGACAAGCTACGGAGCAAGTGTTTGGTACACTTGCCTAGTTGTTAGGGCTTTGAGTCCATAGGAAAAACCGGACTATCAAGCGGGTCTAGGTCATTCTCTTAGGTCATGTCCAGTCAGTGATGTGCAAGGTTGCTCGATGAAATCACTGGCACTAGTTGACAGTGGTGAAGCCAAGGAGCTGTTCGGAGAAGCCAGGAAACAAAGTCAAGCGCGGACGAGGAGTTTCAGCTTCAGATTGAAGTGACCGGACAGAGGCGTCAATGGTGACCGGACAGCACGGTCACTCTGAGGTTTTGTCTGGAGGCTACAGCGGGCATCGAGGAAAGTGCCAAGTCTAGGATGCTCTAGCGACCAGACGGTCTAGTCTACTTACCGGACGGTCCGATCAGTAGAGATCAACTTGGGCGACGAGGAAGCCAATGTCAAAAATGTTTCTAGACTAGAGAGAGAAATGGACCGGACGGTCCGGTCAGCTGACCATACGGTCCGGTCAGCAGAAGATTCAGCAGGGGTCAGAGCCGTTAGAGCTCGGGGTTGCAGTGACTGGACGGTCCGGTCATATAGTGACCGGACAATCCGGTTAGTAGGCCCAGAAGCTGATTTCGTAGAGCAACGGCTAGTTTGAGATTGGGAGCCTATATAACTTTGTTACTGGGGTCTTTGTGATCTCTCTTGGCCAGTGGAATACCTGAGTGCATTTGGTAAGGTCCATGAGGAAAATAAGAGAAGCACTAGGAGTGGATATTGGTTATCTTGAGAGTGCTTGTGAGAGTAACAAGGAGCGATCTTGCATATCTAAGGCTAGGGTGTCCTTAAGGGTGTGATCTAGGTTGTTACTCTTGGTCTATGGTGAGACCTAGACCGGTTAGGTGTCGGTGATCGAGCCTATCGTGATTGGTTGTGAAGGCCGTCACATGTTTGTACATAGTTTGAGCTGGCCGGTGAAAGGGGCATCAATAGTGAGCGCCTGTGTCGGCTCGGGGAGTCCAGCAAGTTCTCGAGGGAGGCGAGCTTGTGCTTTGGTAGCAGCGGTGACGCACACCATGTCTTCACTTGGGGAGTGATTGCGGGCTCGTGGGCAAGAACTCCATTTGGTGGCGGGAGGGACCGGAACTCAGGCGGGAGTGGTCCAACAAGGAGTAGGGGAAGGCACCGTCCTTCTGAGACCTCGATTAAAAATTATGAGCCATCTCTTACTCTACTCCTTACTTTGATGCATTACTTTCCACATTTACATACCGTGTTATTCATACATGAATAGGCTTCCTCACTTGCTAGTTGTGCTTAGCTTCCATTTGACCACTAGCATGTGTAGGAGTTGCATTGGCTTGATTGCTTACCCTTGTATGTGTCGTGCTACTCACGCTTGTTTGCTCCAGTTCTCTATCTTGTAGCTTTGCATGAGTAGGCTCCTTTGCTAGCTTGTTGAGTGCTTCCGCGTTGCTTTGTTACTAGCTTGCATAGGAGTTTCCTTGCCTTGAGTGATCCACTAGTATGCTTAGGTTGTTGTTCCCTTCTTAGGGCTTTTATCTTATTAGTGTGATCACCACTAGAATTGTCATAAGAGTTAATTGAGTGGTCGGTTTTGGAAATTGGCAAATTTGGTACATAGTGTGAGTTCCCGATTCACCCCCCCCCCCTCTTGGTCACTCGGTCCCTTCGTATGGGTAATGTGGGACTGCCATAAACTTTACCATCACTGGTCTGCCAAGGATGGCATGGTAGGCCGACACAAATCAGCCACTTAGAAGAGAACTCGCTCAGTCCTGAAGTTCTCACGGGTTCCAAAGGTGACAGGCAGAGCGACCTATCCAATAGGAATAGAAGTCTTGCCCGACACAATCCCATGAAAGCGTGAGGAACTCGGCTGAAAGTCTTCGACTGAAAAGCCCAACTCCATGAGGGTCTTGGTGAAGATCAAGTCCAGACTGCTGCCTCCATAGATGAGCACTTTGTTGAACTTGACCCCTTTCATTATCGCCGCGAGTACCAACGGGTAGCGACCTGGCTTGGGCAGGTGTCTGGGGTGGTCTGACCGATCAAAAGTAATCGGTATCTCAAACCACCTCATGTACTCGGGAGCAGCAAGCTCTACAGAATTGATCTCTTGTAGCTCCAGCTTTTGCTTGCACTTGGACAGGTAGGCATTCGGGTATCCGAAGATGAAGTTGACTTCTTTTCGGTCCTCCTAAAACTCTCCTTCCTCATCCTTGTCATCACCATCGTTAGCCTTGTCCTTGCCGTTGTGCCTTGGCAGAACTTTGGCCACCTTCAGCGTAGCAGTCGTGAAACCCTTTAGACAATAACAGTCTTTGGCTTTCTGGTTCCCCTTCGGGTGCCATAGGCACAGGCCACTTAGCAAGTCGTCCATGCTCTACTGGTTCATCCGAGGGTTCTTCTTAGATCGGTCCACTGTAGCGACCATGTTGTCTTGCTTCCTTTTCTTGTCCTTCTTGGAAGACTCCGGCTTCCTTGAACGCTTCTCCTTCTCCTTCCCACGGATGTCATACAAAGCCGACTCTCTGGATGCGAACTTGTCAGCGATCTTGAAACACTCCTGAGCGGTCAGCTTGAGGTCATGATTCCTCCGACCGATTTCCTGGACTAGATCATTTCTTTGCACTCCTCCTTGGAAAGTGGCAATGATCTGCTGATCTAGAACATTAGGGATCTTTGTCTTCTTTGCCCAGAAATGCTTGATGTAGTCGTGGAGTGGCTCTTCAGACTTCTGCTTGATTCGAGTAAGGTCGAAGTGGTTGCCTGAGTGATTGAAGGTAACCCGGAAACTCTTTATGAGCTTCCTGTTGAGGTCTCCCAAAGAGGTAACTGTCACACCTGGTTCCAACGATCAAAACTGAATGCATCCATATGCGTGCCCAGGATCAAGTTTTCATGCACACAGGACAATTGTTGTGATAAAAGAACAATATCTTTATTAAATCGATAATAGTATTACAAAAGTGACCCATAGGTCAAAAGAACAAAGAGTACATTGTAGTAGAATAAACTAAGAGTTGGTGTCCTTTAGCTTCCACCAGAAGTCGACCCGAAGACCGCAAGCCTAGAGCTCTTCTGCATTGGTCTTCATCATTGTACCAATCTTCTCCTGTAGCTGAGCAACAATGTGGGATATAGCAAGGGTGAGTACATGTTGTACTCAGCAAGTGGAGGAAAATATGACATGGGGCTAAAGACAAGGAAGGCTTATAGGGGTTATTGCATGAGCTTTTAATTTCCTAAGCATCCTAATTACAAGGTGGGGCCATCCCAACCTTCAATCCACAGGGTACTATCCAAGCCAAGTCCAAACCATCCACCAATCCCAGCCATTCCCAACCATAGCCGTCCATAAACCACCAACTAATCAAGTGAGGGATCCAGTCCGCTCGTGATCGTGAGCACGGCTGTCATGACAGTTTTACACTATGTAGAGGTTGCGCCACTTTACCCACAAGTTGTGATTTCGTCCCCTGTTGCCAGGTGGACTAAAATCTCCATGTTGCCATGCCGGCCAAGCACTAACACGCTTCCTTAGGTGCGTGTCTAGGAGATCACTACGAGGCTTTTCCAAAGGGTCTCCCAGTGCATGCTAGCCACTAAGGTTCCACTCCTGTCCATAAGTGATAGCCCATCAACAAGCAGCTCATCACCCCAGGAGCCCCCTCTTGAGCCATTCGGATACAAGGACAGTCCTCTTGACTTCCATTCCCCGCTCCACCAAATGCTGCACCGACACAGGGAGCACTCCTAATTAATCAACCAAGCTGTTCCATAGCAGCCTTGTGATGGCACTGTTGTCCTGGGTTACCGCTCCAAGAACCGGTTCCTAGGATCTACAACAAGCATACCACCACCCAACATATGCCAACGGCACCACATCCATTCCATCTAGCTTGTTGAGATCCCTAAGTCCATGTTGCTAAAATAATTACCAAACTATCCCCAATATGACATTGTTCATTAGTCAACATAATTGAACCCAACAACCCAATAAGCAGTTAAGCATGTCTACCCATAGCTAATTAAACCTCTAGTTCAAGATGACAAGGACAAGAATAAGCAAGTACTTGTAAGCCCTAACAATAGGTACCCATTTAATTGACACAAGCATGCAATCCTAAAGTAACATTCATAATAGGTACAAAATGCATCAAGGACACTTCCCTTCATCCTGCATGGGTTACTGCTCAAGCACTACAAACTCTTGCTCTTGGATATTTTTGTACGATTCTCGTCCGTAAAAATCCTATTCACGCAAGACATACAAAGCATACACACAATAAATACATAATGCAAGGTACTGGACAATTGGGTATGACTGGAAAAAGGATTAGATAGATTATTTAGATACAAGAATGCAGGCGGAAGAATCATCTAAACCGGGGTTGTAGATCAAAAGATATGCAAGGTTAAAGCTGCGAGGATTGCGGCTACGCACAGATAGTGCAAAACATATGTGCGCGTTCTCATTGATTGGCTCTAGTTCTCAAGGAATAATTTGAACAGTAATATTCATAGTGACATGGAACATGTGAAACGCAAGGTGAATTGGTTTAGAAGTCATCCATACTAGAGATCGATTTGCTGCATCATGGTGACATTGTCCAGTGGCAGATCAAGCACGGACCGCGTTCCTCATTGCACCATGGCCATCTAGGAGAACCCTCTAGTGGTAATGATCACAAGACCCTAGAACACAAGTAAGAGTGTTGGTTGTATCAAGAACTCCTCTGGATTGGGACAAAAGGGGATGGATTTACCATCTCACGCACTAGATTCACCTAGATCAGGCAGCTGCTGCCATTGCGATGTAGATCCCGGAGGCATCCGACGTTCAATGGCTGAGTTTTGGATATGTTGTATAGGATATCAGGGCGAACCTTCATGTAAAATTTGGTAGATTTGGATGGGTGGATCACCGGGAATGTCAACGGCAATTGGCCGCAGCATTGCTGGACGTGAGAGCAGGGTGGTGTGGCGGCAGCCTGCCGGCGTGGTGCGGGTTTGAGGGGGTGGGAATTTCACGGGAGAGGCCTTGTATATATAGCAGACGTGATGGCAGGTGGGGTAACAATATGGAAATGAAATTAAGAGAAATAAATGCATTTATTGGAGGCAAACATGGAAGGTATAGGAAATATGGAAAGGAAATTATCCTCTTGTTCTTTCCTTATGAATGTTTATGAGGGGTCGAGTTTCTTTCCATAGAAATGTTTATGGAAGGTGGGATTATTTCCGTAGAAATGTTTATGGAAGGAGGAGTTTCTTTCCATAGGAATGTTTATGGAAGGTGGGGCAAACATGGAAGGCATGACGTCTAGGTACAACCATAAGGTAGGTAAAATGAATGTGGATGACATTGAGTCTCGATACATCAATGACACGTAGGGTGATATATATGATGAACAAAGATGCAATGTGACGAAATAAGTTTGGAAGACGGTGTTCGACGATGCATTAACGTGAATCAAGGAGACAATGATAGTTGAGCCCTATTTTAAAACAGAATGTACATTCATAAAATTTGATTGAAAGGATTTGAATTTTCTCAATCTAACTTGGAATCAAAAAATGACAAAATATTGAAATCAAATAAGACAAAATGATTTTACTTTCTAAAAAGGTTTTGGTTCAAAACTAAAAACTTTTGTGACATAGAGCAAATTCTTCAACCCAATCAAATTTTTGTTAATTTGAAAAGTTTCTTATAAATAGTTTTAAAATTTGAGAAATCCAAATATATTGTTTGAAAATGGTTCACATTGCAAAATGCAAAATTTTGGGATGTGACACCTAGGGATCCCGCTGCAAGAGACTAGTACTAGATAGGTCTCCAGAGGAGGATAGGAGAGGGTTTGAGATGCTACCTAGGCTGAAGGGCAAGGACAGACTCTTCGTGCCACAGCAGTACATGACCTACGAGGCCATGAGGAGGGCCACCGGCATAGAGATGGAGCATTACTTCACGTACTTGCCAGGGCTAGCAGAGCTTGTTACTGCTCCACACAAGTATAGGGAGGATGTGGTGCTAGAGTTCTACGCCACACTGTGGGTTGCCAGAGACCGCTCAGAGTTCTGGTTCCTATTTAGAGGGCAGCCATAGCGTGTGACGAGACAAGATTTGATAGCTAACCTAGGACTCTTGGCTTCAGACTTTCAGCTTTACAGGAGTGCCTACGGTACCCTTGCACCACCCCGCAAACTCAGGGAGGGAAGCTACCTTCGGACGACATGGTGTCTATTGCTTTCCCACCACCACACACACCAGGCTTTGAGAGAAGCCCTGCGAGACTCACTACAGAGGCTAAGGTCATGAGAGCGATAGTCACCAGGACTATCATTCCTAGGTCTGGCTATAGAGAGGAGTTCACTCTACTCCACTAGTGGGCAGTTGCAGCTATTCTGAGGAGAGAGCAGTTCGACTTGGCAGACTTGCTGATTAGGGAGATGGAGGAGGTTCTTTCTGAGAGACTGGGAGGATGTCACTTGGTCTATGGCCCTTACATTTGCTATCCCTTGAGGAGGATGGGCCAAGTGACGGAGGAGCAGTACAAGGCATTCCCTGAGGTAATCACTAGCTATGCACCTCGAGTCCCTAGGGGATCACAGTCAGCCTCCAGCCAGCAAACATGGGAGGAGGAGCAGGAGTCACCACCAGTACCTCACAAGCAGGCAACTCAGCCCGAGATGGTGGTTCCTGAATCATCTAGTACAGGAGAACCTCCCCATCCGACGGGTTTACAGTCTGAGGACGCTATCATTGTGACAATGATTGTAGGATGTCTAGGTGAGTTCATCTAGAGTGTAGCTAAGGACACACGTCAGATGATGGATGTCATCAGGGGTCAGGCAGAGCTTCAGAGACAACACATGGCACGTGTTACCGCCCTGATGACACAGATGACAGAGTTGACCCAGAGGCAGGCTGGTAAGCAGCCAGGACCCGCAGTGTTTCCATAGTTTCAGCAGCTGCCGACTCAGCCAGGACCCTTCACTACCTTGATGATAGCTCAGTCTAGCAGACTGTCACTCTCGGAGGTTCTACCTACAGGGGGAGTAGGACGAACACTTTCTTCAGCTCAGCTCTCCCCAGTGTCAGCCTTCTTTGTGTCTATATAGTTTGTTTCTCTATCACACTCTTCGACTTCACAGATGGCAGGACCCTCCACCTCCTAACACTTACCAGTCAGGAGCCTGTTGTCCGAGATAGTGCACACCACTCTGGCAAACTCCCAGCCAGCTCTAGAGTCATCTACAGCTACAACTCCACCTCTTACTACCACAGTTAGCTCTCTTACTCCTCAGGCGGTAGAGGATGTTGTCCGTGGAGGTTTCTCGCAGCAGGACTTGGCGGATCTCATTCTTCTCCAGACTTTAGCTCAGGAGACCGTGACTACCACACTAGCAGCATAGGACAGGGGGTCTGAGTCACCTGTGGACCTTGACTTCTTCAAGCAGATGGATGCTTAGGCGGCACAGGCTCAGGGAGCGCAGCAGAATCCAGCATAGGAGCAGCCCAGAGCAGAGCCTTCAAAGGACGTCGCTGCACCACTTCCTTCAGCCACGAGCGCTTAGATGTTCACCTTTTCCTGCTTTTTGGTGCTTGTTGCCGAAGGCGGAGAAGAATCTTATGTCTAGAGGGAGTGGGAGTGTGATCCTGTGTGATCGAGACTACCATGTATCTATGGGGAGCTTACATATACTTGTACATGGATTTTTTGAGTTAGATACATTTGGCTCTTATTTTGATAGATTTATCGAGATGTTCATGGATTTTGATGAGTCATGGTTTGACATTTGTTTGTGTTTGACTCATCTTGATCTCACTTGGTTTATTTTACATAGTGCTTGTCTTTCTTTCTTTATCCTGATTGCCTGTGTATGATGCCATGATGATGAATGCTTGCTCTTAATTCTTATGCATTGCCATGCTAACCTGTTGTGTTTCATCATTCATGTCTTGCATTGCATGTCTTTGTGCTTTCCTTTAATATATTGCCATGACATGCATGCATTATCATTTAGAGTGTGGTTTTCTCTCTTTTCCTTGTATCTCTAGATGGTGTTTGATTGACTAGGACCTTGTGCATTTCTCTCTTATGCTTTTGTGGTTCCTCTCGATCATAGTGTAGCTCTTTTAGCCTGGTTGTTTCTTGTTAAGATTATGTTAAGTAGTGGTTGTCATCAATCATGAAAAAGGGGGAGATTACAAGCTTCATGACCATTGATGATTGGATCCCCAAGGTATGAATGTTTTGGTGATAGACAACAACTATGAAATTGTGGGCTAATAACTACATGAGTGTTGTCTATGTAGGAACCTTCATTAAATCCCTACTACAAATCATATGGATGATGGTTGCCTTGGTGATTGATGATAATGACCACAAGCATGGAGGCTTGATAAGCTTGATGGAGTCCAAGGGTTGATGAAGATGGATCAAGGTTAAGAACAAGTTACGGTGCAAGTCTTTGGTACACTTGCCTAGTTGTTAGGGTTTTGAGTCCATCGGAAAAACCGGACTATCAAGAGGGTCTAGGTCATTCTCTTAGGTCATGTCTAGTCGATGATGGGCAAGGTTGCTCGGTGAAACCATAGGCACTAGTTGACAGTGGAGAAACCAAGGAGCCGTTCAGAGAAGCCGGGAAACGAAGTCAAGCAAGGATGAGGAGTTTTAGCTTCTGGACGAAGTGACCGAACACAGGGTTCAGTGGTGATCGGACTGTACAGTCACTAAGAGGTTTTGTCTTAGACTTACAGCGGGCGGTGAGGAATCTGTCTGTTTCGGGGAGCTGTAGTGATCGGATGGTCCAATCTAAAGACCAGACGGTCCGGTCTGTGTGGCTCCACAAAGAGCAGAGAGGAAGCAGTGCCAAAATGTTTCTGGACTGGAGAAAAAAATGGAGCAGACGGTCCAGTCAGGTGACCGTACGGTCCGGTCAGTAGGAGTTCAGCATAGGGCCAGACCCATTAGGGCTCGAGTTGCAGTGACCGGACTGTCCGGTCAAGGTGTGACTGGACTATATGATTAGTAGGCAAACAAAGATGATTTCATGGAGCAACGGCTAGTTTGAGGTTGGGAGCCTATATCACTTTGTTGCTAGGGTCTTGGCCAGACGAGAGCACTAGGAGAGGATATTGGTTATCTTTAGAGTGCTAGTGAGAGTAACTAGGAGTGATCTTGCACATCTACGGCTAGGGTGTCCTTGAGGGTGTGATCTAGGTTGTTACTCTTGGTCTATGGTGAGACCTAGACCGGTTAGGTGTCGATGATCGAGCCTATTGTGATTGGTTGTGAAGGCCGTCACACCTTTGTACACGGTTTGAGCCCGCCGGTGAAAGGAGCATCAATAGTGAGCCCCCTTGTCGGCTCGAGGAGTCTGGCATGTTCTCGTGGGAGGCGATCTTGTGCTTTGGTAGCAGCAGTGACGCACACCATGTCTTCACTCATGGAGCGATTCTGGGCTCGTGGGCGAGAACTCCACTTGGTGGTGGGAGGGACCGGAACTCCGTGGGAGTGGTCCAACAAGGTGTAGGGGAAGGCGCCATCCTTTTGAGACCTCGGGGAAAAATCATGAGCATTCCTTGACCCCCTCTTTACTATTCTGTATTTGTGTGCTATAGTTGATAGGATGACTTGTGGCTTGCATAGGCTAGTGTGTTTAGCTTCTGCATTATGTGTTGATCATGAACACTAGCATGTGTAGGGTCTTGGCCTATCATCAACCACATTGTGCTAAGGAAGTTTCAAAGAAAATGGTTGAAGACATGGAAAGAATGGCACCTGCGTTGCTCTATAAACTCGAGAAGACCTTTCCACTTAGCTTCTTCACATCGGTGCCACATATGATATTGCACCTTCTGTATGAGTTGCGAATGGGTGGGCCCATGCAGAATCGTTGGTGCTATCCAATTGAGAGATGTCTAAAGGTTCTCCGAACAAAATGTAAAAATAAGTTCAAAATTTAAGCTTCCATTGCGGAGGCATACATTCTCGAGGAGGTATCAAACTTCACATCAAAATATTATGCTGACAACCTTCCTAGCATGTGTAGTCCACTTCCTCATTACAATGCTTGCCCCGATGAGTTGAACCTGATATGAACAAGGGTTCCCGATCTTTCGAAAGGTTCTGGATACGTTGATTTGGTCGGAGGTGACACACAAATCGATCCGGCTTCAGAACAGCACATTCTAAATCCCGCAATCGCAGCACAACATCTCATCTGGTTATCAACCATCCTAAAATGATTGACCTCGCCGAGAAGGCTAATCCCTACCTGAAAATCAAGAACACAAGCAAGAACAAAGAAGAATGCAACACAATTGCAGATGTATTATGAATCTCACGAAGTTGGGGTCTCACAAACCGTGATGACGGAGAAACTGTTATGAACAGAATAATCTAAGGAAAACCCGAACCCTAATAGTGCAGCGGCGGCTGTATATGAAGACCCTAGGGTCATGCAAGACCCTCTGGATGCGCCCCTAATTGGGCTCAACTAGATACAAAGCCCTAAGTGGGAACTCCTACCCCCCACGCTCGACGGGGACTTTGGGGCTGCCCAGGCCATCTTTCCGGCCGCCCCCACCAGCAGCTACCAAGGGAACCAGTGTTGTTTCTGCAGCCCCAAGATCAGCCCCTGCACCTTCTACGCGCTCAGGTAAACTTTCTGTGCAGGTACCAGCTAGTAGTGCCTCCTCTGTTGCTTCGACAGGGCGGACTACAGGGATTCAGTGCCACCGCTGCCATGGACTTGGTCATGTGCAGAAATATTGTCCAAGTAGGTGGGCATATGTGGCAACAGACGATGGCGGTTACATGAGCAACTCCGATGTGGAGGATGAGGAGGAGGACATCACTGCCACCGGCAGTGACCTCGTCCTTGGAGGCGGAGACACCATAGGATACATGAACATTATTGTTCAATGTGTCCTTAGTACACAAGTTCATCAGCCCGAGACGATGCAGCGCCACAACTTGTTCCAGATTTTCTTCGTCATCAAGAACCGCCGAGCACGTGTCATCATTGATGGAGGGAGCTGCAATAACTTGGTGAGTTCTGATGTGGTCAACAAGCTTGCTTTGACCACACGTCCACATCCACATCCGTACTACATTCAGTGGTTAAATGACTCTGGCAAAGCTAAGGTAATACAGACTTGTAGAGTTCCTTTTTCCATTGGTTCTTATGTGGATTCTGTTGATTGTGATGTCGTACCCATGCAAGCATGTTCACTTTTATTGGGTAGACCTTGGGAATTTGATAATGATGCTGTACACCATGGTACAAGTAATAAGTACACTTTTATGCATAAAGGAACTAAAATTACTTTGTTACCAATGACCCTTACTGATATTGTACAAGCTGATTTAGAAAGAGCTGCTAGTTTGAAAAATAAAGGTACTGATATTCAACAACCTGTTAATTCTAATTCTACACCTAGTAATGTTAATGATTCTTCAAGTTCTAAGGGTGCTGGAATTAAATTACAAGGTCGTTCATATCTTACAACAAAATCTGAGCTTGCTGAAATTTCTGATAATGATGATATTTGCTATGCTTTGATATGCAAAGAAGCTTTGTTTTCGCTTGATGATATTGCTTCTAGTGCTGTGTCTCCTGCTGTCACTAACCTTTTGCAGGAGTATGAGGATGTTTTTCCAGCTGAGATACCCCCGGGATTGCCACCTTTGAGAGGGATTGAGCATCAAATTGATTTGATTCCGGGTGCTACTTTGCCAAACCGTGCTGCTTATAGGACCAACCCTGAGGAGACTAAGGAGATACAACGACAAGTTCAAGACCTTTTGGATCGTGAGTATGTTCGTCAATCACTTAGTCCTTGTGTTGTTCCTGTACTTTTGGTTCCTAAGAAAGATGGTACTTGGCGTATGTGTGTAGATTGTAGAGCCATTAATAATATTACTATTAGGTATCGTCATGCTATTCCTAGGCTAGACGACATGCTTGATGAGTTATGTGGTGCTATAATTTTCACTAAAATTGATTTGCGTAGTGGCTACCATCAAATTAGAATGAAACTTGGAGACGAATGGAAAACAGCTTTCAAAACCAAATTTGGATTATATGAGTGGGTAGTAATGCCTTTTGGGTTAACTAATGCACCTAGTACTTTCATGCGCTTGATGAATGAGGTTTTAAGAGCTTTCAATGGCAAATTTGTGGTAGTTTACTTTGATGATATCTTGATTTATAGCAAATCTATAGATGAACATATGAACCATTTGCGTGCTGTTTTTGATGCTTTATGAGATGCACGTTTATTTGGTAACCTTGAGAAGTGCATCTTTTGCACGGATCGAGTCTCTTTTCTTGGCTATGTTGTGACTCCACAGGGAATTGAGGTGGATGAGGCGAAGATTGAAGCCATAAAGAGCTGGCCTGTACCAAAAACTATCACACACGTGAGGAGTTTTCTTGGTCTTGCAGGTTTCTACCGCCGCTTTGTCAAAGATTTCAGCACCATTGCTGCACCTTTGCATGAGTTGACAAAGAAGGGCATTGATTTCCATTGGGGTAAGGTACATCATGAGTCTTTTGATGCTTTGAAGGATAAACTTACACATGCACCATTGCTGCAATTACCTAATTTTGATAAGATTTTTGAGCTTGATTGTGATGCTAGTGGTATAGGCAGTGGTGGTGTTTTGATGCAAGATAGTAAACCTATTGCATACTTTAGTGAGAAAATTACTGGGCCTGTTTTGAATTACTCCATGTATGATAAGGAATTGTATGCACTTGTACGTTGTTTAGAGACGTGGCGTCATTATTTGTTGCCCAAAGAATTTGTTATTCATTCTGATCATGAATCACTTAAGTATATTCGTTCTCAATGTAATTTGAACCGTAGACATGCTAAATGGATTGAGTTTATTGAGTCTTTTCCTTACATTATTAAACATAAGAAAGGGAAGGATAATGTGATCGATGATTCTTTATCTAGGCGCTATACTTTATTGTCTCAACTTGATTGTAGAATTTTTGGACTTACGGCATTTAAAGAACAATATGCTGCTGATGTTGATTTTAAGGATTTATTTCTGCATTGTAAAGAAGGTCGTGCATGGAATAAATTTGTGTTGAATGATGGATTCTTGTTTAGAGCTAACAGCCTATGCATTCCAGTTGGTTCCGTTCGTCTTTTGTTGTTACAGGAGGCGCATGGAGGTGGATTGATGGGTCATTTTGGTGCCAAGAAGGCGGAGGATATTTTGGCCACACACTTCTTTTGGCCAAGGATGAGGAAAGATGTTGAGCGCTTTGTTGCTCGCTGCACTACATGTCAAAAAGCTAAGTCTCGCTTGAATCCACATGGTTTATACATGTCACTTCCTGTTCCTTCTATTCCTTGGGCGGATATTTCTATGGACTTTGTTTTAGGACTGCCTAGGACTAAGAGGGGGATTGATAGTATTTTTGTTGTTGTGGATAGATTTTCTAAGATGGCACACTTTATACCATGTCATAAGACTGATGATGCTAGTTATATTGCTGATCTCTTTTTCAAAGAAATTGTTCGTTTGCATGGTATGCCTTCTACTATTGTTTCAGATCGTGATGCAAAATTCTTGAGTCACTTTTGTCGCACGCTTTGGAATAAGTTGGGTACAAAGTTGTTGTTTTCTACAACTTGTCACCCACAAACTGATGGACAAACTGAGGTGGTGAACCGCACTTTGGGTACTATGTTGAGAGCTATTTTGAAGAAAAATTTGAAGCAATGGGAAGAATGTTTGCCTCATGTTGAGTTTGCATATAATTGGGCAACATATTCTACTACCAAGGTAAGTCCTTTCAAGGTAGTGTATGGTTTTGATCCCCGTACTCCACTCGATATACTTCCTCTACCTATTCATGAGAGAGTTCATGTTGATGCTAAGGAGCATGCTGAATTTATTTTGAAAATGCATGAGACCACTAGACTTAGCATTGAAAAGATGAATGACAAGTATAAAATTGCAGGTAGTAAAGGTAGAAAAGAAGTAAAACTTGATGTAGGAGATTTAGTATGGTTACACTTGAGAAAGGATAGATTTCCAGATTTGAGAAAGTCTAAATTAATGCCTAGTGCTGATGGTCCTTTCAAAATAATTGAGAAGATTAATGATAATGCATACAAACTTGAGTTGCCTCCCGAGTTCAGGGTTAGTGCTACTTTTAACATTTCAGATTTGAAACCATACTTGGGAGAAGAGAATGAGCTTGAGTCGAGGACGACTCTACTTCAAGAGGGGGAGGATGATGAGGACATCACTCCTAAGGATATATGCAACACTCCTCCAATTTTGGACTTGCAAGGTCCAATGACTAGAGCTCGTGCACGACGACTAAATTTAGAGGTGAGCTCGTTCCTACGTTCTTCATCATATGTCACTTTTGAGAATGGTTTGCTACCTAATGATTATATTGTAATTAGGAACCATGAAGAGGACCAGGTGATGATGGAAGAAGGACTTGGAGACGTGGAGGACCAGCAAGGACGTGAAAGCCAAGGTGGAGGCCCAACCAAAACCGACTTCGACTCTGTTTCAAGGCTCAGGACCAGTCTGCACTAAAACGGATGCCCAAGACGCATACGGACTCGGATTTGGACGTTCTACATATGCACGGAAAGATAAGAAGAAGACCTTTCCAATTCCTCCGGTCTCATATGAAAATTCATCCGGAGTCATCGGGAATCGTCGAAACAAGAGAGAGTCCAGAATCTGTTTCGGTGTTGTGTCCCCTGTTTTTGGCCTTTGGGCTTTGTATCTAGTTGAGCCCAAGTAGGGGTGTGTCCAGAGGGTCTTGCACGACCTTAGGGTCTTCATATACAGCCGCCGCCGCACCATTAGGGTTCGGGTTTTTGCTTAGATTATTCTGTTCGTAACAGTTTCGCCGTCATCACGGTTTGTGAGACCCCAACTTCGTGAGATTCAAAATACATCTACAATTGTGTTGCTTTCTTCTTTGTTCTTGCTTGTGTTCTTGATTCGCAGGCAGGGATTAGCCTTCTCGGCGAGGTCAATCGTTTTAGGACGGTTGATAACCAGAGGAGACGTCGTGCTACGATTGCGGGGTTTAGAACGTGCTGTTTTGAAGCCGGATCGAATTGTGTGTCGCCTCTGACCAAATCAACGTATCCCGAACCTTTTGGAAGATCGGGAACCCTTGTCCACATCACGGTCCTTGTAGCTGACCTATCCATGGTGCCATCAGCCTTATACACCGTGTCTTCATCATGGACGTCTTCAATGTCATTGTTGTTGTTATTGGTGTTCGTATCATTAGTTTTGGGAGCGGTATCCAACACGACAACCTGATCAGTTAACATAGAGACCCACTTCTCCAACTGCTCGATGCTTTCTCCAATGTGAAGCCTGCTGACCGTATCAGTATCGGCTCTGGTGATCGTCTCTGCCAAATCACTCTGAGCAGCCTGCAAAGCCTTCTAGAGCTGCTCTTGGCTCACGCACTGAGCAAATTGTGAGGGTGAAGCCATCTCTCCATCATCACTTCCTGCCATCACAAACACCAAAACAGGAAACAAATAGTGAAGGTTATCCGTACAAAACAACTAAGCAGTGGTGCCTCTCAACACAGGAAAAGGATACTCCTTACAAAGCTCTTACAAAGTTCTGAAAAGCAAAGCAAAGGATACCAGAGAGATGTGTTCCACGATTGCAAGGGTCACAAAATAACCTATGTGCTGTCCAAAAGAAATATGTAGAGCTAGGAAAGGCCAAATATATATATGTGAGTGGCACACACATCAAAAATAGATAGTAAAGCTGAATTAGTGTCCAAGTAACTTGTCCCTAGTTGCTGGTCTAAGTATGTCCTCGAACAGTAGTGATAGCAAAGTAGAAACAAGGAGATAAAGGCACAATATGCAATAACAGGGGGCTAAGTGCAAAGCAGCCAAATCCAAAAATTTCAGGGGGCTAGATGTAGCACTAGTAGAAATCCCAAATCTCTCTTTTTTTTAATTTTTTTTGATATTTTTCTCCAACTCACTAGCAATGGAGGAGAATCCATAGAAAATTTCAGCTCAAACAGAGGTAGGATGTGGCCTACAGAAAATCTTAAAGTTTCAGAAAACGTTCGGTTTCAACTTGAATGAATTTTTTTTATCTTCCCAATTTTTTTTTTGAATTTTTTTACGAGGGCACACAGGGCATAGCTCCCAGCCAGCTCTAGAGTCAGCTACAGCAACAACTCCACCTCTTACTGCCACAGTCAGCTCTCTTACTCCTCAGGCAGTAGAGGATCTTGTCCATGGAGGTTTCTTGCAACATGACGTGGCGGATCTCCTACAAAAATTTCAGCCAAAACGGAAAACCGAGCAAAAAGTTATACCCGTTTTATCGAAGGGGGTCGGAGTCGGTTTTCCAGAAACCCGAGTCGGGTTTGGGGTCGGGTTAGGAATCGGGTAGGATTTTTTTTGCTGGTGTGGAGGCAGCGAAAATTGGAATTTGTGGGGATTGGTTTGAGGTGTTGACGGTGTGTTTAGGGTGGGATTAGGGTGGGACTAGGCTAGGTGTGTCGATCAATCAACCCTAGCACAAAAAGCCAACAAAATAGAGGATGGTGAAGGGGATGGCGGCTAGGGTTGCAAGGGAAATACTACTGACGACAAAAACACAAACTAAACCAGCGACTAAACAAGAACTAGGGCACAAACTCAATACTACGGACTCTGAAATTGAAATATGCAGAGGCTAAGCACGTGGTTATGGGCGGAGGGAAAAATTTTTTGGGCTTTTCTGTGGATGATAGGATGAACACAAAACAAAATTAACTAAAGGTAGTGCGAACCTGATGGTGCACCTGAAGCTCTAATTACCACTTAATGTGGATAAGGGTTCCCGATCTTCCGAGAGGTTCTGGATAAGTTGATTTGGTCAGAGGTGACACATAAATCGATTCGGCTTCAGAACAGCATGTTCTAAACCCCGCAATCGCAGCACGACGTCTACTCTGGTTATCAACTGTCCTAAAATGATTGACCTAGCCGAGAAGGCTAATCCCTGCCTGTGAATCAAGAACACAAGCAAGAATAAAAAAGAATGCAACACAATTGCAGATGTATTATGAATCTCACAAAGTTGGGATCTCACAAACAGTGATGACGGCGAATCTATTATGAACAGAAGAATCTAAGCAAAACCCAAACCCTAATGGTGCGGCAGCAGCTTTATATGAAGACCCTAGGGTCGTGCCAGACCCTCTGGATGCGCCCCTAATTGGGCTCAACTAGATACAAAGCCCAAAGGCCAAAAACAGGCGACGCAGCACCGAAATAGATTCTGGACCCTCTCTTGTTTTGATGATTCCTGCTGACTCCGGATGAATTTTGATATGACACCAACGTCATTGGAAAGGTCTTCTTCTTATCTTTCTGTGCATATGTAGAACGTCCAAATCCGAGTCCGTATGCGTCTTGGGCATCCGTTTTAGTGCAGACTGGTCCTTAGCCCGGAAACAGACTCGAAGTCGGTTTTGGTTGGGCCTCCACCTTAGCTTCCACGTCCTTGCTGATCCTCCATGTCTCCAAGTCCTTCTCCCATCATCTCCTGGTCCTCTCCATTGTTCCTAATTACAATATAATCATTAGGTAGCAAACCATTCTTAAAAGTGACATATAATAAAGAACGTAGGAACGAGCTCACCTCTAAATTTAGTCAACGTGCACGAGCTCTAGACATTGGACCTTGCAAGTCTAGAATTGGAGGAGTGTTGCATGTATCCTTAGAAGTGATGTCCTTATCAGAACCTCAGTCTTTTTAAACGGTAACTCGAAAGGTCAAGTGGTGCTACCAACAAGTCCTTGCAGCCTATAGAGTGGCTCACGATCATGCTATATGTGTTGAATAACCTTACCGAAGTCAAGCCATACATATACTAAGTTCACAACAAACTTCTTCTCGAGCAGTACATATTACAAGTTTTCCATACAACCTTATTGTTTCTCGTTGGTACAGGGAATTTAGTCATCAATTCTAGCATCAATCAAGGGATCCTTGTAAGGTTCATGACCATTGAGGTGACCCCAAGCTATGATGTTTTGGTGATGAATGATAAACATGAAATGTGAGTAATGTCTACACGAGTGTTGTGCGTGTAGGAAACCTTTACTAACTTATGATGATTGTTGACAGTGGCCTTGGCAATGGATGACAATGACCACAAGCATGAATGCTTGATGAGATTGATGGAGTTCAAGGGTTGATGAAGATGGATCAAAGCTAAGGACAATCCATGGAGCAAGTAGGCCTAGAAAGCTGATTTCATGGAGCAACAGCTAGTTGAAGGTTGGAAGCCTATATAACTTCGTTGTTGGGGTCTTTATGGCCTCTCTTGGCCAATGGAATGCCTGAGAGCATCTGGTAAGGTCCAAGAGAAAAAGAGGAGAGCACTAGGAGAAGATATTGCATATCTTGAGAGTGCTAGTGGATAGTAACTTGAGCATCTTGCACATCTAAGGCTAGGGTGTCCTTGAGGGTGTGATCTAGATTGTTACTCTTGGTCTATGGTGAGACCTAGATCAGTTTGGTGTCAGTGATCGAGTCTATCGTGATTGGTTGTGAAGGCCGTCACACGTTTGTACACGGTTTGAGCCTGCCGTTAAAAGGGGCATCACTATTGAGCGCCCGTGTCGGCTTGGGGAGTCCGGCAAGTTCTCGAGGGAGGCAAGCTTGTGCCTTGGTAGTAGTGGTGACGTAC
This sequence comes from Eleusine coracana subsp. coracana, assembly GCA_032690845.1. NCBI lineage: Eukaryota > Viridiplantae > Streptophyta > Magnoliopsida > Poales > Poaceae > Eleusine > Eleusine coracana. The sequence goes on along the minus strand of MU847442.1, from coordinate 2,008,684 downwards.
ACCGTGTCTTCACTCCGGGTGTGATTGTGCGCTCGTGGGCGAGAACTCCACTTGGTTGCGGGAGGGACCAGAACTCTGGTGGGAGTGGTCCAACGAGGTGTAGGGGAAGGCGCCATCCTTCCGAGACAACAGGAAAAATCATGAGCATTCCTTGACCCTCTCTTTACTATTTCGCAATTGTGTGCTCTAGTAGCTAGGTTGTATTGTGGCTTGCATAGGCCAGTGTGTTTGGCTTCCGCGCTTTCTTTTATCATGAACACTAGCATGTGTAGGGTCTTGGCCTACTAGAATTATTTAGTTTGCAACGCTTGTTAGACTCAAGTAGTGTAAATTGAAGTATTTGGTTTCGTGAGCGGCTTATCGATTCACCCCCCCCCTCTCGGTATGCCTTCGGTCCTTACAAGTCGTATCAGAGCCATGTGCTCATCTTTGAGGCTTCACTGCCTTGAGTAAGGATGCCCAGACAGGCGGGGAGTGTTCCCATATTCAGTGGGGAGGACTATGCTTATTCGTAGGCTCGCATGCAAGCCTACATGCAGTCACTTGATCCAGAGATATGGATGGTCACTCACGAGTCTGATGCGGATGTGAACCTTCTTGAGCCTGATTTTATTAAGTGCAATGCTAAGGCCAAGAATGCTCAGTTTGCTTGCATATCTAAGGATGTTTTTGCTCAGTTGGATGCTAGTTCCAAAGCACATGGTATCTGGACTGAGATTCAGGGGCTCCATGAGGGTACCAGTGATGTCAAAGAGGAAAGATAATATGTGCTAAAGAACAAGCATGATAACTTCACTGGATTGCCACATGAGAGAGCTAACACTGTTTATTCTCATTTTCATGTACTAGTGGAGGAGATCAATGCTCTTGGGGATGACTTCAAGATGAGGCCTGTTGAGGTGATAAGAAGATTCTTGAGTCTATTCAAAGACCGCAAGTATGAGTCCATCATCACCTTCATCTTGCAAGGTGACCTCAAGACCTAGACCATGAAGGATGTACTTGGCAAGATCACTACCTTTGAGAGCTACCAGTTGGGGATGAATGATCCTCAACCATCCAACCTTGCTCAACTGGCTGATAAGCAGAAATCAAGCAAGAGCAAGAAAACAAGAAGAAGGCAGTCATTAAGGATGATGATGAAGAAGATGATGATGAATGTGATTTGACTGAGGACTTGGCTCTTCTTATGAAGAAGATGAAGACCTTAAGGAACAAGTTTGCTTCCAAGTCCAGGAGCAAGTGCTACAATTGTGGTTCAAAGAATCACTTTGTCCGAGAGTGCCCAAAGCCCAAGAAAGAAGCTTTCAAGTCACAACATTCAAGTGAAGAAGAAGAAGAAGACCCCAAGGCCAAGCAAAAGATGAAGAGACACATCAACAAGGACAAGAGCAAAGAAAAAGGCAAAGCTCAAAACTACAAGAAGAAGTTCTCTCGCAAGGTTCTTGTTGGAGAATGGACAAGTGACAACTCAAGTGATGAGTCCTCTTCCTCAAGTGATGAAGAAGTGGTCGGCCTAGCCATGATCGAGACCACACTTCCATGAGCTCTTCCTCCACCTCCCAAGTGCCTCATGGCTGCGAGCCAACTTGGGAGAGTGAGGATGAGAGCAGCAATGACAGCGATGATGAGGAGCTTTGAAGTATGCTTGAGCAAGCCCGACATCACCGTCAAGAAATCCAAAATGTTGGATGTGGTAAAAAATGTTGGATGTTTGAGAGTACCATATGTGATGAACTAACCACCTCGATCGAGGTTTCTTCTCTTGAGCCATTTGTTTTGGAGGAATACCTCAAGCTCAAGGAAGAGAGGAAGATGGTGATGGGCGGCTTCGAGAGGCTCACACATGGTAGAGCCATCCACAAGGAGATTCTATGGTGGAACCTTGTGAACAATGTCTGCCAACGGGGACTTGGCTCATATCCCGCCATAATCGACATCATAGGGACGAATGATTCTAGCCCCGCATGGATCAAACCCCTTCTCTCTGATGACTACTATTGCAAGAGGTGTTGCAAGAATGGCCACGCCACCAAGGATTGTCCTATGGTGAGAAGTTCCATTGTTTTGCCTAATGCTAACTTCTTCTATGAGAACACCCATTTCAAGCTTTTTAGGAACAAGGATGGCAAGGTGAAAGCCAAGGCTTTTGGACCACCAAACAAGAAGAGGAAGGTCAAGAGCATATGGGTGCCTATGTGCATTGTTGATCTTGAGAGATCGGCTATGTACAAGTGGGTGCCCAAGAACAAGACCTAGATGGTGGTGGTGGTGGACCGGGCGCTTTCATAAAGATCATGTGAAGTCCACCTCAAGTGACATGGACCTCAACGACCTATCTACTCATGAGGGAGGTAACCATGTTTGTTCTTGGTAGTTGTAGTGTGTTTTTCCTTCTCTTGGATTGCATAGTAATTAGGCCTCCTTTGTGACTAGTATGCTTTGCATCCATTCTTGTGTAAATAACTAAAAGAACAACACATAAAAATAAGTCAATGTCTAACCCACTCAAGATAGCTATAAGCAAGGGGGAGTGCTTGAGATGGTGGTTTGGCTTCTCTCAAGGAAAGTGTATGGCTTATAGTGAGTAAGCTTGAGAGGGGTTCAAACTTGACATTGTTAGGTTTCCTTTGTGTTTTGTTTTAATATTGCTTGCATTCACATGGCATGTTTACTTTCGATGCATATGTAAAATGCTTGTTACATGCATCATATAGGAAACACAAAGGAGGCTTGTCTCACTTGGAGATATTTGTGCCTCATGATAAATATGAGATTACATCTCCATAAGTGTCACCAAAGGAAGGGATTGTGCTTCATGCCCATTGAGCAAGCTCCTATGAACTCTGAGATAAAATCTACTCACGCGGTTTATGGACTAAGGCTCATACATACCCTTTTGGTTCTTAATTGCCTTGGTTCTTTTTTGCTCGATTCTTCATTTGGCATTTGCGAAAATTCTAAGGCCATAGAGTGCCACTATTTGAAAAGGAGTGTTACAGAGTTCGCAATATATTCCAAGTGCAGTGTTTGATTGAGTGTTTGGCGAGGGCACTTGGAAAATGGAGAAATTTCTTGATTCAGCGAAAATTCTGGTAGCGACTATACAGTCCAATCTTCGGGCCGTACAGTCCGGTCAGTGACACTGTGCACAGTGTCTAGGGGGAGTCTGGTCGTAGAGATTGGATAGAACGGTCCTAGAGACCGTACCGTCCATTCTGCACAAGTAGTCGGTAGATCCTAAACTGACCGGACAGTCTGGTCTAGAGACCGTACCATCCGGTCACTATGATTGGTCGCGCGAAGCAATTTCCAATCTGGACCATTGATCAATTCCTTGATAGATATCGATCATTCATCGTTCCCTTGACCTAAGTCAAAATCGGTCAGAGGCAATTTGGTCTCTTCCTTGTTCATGCCGAACACCGAGTTTGCGCATAGAGCGCCGCCCACCTTCCTCACCGTCGTCGCCCCGCTGCCGATGAGCCACCATGCTGCCGCTCGCCCTCTACTCCCGCACGTATTAGCTCGCCGTAGCTCTACGCCTGCATCGCCGCGCCCCCTCGACCTCGCGTGCGTAAGCCACAGCCGCCGCCTTGCCCTCCAGCTCGTGTGCGTGCCAGCCACACCACCCCTCTGTCCACACCGAGCCACCGAATAGGGCAAAAGCTTGCACCTTTTCCTCTCCCTCCATTGCCGGCAAGTTTCAAGTTTTGACCTTTTTCGGCAATCGGTCACGGAGTCTTTGGTTTTCGGTGTTGATTCTTCCTCCAGGGTATTGTGCACATCCCCTTTTCATCGACTGATGCCCTAATTTTGAGTAGTTAGCTTAAATTGATGCAATTGAATTGATCGCCCATGATTAGTTGCATTAATTATCTCATTGACTCAACCTAGGATGCAATTAATTCCATGATCATCTATTAATTGCATGTCTAGGGTTTGTCTCCTATTTAGTCTATAGTTAGATTTATTGCCTATTATTTGACTGCACACTAGATGACTCGCACCAGCCACTTATAGTCGATGATCACTGTTGTCACATTGCTTTATTTGTCTAGTGATCATGTCCTTCATTCAGTGCTTGGTTTTCTATTGCGCATTCTTTCCTAGTGGTGCTTTGCTGGTAGATTTTTATAGGATTCTACGCTTATCCTGTCTATACCTACGTACGTGCACTGACAACAGCAACAGAAATGGTAGGGTCAGGTTAGGATAAGGGCAAGGGAAAGATGCCTAAGAATCCCAAGAGTACGTGCACTGATTGCTAGTTTTTTGTTCCTTGCTTCAGATCTCTAGATCTATAGGAGTGCTTACCCTTCACTAGAGCCATCTCGCAAACCACAGGGAGGGAGATTACCTACAGATGACATGGTGTCGATTACCTTTCCACCACCACACACCTCAGGCTTTGAGAGAGGCCCTGCAAGACTCACCGCAGAAGCTAAGGTGGTGAGAGCGGTAGTCACCAGGACTATCATTCCCAGGTCTGGCTACAGAGAGGAGTTCACACTACTCCACTAGTGGGCAGTTGCAACAATACTGAGGAGACAACACTTTGACTTGGCATATCTTGTGATAGGAGAGATGGAGGAGGTTATCTCCGAGAGAGTGGGAGGACCTCACTTGGTCTATGGTCCATATATTTGCTATCTTCTGAGGAGGATGGGCCTAGTGATAGAGGAGCAGTATGAGGGGTTCCGTAAGGTGACCACTAGCTACCCACCTCATGTCCCTATGGGATCATAATCAGCCTCTAGCCAGCAGATAGAGGAGGAGGAGCAGGAGTCACCGCTAGTCGCTCATGAGCAGGCAGCTCAGCCAGAGATGGTGATTCCTGAGTCTGCCAGTACAGGAGCACCTCCCCAGCCAACAGGTACACAGTCGGAGGACACAATCACTATAGCAGCTCTTGCAGGACGCCTGAATGAGTTCATTCAGAGCATGGCTGAGGACATGCATCAGATGATAAGGTCATCAGGGGATAGGCAAAGCTTCAAAGACAGCGGTTGATGATGATGTCCACCCTAATGCCTCATATGGCAGAGATGACTCAGAGACAGGCAGGTCAGCAGCTAGGACCCTTCATTACTTTGATGATAGCTCAATCCAGCGGACTGTCACTCTCAGGGGTTATACCGACAGGGGGAGCAGGACATAAACTCTCTTCAGCTCAGCTCTCCCTCGTGTCACCTTTCTCTATGTCTGCGTTCTTTGTTTCTCCTTCACACTCTTCAACTTTGCAGATGGTGTTGGAGGCTGATAAAACCCAAAATCGGCCACCAATTGGTCAGGAAATGCAAGGTAAAGACCAAAGTTCAATAAATATTTCCTTAGACTAATAAAGTTCTACGAGTCTTGGAGAAATATGTGTTTGTAGGCATAAGAGATCCAAAATGTGCAAGAACATGAAGAAACACCCCGTCGGCCGATCATGACTGTGAAACAACCGTTTTTATGGGCCGACAGGGTTGTTTTCAGGCTGAACTAGCCGACAGGGTCATAAATAGCTAAAATCAGCCACTCGGCTGGTTAACTAGAGTTGTTTTTAGGCTGAAATCAGGAATCAGCCAACAAGGTCATAAACGGCTGAAATCAGCAACCTGGTTGGTTAACCGGGACCGTTTTCTGGGCTGATCATCCAACCCAGCCGATCCTACAAAACACTTCACCAAGATGTCGTTTTCTCCTCCCGTACCAAGAGTAATGAAATATGGCTAAGGAAAGAGGGCCAACAAATGGCCTAACCGAGAGAAGTCAAGGGGCGACCCGGAGGGGGTTGGCTCCCGGCGAAGGCCGTCGCCCGGCATGAGCCGCCACCCAGCCTACCTCGCCGCCCGGTGGCCCTTGCTACCGGAGGGTCTTGCCACCCGGCCTACCGAGACATTCAGCCCATTAAGCCTACAATGTGGTCTGCCATGCTTACCGACATAAAACCAAAGGAAAAAAGGCCAACCAACACTCAAAACCGACCTTAGAACATTATCACAACCATCCAGAATGAGTCGGCTGGGGAACCGACATGATCCAAGGGCCGCCCGGCCTTGCCCTCCACCCGGCAGTGCATGCCGCCCGACATGCCCGGCCGCCCGGCACACGTGGCCGCCCGGCATGGCCCGCCGCCCGGTGGACTGACTTTCTCCCACCGACTCTCCTTCACCTACAAGTACCCACTAGCCCATCGCCACCTATAAATAGAGGGAAAATTTGGCAGAAAATCATCATCGAATCAAGCAACACATCAAGGAGTTCATTTCCCACTACTTGTGCCACAATGTAGAATAGGTTAGTTAGTCGTGAGTTAGAGTCTAGTTGAGAGCATCGCTCGGGATTCCGAAATCATCTCGGAGTCTTGGTATGAGCCCACTTGTATCTTTTCTCCTTTGTAAGACTTGCCCATTATCAATATAATTATTTTCCCATTTATATCTTGTCAAGTATTTATTTTAATTTAGTCATTTCCTCAAGTTATGATTATCGAGAAGAAACATTTTTGCGTAGTTCACGGGTTTCCTGACTAGGATTTAATTAAGTTTAGTTCTTTCTGAGACTTAGACTTGGTTATTTCCCGGCTATTCTTCCGCTCGATCAACGGAAGAATATCTAGTGAAGGCGTAGGCGTGGTGCCTAAGTTAACGCTAGCTGGATTTGCATTCGTCCCCACGGGCTGTGTGGTAGGCGGCAGGTGGTGACAGTCCTGTCCATCCCTTTAGTAATCCACCAAGTTCGGGCCGTCTTAATCAAGGTTGTCTAGCGATAGCGTACCCACTAGTACAGAGGCTAGTTAGTGACCCATATTAGTGGAACGTTTTTTGTGCCCTGAAGTGAGCTAACAGGTGAAAGACTCGAGGTTGTACCAAGAAATTGGTGTAAGCACTTGACCCGAGTAACTAGGATGTGACACTTGATTTAGATATATTTGGAAGGTATACTTTTTAGGAATCTTAGACTTAGACTCGTTGTCCTCCCGACTAGCTTAACTGTTCACTTTATTTATCTTGGTGTGGATTTCTCTTGTGTTACTACCCTGCTCTATCGTTGATCATCCTTACCCCCGTCTTTAGCTAGCTGGTATAATTATTATATTTATATCTTTGTTAAACCAAGGAAATCTTACGCCTAGCTTCCCTGAGGAATATCAATACGATACCTTGGAATACTCCTGGGTGAAATGCTTATATGGTGTTCTATGCGCTTGCAGATTAATTCACATAATTCTTAAAGCATAACAAACGCCAACAAATATTTTTGGCGCCATACCAGGAATAGTGATATTCTTGATGTGATGTTAAGAAATACCAAAAGATGATAGGACCTTACACCTCCCAACACCTACCAGTCAGGAGTCTGTTCTCAGGCATAGTGCACACCTCTTGTGCAGACTCCCAGCTAGCACCATAGTCAGCTACAGCTCCACCCTTCACTACTACAGTTAGCACACTCACACCTCAGGTAGCAGAGGATCTAGTCCACGGAGGCTTTTCATAGTAGGATGTGGTAGATCTCATCCTTCTCCAGACTTCAGCTCAGGAGACCACCACATTCACTCCAGCAGAGCAGGACAGAGGGTCTGAGTCGCCTGTGGACCTTGACTTCTTCGAGCAGATGGATGCTCAGGTGGCACAGGCTCAGGGAGCACAACAGGATCCAGCATAGCAACAGCCAGGAGCAAAGCCCACAGAGGACGTCGCTGCACCACTTCCTTCGATCATGAGTGCTTAGATGTTCACTTTTTTTGCTCTTTTTGGTGCTTGTTGCCAAAGGGGGAGAAGTAGTCCTAGGTCTAGCGGGAGTGGGAGTGTGATTCTGCGTGATCGAGAGTAGCATGTATCTAGGGGGAGCATACATGTACATTGGTTTTGGGAGTTAGATACATTCGGATCTTACTTTGATGGAGTTATTCGATGTTAGTGGATTTTGATGAGTCATGGTTTTCATTTGTTTGTGTTTGACTCATTTGGATCTCACTTGGTTTATTTTCATATGCAGTGTCCTTTTTCTTTAATTATCTTATATGCCTACGTATGATTCCATGATGATGATTGCTTGTTAGTAACTCCTATGCATTGCCATGCTAATTTTTTGCATATCATCATTCATGTCTTGCATTGCATGTCCATATGTATTCTTTAATATCCTATCATGACATGCATGCATTATCATCTAGAGTGTGCTTTACTCTCTTTTCCTTGTATCGCTAGATGATGTTTGATTGAGTAGGACCTTGTGCATTTCTCTCTTATGCTCTTGTGGTTCCTCTTGATTGTAGTGTAGCTCTTTTAGCCCGGCTGTTTCTTGTTAAGATTATGATAAGTAGTTGTTGTCATCAATCATCAAAAAGGGGGAGATTGTAAGCTTTATGACATTTGATGATTGGATCCCCAAGGTATGAATGTTTTGGTGATAGATGACAACTATGAAATTGTGGGCTAATATCTACACAAGTGTTGTCTATGCAGGAATCATCTCTAAACCCTATTACAAATCATATAGATGATGGTGGCCTTGGCGATTGAGGACAATGACCACAAGCATGGAGGCTTGTGAACTTGATTGAGTCCAAGGGTTGATAAAGATGGATCAAGGCTAAGGACAAGCTATGGAGCAAGTGTTAGGTACACTTGCCTAGTTGTTAGGTCTTTGTGTCCATAGGAAAATCCGGACTATCAAGGGGTTCTAGATCATTCTCTTAGGTCATGTCTAGTCGGTGATGTGCAAGGTTGCTCGGTGATATCACAGGCACTAGTTGATAGTGGAGAAGCGAAGGAGCTGTTCGGAGAAGCCGGGAAACAAAGTCAAGCGAGGATGAGGAGTTACAACTTCAGGATGAAGTGACCGGACAGAGGGGTCAGTGGTGACCAGACTGTACGATCACTCAGAGGTTTTGTCCGGAGGCTACAGCGAGGAATCTGTCTCTACCAGAGTCTATACAGACTGGACGGTCTGGTCAGTACGGCTTGCACAAGGCAGAGAGGAAGCCAGCGCCAAAATGTTTCTAGACTGGAGAGAGAAACAGATCGGACGGTCTGGTCAGGTGACCATACGGTCCGGTCAGCAGATGAATCAGCTGTGGTCAGAGCCGTTGGTGCACAGTGTTGTAGTGACTGGACTGTCCGGTCAGGGAATGACCGGACTGTACGGTTAGTAGGCCTAGATAGCTGATTTCATGGAGCAACGGCTAGTTTGAGGTTGGGAGCCTATATAACTTCGTTGGTGGGGTGTTTGTGACCTCTCTTGTCCAGTTGAATACTTGAGAGCATTTGGTAAGGTCCAAGAGGAAAAAGAGGAGAGCACTACGAGGAGATATTGCATATCTTGAGAGTGCTAGTGGAGAGTAACTTGAGCATCTTGCACATCTAAGGCTAGGGTGTCCTTGAGGGTGTGATCTAGATTGTTACTCTTGGTCTATGGTGAGATGTAGACCGTTTAGGTGTCGGTGACACGTTTGTACACGGTTTGAGCCCACTGTTGAAAGGGACATCACTAGTGAGCGCCCGTGTCAGCTTAAGGATTCCGGTAAGTTCTCGAGGGAGACAAGCTTGTGCGTTGGTAGCAGTGGTGACGCACACTATGTCTTCACTCTGGGAGTGATTACGGGCTCATGGGTGAGAACTCCACTTGGTGGTGGGAGAGACTGGAACTCCAGCGGGAGTGGTCCAACGAGGTGTAGGGGAAGGCGCCATCCTTCCGAGACCACGGGAAAAAATCATGAGCATTCCTTGACCCTCTCCTTACTATTCTGCAATTGTGTGCTCTAGTAACTAGGTTGAATTGTGGCTTGCATAGGCTAGTGTGTTTTGCTTCCACGCTTTTTTTTATCATGAACACTAGCATGTGTAGGGTCTTAGCCTACTAAAATGGTTTAGATTGCAACGCTTGTTAGACTCAAGTAGTGTGAATTGAAGTATTTGGTTTTGTGAGCGGCTTACTGATTCACCCCCTCCCCCTCTCGGTACGCCTTCGTTCCTTACACCTACCCACCGGGTATGACTCCAAGTCGATTTGTTCCTTTGATGAGGATTCAGATCGGTCTGATCACCTTTACCCTTCGACCGTCAATGTGGTCGAGGTAGACAAAAACCCGTCTGGAGACAACGACGAAGAAGACAACCGTGATAGAGACGGTCGTGACAAAGATAGTCGCGCAGAGGATGACCATGGCGAGGAAAACACCCAAGACAACAACTCGTTGGTGGGTCACCATTGTTGAGCAAGAGGATCATGTGAATCTCGCCCCGTGCACCGACTGGATCTCGGGCAGCTCGAGATCGAGGTTGATGGCGTCAAGGTTTATGATACCCTGCTGAACAACATCACAAGGGCAAAAACACTACTCGACAACTTGATGGCTGATGATGCGTATCAGACTCCTGCGATGCAAAAGGCAGTGGCCATGCTTAAGGTTGTTGCTGTCCAAGATGCGCTATGGGCCAAACCACCATCGGTGGCCAGCTCTTGTCATGCGACCTCACGTGGCGGACGAAGACATGGCGACATGAGGAATTCTCTTAGGATCCGTGACGGTCAAGATACCATCAACTCCCATCATGAAGAGCAAGCAAGGGACGACCACTGCCATGAGGAAGAGTGTCGTGAACAGAGGACTGACAACCGGTGAGACAACCGACGTGATCCGCCTCCAAAAGACAATCGGCGGGATGACCGACGGGGCGACCGACATGATCTGCCTCCGAGAGATAACCGCGATGACCGATGTCGACAAGACGATTGGGGTCGGCAAGGAAACCATGATGATGACAATAGGCACCGTCGTCATGATGATGATGTTGACCCTCATCATAATCGCCATAGGTCTCCATCTCCAGATCGCCATAGGCGGTCAAGCACGCCTAGTGAAGAGGAGTTCGATGGGTTCAAAGCCTATGTTCCTGAGCTTCGTATAGCCTGATGGTCAAAGGGGTTCAAGCTGGTCCTCATCGAGAAGTGCGATGGTCAGACCAATCCCTGAGAGTGGCTTCAGCTGTACAACACGGCAATTCGTTTGACAGGGGGCGACACCTTCGTAATGGCCAATTATCTTTCGGTCTGCCTCGACCCCGCCATTCGGATTTGGCTCACCTCTCTTCCGGAGAAGTCAGTTACTGTCACATCCCAAAATTTCCCATTTTGGAATGTGAAACACTTTCAAACAATATATTTGGATTTCTCAAATTTTGAAACTATACATAAGAAACTTTGCAAATTAACAAAAAATTTATTAGGTTGAAGAAATTGCTCTATGTCACAAAAGTTTTTAGTTTTGAACCAAAACCTTTTTAGATATGTAAAATCATTTGATTTTATTTGATTTCAATATTTTGTCATTTTTTGATTCCATGTTAATCTGAGAAAATTCAAATCCTTTCAATCAAATTTTATGAATGTACATTCTGTTTTAAAATGAGACTTAATTATCATCGTCTCCTTGACTCAAGTTAATGCATCGTCGAACACCGTCTTCCAAACTTATTTCATCACATTGCATCTTCGTTCATCATATATATCACCCTACGCGTCGTTGATGTGTCAAGACACAATGTCATCCACATTCGTTTTACCTGTGTTATGGTTGTACCTAGACGTCATGCCTTCCATGTTTGCCCCACCTTCCATAAACATTCCTATGGAAAGAAACTCCTCCTTCCATAAACATTTCAATGGAAATAAACCCACCTTACATAAGCATTTCTATGGAAAGAAACTAAACCTTTCATAAACATTCATAAGGAAACAACAAGAGAATAATTTCCTTTCCATATTTCCTATACCTTCCATGTTTGCCTCCAATAAATACATTTATTTCTCTTAATTTCCTTTCCATATTGTGTACCCCACCTGCCATCACCTCTCCTATATATACCAGGCCTTTCCCACGTAATTCCCACCCCCTCAAACCCTCACCACGCCGCTAGGCTACCGCACGCCACCCTGCTCTCGCGTCCAGCAATGCTGCCGCCAATTGACATCAATGTTCCCGGTGATCCACCTATCCAAATGCTGCCAAATTTTACATGGAGGTTCGCCCTGATGTCCCACACAACATATCCCAACTCAGAGCCATTGGACATCGGATGCCTCCAGGATCTACATCACAATGGCAGCAGCTCCCTGATCTGGGCGAATCCAGCGCATTAGACGGTAAATCCATCCCTTTTCTCCCAATCCAGAGGTGTTCTGGATACAACCGACATACCTACTTGTGTTCCAGGGTCTTTTGATCATTACCACCAAAGGGTTCACCTAGAACGACACGGTGCAATGAGGAACATGGTCCGTGCTCGATCTATCGTTGGACAACATCACCATGATGCAGCCAATCGATCGCTAGTATAGATGACTTCTTAACCAATTCACCTTGCGTTTCACATGTTCCACGTCACTAGGAATATTTATGTTCAAATTATTCCTTGAGAACTTGGTCCAATCAATGGGAACGTGCACATATGTTTTGCACTGTCTGTGCATAGCCGCATTCCTTGCAGCTTTAACCTTGCATATCTTTTGATCTACAACCCTGATTTAGATGATTCTTCCGCCTACATTCTTGTATCCAAATAAACTATCTAATTGCAACCTTTGTCTAATAATACCCAATTGTCCCATACCTTGCATTATGTATTTATTGTGTGTTTGCTTTGTATGTCTTGTGCGAATAGGATTTTTACGCACGAGAATCGTATGAGAATCTCCAAGAGCAAGAGCTTGAAGTGCTTGAGCAGTAATCCGTGCTGGACGAAGGCAAGTTTCCTTGATACATTTTGTACCTATTATGAATGTTCCTTGAGGACTGCATGCTTGTGTCAATTGAATGGCTACCTATTGTTAGGGTTTACTAGTACCTGCTTATTCTTGTCCTTGTCGCCTTGAACTAGAGGTTTAATTAGCTATGGGTAGACATGCTTAGTTGTTTTTTGGATTGTTGGGTTCAAATAATGGTGACTAATGAACAATGTCATATTAGGGATAATTTGGTAATTCTTTTAGCAGCATGGACTTAGGGATCTCAACAAGCTGGATGGAATTGATGTGGTGCCGTTGGCACATGTTGGGTGGTGGTATGCTTGTTGTAGATCCTAGGAACCGGTTCTTGAAGCGGTAACCCAGGACAACAGTGCAATCACAAGGCTGCTATGGAACAACTTGGCTGATTAATTAGGAGTTCTCCTAGTGTCGGTGCAGCATTTGGTGGAGCGGGGAATGGAAGTCAAGAGGACTGTCCTTGTATCCGAATGGCTCAAGAGGGGGCTCCTGGGGTGATGAGCTACTTGTTGATGGGCTATCACATATAGACGGGAGTGGAACCTTAGTGGCTAGCATGTACTAGGACACCCTTTGGAAAAGCCTCATAGTGATCTCCTGGACGCACACCTAAGGAAGTGTGCTAGTGCTTGGCCGGCATGGAAACATGGAGATTTTAGTCCACCTGGCAACAGGGGACGAAATCACGACTTGTGGGTAAAGTGGCGTAACCTCTGCAGAGTGTAAAACTGTCATGACAGCCGTGCTCACGGTCATGAGTGGCATGGATCCCTCACTTGATTAGTTGGTGGTTTATGGGTGGTTATGGTTGGGAATGGCTGGGATTGGTAGATTGTTTGGACTTGGCTTGGATAGTAACCTGTGGATTGAAGGTTGAGATGACCCCACCTAGTAATTAGGATGCTTAGGAAATTAAAATCTCATGCAATAAACCCCTATAAGACTTCCTTGTCTATAGCCCCATGTCATATTTCCCCCCACTTACTGAGTACGACATGTACTCACCCTTGCTATATCCCACATTGCTGCTCAGCTACAGGAGAAGATTGGTACAACAATGAAGACAATGGAGAAGAGCTCTAGGCCTGCGGTCTTGTGGTCGACTTCCTGTGGAAGTTGAAGGACGCCTACGCTTAGTTTATTCTGCTGCAATGTAATCTTTTTTTCTTTTGACCTACGGGTCACCTTTGTAATAATGTTATCAATTTAATAAAGATATTATTCTTTTATCACAATAATTGTCCTGTGTGCATGAAAACTTGATCCTAGGCACGTATACACATGCATTCGGTTTCGATCATTGGAACCGGGTGTGACACTGGGTACCGGAACCCACTGCTCGAAGGGAATCAGACATAGCACCTTAAGGTCCTTTGTAGGAACTTTAAGTATATCTGGCTCTCCGACTGCCTGCACTAGTCCCTGTAGCCTCCTTGTGCACACTGCATAGGTGCACCTCGGGTCTCCTGCTCGGTGAGCTGTCCTCTAGGGAATAGTCTGCTCAGTCTCCTCAACATCCCCCTCCTCTAACTTCTCAGACTCAGACTCTAAGGTCTCCTCCTCTGAGTTGTCCTCCTCTGACTCCTCCTGCAGTTCTCGACGACCTCTTCTGACGAGAAGCTGGAGTGCACTGCAGCCACGGAGGTGGAACCACTCCTGTAGCTAGAGGTGCAGTCCTCTACCTGGTGGTCCTCTTGAGACCCTGTGGCTCGGCTGGCTTGCTGATGATCAATCGTCAGCCAGGTTTCCTATGTAACTGCTCCATGGCATCCAGGTGTCGTGCTAGCTATCTGGCTCTCTCTGACTAGGGATCCAGTCTCTGTCTCTTCTTGCTCTTGGGCTTCTTAGGCATCTTCCCCTTGCCCTTGTCCTGACATGACCCTGCCATCTGCTGCTGACTGCTGACCGCTATCACTGCACACATGTAGGTATAGACAGGATAAGCATAGAACCTAATACATCTACAAGCAAAGCACCGCTAGCAAAGAATGCCCAATAGAAATCCTAGCACTAAATGAAGGACATGATCACTAGGCAAATATGCAAAGTAACATCAGTGATCATCGACTATAAGTGGCTGGTGTGAGTCATCTAGTGTGTAGCCACTTAATAGGCAATTAATCTAACTGCAGACTAAAGAGGAGACAAACCCTAGACATGCAATTAACAGATAAACAATGAATTACTTGCATACTAGGTTGAGCCAATTAATTAACTAATACAACTAAAGATAGGAATTTGATCTAATTGCATCAATTAACCAAATTGCTCAAAAATAGGGCATCAATCGATGAACGGAAGATAAGACAAATACCCTAAGGAAGAATAAAAGCCGACCGCCTAAGAACTCATAACCGATCACCTCAAAGAAGGAACTTTCGAGCTTGCTGGTAATGGAGGTGGAAGAAGAAAAGGGGGCAACTTGCCCTAGGGTTTTGGTGCTTGGCTCTGTGGGTTGGGAGCTGGCATGTGCGCGCGCGAAGGGAAACAGAGGCGGCGGCGCTGGGTCATCGGTGACGAAGGATGGTACAACGGCGCTTGCAATCGGCGCTAGTGTCGCGGGTGCGCGCAGGAGCGAGGGCGAGCGCAAGTGGCGGTGAGGGCAAGGGGGTGCGGCTGTGCAAGCGCCGCCGAGTGGAGCTCTGCGGCGATGTTAACGATGGCGGAAGAGAAGGCGAGGGAGCAACGTGTTCGTCAACTCGGCATGATTGAGAAGAACAGGGAAGAGACCAAAATGTCTCTGATGATTTTGACCTAGGTCAAAACTTCCACGGACAGCCGAGATCAACCAATGAACAGATCAACGGTCACAGATCGGGATAGGATCACGCGATCAAGTATAGTGATCGGACTGTACGGTCTCTAGACCAGACTATCCGGTCAGCTATGGGTCTGCTAGCCTTTGAGCAGACCGGACAGTACGGTCTCTAGGACCATTCTATCCGGTCTCTACGACCAGACTCCCCCTAGGCACTGTACACAGTGCCACTGACCAGACTGTACGGTCCAGTGATCGGACTATACGGTCACTCTAGAAATTCTTCTGAATCAAGGAAATTCTCCATTTTCCAAGTGCCCTCGCTAAACACTCAAATAAACACTGCACTTGGAATATAGAGGGAACTCTCAAACATTCATTTTCAAATAGCGAAACTCTATGGCCTTATAATTTTTGCAAATGCCAAATGAAGAATCGAGCAAATAAGAACCAAGGCAAATAAGAGCCAAATGGGTATGTATGAGCCTTAGTCCACGAACCGCACGAGTAGATTTAACCTCGAAGTTCATAAGAGCTTGCTCAATGGGCATGAAGCCCAATCCTTTCCTTTGGTCACACTTATGGAGATGTAATCTCATATTTATCATGAGGGACAAATTTGTCCAAGTGAGACAAGCCTCCTTTATGTTTCCTATATGATGCATGCAACAAGCATTTTACATATGCAGTGAAAGTAAACACGC
This sequence comes from Eleusine coracana subsp. coracana, assembly GCA_032690845.1. Taxonomy (NCBI): domain Eukaryota; kingdom Viridiplantae; phylum Streptophyta; class Magnoliopsida; order Poales; family Poaceae; genus Eleusine; species Eleusine coracana. The sequence goes on along the minus strand of MU847442.1, from coordinate 1,992,463 downwards.
TATGTGAATGCAAGCAATATTAAAACAAAACACAAAGGAAACCTAACAATGTGAAGGTGGAACCCCTCTCAAGCTTACTCACTATAAGCCATACCCTTTCCTTGAGAGAAGCCAAACCACCATCTCAAGCACTCCCCCTTGCTTATAGCTATCTTGAGTGGGTTAGACATTGACTAATTTTTATGTGTTTTTCTTTTAGTTATTTACACAAGCATGGATGCAAAGCACACTAGTCACAAAGGAGTCCTAATTACCATGCAATGCAAGAAAAAGAAAAACACAGTACAACTACCAAGAACTAACACGGTTACCTTCCTCATAAGTAGATAGATCGTTGAGGTCCATGTCACTTGTGGTGGACTTCACATGATCTTCATGAAGGCGCTCGGTCCACCACCAACAACACCACCATCTAGGTCTTGTTCTTGGGCACCCACTTGTATGTAGACAATCTCTCAAGATCAACAATGCACTTAGGCACCCATATGCTCTTGATCTTCCTCTTCTTGTTAGGTGGTCCCAAAGTCTTAGCTTTCACCTTGCCATCCTTGTTCCTAAAAAGCTTGAAATGGGTGTTCTCATAGAACAAGTTAGCATTAGGTAAAGCAATGGAACTTCTTACCATTGGACAATCCTTGGTGGTGTGGCCATCCTTGCAACACCTCTCATAATAGTAGTCATCGGTGAGTAGGGACTTGATCCATTCGGGGATGGAATCACGCGTCCCGATAATGTCAATGGAGGCGGGATATGAGCCAAGTACACGATAGGAGACGTTGTTCACAATATTCTTTCCAAGAATCTCCTTGTGTATGGCTCTACCTCGTGAAGCTCTACATAATCACCCTTGAGTTTGTCACAACTTTTGTTTAGGGCCTCATGAGATGTGACAAGGTCCTTGAGCTCACTCTCAAGGTCAACAACACAGTCCTTAGCCAACTTACACTCTTTTCTTACCACATCCAACATTTTGGATTTCTTGATGACGATGTCGCGGGCTTGCTCAAGCATACTCCACAACTCAGCACACATGTGCTCCTCGTCATCGCTGCTCTCATCCTCACTCTCCTCAAGTTGGTTCGCGGCCATGAGGCACGTGGGAGGTGGAGGAAGGGCTTGTGATGATGTGGTCTTGATCATGGCTAGGCCGACCACTTCTTCATCACTTGAGGAAGAGGACTCGTCACTTGAGTTGTCGCTTGTCCACTCTCCCACATGGGCCTTGCGAGAGAACTTCTTCTTGTAGTCTTGCGCTTTGCCTTTGCCTTTGCTTTTGTCATTGTTGAAGTATCTCTTCTTCTTTTGCTTGTCTTTGGGATCCTCTTCTTCTTCTTCTTCACTTGAATCTTGTGACTTGAATGCATCCTTCTTGGGCTTTGGGCACTGTTGAACAAAGTGATTCTTTGAGCCACAATTATAGCACTTGCCCCGGGACTTGGAAGCAAACTTGTTCTTGAATGTCCTCATCTTCTTCATGAGAAGAGCGAAGTTCTCAGTCAAGTCACATTCATCATCATCCTCAATGACTGCCTTCTTCTTGTTTTTTTTTTTTTGCTCTTGTTTGATTCTTGACTGTCAGCCTATAGGGCAAGGTTGGATGGTTGAGGATCATCCATCCCCAACTGGAAGCTCTCGAAGGCAGTGATCTTGCCAAGTACATCCTTCATGGTCTGGGTCTTGAGGTCACTCTGCAAGGTGTATGTGATGATATACTCATACTTGGGGTCTTTGAAAAGCCTCAAGAATTTTCTGATGAGCTCCACAGACTTGAGCTTGAAATCATCCCCAAGTGCATTGATCTCCTCCACTAGCACATGAAAATGAGAATACACTATGTTAGCTCTCTCATGTGGCAATCTAGTGAAGCTATCATACTTGTTCTTCAGCACATAGTATCATTCCTCTTTGACATCACTACTACCCTCATGGATACTCTGAATCTCAGTCCAGATATCGTGTGCTGTCAAACTTGCATCCAACCTAGCAAAGACATCCATAGAAATGCATGAGACAAAACATTCTTGGCCTTAGTGTTGTTCTTGACAAAATCAGGTTCAGGAAAGATCACATCAGCATCTGAATCATGGGTCAGCATCCATATCTCTGGATCAAGGGACTCCAGGTAGGCTTGCATACGTGCCTTCCAATACCCATAGTCCTCCCCATCGAATATGGGAACACTCCCCACCTTTCCCGGCATCCTTACTCAGGGCGGTGAAGCCACAAAGTTGAGCACTTGGCTCTGATACCACTTGTAAGGACCAAAGGCCTACTAAGGGGGGGGGGGGGGGGGGAATCGGTAGTCGACCACAAATTTGAATACTTAAGCTTCACGCCACTAGAACCTAACAATCATTGCAACCTAAGCAATTCTAGTAGGCCAAGACCCTACACATGCTAATGTTCCTGATGAGTACAAAATGCGGAAGCTAAACACACTAGCCTATGCAAGCCACAAGTCACCCTATCAACTATAGCACACAAGTGTGGAATAGTAAAGAGGGGATCAAGGAATGCTCATAATTTTTTCTCGAGGTCTCGGAAGGATGGTGTCTTCCCCTACTCCTCGTTGGACCACTACCACTGGAGTTCTGGTCCCTCCCGCCACCAAGTAGAGTTCTCGCCCACGAGCCTGCAATCACTCTCAGAGTGAAGACACGGTGTGCGTCACCGCTGCCACCAAGGCACAAGCTCGCCTCCCTCGAGAACTTGCCAGACTCCCTGAGCCGACTATTGATGCCCCTTCCAATGGCGGGCTTAAACCGTGTACAAATGTGTGACGGCCTTCACAACCAATCACGATAGGCTCTATCACCGACACCTAACCGGTCTAGGTCTCACCATAGACCAAGAGTAACAACCTAGATCACATCCTCAAGGACACCCTAGCCTTAGATGTGCAAGATCGTTCCTTGTTACTCTCACAAGCACTCTCAAGATAACCAATATCCTCTCCTAGTGCTCTCCACTTTTCCTCTTGGACCTTGCCAAATGCTCTTAGGTATTCCACTGGCCAAGAGAGGTCACAAAGACCCTAGAAACAAAGTTATATAGGCTTCCAACCTCAAACTAGCCATTACTCCATGAAATCAGCTTTTGGGCCTACTGACTGGACTGTCCGGTCACTGCCTGACCGGACCGACCGGTCACTGCAACATCAAGCTTCAACGGCTCTAATCCCTGCTAAATCTTCTGCTGACCGGACCGTACGGTCAGCTGACCGGACCGTCCAGTCCGTGTCTCTTTCCAGTCCAGAAACATTTTTAGCACTGGCTTCCTCACTGCCCAAGTCGATATCTACTGACTGGATCGTCCGTCAGTAGAGCATTCTAGACTTGGCAGTTTCATCGCTACCTATTGTAGCCTCTAGACAAAACCTCTGAGTGACCATACAGTCCGGTCACCATTGACCTCTTTGTCCAGTCACTTCAATCTAAAGCTCCTCGCTTGACTTCATTTCCCGGTTTCTCCGAACAGCTCCTTGGCTTCTCCACTTTCAACTAGTGCATCTGATTTCACCGAGCAACCTTTCACATCACCGACTAGACATGACCCAAGAGAATGACCTAGACCCTCTTGATAGTCTATTTTTTCCTATGGACTCAAAGCCCTAACAACTAGGAAAGTGTACCCAACACTTGCTCCATAGCTTGTCCTTAGCCTTGATCCATCTTCATCAATCCTTGGACTCCATCAAGCTCATCAAGCCTCCAGGCTTGTGGTCATTGTCATCAATCACCAAGGCAATCATCATCCATATGATTTGTAGTAGAGATTTAATAATGGTTCCTACACAGACAACAATCATGTAGATATTAGCCCACAATTTCATGTTTGTCATCTATCACCAAAACATTCATACCTCAGGGATTCCATCATCAATGGTCATGAAGCTTACAGGGGTCAGTTGTGACCGGACTGTATGATCACTTAGAGGTTTTGTCCGAAGGCTACAACGAGTAGCGAGGAAACTACCAAGTCTATGAGGTCCTAATGACCGGACGGTCTGGTCTAGTGACCGGACAGTCTGGTCAGTAGGAGAAGATTTGGGCAGCGAGGAAGCAAGCATCAAAATGTTTTTGGACAAGAGAGAGAAATGGACCAGACGGTCCAGTCAGCTGACCATATGGTTTGGTCAACAGGAGTCAGCAGAGGGGTCAGATCCATTGAAGCTCAGATTTGCAGTGACCGGACGGTCCGGTCAGGCATTTACCGGACAGTCTGGTCAGAAGGCCTAGAATGCTGATTTTATGGAGCAACGACTAGTTTGAGGTTGGGAGCCTATATAACTTTATTGCTGGGGTCTTTGTGACCTCTCTTGGCCAGTGGAATACCTGAGAGCGTTTGGTAAGGTCCAAGAGGTGAGTACTAGGAGAGGATATTGGATATCTTGAGAGTGCTTGTGAGAGTAACAAGAAATGATCTTGCACATCTAAGGCTAGGGTGTCCGTGAGGGTGTGATCTAGGTTGTTACTCTTGGTCTATGGTGAGACCTAGACCGTTAGGTGTCAGTGATTCAGCCTATCATGATTGGTTGTGAAGGTCGTCACATGTTTGTACATGGTTGGAGCCCACTGGTGAAAGGGGCATCAATATTGAGCGCCCGTGTCGGCTCGGAGAGCCCGGCATGTTCTTGAGGGAGGCGAGCTTGTGCCTTGGTGGCAGCAGTGATGAACACCGTGTCTTCACTCTGGGAGTGATTGCGGGCTTGTGGGCGAGAACTCCACTTGGTGGCGGGAGAGACCGGAACTTGGGTGGGAGTGGTCCAACGAGGAGTAGGGGAAGGTGCCATGCTTCTGAGACCTCAGGAAAAAATCATGAGCCATCTCTTACTCTACTCCTTACTTTGATGCATTACTTTCCGTATTTACATACCGTGCTATTCATGCTTATGTGTTTGCCTTGCTCTAGTTGATCACCTTGTAGACTTGCATGAATAGGCTCCTTTGCTAGCTTGTTGTGTGCTTCTACGTTGCTGTTGGTATTTCTTAACGTCACATCAAGAATATCACTATTCCTAGTATGACGCCAGAAATATTTGTTGGTGTTTGTTATGCGAATTAATCCACAAGCGCACAGAACACCATTGTATCATTTCACCCAGGAGTATTCCAAGGTATCATATTTATTTCCATAGGGAAGCTAGGCGTAAGGTTATCTTGGCTTAACAGAGTAAATTCCAAGTAACCAAAGACGGGAGTAAGGATGTTCAATAATAAGAGTGGGGATAGCAACACAGGAGAAATCCACACTAAGATAAATAAAGAGATCGGGTTGAGTGCCTACACCAATTTCTTGGTATAGCCTCAAGTCTTTCACCTGCTAGCTCACTTCGGGCCATGAAAACGTTCCACTAATATGGGCCGGTAACTAGCCTCTCTACTAGTGGGTACGCTATCGCTAGACAACCCTGACTAAGATGGCCTAAACATGGTGGATTACTAAAGGGACGGATAGGGCTGTCACCACCTGCCGCCTACCACATAGCCCATAAGGACGAATGCAAATCCAGCTAGTGTTAACTTAGGCACCGTGCCTACGCCTTCACTAGATATTCTTTCGTTGATCAAGCGGAAGAATAGCCGAGAAAATAACCAAGTCTAAGTCCTAGATGGAACTAAACTTAATTAAATCCTAGCCAGGAAACCCATGAACTATGCAACAATGTTTCTTCTTGATAATTGTAACTTAAAGAAATGACTAAGTTAAAATAAAAATTTTACAAGATATAAAAGAAACAATATTTATATTGATAAATGATAAGTCTCAAATAAAGAGAAAAGATACAAGAGAGCTCATACCAAGACTCCATGACAATTCCGGAACATCGAGCTACGCTCTTGACTAGACTCTAACTCCCGACTAACTAACCTATTCTACATTATGGCACAAGTAGTGGGAAATGAACTCCTTGATGTGTTGCTTGATTTCTCCTTCTTTTCTGTCGAATTTCCCCTCTATTTATAGGTGGCAATGGGCTGGCGGGTACTTGTAGGTGAAGGAGAGTCGGTGGGAGAAAGTTGGTCCGTCGGGCGGTGGGCAAGGCCGGGGGGCCCTTGGATCGTGTCGGTTCTCCAACTGACTCATTCTGGACAGTCGTGATGATGTTCTAAGGTCGGATTCGAGCGTGGGTTGGCCTTTTTCCTTTGGTTTCATGTCGGTAGGCATGGCCAGCCGCGTGGTAGGCTTAATGGGCCGAATGTCTCCATAGGCCGGGTGGCAAGCCCGCCGTGCGGCAGCCTAGGCTCGGCGGCGGCCTTCGCCGGGAGCTGACTGCCTCCATGTCACCCCTTGTCTTCTCCCGGTTAGGCCACTTGTTGGCCATCTTTCCTTAGCCATATTTCACCACTTCTGGTCCGGGAGCAAAAAACGGCATCATGGTGAAGTGTTTTGCAAGATCGGCTGGGTTGGATGATCAGCTCGGAGATTGGCCCCCGGTGAACCAACCAGGTGGTTGATTTCAGCCGTTTATGACCCTGTTGGTTGATTCCTGATTTCAGCCTAAAAAGCGACCCTAGTTAACCAGTCGGGTGGCTGATTTCAGCCGTTTATGACCCTGTTAGCTGGTTCAGCCTGAAAACAACCCTATCGGCCCGTGAAAACGGCTGTTTCACAGTCGTGATCGGCCGATGGGGTGTTTCTAGATGTTTTTGCACATTTTGGCTCTCTTATGCCTGGAAACACATATTTCACCAAAACTCGTGGATCTTTATTAGTTTAAACAAATATTCATTAAACTTTGGTCTTTACCTTGCATTTCCCGACTGGTTGGTGGCCAATTTTGGGTTTTCTCGCAAAAGATGAAGAGACACGTCAACAAGGACAAGAGCAAAGAAAAAGGCAAAGCTCAAAACTACAAGAAGAAGTTCTCTCGCAAGGTTCTTGTTGGAGAATGGACAAGTGACAACTCAAGTGATGAGTCCTCTTCCTCAAGTGATGAAGAAGTGGTCGGCCTAGCCATGATCGAGACCACACTTCCATGAGCTCTTCCTCCACCTCCCAAGTGCCTCATGGCTGCGTGCCAACTTGGGAGAGTGAGGATGAGAGCAGCAATGACAGCAATGATGAGGAGCTTTGAAGTATGCTTGAGCAAGCCCGACATCACCGTCAAGAAATCCAAAATGTTGGATGTGGTAAAAAATGTTGGATGTTTGAGAGTACCATATGTGATGAACTAACCACCTCGATCGAGGTTTCTTCTCTTGAGCCATTTGTTTTGGAGGAATACCTCAAGCTCAAGGAAGAGAGGAAGATGGTGATGGGCGGCTTCGAGAGGCTCACACATGGTAGAGCCATCCACAAGGAGATTCTATGGTGGAACCTTGTGAACAATGTCTGCCAACGGGGACTTGGCTCATATCCCGCCATAATCAACATCATAGGGACGAATGATTCTAGCCCCGCATGGATCAAACCCCTTCTCTCTGATGACTACTATTGCAAGAGGTGTTGCAAGAATGGCCACGCCACCAAGGATTGTCCTATGGTGAGAAGTTCCATTGTTTTGCCTAATGCTAACTTCTTCCATGAGAACACCCATTTCAAGCTTTTTAGGAACAAGGATGGCAAGGTGAAAGCCAAGGCTTTTGGACCACCAAACAAGAAGAGGAAGGTCAAGAGCATATGGGTGCCTATGTGCATTGTTGATCTTGAGAGATCGGCTACGTACAAGTGGGTGCCCAAGAACAAGACCTAGATGGTGGTGGTGGTGGACCGGGCGCTTTCATAAAGATCATGTGAAGTCCACCACAAGTGACATGGACCTCAACGACCTATCTACTCATGAGGGAGGTAACCGTGTTTGTTCTTGGTAGTTGTAGTGTGTTTTTCCTTCTCTTGCATTGCATAGTAATTAGGCCTCCTTTGTGACTAGTATGCTTTGCATCCATTCTTGTGTAAATAACTAAAAGAACAACACATAAAAATAAGTCAATGTCTAACCCACTCAAGATAGCTATAAGCAAGGGGGAGTGCTTGAGATGGTGGTTTGGCTTCTCTCAAGGAAAGTGTATGGCTTATAGTGAGTAAGCTTGAGAGGGGTTCAAACTTGACATTGTTAGGTTTCCTTTGTGTTTTGTTTTAATATTGCTTGCATTCACATGGCATGTTTACTTTTGATGCATATGTAAAATGCTTGTTACATGCATCATATAGGAAACACAAAGGAGGCTTGTCTCACTTGGAGATATTTGTGCCTCATGATAAATATGAGATTACATCTCCATAAGTGTCACCAAAGGAAGGGATTGTGCTTCATGCCCATTGAGCAAGCTCCTATGAACTCTGAGATAAAATCTACTCACGCGGTTCATGGACTAAGGCTCATACATACCCTTTTGGTTCTTAATTGCCTTGGTTCTTTTTTGCTCGATTCTTCATTTGGCATTTGCAAAAATTCTAAGGCCATAGAGTGCCGCTATTCGAAAAGGAGTGTTAGAGAGTTCACAATATATTCAGAGTGCAGTGTTTGATTGAGTGTTTGGCGAGGGCACTTGGAAAATGGAGAAATTTCATGATTCAGCGAAAATTCTGGTAGCGACTGTACAGTCCAATCTTCGGGCCGTACAGTCCGGTCAGTGACATTGTGCACAGTGTCTAGGGGGAGTCTGGTCGTAGAGATCGGATAGAACGGTCCTAGAGACCGTACCATCCGTTCTGCACAAGTAGTCGGTAGACCCTAAACTGACCGGACAGTCCGGTCTAGAGACCGTACCATCCGGTCACTATGATTGGTCGCGCGAAGCAATTTCCAATCTGGACCATTGATCAATTCCTTGATAGATATCGATCATTCATCGTTCCCTTGACCTAAGTCAAAATCGGTCAGAGGCAATTTGGTCTCTTCCTTGTTCATGCCGAACACCGAGTTTGCGCAGAGAGCGCCGCCCGCCTTCCTCACCGTCGTCGCCCCGCTGCCGATGAGCCACCATGCTGCCGCTCGCCCTCCACTCCCGCACGTATTAGCTCGTCGTAGCTCTACGCCTGCATCGCCGCGCCCCCTCGACCTCGCGTGCGTAAGCGACAGCCGTCGCCTTGCCCTCCACCTCGTGTGCGTGCCAGCCACACCACCCTTCTGTCCACACCGAGCCACCGAATAGGGCAAAAGCTTGCACCTTTTCCTCCCCCTCCATTGCCGGCAAGTTTCAAGTTTTGACCTTTTTCGGCAATCGGTCATGGAGTCTTTGGTTTTCGGTGTTGATTCTTCCTCCAGGGTATTGTGCACATCCCCTTTTCATCGACTGATGCCCTAATTTTGAGTAGTTAGCTTAAATTGATGCAATTGAATTGATCGCCCATGATTAGTTGCATTAATTAGCTCATTGACTCAACCTAGGATGCAATTAATTCCATGATCATCTATTAATTGCATGTCTAGGGTTTGTCTCCTATTTAGTCTATTGTTAGATTTATTGCCTATTATTTGACTGCACACTAGATGACTCGCACCAGCCACTTATAGTCGATGATCACTGTTGTCACATTGCTTTATTTGTCTAGTGATCATGTCCTTCATTCAGTGCTTGGTTTTCTATTGCGCATTCTTTCCGAGTGGTGCTTTGCTGGTAGATTTTTATAGGATTCTATGCTTATCCTGTCTATACCTACGTACGTGCACTGACAACAGCAGCAAAAATGGTAGGGTCAGGTTAGGATAAGGGCAAGGGAAATGATGAGGACATCACTCCTAAGGATACATGCAACACTCCTCCAATTTTGGACTTGCAAGGTCCAATGACTAGAGCTCGTGCACGACGACTGAAGTTAGAGGTGAGCTCGTTTCTACGTTCTTCATTATATGTCACTTTTGAGAATGGTTTGCTACCTAATGATTATATTGTAATTAGGAACCATGGAGAGGACCAGGAGATGATGGGAGAAGGACTTGGAGACGTGGAGGACCAGCAAGGACGTGGAAGCCAAGGTGGAGGCCCAACCAAAACCGACTTCGAGTCTGTTTCGGGGCTCAGGACCAGTCTACACTAAAACGGATGCCCAAGACGCATACGGACTCGGATTTGGACGTTCTACATATGCACGGAAAGATAAGAAGAAGACCTTTCCAATGCCGCCGGTCTCATATCAAAATTCATCCGGAGTCATCAGAAATTGTCGAAACAAGAGGGAGTCCAAGTAGGGGTGCTGTGTCGCCTGTTTTTGGTCTTTGGGCTTTGTATCTAGTTGAGCCCAAGTAGGGGTGCGTCCAGAGGGTCTTGCACGATCCTAGGGTCGTCATATACAGCCACCGCCGCACCATTAGGGTTTGGGTTTTGCTTAGATTATTCTGTTCATAACAGTTTCGCCGTCATCACGGTTTGTGAGACCCCAACTTCGTGAGATTCATAATACATCTGCAATTGTGTTGCTTTCTTCTTTGTTCTTGCTTGTGTTCTTGATTCGCAGGCAGGGATTAGCCTTCTCGGCGAGGTCAATCGTTTTAGGACGGTTGATAACCAGAGGAGACGTCGTGCTGTGATTGCGGGCTTTAGAACGTGCTGTTCTGAAGCCGGATCGATTTGTGTGTCACCTCCGACGAAATCAATGTATCCAGAACCTTTCGGAAGATCGGAAACACTTGTCCACATCAAGTGGTAATCAGAGCTTCAGGTGCACCATCAGGTTCATACTACCCTTAGTTAATTTTGTTTTGTGTTCATCCTATCGTCCACAGAAAAGCCCAAAAAATTTTTCCCTCCGCCCATAACCACGTGTTTAGCCTTTGCATATTTCAATTTCAGAGTCCGTAGTATTGAGTTTGTACCCTAGTTCTTGTTTAGTCGCTGGTTTAGTTTGTGTTTTTGTCGTCAGTAGTGTTTCCCTTGCAACCCTAGCCGCCATCCCCTTCACCATCCTCTGCTTTGTTGGCTTTTTGTGCTAGGGTTGATTGATCGACACACCTAGCCTAGTCCCGCCCTAATCCCACCCTGAACACACCATCAACACCTCGGACCAATCCCCACAAATTCCACTTTCCGCTGCATCCACGCCGCTACAAAAAAACCTTACCCGATCCCTAAAAAAAAACTTTTCGCTCGGTTGTCCGTTTTGGCTGAAATTTTTACAGGAGATTCTTGACTCAAAGTTGGGCATACCCACACCCGGCTCCGCCCTGTGTGCCCTCGTCAAAAAATTCAAAAAAAAAATCGGGAAGATAAAGAAAAAATTGATTTAAGTTTAAACCCGACGTTTTCTGCAACTTCAAGATTTTCTGTAGGCCACATCCTACCTCTATTTGAGCTGAAATTTTTTGTGGATTCTCCTCCATTGTTAGTGAGTAGGAGAAAAATATCAAAAAAATAAAATCAAAAAAAAGAAATTTGGGATTTCTACTAGTGCTACATCTAGCCCCCTGAAATTTCTGGATTTGGCTGTTTTGCACTTAACCCCCTGTTATCGCCTATTGTGCCTTTGTCTCCTTGTTTCTACTTTGCTATCACTACTGTTCTAGGACATACTTAGACCAGCAACTAGGGACAAGTTACTTGGGCACTTATTCAGCTTTACTATCTGTTTTTGATTTGTGTACCACTCACATATATATATTTGGCCTTCCTAGCTCTATATATTTCTTCTGGACAGCACACAGGTTATTTTGTGACCCTTGCAATCGTGGAACATATCTCTCTGGTATCCTTTGCTTTGCTTTTTAGAACTTTGTAAGAGCTTTGTAAGGAGTCTCCTTTTGTTGTGTTGAGAGGCACCACTGCTTAGCTGTTTTGTAGGGATAACCTTCACTGTTTGTTTCCTGTTTTGGTGTTTGTGATGGCAGGAAGTGACGACAGAGAGATGGCTTCACCCTCACAATTTGCTGAGTGCGTGAGCCAAGAGCAGCTCCAGAAGGCTTTGCAGGCTGGTCAGAGTGATTTGGCAGAGACGATCACCAGAGCCGTTACTGATGCGGTCAGCAAGCTTCACATTGGAGAAAGCATCGAGCGGTTAGAGAAGCGGGTCTCTAAGTTAACTGATCAGGTTGTCGCATTCGAGACCGTTCCTAAAACCAACAATACGAACACCAATAACAACAACAACGATGTTGAAGACGTCCATGATGAAGACACGGTGTATAAGGCTGATGGCACCGTGGATAGGTCAGCTACAAGGACCGCACGATTACGACATCGTTTGCAACATAATACTCAAGGTATGGGTGGTTTCCATAACTACAACCGTCGTCCACACGGTAACTATGCTCCAGATGACCCGTATGCTAAAATTAAGTTTTCAATTCCTTCGTTTTCGGGTCAGTATGATGGTGATGTTTATCTTGATTGGGAGATGACTGTAGAACAAAAATTTAATGCCCACCTTGTTCCTGAACAACATAGAGTTAGACAAGCTACTAGTGAGTTTAAGGACTTTGCTATTGTTTGGTGGAGTGGTCTAGCTGCTGAAACTGATTTGCCTACTACTTGAGAAGAACCTAAGGTAGCAATGCGTGATCGTTTTGTTCCCCCTTCTTTTTATAGAGAGATTCGTAATAAACTGCAACGTTTAGACCAAGGAGATAAAACTGTTCAGGAGTATTTTAGTGAGCTTCAGAAGGGTTTGATTCGTTGTGCTGTAGTTGAAAAAGTAGAGGATCAGATTTGTCGCTTTTATTCTGGTTTAAGAAAAGAAATTCAGGACATCCTTGATTACAAAGAATATTATACCCTCACCTAGTGTTTCTAGTATGCTATGCTTGCAGAGAAAGAATCACAGGGACTTTTCCAGGCTTTTGAGGAGTACAGCAAGTCAAGGAACTCCTACCCCCCACGCTCGACGGGGACTTTGGGGCTGCCCAGGCCATCTTTCTGGCCGCCCCCACCAGCAGCTACCAAGGGAACCAGTGTTGTTTCTGCAGCCCCAAGATCAGCCCCTGCACCTTCTACGCGCTCAGGTAAACTTTCTGTGCAGGTACCAGCTAGTAGTGCCTCCTCTGTTGCTTCGACAGGGCGCACTACAGGGATTCAGTGCCACCGCTGCCATGGACTTGGTCATGTGCAGAAAGATTGTCCAAGTAGGCGGGCATATGTGGCGACAGACGATGGCGGTTACATGAGCACCTCCAATATGGAGGATGAGGAGGAGGACATCGCTGGCACCGGCAGTGACCTCGTCCTTGGAGGCGGAGACACCACAGGATACATGAACATTATTGTTCAATGTGTCCTTAGCACATAAGTTCATCAGCCCGAGATGATGCAGCGCCACAACTTGTTCCAGATTTTCTTCGTCATCAAGAACCGCCGAGCACGTGTCATCATTGATGGAGGGAGCTGCAATAACTTGGTGAGTTCTGATGTGGTCACCAAGCTTGCTTTGACCACACGTCCACATCCACATCCGTACTACATTCAGTGGTTAAACGACTCTAGTAAAGCTAAGGTAATACAAACTTGTAGAGTTCCTTTTTCCATTGGTTCTTATATGGATTCTGTTGATTGTGATGTCGTACCCATGCAAGCATGTTCACTTTTATTGGGTAGACCTTGGGAATTTGATAATGATGTTGTACACCATGGTAGAAGTAATAAGTTCACTTTTATGCATAAAGGAACTAAAATTACTTTGTTACCAATGACCCCTGCTGAAATTGTACAAGCTGATTTAGAAAGAGCTGCTAGTTTGAAAAATAAAGGTCCTGAAATTCAACAACCTGTTAATTCTAATTCTACACCTAGTAATGTTAATGATTCTTCAAGTTCTAAGGGTGCTGGAATTAAATTACAAGGTCGTTCATGTCTTGCAACAAAATCTGAGCTTGCTGAAATTTCTGATAATGATGATATTTGCTATGCTTTGATATGCAAAGAAGCTTTGTTTTCGCTTGATGATATTGCTTCTAGTGCTGTGTCTCCTGCAGTCATTAACCTTTTGCAGGAGTATGAGGATGTTTTTCCAGCTGAGATACCCCCGGGATTGCCACCTTTGAGAGGGATTGAGCATCAAATTGATTTGATTCCGGGTGCTACTTTGCCAAACCGTGCTGCTTATAGGACCAACCCTAAGGAGACTAAGGAGATACAACGACAAGTTCAAGACCTTTTGGATCGTGGGTATGTTTGTCAATCACTTAGTCCTTGTGCTGTTCCTGTACTTTTGGTTCCTAAGAAAGATGGTACTTGGCGTATGTGTGTAGATTGTAGAGCCATTAATAATATTACTATTAGGTATCGTCATCCTATTCCTAGGTTAGACGACATGCTTGATGAGTTATGTGGTGCTATAATTTTCACTAAAATTGATTTGCGTAGTGGCTACCATCAAATTAGAATGAAACTTGGAGACGAATGGAAACCAGCTTTCAAAACCAAATTTGGATTATATGAGTGGTTAGTAATGCCTTTTGGGTTAACTAATGCACCTAGTACTTTCATGCGCTTGATGAATGAGGTTTTAAGAGCTTTCATTGGCAAATTTGTGGTAGTTTACTTTGATGATATCTTGATTTATAGCAAATCTATGGATGAACATATGAATCATTTGCGTGCTGTTTTTGATGCTTTACGAGATGCACGTTTATTTGGTAACCTTGAGAACGGATCGAGTCTCTTTTCTTGGCTATGTTGTGACTCCACAGGGAATTGAGGTGGATGAGGCGAAGATTGAAGCCATAAAGAGCTGGCCTGTACCAAAAACTATCACACAGGTGAGGAGTTTTCTTGGTCTTGCAGGTTTCTACCGCCGCTTTGTCAAAGATTTCAGCACCATTGCTGCACCTTTGCATGAGTTGACAAAGAAGGGCATTGATTTCCATTGGGGTAAGGTACATCATGACTCTTTTGATGCTTTGAAGGATAAACTTACACATGCACCATTGCTGCAATTACCTAATTTTGATAAGATTTTTGAGCTTGAATGTGATGCTAGTGGTATAGGCATTGGTGGTGTTTTGATGCAAGATAGTAAACCTATTGCATACTTTAGTGAAAAAATTACTGGACCTGTTTTGAATTACTCCACGTATGATAAGGAATTGTATGCACTTGTACGTTGTTTAGAGACGTGGCGTCATTATTTGTTGGCCAAAGAATTTGTTATTCATTCTGATCATGAATCACTTAAGTATATTCGTTCTCAATGTAATTTGAACCGTAGACATGCTAAATGGATTGAGTTTATTGAGTCTTTTCCTTACATTATTAAACATAAGAAAGGGAAGGATAATGTGATCGCTGATGCTTTATCTAGGCGCTATACTTTATTGTCTCAACTTGATTGTAGAATTTTTGGACTTGAGGCAATTAAAGATCAATATGCTGCTGATGTTGATTTTAAGGATGTATTGCTGCATTGTAAAGAAGGTCGTGCATGGAATAAATTTGTGTTGAATGATGGATTCTTGTTTAGAGCTAACCGCCTATGCATTCCAGTTGGTTTCGTTCATCTTTTGTTGTTACAGGAGGCGCATGGAGGTGGATTGATGGGTCATTTTGGTGCCAAGAAGACGGAGGATATTTTGGCCACATACTTCTTTTGGCCAAGGATGAGGAAAGATGTTGAGCGCTTTATTGCTCGCTGCACTACATGTCAAAAAGCTAAGTCTCGCTTGAATCCACATGGTTTATACATGCCACTTCCTGTTCCTTCTATTCCTTGGGCGGATATTTCTATGGACTTTGTTTTAGGACTGCCTAGGACTAAGAGGGGGAGTGATAGTATTTTTGTTGTTGTGGATAGATTTTCTAAGATGACACACTTTATACCATGTCATAAGACTGATGATGCTAGTTATATTCTGATCTCTTTTTCAAAGAAATTGTTCGTTTGCATGGTATGCCTTCTACTATTGTTTTAGATCGTGATGCAAAATTCTTGAGTCACTTTTGGCGCACGCTTTGGAATAAGTTGGGTACAAAGTTGTTGTTTTCTACAACTTGTCACCCACAAACTGATGGACAAACTGAGGTGGTGAACCGCACTTTGGGTACTATGTTGAGAGCTATTTTGAAGAAAAATTTGAAGCAATGGGAAGAATGTTTGCCTCATGTTGAGTTTGCATATAATCGGGCAACACATTCTACTACTAAGGTAAGTCCTTTCAAAGTAGTGTATGGTTTTGATCCCCGTACTCCACTTGATATACTTCCTCTACCTATTCATGATAGAGTTCATGTTGATGCTAAGGAACGTGCTGAATTTATTTTTAAAATGCATGAGACCACTAGACTTAGCATTGAAAAGATGAATGACAAGTATAAAATTGCAGGTAGTAAAGGTAGAAAAGAAGTAAAACTTGATGTAGGAGATTTAGTATGGTTACACTTGAGAAAAGATAGATTTCCAGATTTGAGAAAGTCTAAATTAATGCCTAGAGCTGATGGTCCTTTCAAAATAATTGAGAAGATTAATGATAATGCATACAAACTTGAGTTGCCTCCCGAGTTCGGGGTTAGTCCTACTTTTAACATTTCAGATTTGAAACCATACTTGGGGGAAGAGAATGAGCTTGAGTCGAGGACGACTCTACCTCAAGAGGGGGAGGATGATGAGGAAATCACTCCTAAGGATACATGCAACACTCCTCCAATTTTGGACTTGCAAGGTCCAATGACTAGAGCTCGTGCACGACGACTAAATTTAGAGGTGAGCTCGTTCCTACGTTCTTCATTATATGTCACTTTTGAGAATGGTTTGCTACCTAATGATTATATTGTAATTAGGAACCATGGAGAGGACCAGGAGATGATGGGAGAAGGACTTGGAGACGTGGAGGACCAGCAAGGACGTGGAAGCCAAGGTGGAGGCCCAACCAAAACCGACTTCGAGTCTGTTTCGGGGCTCAGGACCAGTCTGCACTAAAACGGATGCCCAAGACGCATACAGACTCGGATTTGGACGTTCTACATATTCACGGAAAGATAAGAAGAAGAACTTTCCAATGCCGCCAGTCTCATATCAAAATTCATCCGGAGTCATCAGAAATCATCGAAACAAGAGAGAGTCCAGAATCTGTTTCCGTGCTGTGTCGCCTGTTTTTGGCCTTTGGGCTTTGTATCTAGTTGAGCCCAAGTAGGGGTGCATCCAGAGGGTCTTGCACGACCCTAGGGTCTTCATATACAGCCGCCGCCGCACCATTAGGGTTCGGGTTTTGCTTAGATTATTCTGTTCATAACAGTTTCGCCGTCATCACGGTTTGTGAGACCCCAACTTCGTGAGATTCATAATACATCTGCAATTGTGTTGCTTTCTTCTTTGTTCTTGCTTGTGTTCTTGATTCGCAGGCAGGGATTAGCCTTCTCGGCGAGGTCAATCATTTTAGGATGGTTGATAACCAGAGGAGACGTCGTGCTACGATTGCGGGGTTTAGAACGTGTTGTTCTGAAGCCGGATCGATTTATGTGTTGCCTACGACCAAATCAACGTATCCAGAACCTTTCGGAAGATCGGGAACCCTTGTCCACATCAGGAAAGATGCCTAAGAATCCCAAGAGTAAGAAGAGATAAAGACTGGACCCAGAGTCAGAGAGAGCCAGACAGCTAGCATGACACCTGGATGCCATGGAGCAGTCACGTACCATACCTAGCTCATGTTTCAACATCAGCCAGCCAGCTGAGTCACAGGTTCTTCAGAGGAGCACCAGGCAGAGGACAGCACCCTTGGCTATAGGAGTAGTTCTGCCAGCGTGGTCGCAGCGTACTCCGACTTCTCGTCAGGAAAGGTTGTCGAGAACTGTAGAGTAGGGATCCTCTAGGCAGCAGTAGGAGGAGTCAGAGGAGGACAGTTCGGAGGAGGAGACCTCAGAGTCAGGATCTGAGGAGTCAGAGTCTAAGGAGGAGACTGAGCAGACTGAGCAGACAGTTCCCTAGAGGATAGCTCACAGGGTAGGAGACCCGTAGTGCACCAGGAGGCTGCAGAGACTGGTACAGGCAGCCAGAGAGCTGGACATACTTATGGTTTCTGCAAAAGACCTTAAGGTACTATGTATGGTTCCCTTCAAGTAGTGGGTTCAAGTCCCTAGAGATCTCGCTGCTAGAGAGAGGTATTGGATAGCCCTCTAGAGGAGGATTGGAGAGGGACTGAGACACTGTCTGGCCATGAGGGGCAAGGATAAGATGTTTGTGCCACAGTAGTACATGACCTACGAGGCTATGAGGAGGTCCACCGGCACTGACATGGAGCAGTACTTCACGTACTTGCCAGGGCTAGCAGAGCTAGTTACTGCTCCATTCAAGTACAGAGAGGATGTAGTGCTTGAGTTCTACGCTACACTATGGATAGCCAGAGACCGCTCAGAGTTTTGGTTCTTGTTCAGAGGGCAGCCACAGCGTGTGTCCGGAGAGGATCTGATTGCTAGTTTTTGGTTCCTTGCTTCAGATCTCTAGCTCTATAGGAGTGCTTACCCTTCACTAGAGCCATCTCGCAAACCACAGGGAGGGAGATTACCTACAGATGACATGGTGTCAATTGCCTTTCCACCACCACACACCTCAGACTTTGAGAGAGGCCCTGCGAGACTCACCGCAGAAGCTAAGGTGGTGAGAGCGATAGTCACCAGGACTATCATTCCCAGGTCTGGCTACAGAGAGGAGTTCACACTACTCCACTAGTGGGCAGTTGCAACAATACTGAGGAGACAACACTTTGACTTGGCAGATCTTGTGATAGGAGAGATGGAGGAGGTTATCTCCGAGAGAGTGGGAGGACCTCACTTGGTCTACGGTCCATATATTTGCTATCTTCTGAGGAGGATGGGCCTAGTGATAGAGGAGCAGTATGAGGGGTTCCGTAAGGTGACCACTAGCTACGCACCTCATGTCCCTATGGGATCATAATCAGCCTCCAGCCAGCAGAAAGAGGAGGAGGAGCAGGAGTCACCGCTAGTCCCTCATGAGCAGGCAGCTTAGCCAGAGATGGTGATTCCTGAGTCTGCCAGTACAGGAGCACCTCCCTAGCCAACAGGTACACAGTCGGAGGACACAATCACTATAGCAGCTCTTGCAGGACGCCTGAATGAGTTCATTCAGAGCATGGCTGAGGACATGCATCAGATGATAAGGTCATCAGGGGACAGGCAAAGCTTCAAAGACAGCGGTTGATGATGATGTCCACCCTGATGCCTCATATGGCAGAGATGACTCAGAGACAGGCAGGTCAGCAGCTAGGACCCTTCATTACTTTGATGATAGCTCAGTCCAGCGGACTGTCACTCTCAGGGGTTATACCGACAGGGGGAGCAGGACATAAACTCTCTTCAGCTCAGCTCTCCCCCGTGTCACCTTTCTCTGTGTCTGCGTTCTTTGTTTCTCCTTCACACTCTTCAACTTTGCAGATGGTGTTGGAGGCTGATAAAACCCAAAATCGGCCACCAATTGGTCAGGAAATGCAAGGTAAAGACCAAAGTTCAATAAATATTTCCTTAGACTAATAAAGTTCCACGAGTCTTGGAGAAATATGTGTTTGTAGGCATAAGAGATCCAAAATGTGCAAGAACATGAAGAAACACCCCGTCGGCCGATCATGACTGTGAAACAACCGTTTTTATGGGCCGACAGGGTTGTTTTCAGGCTGAACTAGCCGACAGGGTCATAAATAGCTAAAATCAGCCACCCGGCTGGTTAACTAGAGTTGTTTTTAGGCTGAAATCAGGAATCAGCCAACAAGGTCATAAACGGCTGAAATCAGCAACCTGGTTGGTTAACCGGGACCGTTTTCTGGGCTGATCATCCAACCCAGCCGATCCTACAAAACACTTCACCAAGATGTCGTTTTCTCCTCCCGTACCAAGAGTAATGAAATATGGCTAAGGAAAGAGGGCCAACAAATGGCCTAACCAAGAGAAGTCAAGGGGCGACCCGGAGGGGGTTGGCTCCCGGCGAAGGCCGTCGCCCGGCATGAGCCGCCACCCAGCCTACCTCGCCGCCCGGTGGCCCTTGCTACCGGAGGGTCTTGCCACCCGGCCTACCGAGACATTCAGCCCATTAAGCCTACAATGTGGTCTGCCATGCTTACCGACATAAAACCAAAGGAAAAAAGGCCAACCAACACTCAAAACCGACCTCAGAACATTATCACAACCATCCAGAATGAGTCGGCTGGGGAACCGACATGATCCAAGGGCCGCCCGGCCTTGCCCTCCACCCGGCAGTGCATGCCGCCCGACATGCCCGGCCGCCCGGCACACGTGGCCGCCCGGCATGGCCCGCCGCCCGGTGGACTGACTTTCTCCCACCGACTCTCCTTCACCTACAAGTACCCGCTAGCCCATCGCCACCTATAAATAGAGGGAAAATTTGGCAGAAAATCATCATCGAATCAAGCAACACATCAAGGAGTTCATTTCCCACTACTTGTGCCAGAATGTAGAATAGGTTAGTTAGTCGTGAGTTAGAGTCTAGTTGAGAGCATCGCTCGGAATTCCGAAATCATCTCGGAGTCTTGGTATGAGCCCACTTGTATCTTTTCTCCTTTGTAAGACTTGCCCATTATCAATATAATTATTTTCCCATTTATATCTTGTCAAGTATTTATTTTAATTTAGTCATTTCCTCAAGTTATGATTATCGAGAGGAAACATTGTTGCGTAGTTCACGGGTTTCCCGACTAGGATTTAATTAAGTTTAGTTCTTTCTGAGACTTAGACTTGGTTATTTCCCGGCTATTCTTCCGCTCGATCAACGGAAGAATATCTAGTGAAGGCGTAGGCGCGGTGCCTAAGTTAACGCTAGCTGGATTTGCATTCGTCCCCACGGGCTGTGTGGTAGGCGGCAGGTGGTGACAGCCCTGTCCATCCCTTTAGTAATCCACCAAGTTCGGGCCGTCGTAATCAAGGTTGTCTAGCGATAGCGTACCCACTAGTACAGAGGCTAGTTACTGGCCCATATTAGTGGAACGCTTTTTGTGCCCTGAAGTGAGCTAACAGGTGAAAGACTCGAGGTTGTACCAAGAAATTGGTGTAAGCACTTGACCCGAGTAACTAGGATGTGACATTTGATTTAGATATATTTGGAAGGTATACTTTTTAGGAATCTTAGACTTAGACTCGTTGTCCTCCCGACTAGCTTAACCGTTCCTTTATTTATCTTGGTGTGGATTTCTCCTGTGTTACTACACCGCTCTATCGTTGATCATCCTTACCCCCATATTTAGCTAGCTGGTATAATTATTATATTTATATCTTTGTTAAACCAAGAAAATCTTACACCTAGCTTCCCTGAGGAAAATCAATACGATACCTTGGAATACTCCTGGGTGAAATGCTAATATGGTGTTCTGTGCGCTTGCAGATTAATTCACATTATTCTTAAAGCATAACAAACGCCAAAAAATATTTTTGGCGCCATACCAGGAATAGTGATATTCTTGATGTGATGTTAAGAAATACCAAAAGATGATAGGACCTTACACCTCCCAACACCTACCAGTCAGGAGTCTGTTCTCAGGCATAGTGCACACCTCTTGTGCAGACTCCCAGCTAGCACCATAGTCAGCTACAGCTCCACCCTTCACTACTACAGTTAGCACACTCACACCTCAGGTAGCAGAGGATCTAGTCCACGGAGGCTTTTCATAGTAGGATGTGGTAGATCTCATCCTTCTCCAGACTTCAGCTCAGGAGACCACCACATTCACTCTAGCAGAGTAGGACAGACGGTCTGAGTCGCCTGTGGACCTTGACTTCTTCGAGCAGATGGATGCTCAGGTGGCACAGGCTCAGGGAGCACAACAGGATCCAGCACAGCAGCAGCCAGGAGCAAAGCCCACAGAGGACGTCGCTGCACCACTTCCTTCGATCATGAGTGCTTAGATGTTCACTTTTTTTGCTCTTTTTGGTGCTTGTTGCCAAAGGGGGAGAAGTAGTCCTAGGTCTAGCGGGAGTGGGAGTGTGATTCTGCGTGATCGAGAGTAGCATGTATCTAGGGGGAGCATACATGTACATTGGTTTTGGGAGTTAGATACATTTGGATCTTACTTTGATGGAGTTATTCGATGTTAGTGGATTTTGATGAGTCATGGTTTTCATTTGTTTGTGTTTGACTCATTTGGATCTCACTTGGTTTATTTTCATATGCAGTGTCCTTTTTCTTTAATTATCTTATATGCCTACGTATGATTCCATGATGATGATTGCTTGTTAGTAACTCCTATGCATTGCCATGCTAATTTTTTGCATATCATCATTCATGTCTTGCATTGCATGTCCATATGTATTCTTTAATATCCTATCATGACATGCATGCATTATCGTCTAGAGTGTGCTTTACTCTCTTTTCCTTGTATCGCTAGATGATGTTTGATTGAGTAGGACCTTGTGCATTTCTCTCTTATGCTCTTGTGGTTCCTCTTGATTGTAGTGTAGCTCTTTTAGCCCGGCTGTTTCTTGTTAAGATTATGATAAGTAGTTGTTGTCATCAATCATCAAAAAGGGGGAGATTGTAAGCTTTATGACATTTGATGATTGGATCCCCAAGGTATGAATGTTTTGGTGATAGATGACAACTATGAAATTGTGGGCTAATATCTACACAAGTGTTGTCTATGCAGGAATCATCTCTAAACCCTATTACAAATCATATAGATGATGGTGGCCTTGGCGATTGTGGACAATGACCACAAGCATGGAGGCTTGTGAACTTGATTGAGTCCAAGGGTTGATAAAGATGGATCAAGGCTAAGGACAAGCTATGGAGCAAGTGTTAGGTACACTTGCCTACTTGTTAGGTCTTTGAGTCCATAGGAAAATCCGGACTATCAAGGGGGTCTAGATCATTCTCTTAGGTCATGTCTAGTCGGTGATGTGCAAGGTTGCTCGGTGATATCACAGGCACTAGTTGATAGTGGAGAAGTGAAGGAGCTGTTCGGAGAAGCCGGGAAACAAAGTCAAGCGAGGATGAGGAGTTACAACTTCAGGATGAAGTGACCGGACAGAGGGGTCAGTGGTGACCAGACTGTACGATCACTCAGAGGTTTTGTCCGGAGGCTACAGCGAGGAATCTGTCTCTACCAGAGTCTATACAGACTGGACGGTCTGGTCAGTACGGCTTGCACAAGACAGAGAGGAAGCCAGCGCCAAAATGTTTCTAGACTGGAGAGAGAAACAGATCGGACGGTCTGGTCAGGTGACCATACGGTCCGGTCAGCAGATGAATCAGCTGTGGTCAGAGCCATTGATGCACAGTGTTGTAGTGACTGGACTGCCCGGTCAGGGAATGACCGGACTGTACGGTTAGTAGGCCTAGATAGCTGATTTCATGGAGCAACGGCTAGTTTGAGGTTGGGAGCCTATATAACTTCGTTGGTGGGGTGTTTGTGACCTCTCTTGGCCAGTTGAATACTTGAGAGCATTTGGTAAGGTCCAAGAGGAAAAGAGGAGAGCACTACAAGGAGATATTGCATATCTTGAGAGTGCTAGTGGAGAGTAACTTGAGCATCTTGCACATCTAAGGCTAGGGTGTCCTTGAGGGTGTGATATAGATTGTTACTCTTGGTCTATGGTGAGACGTAGACCGTTTAAGTGTCGGTGACACGTTTGTACACGGTTTGAGCCCGCCGTTGAAAGGGACATCACTAGTGAGCGCCCGTGTCAGCTTGGGGAGTCCGGTAAGTTCTCAAGGGAGACAAGCTTGTGCGTTGGTAGCAGTGGTGATGCACACTGTTTCTTCACTCTAGGAGTGATTACGGGCTCGTGGGCGAGAACTCCACTTGGTGGTGGGAGGGACTGGAACTCCAGCGGGAGTGGTCCAACGAGGTGTAGGGGAAGGCGCCATCCTTCCGAGACCACGGGAAAAAATCATGAGCATTCCTTGACCCTCTCCTTACTATTCTGCAATTGTGTGCTCTAGTAACTAGGTTGAATTGTGGCTTGCATAGGCTAGTGTGATTTGCTTCCATGCTTTCTTTTATCATGAACACTAGCATGTGTAGGGTCTTGGCCTACTAAAATTGTATAGATTGCAACGCTTGTTAGACTCAAGTAGTGTGAATTGAAGTATTTGGTTTTGTGAGCGGCTTACCGATTCACCCCCTCCCCCTCTCAGTACGCCTTCGTTCCTTATACCTACCCACCGGGTATGACTCCAAGTCGATTTGTTCCTTTGATGAGGATTCAGATCGGTCTGATCACCTTTACCCTTCGACTGTCAATGTGGTCGAGGTAGACAAAAACCCGTCTGGAGACAACGACGAAGAAGACAACCGTGATAGAGACGGCCGTGACAAAGATAGTCGCGCAGAGGATGACCGTGGGGAGGAAAACACCCAAGACAACAACTCGTTGGTGGGTCACCATTGTTGAGCAAGAGGATCATGTGAATCTCGCCCCGTGCACCGACTGGATCTCGGGCAGCTCGAGATCGAGGTTGATGGCGTCAAGGTTTATGATACCCTGCTGAACAACATCACAAGGGCAAAAACACTACTCGACAACTTGATGGCTGATGATGCGTATCAGACTCCTGCAATGCAAAAGGCGGTGGCCATGCTTAAGGCTGCTGTTGTCCAAGATGCGCTATGGGCCAAACCACCATCGGTGACCAGCTCTAGTCATGCGACCTCACGTGGCGGATGAAGACATGGCGACATGAGGAATTCTCTCAAGATCCGCGACGGTCAAGATACCATCAACTCCCATCATGAAGAGCAAGCAAGGGACGACCACTGCCATGAGGAAGAGTGTCGTGATCAGAGGACTGACAACCGGCGAGACGACCGACGTGATCCGCCTCCAAAAGATAATCGGCGGGATGACCGACGGGGCGACCGACATGATCTGCCTCCGAGAGATAACCGCAATGACCGATGTCGACAAGACGATTGGGGTCGGCAAGGAAACCATGATGATGACAATAGGCACCGTCGTCATGATGATGATGTTGACCCTCATCATAATCGCCATAGGTCTCCATCTCCAGATCGCCATAGGCGGTCAAGGACGCCTAGTGAAGAGGAGTTCGATGGGTTCAAAGCCTATGTTCCTGAGCTTCGTATAGCCTGATGGTCAAAGGGGTTCAAGCTGGTCCTCATCGAGAAGTGCAATGGTCAGACCAATCCCTGAGAGAGGCTTCAGCTGTACAACACGACAATTCGTTTGACAGGGGGCGACACCTTCGTAATGGCCAATTATCTTTCGGTCTGCCTCGACCCTGCCATTCGGATTTGGCTCACCTCTCTTCCGGAGAAGTCAGTTACTGTCACATCCCAAAATTTCCCATTTTGGAATGTGAAACACTTTCAAACAATATATTTGGATTTCTCAAATTTTGAAACTATACATAAGAAACTTTGCAAATTAACAAAAAATTTATTAGGTTGAAGAAATTGCTCTATGTCACAAAAGTTTTTAGTTTTGAACCAAAACCTTTTTAGATATGTAAAATCATTTGATTTTATTTGATTTCAATATTTTGTCATTTTTTGATTCCATGTTAATTTGAGAAAATTCAAATCCTTTCAATCAAATTTTATGAATGTACATTCTGTTTTAAAATGAGGCTTAATTATCATCGTCTCCTTGACTCAAGTTAATGCATCGTCGAACACCGTCTTCCAAACTTATTTCATCACATTGCATCTTCGTTCATCATATATATCACCCTACGCGTCGTTGGTGTGTCAAGACTCAATGTCATCCACATTCGTTTTACCTATGTTATGGTTGTACCTAGACGTCATGCCTTCCATGTTTGCCCCACCTTCCATAAACATTCCTATGGAAAGAAACTCCTCCTTCCATAAACATTTCTATGAAAATAAACCCACCTTACATAAACATTTCTATGGAAAGAAACTCAACCATTCATAAACATTCATAAGGAAACAACAAGAGAATAATTTCCTTTCCATATTTCCTATACCTTCCATGTTTGCCTCCAATAAATGCATTTATTTCTCTTAATTTCCTTTCCATATTGTGTACCCCACCTGCCATCACCTCTCCTATATATACCAGGACTTTCCCACGTAATTCCCACCCCCTCAAACCCTCACCACGCCGCTAGGCTGCCGCACGCCACCCTGCTCTCGCGTCCAGCAATGCTGCCGCCAATTGACATCAATGTTCCCGGTGATCCACCTATCCAAATGCTTCCAAATTTTACATGGAGGTTTGCCCTGATGTCCCACACAACATATCCCAACTCAGAGCCATTGGACATCGGATGCCTCCGGGATCTACATCACAATGGCAGCAGCTCCCTGATCTAGGCGAATCCAGCGCATTAGACAGTAAATCCATCCCTTTTCTCCCTGATCTATCGTTGGACAACATCACCATGATGCAGCCAATCGATCGCTAGTATAGATGACTTCTTAACCAATTCACCTTGCGTTTCACATGTTCCACGTCGCTAGGAATATTTATGTTCAAATTATTCCTTGAGAACTTGGTCCAATCAATGGGAACATGCACATATGTTTTGCACTGTCTGTGCATAGCCGCATTCCTTGCAGCTTTAACCTTGCATATCTTTTGATCTACAACCCTGATTTAGATGATTCTTCCGCCTACATTCTTGTATCCAAATAAACTATCTAATTGCAACCTTTGTCTAATAATACCCAACTGTCCCATACCTTGCATTATGTATTTATTGTGTGTATGCTTTGTATGTCTTGTGCGAATAGGATTTTTACGCACGAGAATCGTATGAGAATCTCCAAGAGCAAGAGCTTGAAGTGCTTGAGCAGTAATCCGTGCAGGACGAAGGCAAGTTTCCTTGATGCATTTTGTCCCTATTATGAATGTTCCTTTAGGACTGCATGCTTGTGTCAATTGAATGGCTACCTATTGTTAGGGTTTACTAATACTTGCTTATTCTTGTCCTTGTCGCCTTGAACTAGAGGTTTAATTAGCTATGGGTAGACATGCTTAGTTGTTTTTTGGATTGTTGGGTTCAAATAATGGTGACTAATGAACAATGTCATATTAGGGATAATTTGGTAATTCTTTTAGCAGCATGGACTTAGGGATCTCAACAAGCTGGATGGAATTGATGTGGTGCCGTTGGCACATGTTGGGTGGTGGTATGCTTGTTGTAGATCCTAGGAACCGGTTCTTGAAGCGGTAACCCAGGACAACAGTGCAATCACAAGGCTGCTATGGAACAACTTGGCTGATTAATTAGGAGTTCTCCTAGTGTCGGTGCAGCATTTGGTGGAGTGGGGAATGGAAGTCAAGAGGACTGTCCTTGTATCCGAATGGCTCAAGAGGGGGCTCCTAGGGTGATGAGCTACTTGTTGATGGGCTATCACATATAGATGGGAGTGGAACCTTAGTGGCTATCATGTACTGGGACACCCTTTGGAAAAGCCTCGTAGTGATCTCCTGGCCGCACACCTAAGGAAGTGTGCTAGTGCTTGGCCGGCATGGAAACATGGAGATTTTAGTCCACCTGGAAACAGGGGACGAAATCACGACTTGTGGGTAAAGTGGCGTAACCTCTGCAGAGTGTAAAACTGTCATGACAGCCGTGCTCACGGTCATGAGTGGCATGGATCCCTCACTTGATTAGTTGGTGGTTTATGGGTGGTTATGGTTGGGAATGGCTGGGATTGGTAGATTGTTTGGACTTGGCTTGGATAGTAACCTGTGGATTGAAGGTTGAGATGACCCCACCTAGTAATTAGGATGCTTAGGAAATTAAAATCTCATGCAATAAACCCCTATAAGACTTCCTTGTCTATAGCCCCATGTCATATTTCCCCCCACTTGCTGAGTACGACATGTACTCACCCTTGCTATATCCCACATTGCTGCTCAGCTACAGGAGAAGATTGGTACAACAATGAAGACAATGGAGAAGAGCTCTAGGCCTGCGGTCTTGTGGCCGACTTCCTGTGGAAGTTGAAGGACGCCTATGCTTAGTTTATTCTGCTGCAATGTAATCTTTTTTTCTTTTGACCTACGGGTCACCTTTGTAATAATGTTATCAATTTAATAAAGATATTATTCTTTTATCACAATAATTGTCCTGTGTGCATGAAAACTTGATCCTAGGCACGTATACACATGCATTCGGTTTTGATCATTGGAACTGGGTGTGACACTGGGTACCGGAACCCACTGCTCGAAGGGAATCAGACATAGCGCCTTAAGGTCCTTTGTAGGAACTTTAAGTATATCTGGCTCTCCGACTGCCTGCACTAGTCCCTGTAGCCTCCTTGTGCACACTGCATAGGTGCACCTCGGGTCTCCTGCTCGGTGAGCTGTCCTCTAGGGAATAGTCTGCTCAGTCTCCTCAACATCCCCCTCCTCTAACTTCTCAGACTCAGACTCTAAGGTCTCCTCCTCTGAGTTGTCCTCCTCTGACTCCTCCTGCAGTTCTCGACGACCTCTTCTGACGAGAAGCCGGAGTGCACTGCAGCCACGGAGGTGGAACCACTCCTATAGCTAGAGGTGCAGTCCTCTACCTGGTGGTCCTCCTGAGACCCTGTGGCTCGGCTGGCTTGCTGATGATCAATCGTCAGCCAGGTGTCCTGTGTGACTGCTCCATGGCATCCAGGTGTCGTGCTAGCTATCTGGCTCTCTCTGACTAGGGATCCAGTCTCTGTCTCTTCTTGCTCTTGGGCTTCTTAGGCATCTTCCCCTTGCCCTTGTCCTGACCTGACCCTGCCATCTGCTGCTGACTGCTGACCGCTATCACTGCACACATGTAGGTATAGACAGGATAAGCATAGAACCTAATACATCTACAAGCAAAGCACCGCTAGCAAAGAATGCGTAATAGAAATCCTAGCACTAAATGAAGGACATGATCACTAGGCAAATATGCAAAGTAACATCAGTGATCATCGACTATAAGTGGCTGGTGTGAGTCATCTAGTGTGTAGCCATTTAATAGGCAATTAATCTAACTGCAGACTAAAGAGGAGACAAACCCTAGACATGCAATTAAAAGATAAACAATGAATTACTTGCATACTAGGTTGAGCCAATTAATTAACTAATACAACTAAAGATAGGAATTTGATCTAATTGCATCAATTAAACAAATTGCTCAAAAATAGGGCATCAATCGATGAACGGAAGATAAGTCAAATACCCTAAGGAAGAATAAAAGCCAACCGCCTAAGAACTCGTAACCGATCACCTCAAAGAAGGAACATTCGAGCTTGCTGGTAATGGAGGTGGAAGAAGAAAAGGGGGCAACTTGCCCTAGGGTTTTGGTGCTTGGCTCTGTGGGTTGGGAGCTGGCATGTGCGCGCGCGAAGGGAAACAGAGGCGGCGGCGCTGGGTCATCGGTGACGAAGGATGGTACGGCGGTGCTTGCAATCGGCGCTAGTGTTGCGGGTGCGCGCGGGAGCGAGGGCGAGCGCAAGTGGCGGTGAGGGCAAGGGGGTGCGGCTGTGCAAGCGCCGCCGAGTGGAGCTCTGCGGCGACGTTGACGATGGCGGGAGAGAAGGCGAGGGAGCAACAGGTTCGTGAACTCGGCATGATTGAGAAGAACAGGGAAGAGACCAAAATGTCTTTGATGATTTTGACCCAGGTCAAAACTTCCACGGACAGCCGAGATCAACCAATGAACAGATCAACGGTCATAGATCGGGATAGGATCACGCGATCAAGTATAGTGACCGGACTGTACGGTCTCTAGACCAGACTATCCGGTCAGCTATGGGTCTGCTAGCCTTTGAGCAGACCGGACAGTACGGTCTCTAGGACCATTCTATCCGGTCTCTACGACCAGACTCCCCCTAGGCACTGTACACAGTGCCACTGACCAGACTGTACGGTCCAGTGATCGGACTATACGGTCACTCTAGAAATTCTTCTGAATCAAGGAAATTCTCCATTTTCCAAGTGCCCTCGCTAAACACTCAAATAAACACTGCACTTGAAATATAGAGGGAACTCTCAAACATTCATTTTCAAATAGCGAAACTCTATGGCCTTATAATTTTCGTAAATGCCAAATGAAGAATCGAGCAAATAAGAACCAAGGCAAATAAGAGCCAAATGGGTATGTATGAGCCTTAGTCCACGAACCGCACGAGTAGATTTAACCTCGGAGTTCATAAGAGCTTGCTCAATGGGCATAAAGCCCAATCCTTTCCTTTGGTCACACTTATGGAGATGTAATCTCATATTTATCATGAGGGACAAATTTGTCCAAGTGAGACAAGCCTCCTTTATGTTTCCTATATGATGCATGCAACAAGCATTTTACATATGCAGTGAAAGTAAACATGCTATGTGAATGCAAGCAATATTAAAACAAGACACAAAGGAAACCTAACAATGTGAAGGTGGAACCCCTCTCAAGCTTACTCACTATAAGCCATACCCTTTCCTTGAGAGAAGCCAAACCACCATCTCAAGCACTCCCCCTTGCTTATAGCTATCTTGAGTGGGTTATACATTGACTAATTTTTATGTGTTTTTCTTATAGTTATTTACACATGCATGGATGCAAAGCACACTAGTCACAAAGGAGTCCTAATTACCATGCAATGCAAGAAAAAGAAAAACACATTACAACTACCAAGAACTAACCCGGTTACCTCCCTCATAAGTAGATAGATCGTTGAGGTCCATGTCACTTGTGGTGGACTTCACATGATCTTCATGAAGGCGCTCGGTCCACCACCAACAACACCACCATCTAGGTCTTGTTCTTGGGCACCCACTTGTATGTAGCCAATCTCTCAAGATCAATAATGCACTTAGGCACCCATATGCTCTTGATCTTCCTCTTCTTGTTAGGTGGTCCCAAAGTCTTAGCTTTCACCTTGCCATCCTTGTTCCTAAAAAGCTTGAAATGGGTGTTCTCATAGAACAAGTTAGCATTAGGTAAAGCAATGGAACTTCTTACCATTGGACAATCCTTGGTGGTGTGGCCATCCTTGCAACACCTCTTGTAATAGTAGTCATCGGTGAGTAGGGACTTGATCCATTCGGGGATGGAATCACGCGTCCCGATAATGTCAATGGAGGCGGAATATGAGCCAAGTACACGATAGGAGACGTTGTTCAAAATATTCTTTCCAAGAATCTCCTTGTGTATGGCTCTACCTTGTGAAGCTCTACATAATCACCCTTGAGTTTGTCACAACTTTTGTTTAGGGCCTCATGAGATGTGACAAGGTCCTTGAGCTCACTCTCAAGGTCAACAACACAGTCCTTAGCCAACTTACACTCTTTTCTTACCACATCCAACATTTTGGATTTCTTGATGACGATGTCGCGGGCTTGCTCAAGCATACTCCACAACTCAGCACACGTGTGCTCCTCGTCATCGCTGCTCTCATCCTCACTCTCCCCAAGTTGGCTCGCGGCCATGAGGCACGTGGGAGGTGGAGGAAGGGCTCGTGATGATGTGGTCTTGATCATGGCTAGGCCGACCACTTCTTCATCACTTGAGGAAGAGGACTCGTCACTTGAGTTGTCGCTTGTCCACTCTCCCACATGGGCCTTGCGAGAGAACTTCTTCTTGTAGTCTTGCGCTTTGCCTTTGCCTTTGCTTTTGTCATTGTTGAAGTATCTCTTCCTCTTTTGCTTGTCTTTGGGATCCTCTTCTTCTTCTTCTTCACTTGAATCTTGTGACTTGAATGCATCCTTCTTGGGCTTTGGGCACTCTTGAACAAAGTGATTCTTTGAGCCACAATTATAGCACTTGCCCCGGGACTTGGAAGCAAACTTGTTCTTGAATGTCCTCATCTTCTTCATGAGAAGAGCGAAGTTCTCAGTCAAGTCACATTCATCATCATCCTCAATGACTGCCTTCTTCTTGTTTTTTTTTGCTCTTGCTTGATTCTTGACTGTCAGCCTATAGGGCAAGGTTGGATAGTTGAGGATCATCCATACCCAACTGGAAGCTCTCGAAGGCAGTGATCTTGCCAAGTACATCCTTCATGGTCTGGGTCTTGAGGTCACTCTGCAAGGTGTATGTGATGATATACTCATACTTGGGGTCTTTGAAAAGCCTCAAGAATTTTCTGATGAGCTCCACAGACTTGAGCTTGAAATCATCCCCAAGTGCATTGATATCCTCCACTAGCACATGAAAATGAGAATACACTATGTTAGCTCTCTCATGTGGCAATCTAGTGAAGCTATCATACTTGTTCTTCAGCACATAGTATCATTCCTCTTTGACATCACTAGTACCCTCATGGATACTCTGAATCTCAGTCTAGATATCGTGTGCTATCAAACTTGCATCCAACCTAGCAAAGACATCCATAGAAATGCATGAGACAAAACATTCTTTGCCTTAGTGTTGTTCTTGACAAAATCAGGTTCAAGAAAGATCACATCAGCATCTGAATCATGGGTCAGCATCCATATCTCTGGATCAAGGGACTCCAGGTAGGCTTGCATACGTGCCTTCCAATACCCATAGTCCTCCCCATCGAATATGGGAACACTCCCGACCTTTCCCGGCATCCTTACTCAAGGCGGTGAAGCCACAAAGTTGAGCACTTGGCTCTGATACCACTTGTAAGGACCAAAGGCCTACTAAGGGGGGGGGGGGGGCGAATCGGTAGCCGACCACAAATTTGAATACTTAAGCTTCACGCCACTAGAACCTAACAATCATTGCAACCTAAGCAATTCTAGTAGGCCAAGACCCTACACATGCTAATGTTCCTGATGAGTACAAAATGCGGAAGCTAAACACACTAGCCTATGCAAGCCACAAGTCACCCTATCAACTATAGCACACAAGTGTGGAATAGTAAACAGGGGATCAAGGAATGCTCATAATTTTTTCTCGAGGTCTCGGAAGGATGGCGTCTTCCCCTACTCCTCGTTGGACCACTACCACTGGAGTTCTGGTCCCTCCCGCCACCAAGTAGAGTTCTCGCCCACGAGCCCGCAATCACTCTTAGAGTGAAGACACGGTGTGCGTCACCGCTGCCACCAAGGCACAAGGTCGCCTCCCTCGAGAACTTGCCAGACTCCCTGAGCCGACTATTGATGCCCCTTTCAATGGCGGGCTTAAACCGTGTACAAATGTGTGACGGCCTTCACAACCAATCACGATAAGCTCTATCACCAACACCTAACTGGTCTAGGTCTCACCATAGACCAAGAGTAACAACCTAGATCACATCCTCAAGGACACCCTAGCCTTAGATGTGCAAGATCGTTCCTTGTTACTCTCACAAGCACTCTCAAGATAACCAATATCCTCTCCTAGTGCTCTCCACTTTTCCTCTTGGACCTTGCCAAATGCTCTTAGGTATTCCACTGGCCAAGAGAGGTCACAAAGACCCTAGAAACAAAGTTATATAGGCTTCCAACCTCAAACTAGCCATTGCTCCATGAAATCAGCTTTTGGGCCTACTGACTGGACTGTCAGGCCACCGGACCGTCCGGTCACTGCAACATCAAGCTTCAACGGCTCTAACCCCTGCTAAATCTTCTGCTGACCGGACCGTACGGTCAGCTGACCGGACCGTCCAGTCCGTGTCTCTTTCCAGTCCAGAAACATTTTTAGCACTGGCTTCCTCACTGCCCAAGTCGATATCTACTGACTGGATCATCCGTCAGTAGTGCATTCTAGACTTGGCAGTTTCATCGCTACCTATTGTAGCCTCTAGAAAAAACCTCTGAGTGACCATACAGTCCGGTCACCATTGACCTCTTTGTCCAGTCACTTCAATCTAAAGCTGAAACTCCTCGTCCTCGCTTGACTTCGTTTCCCGGTTTCTCCGAACAGCTCCTTGGCTTCTCCACTGTCAACTACTGCATCTGATTTCACCGAGCAACCTTTCACATCACCGACTAGACATGACCCAAGAGAATGACCTAGACCCTCTTGATAGTCTAGTTTTTCCTATGGACTCAAAGCCCTAACAACTAGGAAAGTGTAGCCAACACTTGCTCCATAGCTTGTCCTTAGCCTTGATCCATCTTCATCAATCCTTGGACTCCATCAAGCTCATCAAGCCTCCAGGCTTGTGGTCATTGTCATCAATCACCAAGGAAACCATCATCCATATGTTTTGTAGTAGAGATTTAATAATGGTTCCTACACAGACAACACTCGTGTAGATATTAGCCCATAATTTCATGTTTGTCATCTATCACCAAAACATTCATACCTCAGGGATTCCATCATCAATGGTCATGAGGCTTACAGGGGTCAGTTGTGACCGGACTGTACGATCACTCAGAGGTTTTGTCCGGAGGCTATAACGAGTAGTGAGGAAACTACCAAGTCTATGAGGTCCTAATGACCGGACGGTCTGGTCTAGTGACTGGACAGTCTGGTCAGTAGGAGAAGATTTGGACAGCGAGGAAGCAAGCATCAAAATGTTTCTGGACAAGAGAGAGAAATGGACCAGACGGTCCGGTCAGCTGACCATATGGTTTGGTCAACAGGAGTCAGCAGAGGGGTCAGAGCCATTGAAGCTCAGATTTGCAGTGACCGGACGGTCTGGTCAGGCATTTACCGGACAGTCTGGTCAGAAGGCCCAGAATGCTGATTTTATGGAGCAACGGCTAGTTTGAGGTTGGGAGCCTATATAACTTTATTGCTGGGGTCTTTGTGACCTCTCTTGGCCAGTGGAATACCTGAGAGCGTTTGGTAAGGTTCAAGAGGTGAGCACTAGGAGAGGATATTGGATATCTTGAGAGTGCTTGTGAGAGTAACAAGAAACGATTTTGCACATCTAAGGCTAGGGTGTCCGTGAGGGTGTGATCTAGGTTGTTACTCTTGGTCTATGGTGAGACCTAGACCGTTAGGTGTCAGTGATTCAGCCTATCATGATTGGTTGTGAAGGTCGTCACATGTTTGTACATGGTTGGAGCCCACTGGTGAAAGGGGCATCAATATTGAGCACCCGTGTTGGCTCGGAGAGTCCGGCATGTTCTTGAGGGAGGCGAGCTTGTGCCTTTGGTGGCAGCAGTGATGCACACCGTGTCTTCACTCCGGGAGTGATTGCGGGCTTGTGGGCGAGAACTCCACTTGGTGGCGGGAGAGACCGGAACTTTGGTGGGAGTGGTCCAACGAGGAGTAGGGGAAGGTGCCATGCTTCCGAGACCTCAGGAAAAAATCATGAGCCATCTCTTACTCTACTCCTTACTTTGATGCATTACTTTCCGTATTTACATACCGTGCTATTCATGCTTATGTGTTTGCCTTGCTCTAGTTGATCACCTTGTAGACTTGCATGAATAGGCTCCTTTGGTAGCATGTTGTGTGCTTCTACGTTGCTGTTGGTATTTCTTAATGTCACATCAAGAATATCACTATTCCTAGTATGGCGCCAGAAATATTTGTTGGTGTTTGTTATGCGAATTAATCCACAAGCGCACAGAACACCATTGTATCATTTCACCCAGGAGTATTCCAAGGTATCGTATTTATTTCCATAGGGAAGATAGGCGTAAGGTTATCTTGGCTTAACAGAGTAAATTCCAACTAACCAAAGACAAGAGTAAGGATGTTCAATAATAAGAGTGGGGATAGCAACACAGGAGAAATCCACACTAAGATAAATAAAGAGATCGGGTTGAGTGCCTAGACCAATTTCTTGGTATAGCCTCAAGTCTTTCACCTGCTAGCTCACTTCGGGCCACGAAAACGTTCCACTAATATGGGCCGATAACTAGCCTCTCTACTAGTGGGTACGCTATCGCAAGACAACCCTGACTAAGATGGCCTAAACATGGTGGATTACTAAAGGGACGGATAGGGCTGTCACCACCTGCCGCCTACCACATAGCCCATGAGGACGAATGCAAATCCAGCTAGTGTTAACTTAGGCACCGCGCCTACGCCTTCACTAGATATTCTTCCGTTGATCAAGCAGAAGAATAGCCGAGAAAATAACCAAGTCTAAGTCCCAGATGGAACTAAACTTAATTAAATCCTAGCCAGGAAACCCATGAACTATGCAACAATGTTTCTTCTTGATAATTCTAACTTCAAGAAATGACTAAGTTAAAATAAAAATTTTACAAGATATAAAAGAAACGATATTTATATTGATAAATGATAAGTCTCAAATAAAGAGAAAAGATACAAGAGAGCTCATTCCAAGACTCCAAGACAATTCCGGAACATCGAGCTACGCTCTTGACTAGACTCTAACTCCCGACTAACTAACCTATTCTACATTATGGCACAAGTAGTGGGAAATGAACTCCTTGATGTGTTGCTTGATTTCTCCTTCTTTTCTGCCGAATTTCCCCTGTATTTATAGGTGGCAATGGGCTGGCGGGTACTTGTAGGTGAAGGAGAGTCGGTGGGAGAAAGTTGGTCCGCCGGGCGGCGGGCAAGGCCGGGGGGCCCTTGGATCGTGTCGGTTCTCCAACTGACTCATTCTGGACAGTCGTGATGATGTTCTAAGGTTGGTTTCGAGTGTGGGTTGGCCTTTTTCCTTTGGTTTCATGTCAGTAGGCATGGCCGGCCGCGTGGTAGGCTTAATGGGCCGAATGTCTCCATAGGCCGGGTGGCAAGCCCGCCGTGCGGCAGCCTAGGCTGGGCGGCGGCCTTGGCCGGGAGCTGACTGCCTCCATGTCACGCCTTGACTTCTCCCGGTTAGGCCACTTGTTGGCCATCTTTCCTTAGCCATATTTCATCTCTTTTGGTCCAAGAGCAAAAAACGGCATCATGGTGAAGTGTTTTGCAAGATCAGCTGGGTTGGATGATCAGCCCGGAGATTGGCCCCCGGTGAACCAACCAGGTGGCTGATTTCAGCCGTTTATGACCCTGTTGGTTGATTCCGGATTTCAGCCTAAAAAGCGACCCTAGTTAACCAGTCGGGTGGCTGATTTCAGCCGTTTATGACCCTGTCGGCTGGTTCAGCCCGAAAACAACCCTATCGGCCCGTGAAAACGGCTGTTTCACAGTCGTGATCGGCCGATGGGGTGTTTCTTCATGTTTTTGCACATTTTGGCTCTCTTATGCCTGGAAACACATATTTCACCAAAACTCATGGATCTTTATTAGTTTAAACAAATATTCATTAAACTTTGGTCTTTACCTTGCATTTCCCGACTGGTTGGTGGCCAATTTTGGGTTTTATCGGCTGCCAACACCTCCCCAAGCTTAGACCTTTGCTCGTCCTGAGCAAATTAAAACTTAGAGGTGATGGATCAAGAGTTGTTTCAAAATTAGAGCCCTGCGAGGATCAAGTGCACAAACACATACTCCAACACAATATGGGTAAATATAAACCGGCACAACTTGGTCACTAAGTCATTCTCATTGTACAACGGGGCTTATTGGCATTTTGTAACCTTGTCATAAGTGGTTGAAGTCTAGAACAGCTAATTTAGACTTTGTCATGTAATCTCCTACTTGATCAGGAGTCCAAGGTTTGTATAATGTTGCATAAGGTGGAAATTCTTCCCTCTTGGTGTAATCTCCCACTATGACTCTCATCTCTCAAAAGGTGTGTTTCCTTACTAAGTGCTCATCCTACATTCCAAAAGCTTGACTTATATGTAGAGCTTGGTAGGAGGGCACATCTAGCATGCATATATTGTTACGTTAAGAGATGGCCCTAGCAAAAAGACTTTGCACTTCCTCATTCCAATCATTTAGAAATAATGTCCAGGGGAGAGGGAGAGAATGGACCTACGCGAAGGAGTAGGGTAGCATAATTGCAAAAGCCTTGGGTACAAATTAGTCCAAAAGGCTGGATTTTTGTGCTAGAGTGAAAGGATGGTTCTTTCTTTTGCTCAAAGATATTTTTGAACCTTGAAGATTTTTTATATTGTTTATCCATGAGAGTTGATAAACTTTTCTTTTTTTCTTTTTTTCTTCTTTTTTTTTCCTTTCAGCTCTCACAGTGTAGGAATTCAATGGTTCAAATATTTTTGCAAATCTTTTTCTGAGCATTTTTTGCGGAGAACCAAAATCTTTCTTATAGGATCAAAGTTTCACAAAAGGAAATATTTTTGGTTGGCATGCTTGGTGAAGTGGATGCTTGAATCTGAAGTGGAGACTGCATAACCAAGCATGATTAATTGAGAACTCAAAGATAACTCGAAGAAAAATGATTGGCTTTGGAAGTGCATGTCCCTCATAAGGATCAAATCCTAACTACACTCAATCCTTCGGTGTTCACTATGGTGGTTGATACTCGATGCTGAAATGGCCGAACAGTTGATCCATGATGGAGATGTTTGTCTTTCCTGCAAAAGGGTTACTTGGACACAATACCCGAATGACAATATGATAATAATGGCTAGTGGTTAGTCATCCGGTTAGTAGTCCAAGTGTTAGTAGTCCATAATGTGCAAGAGACAAGGCAAAATTTCCTCTAGTTGGTTTTATTGCAGCACACTTTTATTCCTAAGTGGAGAGTGCACTTACTAAGCAAACTAGTGAAGTGAGAAAGAGAGTGCAAAAAGGGAGAGAGTTGTAAGGGAGAGTTGAAGTTTCTACTGAAGGAATGGTGGTGGAGAAATAAGTGAGAGGGCACCCGGTATTTATAGGCTCGAGGGTGAGCCGTGGGGCAAATTTTTTATGCCAGGCGGGCGGGACACGCCGGGCGGCAACCCATGCCGACCGGCATGCCTTTTTCCTCCATTTGCCCATTATTGCTTTGGTGAAGATGGGAGAGGGCTAGGTCCATGCGCCATGTGATTCACTTGCTCACTTTGTCCAGAAATGTGCTGAGAGTGTAGGGAGCAAGGATAGATTGATGGGATGGCCAATGTTGTATGTTTGCAACGTGTATCTTGCCACTCATGAGGCCTAGGGAGTAGGATGGCAGGTGAGTGTGGGTGGTGAAAGAGTGAGGTGACATGTGTGGGCCTCTTTCATTCACTTTTACTTATGGCGGAGGATTTTTTGTTAGCATTTTTCCTAAAGGGAAGGTTGGGTATACTTCTTCCCTTCATGTCCATCATCTATGCATTAGAGTGGATTGAAATCCGGAAAAACTATGGTCGGCCGGCATGGCTTGCCGGACGGCAGGCCTGGCCGGGCGACACGGAAATCACCTAACCGGGTAGTCATTTTTAATGAAATATGACCTCCCGGGTGCTAAAATCTGACTGGGTTATTTCAGGCTAGGTGACTCAAAGTTTTCCTAGCCGGGTGATCATTTCTCACCAAACAAAATGACCTCCCGGGTGCTCAAATTTGACTGCCCGGGTTAGGTTCTGGGCAACTTAAAATTACCCAGCCGGGTGGTTATTTTTCATGAAATATGACCTCCCGGGTGCTGAAAACTGACTAGCCGGGTTAGAGTCTCAGATCATCACCTGGATGGTTGTTTTTGATAAAATTTAACCTCCCGGGTGCTCCAATTTGACTGGTCGACTTGTGAGTGGTGAAACAGGTGACCTGTGTGGCTCTCCATGTACTTTTACTCATGGTGGGGGTCTTAGGTGAGCTTTTTCATAAAGGAAAAACTGGTCACACCTCCTCCACTCATGGCCATCATTCCTGCAATATACGTGCCAAGAATCCGAGAAAACGTATTGTCGGGCGGTGGATCCGGCCGGGCGACACTGAAATGACCCAGCTGGGTGGTCGTTTTTCACGAAAAATGACCTCCCTGTGCTGAATTTTGATAGGGTTACTTCAGGCTAAGTGGCTCAAGAATTGCCTAGCCGGGTGGTCATTTTTCACCAAAAATGACCT
The DNA here is from genome assembly GCA_032690845.1 of Eleusine coracana subsp. coracana. Lineage (NCBI taxonomy): Eukaryota > Viridiplantae > Streptophyta > Magnoliopsida > Poales > Poaceae > Eleusine > Eleusine coracana. Next base: position 1,952,992 of record MU847442.1, on the reverse strand, counting down.
CCCAGGTGCTAAAATTTTGTTGGCCGGGTTAGAGTCCTGGATACGCAGTGGGGTGGTCATATTGACCCAAAATTGACCTCTCGGCCGGGAAAGTTGACCGAGTCTTCACCAAATAAAAAAAATTAATTTTTTTTTCAATTTTTTATTTCTTTTCTTTTATAGCCTAATTTAATGGTTAAAGAAGGGGATAAAAACAACCTAATTTATTGGTATGTATAAGAGAAAAGGGGGGATAAATATTGGTTATGTTCCAACAAGGGTTCGGATTTTACGTCCTGAACGAGACGGCCTCCTTTTTGCCATACCTGAATCTTGTTTTTGCGCTCTTTGGTGGTGACCTTTTAGAGTTTCCATTTTCATTCTCTTTTGGCATCACTTGGTCCATTGATTTGCTACAGTTGTTAGCATAAATCTATTCATCTACAATAGGCATATCTCTATCAATTCCATCAATCAACCTAGACACCATATCTAATTTGATCAATTGTGGAAGGAAAACACATGCATTCTCCTTATTTTACATTGTAGTATGATAGAGATTACCACTTTTATGTTCTAGATCATTCACATACATAGGGAACACAACCAAACAAGGAACGCATAACCCAATATAGAATAAGATAAGAACATAAGATTAGATGGTGACGAATCAATTCCATCAATACCCAAACTATCCAAATAGATGGTTAGGGGCAAGATTTTGGAGCTTAGCTCCTTGTAAACTAAACTATAGTGGTACATGATGATTCGTAAAGAAGTATCGCAACACCACGGGCTCTTCTTCTATGAAAACATGTTACAAGGTCAAGGAGACTGTGTCCTGTTTGTTCCATACTCAAACAAACACAGGGGTGATCCCGCTAAGGCTAGTGGTGAATTAGCTCAATATATAATCTATGCTAGTCTCAAAATCTTAGCCATTGCTTCTTCAGCAATGGCGCCAAAAATGCTTGTCGGTATTTCTTAACATCGCATCAAGAATATCACTATTCCTGGTATGGCGCCAGAATTATTTGTTGGTGTTTGTTATGGTTTAAGAATAATGTGAATTAATCTACAAGCGCACAGAACACCATTGTAGCATTTCAACGGGGAGTATTCCAAGGTATCATATTTATTTCCACAGGAAATCTAGGTGTAAGATTATCTCGGCTTAACAAAGATATAACTAAAGAGTAAATTCCAACTAACCAAATATGGGAGTAAGGATGTTCAATAATAAGAGTGGGGGTAGCAACACAGGAGAAATCCACACTAAGATAAATAAAGAGATCGGTTGAGCTAGTCGGGAGGATAGTGAATCTATGTCTAAGATACCTAAAAATATATCTTCCTAATATATCTAAGTCAAGCATGAAATCCTAGTTACTCGGTTGAGTGCTTACACCAATTTCTTGGTACAGCCTCGAGTCTTTCACCTATTAGCTCACTTCGGGGCACGAAAATGTTCCACTAATATGGGCCGATAACTATCCTCTCTACTAGTGGGTACACTATCCCTAGACAACCCTGACTAAGATGGCCCGAACATGGTGGATCACTAAAGGGACGGACAGGGCTGTCACCACCTGCCGCCTACCACATAGCCTGTGGGGACGAATGCAAATCCAGCTAGTGTTAACTTAGGCACCGCGCCTACGCCTTCACTAGATATTCTTCCATTGATCAAGCGGAAGAATAGGCAGGAAATAACCAAGTCTAAGTCCCAAAAAGAACCAAACTTAATTAAATTCTAGCAGGGAAACCCGTGAACTACGCAACAATGTTTTATTCCAATAATTGTAACTTAAGGAAATGACTAAGTTAAAATAAATACTTGACAAGATATAAATGAAACAATATTTATATTGATAAATGACAAGTCTCAAATAAAAAGAAAAGATACAAGAGAACTCATACCAAGACTCTGTGACAATTCTGGAACTTCGAGCTACGCTCTCGGCTAGACTCTAACTCCCGACTAACTAACCTATTCTACATTCTAGCACAAGTAGTGGGAAATGAACTCCTTGATGTGTTGCATGATTTCTCCTTCCTTTCTGCTGAATTTCCCTCTATTTATAAGTGGTGATGGGCTGGCGGGTACTTGTAGGTGAAGGAGAGTAGGTGAGAGAAAGTTGGTCCACCGGGCGGCCGGCCATGCCGGGCGGCCGGGCTTGCCGGGTGGCATGCACCGCCGGGCGGTGGGCAAGGCCGGGCGGCCCTTGGATCTTGTTGGTTCTCCAACCGACTCATTCTAGATGGCCGTGATGATGTTTTGAGGTCGGTTTCGAGTGTGGATTGGCCTTTTTCCCTTGGTTTTATGTCAGTAGGCGTGGCAGGCCGTGCGGTAGGCCTAATGAGCTAGATGTCTCCCTTGGCCGGGTGGCGGCCTTGGCCGCGAGGCGACCCCCTCTGAGTTGCCCCTTGACTTCTCGCAGTTAGGCCACTTGTTGGCCCTCGTTCCTTAGCCATATTTCATCACTTTTGGTCCGGGAGGAGAAAACAGCATCATGGTGAAGTGTTTTGCAGGATTGGCCGGGTCGAATGATTAGCCCAAAAAATGCCCCCCGGTTAACCAACCGGGTGGCTGATTTCAGCCGTTTATGACCCTGTCGGCTAATTCCTGATTTCAGCCTGAAAACGACCCTGGTTAACCAGCCGGGTGGCTGATTTTAGCCATTTATGACCCTGTCGGCTGGTTCAGCCTGAAAACAACCGTGTCGGTCCGTGAAAATGGCAGTTTCACAGTCATGATCGGCCAACAGGGTGTTTCTTCATGTTTTTGCACATTTTGGCTCTCTTATGCCTGCAAACACAAATTTCACCAAAACTCGTGGAACTTTATTAGTTTAAACAAATATTTATTAAACTTTGGTCTTTACCTTACATTTCTCGACCGGTTGGTGGCCGATTTTGGGTTTTATTGGCCGCCAATAGTTGCTTTGTTACTTGCTTGCATATGAGATGTATTGCCTTGAGTGATTCTCTAGTATGCTTAGGTTGTGGTTCCTTTCGTAAGGCTTTTACCTTGCTAGTGTGATCACCACTAGAATTTTTATAGGAGTTGATTGAGTTGTTGGTTTTGGAAATTGGCAAATTGGTTACATAGTGCAAGTTCCCAATTCACCCCCCCCCCCCACCTCTCGGTCACTTGGTCCTTTCAATATGAAAGCTTTTACAAGCCCGAAATTCGAGTCCAGGCATGGTGCACATTATATCTGTGATACCCCTACCTAGGGTAACTCGTGATTACCATACCAATCCCTTGATCAGTAGTTGTGTCGAGAGATGTTCTCGATAGTAGATTTAGGTATGCGTATGAGTACGAAAGATCGATGGACACAGGACACATGGTTTATACAGGTTCAGGCCTCCCGGAGGTAACAACCCTGTGTCATGTTTGGTGTTTCTGTATTGCTAGGTTTCACACTGGAATTAGGGTTCCAATACGAGTTGTCTGCCTTGCCAAAGACCCCCTGCCCTCCTTATATACCCAAAGGACAGTGGTTTATATGGTAATTTATTATTTGGTTACAACAGATCCTATCTATCCATCATATCTGCTAACCTAAAAACAAATATCTGAATAAATATCTTCTGGGCCACATTCTTCAATACTAACCGAGCTCCTGGCCCACTCGGCCATATAGCCGACTGGTTAGGTATCCCGGGTACATATGTCCCACAATAGCCCCCAAGAACTTTCCAATTTCAAACGTGGCTCTGATTCATCTCAACATCTTTGGAAATTGAAAAAGTGCTTCTCTTGTTGCATATAATAACTTTCCTTCATGGACGCCTGAAAAAGGCATACTCTATGAGTATAACCCCCAACTCAAAAGATGTTGAGTCCTTTCCTGAAGCGTCTTGTGAGTTTAGAAATCAAAAAATATCAAATATCCATAACCAATCATAGCCCCCAGCTCAAAAAGTATTTTGAATAAAATATTTTATGAGCTATCACACTAATAATCCGAGTCTTCCACTTCCCTCGAACAAATCACGAAATTCAATTTTGCATCCATAAAGTTTAATGCCACCATAATCCGAGTGATTCATCACCAATTTGAAAACTACAGCCCCAAGATTGGTGTTGCTTCCATCCGAGTGGTTTATCATGAAATTCGAAACTACAACCCCAATGACTGGTGATGTTTCAATCCAAGTGATTTATCACAAATTTCAAAATTACAACCCGCAAGATTGATGTTGTTGCAATCCGAGTGATTTATCACAAAATTCAAAACTACAGCCCCTAAGATTGATGTTGTTGCAATCCGAGTGATTTATCACAAATTTCAAAATTATGACCCCCAAGATTGAAGTTGTGAACTACCATCGGATGGCATAATAAATGCACACTCCGACATATAGGACTAGCCTAACGGGTCATAAAAACCCATTATGGAACAGAACCCATTAGGTTAACCCTCGCTATATAAGTGGCTCAGAATCGGTCGCATACCTTCATCTTCATTTCGCAGCCACTGCCATCTCCTGCCTAAACCCTAGATCTGAAATCCCCATTTCTCTCTAAAGATTTCCACTCATTCCCATTTCTCGCAGTCTTGCCTTGATGGCACCGAAGCGCACTTTCCAAAATATCAAATCTCAATCCAAAGAACAAGCTTCCCCTGGTTAAGCCGAAGAAGAAACTTGTTTTGACATTCCTATTGGAATCAAGGAGTTTCTCGTTTCCGCCATGGATACTGAAAAGATCAACAGGCTTGTAATCGACAGAGTTGTTCAAGATCAACCGACTGGGGCCTGGATTGAGGCAATAGGTCAGAAATTCCCACAACCCCCCGTAGATCATCTACCGTGGATTTGGGATTCCATGTAGCAACTTCTTTCGAGAATTGTTGTTCTTCTATGGCATCAACCTTGCAAATCTGAATCCTAACTCAATTCTTCATATCGCTATATTTATCCACCTGTGTGAGGCATTCCTAGGCATCGCCCCACATTTTGATACTTTCAAGGAGCTCTTTGTACTAAAGTCCAATAACAATAATGTGATTGGAGGTGCTGGATTCCAACTAAGGAACAAATCGAAGTATATTGAAGTCCCTCTCTGTTCAACCAACAAGGGGTGGCACGCTGATTGGTTTTACCATGGCAATCATGCACCCCCATTGTCAGAGTTTACTGCAGAAGTATTGGTCGTAACTACGCACCCACTTATATAATGCAAGAGGATGGTGTATGATTGTAGCACTTTTTTACCTTACATTGAGTATTCCAAGGTTTATCGAATCCACTGGGACCTTAGGGACAATTAAACAAAGTTAATAGTAAAAGATCTAGTCAAAGCTACTGTCAAGTTCAGGTTGCCTGAAGGAAGACTGGCCAGTGCAAAGGTGCGCGAGATAGTAAATTTGTGGTTGCACCGATCGGCGCAGTGGTTGAGTCGATCGGCACTCTCATGAAACTATCGTCGCGCTGATCGGCACAGGTGTTGATCCGATGAGCACACTGGTGGATCTAAGCCAAAGTGCACCAGATACCTTGTAAGACTAAGTTGTTAAGTGAGTAGTCAAGTATCTACTAGTGAGATCGTAACCAGAAAGTCTAATTAAATAGCATCATAAAGGTAATTACATGGATGAATGAAAACCTATAATGAATAAGACCACCCTGCTTTCCGAGCGGCTCCCGATTTATCGCTACCGAGAGGAAACCCTTAATCACACGAGTATCTTACCCTACTCAACTATCCAATAGTGCTATGCAGGCTCAGTGCTGTCACCGCTAAACCACACGACTAGCATCATCAAGCAACCATAACCAATACAATGTCTGAATACTATCCTAATCACCTCGATTAAGATAATATCTACTTACTTAGCCTAGAACTAAGCAATTGGAATAAGCGCATGCATGATTACAGAATCAAGATAGACAAATCACCAAAACCATCATCAACCTATTCAATCATCCTTGAGATTCATGGAGTAAGATTCATCCCCGTCGAGATGGCCTACCTTGACAGATAAACTCTTAACACCAATGGTTCTTGAAACTCAACTAGAGATTTATTCTAACGGGGCAAGCCCCAGTGGCTCTAACTCACGGATCTGTTGTCCCTCTGTTGCCTCTTCGTCTTCTGGTGTCTTCTGGCCGTGGCTAGAGTTTACAAGTATTTATAGAGGTTCTACTCGTAAAGGACTCGGTTTCTAGCAAATAAGGCGGTTGCGTCGATCAGCGCAGGATTGCGCCGATCGCCGCAAGCCGTGTCTTCTCTGGTTTCTTCTCCGAGTTGGTTCCTCTATCTTCGACAGCTGCCATGTGGGCCTTTTCCTTTGAGATGAAGTCTTATACTGCATGTCGAGATGTTGAAGTTTCATAAATCTTCTAGGCAAATATCTTCAAGTGTCTTGCACAGACAAACTTCCATAAACATATGGAATGGGCCTCGGTCGCTTCTATGGGCCAAAACAGCCTTGCAAACCGATCGGCTCATGGACTGCGCCGATCTGCTCACTAGGCTTGTTTAGTGCTTTTCGTCGGTTCTGGATTCCTGTCCTCTCTAGCATCACTTTAATCACCAATTTTACCTGTTTCTACAATAAAGCTCCAAAACAACGCATATACAAATATATAGGCAATATCATAGGTAAATGGCCTAAATTAGTATCAATTATGCTCATATTGGGGTAATATTCACATAAAAAAGGGGCACTTGGGGAGTGCCAACAGTTCCCCCACACTTAAACCTTTGCTCGTCCCGAGTAAAATAGAAGATAGAAAAATCAAAGAACATACTCTTTCTATCATAAAAGATATCTCAAATCAGCAAATGTGGAGCATTGTTCTATTGTGGTGTATTTCATATTGGTATTCAGCAAAATAGTTCAAATATGGGCATAAAGCTTAAAGTTTCTCCCCAAAGCAATAAATCATGTCCAACTCACAAATTATAACTTTTCCACACATGTAAATCACTTAAAAGATTGTTGTGAACATAAAGAATCTATCTTCCAAAGAATCCAAGGCAACAACTCATCTTTCAAATCACTCAACCTATATTCTACATCATAATAATCAAATAATATTTGTGTAAGGCTTATATCAGTAGCTAGGTGAGATAATTCAAGGATTGCAAACATAAATCAACAATATATTGTAAAGCTAGGAGATTATTCTTCGTTGGAATTATAGAAACTTTATCAAGATGGCCATTAAGAAAGAAAAATTTAAGAAAGGACTCACACTTTGGATATGTGGACATGCGCATAGCAAAAATTTGATCTTGGAAGAAAAAGAACTCCCATTATCAGATTGCACATGGTTGGAATGATTCATGGCTATATTAGAATGAATTTTGAGAATAAGCATGTCATATACCATCCCCCCACACTTAAAATTTTGCTAGTCCCTTAGCAAACAACAGAGCTTTTCTTTTTTTTCACTTTTTGTTTCTTCTTTTTCTCTATTTTGCTCTCTATTGCGCCCATCGGCGCCAGGAGTGCGCCGATCGGCTCTCAACCTAAATTCACCAACATTTGTTGGTGTTTAATTCATCTAGCTTCAACATTTATTCAAGAATTAAATATAACCAGAAATATAGGATGTGGTTAAGGAATGATACTGAACAAGATATTTTGGGTTTATGGTAGGATACACAGCGGAATTGAATTTTTGCATGAGTAATCCAAGGCTAGAAAAAGATACACAAAGATTTGCCATCTTAGTAAAGTTTATATCAAAAAGAATTAAATCCTAACCGAACGCAATCATCAATTTAATATTTATCTACAAATCAAAGGTTCATGAGAATTGCTCAAAATATGGCATTGGTGGGTAAGGATCTTGAAAAGAATAAATTCCAAAGTTCACAACATGAGAATTTTATTTATGAAAAGATTGGTACTAAGTTATCATCACAAATTGGACAATACGAATGAAGCACATGGGTACTCAAAATTATTCCACATAAGATATATTTACCGAATAATCATTAAGTGTAAGTTCAAAATTTTATTCAACGCTCAACATTATTTGGTCTCCATCGATACTTTTAAGAAAGAATAATTAATTCAATTCTTCTAAAAGAGCATAACCACCACCATTATATTAAGATCCAAACTCGAATACATGGTGATGATTTTTGCACACATTTGCATTAAAGTAAAACTACTACTAACACACTTGCATGAAAGTAAAACTACTACTAACACACTTGCATGAAATTAAACACACCTGATACATGGTTTCCCAACCCGCTCACACACACATAAGCAAATAAAGAAAATGATTGCAAAAATAAGAGAAAATGCAAACCGGGAAACCGATACACGTGCCAACTCTAGGCACTCTAGTCAAACGAAGGTGGAGACGGTAGCTGATTGAAGCCATATCACCGCGCCTTGAGTCGCTCGAACTCCTCCACCATCGCTTCGTGGTTGTTCCTCAAATGGGATGTGGCATCCTCCACGCTCTCAATGTAGTGCATCTTGTTGTCGATGTACCCCTGCATGGGCATGAAAAAGTCTGCACCGGGCACAGGAGGCACCATGGGTACACGTCCTTGGTACCTGTAGTCGATACCCGCGCTGAAGTAGCCTGCACCGATCGGCGAAGGCGATGCACCGACCGACGCAGAGGGCTATGAACCGCCCGCTGTGTCGCTCCACCCTGGCTGGTACTGCTGAGGCTCCTGGCGTGGATTCTAGGAGTCCCACTCGCTGCTAGGCGTCGAAGATGATGAGGACATCACTCCTAAGGATACATGCAACACTCCTTTAATTCTGGACTTGCAAGGTCCAATGACTAGAGCTCGTGCGCGACGACTAAATTTAGAGGTGAGCTCGTTCCTATGTTCTTTATTATATGTCACTTTTGAGAATGGTTTGCTACCTAATGATTATATTGTAATTAGGAACCATGGAGAGGACCAGGAGATGATGGGAGAAGGACTTGGAGACGTGGAGGACCAGCAAGGACGTGAAAGCCAAGGTGGAGGCCCAACCAAAACCAACTTCGAGTCTGTTTCGGGGCTAAGGACCAGTCTGTACTAAAACGGATTCCCAGGACGCATACGGACTCGGATTTGGACGTTCTACATATGCACAGAAAGATAAGAAGAATACTTTTCCAATGCCGCCGGTCTCATGTCAAAATGCATTGGGAGTCATCAGGAATCGTCGAAACAAGAGAGGGTCTAGAATCTGTTTTGGTGCTGCATCGCCTGTTTTTGGCATTTGGGCTTTGTATCTAGTTGAGCCCAAGTAGGGGTGTGTCCAGAGGGTCTTTGTGACACCCCAGGTGTCTCACTTTAAATTAGCAAATAGGAGGAGCACTAATCATAGAAAATATAGCATAAAATGATAGAGCCCATCTATTAACTTAATTCCAGGCAAATAAATCACCTGCAACCAAGTTATTGAAGCAACATAAAAATTTCAATACAACTTATGCTAAATAAAATTTATAATCATGATGGTAATAATAAAATAGAATTTTAGGAATTTATTGGGCATTTTATCTGCTTGGCAAGACCATTAATTAATTAATTGATTCTTATGTAACTAATTAATGCATTTAATAAAATCTAAAAATATGGTTATGAAAATTTCAAATGAAATTTACCAGAGTGTGTCCCACCATTTAAATAGTCAGCCCACCAATTTTCACCATTTTAGCAAATATCTAGCTATTTTATTTTGATTTATTAAGAAACTAGTTTGACCTGGGGCGCAGTGTAAAATTTCCTTTCTTCTCCCTCCCACTGGCGCAGAGCCTGCCGACTCCTTCGCCGGCTCACGCCACGGCCCGCCTTCACCCCACCTCGGGACCGCGCGTGCAACACTCGTCATTGACCCCCTCTATGCCTCCGTCCTGTCCCATCTTTCTGCTCGGCCGCGCGCTCGCCCAAACGGCCACCATTCTCCCTCTCTGCACACCACCACCGTGACCGGCAAAACTTCAATTCCGCCCGCTCTCTCCGCTCCTGCTTCTCCCCACTCACTCTTATCTCTCCGCAACTTGGGGGCGAACCTGCAAACTCACGAAACCACTCTCTCTCGCTCTCAGTCTTCTGCTCTCTCTATTTTCTCCGCTCTTTGCCCCTCTCTGCCATTGCTAAACGAAGCCGAAGCTCGAACTCGGCTACCGTCGTTCCACTGCTTCTCCCGCACGAGCTAAACTTCAAACCCATGCGCTCACACCACCTCTACATTCCGATGTCACTCGCTCGACCAAACCCCGCGTGAGTCGTAGCCATTTTGAAGAAAACCAAAGCAGGCAACTCCGGTGACCTCCTCCGGCGCCGGCCCAAAATTCGGTACCCTCGGTGAGTCTCGTCACCTATCTTTCTTCTCCCACGCGCGCGAACCATCTACGCATCTCCCTGACCTACTTCTCCTTTGTTTCCTCCGCTCAAGTGGCCGGCAATCACCTTTTCCCCTGACTCTGCTCCGGTGCCGGCAAGGATCGAGCCGCCTCGTCGACGAGCTCCTATTTCTGGCTATCCCCGTCCAACGTTGACTTGATGCCGCTCTCCGTGGTGCTCCCGTGAAGCTATAGGAGCCGACCCCACCCGATTTCCTGCTCCTAGCCATCATCGTGAAGTTGCCGAAGACCTTCCTCCGCCACTGTTCACCGCCGACGGTCTTCTGGTGAGAACCCCACCTCGCGAACCCTTCCATCCCCTTCACCTCAGTGTGCACGTCGTTTATTTGCTTCCGTAGCGAGCTGTCTCCCCGCGCAGCCACCGGCAGCGAGCCCTCCGGCCGCGCGCCGCCCCGCTCTGACGAGCCTACTAGCTGTCCTTCTCGCACCAACATGGCATCCACGTGTAGTCGACGTGGAGCTGAGGTGTCGCCTACGTGGCTTTTCCCAAAATAGAAAATGCCCAGAATTTGCTAGAAAATGCATAAATCTTTGGAAATTCATAGTAAATCAAATTTAAACCCAATGAAGCTCAAATAAAATTTGTTAGGTTCATTTTGAATTGCTCTATTTTAGTAAATTGATAAATCATTGCCTCTGTACTTGCATTTTTATAAATTCATTTAATTGTCCAAACACAAATTAATTTACTAGATATTCTAGGGTCCAAATTTAATTCTGATTTTTGGCATGCTTAATAATTGCATAAGTATCTATCACCACAATTTTTGGTTTAGAAAAATATGAATCATTTTAGGCTCTAGAAATTATTTAGTTTGTTCAATTAAATTAATTCTAGTAATTATTTAATAATTAATTGGCCCCTGCCACTTGGCACAAAAATCACTCACACAAGCCTCTGTGCCCAGCAAATTACATAAGTCCAGAAACCTAAGTTTACTTAATTAAATTAAATTAATTGCTCATACCACTATTTTACTTTAATAAATGCTAGTAATTAGAGTAATTATAACTAGAGGCTATAAATTGGTAAAAATACAATTCATCTATTTCCCTGTTCATGATAAATCACTCAAGATCAGAATCAATTGGTTACTATTGTAATTGCTTAATTTTTGAAGGACTATAACAACCCTAAATAAAAGATTAACACACATAGAATGTTGAAACTCTAATTTGTTTCTTTGAAGCATATGGCTTCGAGAACATTGAAGCATATGGCTTTGAGAACATAATAATGATCAAAATTTAAACACGTTGAGCATCATACCATTGCATTTTACGGTATTTTGATAATACCGATAATTCAATTCTATCATATAGGCAACAATAACCCGGAGCAAGAAGAAGAAGATCTACAGAAGGTCCTTGATCCCCAAGAGCAAGACGTTGTAGTTGCTAGCACTAACATCAATCCAGGCAAGCTCCGGTTTTTCATTCGCCATTTTATAAAGTTGCTAGTTTTCAATATTACTAGTGTCTATGGTTATTGAATTAGGTCATAGGAGTTGATTGGAACCCACTTGCATGATACCCAAATGACCTACGCCACTGTCATTAGAACTTTGGTAGTTTCGGTACTGTGTCGCTATGCTTAGTAACTGCTAGACCCGGTAGATATCATTACTAAGAAATGAACTTGACCACTGGAACGGGAACCTAAAAAGAATTTTATTTTACTGTTATGATCGGGCAGGGAAGATGCATGTGTAGGTTGCAGCAATACATGGGTGTTGACTGCGGTAGCCCTCCCTTGTAGTTGCCATATACGACCTTAATCGTTGCGTATGTGTCGTGTATCTCGGATTATCCCAGCTGGTGTAAATCAATTGCAATTGTTGTCCCTCGCAGTAATGAGTACTACTTGGTCATTGCGTCATCACGTAGTTGAACAGGATTGGAAGTTAACTATGATGCTTATTGTTGGTGTTACTATTATTGCTCTTATGTTGCACTTACTTTATGTATTGCTTTATTATCTTAGTGTTACAACTAAAGTTACATTTCTGCTATACTCACTTAAATTGAAGAATAAAACTTGATAGAACTAATAGGTTGCTTAGTGCAAGTCTTTTCAAACAAGCCACCTATTAGAGCCGTTGCCTGTCTAGGAGTCCGACGGGTAAGACTTGTTGAGTAATTAGTACTCAGGCTTTGTGCCACTGTTGTTTTCAGGTAATGAAGAAGTAGAATTGCCTGTAGATGTGCTGCCCTGGGACATGCAAGTCCCTGAGGGTTGGACTACCCACTGGGAGTCCGACTTCCCGCCGCAGTGATGATGTGTGATGCTAGAGTGATGGTTCTTCTGGCGTGAACCATTACTACGCTGTATTGTCGAGCTCATAGATTTATCGTATTTGCTTCCGCTGTTTCAAAACAATTCAAGAACTTGTACTATTGCCGCTGCACTCTGATAACTATTTGATGTAATATTCAATTTAAATTCGAACCAATGTTGTATTATCAAGTATCTGTGTTATCAGCACCGTTGGGACCTCGATCCTGCGGGAAGGGGCACCACAGCTAGTATCTGAGCCGTGGTCCATGATAATACAACAAATAAATCATATTTTCGAAAACCATGATGTTGCGAGTGAGGATACGTTAGTACTGCCCCTATAGATAGTGGGGTGGCGACAAAGCTAACCTGGGTTATGGTTGTTTACATTATTGCATCTACGACTTCTTCAAACGAAGGTACATGCGTGCTTAACCGACACACGTGATATCAGTGTCTGACGAGACACTGTTGGCTCATGACTTATCACGGGGCGATCCTTTTTCCATGGATCGTTACTAGTAGAACTATGTTTCTTTTCGGAGTTTCTTTTGAATTTGATGTATTGTTTCTGCAATGAATCTTCTACATATAACATTTAGAATAACTTACGTGTTGAGTGCGGGTCGTCACCAATTATTTGTGCCGCTAAGTCTCGGCAAGTTAGGTGTTGTGTTGTGAGGAACGATAGGTTAATAAAATGAAGGTTTTGCATCATGCATCCCATTATAACTAAACTAAAATTTGGTTCTTTCCTTGCTCACCAACCTCTGAATAAAAATTTTCTAAACCTAATAAGTATAAAATTCTGAATAACAAGGTTAACAAGAATCTATCCTGTTTTTAGCTGCCAACTTCAAAAATTCATAACTAAAGTTCTACTTCAGATTTTTTAGGTGTTTAAATACAATCGAGAAAGCCCTAGAAGCCTATTTTCATCTCCAATAGGTTTCAGCATCTTCCCAGTTTTTCCCCGTCAAGTAGAGCTAAAACATTAGGCCTATGAAAATCTGAAACCGAATTTGTTTTGAGACCCATTGCCGTATTATTGACCCTTGAGGCTGGAAAATGTGAACAAAAGCTTTGTTTCTGCATTTCATAGCACTATATATGAAATGCATTGTTACTCATGGAACATTGTACTCACCATTGGGTTTATGTTCCAGATGGGTGACCACAGTTTTGAGGAGCTTTCGCACGACGGGTGGCGCTACACCACCGGACTCCACCACCGTGGCTTTCCTACACTGTTGTGGGATCTCTTGCGCTTGTTGGGCTACGATGAGCCGCCCTCTTACAAGGGCCGCAAGGTCCATCATCACGGCATGACTCTTGCTGAGGTGCACATCAGCGTGCCCACACACCCGCGCAACCTCGACATGGCGGGTATGGAGAGCACGGCGACTTGTGGGAGCCTCCGTGAGGGCTTGGAGAGAGTCGCCCACAGGGCTCTCACCCACTTTTGTGGGCGCCACACAGCCGCGCTCTCCGGGACTCCGTTTGAGATGATTCCCATCTGGCACCAGGCCAACCCGGTCTGGCAGAGGCGTGTGAGGCGCATTGGTCGCGACGACTACCCGACGTACCACGCAGGGTACCACCGGGTGTCCTACTACTCCGAGTACCTCCTCAACTTGGATGAGGAGGCTAGCAGCCACAGCAGTATCATACTGGCTGAGGCCAAGCAGGTCTGGGTTCAGAGGAATGACCTGCAGACACAGGTCGATGCACAACAGAGAGAGATTCAATGGCTGACCACAGTTCTTGAGGCGAGTGAGACTCGTGTTACTGAGGTGACTGGACAGCGCGACACCCTCACGCAGGAGGTGGACAAACATGGTGTGATTATGCAGCAGCGCACCAACCACAACGAGCACTTGCAGCATCAGTTGACGGCTGCACAGCATGAGATGGAGCTTATGGGAGAGGACCTAGAGACCCTGGCTCACGAGAACCAGGGCCTACAGCAGCAGTTAGAGGCAGCTCTCGCACCACCGGCAGTACCAGAGGAGGAGGATCCACAGGAAGATATGGACGAGGAGTCTGACATGGACTACGAGGCACCCGCCCGAGGCAGGACCTAGGAGGATGAGGGTAGGATAGCCTAGTCTCGATAGTCAAGATCAGTGGGTAGGTAACTTTTGTCGAACCATGCGAGGTTGTTGTATTTTGGGGGTTGATGCGTGAAATGTTTTTGTAACTCGAGGGCTACATGTTCCAAGTCATGTATGGAAACTATGATGATTTGCGCTGTGCATTGGATGTACCATTAGTAGCTATTGTTGTTACAACAAAGTTAATCATACTCATTGACTCAATCAAAGTACTTTCTTCGTAGATGGCTGAAAACAATGAACAACCACCACAAGGTTGGGAAATTACCGATGGCCTGGAGTTCACAGGGATGGTTCACCTATTTTGGAGAGTTCTCCAGAGATTCAGATATTCCATTCCTCCTACCTATGTTGGCAAGAAATTCCAGGAGCATGGAGTCCCCTCATGTATCATCCATGTGGCCGTTCCCGCCAATTACTCCATCATCCCCACATGGGAATCTTGGACCCTTAGTGTCACCGGGTCTGATCTGCCTTCCACCTGGAATGTAGCTGCATTCAAGGCACTTACTCGGTTCTGTAAAGACCACAAGCATGATGTGACTGGAACACCCATTGCCTTGCTACCCATTAATGATGTGACGGACATCGAATGGATGAGGCGTGTGGGTTTCATCTTTGATCCGAACCACCGCCATCATGATCCTATGCTGCACATAATAGAGTATTATGGTCTATCCACGTTCGCTTTGTGCAGAAACTTGTGTCGGCGATTGGATGTGTTCCATTCTGCACTACGACTTTCTGAGGTCGAAAAACAAGCTAAAGATGAAGAAATTGCAGAACTGAACCAGCAAATCCAAGCCAAGAATGAAGAGATGGAAGCGATTCTAGAAGAACGTGACCAAGCCTTGCAGGATGCAGTGGATTTTGAGCATGACATGATTGAGGCTCAAGATGACCTAAACGCATTCAAGGCTGCCCATCTTCCTATTGAAGGGAATTGGGATGAGATCTTCATAGAGTATGGAGAACAAGATGCTGTGGATATGGCACCTGCCGGTATTGATGATGATGAAATGATGGACCTGGAGGGACCAGGAGAACCTATGGAACAGGAAAAACCGGAAGAGCTGGAAGACTTAGGCCAGGAGTAGATGATTCGCTACCCCTATGTACGGTCGTGTAGTATATGTATCCCTAGTTCGATGTAAAAGTGTGAATCTTGCATGTTGTGTCCGCAATACCGTAACTAGGCGACGGCACATACATGCAAGGAACCGTGTGATGATGTCCTTTAACAACCATGCAAACTGGATTGAATCAATGAAAATGGATGTCATTCTAAGAATTTATCGTACCACTTGCAAATTTATGTTTTGTGCATGTGATTTTATGGAATGTTATGAGAACCAACTAATGTGCAACCGTATAAAATTGCAGCATGGTGCGTACTCGGAACCAGGAAGATCCGGAGAGCTCTCGGCAAGGAGCGAATGATGAGCCTTCCTTAGCTGAAGTCCTGGCTGCTACAGTCAACAGGCAGCAGAATGACTCCGAGCTACTCTGTCGGTTGGTCGACATCACGACTCACCTAGCTAGACGTGGAGATAACCACAACAACCGCAACAACCAGCCCCGTCAGAGCACTTACTCAGATTTTCTGGGTACTCACCCACCAACCTTTGAGCGTGCCAGAGAGCCGCTGGACACTGACCATTGGTTGCGTCAGACCGAGACTATGTTCGGTCTACTGGAGTGCACTGAACACCAAAAGGTGTTGTTCACTGCCCAACAACTCTAGGGCTCTGCTAGTGCCTGGTGGGCCAATTATGAAGCTTCTCTGCCCGCTGGACGTCGCACTGAGTGGAATGAGTTCAAGGCTGCTTTCCGAGCTCATTTCATTCCCGCGGGTCTCATGCAAAGGAAGTTCCAGGAGTTCATGGATCTAAAGAGAGGAGGGAGGAATGTCCTCTAGTATTCTGAGGCTTTCAATCACCTGGCCACGCTTAAGGATCGTCTGACTTGGCAGACAACGGGCACATACAACGACCTGGTCAATGCTGCTATTGTCCAGGAATGTGCTATGCGCCAAGTTGAAGAGGAAGACCGCAAGAGGAAGGCCCCTGCTACTGCCCCTGCTGCCCCACAGGCGAAGCATCATCTGATTTACACTTCCGCTACCGGACAGCGTTTCCGGGCATCACCGCGACAGCAGTACCAGCGACCGTATGGTCAGAATTACTCAAGGCCGCCACAGCAGCAGAACTTCCCACCTCGTGCACCATACCCGCAGCAGAACAACCAGTACCGCGCACCGTATCAACAGCAAGGGGGCCAGAATGTTCGCGCTCCACAACCTGCTGACCGTGGAAGCAGCTACCCCTGCTACAATTGTGGTCACACCGGCCACTTTGCAAAGAACTGCACTGCACCAAGGCGCAACAACAACAACAACAACCAGCGTCAGAATCAGAACAAGGCTGTGAACGCACCGTCTCATGGTGCCCAAGTGAACTACACCAATGCTGAAGACATCCCTCAGGGCGAACCCGTGCTGACCGGTACGCTCTCGCTCTATCGCCAGCCTGTCCATACCCTTTTTGACTCTGGTGATATGCATAATTTCATTAGCCAAGCATGTGTGCATAAATTAAATCTGCAACCACAAACTGTAGAAAGATACTACACAATTCGTTCCCCCACTGGGCAAATTAGTGCCAATCAAATAGTGTGCAAAGCCCCTTTGGAAATAAACAAGAAAATCTACCCCACGGATTTTATCATGCTTAGCCACCAGGAAATTGATCTGATTTTGGGCATGTTCTGGATGAAAACCCATAGAGCCATGCTAGACATCGAGCCCCAAATCATTCATCTCAACTCCCCTTTACATGGGAAGGACACACTCTCTCTAAAAACTGATTCGTCAAAAGTTTTGGTTGTCCATCACTTGGAAGGACAATCACTTGAAAACATTCCCGTTGTTTGTGAGTATCCGAACGTATTCCCTGAAGATATCTCTAGCCTACCACCTGACCGAGAAGTGGAATTTAAGATAGAGCTACAACCAGGAACTTCTCCGATATCTCGTCGACCTTATAAAATGGCCCCGAATGAGTTGGCCGAATTGAAAAAGCAGTTGAATGAGTTATTGGAAAAGGGATTCATTCGCCCAAGCACCTCACCTTGGGGCTGTCCAGCTATCTTTGTAAAGAAGAAGGATAAGTCTCTGCGTCTCGTTGTTGATTATCGACCCCTCAACGAGGTTACCATCAAGAACAAATACCCGTTACCACGAATTGATATCCTTTTTGATCAATTAGTTTGTGCTAAGGTATTTTCGAAAATTGATCTCCTATCGGGTTATCATCAAATCAAGATCTGAGCGGAAGACATTCCAAAGACTGCCTTCTCTACTAGATACGGACTATTCAAGTACCTAGTAATGTCATTCGGATTAACCAATGCCCCTGCTCACTTCATGTACCTCATGAATTCGTTATTCATGCCAGAGTTAGACAAATTTGTGGTAGTATTCATTAACGACATCCTCGTCTATTCTAAGTCCAAGGAAGAGCATGTTGAACATCTTCACATTGTTCTTCAACGTCTACGAGATCACCAGTTGTACGCAAAATTCAGCAAGTGTGAATTTTGGTTGGACCGTGTGCCATTCCTTGGTCACATAGTCTCTGCAGAAGGAATCTCGGTAGATCCTAGCAAGGTTCAAGATGTGCTAGATTGGAAGCCACCAAAAACAGTTCACCAAGTGCGCAGTTTCCTCGGGCTAGCCGGATATTATCGTAGGTTCATTCCAAATTTTTCTTGGCTAACCAAACCCATCACGGAACTACTGAAAAAGGAGAAAAAGTTTGATTGGAACAGCAAGTGTGAGGAGGCATTCCAAGCACTGAAGAAATTATTGACAACTACCCCAGTACTGGCTCAACCTGACATCACCAAGCCATTCGGCGTATATTGTGATGCATCTGGCACAGGGCTGGGGTGTGTACTTATGCAAGAAGGTCGTGTCATAGAAAAATGACGTTGGTATGAATCACATCAGACAAAACATTAAGGGTGGCAAAGCAAAATGCTTCACCCAAGACTCGAACGGTACTCTGTGGTTCAATAACCATTTAGTAGTACCAAAGGACTTTGAAATTCGACGGAAGATCTTGGATGAAGCACACCACTCCAAATATTCTATCCATCCGGGTAGTAACAAAATGTACCAAGACTTGAAGAAGAATTTCTAGTGGACAAGGATGAAGCGAGAAATTGCTCGGTATGTCACGGAATACGATACGTGTCAGAGGGTTAAGGCTGATCATTTGAAACAGGCCGGATTACTTCAACCATTGAGTATCCCCGCTTGGAAATGGGAAGATATCAACATGGATTTTGTTGTTGGTCTCCCTCTCACTTCTCAAAAGCATGATTCAATTTGGGTCATTGTGGACAGACTCACCAAATCTGCCCACTTCCTGCCAGTCAACAATAGACATAATGTACGACAATATGTAGAGCTATACATAGCCAGAATTCTATGTCTCCACGGAGTGCCCAAGACCATTGTTACAGATCATGTCTCACAGTTTGTTGCTTGTTTTTAGGAACAACTGCATGCATCTTTGGGTACCAAGCTTATCCGGAGTTCTGCTTACCATGCCACCACGGATGGACAAACTGAGCGTGTCAACCAAATTTTGGAAGATATGCTTAGAGCATGTGTCTAAACTCATGGTGGAAATTGGGATACGTATTTTCCTTATGCGGAATTATCATACAACAACAGTTACCAGGAGAGTCTAAAAAATGTCACCATTTGAAGCACTCTATGGTCACAGTTGTAGAACGCCGCTAAACTGGTCTGAATCTGGAGAAAGAGTAACCTTTGGTCCTAATCTTGTCAAGGATGCTGAGGAAAAAGTACGTACCATCCAAGCCAATCTTAAAGCCGCTAAATGTCGACAAGAGAAGTATGCAAACAAACGACGCAGACCACTATACTTCAACAAGGGCGACTTCGTCTATCTCAAGGTGTCACCTATGAAGGGTATCCAACGGTTCGGAGTTAAAGGAAAGTTAGCTCCCCGATATATTGGACCATTCCAAAATCTGGAACAATGTGGAAACATGGCCTATAAGCTAGAGTTATCCATTAATCTAACCGGAGTTCATCACACCTTCCACATCTCCCAGCTAAAGCGATGTCTCAAGCCGCCCATCGACAAAACTTTGGAAGAATATGACCAACTCCAACCCGACCTCACGTACTCCGAACAACCCATAAAGATCCTCGATAAGAACGAGCGCACAACTCGTAATAGAACCCTCAATTTCTACAAAGTTCAATGGAGTAACCACTCAGAGGATGAGTCTACTTCGGAGTCTGAAGATTTCCTAAGCACCCATTACCCAAAGTTCTGGTCGTCATACACGGGTATGTTTTGATCCTCGTACATCCCTCTAGTTTGCCTGTTCATAATCTCGGGATGAGATTTCTTTAAGGAGGTAGGGCTGTGTCACCCCAGGTGTCTCACTTTAAATTAGCAAATAGGAGGAGCACTAATCATAGAAAATATAGCATAAAATGATAGAGCCCATCTATTAACTTAATTCCAGGCAAATAAATCCCCTGCAACCAAGTTATTGAAGCAACTTAAAAATTTCAATACAACTTATGCTAAATAAAATTCATAATCATGATGGTAATAATAAAATAGAATTTTAGGAATTTATTGGGCATTTTATCTGCTTGGCAAGACCCTTAATTAATTGATTGATTCTTAAGTAACTAATTAATGCATTTAATAAAATCTAAAAATATGGTTATGGAAATTTCACATAAAATTTACCAGAGTGTGTCCCACCATTTAAATAGTTAGCCCACCAATTTTCACCATTTTAGGAAATTTCTACCTATTTTATTTTGATTTATTAAGAAACTAGTTTGACCAGGGACCTTTTTGTGAGGATATTGAAAGATCAGGGGGCGCAGTGTAAAATTTCCTTTCTTCTCCCTCCCACTGGCGCAGAGCCTGCCGACTCCATCGCCGACGCATGCCACGGCCTGCCTTCACCCCACCTTGGGACCGCACGTGCTACAGTCGCCATTGACCCCCTCTCTGCCTCCGTCCTGTCCCATCTTTCTGCTCGGCCGCGTGCTCGCCCAAACGGCCACCATTCTCCCTCTCTGCACGCCACCGCCGTGACCGGCAAAACTTCAATTCCGCCTGCTCTCTCCGCTCCCGCTTCTCCCCACTCACTCTTATCTCTCCGCAACTTGGGGGCGAACCTGCAAACTCACGAAACCACTCTCTCTCGCTCTCAGTCTTCTGCTCTCTCTATTTTCTCCTCTCTTTGCCCCTCTCTGCCATTGCTAAATGAAGCCGAAGCTCAAACTCGGCTGCCGTCGTTCCACTGTTTCTCCCACACGAGCTAAACTTCAAACCCACGCGCTCACACCACCTCTACATTCCCATGTCACTCGCTCGACCAAACCCCGCGTGAGCCGTAGCCATTTTGAAGAAAACCGAAGCAGGCAACTCCGGTGACCTCCTCCGGCGCCGGCCCAAAATTCGGTACCCTCGGTGAGTCTCGTCACCTATCTTTCTTCTCCCACGCGCGTGAACCATCTACGCATCTCCCTGACCTACTTCTCCTTTGTTTCCTTCGCTCAAGTGGCCGACAATCACCTTTTCCCCCGACTCTGCTCCGGTGCCGGCAAGGATCGAGCCGCCTCGTCGATGAGCTCCTATTTCCGGCTATCCCCGTCCAACGTTGACTTGATGCCGCTCTTCGTGGTGCTCCCGTGAAGCTATAGGAGCCGACCCCGCCCGATTTCCTGCTCCGAGCCATCATCGTGAAGTTGCCGAAGACCTTCCTCCACCGCTGTTCGCCGCCGACAGTCTTCTAGTGAGAACCCCACCTCGCGAACCCCTCCATCCCCTTGGCCTCAATGCGCACGTCGTTTATTTGCTTCGACGGCGAGCTGTCTCCCCGCGCAGCCGCCGGCAGCGAGCCCTCCGGACGCGTGCCGCCCCGCTCCAATGAGCCTACTGGCCGTCCTTCTAGCACCAACGTGGTGTCCACGTGTAGTCGACGTGGAGCTGAGGTGTCGCCTTCTTTTCCCAGAACAGAAAATGCCTAGAATTTGCCAGAAAATGCATAAATCTTTGGAAATTCATAGTAAATCGAATTTAAACCCGATGAAGCTCAAATAAAATTTGTTACGTTCATTTTGAATTCCTCTATTTTAGTAAATTGATAAATTATTGCCTCTGTACTTGCATTTTTATAAATTCATTTAATTGTCCAAATACAAATTAATTTACTAGATATTCTAGGAATCAAATTTAATTCTGATTTTTGGCATGCTTAATAATTGCATAAGTATTATCACCACAATTTTTGGTTTAGAAAAATATGAACTATTTTAGGCTCTGGAAATTCTTTAGTGTGTTCAATTAAATTAATTCTAGTAATTATTTTCTAATTAATTGGCCCCTGCCACTTGGCACAAAAATCACTCACACAAGCCTCGGTGCCCAGTAAATTACATAAGTCCAGAAACCTAAGTTTACTTAATTAAATTAAATTAATTGCTCATACCACTATTTTACTTTAATAAATGCTAGTAATTAGAGTAATTATAACCAGAGGCTGTAAATTGGTAAAAATATAATTCATCTATGTCCCTGTTCATGATAAATCACTCAAGATTAGAATCAATTGGTTACTATTGTAATTGCTTAATTATTTTGAAGGATTATAACAACCCTAAATAAATGACTAACACACATAAAATGATAAAACTCTAATTTGTTTCTTTGAAGCATATGGCTTCAAGAACATTGAAGCATATGGCTTCGAGAACATAATAATGATCAACATTTAAAGATGTTGAGCATCATACCATTGCATTCTACGGTATTTTGATAATACCGACAATTCAATTCTATCATATAGGCAACAAGAACTCGGAGCAAGAAGAAGAAGATCTACAGAAGGACCTTGATCCTCAAGAGCAAGATGTTGTAGTTGCTAGCACTAACATCGATCCAGGCAAGCCCCAGTTTTTCATTCGCCATTTTATAAAGTTGCTAGTTTTCAATATTACTATTGTATGTGGTTATTGCATTAGGTCATAGGAGTTGATTGGAACCCACTTGCATGATACCCAAATGACCTACGCCACTGTCATTAGAACTTTGGTAGTTTCGGTACTGTGTTGCTATGCTTAGTAACTGCTAGACCCGGTAGATATCATTACTAAGAAATGAACTTGACCACTGGAATGGGAACCTAAAAAGAATTTTATTTTACTGTTATGACCGGGCAGGGA
The DNA here is from genome assembly GCA_032690845.1 of Eleusine coracana subsp. coracana. Lineage (NCBI taxonomy): Eukaryota > Viridiplantae > Streptophyta > Magnoliopsida > Poales > Poaceae > Eleusine > Eleusine coracana. The sequence goes on along the minus strand of MU847442.1, from coordinate 1,929,972 downwards.
AGATTCATGTGTAGGTTGCAGCAATACATGGGTGTTGACTGCGGTAGCCCTGCCTTGTCGAACCTAGGACCCGTCCGTGGTCGGCCCCTTGGTCAAGTATCAAATAGTACCGAATGCATGCTAGTCTATGGGCACTAGTAAACTGATGTAGCATTAGCGCGGCAATGAGGACGGTACCCAGTACAGTGGTCGTTGACCCTCCTGCTGCTGGAGTGGGCGGTTCAGACCACGAAGTACTATTGGCAGAACAGCATGCGCACTCGCTGAGACTGGACCCGGACCAAGTTGTTTTTTGTCCTTAGAAAAAGTTGCCATATACGACCTTAATCGGTGCATATGTGTCGTGTATCTCGGGTTATCCCAGCTGGTGTAAATCAATTGCAATTGTTGTCCCTTGCAGTAATGAGTACCACTTGGTCATTGCGTCGTCACGTAGTTGAACAGGATTGGAAGTTAACTATGATGCTTATTGTTGGTGTTACTGTTATTGCTCTTATGTTGCACTTACTTTATGTACTGCTTTATTATCTTAGTGTTGCAACTAAAGTTACATTTCTGCTATACTCACTTAAATTGAAGAATAAAACTTGATAGAACTAATAGGTTGCTTAGTGCGAGTCTTTTCAAACAAGCCACCTATTAGAGCCATTACATGTCTAGGAGTCCGACGGGTAAGACTTGCTGAGTAATTAGTACTCAGGCTTTGTGCCACTGTTGTTTTCAGGTAATGAAGAAGTAGAATTGCCTGTAGATGTGCTGCCCTGGGACATGCAAGTCCCTGAGGGTTGGACTGCCCACTGGGAGTCCGACTTCCCGCCGCAGTGATGATGTGTGATGCTAGAGTGATTGTTCTTCGGGCGTGAACCATTACTACGCTATATCATCGAGCTCGTAGATTTATCGTATTTGCTTCCGCTGTTTCAAAACAATTCAAGAACTTGTACTATTTCCGCTACACTCTGATAACTATTTGATGTAATATTCAATTTAAATTCAAACCAATGTTGTATTATCAAGTGTCTGCGTTATCAGCACCGTTGGGACCTCGATCCTGCGGGAAGGGGCGCCACAGTCTTGCACGACCCTAGGGTCTTCATTTACAGTCATCGCCGCACCATTAGGCTTCGGGTTTTGCTTAGATTATTCTGGCATAACAGTTTCGCCGTCATCATGGTTTGTGAGATCCCAAATTCATGAGATTCATAATACATGTGCAATTGTCATGCATTCTTCTTTGTTCTTGCTTGTGTTCTTGATTCGCAGGCAGGGATTAGCCTTCTCGACGAGGTCAATCATTTTAGGATGGTTGATAACTAGAGGAGACGTCATGCTACGATTGCAGGGTTTAGAACGTGCTGTTCTGAAGCCGGATTGATTTGTATGTTGCCTCTAACCAAATCAACGTATCTAGAACCTTTTGGAAGATCAGGAACCACGAGAGGACGGTGTACGATTGTAGCACTTTTTTCCTTGAATTGAGTATTCCAAGGTTTATCAAATCCACTGGGACCTTAGAGATAATTAAACAAAGTTAACAGTAAAAGATCTAGTCAAAGCTACTGTCAAGTTCAGGTTGCATGAAGGGAGACTGGCCAGCGCAAAGGTGCGCCAGACAGTAAATCTGTCGTTGTACCGATCAGCGTAGGGGTTGAGCCGATCGACACACTGGTGAAACTTTCATCGCGCCGATTGACGCATGTGTTGAGCCGATCAGCACACTGGTGGATCTAAGCCAAAGTGCGCCAGATATCTTATAAGCCTAAGCTGTTAAGTGAGTAGCCAAGTATCTACTAGTGAGATCATAACCAGAAAGTCCAATTAAATAGCATCATAAAGATAATTACATGGATGAATGAAAACCTATAATGAATAAGACCACCCTGCTTTCCCAGCGGCTCCCGATTTATCGCTGCCAAGAGGAAACCCTTAATCGCGCGAGTATCTTACCCTACTCAACTATCCAATAGTGTTGCGCAGGCTCAGTATTGTCACCGCTAAACCACACTACTAGCATTATCAAGCAACCATAACCAATACAATGTCTGAATACTATCCTAATCACCATGATTAAGATAATATCTACTTACTTAGCCTAGAACTAATCAATTGGAATAAGCACATGCATGATTACAGAATCAAGATAGACAAATCACCAAAACCATCATCAACATATTCAATCATCCTTGAGATACATGGAGTAAGATTCATCCCCGTCGAGATGGCCTACCTTGACGGATCAACTCTTAACACCAATGGTTCTTAAAACTCAACTAGAGATCTATTCTAACAGGGCAAGCCCCGGTGGCTCTAACTCACGGATTTGTTGTCCCTCTATCGCCTCTTTGTCTTCTGGTGTCCTCTGGCCGTGGCCAGGGTTTACAAGTATTTATGATCGGCATAGGATTGTGCTGATCGGTGCAAGCCGTGTCTTCTCAGATTTCTTCTCCGAGTCGGTTCCTCTATCTTCCACAGCTGCCATGTGGGCCTTTTCCTTCATGATAAAGTATTTCCTTTGAGATAATGTCTTGTACTGCCAGTCGAGATCTTGAAGTTCCATAAATCTTCTATGCAAATATCTTCAAGTGTCTTGCGCAGATAAACTTTCATAAACATGTGGAATGGGCCTCGGTCACTTCTGTGGGCCAAAATACCCTTGCGCCGATCGGCTCATGGACTGCGCCGATCGGCGCACTAGGCTTCTTCAGTGCTTTTCATCGGTTCTGGATTCCTATCCTCTCCAGCATCACTTTAATCACCAATTTTACCTGTTTCTGCAATAAAGCTCCAAAACAACGCATATACAAATATATAGGCAATATCATAGATAAATGGCCTAGATTAGTATCAATTATACTCTAATTGGGGTAGTGTTCATACATAAAAGGGACACTTGGGGAGTGCCAAAAAGAAGCTCTAGTGCCTCGACCTGAATGGTCAGAGAAGGCATCCCCAAACAAGAAGGCCCAGGTTGACAAAATACTAGAGCAAATTTCTGAGCTGAAGTGAAAAGGGTACAACGGTGTTGATGTGATAGCTAGCTTCATATATCGGTGAGTGCAACCTATCAAAAAATGCCACATCCCTGCCTGGAAGTTTAATTTCAATGAGGATCCATCCGTGGAAGTACTTGAAGAATTGTCAGAGCGAGAATTAACACTTCGGCTAGAAAGTATTTTTTTTCCTCATTACATTACCACAAAACGGGCCTGTAGCGGCGGCAGCACAAAGGCTGCAGCGGCGCGGCCCAAAGTGAGCCGTCGCTACAGAGCCTACTGGGCCTGCCGCGGGCTGAGCTGTCGCTACAGAGCCCCCAATAGCGGCGGTTGACAATGTCAACCGCCGCTGTTTAGGGCATAATAGCGGCGGTTGAAAATGCCAACCACCGTTATAAAGTTCCCAGCCTATAAATACCGTGTTCCGACAGCTCCTCTGTTCACTCGAACAGTGACGGCCCGAAAATTTGGGCAAATCACGAAAATCAAGGGGGAAGGTTTTGAGTTCGTTTTTTTTTTTTGCAGAAATTTGATCTTTGAGGTAAGGGGAACTCATCCCATTGGATTTTTTATGTTCTCATTTTGAAATCAAGTAGAATTTTGTGGTTTAAGTTTGTTAGGTTTTCATCAAATTTTAGCTAAATTCGTTTGATTTGAATGGTTCTATTTGGATATAGTTGAAGTTTATGAAGGCATACATCATCTCTTTTCATCACTACACAAAATAATTATTATATCTAGCTTGTTTTATGTGAATGGGAATCTAGATCTAGTTTGGTTTTTAGAAGAGAGAGAAGGTAGTATTAGGGCAAGAGGGATGCTAATTATTTTATTATTTCTTGATAAACATTAGATAATATATAAAATAATTTGATATTTGTTTCATTTTACCTTGCATAATATTTCTCACTTAATGTATATTATATTTCAATGTTTAAATATTTAGTGACTATTTAAATTTTTTGTTACACATAATTAATTAATTAATTTCTAATATTTTGGATAGATTGTGATAAAAGTTCAATAATATATAAAATAATTTGATGTTTTTTTTATTTGACCTTGCATAATATTTTTCACTTCATGTATATTAATTTCAATGTTTATATATTTAGTGAATATTTAAATTTTATGTTATTAATTAATTTTTGGGTTTTCGTTCAAGGTCATTCACGATGATAGATCTTGGATGTACGAGGCATCAAGACCGGGTCCAATATTTTTACGAGAAGTTTCTAAATTAATCGAAGCGGCCGCAGTACATGCTCGACATGAACGGACGACTGATATATATTGTCCGTGTTTTGATTGCAAGAACGAGAAGTTGTGGGATGATATAGAAGTAATAAAGTCACACTTGGTGCGGAGGGGTTTTATTGATGGATGCACAAGATGGACAAAACATGGTGAGAACAGTGTGGTCGATATGGAATTTGATGAACATATTGAAGTTGAAGTCGAGGCTGTCAATTCGCCTTGTGCAGATGCGATGGATTCGCCTGGTGAAGCTGATTTTGATGTTGAGGAGTTGTTGTGTCACATTGAGCCGCAGGTGTTGATCAATACCGGTACAACTAAAGGGCTTGATAATTTTCATAGAATAGAGAAGGCATCAAAGGATCCATTATATGATGAATCTAAGGGATGTGGTAAAGAGTTCACCGTGTTATGTACTGTACTTGAGCTGATGAAGCTGAAGGCCATGCATGGCTGGTCGGACGCTAGTTTCACGGATTTGTTGGAACTTATTTCTGATGCGCTGCCGAAGCCCAACTTATTGCCAAGGACAACATACCTTGCTAAGAAGCTGATTTTCCCACAATTCAATATATTACCATATATCTTTTTTTTTTGTAGCATGAACTCTTTTTATCAAAGAAAGAGGGTTGATAGAAAAAATTGGAAGGTGGCCTATGTCAACCCAAACCGCATCAACCAAAGCAGTATAAACCCAATGGTAAATCCAGATCACTATCCGGATAAGACACCGACAGAGATAGGTGAAATGAAGGCGGTCATGAGAAATGAAGCAAGGACTCGGGTTATAAATTATTTATGCGAGTGCTTCCTGAAATGGCAAGATAGACAATGCATCTTAGCCCCCTATAACTTCAAGTAAGTTGAACCACTACTGCCTTCGTCATCTATCATATAATGAAGTTAAATCCAATCGTAAGTAACTTGTTGTCAACATTCTTGTAGTGATCATTGGATCTGTTTTATGATAATTCCAAAAATGGGTACCTTCTCGTGCTAGACAGTCTCGACTATGACAAGAAGTTGTACAGCGACATGGCGGAAGTCATAGATAGGTAACAAATTCCTCTCTATGTATATGAATTGATAATGTTAATATCATCTAATGATGGTTTTGTCGACCATTTAGTGCTTACGAGAAATATGTCATTGCGGGAGGGAAATGTCATCCAAGACGGAAAAAGAAGATGTACTTCCGTCATCAGTTTTAGATAAGATTTATATGCATCACATACATGTCTTTATCGTAGTATCCATCATATAAAGTATAACTAACTTGTGTTCTCTACTACATAGTGCTTTAAGCAACAAAAGGGTAGTGTGCATTGCGGCTACTACACGTGTGTGCTCGCATCTAGCTTTTCATCTTACCTAGATCATATCGTTGAGGAGTCTAATGACGAGGTAAGTTAATTTTGTTTATATTTATTTTACTTTACTCGAATAGTGAAGTTTTGAGATCTCATATTAACATACTCTACTCATGTGACATAGAGGGCCATAAGGGAAAAAGCACAATTGCAAAGATGAAGAGGAACGCCGAGATCAGAAAGGGTATGATTCCTCAATCACGCGTTCACTTGAGTACAAATGACATGTATCTAGTTGTAGCTTCTCTTTGTCATTTTATGTTGAGAGAGGTGATTACTCCAGAAGGGAAGTGCTTTGACTCAAATAGTGAACTAGCAACAAAACATAGGTCCCTTTGTGAGTGGGCTGGTTCAAGAGCATCATATGAGCCTAATGTATCAAAAAAAGATGATGACTATGTATTAGGGTTCATATAAAATATTTTGGAAGCTCAATTGAATATTTTGGTGATAATGTTGTATATATTCTATGATGAGATGTAAATATCTATGATGAGATTGTAAATACCTGTGATGAGATGTTATAAATATCTGTGATGAAATTTATAAATTTTTGTGTATGCTGAATCTGTGATTTCTGTATATTTACTAAATTTTATTTTTATTTTTTGGAAAATAACAAGTAGCGGCGGTTGATGTTGTCAACCGTCGCTACTAATAGCCTCTATTAGTGGCGGTTGAAGGTGTCAACCGCCACTACTGATGGCTGACAATAGCGGCGATTGACATCTTCAACCGCCGCTACTAATATATCTGTAGCGTTGGTTTATATGAGCGACAGACCATCCGCCGCTATAAAAGTATATTTGTAGCGGTGTTTGCGTAGCGGCGGGGTGGCCTGCCCGCTGCTAGAGGTCCTTTTCAACAGCCGCTATAGTGCATGTTTATTGCTGTGTTACTTGATTAGACTCTAGGATCTGCCAGAATAGGATATCGTTTCAAAATCGTCAGGAATGATATAAGTAATTTTTGTCGATCTTGTCATCTCTGGTATTTAATTGATAACTGAAAATACTCAATTTTGTCATAAAAATTCGGAGAGACTTGACGTGTATTTGTCAAGCCCCCCATTGCCACACGTGAGAGAGCTCGCCAGTGAAACAGCCTTCCCAAAAATGTCGTAAAGTTTGGATTGAAGATTGTGATGAAGACAAGTCTCTAGCTAAAATATCGGATAGGCTTCAAGAAGAACTATAAGAGAAACAAGCATTGACGACCAAAAAATAACAACCACGCGCAATATGTTGTCGTTGGGTCCTTCGGAAGTAGGATACTCACGCAGTCCATCGTGACCGACGACCAAAAAAGTTACGGTCATTATTCAGCTGATCCATGTGGTCGCTAACTATGCTAAATAACAACCACGCGATTTCCCGACGACCAGAAATCATTGGCGCGAAATTTCCGTCGTATACGTCGTGGGAATAAAGAAATATTTGACGATTTCCCACCAGAATATCACAACAGACCACGTTCTCCACTAACTCCCCCTCCGTAATTCTGATCTGTAGAACAGAAAATTGGTCCGCGGCGGCGAACTCGTCCCTGGTGAGATCCCTGCACGCATCTGCCCTGCACCAGTTGATCCGTCTCCCCAGCACAGCCTGCGTCTTTGCTGCTGCTACGCCTCCTCTGCAGCTGTCTTCCCCACCGCCCCTGTTGCAGTTGGCCTCAACAACGAAGCGCTGTTCCTCCTGGTAAAGGTTGGCAATCATTCTCTCTTTGTTTATTTGGGCATAGTTAATTCAGATTCAGATGCTTGTCCGATGTACTGAAAATTTATCATAGGGAGTGATGATTTTAAAATCAAACTGCTGGGTACATAACTATTAGGTTTGTGTGTTAATGTTTTACTGTTTTCCTTATGATTCTGAACTCTGCACTAGTAGCTCGTAGCATTTACATTCCAGACTCTAATTTATTTGCTTTGGTAATGAAATTAATTCTAGGAAGGGACCCTTTCTTCTGCAGAAAAATAAACGAACTGGTTTGCCTGTTCATGATCTATAACGTGTTCAGTTTGTAGCTGCAAATTTCAGTAAACTTTGTCAACTGAATGATAGATAAATCTGTTTTGATAACAAATCTATTGCTATAGGCTACTTCCTAATCAGTCTGTTTTGTCAATAAATCTACTGGTACAGATTAGTTCGTAATTGATCTTAATACATTTATGGCACCAAGTAAGGCATGGATGGGTTTAGTTGATGATCGCCTTAGTGATGAACGCTTGAACGGTCTGACTGCAAAAAAAGACATTTGGATGGGGTAGACAAGTTCTTGGATTATGCATTCAGTAGGACAGGTGACGGGGGTAAAATAAGGTGCCCTTGTGTTAAGTGCTGCAATGCATACAACTTGTCTCGTGGTGTCGTGTTTTTGCACCTGAGAGCCTATGGAATCATAAAAAACTATACCTTTTGGTATCATCATGGAGAACTTTTGGGAGAAACTGAGAATGACTCGGAAGTGGAAGTTGATGATTCACCTGAAGGAATGCAACAGCTAATGGAGGATTTGTTCCTTCAGAACAACTGCCCTGGAAGTGACACAATGACAGAACCATCTTGTAGTCAATTTTCTGAAGAGCAACCAAATAGTGAAGCTATGAAGTTTTACAATTTGCTTAATGACTTGAACCAGCCACTTCACCATGGCTAAAAAACCTCTAAATTATCTGCGCTAGTTAAGTTGCTTAATATTAAGAATATGGGAAAGTGGAGTAACAAATCCTTTTCAGAGTTGTTGGATATACTCCTGAAGGACTTTCTACCAGATAACTCTACTTTGCCAAGTTCTTACTATGAGGCAAAAAAGACTATCAATGAACTAGGACTAAGTTACAAGAAAATTGTTGCTTGTAAAAATGACTGCATGCTGTTTTGGAAAGAAGATGCAGAAGCCGATTTTTGCAACATATGTGGACGATCAAGATGGAAGGAAGACAAGCATTCGGGTGAAAACAAACAGTCAGTAAAAGGAAAAAAAATCCCTGAAAAAACATTACGCTATTTTCCTCGCAAGCCAAGACTGCAACGATTATACATGTCTCAAAAAATAGCTACTTTTCTGACATGGCATGCTGATGGTAGAGTGGACGATGAAGTGATGCGGCACCCAGCTGATTCCAAAGCATGGAAGAATTTTGATGAGCAGTACCCTCCTTTTGCATCTGAACCTCGCAATATAAGGCTATGCCTTGCTGGCGATGGTTTTCAACCATTTTCTAACATCCGAATCTCTCATACCATTTGGCCTATATTCCTTGTTCCTCTAAACTTACCTCCTTGGATGTGTATGAAGAAACAAAATGTAATCCTGTCCATGTTGATTCCTGGACGAGAGGGTCCCGGGGATGCAGTTGATATTTACCTACAACCATTGATAGAAGAACTGATTGAGCTTTGGGAGGTTGGTGCTGACACATATGACGCAGCAACCAAAACTAACTTTAATCTCAAAGCAGCCCTTCTTTGGATGGTCCATGACTTTCCAGCATATGCAAATCTGTCAGGATACAGCACCAAAGGAAGGCTAGCATGTCCAGTTTGCCATAAAGAAACATCTTCTTTGTGGTTAACAAATGGACGAAAATTTTGCTATATGGGCCATCGACGCTTTTTGCCTTATGGTCATACCTGGAGAAATGATAAAGCATCTTTTGATGGAACAAAGGAGGTCCGTGGCCTAGTAGAACCATTAATAGGCGATGAGGTGCTACATCAGGTTGATGATCTAGAGGGAATAATTTTGTCAAAGGATCAGAGTAAGAAGACTAAAATTTCACATGATCAGAGAGGAGATAATTGGACTAAGAAGAGCATATTTTTCAAATTACCGTATTTCAAAACACTTCTGTTGCGACAAAATCTAGATGTGATGCATATCGAGAAGAATGTGTGTGATTGTATTATTCGAACAATTTTAGACATAAAAGGCAAAACAAAGGATAACAATAATTCTCGTCTTGATTTGAAAGAAATGAATTTAAAGCCACATCTCCATCTTGTTGATGATGGTGGAAAATCTGTTATGCCAAGGGCGCCTTATGTTTTGTCTCCAGAGAGAAAGAAATCAATGTTACAATTCTTGAAGGACTTGAAAGTTTTAGATGGCTTTTCTTCCAACATTAACAGTCTTGTTAATTTGAAGGACGGAAAGCTTTTAGGAACAAAAACCCATGATTGTCACGTCATATTAAATTATATACTTCCTTATGCTTTACGAGGATTGTTACCAAAAATTTTTATGAGCCTTTACTAGAGCTTTCTAATTTTTTTTGAGAATTGAACTCAAAGGCATTATCAACTCAACAGTTAGAGAGACTCCAGCCCCTTATTGTAGACACTTTATGTAAACTTGAAAAGGAATTCCCGCCCTCATTTTTTGTTTCCATGATGCACCTGCCTATTCATTTGGCCAGCGAGGCTCTAATTGGTGGACCTACGATGTATCGTTGGATGTACCAATTTGAGAGATATATAAAATTTCTGAAATCTCTAGTTCGCAACATGGCGCATCCAGAGGCTTCGATAGCAGAGGGCTATCTTGCATATGAGTTTATTTCATTGAGCTCAAGATATTTGGATGATGTGGAGACCATACACAATCGTCCTGGACGAATTAATGATGCCTCAGTCCATAGCAAGTTTTGTTTACAAATTTTTTCCTGCACGGGAAGGCCACTTGGGGCTCAAAAAATTCGATATCTTGAGTTGACTGAGTTACAGCAAGCTCATATATATGTTCTCAGGAATTTTGATGAGGTGCAACCATTTTTAAGGTAACTTTTGCTAAAACAGTAGATATTTTTCTTGGATTCTTTTGATTTCCTATTCTTAACTTTGTCTTGATGATTTGTATTGCAGTGAGTACAACAATGGCCAGGAGGGCTCTACATTGCCCCAATATACAACTGTATTGAACAAAAAGTTTATTGAGTGGTTTAAGGAGAAGGTACAAAGAAATATTATTCAATTAAATGATATTGTCATATCTTATAGTTATCCTTCTGGATCTCAAATGATATATATTTTCGTTTTGCAGATACATAATTTGTATGAACATGATAAAAGTGAACGAATGGAAGATCTCCTATCATTATCTCGGGGTCCTTTGAAAAACACAACTTGTTTTGCTGGCTATGACATGAATGGATTCAGGTATCGCATAGAAAGTTGTGATAGAAATCGATGCACACAAAACAGTGGGATTGCTGTAATTTCAGAAGGAAGTGTGGATGGTAACACTGAAAAATACTATGGAGTATTGATAGAGATAATTGAGCTTCAGTTCCTAGGTGGAAGGCGTATGACATTATTTCATTGCAAGTGGTTTGCCATATTCAATAAAAACAGAGGGATAAAGAAGGATGGCTATGGACATGTTAGTGTCAACTTCAAGTGCTTGCTTCGGACAGATGAGCCATTTGTATTAGCTAGCCAAGCTTCTCAAGTCTTTTTTGTGAAAGACAACCTGATCAAAGGATGGCACCTTGTTATCAAAATGCAGCTACGTGGCACCTATGATGTACCACCAGGAGATTCAGATGATGATGATAATGAAGATGAGGATGCTGATGCCGAGGAAGACATAGCTGTTGAAGATCCTTCAAGCACATCATTACATGCAAAGAGAAAAAAATGATTCTGAATTTTTTTACATACCTTAGGATTTGAAATATATTGTTGCTGCATTAGTTATAAACAACAATTTCCTATATCAAGATACTATCACTATTGGGTTTTTGTAATTCCTTCTTGGCATCTGAATATTTTCTTACTTCTATTAAATGCTCATGATATGTTTCTCTTGTACCAAACTAAAGTAATTGATACAGCTTTTATGGTTATTTGTGCAGGTGTAGCTATGCAGGGCAGATACGGAAATGTCAGAGCCTCTGCAAGGTCACGATTCATAAGCCCGGGATTGCTTCGCCAGCAACATTCGAGGAGGACCTATCCAAACTCCAGCACTGAGACAACAACAAACAATAAAACTGATGCACTGAAGAGTTCTACTAAACAACCAGCCACCAAATCTGTGGGCCATGTAAATTATTCTAAAGAAGCAAATGGTATGTTTTCATGAAAATAGTTTTTATCTATCAATGCTAAGTTACTAACTATTTGGATAAACTGTAGATGACTCAGATGCTGAGCGTGAGAAATTTGTGTGGCAAAAATGGGGAGTGAAGATTAATTCGACCACTGGTGAGCCTGTATATGATTCTGAACATGAAAGCGAGTATGATTCTCAACATGAAAATGAGAGCTCTGGAGATGAGTGTGAAGATGAAGACACAACAGATAACATGATATTAAGGGAAAATAATCTACCTTATAAAAGAGATGGACTGTTGGATAAGGACAGGCAATCAAAGAAGCTGAAATGTGAGGCTTTGCTGTCTTGATTACAATACTAGAATGTCAGGATTTTCTTCTTTTACTTATTTACATTTATTTCACATATTCTGCAGCAAAGAATAGGATGTTGGCACCTTCAGCAGGGATAATGATGATGAAGAAGAAGGGAGGGACTCGACAAGGACATCTATTCTCAACCACCATATGGATTCTACAAAAAATAGTATGATCTGCATTTACCTTTTTTCAATGTGTTGGACTACAATTAATTGGTGAAAGTATAATTATTTCAGCAGCTACAACTGAAAAGAAAAGGGGCCGTGGCAAAAACAAGTGTAAGAAACTTGCTAAACTTAAGCGAGATGAGAAGAATAAAGTGATGTTCTACAACAACCGTGCTCTCTGTACATACATCATTCGCACCCTGGTCATTCTTGTCGCATGGGAAATCTGGAAGCATAGGAATAATTGTGTCTTCAATGGAGGGCAGCCCAGCATCGCCGCTTTTTTGCGGACCATTGGAAATGAAGCTCTAGTCTGGTGCCTTGTTGGCGCTTTTCAGCTGCAAGGACTACTACTCCGGTCACTCCCCTAGTTTCATGCATATGGCAGAAACATGGCTGCTGTACCCTACAGAGCTCTCTGTAGTTTGTGTTCTTTAAAACTGTTTGTGGCGCGCCGTCTGTTCGGCGCTTGTATCTAGTGCCTTCCTCTTTTGGAGGGCACACCCTGTACTCCTTTTCTTCTTAATGAAATGATGCGCAGCTCTCCTGCGCGTTCGAGAAAAAAAAATACATCATTTGCACGACATATAGGTAGAATCGTCCGTGATCCTACTATTACTCCAGTGAGGGTAAAGAAATGGACATACATTACTGAGTCATCTCTGAAGCATATTTTTACTGCAGTCAAGGTAAACTTTCATTATAGTTTCCTTATTTGTTTGTATCCTTAAATGTTGGTGCATTTATGTGGGCATCTCTTACCCATTATATTTAGGACAAGTTTGAAAACGTAGATGGACACATCGAAATTGATGTGTACAAAAATGACATCATGGACCATGCTAGAGATCTATGGAACAATTGGCGTGGTGACATGAATCGACATTATGTCAAGCCAGCAAAGAATATGCAACAAGCTATTAAGAACTGTCCTAAAGATTTTCCACAGGCTGATTGGGAATGGTTAGTTAAAGAGCATTTCTACAGCAAGGAGTTTATTGTAAGTTTTCATATTTCTAACCATTTTTATATTTTGTTATGCTGTTAGTATGTACAGTAATTAAATTCTTTGCACTTTTAGGCAAGGAGCAAGAGAAATTCTAAAAACAGATCCAACTTGACAATCCTTCATCACAGTGGCAGCAAACAATATAGACAAGTAATTTATGACAATGTGAGAATTTTGCAAGTATCTGAACATACTAATTATATTATGGCATTACTTATCAGATCTCATTACATATGTTTTATGTTACACTAAGGTGGTAAGGAGAACAAGCCTCCAAGTTTGGATGCTTTGTTTTTCATGACAAATACGAAGGGTAGCAATTTTATGGATTCTGATTCCTCCAGCAAGCATGTGAGCGTATCAAAATCATATACATTTCTTTTTATTTTCTAAGATATCATAAGTTCATAACATAACATATAAAATTAAAACTTCTTTGCATTGCAGGCACAACTTGAGGAACAAATATCATCAGATCCTTCTCTTTCTAATGCACAGCTCATGGACAAGTGCTTTCCTTCCAAGCGGAGCGATCATGTCATTGGATATAGTGGTGGAGTGAAAGCAAGAGATCTCAGAAATGCAGCCATTACTAAGGCCGAATTGATAGAAAGGCTTAAGCAGTCTGAGGATGAGAAACAAGCAATGCAAGAAAAAAACAGAGAGCTTCGAGAAGAAAATCAGGTGACACGCAATCGTGTAAGCCGTATGGAGCAAGAGTGGGAACAACTGAAGAATAAATTAAGTGGTAATTAGCAATAAATTCAATGCAATCAGAGTCTCAGATTGACAACTTTTCACCATTCTATAGAAACACATGATTTGTAATAATCAGATTGCTTGATTAATATATTTTAAAATATTTCCAAATGTGGTTGTCCAAACTGGAGAGGATTGTTGGTGCATAGTATTATAAAGTGTACATGTTTGATACTACTAAGAACTAAAAATGTGACCGTCAATACTACTACAAGTGGTCGTTAAAGTTACAGAAGGTGGTCGTTAATACTACCATAAGTTGTCGCTAAAACAATTTAATGTGGCTGTTAATACTCAATTTGTGGTCGTTAATGCTCCAGATATGGTTGTTAAAAGTTATAATTCTCATCGTTAATGCTTTATGCTAGCGGGTGAGACAACTATTAGTGACCAATAATGTGGTTGTTAATATCACAATAGTGGTTGTTAGTACTCTACAATTAACGACAATCAGTTTTCCCGTCGTTAATTAAGTAACGACCACAATTTCCATGTGGTCGTTAATACAATTAACGATGGAACTTTTAATGACCATGGACGACCACATTTCCCATCGTTAATACTCATTTCTCTTGTAAGCAAAGAAAAAAGCTTCAGAGAAAACATCAACCACTCGGATGATAATAAGACTAAGCATGCGAAAGAACAAGACCGCCCGAGTGATTAGAAAGACATAAAGGCTCAGCTGAAGAAACTGCTGACACAACAAAAGATGCTAGGCCAACTAGCCCCCCACCGAAAGTGTCAGGTTTAAAGTTTAAACACCATCCAAGGTAAGCGAATCAAAATAGCATGATTCTAAGTTATACATAGGCGACTCTTCTGATCATTATGCTCTTGATAGAACGTCTGAGACTACCTCGTCTTGCAACGCCCCGCCTTAGAGCTCTATTTTTGAAAGAGACCAGTTTGCTTTGAAAGACAGTACGTCCAAGAATGATGCCTTTGATCACTCGGCATAGAAGCCGAGCGATTCTGACGCTGCTCCAAAATCTGGTCAAGCATTTAAGGAGACCAGCAAGTCTAAGATCCCCACTGTCCCGGATCTAAATGTACCTAAAACAACTGTAGCTTCTGGTACTCCTGCATCAGCTAAAACCGAGGAGCCTTCTTTGGTTTTTGAAAGGATGCCAGGACCGTCATATGAATATCCTATTGGTCCTGATGAAAATATCACGCGATTCCCATCCACCGAGTGGTGAAAGAAGGCATCGCAGAAGAGACTCTTCCTGCCAGGTCTGTGTACCACGTTGGCAAATTTGCAATTGCAGGATTTGATGAGTCCGTCGAACAAGCAGAGCTGAAAACCTTTGAAGAGTACACCGAGAAGGCCTATCACGCTTTTCAGGTATACTCTCCTTTGGAAACTAGATGTATATCTATTTGTACCCAAAAACCAACACTTCCTCTTCCTAACCTTTTTGTAGTGCTTGAAGTCTCACATGGCCAACAAGAGCATGCTTCTATAGCTTGTTGAAAGGCATTGTGCTAAAGCAGTGGATACAGAGGACTAGCTTGCCAAAGAAAGACTTGAAGTCAGACGCTTATCCCTTGAGCTGAAAACACGTTCATCTGAGGTGGGCGAACTTCAGTTCAAACTAAAAGGTATGGAAACTATGCATGTCACACGTAGCATGATGTTTTATGGTGCCGCAATTATCTAACTTCTTCGTCACAGAGGTATCAAAAGAGCTGATGTTGAAGCGCAAAGAAGATGCAGACTCGGCAACAATGATTGCCAAATTAAAAAACTGTGTGAAAGATCTGGAATCATCCTCCATGGCTATCGATACTTTGACAAGGCTTGAAAAAGCAACTCTAGGCTTTGGAAGAGATCAAAAATAATTTCGAAAAGCTAAAGGATAGTTTCTGAGAAACCATGTGGATATGTGCCATGGTTTGCTATATTTGTGATGAGTAATTGACTTGAGCAGATTTGGTGTTTGAGTTGAAATGCGGTAATCCAGGGATTGCATGGGTTTGCATATCATGGTTATGACTAACCGGAGTTGGTGGAGATATTGGTGATTTTGCAGGAGATGGGAAATGTGTTTCCTTGTCTCATAATGTGTAGGTCACTAGAGTCGACTTGGCGGTCAACGACGAGAGGATCAGGCACAAGTAGGGGACTTGGGGCCAGACGATCGGGATGCCGGGTGAAGTCAAGGGTGATCCACACCGTACACGTGGAGATGCAAGAAGCACGACAGTTTCGCGATTGAGCCTCAAAACCGTGGTGGTGATGAAGACGGTGTGTTGACCAAGTCAAGGCGAATGGGATGCCGGTGCAAGTAACAAGGGGGCCCGATGGACAGGGACTGGGAGAGACTTGCCAGTGGTCAGAATTGCGGGACAAGGTGACATGCGTCGACATCGAGAAGTCCCGCTTTGAGAAGAGTGTAAGGCGGTTTCCCGGTTTGGGCCTCAAAACCGGTGGCGGTGGTTGGTGGTGCACGTGGCACCATCACGGAGCTTGCTTCGAGATGAAGCAAAGACGTGAAGCGTCCGATGGCATTCGGGCGATGAGGAAAAAGATGAACGGTTATGCCCCCGGTGGTAGGTGGGTGTGTTATATAGGTCAAGGGTAGAGTGGTCATGTGGACGATAGACCCTAGGCCTATATAAGGAGAGGTGTGGCTAGTGGGAGAGGTGCCTCACTTCCCATTAGCCTTGTGTTAGGACCCTATTCAAAGTGCTAGGAGAGGACTTCATGTTTGAGAGGAGAGTAGTGGGTGTGTGAGAGACATCTCTTGCTCTTCCAAATAGTAGGAGGAAGAGGGTGGCTACCTAGCCTTGTACCTATGGATCTTGTAAACACCTTTCTATGATATGAGAAGTATTTTCATGCTCAAGATTTCCTTCTTCACTTGAATCCCGAAATTCCCTTTTTCCTATTTTTGGACCTTTTTTGTGGTGATTTTTGATCTCACTTTTGGATGGATTTTTGGCCCGGATTTCTTGAGAAACTTGTTGCTAGGATGAGCTAGGATAATCCTCTATGGATCCTTGATGGAATTATTGTCTCTAGCACCTTCAATTTGAAGGATTTCTCAAGTTTCCCCTTTTTGGTGTTCTTGGCACAAGATCTGAAATTCATGATTATTCCTTGAGCCAATTGAGTTGATCTCCTAGGATTAGGGTCATGATGTGATGAGGATTCACTGATCCAAAAATCACATCGTTTGGAGTTCGTTTGATTAGTTTTTGGAGAAGTTTTGACAAGATCCCAAGAGATTTTCTATTCTATCAGGGGTCGACCGGCACTACCGATGACCAGGACCGGCACTGCCGATTGGTCTAGTCTGTAGGCTCCAGTGCAACAGCATCCCGCACCGGCACTGCCGATAGGTAGGACTGGCACTGCCGATGACGCGCACTGGCACTGCCGATAGGCGTGATCGACACTGCCGATGTCGACCGGCACTGCCGATGGCAGGGATCGGCACTGCCGATGGGTGCTCAGTTCTAGACTATTGAGCATTTTGTCTTCCCTTTTTGTTTCCGTTGTGTTTCTTTGGTGTGGTTGATCACTCCTAGGGCTAGTACACCATAAGTTGGTGTGTGTAGTCTTGGTGATCGATTTAGAGGTTGGCTTGGGTTGTTTTTGGGATATAGGCCAAGTTCTCTTGGAGAATTTTATTTGGCTCCCATTCACCACCCCTCTGGTCGCCTTCTCGGTCCTTCAATTGGTATCAGAGCCGGTTTGATCACTAATTGACCTTCATCGGCTTTATGATCCGAAGGCGACATGGAGAAGCATGCTGTCAAGCTATGGATGTTCGATGGAGAGGACTTCCCCTACTGGAAGTCACGGACCAAGGCGTATCTGCTAAGTCAAGGACGTGCAATTTGGGAGATTGTTGATCAGGAGTATGCTATACCATAAGACCTGAACACTGCTTCTGCAGGTGAGTTAGTCAGGTATGAGAACAACTCCAAATCTGTCAATATTCTGCTTTCTGCACTTGGTAGGAGCGAACATGATAGGGTTGCACACCTTGACACTGCTCATGCTATTTGGGATAAGCTCTGCACTTACCATGAGGGTACCAACCAGGTCAAGTCTATGCGTAAGGATTCTTACAATAGACAGTACCAAACCTTTTGTAGCTTGGGTGAGTCACTAGATGACACTTTTTGTAGGTTTGAGGCAATTGTGTAACTTGCGGGCTTGTGGTACCCTTGTGTACAATGACAATGATAGAGCTAAGCAACTACTGTACTCAGTTGATGAAAATGTTTGGGGGGTTAAAATTGCTGCTCTAGAAGAAACTGCTGACTTCAACACCATGAACTGTGAGCAACTGTATAGCAAGCTGAAATCTCATGAACTGTCTAGGAAATCTCGTCCTAATCTTGCTATTCCTGCTTCTAGCATGGCTTTGCTTTCTAGCTCTCAGAAGGTTAGTCACAGTGATGCTTCTTATGGAACTAACCCCTCACTTGATCAGTCTTCCTTGGAGTTTGCTTTGTCTTCTCTTGTTGCAGCTTCCGATGAACAGATGGAGTGCATTCCTGACGAGGAGCTGTCCTTGCTCACAAGGAAGTTTAGGAAGTTCTACAACAACCGGAAGGAGAGAAGAGGAGGTGGTTCAAGAACCTGCTTCGAGTGCGGTGACCCGGGACACTTCATCGCTGATTGTTCCAAGAAGAAGAAGGCCAGGTACCACGACAACAACACTGAAGACTTCAAGCAGAAGAAGAACCGCTTCTATAAGAAGGGCAAGAACTCCAAGAAGTTCACCAAGGCCATTGCACGCGCCTGCGTTGCCGCCTTGAGCGATGTCGACCTCACATCAAGCGAAGGCCTTACAAGCTCGGAGGAGGAGGTTGAAAAGCCACGAGTCAAGAGGAAGGATGACTTCACCGGGCTTTGCTTCATGGCAAAGAACAACCACGACACCGACTCTGGATCCGACTCCGACACAAGCGAGGTACCTCCCACTCTTGATGAGCTCTCTTCTAAACTTGATCATTTGCGCGATGTTCTGCTTTTGCAAGATGATAAGTTTCACAAGTTGGTGTGTGTAGTCTTGGTGATCAATTTAGAGGTTGGCTTGGGTTGTTTTTGGGATATAGGCCAAGTTCTCTTGGAGAATTTTATTTGGCTCCCATTCACCCCCCTCTGGTCGCCTTCTCGGTCCTTCAGCTTCAAAACCATGCAAGAATCTCAAGCTCACTGGAAAACGAGGGTGGAAGGTATAGACTTATACACCTTTGTACATGAAACCCTTTCTATCAACTGACTTTTCATAAATGACAGAGGATGAAAAGACGTAGAGGTGATCGCCCAATACATCTTGCCAGAAGAGAAACCACCTTGCTGTCGAGATCTTCTGGCTCGGTTACAAGAAGCCCCGGGCTGAGTGAAAGAACATTCTTGACATATTGCTGAACTAGCCGGCGCTCAAGTGCTGGCTATTGCAAAATCTCACATTCCCAACATTAATCTGGATGTGGTCACTGAAGGTTTCCATGAAGACCTTTCTGGTGAACAATGTGAAGCTCTGGTAACAGAGGCACAAAAGACTGCCAATGTATTAGCTGACCAGATAGAACTAGATCCCTTACGAAGGTGTAAGGATTTGTAACATCTATCTTGATACTCCATTTTACTACTAATGGTGTCGAAGCTTGAGATCGATAGTAAAATGTATAGGGCCACATCGAGACTAAGAACTACGATGGCAACACAAGACGTCGAGTTATACAGGTTCGGACCCTCTCGATGAGAGTAAAAACCCTACGTCCTGTGTTCTATCGACTACGATGGCTGAACTTCCCATCAGTTGTCGCGCCAGGAAGGGGGACAAGGCTCGCTGGGATTCTCCGTCGACTATGATGGCCGAACTTCCCATCATCCAGTGCTCACCGGACTTCAAGATCTCCTTTGGATCGCTCGACTTCACAGTCGGCGACAACAGAGCCCTAGGTCTGGAAAACCACAGATCTGACTCAGCCGTAGCCGTCTCCATGGCGTGATCACCGAGTTTGTCTGGCATGGTCCCTGCACTAGTCCCACTCGGATCTAAGGAAGAAGATCCTTCCTTTGGGAATGATTCAAAATTGGATCGGTCTTTTGATGAGGACTCAGTCGAATCCGCTTACCCATATCCCCATACTGTCAACATGGTGGATATAGCAGATCCCACGGATAGAGACCAGGATGGTGACCAAAACGTTGAACATGAAGATAACCCCGTTGATGGCCACCCGAATGAACTGGCCGAAGGAGGTCAACAGGAGGAGGACCCTCTAGCTGATGACATATCGGTCGGTCATCGCCGTCGACCAAGAGGGTCGCGCGGTTCACGCAATGCACGTCGACTGGATCTCGGTCCAGAACTCAAAGTGGATGGCATCAAGGTCTACCACACCCCTCAGAATAACATCATAGGGGCCAAAACTTTGCTCGACACTCTAATGGTCGACGCAAATTATCAGACCCCCGCGATGTAGAAGGCGGTGGCTATGCTTAAGGCCGCTGTGGCTCAAGAGGCCGCAAAATCTCAGTCGGTCACAAGCTCTAGTCACGTACCTTTGCGAGGATGGCAAAGGCGTGAAGATCTGAGAAATTCTCTCAGCCTCTATGATGGACGAGATACCATCAACTCTCACTATGAAGAACATTCTCGGGACAATCGACGCTATGACGAAGAACGCTACGATTGGAGAACGGACGGCCGACGGGATGACCGACGAGAGGACCGTCAAGATCCCCCTCCAAGGCACAACCGCGACGATCGATGTCAATTAGACAATCAGGGTCAGCGCGATAATGAGGATAACGACCATCGGCGTCGTCATCATGATGACGATGTTGGACCACGACACGGCCGTTGTGCAACCCCGTCTCTAGACTGGCATAGGTGGTTGATGACACCGACCGATGATGAGATCGATGGCATCAAGGCGTACATCCTTAGGCTTTGCATAGCTCGATGGCCAAAAGGATTCAAGCCAGGCCCCATTGAGAAAAACGATGGTCAGACC
Organism: Eleusine coracana subsp. coracana; assembly: GCA_032690845.1. Classification (NCBI taxonomy): domain Eukaryota; kingdom Viridiplantae; phylum Streptophyta; class Magnoliopsida; order Poales; family Poaceae; genus Eleusine; species Eleusine coracana. Next base: position 1,909,002 of record MU847442.1, on the reverse strand, counting down.
AATCCCCGAGAGTAGCTGCAGCTTTACAGCACGACGATTCGGTCGGCTAGAGGTGATTCCTATGTAATGGCTAATTACCTCCCGGTCTACCTGGATCCAGCTGTTCGGATATGGCTCACATCTCTTCTGACGAGTCAATCACATCTTGGGGAGATCTCAACAGGAAGCTCATAGAAAGTTTCCAAGCTACATGCAATCGACCCAGCAACCACTTCGACCTCACTCGGATCAAGCAGAAGACCGACGAACCTCTTCGTGATTACATCAAGCGATTTTGCGCTAAGAAGACTGAGATCCCCAATGTCCCAGACCAACAAATCATTGCCGGCTTGCAAGGAGGGATCCGTAGCGATGATTTGGTTCGTGAGATCGGTCGGAGGGATCATGACCTCAAGCTGACCGCTCAAGAGTGCTTCGAGATCGCTGACAAGTTCGTGTCTGGTGAGTCAACGTTGGATGACATCTGGGGAAAAGGCAAAGAGAAGCGGTTGGACAAGCCCGAGTCCTCCAAGAAGGACAAAAAGAGGAAGCCTGATAACGTGGTTCACACAGTGCACCGACATGAGAAGAACCCTCGAACGAGCCAACCATCCACGGACGAGCTATTGAGTGGTCCATGCGTTTGGCACCCAAAGGGAAACCACAAAGCAAAGGATTGCTATCGACTGAAGGGATTTGCAACAGCTGCGCTCAAGGTGGCCAAAGATCCCTCGAGGCGCAATAGCAAGGACAAGACCAATGACGATGGTGATAAGGACGACTCAGGAGAGTTCTAGGAGCCCCACAAGGAAGTCAATTTCATCTTTGATGGCCCGGATGCTTATGTGTCTGTGACATCCCATGTCACCAAATGAAGTTAACTAAACCTAACATCAATTAAGGGCTAAGCAAGAGTATAATTAATCCATGTGCCAAAGAATAAAAAGGAGGAAACCTATTTAATTAAATTATGGAATATTACAGTATGGGTCATCCACAAACATTACCAAAACCCATGGAAGTACCCCAATGTTTTTGCATATTATGAATGGCCACATTAAAAGAGAATTTTGATAATTTTTCCAGAATTTTTGGTAACCATTTAATACCCTTAAAAATTCCCCTAAAGTCAGAAAAGTGTATTTCGGGTTTGGAATTTTCATAATTTATCAAAGCCATTTCAGCTGGTTCTCCCAACAGAAAAGTTGGAGCGCATGTCTTCCTGAGTCAACACAAAAATTGGTGTCCAGTTTGGAGGAAGTTAACGTGGAGAATTGTATCAAACCCGTGTCCTGGTTCAAGTCAAGCCGGGTCAACACGCCCCTTCTCTCTTCTTCTCTCTCCGGCCAGTCTCCGTTCGACACTGATGGCACCGTACAAGCCACCGTCGGTTCCTGTAGACCCATCCCGACCACTGCTCAGCCGAACCGCGCTTGTGCCACCGGCCAGCATTGAAGCCCCGCTGGAGGAGCCACTCCCTGCCCGACAGCTCGCCGCCCTCTCTCTCTCCCTCTCTCGGTTCTCTCTTCCGCCGACCAAGAAAAAAGGATCAGCAGCGGCTCAACCACCCCATTCCCCTCCCTCTCTGCTCGCAAACACTCCCGCACGCCCCAGGCGCTCGTGCAAGACCGTGCAGCGCTGCTACCGCCATCTTCCTCCTCTGCCGCAAGGAAACCCGGCGAGCTCCCCTGCTTCGGGTCGCCTGAGCGCCACCACGTCCGGCCCTGACTAGGCAGCCCCCTCCTTCCTCTTCCTCTCACAAATCAACGCGCCAGGGAGTGCTCTCGCAGCCTATTGATCCCCTCCCTCACCCGTGCAGAGACGTCACCGGAATCTGGAGAACCCGAGCCGCCGTCGGCCACCGCTCGGAGAGGGCTCACGGTGACGACCACCCTCCCGGCCACCCCAACTCCAGCCAACGCGTCGACAAGCACCACGGCACCTAGGTGATGCTTCAGGACCTTCCCCCTTGCCGATTCCATCTCTGGGCGTGCCTGCCGCCGTCGGCCGCCGTCGAGCTTCGCCGCCGCTCGTCGCCGGCAGAGCTCCGGTAGCCCCCGCTCCGGCCACCACCACCCACGTGACCGCCTTGGGTCACTGATCACGTAGGGCAGCACCAAGTCCCGAGCCTCACCGCCGATCACCGCCGGCGAGCTAGCAGAGCCACGCCGCCGCGCGCGCACGGGGGAATTTGAAATCGGCCAGTGGCAGATTTGTAAATAGGAGTGAACTTTGAATAAACTTCAAAATTCAATATCTTGGGAAATAAAAGGCCAAAAATTGGGAAATTAATTTAGTTCAACTCCTAAAATCTTACTCTGCTAGGAAAACAGGATCAAGTCCAAGTTTATTCAGTAAATTAATTTACTTAATCCATCAAAGTCACAACCCTAATTTGCTTAATAAATTCATATGTAATTATGTGTAAATGGTAAATTCATGAAATTTGCTCAGTAAGCATTTCAGGGCATCCTTAAACTTTCTGCAAAAGCACATTTCCATTTTTATGCATATTTTCAGTATTATTGCGTAATCCTCATTTTCAGTAATTGAATTTATATAAATTATTGGCTAGGAATTTGTTCATGAAATTCGGCATTTCTGTTCCGTATGAACTTGCACACTTGTGTAAAATTCCATGAAAAATTTGAAGCTACCTATGTATAAATTCTCTGTCGAAATTGATCAGTTGTTAATTAACTAGGAATTTCTTCATATAAATGTTACTTCATGTGTATAGTTAATGAAAGTAGGAATAAGTTATTTTCTGAAAATCCATGGAAAATACCTCAACTTCACATTTCAGTAGAAATTCTCATGTTTCAGTTCTATGCTTTGGTTCTTAATTAACTATATGAGCTAGAACTAGTGATGAAATTAAAAATGCCATGTCTAGGTCTAGTGTTAGTTTGCACATGGTCACTTTAGCTAAGTGGCTCAAAAAATGAACTTTCTGAAATTTGACCCTAAGTACTACATTGTCATATCCCCCTCAGCATGTGAGGTCATTTAAGCAACACCTAGGCCATGCTCATGTTAAAGTAGACTTACACTAAGATTGTGATAAGTAAAAGTTGCATTCTAGTAATTAGAAGTTTGTCCCCTTCAAAAATTCAGTAGTTACCATGTCATACTTAGGTGTGCACACATTCATGAATAAATGATTAGTAATAATTTTTATTTGCTGAGGAAGTGCTATGAATCTTCATGCCATGCATTCCATCTTAATTAAGAAAACTCCATGAAACCTTGTGTATTCCTTAGCATTGATGCATGTCCATTCCATATAGGAATCGAGACCGAGGAGATCACACCGGACCAGCAAGGAGCTGAAGTGCACTTTGGTGACGACGCTAACTACGATCACACCCAAGGCAAGCCCCGGTGCATAACCCATTTTATCATTCGAGTCCTTTTTCTTTATCACCAGTTAGGAATATTGTATTGTGCATTAAGTGTAGGACTTGGATGAAACACACTTGCATACTCCAGCAATGACCTATGATTAGTATGTTAGTAAGCCTTGTCGTTAGCAAATGCTATGCTTAAACTAGTGGAGTCAACGGTAGGTTATAGATTCAACTATGGTTCAATTGGTTGATGAACTTGATAAAAATGGAGCCCCTATCGTTGCAACTCCGCAAACAAGTATTGAACTGTATCAAGTGCATATCTTTAATATGGGAATTGGTAAACCTAGTAACTTGGGCGCCGTATTGTTGGACGGCCATACTCATCGATCCAGAGGTGATGTGAACAGCACGGTGGTTGCACGGGTTTGAGGACCGCTGGAGAGTGCATGGGTTAAGCCTCGGATACGAAGTACTGTATCGCGGGGAGGACGTGTACTCGGGATCGATGGCCCCGGATCGACTTTATAGCAATCTTGTGAATGGTGGCCATACGTGTTCTTAAATGATGCGTATGTCGTGTATTTGGGTTTTCCCCGCAGGATGTAAATGAATTCGAATTGCCGTCCCTCGTGGTTATGAGTACCTCTTGTTCGAGCACCGGCAATGATATGTTAAGTAGTAGAGTTGTGGTTATGTTTCTGAAAGTTATTTATGATATGGATACACAATGCTATGATGTATTGCTCCTCCGCTATATTCATGTCTTAGCAGCTAGCTAGACTCACCGTAGTTGTGTTCTACAATAAGCAAAGTAAAATCTTGTTTAAGGAAATTGAAAGTGCAGCATAGAACTAATAGGAGCATTTTATGCAATTGTCAAATAAACCCGGTCAGCCCCTTGCATACTAGGAGTCAGTTTTAGTAAACCGGTTGACGGGTAAGTCTTGCGGAGTATGTTAGATACTCAGGCTTTGCGTTGATGTTGTTTTTCAGGTTTTCCTCAAGCGACCTATTGTGATTGTTGTAATAAGGTTGTGTGGGAAGGTGAGGAGCCTCAAAACTGGACCATCGAATGGGTCCCCAGTTCTCCTAACCGTGGTGAGTGAGCCATCGCCATAGGGCTGGCATGGTTCACGTAGGCAACGTCGTGTTTTGTCGTTTCACCACTTCCGCTAAATTATGTAATATGTACCAAGGACTCATATTATGTATCAGATCTGAACTCAGCTTAATTTGAACACCGGACTTGTAATCTTACTCCTCTAAGTGATGTATCTTTGTAAATGATGAATATTCATGTGTGAATGCTATGTATGGTTACTTCGTTAACCATCTCCCGAGACGATCCTGTGCGACATACTCTACTTTTCAGAGTAGGGTTGTCACAGCTGGTATCAGAGCCGTCTCGGGATAAGCTACACACAAATGAGCATTTTAAAACATAAACAAACCGTTTTTACGCGTTACGGTGAGGTACGAACTAGTAGTGCCCATATAAGAGTCTTGTAGGTGGCAAAGCTAACCCCGGGTTATGTTTGTTTAAATTACATGCAACTACGGACTCTTCAACGAAGGTATGTCTTTGTGCGCAGATCGGTTGCGCTGTAAATACCGAACGCCTTCCGGGTGGGCAAAGACCTGGGCTTTGATTGATGCGCGGACCGAATGCGCTTAAACGTCGGCTGCCTTCCGGGTGGGCGAATACCTGGGCATAAACTGTCATTGCTATTTTAGCTTGTTTCTTTTGAATTTGATGTATTGTTTCTGAGATAAATCTCTTGCAGGTACACTAACCACGTGTAGTTCGTTAGACAAACGTGTGAGAAGTGTGTGTGCCACCGGATGGATCGAGTTATATAATCGGTCAAGTTTTCTTTTTGTGAGGATGTAGGAAATCGTCATATTGAGCATTGGCATCCATGCACATCATATGCATTAAACTTTACGAAAACCTGTAAAAATGTCATTGATACTATGAACATGCAAAATGACTAAGTTTTTGGACGAAATTGAACCCCTTTTGCACCTAAACCAGAAAGTTGAACCTAACCGGTAAGTGTCCCACCTTACCAGAAAAGTCAGTTTCACTAAAACGAGAATAACTTCCTCAGTTTTAATTCAATAGAGGTGAGTAAGTACTCGTTGGAAAGATAAGGTGTTTCTCTACAAGTTTGGTTTAGAAAGTTGGTCTTAGAAAAATCAGGAACTAGGTCGAATTTTGCAAAAACAGTAGCCTTTTTCTAGAAATCAGAAACTGCCTCATTTCTGTCCCATGTCTTTAGATGATCATAACTCCCAGAGACTTTATTGGATGGAGATGTGTGGGTATGCGTTGGAAAGAGGATGACATTCTCCACAACAGTAGTAAAGCACAAAAATTTTAATATTGTCCAGAAACTAAACGTTTTTGCCCGTTACCGCGGTTCACTCCGTCGACCGCAGAAAATTCGTTGTTACCGGTCATTGAACGGATCGGGAACCTCGTGTATTTTCTTTTACCAATCATCCCTTATGCTATTCTGAGCATGTGTGCTTAGTGGAATATTAAGTTTTGACTCACCCTTGCAAAACTTTGTTCCGGCAGATGGATGATGGCACGCGCATGTTGGACCAGGAGTACCTTGCCGCTCGCGTCCTCGAGTTGGAGCAAGAGCGCGAGGCACTGCAGTCCACGCTTGTTGCCCGTGATGCCCAGCTCGTGGAGCGTGATGCTAAGGTTGCAGCCCTTGTGGGCAAGCTGCACACTAGCGAGTTGGATCGGGCCGACCTTTTCGAGCAGCTTCATGATGCTCGGCTCATCATCGAGGATGATGCAAGCGGCGTGTTGCAGGAGCAGCTGCACCAACGCAACACCCAGCTCACCGCTGCCCAAGGAGAGATTTACTCTCTTCATGGTCAGGTTACCACTCTCTTGGAGGAGCGAAGCGAGCTGCAGGCCCAACGCGAAGAAGCTCAAGATGAGCGTGATGTCATGGAAGGGAACCTCAATGACGCTCACGCGATCCTCGCACAGCAAGAGCAGCTCATTGGACAGCTCCAAGCTGCTAATGGTCAGCTGAACGCCATCCTTAACAATGAACCACCCATCCCACTCGCGGTGATTCCCCCCGATGACGCCAATCTGAGTGAGAACGGTGATTCCGGCACCGACTTCGAAGCACCCACGGGACCAGCAGGTATGGACGTGGAGTCCGATGGTGACAACCACGCCGGGTGACCAAGTAGCCTTATGTACGTAGGGTGAAATCTCGTGAGACATCATAGTCATGTGTACATGGTGTCGTAGTGTTACGATAAGTTGTAACCTAAGCTCTCCGAGATCGTAGGGTGTAGTGTTCCGAGTGATGTAACCAAAGACTTGCTATGTATCGAAAGTTGCATCACATGTATCTATGGCTTCATCATGAGTATGTTGCTTATGGTGTGGAAATTATGGAATTTAAGTTATCTCTTATGTCCGCACCGTTTAATTGTCCAGCATTTCAATTTGAGCAATCTGAAATTTTGTGTCGTCACCATATTGTAGCCTTGTTATCATGTTGTCTCATATGATGATCGGGCTAACATATTGTTCATATGTCAGATGGTGCAAACTCGCCGTGGTGGAGAGAATGTCGGTGATGCTCCCGGCACCTCGAACGTTGGCGGAACTGGGCCGCTGCCCAATGCGCCACAATCAGAACGAGATGTTCCGCATGTTCATGGAGAACATGAACCGTCAGGGAGCTCACGGACCACCACCACAGCAGCAGTGGGAATCCTCTTATGCCGACTTTTGCGCGACTCACCCGCCCACCTTCGGAGAAGTCGGTGATCCTCTGGAAGTGGACAACTTCATTCGTACGTTGGAGTCGAAGTTCGCACTCCTCCACTGCACCGAGCAGTAGAAGCCTCTCTTCGCCGCGCAGCAGCTCCGTGGCTCCACAAGTGCTTGGTGGGCCAGCTTCACCGCCGCTCTCACCGTGGGTCACCAGGTTACTTGGGTGGAGTTCTGCACTGCTTTCCGTGCACACCACATACCCACTGGACTTATGAAGCGCAAGTTGCAGGAGTTCCTCAACTTGAAGCAAGGCTCCGGAACCGTGCAAGAGTATGCACGAAAGTTCAACTACTTGGCCCAGTACGCGTCGTATCACGCCGATACGGACGAGAAAAAGAAAGACTGCTTTTGTTCGGGACTTACCCCGAAGCTACAAGACCGATTGGCGCAAGTCACCGCCGGCACATTCAATGACTTGATGAGTGCCGCCATTGTGCAAGAAGATGCCATCCGTGCCAATCAAGAGGACAGAAGAGGAAACGTGCTATGGGAAGTTCATCTGGCTCTGCACCGCCCAAGTACAAGCTAGCAATCACTTCCTCGACCGGACAGAAATTTCGGGCTGCGGTACCGTCGGGAGGAGGACCTCGCCCGTCATTCTTGCAGCAGCACTCGTGATTCCATGGGGGAAACCAGCAGCAATCTTCTAGTTCTCGCCCACCGCAGCAAAGCAATCAAGTGGTGAAGACCAACTCCTCACAGCCATGCTACAATTGTGGCCGCACCGGTCACTTTGCTAAAGAATGTCGGTTTCCGAAGCGCAACCCGAGCAACAACAACAACTTCAACACTTCCGGGAACAACAACAACAACCACAACAGCGGCAACAACAATAATGGCAGCAATGGGAGTCGTCCTCAGTCGTCTACCCCCACTCACAAGAATGGCCGAGTCAACTATACCACGGTCGAAGAGACCCGAGCTGGAGAATCCGTTCTCACGGGTACATTCTCGATCAACCAACATGCTGCCATGGTTCTTTTTGATTCAGGAGCAACGCATGATTTCATTAGTCAAGCATGTGCAAATCATCTGAAAATTACCCCCACCACTATGAGAACCCCGTACGTTATTACGTCTCCCGGTGGAAAAATAAGGGCTCATCTCGAGTTAAGGAAAGTGCCACTTAAGCTAGCCAACAACATATATCCCACTTCCCTAATCGTCTTAAATGGCCAAAGCATCGACATAATTCTCGGTATGAAATGGATGACTAGTCACAAAGCTGTATTGCACCTTGAGGACCGAGAAGTCCATTTGAACTCACCATTACACGGCCCTTCTATTCTCCGATTGCCGTATCTCAAGTCGTCCACCTCTCAAGTATGTCATGTGGAAGGGAAGGAGCTAGCAAATATTCCAGTGGTTTGCGATTTTCCCGACGTCTTTCCAGACGATTTGCCGGGCATGCCTTCGGACAGGGATGTTGAGTTTAAGATTGAACTCATACCCGGTACGGCGCCTATCGCTAGTAGGCTGTAAAAAATGGCTCCTAATGAATTAGCGGAGTTGAAAGATCAGTTACAAGAGCTTATGGACAAGGGCTATATCTGACCAAGTTCATCTCCCTGGGGTTGTCCCGCCCTCTTTGTGAAGAAGAAAGACAAAACCCTACGCCTATGTGTCGACTATAGACCGTTAAACACGGTAACCATCAAGAACAAGTACCCTCTACCTCGAATCGATATCCTTTTTGATCAGCTAGTAGGTGCTAAAGTCTTCTCCAAGATTGATCTCCGATCCAGTTACCATCAAATAAAAATCCGAGCCGAAGATATTCCAAAAACAGCATTCTCCACTCGATATGGTCTTTTCGAATATCTTGTCATGTCTTTCGGTCTCACCAATGCTCCAGCCCATTTCATGTATTTGATGAATTCCGTATTCATGCCCGAATTGGATAAGTTCGTAGTGGTATTCATCGACGATATTCTGATCTACTCTAAGTCCGAAGAAGAACACGTCGAACACCTTCACATTGTTCTTCAACGACTCCGAGCTCACCAACTTTACGCCAAATTTAGTAAATGTGAATTTTGGCTAAAGCAAGTTCCATTCTTGGGCCACATCATATCAACAAAAGGAGTAGTCGTGGACCCTAGCAAAGTAGAGGATGTGCTGAATTGGAAGGCTCCAAAATCGGTCAGACAAATTCGCAGTTTCCTTGGTCTTGCTGGTTATTATCGGAAATTCATTCCCAACTTCTCAAGTATTGCCAAGCCTATGACCAAGCTGCTGGAAAAGGATTCTAAGTTCAAGTGGAGTGGTGCATGTGAAGAAGCTTTTCAGTCACTCAAGAAGCACCTGACAACCGCTCCGGTTTTAGCTCAACCCGATATCACCAAACCATTCGATGTTTATTGCGATGCCTCCGGCATCGGATTGGGTTGTGTGCTTATGCAAGAAGGTCGTGTCATTGCCTATGCCTCACGACAGCTCCAGAAGCATGAGCAAAACTATCCCACTCATGACTTAGAATTGGCCTCCGTTGTTCTAGCCTTGAAAACTTGGCGCCACTACCTACTCGGTAATCTTGTCAACCTCTACACCGACCACAAAAGTCTCAAATATATCTTCACTCAACAAGAACTGAATATGCGGCAACGTAGATGGTTGGAACTGATCAAGGATTATGAGTTGGAAATTCATTATCACCCCGGAAAAGCAAACGTGGTTGCCGATGCCTTGAGTCGAAGGGACCAATGCAATCACGCGATTGTTTGCTCTATGGAAGCTTGCCCAATTTCAGATCCGAGCAAACCAAGTCTTCGTGTCATTCCACACGAATCCTTATATAATTTGGTTCTCATTCCTACTCTTCGGGAAGAAATCGTGGAAGCCCAGAAGCAGGACAAAGGAATGGAGTATATCCGCCAGAAAATCGGGATGGAAGAAGCTACATGTTTCAACAAGATGAAGATGGAGTACTTTGGTTCAACAATCGCCTTGTTGTTCCGAAGAATGAGGAGCTAAGAAAGAAAATTTTGGATGAGGCTCACTTGTCCAAATACTCCATACACCCCGGCAGCAACAAAATGTATCGCGGGATAAGGGAAAAGTTTTGGTGGACACGCATGAAACGAGAGGTTGCTCGTTATATCTCCGAATGTGATACTTGCCAACGTGTGAAGGCCGATCATTTGAGAGCAGCCGGTCTTTTACACCCATTGAAAATCCCCGCTTGGAAATGGGAAGACATTGCTATGGACTTCATCGTTGGACTACCCCTCACACCCAAGAAGCACGATTCCATATGGGTTATTGTGGATAGGTTGACCAAATCTGCTCATTTTATCCCCGTCCATACAACCTACTCTACTAAGCAATATGCCGAGCTCTACATTGTGCGGATTCTATGCTCGCACGGTGTGCCCAAGACGATCATCTCCGATCGAGGCCCCCAATTTATTGCTCATTTCTGGGAGCAATTGCATGCTTGTCTTGGCACCACTCTCATCTGCAGTTCCGCTTATCATCCACAAACCAATGGACAAACCGAGAGACTAAATCAATATTTGGAAGATTTATTAAGAGCTTGTGTGCTAGACAATCGTGGAAATTGGGAATCTTGCCTCCCGTTCGCTGAATTCTCCTACAACAATAGTTATCAAGTAAGTTTGGGAATGTCGCCATTTGAAGCTTTGTATGGTCAATCGTGTCGAACCCCGCTGAATTGGTCAGAGTCAGGAGAAAGAATTACTTTCAGTCCCGATCTGGTCATGCAAGCCGAAGAGAAGGTGCAACAAATCCAAGCTAACATGAAGGCCGCGCAATCCCGCCAAATGAGTTACTCTAATAAAAGGAGACGTCCATTGGAGTTTGAAAAGGGAGATCATGTCTATCTTCGGGTTTCTCCCAACAAAGGTGTGTCTCGTTTCGGAATCAAAGGGAAATTAGCACCCCGCTATATCGGACCTTTTCCGATCACGGAGAAGCATAGCGTCGTTGCTTATCGGTTGCAACTACCAGAAAATCTTGAGCGGGTGCACAACGTCTTCCATGTCTCCCAACTCAAGAGATGTTTGAAGCCTCCGATCGACGTGGTTATCTCCGACACCGAGCAATTGGAAGAAGATCTCTCCTACCCCGAATACCCCATCCGAATTATCGATCAAAAGGACCGAGTAACTCGCAGCCGCACTATCACCTTCTACAAGGTGCAATGGAGTAACCATACTGGAGATGAAGCTACATGGGAACAAGAATAGTTTTTGAGGACCAATTTTCCGGAATTCTTGGCCTCCCAAAACCGGTAACCATCCGCACCCCTCCCTCTTGTTCGTTCTTTTGCATATCTCGGGACGAGATTTCCTTAAGGGGGGTGTGCTGTGACATCCCATGTCACCAAATGAAGTTAACTAAACCTAACATCAATTAAGGGCTAAGCAAGAGTATAATTAATCCATGTGCCAAAGAATAAAAAGGAGGAAACCTATTTAATTAAATTATGGAATATTACAGTATGGGTCATCCACAAACATTACCAAAACCCATGGAAGTACCCCAATGTTTTTGCATATTATGAATGGCCACATTAAAAGAGAATTTTGATAATTTTTCCAGAATTTTTGGTAACCATTTAATACCCTTAAAAATTCCCCTAAAGTCAGAAAAGTGTATTTCGGGTTTGGAATTTTCATAATTTATCAAAGCCATTTCAGCTGGTGCTCCCAAAAGAAAAGTTGGAGCGCATGTCTTCCTGAGTCAACACAAAAATTGGTGTCCAGTTTGGAGGAAGTTAACGTGGAGAATTGTATCAAACCCGTGTCCTGGTTCAAGTCAAGCCGGGTCAACACGCCCCTTCTCTCTTCTTCTCTCTCCGGCCAGTCTCCGTTCGACACTGATGGCACCGTACAAGCCACCGTCGGTTCCTGTAGACCCATCCCGACCACTGCTCAGCCGAACCGCGCTTGTGCCACCGGCCAGCATTGAAGCCCCGCTGGAGGAGCCACTCCCTGCCCGACAGCTCGCCGCCCTCTCTCTCTCCCTCTCTCGGTTCTCTCTTCCGCCGACCAAGAAAAAAGGATCAGCAGCGGCTCAACCACCCCATTCCCCTCCCTCTCTGCTCGCAAACACTCCCGCACGCCCCAGGCGCTCGTGCAAGACCGTGCAGCGCTGCTACCGCCATCTTCCTCCTCTGCCGCAAGGAAACCCGGCGAGCTCCCCTGCTTCGGGTCGCCTGAGCGCCACCACGTCCGGCCCTGACTAGGCAGCCCCCTCCTTCCTCTTCCTCTCACAAATCAACGTGCCAGGGAGTGCTCTCGCAGCCTACTGATCCCCTCCCTCACCCGTGCAGAGACGTCACCGGAATCTGGAGAACCCGAGCCGCCGTCGGCCACCGCTCGGAGAGGGCTCACGGCGACGACCACCCTCCCGGCCACCCCAACTCCAGCCAACGCGTCGACGAGCACCACGGCACCCAGGTGATGCTTCTGGACCTTCCCCCTTGCCGATTCCATCTCTGGGCGTGCCTGCCGCCGTCGGCCGCCGTCGAGCTTCGCCGCCGCTCGTCGCCGGCAGAGCTCCGGTAGCCCCCGCTCCGGCCACCACCACCCACGTGACCGCCTTGGGTCACTGATCACGTAGGGCAGCACCAAGTCCCGAGCCTCACCGCCGATCACCGCCGGCGAGCCAGCAGAGCCACGCCGCCGCGCGCGCACGGGGGAATTTGAAATCGGCCAGTGGCAGATTTGTAAATAGGAGTGAACTTTGAATAAACTTCAAAATTCAATATCTTGGGAAATACAAGGCCAAAAATTGGGAAATTAATTTAGTTCAACTCCTAAAATCTTGCTCTGCTAGGAAAACAGGATCAAGTCCAAGTTTATTCAGTAAATTAATTTACTTAATCCATCAAAGTCACAACCCTAATTTGCTTAATAAATTCATATGTAATTATGTGTAAATGGTAAATTCATGAAATTTGCTCAGTAAGCATTTCAGGGCATCCTTAAACTTTCTGCAAAAGCACATTTCCATTTTTATGCATATTTTCAGTATTATTGCGTAATCCTCATTTTCAGTAATTGAATTTATATAAATTATTGGCTAGGAATTTGTTCATGAAATTCGGCATTTCTGTTCCGTATGAACTTGCACACTTGTGTAAAATTCCATGAAAAATTTGAAGCTACCTATGTATAAATTCTCTGTCGAAATTGATCAGTTGTTAATTAACTAGGAATTTCTTCATATAAATGTTACTTCATGTGTATAGTTAATGAAAGTAGGAATAAGTTATTTTCTGAAAATCCATGGAAAATACCTCAACTTCACATTTCAGTAGAAATTCTCATGTTTCAGTTCTATGCTTTGGTTCTTAATTAACTATATGAGCTAGAACTAGTGATGAAATTAAAAATGCCATGTCTAGGTCTAGTGTTAGTTTGCACATGGTCACTTTAGCTAAGTGGCTCAAAAAATGAACTTTCTGAAATTTGACCCTAAGTACTACATTGTCATATCCCCCTCAGCATGTGAGGTCATTTAAGCAACACCTAGGCCATGCTCATGTTAAAGTAGACTTACACTAAGATTGTGATAAGTAAAAGTTGCATTCTAGTAATTAGAAGTTTGTCCCCTTCAAAAATTCAGTAGTTACCATGTCATACTTAGGTGTGCACACATTCATGAATAAATGATTAGTAATAATTTTTATTTGCTGAGGAAGTGCTATGAATCTTCATGCCATGCATTCCATCTTAATTAAGAAAACTCCATGAAACCTTGTGTATTCCTTAGCATTGATGCATGTCCATTCCATATAGGAATCGAGACCGAGGAGATCACACCGGACCAGCAAGGAGCTGAAGTGCACTTTGGTGACGACGCTAACTACGATCACACCCAAGGCAAGCCCCGGTGCATAACCCATTTTATCATTCGAGTCCTTTTTCTTTATCACCAGTTAGGAATATTGTATTGTGCATTAAGTGTAGGACTTGGATGAAACACACTTGCATACTCCAGCAATGACCTATGATTAGTATGTTAGTAAGCCTTGTCGTTAGCAAATGCTATGCTTAAACTAGTGGAGTCAACGGTAGGTTATAGATTCAACTATGGTTCAATTGGTTGATGAACTTGATAAAAATGGAGCCCCTATCGTTGCAACTCCGCAAACAAGTATTGAACTGTACCAAGTGCATATCTTTAATATGGGAATTGGTAAACCTAGTAACTTGGGCGCCGTATTGTTGGACGTCCATACTCATCGATCCAGAGGTGATGTGAACAGCACGGTGGTTGCACGGGTTTGAGGACCGCTGGAGAGTGCATGGGTTAAGCCTCGGATACGAAGTACTGTATCGCGGGGAGGACGTGTACTCGGGATCGATTGCCCCGGATCGACTTTATAGCAATCTTGTGAATGGTGGCCATACGTGTTCTTAAATGATGCGTATGTCGTGTATTTGGGTTTTTCCTGCAGGATGTAAATGAATTCGAATTGCCGTCCCTCGTGGTTATGAGTACCTCTTGTTCGAGCACCGGCAATGATATGTTAAGTAGTAGAGTTGTGGTTATGTTTCTGAAATTTATTTATGATATGGATACACAATGCTACGATGTATTGCTCCTCCGCTATATTCATGTCTTAGCAGCTAGCTAGACTCACCGTAGTTGTGTTCTACAATAAGCAAAGTAAAATCTTGTTTAAGGAAATTAAAAGTGCAGCATAGAACTAATAGGAGATTTTTATGCAATAATCAAATAAACCCGGTCAGCCCCCTGCATACTAGGAGTCAGTTTTAGTAAACCGGTTGACGGGTAAGTCTTGTGGAGTATGTTAGATACTCAGGCTTTGTGTTGATGTTGTTTTTCAGGTTTTCCTCAAGCGACCTATTGTGATTGTTGTAATAAGGTTGTGTGGGAAGGTGAGGAGCCTCAAAACTGGACCATCGAATGGGTCCCCAGTTCTCCTAACCGTGGTGAGTGAGCCATCGCCATAGGGCTGGCATGGTTCACGTAGGCAACGTCGTGTTTTGTCGTTTCACCACTTCTGCTAAATTATGTAATATGTACCAAGGATCGGGAACCTCATGTATTTTCTTTTACCAATCATCCCTTATGCTATTCTGAGCATGTGTGCTTAGTGGAATATTAAGTTTTCACTCACCCTTGCAAAACTTTGTTCCGGCAGATGGATGATGGCACGCGCATGTTGGACCCGGAGTACCTTGCCGCTCGCGTCCACGCTTGTTGCCCGTGATGCCCAGCTCGTGGAGCGTGATGCTAAGGTTGCAGCCCTTGTGGGCAAGCTGCACACTAGCGAGTTGGATTGGGCCAACCTTTTCGAGCAGCTTCATGATGCTCGGCTCATCATCGAGGATGATGCAAGCGGCGTGTTGCAGGAGCAGCTGCACCAACGCAACACCCAGCTCACCGCTGCCCAAGGAGAGATTTACTCTCTTCATGGTCAGGTTACCGCTCTCTTGGAGGAGCGAAGCGAGCTGCAGGCCCAACGCGAAGAAGCTCAAGATGAGCGTGATGTCATGGAAGGGAACCTCAATGACGCTCACGCCATAGGGCTGGCATGGTTCACGTAGGCAACGTCGTGTTTTGTCGTTTCACCGCTTCCGCTAAATTATGTAATTCTTACCAAGGACTCATATTATGTATCAGATCTGAACTCAGCTTAATTTGAACACCGGACTTGTAATCTTACTCCTCTAAGTGATGTATCTTTGTAAATGATGAATGTTCATGTGTGAATGCTATGTATGGTTACTTCGTTAACCATCTCCCAATGCGATCATGTGCGACATACTCTACTTTTCGGAGTAGGGTTGTCACAGTGTCCAAGCGCAAGAAGAAGTTGGAGCTTTGTGACATCAACTCGGTGGAACCAGCTGCACCTCAATTCATGAGGTGGTCTGAGATGCCAATCACCTTTGATCGGTCGGATCACCCCAAGCACGTCCCGAAGCCGGGTCGATACCCGCTGGTGCTTGCTGCTACAATGAAGGAGGTGAGGTTCAACAAAGTACTCATTGATGGAGGAAGCAGTTTGGACTTAATCTTCACCAAGACTCTCAAAGAGCTTGGTCTGTCAATCAATGATCTTCAGCCGAGTTCTTCACCTTTCCACGGGATTGTACCTGGCAAGACCTCAGTTCCAATCGGACATATCAGTCTGCTGGTCACCTTCGGGACCTGTGAGAATTTCAGGACCGAGCATATTCTCTTCCAGGTGGCGGATTTTGACTCAGGATACCATGCTATCATCGGTCGACCAGCTATGGCTAAATTCATGGCTATCCCGCATTATCCATATCTCACCCTCAAGATGCTAGGCCCGAACAGAATAATCTCCCTCCACTCTGATCTTTAGAATTCTTTTGATTGTGATGTACAACATTGTGAGATGGCCAATAAACAGTTGATGCTGTCCAACCAGAAGGAGATCCAGTAGGCAGTCGGCATGGAGGAGCAGACCGGAGCGAAAGTTCCAACAAAGAAGTCTACCAAAGACAAGATTCAGACCGATGACATTCAAACTAAGGAAATCCTGCTCGATCCTGAGGACCCCTGATAAGATAACTTGTGCTGAGGCCAACCTCGATGAGAAATAGGAACTCGTGCTCACTCTTTTCCTCCATGAAAATAGGGACATCTTTGCATGGAAACCATCTGACATGCCGGGAGTTCCTAGGAAAAAGATTGAGCACAAGTTAAGGGTACCTCCTGATGAGGACATCACCATGCTGGATACGCGCATATCATGGCCTTTCCCAAGTTACAAGTCGTCACCAACTCAGTCGCCGTGTTCGTCTCGGATTCAGCCGACACCCCTTCACGGTTTTGATGATATCTCCCTCATCCGACGTCCAAACGAGGCGTTCTTTGATGCGTTGGAAAGGGGACGACGACGCTGTCGTTTTGGTTCTGGTCCTAGCTCCAGAAGGGTCGTGAGTCATAATATGTGACTATGACAAGGTGCTGTGCCACCTATTTTGGGCCAACTTGGCCATGTATCGTGTCGGGCCTTAAGCCCATGTTGTGGGCGCCCCCCCTGGTCGCCCCCAACCCTAGGACGTCTTTGTTTCCTACATAAACTCAGTAGCCACCGTCTTTTAGTTTTGGGTTTTGTTTAGTTCAGTTTTCCAGAGAGAAACTTGATCGAATTATTGTAACTGTGGCGACAAGTCCTTTTACAGTAATCCAGGGCCCTTGTTCTTGTTCTACACCACTGTGGTGATTAGTCCTTTTGTGTTCAGAGCTTGAACCTTTTCTTGTGATTTGCTTCATCCATATTTGTAATTTCAGATTGCGTGTTTGTCCTCTCTTGCTTCTGTTCTCGATTTCGCTTGTAGGAATAATCAAGTTGTGCTTGGTGTAACGGTTGCGGGGTTGGATCGTGTCTGATTCAAGCCGGGTCGTTGACGCCGAGTTCCCCAAATTTGATTTTATCCCCTTACCTCTCGGAAGATCGGGCCATATCTACATCACCTCTAGGGGCTACCCCCATTCGACAGAGGCTTAGAAGATTTGCGCAAGATCGCAAGGACGCCATGAAGAAGGAGATAGTTACACTATTAGAAGCTAAGTTTATAAAGGAGGTGTATCATCCCGACTGGTTAGCAAATCCAGTCCTTGTACCCAAGAAGAATAAAGAATGGAGGATGTGTGTTGGTTATACTGATCTCAACAAGGTCTGTCCTAAAGACCCTTTCGCTCTTCCTCGTATTGATCAGATTGTAGACTCGACAGCCGGGTGTGAGCTCTTGAGCTTTCTGGATGCCTATTCAGGCTATCACCAGATCCCACTAAAGGTCGAAGATCAGATTAAAACTTCCTTTATAACACCCTTTGGCGCCTATTGCTATATCACAATGCCTTTCAGTCTGAAGAACGCTGGCACGACTTACCAACGAGGTATTCAACGCTGCCTTGCTGCTCAGATCGGTCGGAACGCGGAAGCGTATGTTGATGACATCGTCATCAAGGCTCGGAACATCGAAGAGCTTATTTCTGACCTGGTAGAAACCTTTGACAATCTGAGGCATTATTCAATAAAGTTGAATCCCAAGAAGTGTGTTTTTGGGGTTCCTTCGGGAAAGCTACTCGGTTACATCATTTCGAAACAAGGTATAAAAGCCAACCCAGATAAAATCAAGGCGATCCTTGGTATGGGGCCACCTAATTCTGAAAGGGATGTACAGAAGTTGACCAGATGCATGGCGTCTTGGAGTCGCTTTATTTTCTGACTGGGGGTTAGAGGGTTACCACTTTTCCGACTTCTTAAAAAGCAGGATTCGTTTGGACCAAAGAGGCGCAGTCGGCATTAGACGAGTTGAAGGTTTACCTCAGGAGCATTACAGTATTGGTGCCTTCGGAGCCAGGAGAAAAACTTCAGCTTTACATATCGGCCACAACTCAGGTTGTGAGTACTATTTTAACGGTCGACCGAGAAGAAGAGGGGCATATACAAAAAGTACAACACCCGATCTACTTTGTGAGTGAGGTCCTTGGTGCCTCTAAGGTAAAATACCAACAGATCTTGAAGTTGTTGTATGCATTGTTGGTCACCTCCAGGAAGTTGAAGCATTACTTTCAAGCTCATCCAATCGAAGTCCAGACCTCCTTCGCACTTGGCACAGTGCTATACAACCGAGAAGCCGAAGGCAAAATCGCCAAGTGGACAGTCAAACTTGGTCAATATACCATCACGTTTGCGCCTCAGTCGGCTATAAATGGACAAGCGCTAGTTGATTTCGTTGCTGAGTGGACAGAGATTCAAAACCCACCTACTGCACAAGACATCGAGTACTGGAAAATGTACTTCGCTGGGTCTCTTCAATTACAAGGAGCGGGTGCGGGAGTCGTGTTTATCTCGCCCACTGGAGAGAGGCTTGGATATGTCCTTCAGTTGATGTTTTGCGCGTCTAACAACGCTGCTGAATATGAAGCCCTTCTACACGGTCTGCGCATTGCCGTGTCACTCGGCATCAAGCGCCTCGACGTCTTTGGTGACTTGGCTTTGGTTATTAATCAGGTCACTAAGGATTGGAACTGTGTGGATGATAGTATGAGTGCTTACTGTCAAGAAGTAAGGAAGCTCGAAGACAAATTCGATGGATTGAAGTTCGCGCATGTTCTGTGAGACAATAACCAAGCGGCCGATGAATTGGCCAAAATGGGATCATCCCGGTCTGTCGTCCCGCCAGGTGTTTTCTTACACACTCTAGATGCCCCCATGATTTCTCCTCGGTCGAATGTATTAATGAGTGATGTTACTAATCTTGTTGGTGATGACAACATGGAGACTGATTGGCGCGACCTGCTTATCCAATATTTGGATAAGGGAATGTTGCCTTCAGATCCTAATGAGCAATGAAGGTTGGAGACCCGATGCCAAGGGTATTTGTTAGTGGGAGATCAACTCTATAAAAGAGGAGGTTCAAACATCTTGATGAGATGCATCTCGATACCAGAAGGCCAAAAGTTGGTAGAAGAAATTCATTCCAGGATATGTGGCAATCATGCAGCTTCCAAGACTTTGGTCAGCAAAGCTTTCCGGCCAGGGTTTTATTGGCCCACGGCGGTTGAAGATGCACACCGGGTCATTCGGACGTGTGAAGGTTGTCAATTCTTTGCTCAACAAACGTATGTACCTTCACAACAACTTCAGATGATACCTTTGACTTGGCCCTTTGCTGTTTGGGGTCTCGATATTGTCGATCCTTTCAAAAAGGCGCCAGGCGGGTTCACTTATCTGTTTGTTGCTATTGACAAATTCACCAAGTGGATTGAAGCAAAGCTGGTCGGCAAGATTACATCAAAGAAGGCTATTGAGTTTGTCAAGGATGTTTTCACTCGGTTCGGGGTTCCTCATGATATCATTACCGATAATGGCACTCAATTCACTTCAGTGGAGTTCCGTGACTTTGCCGATGAGATGGGAATAAAAATCCACTTTGCATCAGTGGCTCATCCTCACATCAATGGGTAGGTCGAACGGGCCAATGGTATGATTATCTAAGGATTGAAGCCTTGGATATTCGACAGGCTTAAGCCTTATGCCGGTCGGTGGGTCAGTCACCTTTCCCATTGGTCTATGGCTCAGAGGCTATGCTGCCAACCGAAGTCAACCTTGTTTCAGCACGGGTTTAGGCGTATGATGAACAACTTTCTAAGGAGAATCGAGAGATTGATTTGATTGCAGCAGAGGAGTTGCGTGATCGCGCTCTGTTTTGGTCGGCACTTTACCAAGAAGGCTTACGTTGTTATTATGATAAAACATACATAATCGCCACTTCCAAGTTAGAGATTTAGTGCTTCACCGAGTGCAGTCAATGAAGAACCAGCATAAGCTTTCTCCAAAGTGGGAAGGACCATATGTTGTGAAGGAAGTCACTCGCTCGAGGGCTTACCGACTGATGTATGAAGACGGCGATGATATACCAAATTTTTGGAACATAAATCAGCTATGTCGTTTCTATACTTCATTATTCCTTTGTATACTTATACACTATTCATGAATGAAACTTCAGTCTTTTGTATGAAAGATATTTTGATGATTTTCATTCTATATTGTCTCGATTCCTTAATTTATTTTACTAAACAATTGAGCCAGGGGGCTAATAATAATGTCCCACTTTAGTCTAACCGTATTTTGGTTTTGGACTACTTTCTGACCAATTTCTTCTCTTTGAATACGATCTTCATTTTCTTAGTCTAACGTCTATACATTATGGTTATATACTTTATACTGCACATCAGACTACCAATACACTAAACCCAGAGCCAAAGTGTGAGAGGTCATGTGTCGATTGGTCGACTCTGCTTGTTATGCGGTTACGAGTCACATTCTAAAATGTTAAGGCAGACCGATACAATTTGAGTTTCTCAATGACAGAAACATATTTATGACATTTTTATTAATTTTTTAAAGATGATAAGCATGAAACTAGTTTACATACAGGTAATATTGTTTCATTACATAGATATTGCTAATGATCTCTAATATTACAGGATTTACAGCTCCTTTGAAGGAGAGGAAGATTCAGCTTGTTGCTCAACCACAGGAGTTGCTAGAGGAGTAGGCACGATCAGATTGATCTCTATATTGTCGACCAAAGCTCGGGAAGTCTCCATCATGGAATCCAAAAGCAACTGGCATTGGTCGTCAGTCAAGTCTGGGTTGAAGCCCTCCTTGATCTTGTCCAATGGCAGGGCAGGAGACCAAGATTGGCAAATAACCAGAACCTAACTCCCGGCTTCGGTCGCCACTCATCGAGTTTTATGAGCAATATCTTCTGATGCATGCTCCAGCAAGTACTCTAAGGAATGGCCAGACTGCTCCACTTGGTCAGCATGAACATAGTCCATTGCCTTTCGAGTGGCATAAGATAGAGCTGCAAATGATAATTAGTTCGTCAGTATGATCAAAAGAGGAATCAAGCAGATGTGAGAAATAACGAAGGGCTTACTGGAAAGTTTACATTTGAAGGATTTGGAGGTGCTCTTAGCTTCCTCTATCTTGGCGTCAGCCTCCTTCAGCTCCTTCTGTAGCCGAGTGATTTTGGCCTTCTGATCCTCAACCGACTTGGAGAGGTTTTCCTTCTCAGTATTCAAGGCATTGACAAACCTTTGCTGATTGGAAGTCAACTTCTCCAGATCGGCAACCTTTTGGTCACGAGCTAAAAGACAAATATTTGAATCTTTAGCGCTAGAGTGATTGGTTGGTTATTTAAACATAGGTGGTGAGTGATCTTACTAGCTAAATCTTCTCGGCCTTGGATTAAAGCCTTGGTCATTTCTCTTTGGTCGGTCTGCAGCTTTTCAATCTCCTTCTGTGCTTCGGCAAGCTGCTGACCGGTGACTAGCAAAACACCATCAAAGTGTTAGTCTTATTGAAAGACTCGAAGACCAAAGAGTTTAGGACATACCAAAAGTCTCGGCTTCAAGGTATTCCACCCTAGCCTGTTTTCTCTCTATGAGAGCATACATTTTCTGTATACAGAAAGGGGTTAAGCTTAAAGACAAGATTAAGACAAAGCAAAAACAGAGTATTGAAGTACCTTGCTAGCTTCTCGATGTTGATGCATGATTTCCACGTCCTCTACTTCGGGCCGACTGAGTAAATCTGCAGATAATGTCGCCTTACCTTTGTTAAGAGGCGAAGGGACAACAGCAGGAGCAGGTTGGGGTATATGCGCCGGAATAGGGGCAGGAATTGTCTTATTGACTGGCTTATCCACCTCGGTCAGCGTGTTTGATGACTCGCCGACCGACTTGGGCAAATTAGTCAGGCGAGGAGGAGGTCGAGACCGAGTGTCTCCGGACTCTTGGGCACTCTGAGAATCACTCGTTTGACCACTGTCAAAATGAATATGGGAGAGATTAAGATGTGTTACGGATGGAAATAAGAGACAAGGAGCATAAGGGTAAAGAATTAATCTACAAGCCTTCTTGAGCTTAATTCGGCACAACCTCTTCTTCAAAGAAGTCGACTGAAAATCAGTCTCCTTCCTCTTCTGGGCAGATTTGTCTGCCTTGTCGAACTGATCCAAATCACTCTGAGTTTTGCTCGGGGGCTCTGACTAGCTTGAAGGTCGGTCGGAGGGAGTAGGGGTGTGATGATCAGCGTCAACAGACGGCAACTCTTCGTCATCATCCTGATCTCCTATATATTGCCATCGGCGCCCAACGATCTGCTTTACTCACCGACCGGGGGGATGCAGGGTGGAGACCGGGTCAGGACGAGCGCCTGCAGAAGAGCTGAAGCCTCCGGTGCTGGTCTACTACGTCTTCTCAACATAGTCCAGTCCCTCGGAATCGGTCGGAGGGAGCGGAGGATGAGATATATAAGTATCCTATACCTGCACAAGAATCAAGATATCAAGCAGGACATCAAGACAAGAAAATAAGGGATTGCTCAAAGCAGACTGAGGCTTACTCGGGCTCGCATAGTGCCCTTGTTATACGCCTTTCTGATCAATGAGTCATCCTGATGGATATCCCCTTCAAACATTTTTGACAGGCATTTCTTACGGAGTTCATCATTGGGCGGGTCAGGCACCTCCCTGGTTTCGTCATTATTGACGTAGTTCCATGCCGGGTGACTCTGTAGCTTCAGGGGCTGCACTCTGTGAACTATGAAGCTCTTGGCGACGGTAATTCCATCAATGCCTTCAGCCTTCAAGTCGGCTATCTTCTTCAGCAGAGAGACCACCTGAGGATCGATCGGATCGGGCTTCTCAGTCTATTGCGCCAGAGGAATCGCTTTGGCAATTGTGAAATCGGCAAGAACAGGGGGAGGGTTGTCACAATAAAACCACTCATCCTTCCAGTTCTTGTTCCCGGTCTTCAATGGCACGTTGATGTACGCCTCCTTCTTGCACAACTGGAAGCCAACACCGCCTATAGCTACTTGATTGTCCTTGGTCGGCTGTGGGCAGAGGACAAATAGATGGCGGAATAAATTTAAATAGGAGAGGATTCCTAGAAATGCTTCGCACATGTGCACGAAGATGGTGATGCGAAGGATGGAATTGGTATTGAGATAGACAAGCTCAATCCCATAAAAGAAAAGGAGCCCGCGCAAGAAGCTGTAGCAGGGGACTCAAAAGCCGTGCTCGAAGAATGAGCGGAATACAACTATTTGTTTATGAATAGGGATGTGGCAAGATTCACGGGGTACCTTCCAATCGATCCGTACTTGCTCTGGAAGGACGCCATCGATCACCATCTGATTCATGTTAGCCTGGGAGAGGTTGCTCTTCGAGAACTCCGGAAGCTGCCCTGGGATGTCGATCTTCGATGAGGAAGACGCGGCGGCGGCTGTGGAAGTGGCAGGGATCAAGGTGGAAACCTTCTTGCGACCCATGGTGACGATTGTTTTGGGCATGGTGGATCGAATGCTGAGCCCTAGCAAAGGCTTGGGGGCTAAGCACGGCGAGATCTGCGGTGGCCGGAAGTGGCTGTGCTAACCCTAGCTAGAAAGCTGAGGAGTCGAGAACAGAGGAGGCGCAAAGAAGACGAAAGGTTTGTGCGTAAATGTGGCGTGGACTCAGAGTCAACTCGATGCTGCCTTTTATACTCCCACTTTTTGACCTAAGGGTCCCATGGGCCGGGGTGGGCCATACAGTGATGGCGAATTTTTGCTTAAGCAAAGATGTATGATTAGGGTCTAAACCCTTGAGAAATAATGCTCGGGGGCTTCTTTGATGAGAAGCATTTGAAAATTATTTAGCCATATCTATATGATTTGATGATCTTGTAGCAAAGAACTTGATGGTCATATGGATATAAGTTCAAAGGTTATGGTATTGATTGAAGTCAATAACCAAATTGTCAAAATTGGGCTTATGGATAATTAGAGTGACTAATTATCAGGGAAAGGATATATTATGATTGATATCATTTATCTTAGTACCATTCTATGATTGATGTCATATTGGTCCACCTGAATTGAATATGATTGAAATCATAAAATTCAGACCGACGAGTCACTCGAACATGATGAATGTCACTCGACCTATGTAGTAATCGGTCGGCAAGGCTGAAGCTTTGCAAGTTAACTTATTGGTTGGATGACCAGAGGTTTATTAGACTCAAGCTTGATGGTTTGAGTAAAATATATACAAAATAATAAGAGCTAATATAATTAGACTCTTGCATTATTTGTTAAGTCTCCAAATTATACAGGAGTCGAAGGCTACACCTGATGAGGTGCACCTAATCGGTGCACCAGATCTATCAGAAACTTCGATAAAGATGTCTTCCTAATTTATGATCTATATTGAAGATCGTTTAGAGAGTTGAAGCTCAAAATCAGGAAGCACTCGGGGGCTGCTGTGGGATACTTGCCTTATGGGTATCCTCATACAAGACTAAGTCGGTAGCCGATCGGGTACTTCATCGGCAAGGAAGCCGACCGACTCAACTTGGAGCGCAAGGCATGTAGAGATAGACTTTCTATGTAAACCCTAAGGGGTTACGATTAGGAATCTTCATGTACCCCCCTGTCGATCAGATATATAAGGCGGCAGGGTACCCCTCATCGAGGGACGATAGAAGTTGACAAGTTTCATAGCATCAATACAATACACAGAACACAGGATATAGGGTTTTTACTCTCATCAAGAGGGCCCGAACCTGTATAACTTGGTGTCTTGTGATACCATCGTAGTTCTTAGTCTCGACATAACCCTATACATTTTAGTGCCGATATCAAGCTTTGAAAAGAAGGAGATTGAAAAGCTGCAGACCGACCAAAGAGAAATGACCAAGGCCTTAAACCAAGGCCGTGAAGATTTCGCTGGTAAGATCACTCACCATCTTGTTTAAATAACCAACCAATCACTCTAGCGCTAAAGATTCAAATGTATGTCTTTTAGCGCATGACCAGAAGGTTGCCGACCTGGAGAAGTTAACTTCCAATCAGCAAAGGTTTGTCAATGCCTTGAATACTAAGAAGGAAAACTTCTCCAAGTCGGTCAAGGACCAGAAGGCCGAGATCACTCGGCTGCAGATGGAGCTGAAGGAGGCTGACGCCAAGATAGAGGAAGCTAAGAGCACCTCCAAATCCTTCAAATGTAAACTTTCTAGTAAGCCCTTCGTTATTTCTCACATCTGCTTGATTCCTCTTTTGATCATACAGACCAGAAATCATCACTCACAACTCTATCTTACGCCGCTCGAAAGGCAATAGACTATGTTCATGCCGGCCGAGTGGAGCAGTCTGGCCATTCCTTGGAGTACTTGCTAGAGCATGTGTCAAAAGATATTGCTCATAACACTCGACGAGTGGCGACTGAGGCCGGGAGTCAGGTTCTGGCAATTTGCCAATCTTGGTCTCCTGCTCTGCCATTGGACAAGATCAAGGAGGGCTTCAACCCAGACTTGATCGACGACCAATGCCAGTTGCTCTTGGATTCCATGCTAGAGACTTCCCGAGCCTTGGTCGACAATATAGAGAACAATCCGACCGTGCCTACTCCTCCAGCAACTCCTGAGGTTGAGCTACGAGCTGAATCTTCCTCTCCTTCAAAGGAGTTGCGAATCCTGTAATATTAGAGATTATTAGCAATATCTATGTAATGAAACAATGTTACCTGTATGTAATCTAGTTTCATGCTTATCATGTTTAAAAGATTGATAAAAATGTCATAAGTATGTTTCTGTCATTGAGAAACTCAAATTGTATCGGTCTGCCATAACATTTTAGGTTGTGACTCATAACCGCGTAACAAGCAGAGTCGACCAATCAATACATGACCTCTCGCACTTTGGCTCTGGGTTTAGTGTAGTGGTAGTCTGATGTGTTGTATAAAGTATATAACCATAATGTATAGACGTTAGACCAAGAGAATGAAGACCGTATTCAAAGAGAAGAAATTGGTCAGAAAGTAGTCCAAAACCAAAATACGGTTAGACTGAGGTCAGAAAGGAATCGAGACAATATAGAATGAAAATCATCAAAAAATCTTTCATCAAAAAGACCGAAGTTTCATTCATGAATAATGTATTAGTATACAAAGGAATAATTAAGTATAGAAACGACGTACCTGATTTATGTTCCAAAAATTTGGTATATCATCGCCGTCTTCGTACATCAGTCGGTAAGCCCCCGAGCGAGTGACTTCCTTCACAACATATGGTCCTTCCCACTTTGGAGAAAGCTTATGCTGGCTCTTCCTTTACTGCACTCGGCGAAGCACTAAATCTCCAACTTAGAAGTGGCAATTTCGTACATTTTTATCATAATAAGGATGCAAGCCTTGTTGGCAAAGTGCCGACCGAAACAGAGCGTGATCATGCAACTCCTCTGCTGCAATCAAATGAATCTCTCGATTCTCCTTAGAAAGTTGTTCATCATATGCCTGAACCCGTGCCAAAACAAGGCTAACCTCGGTTGGCAACATAGCCTCTGAGCCATAGACCAATGAGAAAGGTGACTGACTAGTTGCATGACTGGTGTTTGTGCGAAGCCCCCAAAGATTTGAAGGCAATTCTTTGACCCACCGACTAGCATAAGGCTTAAGCCTGTCGAATATCTGCATTTTCAATCCTTGAAGAATTATACCATTGGCCCGTTCGACCTGCCCATTTCTTTGAGGATGAGCCACTGATGCAAAGTGGATTTTTATTCCCATCTCATCGGCAAAGTCACGGAACTCCACTGAAGTGAATTGAGTGCCATTATCGGTAATGATATCATGGGGAACCCCAAACCAAGTGAAGACATCCTTGACAAACTCAATAGCCTTCTTTGATGTAATCTTGCCGACCGGCTTGCTTCAATCCACTTGGTGAATTTGTCAATAGCAACAAACAGATAAGTGAACCTGCCTGACGCTTTTTTGGAAGGACCGACAATATCGAGCCCTGAAACAGCAAAGGGCCAAGTGAAAGGTATCATCTGAAGTTGTTGTGAAGGCACATGTGTTTGTTGAGCGAAGAATTGACAACCTTCACACGTCTGAACGACCTGGTGTGCATCTTCAACCGCCATGGGCCAATAAAACCCTTGCTGGAAAGCTTTGCCGACCAAAGTCTTGGAAGCTGCATGATTGCCACATATTTCGGAATGAATTTCTTCTACCAACTTCTGCCCTTCTGGTATCGAGATGCATCTCATCAAGATATTTGAACCTCCTCTTTTATAGAGTTGGTCTCCCACTAACAAATACCCTCGGCGTCGGGTCTCCAACCTCCATTGCTCATTAGGATCTGAAGGCAGCGTTCCCTTATCCAAATATTGGATGAGCGTGTCACGCCAATCGATCTCCATGTTGTCATCACCAACGAGATCAGTAACATCACTTATTAATACATCTGACCGAGGAGAAATCGTGGGGGAATCCAGAGTGTGTAAGAAAACACCTGGCGGGACCACAGACCGGGATGATCCCATTTTGGCCAATTTAGCAACCGCTTGGTTATTGTCTCGAAGAACATGCGTGAACTTCAATCCATCGAATTTGTATTTGAGCTTTCTTACTTCTTGACAGTAAGCACTCATATTGTTATCTACACAGTTCCAATTCTTAGTGACCTGATTAATAACCAAAGCCGAGTCACCAAAAACATCAAGGCGCTTGATGCTGAGTGATGCAACAATGCGTAGACCATGTAGAAGGGCTTCATATTCCGCATCGTTATTGGATGTGCGAAACATCACCTGAAGGACATACCAAAGCTTCTCTCCAGTGGGTGAGATAAACACGACTCTCGCACCAGCTCCTTGTAATTGAAGAGATCCATCGAAGTACATTTTTCAACACTTGATGTCTTGTGCAGTAGGTGGCTTTTGAATCTCTGTCCACTCAGCAACGAAATCAGCTAGCGCTTGTCCCTTTATAGCCGACCGAGGCACGAACGTGATGGTATATTGACTAAGTTCGACTACCCACTTGGCAATTTTGCCTTCGGCTTCTCAGTTGTGTAGCACTGTGCCGAGTGTGAAGGAGGTCAGGACTTCGATCAGATGATCTCAAAAATAATGCTTCAACTTCCTGGAGGTGACCAACAATGCATACAACAACTTCAAGATCTGTTGGTATTTAACCTTAGAGGCACCAAGGACCTCACTCTCAAAATAGATCGGGTGTGGTACTTTTTCTATATGCCCCTTGATGTGGACAAGGGTTCCCGATCGAAAGGTTCTGGATACGTTGATTTGGTCGGAGGCGACACACAAATCGATCCGGCTTCAGAACAACACGTTCTAAACCCCGCAATCGCAGCACGACGTCTCCTCTGGTTATCAACCATCCTAAAACGATTGACCTCGCCGAGAAGGCTAATCCCTGCCTGTGAATCAAAAACACAAGCAAGAACAAAGAAGAAGGCAACACAATTGCAGATGTATTATGAATCTCACGAAGTTGGGGTCTCACAAACCATGATGACGGCGAAACTGTTATGAACAGGATAATCTAAGCAAAACCCAAACCCTAATGGTCCGGTGGCAGCTGTATATGAAGACCCTAGGGTCGTGCAAGACCCTCTGGACACACCCCTAATTTGGCTCAACTAGATACAAAGCCCAAAGGCCAAAAATAGGTGACGCAACACCGAAACAGATTCTAGACCATCTCTCGTTTTGACAATTCCCGATGACTCCGGATGAATTTTGATATGAGACCAGTAGCATTGGAAAGGTCTTCCTATTATCTTTCCGGGCATATGTAGAACGTCCAAATCCGAGTCCGTATAGGTCCTGGGCATCCGTTTTAGTGCAGACTGGTCCTGAACCCCGAAACGGACTCGAAGTCGATTTTGGTTGGGACTCCACCTTGGCTTCCACGTCCTTGCTTGTTCTCCACGTCTCCAAGTCCTTCTCCTATCATCTCCTGGTCCTCTCCATGGTTCCAAATTGTAATATAATCATTAGGTAGCAAACCATTCTCAAAAGTGACATATAATAAAGAACGTAGGAACGAGCTCACCTCTAAATTTAGTCGTCGTGCACGAGCTCTAGTCATTGGAACTTGCAAGTCTAGAATTGGAGGAGTGTTGCATGTATCCTTAGGAGTGATGTCCTCATCATCCTCCCCCTCTTGAAGTGGAGTCGTCCTCGATTCAAGCTCATTCTCTTCTCTCAAATATGGTTTCAAACCTGAAATGTTAAAAGTAGGACTAACCCCGAACTCGGGAGGCAACTCAAGTTTGTATGCATTATCATTAATCTTATCAATTATTTTGAAAGGACCATCATCTCTAGGCATTAATTTAGACTTTCTCAAATCTGGAAATCTATCTTTTCTCAAGTGTAACCATACTAAATCTCCTACATCAAGTTTTACTTCTTTTCTACCTTTACTAATAGCAATTTTATACTTGTCATTCATCTTTTCAATGCTAAATCTAGTGGTCTCATGCATTTTCAAAATAAATTCATCCCGTTCCTTAGCATCAACATGAACTCTCTCATGAATAGGTAGAGGAAGTATATCAAATGGAGTACGGGGATCAAAACCATACCCTACCTTCAAAGGACTTACCTTGGTAGTAGAATGTGTTGCCTGATTATATGCAAACTCAACATGAGGCAAACATTCTTCCCATTGCTTCAAATTTTTCTTCAAAATAGCTCTCAACATAGTACCCAAAGTGCGGTTCACCACCTCAGTTTGTCCATCAGTTTGTGGGTGACAAGTTGTAGAAAACAATAACTTTGTATCCAACTTATTCCAAAGCGTGCACTAAAAGTGACTCAAGAATTTTGCATCACGATCTGAAACAATAGTAGAAGGCATACCATGCAAACGTACAATTTCTTTGAAAAAGAGATCAGCAATATAACTAGCATCATCAGTCTTATGACATGGTATAAAGTGTGCCATCTTAGAAAATCTATCCACAACAACAAAAATACTACCACTCCCCCTCTTAGTCCTAGGCAGTCCTAAAACAAAGTCCATAGAAATATCCGCCCAAGGAATAGAAGGAACAGGAAATGGCATGTATAAACCATGTGGATTCAAGCGAGACAGCTTTTTGACATGTAGTGCAGCGAGCAACAAAGTGCTCAACATCTTTCCTCATCCTTGGACAAAAGAAGTGTGTGGCCAAAATGTCCTCCGTCTGCTTGGCACCAAAATGACCCATCAATCCACCTCCATGCGCCTCCTGTAACAACAAAAGACGAACGGAACCAACTGGAATGCATAAGCGATTAGCTTTAAACAAGAATCCATCATTCAACACAAATTTATTCCATGCACGACCTTCTTTACAATGCAGCAATACATCCTTAAAATCAACATCAGCAGCATATTGTTCTTTAATTGCCTCAAGTCCAAAAATTCTACAATCAAGTTGAGACAATAAAGTATAGCGCCTAGATAAAGCATCAGCGATCACATTATCCTTCCCTTTCTTATGTTTAACAATGTAAGGAAAAGACTCAATAAACTCAATCCATTTAGCATGTCTACGGTTCAAATTACATTGAGAACAAATATACTTAAGTGATTCATGATCAGAATGAATAACAAATTCTTTGGGTAACAAATAATGACGCCACGTCTCTAAACAACGTACAAGTGCATACAATTCCTTATCATACGTGGAGTAATTCCAAATAGGCCCAGTAATTTTCTCACTAAAGTATGCAACAGGTTTACTATCTTGCATCAAAACACCATCAATGCCTATACCACTAGCATCACATTCAAGCTAAAAAATCTTATCAAAATTAGGTAATTGCAGCAATGGTGCATGTGTAAGTTTATCCTTCAAAGCATCAAACGACTCATGATGTACCTTACCCAATGGAAATTAATGCCCTTCTTTGTCAACTCATGCAAATGTGCAGCAATGGTGCTGAAATCTTTGACAAAGCGGTGGTAGAAACCTGCAAGACCAAGAAAACTTCTCACCTGTGTGATAGTTTTAGGTACAAGCCAGCTCTTTATGGCTTCAATCTTCGCCACATCCACCTCAATTCCCTATGGAGTCACAACATAGCCAAGAAATGACACTCGATCCGTGCAAAAGATGCACTTCTCAAGGTTACCAAATAAGCGTGCATCTCGTAAAGCATCAAAAATAGCACACAAATGATTCATATGTTCATCTATAGATTTGCTATAAATCAAGATATCATCAAAGTAAACTACCACAAATTTGCCAATGAAAGCTCTTAAAACCTCATTCATCAAGCGTATGAAAGTACTAGGTGCATTAGTTAAACCAAAAGGCATTACTAACCACTCATATAATCCAAATTTGGTTTTGAAATCTGTTTTCCATTCGTCTCCAAGTTTCATTCTAATTTGATGGTAGCCACTACGCAAATCAATTTTAGTGAAAATTATAGCACCACATAACTCATCAAGCATGTCGTCTAGCCTAGGAATAGGATGACGATACCTAATAGTAATATTATTAATGGCTCTACGATCTACACACATACGCCAAATACCATCTTTCTTAGGAGCCAAAAGTACAGGAACAGCACAAGGACTAAGTGATTGACGAACATACCCACGATCCAAAAGGTCTTGAACTTGTCGTTGTATCTCCTTAGTCTCCTCGGGGTTGGTCCTATAAGCAGCACGGTTTGGCAAAATAGCACCCAGAATCAAATCAATTTGATGCTCAATCCCTCTCAAAGGTGGCAATCCCGGGGGTATCTTAGCTGGAAAAACATCCTCATACTCCTGCAAAAGGTTAGTGACAGCAGGAGACACAGCACTAGAAGCAACATCATCAAGCGAAAACAAAGCTTCTTTGCACATCAAAGCATAGCAAATATAATCATTATCAGAAATTTCAGCAAGCTCAGATTTTATTACAAGACATGAACGACCTTGTAATTTAATTCCAGCACCCTTAGAACTTGAAGAATCATTAACATTACTAGGTGTAGAATTAGAATTAACAGGTTGTTGAATTTTAGGACCATTTTTTTTCAAACTAGCAGCTCTTTCTATATCAGCTTGTACAATTTCAGCAGGGGTCATTGGTAACAAAGTAATTTTAGTTCCTTTATGCATAAAAGTGTACTTATTACTTCTACCATGGTGTACAACATCATTATCAAATTCCCAAGGTCTACCCAATAAAAGTGAACATGCTTGCATGGGTACAACATCACAATCAACAGAATCCACATAAGAACCAATGGAAAAAGGAACTCTACAAGTTTGTATTACCTTAGCTTTGCCAGAGTCGTTTAACCACTGAATGTAGTATGGATGTGGATGTGGACGTGTGGTCAAGGAAGCTTGTTGACCACATCAGAACTCACCAAGTTATTGCAGCTCCCTCCATCAATGATGACACGTGCTCGGCGGTTCTTGATGATGAAGAAGATCTGGAACAAGTTGTGGCGCTGCATCGTCTCGGGCTGATGAACTTGTGTGCTAGGGACACGTTGAACAATAATGTTCATGTATCCCGTGGTGTCTCCGCCTCCAAGGACGATGTCACTACTGGTGGCAGCGACGTCCTCCTCCTAATCCTCCACATCGGAGGTGCTCATGTAACCGCCATCATTTGTCGCCACATAGGCCCACCTACTTGGACAATCTTTCTGCACATGACCAAGTCCATGGCAGCGGTGGCACTGAATCCCTGTAGTGCGCCCTGTTGAAGCAACAGAGGAGGCACTACTAGCTGGTACCTGTACAGAAAGTTTACCTGAGCGCGTAGAAGGTGCAGGGGCTGATCTTGGGGCTGCAGAAACAACACTGGTTCCCTTGGTAGCTGCTGGTGGGGGCGGCCAGAAAGATGTCCTGGGCGGCCCCGAAGTCCCCGTCGAGCGTGGGGGGTAGGAGTTCCTTGACTTGCTATACTCCTCAAAAGCCTGGAAAAGTCCCTGTGATTCTTTCTCTGCAAGCATAGCATACTGAAAACACTGGGTGAGGGTATAATATTCTTTATAATGAAGGATGTGCTGAATTTCTTTTCTTAAACCAGAATAAAAGCGATAAATCTGATCCTCTACTTTTTCAACTACAGCACAACGAATCAAACCCTTCTGAAGCTCACTAAAGTACTCCTGAACAGTTTTATCTCCTTGTTCTAAACGCTATAGTTTATTACGAATCTCTCTATAAAAAGAAAGGGGAACAAAACGATCACGCATTGCTACCTTAAGTTCTTCCCAAGTAGTAGGCAAATCAGTTTCAGCAGCTAGACCACTCCACCAAACAATAGCAAAGTCCTTAAACTCACTAGTAGCTTGTCTAACTCTATGTTGTTCAGGAACAAGGTGGGCATTAAATTTTTGTTCTACAGTCATCTCCTAATCAAGATAAACATCACCATCATATTGACCCGAAAACGAAGGAATTGAAAACTTAATTTTAGCATATGGGTCATCTGGAGCATAGTTGCCATGTGGACGACGATTGTAGTTATGGAAACCACCCATACCTTGAGTATTATGTTGCAAACGACGTCGTAATCGTGCGGTCCTTGTAGCTGACCTATCCACGGTGCCATCAGCCTTATACATCGTGTCTTCATCATGGACGTCTTCAACATCGTTGTTGTTGTTATTGGTGTTCGTATTGTTGGTTTTAGGAGCGGTCTCCAACGCGACAACCTGATCGGTTAACTTAGAGACCCGCTTCTCTAACCGCTCGATGCTTTCTCTAATGTGAAGCATGCTGATCGTCTCTGCCAAATCACTCTGAGCAGCCTGCAAAGCCTTCTGGAGCTGCTTTTGGCTCACGCACTCAGCAAATTGTGAGGGTGAAGCCATCTCTCCGTCGTCACTTCCTGCCATCACAAACACCAAAACATGAAACAAACAGTGAAGGTTATCCCTACAAAACAGCTAAGCAGTGGTGCCTCTCAACACAGCAAAAGGAGACTCCTTACAAAGCTCTTACAAAGTTCTGAAAAGCAAAGCAAAGGATACCAGAGAGATGTGTTCCACGATTACAAGGGTTACAAAATAACCTGTGTGCTGTCCAGAAGAAATATGTAGAGCTAGGAAGGCCAAATATATATATGTGAGTGGTACACGAATCGAAAACAGATAGTAAAGCTGAATAAATGCCCAAGTAACTTGTCCCTAGTTGCTGGTCTAAGTATGTCCTAGAACAATAGTGATAGCAAAGTAGAAACAAGGGGACAAAGGTACAACAGGGGGCTAAGTGCAAAACAGCCAAATCCAGAAATTTCAGGGGGCTAGATGTAGCACTAGTAGAAATCCCAAATTTCTTTTTTTTTATTTTATTTTTTTGATATTTTTCTCCAACTCACCAACAATGGAGGAGAATCCACGAAAAATTTCAGCTCAAACAGAGGTAGGATGTGCCCTATAGAAAATCTTGAAGTTGCAGAAAACGTCGGGTTTAAACTTAAATCAATTTTTTCTTTATCTTCCCGATTTTTTTTGAATTTTTTGACGGGGGCACACAGGGCGTAGCCGAGTGTGGGTATGCTCAACATAGTACCCAATGTGCGGTTCACCACCTCAATTTGTCCATCAGTTTGTGGGTGACAAGTTGTAGAAAACAACAACTTTGTACCCAACTTATTCTAAAGCGTGCGCCAAAAGTGACTCAAGAATTTTGCATCACGATCTGAAACAATAGTAGAAGGTATACCATGCAAACGTACAATTTCTTTGAAAAAGAGATCAGCAATATAACTAGCATCATCAGTCTTATGACATGGTATAAAGTGTGCCATCTTAGAAAATCTATCCACAACAACAAAAATACTATCACTCCCCCTCTTAGTCCTAGGCAGTCCTAAAACAAAGTCCATAGAAATATCCGCCCAAGGAATAGAAGGAACAGGAAGTGACATGTATAAACCATGTGGATTCAAGCGAGACTTAGCTTTTTGACATGTAGTGCAGCAAGCAACAAAGCGCTCAACATCTTTCCTCATCCTTGGCCAAAATATCCTCCGTCTTCATGGCACCAAAATGACCCATCAATCCATCTCCATGCGCCTCCTGTAACAACAAAAGACAAACGGAACCAACTGGAATGCATAGGCGGTTAGCTCTAAACAAGAGTCCATCATTCAACACAAATTTATTCCATGCACGACCTTCT
The DNA here is from genome assembly GCA_032690845.1 of Eleusine coracana subsp. coracana. NCBI lineage: Eukaryota > Viridiplantae > Streptophyta > Magnoliopsida > Poales > Poaceae > Eleusine > Eleusine coracana. Next base: position 1,873,369 of record MU847442.1, on the reverse strand, counting down.
TTACAATGCAGCAATACATCCTTAAAATCAACATCAGCAGCATATTATTCTTTAATTGCCTCAAGTCCAAAAATTCTACAATCAAGTTGAGACAATAAAGTATAGCGCCTAGATAAAGCATCAGCGATCACATTATCCTTCCCTTTCTTATGTTGAATAATGTAAGGAAAAGACTCAATAAACTCAATCCATTTAGCATGTCTACGGTTCAAATTACATTGAGAACGAATATACTTAAGTGATTCATGATCAGAATGAATAACAAATTCTTTGGGCACAAATAATGACGCCATGTCTCTAAACAACATACAAGTGCATACAATTCCTTATCATACGTGGAGTAATTCAAAACAGGCCCCGTAATTTACTCACTAAAGTATGCAACAGGTTTACTATCTTGCATCAAAACACCACCAATGCCTATACCACTAGCATCACATTCAAGCTCAAAAATCTTATCAAAATTAGGTAATTGCAGCAATGGTGCTTGTGTAAGTTTATCCTTCAAAGCATCAAAAGACTCATGATGTACCTTACCCCAATGGAAATCAATGCCCTTCTTTGTCAACTCATGCAAAGGTGCAACAATGGTGCTGAAATCTTTGACAAAGCGATGGTAGAAACCGGCAAGACCAAGAAAACTTCTCACCTGTGTGATAGTTTTTGGTACAGGCCAGCTCTTTATGGCTTCAATCTTCGCCTCATCCACCTCAATTCCCTGTGGAATCACAACATAGCCAAGAAAAGAGACTCGATCCATGCAAAAGATGCACTTCACAAGGTTACCAAATAAACGTGCATCTCGTAAAGCATCAAAAATAGCACGCAAATGATTCATATGTTCATCTATAGAGTTGCTATAAATCAAGATATCATCAAAGTAAACCACCACAAATTTTCCAATGAAAGCTCTTAAAACCTCATTCATCAAGCGCATGAAAGTACTAGGTGCATTAGTTAAACCAAAAGGCATTACTAACCACTCATATAATCCAAATTTGGTTTTGAAAGCTGTTTTCCATTCGTCTCCAAGTTTCATTCTAATTTGATGGTAGCCACTACGCAAATCAATTTTAGTAAAAATTATAGCACCACATAACTCATCAAGCATGTCGTCTAGCCTTGGAATAGGATGACGATACCTAATAGTAATATTATTAATGGCTCTACAATCTACACACATACGACAAGTACCATCTTTCTTAGGAACCAAAAGTACAGGAACAACACAAGGACTAAGTGATTGACGAACATACCCACGATCCAAAAGGTCTTGAACTTGTCGTTGTATCTCCTTAGTCTCCTCAGGGTTGGTCCTATAAGTAGCACGGTTTGGCAAAATAGCACCCGGAATCAAATCAATTTGATGCTCAATCCCTCAAAGGTGGCAATCCCGGGGGTATCTCAGCTAGAAAAACATCCTCATACTCCTGCAAGAGGTTAGTGACAGCAGGAGACACAGCACTAGTAGCAACATCATCAAAGCATAGCAAATATCATCATTATCAGAAATTTCAGCAAGCTCAGATTTTGTTGCAAGACTTGAATGACCTTGTAATTTAATTCCAGCACCCTTAGAACTTGAAGAATCATTAACATTACTAGGTGTAGAATTAGAATTAACAGGTTGTTGAATTTCAGGACCTTTATTTTTCAAACTAGCAGCTCTTTCTAAATCAGCTTGTACAATTTCAGCAGGGGTCATTGGTAACAAAGTAATTTTAGTTCCTTTATGCATAAAAGTGTACTTATTACTTCTACCATGGTGTACAGCATCATTATCAAATTCCCAAGCTCTACCCAATAAAAGTGAACATGCTTGCATGGGTACAACATCACAATCAACAGAATCCATATAAGAACCAATGGAAAAAGGAACTCTGCAAGTTTGTATTACCTTAGCTTTGCCAGAGTCGTTTAACCACTGAATGTAGTATGGATGTGGATGTGACGTGTGGTCAAAACAAGCTTGTTGACCACATCAGAACTCACCAAGTTATTGCAGCTCCCTCCATCAATGATGACACGTGCTCGGCGGTTCATGATGACGAAGAAAATCTGGAACAAGTTGTGGCGCTACATCGTCTCGGGCTGATGAACTTGTGTGCTAAGGACACGTTGAACAATAATATTCATGTATCTCGTGGTGTCTCCGCCTCCAAGGACGAGGTCACTGCTGGTGGCAGCGACGTCCTCCTCCTCATCCTCCACATCGGAGGTGCTCATGTAACCGCCATCGTCTGTCGCCACATAGGCCCGCCTACTTGGACAATCTTTCTGCACATGACCAAGTCCATGGCAGTGGTGGCACTGAATCCCTGTAGTGCGCCCTGTCGAAGCAACAGAAGAGGCACTACTAGCTGGTACCTGAACAGAAAGTTTACCTGAGCGCGTAGAAGGTGCAGGGGCTAATCTTGGGGCTGCAGAAACAACACTGGTTCCCTTGGTAGCTGCTGCTGGGGGTGGCCGGAAAGATGGCCTGGGCAGCCCCGAAGTCCCTGCCGAGCGTGGGGGGGTAGGAGTTCCTTGACTTGCTGTACTCCTCAAAAGCCTGGAAAAGTCCCTGTGATTCTTTCTCTACAAGCATAGCATACTAAAAAGGGTATAATATTCTTTATAATCAAGGATGTCCTGAATTTCTTTTCTTAAACCAGAATAAAAGTGACAAATCTGATCCATACCTTGAGTATTATGTTGCAAACGATGTCGTAATCGTGCGGTCCCTGTAGCTGACCTATCCACGGTGCCATCAGCCTTATACACCGTTTCTTCATCATGGACGTCTTCAACATCGTTGTTGTTGTTATTGGTGTTCGTATTGTTGGTTTTAGGAGCGGTCTCCAACGCGACAACCTGATCGGTTAACTTAGAGACCCGCTTCTCTAACCGCTCGATGCTTTCTCTAATGTGAAGCTTGTTGATCGTCTCTGCCAAATGACTCTGAGTAGCCTGCAAAGCCTTCTGGAGCTGCTCTTGGCTCACGCACTCAGCAAATTGTGAGGGTGAAGCCTTCTCTCCATTGTCACTTCCTGCCATCACAAACACCAAAACATGAAACAAACAGTGAAGGTTATCCCTACAAAACAGCTAAGCAGTGGTGCCTCTCAACACAGCAAAAGGAGACTCCTTACAAAGCTCTTACAAAGTTCTGAAAAGCAAAGCAAAGGATACCAGAGAGATGTGTTCCACGATTACAAGGGTCACAAAATAACCTGTGTGCTGTCCAGAAGAAATATGTAGAGCTAGGAAGGCCAAATATATATATGTGAGTGGTACACGAATCGAAAACAGATAGTAAAGCTGAATAAATGCCCAAGTAACTTGTCCCTAGTTGCTGGTCTAAGTATGTCCTAGAACAATAGTGATAGCAAAGTAGAAACAAGGGGACAAAGGTACAACAGGGGGCTAAGTGCAAAACAGCCAAATCCAGATATTTCAGGGGGCTAGATGTAGCACTAGTAGAAATCCCAAATTTCTTTTATTTTATTTTATTTTTTTGATATTTTTCTCCAACTCACAAACAATAGAGGAGAATCCATAAAGAATTTCAGCTCAAACAGAGGTAGGATGTGGCCTACAGAAAATCTTGAAGATGCAGAAAACGTCGGGTTTAAACTTCAATCAATTTTTTCTTTATCTTCCCAATTTTTTTTGAATTTTTACTAGGGCACACAGGGCATAGCCGAGTGTGGGTATGCCCAACTTTGAGTCAAGAATGTTCTGTAAAAATTTTAGCCAAAATGGACAACCGAACAAAAAGTTATGCCCGTTTTACTGAAGGGGGGTCGGAGTCTGTTTTCAAGAAACCCGAGTCGGGTTTGGGGTCGGGTTTGGAATCGGGTAAGATTTTTTTTTTGGCGGCGTGGATGCAGCGGAAAGTGGAATTTGTGGGGATTGGTCCGAGGTGTTTGAGGGTTGGATTAGGGTGGGTGTATCGATCAATCAACCCTAGCACACAAAGCCGATAGAACAGAGGATGGTGAAGGGGATGGCGGCTAGGGTTGCAAGGGAAACACTACTGATGACAAAAACATAAACTAAACCAGCGAGTAAACAAAAACTAGGGCACAAACTCAACACTATGGACTCTGAAATTGAAATATGCAAAGGCTAAACACGTGGTTATGGGCGGAGGGGAAATTTTTTTTTTTTGGCTTTTCTGTGGATGATAGGATGAACACAAAACAAAATTAACTAAGGGTAGTGCGAACCTGACGGTGCACCTGAAGCTCTGATTAACACTTGATGTGGACAAGGGTTCTCGATCATCCGAAAGGTTCTAGATACGTTGATTTGGTTGGAGGTGACACACAAATCGATCCGGCTTCAGAACAGCACGTTCTAAACCCCGCAATCGCAGCACGACGTCTCCTCTGGTTATCAACCGTCCTAAAACGATTGACCTCACCGAGAAGGCTAATCCCTGCGTACGAATCAAGAACACAAGCAAGAACAAAGAAGAAGGCAACACAATTGCAGATGTATTATGAATCTCACAAAGTTGGGGTCTCACAAACCGTGATAACGGCAAAACTGTTATGAACAGAATAATCTAAGTAAAATCCAAACTCTAATGGTGCGGTGGCAGCTGTATATGAAGACCCTAGGGTCGTGCAAGACCCTCTGGACGCACCTCTAATTGGGCTCAACTAGATACAAAGCCCAAAGGCCAAAAATAGGTGACGGAACACCGAAACAGATTCTGGACCCTCTCTTGTTTCGACGATTACCAATGACTCCGGATTAATTTTGATATGAGACCGGCGGCATTGGAAAGGTCTTCTTCTTATCTTTCCGGGCATATTTAGAACATCCAAATCCGAGTCCGTATACGTCCTGGGCATCCGTTTTAGTGCAGACTGGTCCTGAACCCTGAAATGGACTCGAAGTCGATTTTGGTTGGGTCTCCACCTTGGCTTCCACGTCCTTGCTGGTCCTCCACGTCTCCAAGTACTTCTTCCATCATCTCCTGGTCCTCTCCATGGTTTCTAATTACAATATAATCATTAGGTAGCAAACCATTCTCAAAAGTGACATATAATGAAGAACGTAGGAACGAGCTCACCTCTAAATTTGGCAGTCGTGCACGAGCTCTAGTCATTGGACCTTGCAAGTCCAGAATTGGAGGAGTGTTGCATGTATCCTTAGGAGTGATGTCCTCATCATCCCCTCTTCTTATCGGTCGACCGTTAAAACAGTACTCATAACTTGAGTTGTGGCCGATATGTAATGCTGAAGTTTTTCTCCTAGCTCCAAAGGCACCAATACTGGAATGCTGCTGAGGTAAACCTTCAACTCGTCTAATGCCGACTGCGCCTCTTCAGTCGAAACAAAGTCTTCCTGCTTTTTAAGCAGTCTGAAAAGTGATAACCCTCTAACCCCAGTCGAGAAATAAAGCGACTCAAGGACGCCATACATCCGGTCAGCTTCTGTACATCCCTTTGAGAATTAGGTGGCCCCATACCAAGGATCGCCTTGATTTATCCGGGTTGGCCTCTATACCTTGTTTCGAAATGATGTAACCGAGTAGCTTTCCCGAAGGAACCCCAAAAACACACTTCTTAGGATTCAGCTTTATTAAATAATGCCTTAGATTGTCAAAGGTTTCTGCCAGGTCAGAAATAAGCCCTTCAACGTTCGGGTCTTGACGACGATGTCGTCAACATATGCTTCTGCGTTCCGACTGATCTGAGTAGCAAAGCAGTGTTGAATACCTCGTTGGTAAGTCACGCCAGGGTTCTTTAGATCGAAAGGCATTATGATATAGCAATAGGCGCCGAAGGGTGTTATAAAGGAAGTTTTAATCTGATCTTCGACCTTCAGTGGGATCTGGTGATAGCCTGAATAGGCAACCAAAAACTCAAGAGCTCACACCCGGCTGTCGAGTCTACAATCTGATGAATACGAGGAAGAGCGAAGGGGTCTTTAGGACAGACCTTGTTGAAATTAGTATAATCAACACACATCCTCCATTCTTTATTCTTCTTGGGTACAAGGACTGGATTTGCTAACCAGTCGGGATGATACACCTCCTTTATAAACTTAGCATCTAATAGTCAAACTATCTCCTTCTTCATGGCGTCCTTGCGATCTTGCGCAAATCTTCTAAGCCTCTGCCGAATGGGGGTAGCTCCAGGGGGCACCCTTAACTTGTGGTCAATCTTTTCCCTAGGAACTCCCGGCATGTTAGATGGTTTCCATGCAAAGATGTCCCTATTTTCTTGGAGGAAAAGAGTGAGCGCGAGTTCCTATTTCTCGTCGAGGTTGGCCCCAGCATAAGTTACCTTATCGGGGTCCTCAGGATAGAGCATGATTTCCTTGGTTTGGATGTCATCGGTCTGAATTTTGTCTTTGGTAGGCTTCTTTGTTGGAACCACTGCTCCGGTCTGCTCCTCCGTGCTGATTGCCTACCGGATCTCCTTCTGGTCGGACAATCAACTATTTATTGGCCATCTCACAACTCTGTACATCGCAATCGAAAGAATTCTAAAGATCAGAGTGGAGGGAGATATGGATAGCATGGATAATGGATAATGCGGGATAGCCATGAATTTAGCCATAGCCGGTCGACCGATGATAGTATGATATGCTGAGTCAAAATCCGCCACCTGGAAGAGAATGCGCTCGGTCCTGAAATTCTCACAGGTCCAGAAGGTGACTAATAGACTGATCTGTCCAATAGGAACTGAAGTCTTGCCAGGTACAATCCTGTGGAAAGTTGAAGAACTCGGCTGAAGATCATTGATTGACAGACCGAGCTCTTTGAGAGTCTTGGTGAAGATTAAGTCCAAACTGCTTCCTCCATCGATAAGTACTTTGTTGAACTTTCCCTCCTTTATTGTAGCAGCAAGCACCAGCGGGTATCGTCCCGGCTTCGGGATGTGCTTGGGGTGAATCCGACCGATCAAAGGTGATTGGTATCTCAGACCACCTCATGAACTGAGGTGCAGCTGGTTCCACCGAGTTGATCTCCCGAAGTTCTAGCTTCTGCTTGCGCTTGGACACGTAGGCATCCGGGCCACCGAAGATGAAGTTGACTTCCTTGCGGGGCTCCTAGAACTCTCCTTAGTCGTCCTTGTCGCCATCGTCATTGGTCTTGTCTTTACTATTGCGCCTGAGGCGATCTTTGGCCACCTTGAGCGCAGCCATTTTAAAACTCTTGAGTCGATAGCAATCCTTTGCTTTGTGGTTTCCCTTTGGGTGCCAAAGGCATGGGCCACTCAGCAGCTCGTCCGTGGACTGTTGGCTTGTTCGAGGGTTCTTCTGAAGTCGGTCCACCGTGTGAACCACGTTATCAGGCTTCCTCTTCTTGTCCTTCTTGGAGGACTCGGGCTTGTCTAACCACATCTCTTTGCCTTTTCCTCGGATGTCATCCAACGCCGACTCACCAGATGCGAACTTGTCAGTGATCTCAAAGCACTCTTGAGCGGTCAGTTTGAGGTCATGATTCCTCTGACCGATCTCTCGAACAAAATCATCGCTACGGATCCCTCCTTGGAAGGCGGCAATGATTTGTTGGTCCTAGACGTTGGGGATCTCAGTCTTCTTAGCACAAAATCGCTTGATGTAGTCACGAAGAGGTTCGTCGGTCTTCTACTTGATCCGAGTAAGGTCGAAGTGGTTGCCCGGTCGATTGCAGGTAGCTTGGAAACTTTCTATGAGCTTCTTGTTGAGGTCTCCCCAAGATGTGATTGACTCCTCTAGAAGAGATATGAGCCATATCCGAACAGCTGGATCCAGGCAGACCGGGAGGTAGTTAGCCATTACATAGGAATCACCTCGAGCCGACTGAATCGCCATGCTGTAAAGCTGCAGCCACTCTCGGGGATTGATCTGACCATCGTATTTTTCAATGGGGACCGGCTTGATTCCTTTTGGCCAACGAGCTATGCAAAGCCTTGGGATGTAAGCTTTGATGCCATTGATCTCATCGTCGTTCGGCGTCATCGATCGCCTATGCCAGCCTGGGGACGGAGTTGCACAGCGGCCGTGTCGCGGACCAACATCGTCATCATGATAACGATGCCGATAGTTGTTATCATCATTATTGCACCGATCCAGATCATCACGTCGACGTTGGAAGTCGCAATTGTGCCTTGGAGGAGGATCTTGACGGTCCTCTCATCGGTCGTCCTGTCGGTCGTCCCTTCGGTCGTCCGTTCTCCAATCACAGTGTTCTTCCTCATAGCATTGATTGTCCCGAGCGTGTTCTTCATAGTGAGAGTTGATGGTATCTCGTCCATCATGAAGGCTGAGAGAATTTCTTAGATCTTCATGCCTATGCCGACCTCACAAAGATACGTGACGAGAGCTTGTGACCGACTGAGATTTTGCGGCCTCTTGAGCCGCAGCGGCCTTAAGCATAGCTACCGCCTTCTACATCGTAGGGGTCTGATAATTCGCATCGACCATTAGAGTGTCGAGCAAAGTTTTGACCCCTGTGATGTTATTCTGAGGAGTGTGGTAGACCTTGATGCCATCCACTTCGAGTTCTAGACCGAGATCCAGTCGGCGTGCGTTGCGTGAACCGCGTGACCCTCTTGGTCGATGGCGGTGTCCGACCGATAAGTCATCAGCTGGGGGATCGTCTTCCTATTGACCTCCTTCGGCTAGTTGATTTGGGTGGCCATCAACGGAGTTACGTTCATGTTCACCGTTTTGGTCCCCATCGTGGTCTCCATCCGCGGGATCTGCTATATCCCCCATGCTGATAGTATGGGGATATGGGTAAGCGGATCCGACCGAGTCCTCATCAAAAGACCGATCCAATTTTGAATCATTCCCGAAGGAAGGATCTTCTTCCTTAGATCTGAGTGGAACCAACACGGGGATCATGCCAGACAAACTCGATGATCGCGCTATGGAAACGGCTGCGGCCGAGTCGGATCTGTGGTTTTCCACACCTAGGGCTCCGTTGTCGCCGACTGTGAAGTCGAGTGATCCAAAGGAGATCTTGAAGTCCGATGAGTACTGGATGATAGGAATTTCGGCCATCATAGTTGATGGAGAATCCCGGCGAGCCTTGTCCCCTTCCTGGCGCGCCAACTGTCGAAGCTTGAGATCGGCAGTAAAATGTATAGGGCTACGTCGAGACTAAGAACTACGATGGTAACACAAGACGCCGAGTTATATAGGTTCGGGCCCTCTCGATGAGAGTAAAAACCCTACATCCTAGGTTCTGTGTGTTGTATTGATGTTATAGAAAACCCTCTGTCTACTTGTCCCTTGATGAGGTGTTCCCTGCCGCTTTATATATCCGGTCGGCAGGGGGTTACATGAAGAGTCCTAGTAGTAACCCCTTAGGATTTACATAGAAAGTCTATCTCTACATGCCTTGTGCTCCAAGTTGAGTTGGTCGGCTTCCTTGTTGATGAAATACCCGGTCAGCTACCGACTTAGTCTTCTATGAGCATACCCGTAAGGCAAGTATCCCACAAATGGTATAGTAAGACTTAATCGGTAGACCTCTAGGGTCTAGATTCATCACAAGCTTTGTGATGAATTCTTGGGTCATGCTACTTCGTTTATGTATTGTATGAACTCGTGTTAAACACTCACAACCAATACACAACTCACGTCAGCCCTCTAAACAACGCTTCCAATAACCGATATGAACCATGGAGACTAAGAACTCACTCGGTCAAGCATATGCGAATCAGGAAAGTTGCCTTGGTCCCTAACAGACGACATGAACCCTAGGTACTAAGAAACCCGTTTGGTCCACATGTGCGAGTTGCGGTGATACCAAGAATCAAAATTTGAGTCATGATTTAAACAATATCAACAATCATTTCAGAGGAACCATAAATTGTATGACTAACTATCATGACCATGATATATATATATATATATATATATATATATATATATATATATATATATACATATATATATATATATATATATATATACATATATATATATATATATATATATATAGGGTAATTCCATTCTACTCCCAAGTGTAGTTACTCCCATGTTCAAAAAACCACCTTGGGTATGTGTTCATACCCATTTATCATATTGAGTATATACATATACTTAAAACATGATTTTTGAGAGTGATAACCATAATTTTTTTTTGAAGGGTCATTAAGTTATAAACATATGAACATATATCATATTTACTGCTATATAAAAGTAAGTATGTCTTCATATATATATATATATATATATATATATATATATATATATATATATATATAGGAGGCATTTTTCTTACTCCCAGGAGTAGCTACTCCCACATGTATATCTCACAATTTAGAGAGTATCATTACATACTTGATGTTTCTAAATGTAGTATGTAGTCATACTAGAGGGTATGTGGACATACTCACTTTTTTTTTGTTGCGATACATGAATTTATAAAGACATATTTACTTTTATATAGCAGTAAATGCGATATATGTTCATATGTTTATAACTTAAAGACCCTTCAAAAAAATTATGGTTATCACTCTTAAAAATCATGTTTTAAGTATGTGTATATACTCAAAATGATAAATGGGTATGAACACATACCCAAGATGGTTTTTTGAACATGGGAGTAACTACACTTGGGAGTAGAATGGAATTACCCTATATATATATATATATATATATATATATATATATATATATATATATATATTGTATTACAAAATACAAGAACATACAAATCACAGTAAACTATAAAAACTAAGCATGGAAATGACGTAGCTGAGATATGTTCCAGGAGCTCGGAAGCTCCAACCCATCCTCGCGCATCAATCGATATGCACCTGGCCGCGTGATCTCCATTACGATGAAAGGTCCTTCCTGTTGGAGGTTTCTAGATGGCCATTTTATCTACCAAAAAGGAATGTTCTGCATCTTAATTTGGTGGTTTGGACTAACAATTAACCCCATATTTGCATATATTTATAGTTGTTTTATTTTGGATGTAATTGCAGGAAACATGTGTAAAACAGGGCAATTATGGGTAAGAAGCTAAAGAGTAACAAAGATGGGCCAAATGTGGAGCCGTGCCGATCGGCGTAGGAGAAAAAGATGACGAAGACAAGCCCAAGTCCGGAAAAGACGAAGGCCCAGATCAATATGAGTCAGAGTCGATGGAAGTTGACCTAATCCTATCGAGTGTAAAAGGAAGATAATTATCAAGAGCCAAAGGGAAATCAGATGAGAACCAGAGATGACAAGTCGACAGAAATCGCGAGAACCAGTTGTTAGAACTAGGGTTCTAGGTTATTGGCGGTGGAGGTTGGTCAACACCGACGAAACCCACTAGAAGGGAGGTCACGCTGATCGGCGCAACGCTTGCGCCAATCGGCTCGCGCATGCTCCAGGGCTATTTCTTATCCCTCTGCTATGTCTAGCGGAAGGATGAGTGAGTAATCTCAAACTCTCTTCTCTACTGCGGGGATCTGGTCATGTAACTCTCATACTTATTGATACTCTCTCGATGAATTTAATCTATGTGATGAACTTAATTGCATCTATCTATCCTTTTCATTAGTGTCGGCCAATACGCTTTTTCTCATTACATAGTGTAAGAAACCAGTGGGGAGCTAATAGCCTATGTAGTGACAGCCGGGGTGAACGAAACCATCGTGTCTTGTAGAATATTAGAGTCATCACTTGAGTCGATAAGAATAAGGTCGCATGCTAGTGAACCAATCCTAAGGAGAGAATCCTTCATTATCCTGTTACTTCTCCAATAACATTCACCTTCCACTCTCTCACCGTCATTATTCACACAAACCAACCATTGCAATTTGTTAGTAACGCTTTAATAGTAATTGATCCGCTCGTTCCATGTGGATTTGATAACCTTGGAATACTCTGAGGGAAGAAGTGCTACAACTGCACACCGTCCTCTTGCGGTATATAAGTGGGTGCGTAGTTATGACCAAGAAGCCTATTTTTCTGGCGCCGTTGCCGAGGAACAAGCCAGTTCTTTTACTATTTATATTTTACTAACGTCTAATCCCCTCTTTTCTAGTTGTTTTTGTTTTCGTGTTTTGTGTGAATTTTCAGGATGAGTACGATGGGACCTTTTCCGATGCTCAGGGAGCTTTATCTACCATCTCCAGATGTTCTGGTGCCTCAATCCTCAGATGAGGAGGCCACGGCCTCCTCGTACATGTTGAACCCCATTATCATTAGCATGGCTGAAGCAAACAAGTTCTTTGGAGTGAAAGAGGAGAATCTGTATACTCACTTACAAGATTTGGAGGCACTTTGCCAAACATTCCATCATGAAAAAGGAGAATCTATATACTCACTTACTCGCAGATTCGACCAGACCAGAGGATCATCTCTTGTACAAGCAAAGTCCGTATGGGGTCATGATGAAATGCTTGTCACAAGATGAGGGCATAGCTATATTGGGGGAAATTCATGCTGGCATATGTGGTAACCATGCAGGTCCATCTACGATAGCAGCCAAGGCAATGAGACAAGGATTTTATTGGCTGACTGCCTGTGCAGACGCTAAAGATATTGTCCGAAAGTGCGAAGGCTATCAGGTCTTTGCCTGTCAGATGCACGTACCCGCCACTGAGCTTCAAAACATCCCCATAACATGGTTGTTTTCAGTGTGGGGCTTAGACATTGTTGGCCCTTTCCAGATGGCCCAAGGAGGCTTCACTCATCTATTCGTGGCGGTGGACAAATTTTCTAAATGGATTGAGGCAAAACCATTCGGAAAAATTTTGGCGAAGAAGGTCGTCGAGTTCATGACTGAAATAGTCACTCGGTTTGGTGCCTCGTACAAGATCATCACTGACAACGGTAGTCAATTCATGGCACAAGAGATTAAGGATTTTGTGACTCGGGTGGGCTTCAAGATTGGCTATGCTTCGGCCGCCCATCCGCAAAGTAATGGCCAGGTCGAGCAGGCAAACGGCCTTTTGCTCTTTGGGATTAAACCTCACATATCTGAACGACTCGAAAAGTATGCTCGGCATTGGGTTCGATAGTTACCATCGGTGTTGTGGGGTCTTAGAACCAATGTCAATCAAGCCACGGGACACTCGCCGTTTTCGTTGGTTTATGCCTCTGAAGCAATGTTGCCAACCGAAGTGTTGTTCACCTCCCCGTGTGTGGTAGCCTATGAAGAAAATATTTCCAATAGTCATCGGTGTGATGACCTATTTTTGTTAGAGGAACAACGAGATACCACTTTGGTTCGGTCGGCGAAATATCAGCAAAGCCTGTGGCGCTATCACGACAAAAATGTCCGAACACGGGGTTTTTCAGTCAACGACTTGGTTTTGAAGCAAGTTCAGCCCATGGTCGGCAAGCACACAAGTTTTCGGCTCTATGGGAAGTGTTGGTCATAACTACGCACCCACCTATATACTGCAAGACACCAATTGGTCATAACTACGCACCCACCTATATTCCATCATGAATGTTTGGTAAGACACCAATTGGTATGACACCATATCAATTCGTCTATAGAAAATCATGTCACCTACCGGTGGAATTAGAACATAAGGCTTACTAGGCTATAAAAGAAATGAATTTGGATCTTGATGCCGTCGGGGTGAAAAGAAAGATGCAAATAAGTGAGTTGGAAGAGATGCGATTGCGTGCATATGAAAATGCGGCCATATACAAAGAGAAGACAAAGAAGTGGTATGATAAGAAGCTTTTGAAGAAGGAATTCAAGGAAGGAGATCGGGTGCTCCTATTTAATTCGCCATTCAGATTATTTGGTAAAGGCAAACTGCGAAGCAAATGGGAGGGACCTTATCTTGTGAATACGGTGTTACCTTCAGGAGCTGTGATCGTAATGGATGGAGAGAGAAACAAGTACACGGTGAATGGGCAACGTCTAAAGGTATATCTAGAACCCAACACATTTGAATTATAATCTTTTGATGTGTATTTCACTATGTAGTGCCCTATGTGGTCGAGCTTAATGACATAAAACAAAAGCGTTGTATGTATTTTGATGTCCGTGTCTGATTTGGTAATTTGGTGTACCATGCCAATCGGCGCAGTAGAGTCTTTTGGGTTTCGCAGTCGGTTTTGGACCTTGCCTTTTTAAGACTCATCAAATTCCATGAATCAGAGATAGAGTCCTAGTCCAGTTGGAAATCAAGGGATATAAATGTGAGAGGACAACAACCCCATGGATCAACTCGCATTACATCATCACCAGAACAAAAACCTAAGAGCAGAAGCAATGAAAGGTGGTGCATCGGGCAGCAACCAAGGCGGCGCCAATCGGCGTGACCCTTGTGCCGATCGGTGCGATGCTTGCACCGATCGGCTCGGTGGTGAATTTTTGCAGCCGTCTGCAAATTGGTCTTGGGATGAAGTCAAACTACTGATGCCAACACCAGATGATCCTCTCGTCTGGTCGAATCTGCGAAAGAAATTTATGAAGAAAAGCAAAGCTGACGCGTGGAACGCCAAAAAGGTGAAGATAGACGATGAACTTCGGTTGATTATTAAAAGAGTATTGGTGCACAAAGGAAAATCTGTAGCGCCTATCAAAAGTGAAGCTGTTTCTCAAAGGTATACCATGGAAAGAGTTCTTGATCTTGCTAAGCCCTTATCGTATGAGTATTTCCTATTTTTGGAGAGATCATTGACTGAGGAAGAGAAGGAAGAGCTAGATGAGGAGAGCTTTCTGACAATCCATAGGAGCCGACTTTATAGTGAACATGACATTGCTACCAAGTATGAACTCAAGCTACAAGAGGAAGCCGAAGAAGCCATGTACGAGCTGGATGCGAAAAAAGATCTTCAAGCAAAAAGGGATGAATCCTCTGCCAGGGTTCTTATTGATTAGGAGAGCTTTCAAGAAAATAAGATTCATAAGGACAATCGTATTGAGGGTGCAAGTGTTTCTTTCGTGCTAAGGATCTTCAACACAAGGTGGAACTTCAATTGGTGGAAGATCCAACTTACATACCTAGAGATTTAATATATGATGATGGCTATCGCGCAGTTCCTGGAGGGAAGATGCCTAAGGAGATTAATGATGAGACTTTACGAAGGCAACAGATTAAGGTCATCCGTGAGCGTAATCTGGAGCAGATAGCTGAGTATATGGAGAAAGATGCCAGCTGTGCTGATCAGCGCGACCTGAAGATGGCTGAATTTATTAATCTGATAGCTCTACCGAGTGAAGATGAGGAGCATGATGTAAAGAAGTGTAAGACTACCCCAGAGGTTCACAGATCCGCTAGACTATCGGGTAAGCCAATTCGAAAGTATTTTGAGTGGGATAGCGACTTTGATTCGTTATGCTGTTTGGAAACTTTGGAGAATGATGATCCTAGTATGTCTGGATATTTTGGTGATGATTCTGATATGCGAAGAAGCTTTGGTAGTCCTAAGTTTGAAAATTATGGAACTCCTGCATAATGCAGTAATGACAGGGCAGCAGAAACTTCAGTAAGAGTCAATGGTAATGCAGTGGGAGGTGGAGGAAGTCGCAATGGTAAAAAAACACCCCTACGCTGATCGGCTCAGCCTATGCACCGATTGGCTCAGAGGAGTTTGAACAGTGTTTCCCCTTACAACATTGAAAATCATAACCTGCAACTGCCCGCTTGCTGTCCTGTCTACCGAACAAATATTGCGTGCTTGTATCTAGACAAGGATCGTGCTTATAGGCATCAAATGGATGTGGATTGCAGAATCCTGGATTCAATCGAGATGAATCAAGCAGACTACACCTTTCTCGTAAGGAATATAAGACGAATTTTCTGTGTCTTGAACATGCATGGTCTGAATGATTAGTGTGTTGAGTTACTTCTCTTGCAATGAGGACATTGCAAATTTTGAGTATGGGGGAAGGGCTTTGCCATTAGTCAGAGTTTTTAAGCGTTTTTTAGTCCAGTTTTTCGTTTGTTTTTCTTATGAGTGTTTATTTAAGTTTGTGTGTGTGCTTAAGAGTTGAGAGTTGCATCAAGGTCTTTTATGTAGTTTGAATTAGTGCATTGTCTTTAATAAAGTTAGTTTTGATTGTCAAATTGAAAGTGCCCCATACTATTTATCTTGTCTTTTTGATGATCGATTGGTTGATTATTTGAATTAGCTAGTTACCACTTAACTTTGGAGCTTTGTATTTGTGAAAATTTCTTTTGACTCATCATAAGCTAAAGCAAAAGCAAGGTCTAAATATGCCTACATAGCCGAGTCAATGAGAGCAACTACACATTTGAACTAATTGGATTGTAAGTAACTTTGTCAACTTTTTGCTCATGATTTCGACCGAGTTAGGAAAGATGATCTATTTTTTTATCTCTGTATTTCTAGCCTTTCTTATCCATTTAAATTCCTTGCTATCATGAAAACCATACATCTTTGTTTCTCCCTCCTCCTTGATACAACCTATATTCTCAATAAAAGGGAATTCAGAAAATTTCCGCTGCTGGTACAAGACAAAAATTGCTGATCATATCTAGAATAGAAAAAGAGTGAAAGAAAAAAGAAAAAAATATAGATCACGCCGATCGGCGCGACGCTTGCGCCGATCGGCGCTGTTGAAAGAAAGAAACAAAATATATATAAAGAAAGAGATAAAGAGAAAGAAATATATTCTCTGAGAAGCAGTAAGGTCGTCGAAGACAGCAGCTTTCTGATTATTTCCAATTCTTTGCCATAGTTCACATTGAAACATTTTTCTTTTTAGATCTTCTATATTCCTCTTCTCCATTAAAGTTCTTTTCCAAGAAAATTCTTTCTTAGTGGGCATGATTGAGCACATTGTTGACATGGTTAATCTTATGGTTTAATTTAGTTATATAGCCGTCCAAGATCCACATACAATCTTTGATTAGATAGGAGAGGGAAGGAAATACACTTGAGAGATCTAGAGAAGACGAAATGCTTGATGTTTGATGCTAAAGATGAGTTGATGAGAACTAAAATTGTTTTTGAAAAGGATTTATGGTAATTTGATTAAGTTCAAGTATGATATGCTGATTGGTTAAAAGGAGATGAGAGAAAATCTTTGTTGAGGGATAACGAGTAAAAATGATGATTGAGATTGACTGCATGAGAGATGATGTGAAGATTCTTGTTACATATTTGGTTTTGTATCGCTCGAGGACTAGGAATGATTTGAGTGTGGGGAAACTGTTGGTGGTTTCTAGGTGCCCATTTTATCTACCAAAAAGGGATGTTTTGCATCTTAATTTGGTGGTTTGGACTAACAATTAACCCTATATATGCATATACTTGTAGTTGTTCTGTTTTGGATGTAATTGCAGGAAATAGGTGTAAAATAGGGCAATTGTGGGTAAGAAGCTAAAGAGTAACGAAGATGGGCCAGATGCGGAGCCACACCGATCGGCGCGACGCCTGCGCTGATCAGCGCAGGAAGAAAAGGTGATGAAGACAAGCCCAAGTCCAGGAAAGATGAAGGCCCAGCCCAATATGAGTCACGGTCAGTGGAAGTTGACCTAATCCCATCGAGTATAAAAGGAAGATAATTATCAAGAGCCAAAGGGGAATCAGACGAGAACCAGAGACCACAGATTAACGGAAATCACGAGAACCAGTTGTTAGAACTAGGGTTCCAGGATATTGGCGGCGGAGGTTGGTCAACACCGATGAAACCCACTAGAAGGGAGGTCGTGTCAATCTGCGTGACGCTTGCGCCGAGCGGCTCGCGCGCGCTGCAGTGCTATTTCTTATCCCTCTGCTATGTCTAGTGGAAGGATGAGTGAGTAATCTCAAATTCTCTTCTTTGGTGCGGGGATCTGGTCATGTAACTCTCATACTTATTGATACTCTCTCGATGAATTTAATCTATGTGATCAACTTAATTGCACCAATCTATCCTTTTCATTAGTGTATCGGCCAATACGTTTTTGCCCATTACATAGTGCAAGAAAATGGTGGGGAGCTAATAGCCTCTGTAGTGATAGCCGGGGTGAATGAAACTACCATGTCTTGTAGAATGTTAGAGTCATCACTTGAGTCGATAAGAATAAGGTTGCATGCTAGTGAACCAATCCTAAGGAGAGAATCCATTATTATCCTATTATTTCTCCAATAACATTAACCTTCCACTCTCTCACCATCATTATTCACACAAACCAACCATTGCAATTTGTTAGTAATGCTTTAATAGTAATTGATCTGCTCGTTCCTTGTGGATTCGATAACCTTGGAATACTCTGAGGGAGAGCGCGCTATAACTGTACACCGTCCTCTTGCGGTATATAGGTGGGTGCCTAGTTATGACCAACACTTCCCATGGAGCCGAAAACTTGTGTGCTTGCCGACCGTGTGTAGAACTTGCTTCAAAACCATGTCGCTGAGTTAAAAACCCCGTGACCGGACATTTTTGTCGTGATAGCGCCACAGGCTTTGCTGATATTTCACCGACCGAACCAAAGTGGCATCTCGTTGTTCCTCTAACAATAATAGGTCATCACACCGATGGCTATTGGAAATATTTTCTTCATGGGCTACCACACACGGGGAGGCGACCAACACTTCGGTTGGCAACATTTCTTCAGAGCCATAAACCAACGAAAATGGCGAGTGTCCCATGGCTTGATTGAAATTGGTTCTAAGACCCCACAACACCGATGGTAACTATCGAACCCAATGCTGAGCATACTTTTCAAGTCTTTTAGATATGCGAGGTTTAATCCCAGAGAGCAAAAGCCCATTTGCCTGCTCGACCTGGCCATTACTTTGCGGATGGGCGGCCGAAGCATAGCCAATCTTGAAGCCCACCCGAGTCACAAAATCCTTAATCTCTTGTGCCGTGAATTGACTACCGTTGTCAGTGATGATCTCATACGAGGCACTGAACCGAGTGACTATTTTAGTCATGAACTCGATCTTCTTCACGAAAATTTTTCTGACTGGTTTTGCCTCAATCCATTTAGAAAATTTGTCCACCGCCACGAATAGATGAGTGAAGCCTCCTTGGGCCATCTAGAAAGGGGCAACAATGTCTAAGCCCCACACTGAAAACAACCATGTTATAGGGATGTTTTGAAGCTCGATGGCGGGTACGTGCATCTAGCGGGCAAAGAACTAACAGCCTTTGCACTTTTGGACGATATCTTTAGCGTCTGTGTAGGCAGTCGGTCAACAAAATCCTTGTCTCATTGCCTTGGCTGCTATCGTAGATGGATCTGCATGATTACCACATATGC
The DNA here is from genome assembly GCA_032690845.1 of Eleusine coracana subsp. coracana. NCBI lineage: Eukaryota > Viridiplantae > Streptophyta > Magnoliopsida > Poales > Poaceae > Eleusine > Eleusine coracana. The sequence goes on along the minus strand of MU847442.1, from coordinate 1,854,245 downwards.
CAGCATGAATTTCCCCCAATATAGCTATGCCCTCATGTTGTGACAAGCATTTCATCATGACCCCATACGGACTTTGCTTGTACAAGAGATGATCTACTATGCAATATGATCTGGACTTGCGAATGATGCGGAGGGCTTCTTCTTTGTCAGCTGGCAATGTTCTATGATCTAGATACTCGATGAAGGGAGTTCTCCAATCTACTTGGATTACAGCAATCTAAGGTGTTACTCCTTCATTTGTAGGGAACCATCAAACGTCACTGTCCAATAGCTTAGTTCTTGCGGGGTGGGCGGTAGTTCAGATTCTGTCCACTCGACAACAAAATCGGATAATGCCTGACCTTTGATCACGTCGCAATGTATGAAGGTGATGTCGTATGATCCAAGCTTGATGGCCCACTTGGCTATCTTTCCAGTTGTTTCTCGGTTGTGGAGTAGTTCGCCCAGCCCAACGATGTATGGACCACGATTGGGTGGTCCTCAAAGTAATGCTTCAACTTCCGAGATGTCATCAATAGTGCATAAACTAACTTCTGATGCTAGAAGTATCGTACCTTAGAATCTGATAGGACCTCACTGACAAAATAAACCGGCTGCTGCACCTTTTGAGCCTTGACATCTTCCGCCCGCTCCACCGCCAGCACCGTGCTGACCATGTGTATGGTTGCGGAGATGTACAACTACAAAGTTTCCTTTGGCTCTAGGGGAGTTAGCACCAATGGGCCACTATTGTAGGCCTTAAATTCCTCCAAAGCCTTCTATGCTTCATCATTCCACACGAACAAATCTTGCTTCTTGAGTAGCCGGAAGAAGGGTAATCCTCAGATGCCGAGCTGCGACACAAACCGGCTGAGTGCTGCCATGCAGCCGGTGAACTTCTGTAGGTGTCACATTCGCAATATGGCATTCACCTTTTCTGGATTTGCTTTGATCCCTCGATGTGAGACCAGAAACCCGAGTAATTTTCCCGACGGGACGCCAAAGACGCACTTCCCGGGATTTAGCTTCATGTTGTATTTGCGAAGATTGCCGAATGTCTCATCCAAGTCTAATATCAAGTTGAAGGAGGGTCGGCTTTTGACTACCACATCATCAACGTAAGCCTCTACATTTCTCCCGATCTGGTTGTCTAGGCACCATTGCATAGTTCGCTGGTAGGTGGCACCAGCGTTTTTCAACCCGAAGGGCATTGTTGTGTATCAGAAAGCCTCAAATGGCTTAATGAACAAAGTTTTGAGCTGGTCGGATTTGCTTAAGGGAATCTGATGGTACCCTGAATAGGCATCTAAGAAGCACAACAAGGCGCATCCAGCCATTGAATAGACCACCTGATTTATGCGAGGGAGGGTGAACCGATTTTTGGGGCAGGCTTGGTTAAGGCCAGTGTAATCCACGCACATCGGCCACTCCTTATTCTTCTTTCTCACTAGGACCGGGTTGGCTAACAGTTGTGGTGAAAAACTTCTTTGAAAAAACTAGCTGCCAACAATTGGCTGATTGCTTTTCTAATCGCGTCCTTTCGATCCTGCAAAAATCCTCCAAGTTGTTGTCTCATAAGTTTGGTGTTGTCTCAAACGTGAAGTTTGTGCTCAGCCTTTTCCCTTGGAACACCCAGCATATCAGAGGGTTTTTATGCAAATATGTCTTTATTATTTTGAAGGAAAAGGATGAGCATGCTTTCCTATTTATCACCTAAATTGACCCCAACATTGGTGGTCTTGGATACATCATTATTATCTAAATGGATCTTCTTTGACTCCATGGCTTCTGCCTGCACCGTGGCCTTCAGCGTCTTATTGGGGGGGGGGGGGGGGAGTGGAGCATGGCCTCCTCCGCCCTTGCAATCTCTGCCTTCAGCTCGGCGAGCTCTGATGCCGCCACCTTCTTTTTTTGTCAGCTCACAGCTCCGGTTGTTGTAGTCGTACGAGGTTTGAACATCCGTACAAAGTAAAATGACTCCATTTGGCACCGGCAGCTTCATCATCATATACAGGTAATGAGGTATGGCCATGAACTTGGCTATGGCTGGCCGTCCTATGATGGCGTGATAGGTGGAGTCCAGATCCGCTACCTCAAAGGTAATACGCTCCGTCTTGTAGTTCTCCCGAGTGCCAAACGTCACTGGCAGAGTGATTTGCCCCAGGGGAACTGTCTGTATGCCTGGGATAACGCCATGAAATGGCGATCTGCTTGGCTTGAGGTGAGTCAAAGGTATGCTGAGCTCCTTGAAGGTCTTCATGAAGAGGATGTCCAGACTACTGCCACCATCCACCTGTACCCTATTTAACCAGACTCGGTTTACAGTCGGTGTCAGTACTAACAGGTATTTCCTGGGTCTAGGGATGTGATCTGGATGGTCCAACCGATCAAAAGTAATCGGAACCTCAGACCATCGTAGGTAGTGAGGTACCGCTGGTGAAACGGAGTCGACCTCTCGGTAGAGGATCTTCTGCTTGCGCTTTAAGTCTGCTGTGGACCTACCATAGATGTAGTTGACCTCATGCTCAGGATTTTGGAATTCCTCCTTGTCCTCATATTCGTTGACCTTATCCGCATCCTTTCTGCTGCCTTTGGGAATCCAGGGGTGGTCTTTGCAAACGTTCAAAGCGTGATGCGCAAAATTTTTCAGCTTAAAGCATTCTCTGGCCTTGCGTGCACTGTCATGCAACAGACAAGGACCGTCAATCATTTTGTCAAAGTCATCCTGAGTGACCTGTCTTTTCCGATTGGGGCGCTCCGTGTTGGCCACCGTTTGGTCTTGCTTGCGCTTCATGTCGTTGTCCTTGTTGTAGTTGGATGGGCCCGACTGATTACGATTCTGAGGTGCCTCATCCTTGTACTAGCGAACTTGGAAAAGAGCCGTGTTGCCAGCTGAGTACTTATCAGCCATGATGAACAACTCCTTGGTCAACAAACCTCCAGCAGCATCTAGTCTTCCGATCTTCTTAATCAAGTCGTCATCACGGAGTCCGCCTTGGAAGGCAGTGACAACTTGAGCATCTGAGATGTTAGGGATGGTATTCTTCACTCGACAGAAGTGCTGGATGTATTCTCGTAATGGCTCCCAATCCCGCTGCTTGATCCTGGCAAGTTCCCAGTGATTCCCTGGCTTGTCGAATATAGCTTGAAAGTTGGCGGTGAACTGTCTGCACAGCTCTGCCCAAGAACTGATGGAACTGTCACGCAGATTGGTGAGACAAGTTCTGGCTGCTGGGGCCAGACATACATGCAGATAATTGGCCATGACAAAGATATCGCCTCCGTGTGCCATCTTGCCATCGTATTTCTCAATGTCGACCGGTATGAAGCCGACTGGCCAATTGACACTTCACAATTCTTGGGTGAAGGCCCGGATGCGGACCTCATCATCATAGTATTCAAGGGCGGGAGTTCGTTCCCGCTCGCGACCAGCTTCTTGGCGAGTTCTGTCCCGTGCCAACCCTCGTTCTGTCGATCATAGTATCGATCGTCTCTAGGTGGCTCTCTGTAAGGATCGAAGGCGTACCAAGAGGGGGGGGGGGTGAATCGATAAGCCGCTCACGACTCCAAATACTTCAATTTCACTACTAAATCAAACAAGATATGGAAATCCAAACAAGTCTAGTAGGCCAAGACCCTACACATGCTAGTGTTCATAATAAGATAAAATGCAGAAACCAATCACACTAGCCTATGCAAGCCACAAGTCACCCTACTCACTAGAGCACACAAATGCGGAATAGTAAATAGAGGGTCAAGCAATGCTCATGATTATTTTCCTGAGGTCTCGGAAGGATGGCGCCTTCCCCTAATCCTCGTTGGACCACTCCCGCTGGAGTCCTGGTCCCTCCCACCACCAAGTGGAGTTCTCGCCCATGAGCCCGCAATCACTCCTCGAGTGAAGACATGGTGTGCATCACCGCTGCACAAAGCACAAGCTCACCTCACTCGAGAACTTTCCAGACTCCCCGAGCCAGCACGGGCGCTAACTAACGATGCCCCTTCCAACGGTGGGCCTAAACAGTGTACAAACGTGTGACGGCCTTCACAACTGATCACAATAGGCTCGATCACCGACACCTAACCGGTCTAGGTCTCACCATAGACCAAGAGTAACAATCTAGATCACACCCTCAAGGACACCACAGCCTTAGATGTGCTAGATGCTCAAGCTACTCTTCTCTAGCACTCTCAAGATATGCAATATCTCCTCCTGGTGCTCTCCTCTTTTCCTCTTGGACCTTACCAAATGCTCTCAGGTGTTCTACTGGCCAAGAGTGGTCTCCAAGACCCCAGCAACAAAGTTATATAGGCTCCCAACCTCAAACTAGCTGTTGCTCCACAAAATCAACTTCCTGGGCACACTGACCGGACAGTTTGGTCACTGCCTGACCGGACAGTCTGGTCAGTGCAACTCGATGCACAACTGGCTATGCCCCTGCTAAAACATCAACTGACCGGACAGTCCGGTCACTGGACTGGACCGTGTGATCCACTTTCTCTCTCCATTCCAAGAGCCTCCATGAAATGCACCTCTTCCGCCTCCCTGCACTCCTACTGACTGGACTGTCCGGTCAGCAGACCGGACCGTCCGGTCTGTATGGAGTCTCCTACTGATAGAGTCCTGCTCCTCACGCTAAATCCTAGAAAACTCCCCATAGTGACCATACAGTCCAGTCTCCACTGACCCCTCTGTCCAGTCTCCACTGACCCCTCTATCCAGTCTCTATGTCCAGAAGCTGAAACTCGTCGTCCTCGGTTGACATGGTTTCCCGGCTTCTCCGAACAACTCCTTGGCTTCTCCACTGTCACCTAGTACCTGTGATTTCACCGAGCAACCTTGCACATCACTGACTAGATATGACCTAAGAGAATAACCTAGACCCCCTTGATAGTCCAGTTTTTCGTATGGACTCAAAGCCCTAACAACTACTCAAGTGTTCCAAACACTTGCACCATAGCTTGTTCTCCGCTTTGATCCATGTCCATCAAGTTCACAAGCCTCCATGCTTACAGTCATTGTCATCAATCGTCAAGGATACCATCATCCATATGATTTGCAATAGAGTTAAGAGATGATTCTTACAAAGACAACACTCATGTACATGTTAGCCCACAATTTCATAGTTGTCATCTATCACCAAAACATCCATACCACAGGAATCCAATCATCAATGGTCATGAAGCTTACAATCTCCCCCTTTTTGGTGATTGATGACAACCACTACTTAATTGAAAAACTTTAATGAATAACTGGACTAAACAAGCTACACAAAGATCGAGAGGAACCATAACAACATATGAGAGAAACGCATAAGGTCCTACCTAATCAAACATCATACAGAGATATAAGGAAAAGAGTGAAGAGCATACTCTAGATGAAACATGCATGCATGTCTTGGCAATATATTGAATTAAAGCTTAAGGACATGCAATGCAAGGCATAAATGATGAGATGCAACAAGTTAGCATGACAATGCATAAGAATTAAGAACAAGTATTCATCATCATGATATCATACATGGGCATATAAGACAATAAACAAATACAAGCACTACATATGAACAGGAAATAAACCAAGTGAGATCAAAATGAGTCAAACACAAGCGAATGAAATCCATTACTCATCATAATCCACTAACACCGAATAACTCCTCAAAAAGAAGAACCAAATGATTTATCTCCCAAGAACCTCGTAGCTCCCCCTAGATACAAGCTACTCTCGATCGTAACAAGATCACACTCCCACTCCACCTAGACCTAATGCCTTATCCCCCTTTGGCAACAAGCACCAAAAAGCCAAAACGGCGGGAAAAGATGAACATCTAAGTGCTCGTGGTCGAAGGAAGTGGTGTAGTGACGTCCTCTGTGGGCTCTGCTCCTGGCTGCTCCTGAGGTGGATCCTGCTGTGCTCCCTGAGTCTGTGCCGCTTGAGCATCTAGATGCTCAAAGAAACCAAGGTCTACAGGCGACTCAGACCCGCTGCCCTGTGCTGCTGTAGTGACCGTGGCACTCTCCTGAGCTGACGTCTGGAGTAGGATGAGGTCTGCCATGTCCTGCTGAGTGAAATCTCCACGGACAAGATCCTCTGCTGCCTGAGTAGTAAGAGTGGAAACAGTGGCAGTAAGAGGTGGAGCTGAAGCTGTCACTAACTCTGGGGCGGTCTGGGAGTCTGCACGAGTAGTGTGGACTATGTCTGAGAATGGACTCCTGACCGGTACGTGCTGTAAGATAGAGTGTCCTACCATCTACGAGCTCGACGAGTGTGAGGGTGAGACAAACAACGCTGACACAGAGAAGGCTAACATGGGAGAGAGCTGTGCTGAAGAGAAAGTCTGTCCTGCTCCCCCTGTTGGTAAGACCCCTGAGAGTGACAGTCCGCTGGACTGTGCTGTCAACAAAGCTATGAAGGGTCCTGACTGAGTCTACAGCTGCTGGAACTGAGGAAACACTAAAGGTCCTGGCTGCTCACTAGCCTGCCTCTGAGTAAGCTCCGTCATCTGAGTCACTAGAGTAGAGACAAGGGTCATCTACTGACGCTGAAGCTCTGCCTGTCCTCTGATTAGCTCCATCATCTGACATCTGTCCTCTGACACACTCTGTATAAACTCACCCAGCCATCCTACTAGTGCTGTCACTATGATAGTTTCTTCAGACTGCAAACCTATTGGCTGGGGAGGTGCTCCTGTACTGGCTGACTCAGGAATCACCATCTCTGGCTGAGCTGCCTGCTCGTGTAGTACCGATGTCTCCTGCTCCTCCTCTCCTATGTGTTGGCTACAGGTCAACTGGGATCCCCTGGGGACTCTAGGTGAGTAGCTGGTTGTCACCTCAGGGAAAGTGTCGTACTGCTCCTCCGTCACTAGGCCCATCCTCCTCAAGAGATAACAGATATAGGGACCATAGACCAAGTGACGTCCTCCAACCCTCTCAAAAATGACCTCCTCCATCTCTCCAATGAGAAGGTCCGCTAAGTCGAAAGTCTGCCTCCTCAAGATGGCTGCTACAGCCCACAGGTGTAAGAGTGTGAACTCCTCTTTGTAGCCAGATCGGGGAATAATAGTACTGGTGACTATCGCTCTCACCACCTTGGCCTTTGCAGTGAGTCTAACAGGGCCTCTCTCAAAGCCTGGAGTGTGGAGCGGTGAGAAAGCAATCGACACAAGGTCATCTGAAGGCAGCTTCCCTTCCTGAGGTCTACGGGGTGGCTCTAGTGTATTCTAGGCACTCCTGTAAAGCTAGAAGTTTGAAGCCAGGAGTCCTAGGTAGGAGATCAGGTCCTCCCTGGTGACTCACTCTGGCTACCCTCTGAACAAAAACTAGATCTCTGAGTGATCTTTGGCAACCCACAATGTAGCATAGAAGTCGAGAACCATGTCCTCCCTGAACCTAAGTGGAGCAGTGACTACCTCAGCTAGTACTGGCAGGTACGAGAAGTACTGCTCCATTTCCGTGCCTGTGGCCCTCCTCATGGCCTGGTAGGTGGTGTACTGCTCTGGTACAAGCACCATGTCTCTCGTCCTCAAGGCTACACAGCGTCTCAGGCCCTCTCCTATCCTTCTCTGGAGCATCGTCCTGTACCTCTCTCCAGCAACGGGGTCTCGGGGAACTGGCACCCACTACTCGAAGGACATGAACCAAAGTACCTTAAGGTCCTTTGCAGGAACCTTGAGGATATCCGGCTCTCTGACTGCCTGAACCAGTCTTTGTAGCCTCCTCGTGCACACCTCACAATTGCATCTCGGGTCTCCTGCCCGGTGAGCTGTCCTCTAGGGAACAATCTGCTCTGGCTCACCCTCTGACTCCTCCTCCTCAACTAGCTCCTCAGACTCTGACTCTGAGGTCTCCTCCTCTCCAGTCTCCTCCTCCTCAGACTCCTCCTCCTGCTACCTGGAAGTTCCCTGATCCGTAGTTCTCGATGATCTCCCATGACAGGAAACCAGAGTACATTGCGTCCACGGCGGTGGTACCACTCCGACAGCTAGAGGTGTTGTCCTCTGCCTGGTGCTCCTCCTTAGACCCTGTGTCTCACGAGGCTGCTCTAGGATCAAGCGTGATCCCGGAGTCCTCCGTGACTAATCCATGGCATCTAGGTGCCTGGCCACTCTCTTGGCTCTCTCTGTCTCTGGATCCAGTCTCGATCTCTTCTTGGTCTTCGACTTCTCAGACATTTTCCCCTTTCCCTTGTCCTGTCTTGTCCCTGCCATCTCTATCTGCTGCTGTTGTCACTGCACGCACATAGGTGTAGATGGGATAAGCATAGAGTCCTAATACATCTACAAGTAAAGCACTGCTTGGAAAGAATGCACAATAGAAATCCTAGCACTAAATGAAGTATATGATCGCTAGATAATTATGCAAAGTAACAACAGTGATCATCGACTATATATGGCTGGTGCGAGTCATCTAGTGTACAGTCAAATAATGGCAATAAATCCAACTGTAGACTAGACAGGAGACAAACTCTAGAATTGCAATTAACGGATATGCAGGAAATTAATTGCAACCTAGGTTGAGTCAATTAATTAATTAATGCAACAAAAGATTGGAAATTTATCTAATTGCATCAATTAACTAAATTACTCGAAATACAGGGCATTATCGATGAAAGGAGTGAAAGCTCAATACCCTCAGAAACTCGAAGCCAAAAACTGGAGAGACCATGCGACCGATCACCGGAAAGCTGAAGCTTCGGGAAAACCAACAATGAAAGATGTGAAAAGATGAAATCTTTTCACTCTAGCAATCGGTAGAGCTTGGCTATGCGCAAGTATGGGGATGAGCTCGACAGGTGGTTGTAAAGACAGCAGCGGCGGCGTGCGGCACAGCGGAGGCGGCTCAGTAGAGGTGGTGCACGGTGCGACAAGGAGCAGCGCGGGCGCGTGACAGCGAGGATCAGCGCGGGCAAGCGGCAGCGTTACTGTGCGGTGGCGCACGGTGGTGCAATTGCAGGCAAGCAGCGGGGCACGGGAGAACGGTGTTGGCTCTGGGCGAATTCTCCGCGTTCGGCATGAACAAGGAACCGAACAAATTGATCTAACACTTCTTGACCTAGGTCAAAACTTGAATGAACGGCCAAGATCACACAAGGATGAATCAATGGCTCAAATACAGAAATGCGTCGCGCGGTCAACCATAGTGACCGGACCGTCCGCTCACTAGACCGGACTGTCTGATCACTTAGGGGATTCTGAAAAATCAGAATTCTAGAAGACCAAAACATGGGCAAACCGGACTGTCTGATCATAAGAAAGATTCTGTCTGGTCTCCATTTTTCTCCCCGTAGCACTGTGCATTACTGCACAGACTGGACTGTACGGTCATATGACCGGACCGTACAGTCACTACCAAGATTTTGCTGAGTCAAGGAAATTCTCCAAATCCCAAGTGCCCTTGCTTAACACACAAATAAACACCGTACTTGGAATATAGAGGGAACTCTCAAACACTCTTTTTCAAATAGTGGCACTCTATGGTGTCATAGTTTTCACAAATGCCAAATGAAAGATCGAGCAAATAAGAACCAAGGCAAATAAGAACCAAAGGGTATGTATGAGCCTTAGTCCATGAACCACGCGAGTAGATTTAACATTGGAGTTCATAAGAGCTTGCTCAATGGGCATGAAGCACAATCCTTTCCTTTGGTCACACTTACGGAGATGTAATCTCATATACAGCATGAGGCACAAATATCTCCAAATGTGCTGTTGTAGTGACCGTGGCACTCTCCTGAGCTAACGTCTGGAGTAGGATGAGGTCTACCACGTCCTGCTGTGTGAAATCTCCACAGACAAGATCCTCTGCTGCCTGAGTAGTAAGAGTGGAAACAGTGGCAGTAAGAGGTGGAGCTGAAGCTGTCACTGACTCTGGGGTGGTCTAGGAGTCTGCACGAGTAGTGTGGACTATGTCTGAGAACAGACTCGTGACCGGTATGTGCTGTAAGCTGGAGTGTCCTACCATCTACGAGCTTGATGAGTGTGAGGGTGAGACAAACAATGCTGACACAGAGAAGGCTGACACGGGAGAGAGCTGTGCTGAAGAGAAAGTCTATCCTGCTCCCCTGTTGGTAAGACCCCTAATCGCTTCCATCTCTTCATTCTTGGCTTGGATTTGCTGGTTCAGTTCTACAATTTCTTCATCTTTAGCTTGTTTTTCGACCTCAGAAAGTCGTATTGCAGAATGGAACACATCCAATCGCCGGCACAAGGTTGTGCACCAAGCGAACGTGGACAGACCATAATACTCTATTATGGGCAGCACAGGATCGTGATGGCGGTGGTTCAGATCAAAGATGAAATCCACACGCCTCATCCATTCGAAGTCCGTCACATCATTAATGGGTAGCAAGGCAATGGGTGTTCCAGTCACATTATGCTTGTGGTCTTCACAGAACCGAGTAAGTGCCTTGAATGCAGCAACATTCCAGGTGGAAGGCAGATCGGTCCCGGTGACACTAAGGGTCCAAGATTCCCATGCGGGGATGACGGAGTAATTGGCGGGAACCGCCACATGGATGGTACATGAGGGGACTCCATGCTCCTGGAATTCCTTGCCAACATAGGTGGGAGGAATGGAATATCCGAATCTCTGGAGAACTCTCCAAAACAGGTGAACCATCCCTGTGAACTCTAGGCCATCGGTAATTTCCCAACCTTGTGGTGGTTGTTCATTGTTTTCAGCCATCTACAAAGAAAGTACTTTGATTGAGTCAATGAGTACGATTAACTTTGTTGTAACAACAATAACTACTAATGGTACATCCAATGCACAACGCAAATCATCATAGTTTCCATACATGACTTGGAATATGTAGCCCTCGAGTTACAAAAACATCTCACGCATCAACCCCCAAATTACAATAACTAGCGTGGTTCGACAAAAGTTACCTACCCACTGATCTTGACTACCGAGACTAGGCTATCCTACCCTCATCCTCCTAGGTCCTGCCTCGGGCGGGTGCCTCGTAGTCCATGTCAGACTCCTCGTCCATATCCTCCTGCGGATCCTCCTCCTCTGGTACTGCCGGTGGTGCGAGAGCTGCCTCTAACTGCTGCTGTAGGCCCTGGTTCTCGTGAGCCAGGGTCTCTAGGTCCTCTCCCATAAGCTCCATCTCATGCTGTGCAGCCGTCAACTGATGCTGCAAGTGCTCGTTGTGGTTGGCGTGCTGCTGCATAATCACACCACATCTGTCCACCTCCTGCGCAAGGGTGTCGCGTTGTCCAGTCACCTCAGTAACACGAGTCTCACTCGCCTCAAGAGCAGCGGTCAGCCGCTGAATCTCTCTCTGCTGTGCATCAACCTGTGTCTACAGGTCATTCCTCTAAACCCAGACCTGCTCGGCCTCAGCCAGTATGATACTGATGTGGCTGCTAGCCTCCTCATCCAAGTTGAGGAGGTACTCGGAGTAGTAGGACACCCGGTGGTAGCCTGCGTGGTACGTCGGGTAGTCATCGCGGCCAATGCGTGTCACACGCCTCTACCAGACTGGGTTGGCCTTGTGCCAAATGGGAATCATCTCAAACGGAGTCCCGGAGAGCGCTGTTGTGTGGCGCCCGCAGAAGTGGGTGAGAGCCCTATGGGCGACTCTCTCCAAGCCCTCACGGAGGCTCCCACAAGTCGCCGTGCTCTCCATACCCGTAAGTCGAGGTTGCGCGGGTGTGTGGGCACGCTGATGTGCACCTCAGCAAGAGTCATGCTGTGACGACGGACCTCACGGCCCTTGTAAGAGGGCGGCTCATCATAGCCCAAAAGCGCAAGAGATCCCACAACAGTGTAGGAAAGCCATGGTGGTGGAGTCCGGTGGTGTAGCGCCACCCGTCGTGCGAAAGCTCCTCAAAATCGTGGTCACCCATCTGGAACATAAACCCAATGGTGAGTACAATGTTCCATGAGTAACAATGCATTTCATATATAGTGCTATGAAATGCAGAAACAAAGTTTTTATTCACATTTTCTAGCCTCAAGGGTCAATAATACGGCAATGGGTCTCAAAACAAATTCGGTTTCAGATTGTCATAGGCCTAATGTTTTAGCTCTACTGGACGAGGAAAAACTGGGAAGATGGTGAAACCTATTGGAGATAAAAATAGGATTCTAGGGCTTTCCCGATTGTATTTAAACACCTAAAAATCCAAAGTAGAACTTTAGTTATGAATTTTTGAAGTTGGCAGCTAAAAACAGGACAGATTCTTGTTAACCTTGTTATTCAGAATTTTATACTTATAAGGTTTAGAAAATTTGTATTTAGAGGTTGGTGAGCAAGTAGAGAACCAAATTTTAGTTTAGTTATAATGGGATGCATGATGCAAAACCTTTATTTTATTAACCTATCGTTCCTCACAACACATCACCTAACTTGCCGAGACTTAGCGGCACGGATAATTGGTGACGACCCGCACCCAACACGTAAGTTATTCTAAATGTTATACTAATGGCGTTAGCGTACCTACAGAAGATTCATTGCAGAAACAATACATCAAATTCAAAAGAAACTACAAAAAGAAACACAGTTCTACTAGTAACGATCCATGGAAAAGGATCGCCTCGTGATAAGTCACGAGCCAATAGTGTCTCGTATCTGCCTGCGAGCACAGACACCGATATCACGCGTGTCGGTTAAGCATGCACGTACCTTCGTTTGAAGAAGTCGTAGATGCAATAATGTAAACAACCATAACCTAGGTTAGCTTTGTCACCACCCTACTATCTATAGGGGCAATACTAAGGTATCCTCACTCGCAACGTCGTGGTTTTTGAAAATACGATTTATTCGTTTATTATCATGGACCACGGCTCTGATACCAGCTGTGGTGCCCCTTCTCGCAGGATCAAGGTCCCAACGGTGCTGATAATGCAGACACTTGATAATACAACATTGGCTCGAATTTAAATTGAATATTACATCAAATAGTTATCAGAGTGCAGCAGAAATAGTACAAGTTCTTGAATGGTTTTGAAACAGCGGAAGCAAATACGATAAATCTACGAGCTCGACGATACAGCGTAGTAATGGTTCACGCCCGAAGAACCATCACTCTAGCATCACACATCATCACTGCGACGGGAAGTCGGACTCCCAGTGGGCAGTCCAACCCTCAGGGACTTGCATGTCCTAGGGCAGCACATCTATAGGCAATCCTACTTCTTCATTACCTGAAAACAATAGTGGCACAAAACCTGAGTACTAATTACTCAGCAAGTCTTACCCGTCGGACTCCTAGACATGCAACGGCTCCAATAGGTGGCTTATTTGAAAAGACTCGCACTAAGCAACCTATTAGTTCTATCAAGTTTTATTCTTCAATTTAAGTGAGTATAGCAGAAATGTAACTTTAGTTGCAACACTAAGATAATAAAGCAATACATAAAGTAAGTGCAACATAAGAGCAATAATAGTAACACCAACAATAAGCATCATTGTTAACTTCCAATCCTGTTCAACTACGTGATGACGCACTGACCAAGTGGTACTCATTACTGCGAGGGACAACAATTGCAATTGATTTATACCAGCTAGGATAACACGAGATACACGACACATACGCACCGATTAAGGTCGTATATGGCAAATTTTTGCAAGGACGAAAAACAACTTGGTCCGGGTCCAGTCTCAGCGAGTGGGCATGCCATTCTGCCAACAGTACTTCATGGTCTGAACCGCCCACTCCAGCAGCAGGAGGGTCAACGACCACTGTACTGGGTACCGTCCTCATTGTCGTGCCAATGCTACATCAGTTTACTAGTGCCCATAGACTAGCATGCATTCAGAACTGTTCAATACTTGACCAAGGGGCTGACCATGGATGGGTCCTAGGTTCGACAAGGCAGGGCTACCGCAGTCAATACCCATGTATTGCTGCAACCTACACATGCATCTTCCCTGCCCGGTCATAACAGTAAAATAAACTTCTTTTTAGGTTCCTATTCCAGTAGTCAAGTTCATTTCTTAGTAATGATATCTACCGGGTCTAGCAGTTACTAAGCATAGCGACACAGTACCGAAACTACCAAAGTTCTAATGATAGTGGCGTAGGTTATTTGGGTATCATGCAAGTGGGTTCCAATCAACTCCTATGACCTAATGCAATAACCACAGACACTAGTAATATTGAAAACTAGCAACTTTATAAAATGGCGAATGAAAAACCGGGGCTTTGCTGGATCGATGTTAGTGCTAGCAACTACAACGTCTTGCTCTTGGGGATCAAGGTCCTTTTGTAGATCTTCTTTTTCTTTCTCCCGGTTGTTGTTGCCTATATGATAGAATTGAATTGTCGGTATTATCAAAATACCATAGAATGCAATGGTATGATGCTCAACGTCTTTAAATGTTGATCATTATTATGTTCTCGAAGCCATATGCTTCAATGTTCTCGAAGCCATATGCTTCAAAGAAACAAATTAGAGTTTCATCATTTTATGTGTGTTAATCATTTATTTAGGGTTGTTATAATCCTTCAAAATAATTAAGCAATTAGAATAGTAACCAATTGATTCTGATCTTGAGTGATTTATCATGAACAGGGACATCGATGAATTGTATTTTTACCAATTTACAGCCTCTGGTTATAATTACTCTAATTACTAGCATTTATTAAAGTAAAATACTGGTATGAGCAATTAATTTAATTCAATTAAGTAACCTTAGGTTTCTGGACTTATGTAATTTACTGGGCACAGAGGCTTGTGTGAGTGATTTTTGTGCCAAGTGGCAGGGGCCAAATAATTATAAAATAATTACTAGAATTAATTTAATTGAACACAGTAAATAATTTACAGAGCCTAAAATAATTTATATTTTTCTAAACCAAAAATTGTGGTGATATATACTTACGCAATTATTAAGAATGCCAAAAATCAGAATTAAATTTGGTTTCTAGAATATCTAGTAAATTAATTTGTGTTTGGACAATTAAATGAATTTATAAAAATGCAAGTACAGAGGCAATGATTTATCAATTTACTAAAATAGAGCAATTCAAAATGAACCTAACAAATTTTATTTGAGCTTCATTGGGTTTAAATTCGATTTACTATTAATTTCCAAAGTTTTTTGCATTTTCTGGCAAATTCTAGGCATTTTCTGTTCTGGGAAAAGCCACATAGGCGACACCTCAGCTCCACGTCGACTACACGTGGATGCCACGTTGGTGCCAGAAGGACGGCCAGTAGGCTCGTCGGAGCGGGGCGGCGCGCGGCCGGAGGGCTCGCTGCCGGCGGCTGCGGGGGGAGATAGCTCGCCGCGGAAGCAAATAAACGACGTGCGCACTGAGGCGAAGGCGATGGAGGGGTTCGCGAGGTGGGGTTCTCACCAGAAGACTGTTGGTGGCGAACAGTGGTGGAGGAAGGTCTTCAGCAACTTTGCGATGATGGCTCGGAGCAGGAAATCGGGCGGGGTCGGCTCCTATAGCTTCACGGGAGCACCACGGAGAGCGGCATCAAGTCAACGTTGGACGGGGATAGCCAGAAATAGGAGCTCGTCGACGAGGCAGCTCGATCCTTGTCGGCACCAGAGCAGAGTCGGGGGAAAAGGTGATTGCCGACCACTTGAGTGGAGGAAACTAAGGAGAAGTTGGTCTGGGAGATGCGTAGATGGTTCACGCGCGTGGGAGAAGAAAGATAGGTGACGAGACTCACCGAGGGTACCGAATTTTGGGCCGGCACCGGAGGAGGTTCACCGAAGTTGCATGCTTCGGTTTTCTTCAAAATGGCTACGGCTCACGAGGGGTTTGGTCGAGCGAGTGACATGGGAATGTAGAGGTGGTGTGAGCGCGTGGGTTTGAAGTTTAGCTCGTGCGGGAGGAGCAGTGGAACGACGGCAGCCGAGTTCGAGCTTCGGCTTCGTTTAGCAATGGCAGAGAGGGTCAAAGAGAGGAGAAAATAGAGAGAGCAGAAGACTGAGAGTGAGAGAGAGTGGTTTCGTGAGTTTGCAGGTTTGCCCCCAAGTTGCGGAGAGATAAGAGTGAGTGGGGAGAAGCGGGAGCGGAGAGAGCGGGTGGAATTGAAGTTTTGCCAGTCACGGCGGTGGCGTGCAGAGAAGGAGAATTGTGGCCGTTTGGGCAAGCGCGTGGCCGAGCAGAAAGATGGGACAGGGCGGAGGCAAAGAGGGGGTCAATGGCGACTGTAGCACGCGCGGTCCCGAGGTGGGGTGAAGGCTGGCCGTGGCGTGCGCCGGCAATGGAGTCGGCAGGCTCTGTGCCAGTGGGAGGGAGAAGAAAGGAAATTTTATACTGCGCCCCCTGATCTTTCAAGATCCTCACAAAAAGGTCCCTGGTCAAACTAGTTTCTTAATAAATCAAAATAAAATAGCTAGAGATTTCCTAAAATGGTGAAAATTGGTGGGCTGACTATTTAAATGGTGGGACACACTCTGGTAAATTTTATTTGAAATTTCCATAACCATATTTTTAGCTTTTATTAAATGCATTAATTAGTTACTTAAGAATCAATTAATTAATTAAGGGTCTTGCCAAGCTGATAAAATGCCCAATAAATTCCTAAAATTATATTTTATTATTACCATCATTATTATGAATTTTATTTAGCATAAGTTGTATTGAAATTTTTAAGTTGCTTCAATAACTTGGTTGCAGGGGATTTATTTGCCTGGAATTAAGTTAATAGATGGGCTCTATCATTTTATGCTATATTTTCTATGATTAGTGCTCCTCCTATTTGCTAATTTAAAGTGAGACACCTGGGGTGTCACATGTCAAGTTTGAACCCCTCCCAATCTTACTCACTATAAGCCATGCCCTTGCCTTGAGAAAAGTCAAACCACCATCTCAAGCACTCCCCCTTGCTTATAGATATCTTGGATGGGTTAGACATTCTCTAATTTTTTTATGTGATTTTTCTTTTAGTTATTTACACATGCATGGATGCAAATCATACTAGCCACAAAGGAGTCCTAATTACCATGCAATGCACGAGAAAGAAAAACACACTACAACTACCAAGAACAAACACGGTTACCTCCCACATGAGTAGATAGGTCGTTGAGGTCCATGTCACTTGTGGTGGACTTCATATGATCTTCATGAAAGCACTCGGTCCACCACCACCACAATCTAGGTGTTGTTCTTGGGCACCCACTTGTACGTAGCCGATCTCTCAAGATCAACAATGCACTCAGGTAACCATATGCTCTTGACCTTCCTCCTCTTGTTTGGTGGTCCCAAAGCCTTAGCTTTCACCTTGCCATCCTTGTTCCTAAAAAGCTTGAAATGTGTGTTCTCATGGAACAGGTTAGCATTAGGCAAAACAATGGAATTTCTCACCATGGGACAATCCTTGGTGGTGTGGCTATCCTTGCAACACTTCTCGCAATAGTAGTCATTGGCAAGAAGGGGTTTGATCCATGCAGGGATGGAATCACTTGTCCCTATGATGTTGATGGTGGCGGGATATGAGCCAAGTCCACGGTGGGAGACATTGTTCACAAAGTTCCTCCCAAGGATCTCCTTGTGGATGGCTCTACCTCATGTGAGCCTTTCAAAGCCGTCCATCACCATCTTCCTCTCTTCCTTGAGCTTGTGATATTCCTTCAAAACAAGTGGCTCAAGAGAAGAAACCTCAACCGAGGTGGTTAGTTCATCACACATAGTAGAAGCATCATTCTTAGATGAACTAGAGGAGGGAGAGGAAAGGTTCTCAATATTGATGGCCTCATAAGTGATCTCAAGGGCCTTGTACTTCTCATGAAGCTATACATGATCACCCTTGAGTTTGTCATAACTCTTGTTTAAGGCATCATGAGATGTGACAAGGTCCTTGAGCTTACTCTCAAGCTCACCAACACGGTCCTTAGCCAACTTACACTCTTTTCTTACCACCTCCAACATCTTGGACTTCTTGATGGCGATGTCGCGGGCTTGCTCAAGCATGCTCCACAACTCGGCACACGTGTGCTCCTCATCATCGCTATCATCGCTGCTCTCATTCTCACTCTCCCCAAGTTGGCTCGTGACCATGAGGCATGTGGGAGGTGGAGGAAGAGCTCGTGGAGGTGTAGTCTTGATCATGGCTTGACCGGCCACATCTTCATCACTTGAGGAAGAGGACTCATCACTTGAATTGTCGCTTGTTCACTCTCCAACAAGTGCCTTGCGAGAGAACTTCTTCTTGTAGTCTTGAGCTTTGCCTTTGCCTTTGCTCTTGTCTTTGTTGAAGTATCTCTTCTTCTTGTGCTTGGCCTTGGGGTCTTCTTCTTCTTCTTCACTTGAATCTTGTGACTTGAATGCATCCTTCTTGGGCTTTGGGCACTCTCGGACAAAGTGATTCTTTGAGCCACAATTGAAGCCTCTTGACTTGGAAGCAAACTTGTTCTTGAAGTTCTTAATCTTTCTCATGAGAAGAGCCAAGTCTTCGGTCAAGTCACCCTCATCATCATCTTCTTCATCATCATCCTCAATGATCACCTTCTTCTTGTTCTTCTTGCTCTTGCTAGATTCTTGCTTGTTAGCAGGTAGAGCAAGATTGGATAGTTGAGGATCATCCAACCCCAATTGATAGCCCTTGAAGGCGGTGATCTTGCCAACTACTTCCTTCATGGTCTTGGTCTTGAGGTCACCTTGCAAGATGAAAGTTATGATGGACTCGTACTTGGGGTCTTTGAATAGCCTCAAGAATCTTCTTATCACCTCGACGGGCTTCATCTTGAAATCATCCCCAAGTGCATTGATATCCTCAAGAAGTACATGCAAACGAGAATAAACAGTGTTAGCTCTCTCATGTGGCAATCTAGTGAAGTGATCATACTTGTTCTTCAGCACATAGTATCTTTCCTCTTTGACATCACTGGTGCCCTCATAGAGCCCCTGAATCTCAGTCCAGATACCATGTGCTGTAGTACTAGCATCTAGCTGAGCAAAAACCTCCTTAGAAATGCAAGCAAACAAAGCATTCTTGGCCTTAGCATTACACTTATTGCAGTCAGGCTCAAGTAGGTTCACATTAGCATCGGACTCGTGAGTGACCGACCATATCTCTTGATCAAGGGACTGAAGGTAGGCTTGCATACGAGCCTTCCAATAAGCATAGTCCTCACCATTAAATATGAGAACACTCCCCGCCGGTCCTGGCATCCTTACTCAAGGCGGTGAAGGCACTTGGCTCTGATACCACTTGTCAGGACCGAAGGCGTACCGAGAGGGGGGGGGGGTGAATCGGTAAGCCGCTCATGAGTCCAAATACTTCAATTTTGCTACTTAAGTCTAACAAGATAAGGAAACCCAAACAAGTCTAGTAGGCCAAGACCCTACACATGCTAGTGTTCATGATATGATAAAAGGCGGAAGCCAATCACACTAGCCTATGCAAGCCACAAGTCACCCTACTCACTAGAGCACACAAATGCGGAATAGTAAAGAGAGGGTCAAGGAATGCTCATGATTTTTTTTCCTGAGGTCTCGGAAGGATGGTGCCTTCCTCTAATCCTCGTTGGACCACTCCTGTCGGAGTCCCGGCCCCTCGCATCACCAAGTGGAGTTCTCGCCCACGAGCCCGCAATCACTCATCAACTGAAGACACAGTGTGCGTCACCGCTGCACAAAGCACAAGCTCGCCTCCCTCAAGAACTTGCCGGACTCCCCGAGCCAGCACGAGCGCTCACTAGCGATGCCCCTTCCAACGGCGGGCTCAAACCGTGTACAAACGTGTGACGGCCTTCATAACCAAGAGTAACAATAGACCATAGACCAAGAGTAACTGGTCTAGGTCGCACCATAGGCTCGATCACCGACAGCTAACTGGTCTCGGTCTCACCATAGACCAAGATTAACAATCTAGATCACATCCTCAAGGACACCCTAGCCTTAGATGTGCAAGATGCTCAAGCTACTCTTCTCTAGCACTCTCAAGATATGCAATATCTCCTCCTACTACTCTCCTCTTTTCCTTTTGGACCTTACCAAATGCTCTCAGGTATTCCACTGGCCAAGAATGGTCTCCAAGACTCCAGCAACGAAGTTATATAGTCTCCCAACCTCAAACTAGCCGTTGCTCCACGAAATCAGCTTCCTGGGCACACTGACCGGACTGTCCGGTCACTGCCTGACCGAACAGTCTGGTCAGTGCAACTCGATGCACAACTGGCTCTGCCCCTGCTGAAACTCCAACTGACCAGACAGTCCAGTCGCTGGACCGGACCGTCCTGTCCACTTTCTATCTCCATTCTAGGAGCCTCCGCAAAATGCACCTCTTCTGCCTCCCTGCACTCCTACTGACCGGACTGTCCGGTCAGCAAATCGGACCATCCGGTCTATATGGAGTCTCTTGCTGACAGAGTCCTTGAGAAACCATGTGGATATGTGCCATGGTTTGCTATATTTGTGATGAGTAATTGATTTGAGCGGATTTGGTGTTTGAGTTGAAATGCGGGAATCCAGGGATTGCATGGGTTTGCATATCATGGTTATGACTAACAGGAGTTGGTGGAGATATTGGTGATGTTGCAGGAGACGAGAAATGTGTTTGCTTGTCTCATGATGTGTAGGTCACTGGAGTCAACTTGGCGATCAATGGCAAGAGGATCGGGCACAAGTAGGGGACTTGGGGCCAGATGATCGGGATGCCGGGTGAAGTCAAGGGTGATCCACACCGTACACGTGGAGAGGCAAGAAGCACAGACGGTTTCGCAGTTGAGCCTCAAAACTGTGGTGGTGATGAAGACGGCGTGTTGACCAAGTCAAGGCAAATGGGACGCCGATGCAAGTGACAAGGGGGCCTGATGGACAGGGACTGGGAGGGACTTGCTGGTGGTCAGGATCGCGGGACAAGGTGACACGCGTCAACATCGAGAAGTCGTGCTTTGAGAAGCACGCAAGGCGGTTTCCCGGTTTGGGCCTCAAAACCGATGGCGGTGGTTGGTGGTGCACGTGGCACCATCATGGAGCTTGCTTCGAGATGAAGCAAAGACGTGAAGTGTCCGATGGCATTCGGGCGATGAGGAAAAAGATGGATGGTTATGCCCCCGATGGTAGGTGGGTGTGTTATGTAGGTCAAGGGTAGAGTGGTCATGTGGACAATAGACCCTAGGCCTATATAAGGAGAGGTGTGGATAGTGGGATAGGTGCCTCTCTTCCCATTAGCCTTGTGTTAGGACTCTATTCAATGTGCTAGGAGAGGACTTCATGTTTGAGAGCAGAGTAGTGGGTGTGTGAGAGACATCTCTTGCTCTTCCAAATAGTGGGAGGAAGAGGGTGGCTTCCTAGCCTTGTACCTATGGATCTTGTAAGCACCTTTCTATGATATAGAAGTATTTTCGTGCTCAAGATTTCCCTCTTCACTTGAATCCAGAAATTCCCTTTTTCATTTTTTCGGACTTTTTTCGTGGTGATTTTCGATCTCACTTTTGGACGGATTTTTGGCCCGGATTTCTTGAGAAACTTGTTGCTAGGATGAGCTAGGATAATCCTCTATGGATCCTTGATGGAATTATTGGCCCTAGCACCTTCAATTTGAAGGATTTCTCAAGTTTCCCCTTTTTGGTGTTCTCGGCACAAGATCTGAATTTTGTGATGATTCGTTGATCCAATTGAGTTGATCTCCTAGGATTAGGGTCGTGATGTGATGAGGATTCACTGGTCCAAAAATTGCATCGTTTGGAGTTCGTTTGATTGGTTTTTGGAGAAGTTTTGACAAGATCCCGAGAGATTTTCTATTCTATTGGGGGTCGAACGGCACTGCCGATGACCAGGACCGACACTGCCGATTGGTCTAGTCTGTAGATCCAGTGCAACAGCATCCCGCACCGGCACTGCCGATGACACGCACCGGCACTGCCGATAGGGATGACCGGCACTACCGATGCCGACCGGCACTGCCGATGGCAGGGATCAGCAACGCTGATGGATGCTCAGTTCTGGACTGTTGAGCATTTCATCTTCCCTTTATGTTTTCGTTGTGTTTATTTGGTGTGATTGATCACTCCTAGAGCTAGTACACCACAAGTTGGTGCGTGTAGTCTTGGTGATCAATTTAGAGGTTGGCTTGGGTTATTTTTGGGATATAGGCCAAGTTCTCTTGGAGAATTTTATTTGGCTCCCATTCACCCCCCTCTGCTCGCCTTCTCGGTCCTTCAATTGGTATCAGAGCCGGTTTGATCACTAGTTGACCTTCACCGGCTTTGTGATCCGAAGGTGACATGGAGAAGCGTGCTGTCAAGCTGTGGATGTTCGATAAAGAGGACTTCCCCTACTGGAAGTCACGGACCAAGGCGTATCTGCTAAGTCAAGGATGTGCAATTTGGGAGATTGTTGATCAGGAGTATGCTATACCACAAGACCTGAACACTGCTTCTGCTGGTGAGTTAGTCAGGTATGAGAACAACTCCAAAGCTGTCAATATTCTGCTTTCTGCACTTTGTAGGAGCGAACATGATAGGGTTGCACACCTTGACACTGCTCATGCTATTTGAGATAATCTCTGTACTTACCATGAGGGTACCAACCAGGTCAAGTCTATACGTAAGGATTCTTACAATAGATAGTACCAAACCTTTGCACAGAAACCGGGCGAGTCACTAGATGACACCTTTTGTAGGTTTGAGGCAATTGTGTGCAACTTGCGGGCTTGTGGTACCCTTGTGTACAATGACAATGATAGAGCTAAGCAACTGCTGTACTCACTTGATAAAAATGTTTGGGGGGTTAAAATTGCTGCTCTAGAAGAAACTGCTGAATTCAATACCCTGAACTATGAGCAACTGTATAGCAAGCTGAAATCTCATGAACTGTCTAGGAAATCTCGTCCTACTCTTACTATTCCTGCTTCTAGCATGGCTTTAGTTTCTAGTTCTTAGAAGGGTGATCACAGTTGTGCTTCTCATGGAACTAACCCCTCACTTGACAAGTCTTCCTTGGAGTTTGCTTTGTCTTCTCTTGTTGCAGCATCCGATGAACAGATGGAGTGCATTCCTGACGAGGAGCTATCCTTGCTCACAAGTAAGTTTAGGAAGTTCTACAACAACCGGAAGGAGAGAAGAGGAGGTGGTTCAAGAACCTGCTTCGAGTGCGGTGACCCGGGACACTTCATCGCTGATTGTCCTAAGAAGAAGAAGAAGACCGTGTACCGCGACAACAACACTGAAGACTTCAAGCAGAAGAAGAACCGCTTCTACAAGAAGGGCAAGAACTCCAAGAAGTTCGCCAAGGCCATTGCACGCGCCTGCGTTGCCGCCTTGAGCGATGTTGACCCACATCAAGCGAAGGCCTTACAAGCTCGGAGGAGGAGGTTGAAAAGCCACGAGTCAAGAGGAAGGATGACTTCACCGGGCTTTGATTCATGGCAAAGAACGACCACGACACCGACTCTGGATCCGACTCCAACACAAGCGAGGTACCTCCTACTCTTGATGAGCTCTCTTCTGAACTTGATCATTTGCGCGATGTTCTACTCATGCAAGATGATAAGCTTCACAGTGCTGTTCATAAGAGTAGAGAGCTTAAGTCTAATTTGGAGAGTGCTGATTTGAAATTGCTTCTCTTATGTCCAAGCTTGCTCGTGAGGACATTGTTGTTCAGTGTGAGTCTTGTCAAGTTGTGATGAGTGATCTTGGACAGAGGGAGAGTGTGCATGCTCAAGTTGCCAGTCAGCTTGAGAGTGCCCTCAAGGAGCTTGATGAGTTCAAAGCTAGACCAACTCTTTTGGGTGCATGTCAGAAGTGCCCCAAGCTCACAGATGAGTTGGAAGCTCAGTCCCTCAAAGTCAAAGAGCTTGAGTCGAAGTTGCTTCATGAGACTCGCTCTAAGGTCCTTCCACCACCTTGTGAGGTGTGTGTCTCTCTTAAGGACAAGCTTGTAATCACTAGGGAGGAAAACAAAGCCCTAGTTCACGAAAATGACTATCTTGTGTCTAGGCTCCAAAGAACCCTAGTGAGTGAAGAGAAGATAGAGAGTAATTTGGCAAGAGTGAAGGAGAGTGCTTCTAGATCAACCTATAACTTAGGTTTAAGATTTGAGAGGTGTGACAAGGAGAGTGAGAATATGGGTAAGTTTGTACCTAGCTCCAACTACAAGGATGAGGAAAACACCATTAAACCCACTGACACATATTATCCACCCAATCCAAAACCCTCCTTCAACCCAAAGCAAACAGAGAAGCCAAAACCCAAACCTGCAATGCAAACCAAGCCTAATCCTAAGGGTGACTACATTTGCATGTTTTGTGGTCGCAAGGGCCACTTGGATGAATTCTGTTATAGGCGTAAGAGGATTGAGAGGAAGCAAGCTGAGTTGACTAGGGATGCTTTTTATGATGATTTCATTGACTTTCAGCCTCGCTCTTTTTCTCGTGCCTATCATGGACAGGGTCATTCCTCATATGGCTTTGATTCACGAAACAGAGGCTTTGCGTAGCAACATTTTGGCGCCCCATGTTTTCCCCATCATGGTGAGCGTCACTCGCGTGGATTTGGCTTTCACACAGATGATTTCTATCCTCAGAACTCAAGGTTTGAGTCGAGACGCTTTGACAGGCCATGTTTTCCCCATCGTGGTTCTCGTCCCATGCGTTCGAATGATAAAGTGCAAAGAACTGTGATGACTACTACCGGTCGTATGGTTAAGTGCTGGATTCCCAAATGCTTTTTGACTAACCCCAACACTGAGCCATCGACTTTCACTTCTCGTTCTTTGTAGGCAGCAGGTGGAGGCTTGGAGAACAAGTGGTTGATGGATTCCGGGTGTTCGTGCCACATGACCGGAAATGCAAAGTGGTTCTCCAGCCTCACTCCCTTGAAGCGTCGGGAGTATGTGACCTCTGGAGATGACAAGAGAGGAAGAGTGAAGGGAAGGGGCGCGGTAAAGGTAAATGAGAACTTCACTCTCAATGATGTTGGTTTGGTTGAGTTTCTGAAGTACAATCTCCTCTCTGTCTCTTAGCTTCTTGATGTTGGTTTGGAAGTGTGCTTTAAGTCGAATGCTTCTTGTTTTCTTGATTCGAGTGGTTCCTTGGTTTGTGGGATTTCTCGCATTGGCAGAGTTTTTCAGGCTGATTTTGCTGGTTCTCCTAGTTCTCACAAGTGCTTGTTTGCTCAATCTTCTTCTGAGCTCTGGAAATGGCATAGGAGACTGGGTCACATGAGCTTTGACTTGTTATGTCGCTTGAATGGCCTAGGTTTGATCCGAGGATTGCCTAAGCTCAAATTTGATAAGGATTTGGTTTGTGCTCCTTGTCATCATGGGAAAATGATTGCCGCTTCTCATCCACCAATCAATTTGGTGATAACTGAACGTCCTGGAGAGTTGCTTCACATGGACACTGTTGGTCCTTCTCGGGTTCGTTCGGTAGGTGGGAAGTGGTATGTTCTTGTGATTGTTGATGACTATTCTCGCTACTCTTGGGTCTACTTTCTTGAGAGCAAGGATGAAGTGTTTCATCACTTTCGGAGCTTAGCTTTGAGGTTGTTCAAGGAACTCCCTGGTGCATTACGAGCAATTTGCAGTGATAATGGCACCAAGTTCAAGAACTCCTCCTTTGATGCTTTTTGTCTTGAGCATGGTATTGAGCATCAGTTTTCAGCACCTTGTGTTCCCTAGTAGAATGGTGTGGTTGAAAGAAAGAACAGAACCTTAGTGGAGATGGCCCGGACGATGCTCGATGAGCATAGGACTCCGAGGTGGTTCTGGGCTGAGGCCATTAGCACTGCTTGCTATGTTTCCAATCAGATTTTCTTGCGCTCAATTCTTAATGTGACTTCTTATGAGCTGCGTTTTGGGAGAAAGCCATCGGTTTCTCATTTACGTGCCTTTGGTTGCAAGTGCTATATTCTCAAGCGTGGCAATCTTGATAAGTTTGAGTCAAGGTCTTCCGATGGAATCTTTCTTGGTTACTCTCTTCATGGTCATTCCTACAGAGTTTTGAATTTGGAGACTAACACCATCGTAGAATCCTGCGATGTAACCTTTGATAAATCAAACTCTTGTGCAAGGAATGTAATAGAGTCTGCAGGTGAGAAGAAGATGAAGGAGAGCATCTTTGTAGAAGAGGACCTACAGGGCTTTGATGATGATGATGATGATTCACTTCATCTCTCATCTGAGCTTATTCCTGCTGCTACCACTACTCCAGCAGAGGGTCCATAAGCTTCTACATCGACTTCAGCAGCTGTCGAGCAAGCTCCAGCTGTGGTTGAGGGAGAGGTACACTCTGAGAGAGAGGCTCCTCACAACATTCAATGTCGACACCTACCTTAACAGATGATCGGTAATCTCTATGAGAGGACAACAAGGTCAAAGTCTGCACATCTAGCTTGCTTTACCAATTCTCTCTTTGTTGCAACCTTTGAACCCCGGGATGTTGGACACGCACTATCTGATGAACATTGGGTTAATGCCATGCATGAGGAGTTGGAAAACTTTGAGAGAAACAAAGTCTGGACCCTTGTAGAGCCTCCCAAAAATGTCAATGTCATAGGAACCAAGTGGGTGTTCAAAAACAAACATGGGGAGGATGGTTAGGTTGTGAGAAACAAGGCTAGGCTAGTTGCTCAAGGTTCTAGCCAAGTGGAGGGCTTAGATTATGGTGAAACCTTTGCTCCTATTGCTCACATAGAAGCCATTAGGATCTTGCTTGCATTTGCTACCTCCAAGGGTATTAGACTCTATCAAATGGATGTCAAGAGTGCTTTCCTGAATAATTTCATAGAGGAAGAAGTGTATGTGAGGCAACCCCCTGGCTTTGAGCACCACAAATATCCAAACCGTGTGTGCAAGCTTCAGAAGGCTTTGTATGGGCTAAAGCAAGCACCTAGGGCATGGTATGCTAGGCTTAAGACCTTCTTGCTAGAGCGTGGGTATGTCATGGGGTGTGTTGATAAAACCTTGTTCACTCTCAAGCATGGCAATGACTTTCTAATGGTTCAGATTTACGTGGATGATATCATCTTTGGTGGTTCCTCTCATGCTCTTGTGTCTAGGTTTCAGGAAGCTATGGAAAGTGAATTTCAGATGTCAATGATGGGAGAGCTCACCTTCTTTCTTGGGCTTCAAATCAAGCAGTGCAAGCAAGCCAAGTACAAGAAGGATCTCCTGAAGAAGTTCGACATGGTCAATGTGAAGCTATTGTCTACACCAATGTCCACTACAACGACTCTTGACCCTGATGAAGATTATGAAGCGGTGGATCAAAGGGAGTACAGGAGCATAATTGGCTCCCTCTTATACCTGACAGCGAAAAGACCCGACATACACTTTGCGGTGTGTCTTTGTGCTCGCTTTCAAGCTTCCCCAAGAGTGACTCATTGCAAGGCTGTCAAGCGCATCTTCAGGTATCTCAAATATACCCGTGAGTTCGGTCTTTGGTACTCTGCATCTTCATCTCTTGATCTCATTAGGTATTCGGATGTGTACTTTGCTGGGTGTAGAATTGATAGGAAGAGCACTTCTGGTACTTGCCATTTCTTGGGTACTTCTTTGATCTGTTGGTATTCTCGTAAGCAGTCGAGTGTTGCCCAATCCACCACAGAGGCTGAGTATGTAGCTGCTGCTCACAAATCCTATGAGTTGTATCTACCATGACAGACTATGGGTTAACTTTTAAGGGTGTTCCACTCATGTGTGATAACTCCAATGCCATATGCTTAGCCAAAAACCCAGTCCAACATGGTAAGGTCAAAGACATCAATGTGCGATTCCAGTTCCTGAGAGACAATGTTGAGGAGGGGGATGTTGAGCTCAAATACATTGATACCAAAAACCAACTAGCTGATATCCTCACCAAGCCCCTAGATGCTTCGGGACATGCTTTTCTTCGGGGGGAACTTGGTGTTTGTCATCCCTATGGCATCATTTGAGGGGGAGTTGGTTTTCTCTTGTATATATGTATCTTACCATTTTCGCATTGCATCTCATATGTAATATATGCATTGGTAGATGAGCTTTAATTCTTATGCTTCCTTGCATTTCTCCTTGCTATGATTGAGCTTGAGCTATGTTGTGTGGATGTGATGGTAATCTCTCATGTTTAGATTTTCTAGATGGCCTGTTATAAACTCATGTTAGCAACTTGCTAATCTTAAAGATAAACTGAGCTTCTTGTGAACCTTATGATCTAATCTTGCTAAAACTTGCTCACCATGTGTATAATTGCTTTTATCCTTGTTGAAGCTTGCATTGAGGCTAGTCTGGAGGATGTCTTGTCTTTGGCACCTTGTGTTTATGAAATGGAAGGCTTTGCAAATGTTTAGCTCATGATGTAACATTGTGGGAACATGTGTTCCTTTTTTCCGCAAAGGCATGCTCTTTTGTCTTGTGCATAATCCTGAAAAATCTGCTAAGTGCTTTGATCAAGAATTACTCAATAATGCTAAATCCAAACATTGTGACTTGAAGCCTCGGGGTGTTTGCCGTACCCAGTCGTGCGACCCTCTGCATGGATAATAGGACACATGAGGATAAACAATAATCACTTGATCAAACTGAGTCTCTGTTGCATATGTGAGCGTTTGTAGAGCTCATTTTCTACGAGTGCTTGTTGCCCTTGTTGAGATTGAAACTGGTTAGATTCTTATGATTCACTTGGTGCTTGTTTTGCCTTGGATGAGAGTACTTACACATGTGGTGGCAGATTTTCTCATGATAAGCAAAATTTGATTCTATCTAAGCTAGTCAATCTTTCTGCTTAGCCTGTATAGCTCATGGTGTTTATGCCTTGCTATCTATTTTTGATCTTGGCATGATTGGGAGCTATTACTTTACACTTCATGGCACTATGGTTATGGTTAGCGAAGTTAAATGCTTGTTTGCATAATTGTTGAAGCTCTTTAGGTTTGCATTTTCATGCATTCCATGTTTGCTTGTTCTTTTGCCTCTTTGATGAGTTCATTGCCAAAGGGGGAGAAAATTTTGGGGTCATGCACAAATAATGCTAAGAAACTCATATGATCCATTTTGCACTACATGAGACCTACCACAACTTGAGGGGGAGCATATCATGATCTTGAGCGGTTTCTTGCACTTTTCACATTCTTTGCGTCTCAAGTCACTTTCCTTGCCAACTCTTGGTTTTGTGATCCCTACTTGCTAGATGGCTTGTTTTCACCTTTTCTTTGGGTTTGGCCATTTGGATGTGCTTATTCGGCTTCACATTTCAATCTCTAATCTTTGTGCATTTGGTGTTGTCAATGTACTCATCAAGGGGGAGATTGAGAAACCATGTGGATATGTGCCATGGTTTGCTATATTTGTGATGAGTAATTGATTTGAGCGGATTTGGTGTTTGAGTTGAAATGGGGGAATCCAGAGATTGCATGGGTTTGCATATCATGGTTATGACTAACCGGAGTTGGTGGAGATATTGGTGATGTTGCAGGAGACGGGAAATGTGCTTGCTTGTCTCATGATGTGTAGGTCACTGGAGTTAACTTGGCGGTCAACGGCGAGAGGATCGGGCACAAGTAGGGGACTTGGGGCCAGACGATCGGGATGCCGGGTGAAGTCAAGGGTGATCCACACCGTACACGTGGAGAGGCAAGAAGCACGGACGGTTTCACAGTTGAGCCTCAAAACCGTGGTGGTGATGAAGACGGCATGTTGACCAAGTCAAGGCGAATGGGATGCCGGTGCAAGTGACAAGGGGGCCCAATGGACAGGGACTAGGAGAGACTTGCCGGTGGTCAGGATCGCGGGACAAGGTGACACACGTCAACATCGAGAAGTCGTACTTTGAGAGGCGTGCAAGGCGGTTTCCCGGTTTGAGCCTCAAAACCGGTGGTGGTGGTTGGTGGTGCACGTGGCACCATCACAGAGCTTGCTTCGAGATGAAGCAAAGAGGTGAAGCGTCCGATGGCATTCGGGCGATGAGGAAAAAGATGGATGGTTATGCTCCCGGTGGTAGGTGGGTGTGTTATGTAGGTCAAGGGTAGAGTGTTCATGTGGACAATAGACCCTAGGCATATATAAGGAGAGATGTGGCTAGTGGGAGAGGTGCCTCTCTTCCCATTAGCCTTGTGTTAGGACTCTATTCAAAGTGCTAGGAGAGGACATCATGTTTGAGAGGAGAGTAGTGGGTGTGTGAGAGACATCTCCTGCTCTTCCAAATAGTGGGACGAAGAGGGTGGCATCCTAGCCTTGTACCTATGGATCTTGTAAGCACCTTTCTATGATATGAGAAGTATTTTCCTGCTCAAGATTTCCCTCTTCACTTGAATCCCGAAATTCCCTTTTTCCTATTTTCGTACCTTTTTCGTGGTGATTTTCGATCTCACTTTTGGACAGATTTTTGGTCCGGATTTCTTGAGAAACTTGTTGCTAGGATGAGCGAGGATAATCCTCTATGGATCCTTGATGTAATTATTCGCTCTAGCACCTTCGATTTGAAGGATTTCTCAAGTTCCCCTTTTTGGTATTCTTGGTACAAGATCTGAAATTCTTGATGATTCCTTGAGCCAATTGAGTTGATCTCCTAGGATTCGGGTCGTGATGTGATGAGGATTCACTAGTCCAAAAATTGCATCGTTTGGAGTTTGTTTGATTAGTTTTTGGAGAAGTTTTGACAAGATCCTGAGAGATTTTCTGTTCTGTTAGGGGTCGAACGGCACTGTCGATGACCAGGACCGGCACTGCCGATTGGTCTAGTCTGTAGGTTCTAGTGCGACAGCATCCCGCACCGGCATTGCTGATAGGTGGGACCAGCACTGGCGATGACGCGCCCTAGTACTGCCGATAGGCGTGACCGGCATTCCCGATGCCGACCGGCACTGCCGATGGGTGCTCAGTTATGGACTGTTGAGCATTTCGTCTTCCCTTTTTGTTTCCGCTATGTTTCTTTGATATGGGTGATCACTCCTAGGGCTAGTACACCACAAGTTGGTGTGTGTAGTCTTGGTGATCGATTTAGAGGTTGGTTTGGGTTGTTTTTGGGATATAGGCCAAGTTCTCTTCGAGAATTTTATTTGGCTCCCATTCACCCCACCTCTAGTCACCTTCTTGGTCCTTCAGTCCTGCTCCTTGCGCTATGTCCTGGAAAACTCCCCATAGTGACTGTACAGTCCGGTCTCCACTGACCCCTCTGTCTGGTCTCTATGTCCAGAAGCTAAAACTCGTCGTCCTTGCTTGACTTGGTTTCCCGGCTTCTCCGAACAACTCCATGGCTTCTCCACTATCACCGAGCAACCTTGCACATCACCGACTAGACATGACCTAAGAGAATGACCTAGACCCCCTTGATAGTCCAGGTTTTCCTATGGACTCAAAGCCCTAACAACTACTCAAGTGTTCCAAACACTTGCACCATAGCTTCTTCTCCGCTTTGATCCATCTCCATCAACCCTCGGATTCCACCAAGTTCACAAGCCTCCATGCTTGCAGTCATTGTCATCAATGGCCAAGGACACCATCATCCATGATTTGTAATAGAGTTAAGAGATGATTCCAACAAAGACAACACTCATGTAGATGTTAGCCCACAATTTCATAGTTGTCATCTATCACTGAAACATCCATACCACGGGAATCCAATCATCAATGGTCATGAAGCTTACACTCTCTCCTGTTGTTGCGCTCGTAGTACCGGTCGTCAATGAAGTTGTGGCGATGTCATTCATCTTTGTACTCTTGGCGGGCCGCGTCATCCTGCTCTTGATATCTGCTGTCCAACCGGACCCGAGCGTCACGTGGTGGTATGCCATTACGAAGGTCATGGTACGGGTTCCGATCGTGATAATCCACGATTGGTCATCATCTAGGTTTGGCTGGTGGAGTGGCCTATCGATCGTTCCTTCACTGGCAGTATGGCCTGCCGATTGTTTCGTCGTGATCCACTTCTATCCTGGCTAGGCACCGAACTGGCAGCCCCAGATACCGCTTTGATGGGTGCTGATCACGCCGCGTGCATCTCCAGAACAGCCACGGCCTTGATGTGTGCCTTTAACTTGTTGACCTACGGTGTTATCTCTGGATTGGCTTGGAGCATGGGCTCCAATGAGTTCAACAAAGTTGCCGCTGCTGTAATGTTGTGATACGGGGTCTTGAAAACTTCCTCACCATTAGCTGTAAGGTGAGATCGCCCATGTCTAGGTTTTGGATGGCCCTAGATCTGCTCTGACGAGCAGGTGGTTGTCGATGCAATGGGCTACCGTTCTCCGGATCATCATCCTCAGGATCGGTCTTCTGTCCATCCAGAGGGTTTGGATCTATTGGTGCTCTCCGAGCAGCGGCTGCCGCAGATGTTTCTCCGTCTGCCCCTGTATTTGGCACAATTGGTTCTACCATGAAGATTTCACAATAGTCTAATGAGTGGCTCTCAGAATCACTCAGTTCTTCGATAAAGTCCAATATTGACTCGCTATCGGCACCAATCATCGCCACTAGTCTTGAGCCAAGAAAAAAATTGGGATCTTTTTCCGACTCCCCTATATAGGGAATTGGGAGATCGACCGTAGTTAGATCCGAGTCGGCCAAGGTTGCCGATCGGTTCGTTGTGGGCAACGTTAAGAGGGAGCCCAAAAGGGTTACCATCTGAAGAACCGCTGCCGCATTGTTAAAGCCGAGTGGGAGCCGACCGACCGGGTCAGTGCTGCCATCGATCGTCAAAGCTCTGCTGACGCCTGGATCTGAAGGCACGACGACCACCAAAAGGGTCAATAAATCTTGCTTGACGAGGCTCCCGCTTGGATCAGCCACGAAGCTGATGGTGCCAAAGCGGATCTTATCTCCTGGGCGGAACTTGACATCAACGAAAGCCATCAATTTCAACAGAGTTGGACTCAACGCGGCCCCTACCTGGCGCACCAACTGTCGAGAGATGTTCTCCATAGTAGATTTAGGTATCCGTATGAGTATGAAAGATCGATGGACATAGGACACAGGGTTTATATAGGTTAGGGCCTCCCGAAGTATGACCACCCTACGTCCTGATTTGTGTTTCTGTATTGCTAGGTTTCGTACTGGAATTATGGTTCCAATACGAGTTCTCTACCTTGCCAAAGACCCCCTGCCCTTCTTATATACCCGGACGGTAGTGGTTTATATGGTAATTTATTATTTGGTTACAACAAATCCTATCTATTCATCATATCTGCTAACCTAGCTTGCTGCTTACTGAAAACAAATATCTAAATAAATATCTTCTAGGCCACATTCTTCAATACTTCATAACCGAGCTCTCGGCGCACTCGACCATATAGCCGAGTGGTTAGGTATCCCAGGTACATATGTCCCACAAGTTGGTACACACGTACAAATGATACACAGTCGATTTACGACCTTTATTAGTCCACGCACGGACAATACACTCATACAAGATCTAGGTTACAAACAAAAGTGATTGATCAAGCCAATCCGGACTAAGGAAAACATGAACAAGGCTTCAATAACTCCACAGGCAAACTCGAGCATAGGACGTGATCTACTCATCGGCTTCAATGGATTCTCCATCTTCTCGCTGATTAAATGAAATGAGGCAAGAGTGAGTACATAAGGTACTCCCCAAGCGCTACCCCTAGCAAGGGATGTATTCATGCATTTGGGAGAGTGGTCAAGGAATAGATTAAGGTTCAGAGTTTTGTGGAAAGTGTGGATGCAGGGGCTCACTACAAGACCAAAGGGTTTTGAGGGAAGAAAATAGTTTTGCAACTTATAGTTGGTTGGACCTGAGGGAGATTCAATCCATCCCAAGAGTTCCCATCTTTTAGTTGGGTCTTCCGACACACAGTCAAAACAGCCCTGACACACCTTGCCATCACCGTCAGCCAAAAACACGGGTCTCACTACAGCCACTCACACATCAAGGAAGTTTTAAAAGCCCAATGATTTTGTGTGTCATGACCAGTGACAATGGACATTCAAATTATTTAGGGTCAACTCTGCAGAGCTTAGTACGTTGTACCCACAGAACTAAACTTACCTCAGTGCGATGTACCGAATCATCCGAGGCGTATGTTGAGTTAGATCCTTAAGATACTGAATCATCGACATCGGATGGACATTCAAATTATTTAGGGTCAACTCTGCAGAGCTTAGTACGTTGTACCCACAGACCTAAACTTACCTCAGTGCGATGTACCGAATCATCCGAGGCGTATGTTGAGTTAGATCCTTAAGATATTGAATGATCTTGGTTCTCCAATCTTCTTCATCGACATCGGCTCTATCGACAATAACTCTAGCAGAATTTAATTGATAATCTTATGACTTCTGTGCTAAATCATTTGCTTCCATATTCTATTCCCTGGGAACATGCTTGAATCTTACTGTCTTGAAGTGTTGCAACAAATCTTGACACTCGGCATAAAACAATCTTAATATATCATCTTTGCATTCAAATTCTCCTGCTAGCTGCCCGAGTACCAACAACGAATCTCCAATAACTTCAACACAATCAACTCCAGCTTCCTTAAACATCTACAATCCCTTGATAACAGCTCTATATTTGATCTGATTATTAGTTGATGTTTCTACAGCAAACGCAAATTCAAACCTTGCCCTTCAAGGCAATATAATCAGAAGCCTGATGCCACACCCATTCTTGCAAACAGAACCATCAAAAAACAACAACCATGACACTAGCTCCACCATCGATACCTCTGATACACAATGCTCAACAACTAAATCATCCAGAACTTGACTTAGAAACCATGTGGAGATGTTCCATGGTTTGCAATATATGTGTTGAGTAATTGACTTGAGCAGATTTAGAGTTTGTGTCCAAATACGGGAATCCAGGGATTGCATGGGTTTGCATATCATGGTTATGACTAACCGGAGTTGGTGGAGGTATTGGTGATGTTGCAGGAGTTGGGAAATGTGTTTGCTTGTCTTGTGATGTGTAGGTCACTGGACTCGACTTGGCGGTCAACGGCGAGAGGATCGGGCACAAGTAGGAGACTTGGGCCCGGATGATCGGGATGCTGAGTGAAGTCAAGGGTGGTCCACACCATACATGTGAAGAGGCAAGAAGCACGAACGGTTTCACAATTGAGCCTCAAACTCGTGGTAGTGATGAAGACGGCGTGTTGACCAAGTCAAGGCAAGCAGGATGCTAATGCAAGTGACAAGGGGACCCAATGGACATGGACCAGGAGAGACATACCGGTGGTCAGGATCGCGAGACAAGGTGACACTTGTCGACATCGAGAAGTCATGCTTTGAGATGCGTGCAAGGCGGTTTCCCGGTTTGGGCCTCAAAACCGGTGGTGGCGATTGGAGGTGCACGTGGCACCATTGTGGAGCTTGCGTCAAGAGCAAGTAAAGTTGTGATGGGCTCAATGGCATTCGTGTGACACCCCAGGTGTCTCACTTCTATTTAACAAACATGAAAGAACACAAACCATGAATAATATAGCATGAAATGATGAAGCCTCACTCCAATTATTTAAATTAATTCCAGGTAATTAAAAACCCTGCAAAACAAATTGTGAGCCAAATGAAATTTTATTATACAACATATACCAAATTATTTCATAATCATATTTGTAATATTAAAATAGAATTTTATAAATTTAATGAGCATTTTACCATATTTAGAAATACCCCAAATAATTAATCAAAGCATAGAAACCTTTCACAATGGGGAAGTAATTATAAAATAACTATAAATTTTCTAACCAAATGGGTCCCACCAAAGCACTAGGAATATCTCTTAGGAGCTACGTGCAAAATCCCAATTTAATTGGAGGCCCCTAGCTATTTGTTTTGGAAATACCATTGACTAGGGACCTTTTTGCAAAGATCTTGAAAGAATCAGGGCTGCAGTGCAAAATTTTCTTTTCTTCTTCCTCACTGGCGGAGAGCTTCTCCCTGCCCCGACGTTTCTCCCCTTGCCGCACGCCACCGCCTGCACCCCGCCTCGGGACTCCTCGCGAGCTGCAACATTGCCTGCTCCCTCTGCCTCGCCCGTGCCGTCCCATCCATCCCCTCTGTCGCAAGCTCGCCCAACGAGCTTTTCCCTCGGCTCTGCACGTCAACCCGACCCGGTCGACAAACCTTAAATTTCCTCCCCCCTTGTCGCTTCTGGCCCCAACCACCCCGCTGACCTCCCCGTGACACCAAAGCGCACCAGTGAGCCACACGGAACTGAGTTGCTCCCTTAACCATCTCCCTCTCCTCCCATTTTTCCCCTTCACCATTCCACCATTACAGAGCACAAGTTCAACCTCGCTGCCCTGCTCTCGCACTGCCTTCCGAGATGAACCCAAAGCACAAACCCCAGCGCTTAGACCCCTTCTACCTCCCCATGCCCTTGCTTGGCCACTCCCTCGCGCGCATTGTGTGACACCCTAGTGTCACCACATGCTTTTTGATTACATACTTGCACCTAATTCTGGTTTATCAAGTCACAATTCAAATTTTGTTGCAATTCAAATTATTTAAATTTGAATTCAAAGTGAAGTATAGATAGGTTATGAAGCAATTTAAAATTTTTCCATACAACTTGATGCTATCAATAATTCATGTGCTAGGATTGGCCATAAAAGAATTTTAGGAATTTTCTCAGAATTTTATTCATAGGGGAAATACCCTAATAAATTCCTAGAAGTTTCAATTTTATTCATATTCAAATAGATGGCAAATTCAAATCATTGGATTTTGAAACTGTACCCTTGCCACATTGTGATCTACTCAACTCAAAGTTTCTATACCAATTTTCCCAAATTAATTTGGAGTCAGCAGCTATTTTATTTATATTTTTGAACTTGTGGCCGAAACAAATCCTGGAAAATATTAAATCCTGGCAGTGGGACCCAGCCGTCAGTCTCTCTCTCTCTTTCTCTTCTCTCTCTTGCTGGCACCCGACGCCATGCGCGCCGACATGCCACCTCCCCCGTGTCATCGCTCTTCTGCCGATTCCAGGGCACAAAAACCCGACCTCGATCGTCGCCCAACCCATTTCCTCGGCCTCTCTGTTGGTCTCTCATCTCCTCTGTCGTCGCACTCCTCTCCCGGCCTTGTTCTTCTCTCCTCTGCTCGCCATTCCCGTCCGCAGTGCGAGCTTCTTTGTGAATCAAACAACTCGAGAGAACCACTCGGCCTAAGTGCAGATGGAGGCGTCGTGAGTCAAGTTATCCCTAAAACAACCCTTGCCGCAATCCATCCTCTGGTTATCGAGAATTTTGAAGAAACTCCGAGTTTCTGTCCATGGCAGCCGAACCTTCAATCTCGTAAAATTCATCTTATCTGGTGAGTTCGGAGTTTCCAATCCTCTTCTTCTGTCTTCACGCATCGTGGACGAATGTCGCTGACATGATCTTCTACTTGTCTTTGCCTCGAGGTCATCACCGTCCGAGTTTTCCCATTCCGTCGCCGTCGGCCGCCTTGGGAGCTCCACGGTGACAGCATCACCTGGCCATCCTCCGCTCCCTTGGTGACTGTGTCGACAATCGCCTGGGTCCGCTGGTGCTCGTTGACCACTCCGCTCCTCTCCTTGGCCTCCCCGTCGAGCTCTCATCGTTGCCACCTCCCTCTGTTCCGCCGCCGCTCGCTGCCGAGCATCTCCGGTGAGCCCCTCTCCTCACGAAACCCGCCAACACGCTCGCCGTGATGTGCTCGACGTACTGGTGAACACGAAGTCCCACTTCGTAGAACGCAGTGGCCAGCGGCGAGCTCGAAGCCGCTCCGGCAGCAGCGCCGCCGCGCGAGCGCAAGCGCGTGCTCGGTTTAGTTCAAACAAATTAACTGATGGCAGTTTTGTAAATAATGCGAAGTTCAAATAAAAATCCAGAAAATGCTTTAACCTTGTAAAATCCATATCTGGAGATTTATAGCTCCAAAAATTACAAAATAAATTTTGTTGGCTCCCTTATGATGAGATCTATGCAATGAACCTAGTACTTTGCATGTTTTAGTTGAAAAGTTTTGTTGTAGGATTTAATTAGTGTAAACACTAATAAACCTATATACTTAAGTTATAGATCTGGTAAAATAGTAAATTAAATTGTTTTGGACTTCCCTTGACATGATTAGTTTGTATGATAAATTGATGACCCTAGTTTCTAGACATAAAATTAAATATGATTTTATCTTTGAAATGCTTAGAAATGCATTATAATAATTTCTGTAAACATTTAGAGTTTATGCTTGTGCACAAAAATCATACTTGCCATATTGCATCACCATGGATTTTTGTAGGAATTTATCTGCTGTTCATATTTTACTAGAATTTATTTACTCTTAGATCTTGCTAAATGTATTATTAATTAATGGCTCATTATATATTAATGAAACTTGGCAAATTTGCTGATCATACATATATCAATCATCTGTGGATCACCCATGTCCAGTAGCATAATTTTGATTCTACTAAATGGATTATTTGCGTTTCATGTCTAAATAACCTTATATAAATGCAATAGGAAACTTTAGGTGTAAGTTCCTATTATTAGAGTTGCTAGCTCTGATGCATATGGCTTCGAGAATAATGTTGAGGAACAAATTTTACTGTTTCATCTTATGTATCACATTTTGTTGCATTATCTATGTATTCTCTGTATTGACATATCGGTATTTCATAGGAAACGTTAACTCTACTACGGAGGATTTTCAGAAGGATTCCTCGGATTTTTCAACACAAGAAGATCCTAACATCAGTACTAACTCTGTGGTGGTAGCTCAAGGCAAGCCCCAGAACATTCCCATGTATTAATTTGATTAATTTCAGTAATTAAATTGTTAGATGTGCATAGGTTGTTTGTGCATTAAGTTTAGAAGTTGGATGAAAACCCACCCGCATTTCCTGGAAATATCCTATTTTATTTTAGACATGGTATATAGGTATCGGTAGTTAATAGAGGAATTTTTATACTTAGTTGTAAGTTGTACCTTGTTATGAAACTTGAAATATTAATAACATGATGAAGTAAGAATATTAAAATTTGGACTAAACGGGTCTATATTGAAAAGGACGAAGGTGGTTTTTGTCTCGCAAGGTGGCAGTCCGTTGAGGTCAGCAATTAAAATTTGAGACATGGACAGGCCCCGTAGGTGAAAGGGCAAAGATCATGTGCGTTCAGAGGACATGGCTTGCAAGGCTGTAGCCCTGTCTGTGTCGACCTAGGACCCGTCCGTTGTCGGCCCTGCTGAGCAAATATTGAACAGTATTGAATGCATGCTAGTATATAGGAACTAGTAAACTGATGTAGCATTGTCATGTGCATGTTGGACGATACCCAAACGCTTGGTCGTGTGATCCGGTAGGAGTGGACAGATTCCCGATGTTACCGTGGAATGTCTGCCCACTCGGGCCTTTGGACCCGGATCGGCTTGTATTATGACTTTGTGAAAAGTTGTCATATGTGTTCTTGAATGATGCGTATGCTGTTTACTTCGGGTTTTCCCAGCTGGTGTAAAATGATTGCAATCGCTGTCCCTCGCAGTAATGAGTACCACTTATTCACTACGTCACATCGTAGCTTAAGAACCTCACTAATAATAATTAATGGAATGTTGGGATGAAGAATATTGAATTTTAGTGAATCAGAACTGAAGTTCTTTGTTACTTAATTAACTTTTCAGATTGCTTGTTGTACTTATTACTTTGACATGTAAGTTATCTTACACTATTATAGTTATTAGAAGGTTCACTAAATTTACTTTTATCCATCTCTGAGTCTAATCATGTCTAAATTTAATACTTGTCGGGTAAGACTTGTTCAGCTTAGTAGCTCAGGCTTTGCCATGTTGTTGTTTTCTTTATTTCAGGTAATAACACTGATGCATATGATCTACCTATGGGTGTTCTTCCTTGGGATATTTCTATCCCTGAGGGATGGTCTGCCCATTGGGAGACTGAGTAGCCGCTGCTGTTGTGTGATGCTAGGTGATAATCTGTACGGGCTCGGATTTATCACACTTGCTATTATCGTCGAGTTGTAAATTGTAGACGTTTAATCATGTTATGTTCTGCTTCTTTTAAAATTGAACTTTGTAATATTTCCGCTGCACTTAAGTACTTAACTCTGATGTATAATAAATAACACTCTTTTTACGTAATTTGAACTTGGTTGGTTATTGTATTATCTTGTGTCTGCTTAATCACTACCTCGGGAACTTCAGTCCAAGGGGGTTGTGACAGCTGGTACCAGAGCTATGTTCCGGGATAATACAACAATTTAGACATATTTAAAAAATATAGCGTATACGGTGAGGATACATTAGTATATGCCTAACTATTTAGTAAAGGTTAGAATGGTGACAAGCTAACGGGTTATGTTTGAGTTGGTTTGCTATTTGGATTTCCATTTGACATTTATAGTCCGCTTGCAAGGACTGTGGCTTTGCGACACGATTCTTTTCCATGAATCATTGCCAACATATTTTCTTTTTGGCTCCTTGAACAAGTGTTGGAGCGTAGAGTTCACTCACGAGGGCTATGGTTTTGTGAGACGGTTTCTTCCATAAACCATGCCAACTTTTTCTTGTAGAGGATGCTCATCATGGTAGTTTTATGAGCATGGGTCCGCTTGCGAGGACCATGGTTTCGCAAGGTGGTTCGTTTCATGAACCGTTGCCAAGTAGTATATAAACTACTTATTTTTATAGTTTCTTTTGAATTTGATGTAATGTTTCTGAAATGATCTCTTGCAGGTACACTAACCACGTTAGAGTGTGTGTGTCAAAAACTTAGAATGTTTGCTCGTAAGTACAGGTCGTCACCAAAAATTACGAATACCGCAATGTGTCGGTATATATGTCTATACATTTTCTTTTGAGTGAGGAACGATTAGGATAAAAAATTTAATTGCATTCATGGCATGGCATTTAATTCCATGAACTAAAAATTTGATCTTACCTCTGATTCACTTTCTCATTTGTGTGATCAAAATCTGAGCAAAGTAACATGTAAAGCTTGAAACCAATCTGTCCAAACCAAAACTAAGTTGTTCACTCCAAACTAATCTGTCCTGTTTTTCAAAAATTCATAGATTATTGGTACTTTAGGATTTTTGAGCAT
The DNA here is from genome assembly GCA_032690845.1 of Eleusine coracana subsp. coracana. NCBI lineage: Eukaryota > Viridiplantae > Streptophyta > Magnoliopsida > Poales > Poaceae > Eleusine > Eleusine coracana. Next base: position 1,813,382 of record MU847442.1, on the reverse strand, counting down.
GTAAATACTTTCTGGAAAGAGTTGGGAGTCCTCTTTATGTTCCAACTCTTTTTGAAAAGAAATTATGTTGAAAAATGCTCCAGAACTGAGGATTTTGTAAATCTGTTTTGTGTGGATCAAAATCTGACAGATCAGAGGAAAAGTTCATATCTTCTGACATGTTTATCCTAAATTTCTCTATGAGTATCGGTTTGAAAGATCCTTTGATGAGCTACAACTCTTTAGTTATGAGTTTTGTCTGATTCCGGACGCAATTTGGTCAGATTCGTTGAAAATGTTCAATCTGATATTCTGCTCCTTGTTCAGACTGACAGAATAATGAGCTAATTGCAAAATTCATAACTCCAGTTTTATTTTGGCTAAATTGTTGAGCAAATATGGGTTGGAAAGATACTGAAGAAATCTTCGATTTACAACTCAACTGTAAATTTAAATCTTTTCAACACGGCTCCAGAATGCCAACTTTTACACCTTACACAGTTCAGATCCGTATGATCTAGCATTAACTTAAGAATTTCACATCTTTATTTTCGTTGATGTGATGAACATGTATGAGTACATTCTGGAAATCTTATTGAAGTCCTCTATGTGAAGATGTTATGAATAATTTTTGAGTTGACTCTAAAATTTCCAGAATTGTGAAACTTTGACACCTTGTTCAATAGAAAGTAAAATTCTGTTCTTGTGCTAGTGACAAATTAACCGTTAGCACACACAATAAAATTTTGCCTTAAAAGTTTTTGGTTTTGTCATTCTAATAATATGACTGAACCATTCTTTTGTGTAGATGGATCCTCATGTACACATTTTGCATGATGGTTGGACTTTCACCGAGGCTCTCCACCGTCCCGGTTTGCCGGCATTCTTATGGGGGAATGTTGCAAACTTTTGGGTACACTGAGCCACCTGCATATGTTGGTAGGGAATACACTGATTTGCCTGGAGGTTCATGTATGGTGCATGTGTGCATTCCTTCTAAGCTCACCCATCCCTACCATGATGGCTGGTTTGTGACAGTAGAGGGATCCCATTTCTTTGGGACTTGGGAGATGGCTGCTCCTAAAGCCATCACCACTTTCTGTGAGAACAACATCGGTGTTGCTGGAACGGTGTATTCTCTTTTGCCTGTGACAGATTTAAATTATGCCACAACACCGGCCAAGAACCACTTACGGCGTCTCCGTATGTCTCTTGTCCAGGACATGTCAGCCATTAATTATAACCCATATGTGGCGATACCTTGTCACTATGCCATAGAGCTCTATACTGGTTGGCGGCACCGTGAGTCTGAAGTACGCCTACAGGTAGAGGGACTTCAGTTTTCTATTGAGCATGAGAGGGAGCATGTTGATGAGCAGCTCCAGCTTAATGCTACTCAGGCTGCACGTATCACTGAGCTTGAGCAGCAGTTAGTTGCTAGAGAGGAGCAGCTAGCTAAGGTTCAAGAACAGCTAGGACTTGCCCAAGAGGTTAATCATGACTTGCAAATTGATTTGGAGGATGCTCAGCATGATTTTGAGGAGTTACACCACTTAGGTGTACAACATCAGCTACATCATCACCCTCAGGTTATCCCTCCAGATGAGCTGATTTTAGGTAACCTTGCTGCTGATTCTTCTACTCTTCCTCCCGCTATGGATGAGGACGATGACACGGATGTTGTTAGCAGCACCCTCACTCTTTAGATGAGGAACTAGATGGTTTTATGAGCTGTACTAGTATCAATGTAATAATGTGTATATATTGTGGTAACCATGTAGTGCTGTTTGAACTCATCCTTGTATCATATCATGAAGTGTGGTGAATGTATGATATCTAGTCTAACTTTGTAATGCTACAACCATGTATTTCCTTTTGAGAGCTGAATGAAAAATGGTTGTGGTTGTTTTAACTATTGGGTCAATTCTGAAATTTTATTCTTGCTCATGTCAAGTTATGCTTTGTTCATTCATTCATGTATTCAAGATGAATTAATGTATGATCTGAAATTTTAGAATGGTTACCACCCGCCGTGGTGAGCCGGAGAGCTCACAACAAGGAGCTCAAAATGATGATCTTCCACCTCCGCCACCAAATCCATGGGCTCAAGTTATGTCCATGGTGTTTGAATCAAGACAGGAAGATACTGAGCTACTCAGGCAAATAGCTCAACTCCTGAGCCGTAATGGTGGGCGCCGTGATGATCAGCCACAGCAAAGCACTTATCAAGACTTCTTGTCCACACCTCCTCCAACCTTTGAGCATGCTAGAGAGCCACTAGATGTGGATAATTTTATTTGCATCATTGAATCTAAGTTCGGGCTGCTGCAGTGCACAAATGCCCAGAAGCTGCTATTCACTGCACAATAACATCTGGGGTCAGCGAATGTATGGCGGGCAAATTATACGGCCTCACTTCCAGAAGGTCATATTGTGCTATGAGACGAGTTCAAAAATGCATTCCGTTCCCATTTTATACCTGGCGGAATTATGGAGAGAAAGCTCCAGGAATTTCTAGATTTGAAACAAGGAGGGAGGACTGTGCTAGAGTATTCTCAGAAGTTTAATCATCTGGCACAGTATGCTCCTCTGTATGTGGATTCGGAAGCTAAGAAGCGTGCTGCATTTCAGTGTGGTATGAACCCCGCACTCAAGGAAAAGTTGACTTGGCAGACGACGGGAACTTTTAATGATCTTGTCAATGCTGCCATTCTCCAAGAAGATGCTTATCGGGAAGTGCAAAATGACGAGCATAAAAGGAAGGCTCCACCCACTGGAAACACTGCTGCACCACCGCCCAAACATCGTTTGGTATATACATCTCCATCAGGACAACGATATCGGGTAGCACCACAGCAGCAATTTTATCGTCCGGGGCCTCAGAATTTTAATCGTTCACGACAACAGTCTCGTATTCCAGCACCACCATAACAGCCTCAAGTGTCGCATGCACCCACACAACATAAAAATCAGAATGCACGCAATGCACCATCAGCGGAACAGTACAGCCCTTATCCTTGTTACAATTGTGGCCATGTCGGTCATTTCTCGAAGGAATGTACTTTTTCCCGAAGCGAAGCTGGAAAACAAGCTTGTGACCCTGCTGCAAATCAACAGCATGGGCAGGGCAATAAATCTGGACATATCAACTACACTAATCTTGATGACATTCCTCAGGGTGAGCCGGTACTTGCTGGTACGTTCTCGCTTAACGATTCACCTGTCATCATATTATTTGATTTCGGTGCCTCGCATAATTTTGTTAGTAAATCATGTGTGCAGAGGCTAAATTTGTCCACCCATGCTACAAATACATCGTATAATATTAAATCTCCGGGTGGGCAAATTTGTGCCAACAAAATTCTGTCCAAAGCCCCTATTACCCTAAACCAAAAGATCTATTATGCTGATTTTATTATGCTAGACCAGCAAGGCATAGTTTTGATTCTTGGTATGCAATGAATGACATATCATAAGGTCTTATTAGATATTGCACCTCGTATTATCCACATAAATTCTCCAGTTCATGGCATTGACTCAATTTCTTTGCATCTATCTCCGATCACTGCCATTACTGTCCATCATCTTGAGGAAAAGTCTGTGGATAAAATTCCAATTGTCTGTGAGTTCTCAAATGTTTTCCCGGATGATCTTCCTAGTCTACCCCCTGATCATGAGGTTGAATTTAGAATTGATTTACAACCAGGGACTTCTCCAATTTCTCGACAACCATATAAAATGGCAAAGAATGAATTGGAAGAACTCAAGAAACAAATTAAGGATTTGCTGGGCAAAGGGTATATATGCCCAAGTTCATCACCTTGGGGTTGTCCGACAATGTTTGTAAAGAAGAAAGATAATAGCCTACGCTTGGTGGTTGATTATCGGCCGTTAAATGAAGTCACCATCAAGAACAAATATCCTTTGCCCAGGATTGATATTTTATTCGATCAATTGATTGGTGCTAAAGTCTTTTCAAAGATTGATCTTTGATCAGGCTACCCTCAAATAAAAATCAGAGGAGAGGATATTCCTAAGATCGCATTCTCTATGAGATACGTACCTTTATGAATATCTTGTTATGTCATTTGGATTGACCAATGCTCCAGCATATTTTATGTACTTGATGAATTCAGTATTTATGCTGGAGTTAGACAAGTTTGTGGTGATCTTCATTGATGATATTCTTATCTATTCCAAATCTGAAGAGGAACATGTGGAACATCTTCGCATCGTGCTTCAACGCTTACGAGATCATAAGTTATATGCTAAGTTCAGCAAATGTGAATTTTGGTTGACACAAGTACCATTTCTTGGTCATGTGGTTTCAGCCGAGGGCATCTCTGTTGACCCAGGAAAAGTACTAGATGTGTTAAATTGGAAACCTCCTCAAACCGTCACTCAAGTCCGCAGTTTCCTTGGACTAGCGGGATATTATCGATGGTTTATTCCAAATTTCTCTCAAGTTGCTAAACCTATTACTAAGCTGCTGCAAAACAACGTACCTTTTGCATGGACTCCGCAATGTGAAGAAGCTTTTCAGAATATGAAGAAATTACTTACCACTGCACCCGTTCTAGCTCAGCCAGATATCACTAAATCCTTTGATGTTTATTGTGATGCCTCTGGAACGGGATTGGGTTGTGTTTTAATGCAAGGAGGTCGAGTCATTGCTTATGCATCTCCGCAATTACGCAAGCATGAAAGACATTATCCAACTCATGACTTGGAATTAGCGGCGGTGGTTCTTGCACTAAAGATTTGGCGACATTATTTGTTGGGAAAGTTAGTGCATATCTATACCGATCACAAGAGCCTCAAATATATATTCACTCAATCAGATCTGAATATGCGTCAGTGCAGATGGCTTGAACTAATTAAGGATTATGACTTGGATATCCATTACCATCCCGGTAAGGCCAATGTCGTAGCCGATTCTTTAAGCCGAAAAGAACACTGCAACAATCTGAATTTAGTGACTTGGGACAGCAGCAACGACATTTCCTCTACTGAACCAAGCGTCCATATTTTACCTGTGCTTGCGATACATAATTTAGCAATACATTCTACCATCAGAGATGATGTAATTGTTGCTCAGAAAAATGATAAAGGCATGGCACACATCAGGAAAAATATCAAGGATGGAAAAGCTACGTGTTTCCGCCAAGATGAAAATAGTGTGTTATGGTTTAACAATCGTCTTGTTGTCCTGAAAAATTTTAAATTACGTTGCAAGATTTTAGATGAAGCCCATCAATCCAAGTACTCCGTTCATCCTAGCAGCAACAAAATGTATCAAGGATTGAAGGAAAATTTTTGGTGGACACGAATGAAACAGGAAGTTGCCCGTTATGTCGCAGAATGTGATACTTGTCAACTTATCAAAGCTGATCACTTGAAGAAAGCTGGTTTACTACAACCACTAAGCATTCCAGCTTGGAAATGGGATGATATTAGTATGGACTTTATAGTGGATCTTCCATTAACTTCCCAGAAACATGTTTCTATTTAGGTAATTGTGGACCGACTTGTTAAATCAGCACATTTCATTCCAGTTAATACTCAATATGATATCAAGAAGTATGCTGAAATATACATCTCTTGAATTTTATGTTTACATGGAGTTCCAAAGATCATTAGTTCAGATCGAGGTTCTCAGTTTGTGGCAAGATTCTGGGAACAAATTCATCCATCTTTGGGTACTCATTTAATTCGAGGCTCTGCATATCACCCTACCACTGATGGACAAACCGAGCGTGTGAACCGAATTTTGGAGGACATGCTTAGAGCTTGTGTTTTAGCACATGGTGGTAATTGGGATGATTACTTATCTCTCTCAGAATTTTCTTATAACAACAGTTATCAAGAAAGTAAAGGTATGACTCCATTTGAAGCATTATATGGCCGTAGTTGTAGAACTCCTTTAAACTGGTCAGAAACTGGAGAAAGGGTTACCTTCGGACCTGATCTTGTGCAACAAGCTGAAGAAAAGGTTCGGATTATTCAGGCTAATCTAAAGGCTGCAAAGCAATGACAAGAGATGTATGCTAATAAAAGACGTCGGCCTTTGATCTTTGAAAAGGGCGACCATGTATATCTGAAGGTATCACCTATGAAAGGTATTCAACGGTTTTGAGTCAAAGGAAAATTAGCTCCCCGTTATATTGGTCCATTCCAAGTAATGGAACGATGTGGAAATGTGGCATATAAGTTGAAGTTGCCCGAAAATCTTTCTAGTGTGCATGACACATTTCATGTCTCATAGTTAAAGAAATGTCTTAAGCCACCCGTAGATGTTATCTTGGATGATTATGAACATCTACAACCCGATCTGACATATTCTGAGTATCCAATAAAAATATTGAATGAAAAAGATTGAATTACTTGGAAGAACCCTCAAGTTTTATAAAGTTCAATGGAATAATCATTCCAAAGATGAAGCAACTTGGGAATCTGCAGAATTCCTTAATACTCATTATTCAGAATTTTTGCACAAATTCTCAGGTAATAACTTTTACCTTTACCTATCTCTAGTTCGCTTTAAATCTCGGGAAGAGATTTTCTTAAGGAGGGAGGGCTGTGACACCCCAGTGTCACCACATGCTTTTTGATTACATACTTGCACCTAATTCTGGTTCATCAAGTCACAATTCAAATTTTGTTGCAATTCAAATTAATTAAAATTTTTCCATACAACTTGGTGCTATCAAAAATTCATGTGACAGGGTTGGCCATAAAAGAATTTTAGGAATTTTCTCAGAATTTTATTCAAAGGGGAAATACCCTAATAAATTCCTAGAAGTTTCAATTTTATTCATATCAAATTGTTGGCAAATTCAAATCATTGGATTTTGAAACTATACCCTTGCCACATTGTGATCTACTCAACTCAAAGTTTCTATACAAATTTTCCCAAATTAATTTGGAGTCAGTAGCTATTTTATCCTGGCAAAACAAATCCTAGAAAATATTTTTGAACTTGTGACCAAAACAAATCCTAGAAAATATTAAATCCTGGCAGTAGGACCCAACCATCAGTCTCTCTCTCCCTTTCTCTTCTCTCTCTCGCTGGCACCCGATGCCATGTGCGCCGACACGGCACCTCCCGCCTATCATCGCTCTTCTACCGATTTCAGGGCACAAAAACCCGACCTCGATCGTTGCCCAACCCATTTCCTCGGCCTTTCCATTCGTCTCTCGTCTCCTCCGCCGTCGCACTCCTCTCCCGGCCTCGTTCTTCTCTCCTCTGCTCACCATTCCCGTCCGCAGCGCGAGCTCCTCTATGAATCAAACAACTCGAGAGAACCACTCAACCAAAGTGCAGATGGAGGCGACATGACTCAAGGAATCCCCAAAACAACCCTTGCCACAATCCATCCTCTGGTTATCGAGAATTTTGAAGAAACTCCGAGTTTGTGTCCATGGCGGCCGAACCTTCAATCTCGTAAAATTCATCTTATCTGGTGAGTTCGGAGTTTTCAATCCTCTTCTTCTGTCTTCGCGCATCATGGACGAATGTCACTGACATGATCTTCTACTTGTCTTTGCCTTGAGGTCATCGCCGTCCGAGTTTTCCCCTTCCACCGCCGTCGGCCACCTTGGGGGCTCCACGGTGACAGCTTCACCCGGCCATCCTCCGCTCCGTTGATGACTCCATCGACATTCGCCTGGGTCCGCCGGTGCTCGTTGACCACTCCGCTCCTCTCCTTGGCCTCCCCGTTGAGCTCTCATCGTTGCCAACTCCCTCTGTTCCGCCACCGCTCGCCGCCGAGCATCTCCGGTGAGCCCCTCTCCTCGCGAAACCCACCAACGTGCTCGCCATGATGTGCCCGATGTCCTGGTGAACACGAAGTCCCACTTCGTAGAATGCAGTGGCCAGCGGCGAGCTTGAAGCCGCTCTGGCAGCAGCACCGCCGCGCGAGCGCGAGCGCACGCTTGGTTCAGTTCAAAAAAATGAATTGATGGCAGTTTCATAAATAATGCGAAGTTCAAATAAAAATCCAGAAAATGCTTTAACCTTGTAAAATCCATATCTAGAGATTTATAGCTCCAAAAATTACAAAATAAATTTTGTTGGCTTCCTTATGATGAGATATATGAAATGAACCTAGTACTTTGCATGTTTTAGTTGAAAAGTTTTGTTGTAGGATTTAATTAGTGTAAACACTAATAAACCTATATACTTAAGTTATAGATATCGTAATATATTAAATTATATACGTAGGTTCATCCGTAAAATTTGTTTGTATGATAAATTGATGACCCTAGTTTCTGGATATAAAATTAAATATGATTTTATCTTTGAAATGCTTAGAAATGCATTGTAATAATTTCTGTAAACATTTAGAGTTTATGCTTGTGCACAAAAATCATACTTGCCATATTGCATCACCATGGATTTTTGTAGGAATTTATCTGCTGTTCATATTTTACTAGAATTTATTTACTCTTAGATCTTGCTAAATGTATTATTAATTAATGACTCATTATATATTAATGAAACTTGGCAAATTTGCTGATCATACATATATCAATCATCTGTGGATCACTCATGTCCAGTAGCATAATTTTTATTCTACTAAATGAATTATTTGATTTTCATGTCTAAATAACCTTATGTAAATGCAATAGGAAACTTTACGTGTAAGTTCCTATTATTAGAGTTGCTTGCTCTGAAGCATTTGGCTTCGTGAACAATGTTGAGGAACAAATTTTACTGTTTCATCTTATGCATCACAATTTGTTGCATTATCTATGTATTCTCTGTATTGACATATCGCTATTTCATAGAAAATGTTAACTCTACTATGGAGGATTTTCAGAAGGATTCCTCGGATTTTTCTACGCAAGAAGATCCTAACATCAGTACTAACTCTGTGGTGGTAGCTCAAAGCAAGCCCCGGAACATTCCTGTGTATTAATTTGATTAATTCCAGTAATTAAATTGCTAGAGGTGCATAGGTTGTTTGTGCATTAAGTTTAGATGTTGGATGAAAACCCACCTGCATTTCCTGGAAATATCCTATTTTATTTTAGACATGGTATACAGGTACCGATAGTTAATAGAGGAATTATTATATTTAGTTGTAAGTTGTACCTTGTTATGAAACTTGAAATATTAATAACATGATGAAGTAAGAATATTAAAATTTAGACTAAACGGGTCTATATTGAAAAGGACGAAGGCAAAGTACCTGTGGTGGTTTTTGTCTCACAAGGTGGCAGTCCATTTAGGTCAGCAATTAAAATTTGAGACATGGACAGGCCCCGTAGGTGAAAGGGCAAAGATCATGTGCCTTCAGAGGATATGGCTTGCAAGTTTGTAGCCCTGTCTGTGTCGACCTAGGACCCATCCGTTGTTGGCCCTGCTGACCAAGTATTGAACAGTACCGAATGCATACTAGTATATGAGAACTAGTAAACTGATCTAGCATTGTCATGTGCATGCTGGACGATACCAAAACGCTTGATCGTGTGATCAGGTAGGAGTGGACAGATTCCCGACGTTACTGTGGAATGGCTGCCGGTCGACCCCCGCCTACCTTTCCGCCTCGATGTGCACCTCACGTTACCGATCCCGCGACGAGCTTTGGCTGGCGAAAATCGCCAGCGGCAAGCCCTCCGGCCGGCTTTGCCCGCTCCGGCGAGCCCATTGGCATCCAATTGGTAGCCGATGTGGCACCGAGTTGTCGCTGACGTGGCTCCAACGCGGGACTCCTTTAACCAGAAAATGCCCAGGAAATTGCCAAAAATTGCTTTTAACTTTAAAAAAACCATAGTAAATCAAATTCAAATCAATTGAGGCTCAAACAAATTTTGTTAGATTCATCTTGAAGTGTTCTATTTTAGTAAAATGATAAATCACTGTCTCTCTACATGCATTTTTATTAATACATTAAATTGTCAAAACTTAAATTAATTCACCAAAAATTCTAGGAATAAAATTTAATATTGATTTTTGGCATGCTTAGTAAAAACATGATTATGTACCATCACAAATTTTGGTTGGTAAAAATATGAATTATTTTAGGCTCTGAAATTTATTGTGTGTTTACTTAGATTAATTATAGTAATTATTCCATAAATAATTTGCCCTTGTCACTTGGCATAAAAATCACTCATATAAGCCTCTATTCACAGTAAATCACACATGTTCAGAAACATAAATTTGCTTTATTAATTAATTTAATTGCTCATATCATTCATTTACCTTGTTTAATTACAGAATATATATACCTAAAATCTTAATTAACAACCCAACATCTCTGAAGCATATGGTTTCGAGAACATAATAATAATTTTAGTTGACATTAAAGCATGATGTGCTTGCATACATCATATCATTGCATAAAACGGTATTCCGATAATGCCGTTAATTCAATTCCATCATATAGGTAACGACCATCAGGAGCAAGAGGACAACTTTCAGAAGGATGTTGACTCTCAAGTGCAGGAAGTAGAAGTTGCTAACACTAGTGTTGATCCAGGCAAGCCCCGGTTTGCATTTGCCTCTTTTTATAAAGTTTTGCTAGTTTACAATATTACTAGTGTCTATAATTATTATTGCATTAGGTCATAGGAGTTGATTGAAACCCACCTTGCATGATATCCAAATGACCTATGCTACTATCTTCGGTACTGTTATGCTATGCTTAGCAATTACTAGTCTCGTTAGATATTATTATTACTAAGCAATGAACATGACCACTGGAACGGGAATTATTAAAACAAGTTTATTTTTATGTTATGACTGGGCAGGGATGATACATGCGTAGGTTTGTAGCAACACATGGGTGTTGACTACGGTAGCCCTGCCTTGTCGAACCTAGGACCCGTCCGTGGTCGGCCCCTTGATCAAGTATTGAACAGTACCAAATGCATGCTAGTTTATGGGCACTAGTAAACCGATGTAGCATTAAAGGTCACTTACATTGAGGTCGGTTAAGGTGCGTTGGTCTTTGACCCTCCTGCTGCTAGAGTGGGCGGTTCATACCATGAAGTACTATTGGCAGAATGGCATGCCCACTCGATGTCACCACACCAGGTCCGAGGTGTGGGTGGTTTTTCTTGTGAAAGGTTGCCATATACGACCTTAGTTTGTGCGTATGTGTCATGTATCTCGGGTTTTTCCAGCTGGTGTAAATTGATTGCAATTGCTGTCCCTCGCAGTAATGAGTACCACTTGGTCACCACGCCAATCACGTAGTTGCACATGGTACTTGGAAGGTGATAATGATGTGTATTGCTGATGTTACTGTTATTGCCCTTATGTCGTATTTACTTTATGTGTTGTTTTATTATCCTATTGTTACAACTAAAGTTACATTTCAGCTCAACCTATTTAAATTGACAAAAAAACTTGATAAAACTAATAGGTTGCTTAGTGCGAGTCTTTTCAAACAAGCCACCTATTAGAGCCTTTGCATGTCTAGGTGTTCGACGGGTAAGTCTTGCTGAGTAATTAGTACTCAAGCTTTGTGCCATTATTTTTTCAGGTAATGAAGAAATAGAATTGCATGTACATGTGATGCCTTGGGACGTGCAAATCCCTGAGGGTTGGACTTCCCACTGGGAGTCCAACTTGCCGCCGTAGTGATGTTGTGTGCTGCTCGAGTGATGGTTCTTCGGGCATGAATCATTACTACGATGTATCGTCGAGCTCATAGTTTTCTTATCGTTATTTGCTTCCGCTTTTTCAAAATATTCATGAACTTGTACTATTCAGCTGCACTCTGATAACCTTAATGATGTAGTTTTTAACTTAAATTTGGACAAATGTTGTATTATCAAGTGTTTGCATTATCAGCACCTTCGGGACCTCGATCCTCCGGGAAGGGGCGCCACAGTTGGTATCAGAGCCATGGTCCATGATAATACAACAAATAAATCATACTTTTCAAAAAGCTACGTTGTTACGTGTGAGGATACGTTAATATTGCCCATATAGATAATAGGGTGGTGACAAAGCTAACATGGGTTATGATTGTTTATATTATTTGCATCTACGGCTTCTTCAAACGAAGATACGTGCGTGCTTCACCGACACGCGTGATATCGGTGTCTGTGCTCGCAGGCGGATACAAGACACTATTGGCTCATGACTTATCACGGGGCGATCCTTTTTCCATGGATCGTTACTAGTAGAATTGTGCTTGTTTTTATAGTTTCTTTTGAATTTAATGCATTGTTTCTGAAATGGATCTTCTGTAGGTACACTAACGCCGTTAGTATCACACTTAGAATAACTTACGTGTTGAGTGCGGGTCATCACCGATTGCTCGTGCTGCTAGGTACCGGCAAATTATGTGTTATCTTGTGAGGAACGATAGGTTAATAAAATAAAAAATTTGCATCATGCATCTCTTTCTAACTAAACTAAATTATTGTTCTCATCTTGCTCACTAACCTCTGGATATAAAATTTCTAAGCTTGTTGAGCATAAAAATATAAAATACAAGTCCAATTGTCAAGTTAATAAGAATCTGTGCTGTTTTTAGCTGTCAACTTCAAAAAAATCATAGTTATTAATTTACTCAACCAAATAAGGCATACAAAAAATTTTTAGAAAGGAATAAACACCCTCTGTTGCCCAATGCTTAATTTAATTATTGATCACCACAGTAACAAACTCAGAAACAGAGAACAATTATAATCTGCCAACACCCTGTTTCCAGCATGACCCTGAACTTAAAAATTTCATAACTATAGTTGTACTTCGAAATTTTAGGTGTTTGAACCCAATATGGAAATCTCTTGAAGTCTATTTTCATCTTCAATAGGTTTCATAATTTTACTAGCTCCCCCCTGTCTAGTAGAGCCAAAACACTAAGCCTCTGTCATCCTGAAATAGAATCTGCCAACCTGAACTTGCAAAATTCATAAGTCCAGATTTACTTGGAATTTTTGAGAGTATAAATACAATATGGAAAGCTATAAAAGTCTTCTGTAACATGGTTCCAACCCCCAATTTTTAAGACCATGTTTTCTGATGGAAATACCCACTTTTCTGACTTCTGTATAGTTAAGACAGAATCTGTTTTAAAACCCATTGCCGTATTATTGCCCCTTGAGACTGGAAAATGTGAACCAAAACTTTGTTTTTGTATTTCATAGCACTTTATGTGAAATACAAACCAACCACCACCGGGTTGGGAGATCATCGACGGTCTGGAATTCACTGGGATGGTTCATCTGTTTTAGAGAGTTCTCCAGAGATTCAGATAACACATTCCTCCCACTTCTGTTGGCAAGGAATTTCAGGAGCATGGAGTCCCCTCTTGTGTCATCCATGTGACCGTTCTGCCAACCACTCGGTCACTCCCGCATGGGAATCCTGGACCATTAGCGTCACTGGGACAAATTTGCCTTCCACCTGGAATGTTGCTGCTTTCAAGGCCCTCACTCAATTCTATGAAGATCGCAAGCATGATGTTGCTGGAACACCCGTCGCCTTGCTGCCCATCAATGATGTGAGAGATTTTGAGTGGATCAGGCGTGTGGATTTTATCTTCGATCCAAACCATCGCCACCATAATCCTATGCTGCCCATAATAGAGTATTATGGCTTATCCACTTTCGCCTTATGCACAAACTTGTGCTGGCGTCTGGATGTGTTTCATGCTGCACTTCGACTTTCTAAAGTCGAAAAACAAGCTAAGGATGAGAAAATTGCAGAACAACCAGTACCGTGCACCATATCAACAGCAAGGAAATCATAATGCTCATGCCCCACAGCCTGCTGATCGTGGAAGCAGCTACCCATGCTATAACTGTGCTCGTACCGGCCATTTTGCTAAGAACTGCACTGCACCCAGGCGCAACAACAACAACAACAACATCAACCAGCGTCAGAACCAGAACAGGAATGTGAGTGCACCATCTCGTGGTGCCCAAGTGAACTACACCAATGCTGAAGATATTCCCCAGGGCGAACCCGTGCTGACCGGTACGCTCTCACTCTATTGCCAGCCTGTCCTTGCACTTTTTGATTGTGGTGTGACGCATAATTTCATTAGCAAAGCTTGTGTGCAAAAACATAATCTCCACACCACCGTCATAAATAGATGTTATACCGTCCACTCTCCTGCTGGACAAATTTTTGCTAACGAAGTAGTGTGTAAAGCTCCACTATAAATTAATCGGAAGATTTACCCCATCGATTTCCTCATGCTCAAGGATCAAGAAATTGATCCGATCATAGGTATGATCTGGATGGAAACCCATAGAGCCATGCTAGACATTGAGCCCCGTATCGTTCACATCAACTCTCCCTTGCATGGAAAAGACACACTCTCCCTAAACACCGATTCATCAAAAGCCTTGATTGTCCATCACTTGAAAGGGCAATCACTTGAAAGTATTCCCATCATGCATGAGTATTCAGATGTATTTCCTGAAGACATCTCTAGCCTTCCACCTGACCGTGAAGTGGAATTTAAGATAGAGCTACAGCCAGGAACTTCTCCAATATCCCGTCATCCATATAAAATGGCACCGAATGAGTTGGCCGAGTTGAAAAAGCAATTGAATGATTTATTGGAAAAGTGATTCATTCACCCAAGCACATCACCTTGGGCCTGCCCTGCTATTTTTGTGAAGAAGAAGGACAAGTCCTTGCGCCTTGTCGTTGATTATCGGCCTCTCAATGAAGTTACCATCAAGAATAAATACCCACTACCCCGTATTGATATCCTTTTTGACTAATTGGTTGGTGCTAAGGTCTTTTCAAATATTGACATCTGTTCGGGCTATCATCAAATCAAGATCAGAGCCGAAGACCGCTTTCTCTACTAGATATGGATTGTTTGAGTATTTAGTAATGTCATTCGGATTGACAAATGCCGCTGCCCATTTCATGTACCTCATGAATTCGGTATTCATGCCAGAGTTGGACAAATTTGTAGTAGTATTCATTGATGACATCCTCATCTATTCTAAGTCCAAGGAAGAGCATGCCTAACATCTCTGCATTGTTCTTCAACGTCTCCGAGATCACAAGTTATATGCAAAATTCAGCAAGTGTGAATTTTGGTTGGACCGTGTGCCATTTCTCGGCCACATAGTTTCAGCAGAAGGAATCTTGGTAGACCCTAGCAAAGTTCAAGATGTGCTAGATTGGAAGCCACCAAAAACCGTTCATCAAGTCCATAGTTTCCTCGAATTAGCTGGATATTATCGTAGGTTCATCCCTAATTTCTCCCAGTTATCAAAGCCTATCACAAGATTACTGAAAAACGATGTGAAGTTCGAATGGAATGATAAATGTGAAGAAGCATTTCAGAAGTTGAAGGAATTATTAACCACTGCCCCAATATTGGCTCAGCCGGACATCACCAAACCGTTTGACGTGTATTGTGATGCATCTGGGACAGGACTTGAATGTGTGCTTATGCAAAGCGGACGTGTCATTGCCTATGCATCGCAACAACTACAGAAGCATGAAGAACATTATCCAACTCATGATTTAGAACTAGCTGCAGTTGTGCTTGCACTAAAAATTTGGAGACATTACCTACTCGGAAATTTAGTGCATATCTACACAGATCATAAGAGCTTGAAATACATTTTCACTCAGATTGATCTGAACATGAGACAACATCAGTGGCTGGAATTAATCAAGGATTACAATCTGGAGATCCATTATCATCCAGGCAAGGCCAATGTAGTCGCCGACGCGTTAAGCAGAAAAATCCACTGCAATAACTTGGTACTGGAATTCCAGGACAGCAGCAACCACGTAACTATTTCAGAACCTAGCCTTTTGTGTTTTGCCTATTACAGTGATCAGCAACCTTAGTATACACTCCACTATCTTTGATGAAATCATTGCTGTACAGAAGAAAGACATTGGTATGAATTACATCCGTCAAAACATTAAAGATGGTAAAGCAAAATGCTTCACATAAGACTCGGACGGTACCCTATGGTTCAATAACCGTCTAGTAGTACCAAAGGACTTTGAACTTCTGCGGAAAATCTTGGATGAAGCACATCACTCCAAATACTCCATCCATTCGGGTAGTAATAAAATGTACCAATATTTGAAGAAGAATTTTTGGTGGACAAGAATGAAGAGAGAAGTTGCCCGATATGTTGCACAATGTGATACTTGTCAGAGAGTTAAGGCTGACCATTTGAAACAAGCCGGATTGCTTCAACCAATGAGTATTCCCGCCTGGAAATGGGAAGACATCAGCATGGACTTTATCGTCGGCCTTCATCTCACTTTGCGTAAGCATGATTCTATTTGGGTCATTGTGGACCGACTCACCAAATCTGCTCACTTCTTGCCGGTCAACAATAGATACAGCATACGGTAATACGCAGAGCTATACAATGCAAGAATTCTGTGTCATCATGGAGTACCCAAGACCATCATCTCAGATCGTGGTTCACAATTTGTTGCTTGTTTCTAGGAACAACGGCATGCATCCTTGGGTACAGGCTTAATTCGTAGTTTTTCTTACCATTCCGCTATCGATGGATAGACAAAGCGTGTCAACTAAATTTTGGAAGATATGCTTAGAGCTTATGTTTTAATGCATGGTGGTAACTAGGATGAGTACTTACCATATGTGGAATTCTCGTATAACAACAGTTACCAGGAGAGTGTGAAAATGTCACCATTTGAAGCACTCTATGGTCGCAGTTGTAGAACACCGTAAAACTGGTCTGAATCTAGAGAAAGAGTAACCTTTGGTCCTGATCTTGTCAAGGATGCGGAAGAAAAAGTTTGTACCATTCAGGCAAATCTTAAAGCTGCTAAATGCCGCCAAGAGAAGTATGCAAACAGGCGACGTAGGCCACTATATTTCAATAAAGGTGACTATGTCTATCTCCGAGTGTCACCTATGAAGGGTATCCAATGGTTTGGAGTCAAAGGAAAGTTAGCTCCCCATTATATTGGGCCATTCCAAATTTTGGAATGATGTGGAAATGTAGCCTACAAGCTGGAGTTACCCGCTAACTTGTCTGGAGTTCATCACACCTTCCACGTCTCTCAGCTAAAGCGGTGTCTCAAACCACCCATTGACAAAATCTTGGAAGAGTATGACCAACTTCAACCAGACCTCACATACTCGGAACAACCGATAAAGATCCTCGATGAGAAAGAGCGCAAAACCCATAAAAGAACAGTCAAATTCTATAAAGTTCAATGGAGTAATCACTCAGAAGATGAATCCACTTGGGAATCCGAAGAATTTCTGAGTACACAATACCCGAAATTTTGGTCGTCATACACAGGTATGTTTTGCCCACTGTACTTCCCTCTAGTTTGCCTTGTTCATAATGTCGGGATGAGATTTCTCACTTATATTTAATAAACATACACAGGAAGGAGGGCTGTGATACCCCAGGTGTCTCACTTATATTTAACAAACATGAAAGAACACAAACCATGAATAATATAGCATGAAATGATGAAGCCTCAGTCCAATTATTTAAATTAATTCCAGGTGATTAAAAACATTGCAAAACAAATTGTGAGCCAAATGAAATTTTATTATACAACATATGCCAAATTATTTCATAACCATATTAGTAATATTAAAAAAGAATTTTATGAATTTAATGAGCATTTTACCATATTTAGAAATACCCCAAATAATTAATCAAAGCATAGAAACCTTTCATAATGGGGAATTAATTATAAAATAACTATAAATTTTCTCACTAAATGGGTCCCACCAAAGCACCAGGAATATCTCTTAGGACCTATGTGCAAAATCCCAATTTAATTGGAGGCCCCTAGCTATTTGTTTTGGAAATACCTATGACCAGGGACCTTTTTGCAACGATCTTGAAAGAATCAGGGCTGCAGTGCAAAATTTTCTTTTCTTCTTCCTCACTGGCGCAGAGCTTCTCCCCGCCCCGACGTTTCTCCCCTTGCCGCACGCCACCGCCTGCACCCCGCCTCGGGACTCCTCGCGAGCTGCAGCGTTGCCTGTTCCCTCTGCCTCGCCCGTGGCGTCCCATCCATCCCCTCTGCCGCGAGCCCGCTCAACGAGCTTTTCCCCCACCTCTGCACGTCAACCTGACCCGGCCGGCAAACCTTCAATTCCCTCCCCCCGTGCCACTTCAGGCCCCAACCACCCCGCTGACCTCCCCACGACATCAAAGCGCGCCAGTGAGCCACATGGAACAGAGCTGCTCCCTTAACCATCTCCCTCTGCTCCCATTTTTTGCCTTCAATATTCCGCCATTACAGAGCACAAGTTTGACCTCGCTGCCCTGCTCTCCCACTACCTTCCGAGACGAACCAAGAGCACAAACCCTAGCGCTTAGACCCCTTCTATCTCCCCATGCCCTTGTTTGGCCACTCCCTCACGCACATTGCCTGAATCGAAGAAAATCCGAGACAAGCGCCTCTAGTGAGTTCCTCCGCTGCCGGCCAAAATTGGCAATCTCGGGTGAGTCTCATCCCCTTGTTCCACGACAATCGTGTGGGCGACTCATTCCTTACCCCTCCTAACTCTTTTCCCCTTGTTTCCTTGCGCGAGGCTTTTGGCATTTTGATTTCTCCGTGATTGATCCCCTCGCCGCTGTTTGCCGAAGCCACCTCCACGGTGAGCTCCAGGTTCCGACCATCCTCGTCAAACTTCAACTTAATGCCGCTCTTCTCTGTGCCCCCATGAAACTGCAGGAAGTAACGGCACCCGATTTGGTGCTCTCTACCATGTTCGCAACGTCACCGAAGTTCTCTTCCCGCCGCTTATCGACACCAGCACCCTTCCGGTGAGAATCCTGCCTCGCGACCCCCGCCTATCTTTCCGCCTCGATGTGCACCTCACGTTGCAGTTCCCGTGACGAGCTTTGGCCGGCGGAAATTGCCAGCGGCGAGCCCTCCGGCCGGCTCTGCCCACTCTGGCGAGCCCATTGGCATCCAACTGGCAGCCGACATGGCGCCGAGTTGTCGCTGGCGTGGCTCCAACGTGGCACTCCTTTAACCAGAAAATGCCCAGGAAATTGCCAGAAATTGCTTTTAACTTTAAAAAACCATAGTAAATCGAATTCAAATCCAATGAGACTCACAAAAATTTTGTTAGATTCATCTTGATGTGTTCTATTTTATTAAAATGATAAATCACAGTCTCTGTACATGCATTGTTATTAATATATTAAATTGTTAAGACTCTAATTAATTCACCAGAAATTCTAGGAATAGAATTTAATATTGATTTTTGGTATGCTTAGTAAAAACATGATTATGTACCATCACAAATTTTGGTTGGTAAAAATATGAATTATTGTAGGCTCTAGAATTTATTTTGTGTGTTTATTTAGATTAATTCTAGTAATTATTCTGTAAATAATTTGCCCTTGTCACTTGGCATAAAAATCACTCATATAAGCCTCTGTTCACAGTAAATCACACATGTCCAAAAACATAAATTTTCTTTATTAATTAATTTAATTGCTCATATCACTAATTTATCTTGTTTAATTGCATAAAGAATATATATACCTAAAATCTTAATTAACAACCCAACTTCTCTGAAACATATGGCTTTGAGAACATAATAATAATTTTAATTGATATTAAAACACGATGTGCTTGCATGCATCATATCATTGCATAAAACGATGTTCCGATAATGCCGTTAATTCAATTCCATCATATAGGTAATGACCATCAAGAGCAATAGGACAAGTTTCAGAAGGACGTTGACTCTCAGGAGCGGGAAGTAGAAGTTGTTAACACTAGTGTTGATCCAAGCAAACCCCGGTTTGCATTTGCCTCTTTTTATAAAGTTTTGCTAGTTTACAATATTACTAGTGTCTATAATTATTGTTGCATTAGGTCATAGGAGTTGATTGAAACCCACCTTGCATGATATCCAAATAACCTAAGCTACTGTCTTTAGAACTTTGGTAGACTTGGTACTGTTATGCTATGCTTAGTAATTACTAGTCTCCTTAGATATTATTATTACTAAGGAATGAACTTGATCACTGGAACGGGAATTATTAAAAGAAGTTTGTTTTTATGTTATGACCGGGCAGGGATGATGCATGCGTAGGTTTGCAGCAACACATGGGTGTTGACTACGGTAGCCCTGCCTTGTCGAACCAAGGACCCGTCCGTGGTCGGCCCCTTGATCAAGTATTGAACAGTAGTGAATGCATGCTAGTTTATGGGCACCAGTAAACTGATGTAGCATTAAAGGTCACTTACATTGAGGTCGATTAAGGTGCGTTGGTCTTTGACCCTCCTGCTGTTGGAGTGGGCGGTTCATACCATGAAGTATAGTTGGTAGAACGGCATGCCCACTCGATGTCACCATACCCGGTCCAAGGTGTGGGTTGTTTTTCTTGTGAAAGGTTGCCATATATGACCTTAATTGGTGCGTATATGTCGTGTATCTCGGGTTTTCCCAGCTGGTGTAAATCGATTGCAATTATTGTCCCTCGTAGTAATGAGTACAACTTGGTCACCGCGCCAATCACGTAGTTGTACATGGTACTTGGAAGGTGATTATGATGTGGATTGTTGATACTGTTATTGCCCTTATGTCGTATTTACTTTATGTATTGTTTTATTATCCTATTGTTGCAACTAAAGTTACATTTCAGCTCAATCCATTTAAATTGACAAATAAAACTTGATAGAACTACTAGGTTGCTTTGTGCGAGTCTTTTCAAACAAGCCACCTATTAGAGCCTTTGCATGTCTAGGTGTTCGACGGGTAAGTCTTGCTGAGTAATTAGTACTCTGGCTTTGTGCCATTGTGTTTTTCAGGTAATGAAGCAATAGAATTGCCTGTAGATGTGATGCCTTGGGATGTGCAAGTCCCTGAGGGTTGGACTGCCCACTAGGAGTCCGACTTGCCGTGGAAGTGATGTTGTGTGCTGCTAGAGTGATGGTTCTATGGGCATGAATCATTACTACGCTATATCGTCGAGCTCGTAGTTTTCTTATCGTTATTTGCTTCTGTTGTTTTCAAAACATTCATGAACTTGTATTATTCCACTGCACTCTGATAACCTTAATGATGTAATATTCAACTTAAATTTGGACAAATGTTGTATAATCAAGTGTGTGCATTATCAACACCTTTGGGACCTCGATCCTCCGGGAAGGGGCGCCACAATTCGGGCGATGAGGAAAAAGATGGACGGTTATGCCCCCGGTGGTAGGTGGGTGTGTTATGTAGGTCAAGGATAGAGTTGTCATATGGACAATAGACCTTAGGCCTATATAAGGAGAGGTAGGGTTTGTGGAAGAGGTTCCTCTCATTCCATTAGCCTTGTGTTAGGGTTTCATTCAAAGTGCTAGGAAAGGTCTTCATGTTTTAGTGGAGAGTAGTGGGTGTGTGAGAGACATGTCTTGATCTTCAAAATAGCGGGAGGAAGAGGGTGGCTTCCTATCCTTGTATCCATGGATCTCGTAAGCACCTTTCCATGATATGAGAATTATTTTTGTGCTCAAGATCTCCCTCTCTTCCGAGATCCCGGATTTCACTTTTTCTCTATTTTCGGAGCTATTTTCGTGGGAATTTTCGGTCTGTTTTTGGTTGAGTTTTTGGTTCGGATTTCTTGAGAAACTTGTTGCTAGGATGAGCTAGAACAATCCTATATGGATCCTTGACCAAATCAATGGCTCTAGCACCTTTGATTTGAAGGATTTCTCAAGTTTCCCCTTTTTGGTGTTCTTGGCACAAGATCTGAAATTCCTGATGATTTTTTGAGCCAACCGAGTTGATCTTCTAGGATAAGGGTCATGAAGTGTTGAGGATTCACTGGTCAAAAAATTGCATCATTTAGAGTTTGTTTGATTAGATGTTGACCAAGTATTTGCCTAATCTCGAAACTTTTTCCTGTTCTGTCGGGGTCAATCGGCACTGCAAACGACCGGGACCGGCACTGCCAGTGGGTTTGAACTCAAATCGGCCTGCTGATAGAAAGAGTGTAAACCCCACACCGGCATTGCCGATGCGCTCTGACCGCTGCTTCTGAGAACCCCGCACCAGCACTGCCAATGGGAGTGACCGGCACTGCCGATTGTTGTGGTCGGCACTACCGACGGTAGTCTAGTTCTGATCTGTTTTGAGCGCTTTTTGTTCTCATTTGTTTCTGCTACTATTGTTGATCACTCCCAAGGCTAGTACACCACAAGTTGGTGTGTGTAGTCTTGGTGATCGGTTTAGAGGTTGGCTTGGGTTGTATTTTGTATATAGGCCAAGTTCTCTTGGAGAATTTTAATTGGCTCTCATTCAACCCCTTCTCTGGTCGCCTTCTCGGTCCTTCAATTGGTATCAGAGCCGGTTTGATCACTAGTTGACGTTCACCGGCTTTGTGATCTAGAGGCGACATGGAGAAGCATGCGGTCAAGCTGTGGATGTTCGATGGAGAGGACTTTCCTTACTAGAAGTCACAGACCAAGTCTTGTCTCCTAAGCCAAGGACATGCGACTACAGGTGAGTTGCTCAGGTATGAAAACAACTCCAAAGCTGTTAATATCCTGCTTTCTGCTGTAGGTAGGAGTGAGCATGATCGTGTTGTACATCTTGAAACTGCTCACGCTATTTGGGTTTAGCTTTGCATGTACCATGAGGGTACCAACCAGGTTAAGTCCATGCGTAATGACTCTTACAATAGACAATACGAAACCTTTGCACAAAAACCTAGCGAGTCACTAGATGACACTTTTCATAGGTTTGAGGCAATTGTGTGCAATTTTCATAGGTTTGAGGTAATGACCAAATCTTTGTTTTCCCTTGTTGCAGCTTCCGATGAACAGATGGAGTGCATTCTTGATGAGGAGCTGTCCTTGCTCACAAGGAAGTTTAGGAAGTTTTACAACAACTAGAAGTAAAGACGAGGTGGTGGTTCAAGAATTTGCTTTGAGTGTGGTGACCCTGGACACTTCATTGCTGACTGTCCCAAGAAGAGGAAGAAAGCCGTGTACCATGACAACGACCCTGAAGACTTCAAGAAGAAGAAGAACCAATTCTACAAGCGAAGCAAGAACTCCAAGAAGTTCGCGAAGGCGGTCACACATTCCTACGTTGCTGCTCTAAGCGACATTGACCTCACATCAAGCGATGTCCTTACAAGATTGGATGAGGAGATTGAGAAGCCACGAGTAAAGAGGAAGGACAACTTCACTGGGCTTTGCTTCATGGCAAAGAATGACCACGAAACCGAATCTGGCTTGGACTCCGACATAAGTGAGGTACCTCCCACTCTTGATGAGCTCTCTTCTGAACTTGATCAATTGCGTGATGTTTTGCTCATGCAAGATGATAAGCTTCCCACTGCTGTTCGTGAAAGTGGAGAGCTTAAGTCTAAGTTGGAGAGTGCTGATATTGAAATTGCTTCACTTAGGTCTAAGCTTGCTTGTGATGACTTTGCTGCGGAGTGTGAGTCTTGTCAAGTTCTGATGAATGATCTAAGTCAGAGGGAGAGTTTGCATGCTCAAGTTGCCAGTCAGCTTGAAAGTGCCCTTAAGGACCTTGATGAATTCAAAGCCAGGCCAACTCTTTTGGGTGCATGTCAGAACTGTCCCAAGCTCACAATTGAGTTGGAAGCTCAGTCCCTCAAAGTCAAAGAGCTCGAGTCCAAGTTCTCCCACCTCCGTGTGAAGTGTGTGTCACCCTCAAGGACAAGTTAGTAATCACTAGGAGGAAAACAAAGTCCTAGTTCAGGAAAATGACTATCTTATTTCTAGGCTCTACAGAACCCTAGTGAGTGAGGAAAAGATTGAGAGTGACTTGGCCTGAGTAAAGGAGAGTGCTTCCAGGTCAACCTACAACTTGGGTTTGGGATTTGAGAGAGTGGACAACGAGAGTGAGAGTGTGGGTAAGTATGTGCCTAGCTCCAGCTACAAGGATGAGGAAAATTCCATCAAACCCACTGACACATACTATCCACCCAATCCAAAACCCTGCTTCAGCCCAAAACAAGCAGAGAAGCCAAAACCCAAGCCTGCTATGCAAGCCAAGCCTAATCCTAAGATTGTCTACATTTGCATGTTTTGTGCTCGCAAGGCCCACATGGATAAATTTTGTTATAGGCGTGAGAGGAAGCAAGCTGAGTTGATTAGGGATGCTTTTTATGATGATTTTGTTGACTTTCAGCCTCGCTCTTCTTCTCGTGCCTATCATGGACAGAGTCATCTCTCATATGACTTTGGTTCACAAAATAGAGGCTTTATGCAGCAGCGCTTTGACGTCCCATGTTTTCCCCGTCGTGGTGAGCATCACTCTCATGGATTGACCTTCACACAGATGATTTCTATCATCACAACCCGAGGTTCAAGTCAAGATGCTTTGACAGGCCATGTTTTCTTCATCGTGGTTCTCGTCCCATAAATTCAAATAATAATGTGCAAAGAACTGTGGTGACTTCTATAGGTCGTATGGTAAAGTGCTTGATTTCCAAAAGCTTTCTGTCTAACCCCAGCACTGAACCATCGATCTTTCATTCTCGTTCTTTGTAGGCAGTAGGTGGAGGCTTGGAGAACAAGTGGTTGATGGATTTCGGGTGTTCATGCCACATGACCGAAAATGCAAAGTGGTTCTCCAGCCTCACTCCCTTGAAGCGCCAGGAGTATGTGACCTTTGGAGATGACAAGAGAGGAAGAGTGAAGGGATGGGGCGCGATAAAGGTGACAAGGAGATGAAGGAAAGCATCTTTGCAGAAGAGGACCTATAGGGCATTGATGATGATGATGATGATTCACTTCATCTCTCATCTGAGCTTGTTCCTACTGCTACCACTACTCCAGCAGAGGGTCCAGAAGCTTCTACATCGACTTCAGCAGCTGTCGAGCGAGCTCCAGCTGTGGTTGAGGGGGAGGTACACTCTGAGAGAGAGGCCCCAAGCCACATTCAATGTAAACATCCACCTCAACAAATTATTGGTAATCTCTATAAGAGGACAACAAGGTCAAGGTCTGCACTTCTCGCTTGCTTTACCAATTCTCTCTTTGTTGCAACCTTTGAACCCCGAGATGTTGGGCACGCACTATCTGATGAACATTGGGTTAATGCCATGCATGAGGAGTTGGAAAACTTTGAGAGAAACAAAGTCTGGACCCATGTAGAGCCTTCCAATGATGTCAATGTCATAGGAACCAAGTGGATTTTCAAAAACAAACATGGGAAGGACGGTGAGGTGTGAGAAACAAAGCTAGGCTACTTGCTCAGGGTTTCTCCCAAGTGGAGGGTTTAGACTATTGTGAGACCTTTGCTCCTGTTGTACGCATAGAAGCCATTAGGATCCTGCTTGCATTTGCTGCTTCTAAGGGCATTAGACTCTATCAAATGGATGTCAAGAGTGCTTTCCTAAATGGTTTCATACAGGAAGAAGTATATGTGTGGTAACCCCCTGGCTTTGAGCACCACAAATACCAAAACCGTGTGTACAAGCTTCAGAAGGCTTTGTATAGGCTAAAGGAAGCACCTAGGGCTTGGAATGCTAGGCGTAAGACCTTCTTGCTAGAGTGCGGGTATGTCATGGGGTGTATTGACAAAACCTTGTTTACTCTTAAGCATGGCAATGACTTTCTAATGGCTCGAATATACGTGGATGATATCATCTTTGGTGGTTCCTCTCATGCTCTTTTGCTCAGGTTTCAGGAAGCTATGGAAAGTGAATTTTAGATGTTGATGTTGGGCAAGCTCACCTTCTTTCTTGGCCTTCTAATCAAGCAATGCAAGCAAGGCACTTTCATACATCAAGCCAAGTACACGAAGGATCTCCTGAAGAAGCTCGACATGGTCAATTTTGAAGCCGTTGTCTACACCAATGTCCACTACAACGGCTCTTGACCCTGATGAAGACTATGAAGCGGTGGACCAAAAGGAGTACAGGAGCATGATTGGCTCCCTGTTGTACCTGACAGTGATGAGACCTGGCATATACTTTGCGGTGTGTCTTTATGCTCGCTTTCAAGCTTCCCTACGGGTGACTCATCACAAGGCTATCAAGCGTATCTTCAGGTATCTCAAATACACCCTTGAGTTTGGTCTTTGGTACTCGACATTTTCTTCTATTGATCTCATTGGGTGTTCAGATGCGGATTTTGCTGGGTGTAGAATTGATAGGAAAAGCACTTCTGGTACTTGCCATTTCTTGGGTACTTCTTTGGTTTGTTAGTCTTCTCGCAAGCAATCTAGTCTAGCCCAATCCACAACTGAAGCTAGTTGTTGTTCTCAAATCCTTTGGATGGTTTCTACCATGAGAGACTTTGTGTTAACCTTCAATAGTGTTCCACTTATGTGTGATAACTCCAGTACCATATGCTTAGCCAAAAACCCAATCCAACATGGTAAGGTCAAACACATAAATGTGAGATTCCACTTCCTAAGGGATAATGTTGAGAAGGGGGGTGTTGAGACTGGCAAGTTTTCCTTGATTCACTTGATGTTTGTTTTGCCTTGGATGGGGGTACTTATACATGTGGTGGCAGCTTTGCTCATGATAAGCAAATTTGATTCTATCTAAGCTAGTCAATCTTTCTGCTTAGCTTGTATAGCTCTTGGTGTTTATGCCCTGCTATCTATTTTTTGGTCTTTGTATGGTTGTGAGCTATTGCTTTTACACTTCGTAGCTCTATGTTTATGATTAGCAAGGTGAAATGCTTGTTTGCATAATTATTGAAGCTCCTTAGGTTTGCATTTTCATGCATTGCATTCTTGTTTTTGTGCATCTTTGATGAGTTCATTACTAAAGGGGGAGAAAATAGTGGGTCATGCACAAATAATGCTAAGAAACTTAAGATGACCTCATTTTGCATTTCACATGATCTACCACAAGTTGAGGGGGAGCATATCATGATTTTGAGCGCTTTCATGCACCTTTCACAATCTTTGCGTTCTCGAATCGCTTTCTTTGCCAACTCTTGGTTTTGTGATCCTTTCTTGCTAGATGGCTAGTTTTCACCTTTTCTTTGGGTTTGAGCCATTTGGATGTGTTTATTCAATTTCGCATTTCAATCTCTTAATTCTTGTGCATTTGGTGTTGTCAATGTACTCATCAAAGGGGAGATTGAGAAACCATGTGGAGATGTGACATGGTTTGCAATATATGTGATGAGTAATTGACTTGAGCAAATTTGGTGTTTGTGATGAAATGCGGGAATCCAGGGATTGCATGGGTTTGCATATCATGGTTATGACTAACCAGAGTTGGTGGAGGTATTGGTAATATTGCAGGAGTTGGGAAATGTGTTTTCTTGTCTTGTGATGTGTAGATCACTGGAGTCGACTTGGCGGTCAACAGCGAGAGGATCGGGCACAAGTAGGAGACTTGGGGCTGGACGATCGGGATGCCGGGTGAAGTCAAGGGTGAACCACACCATACACGTGAAGAGACAAGAAGCATGGACGGTTTCACATTTGAGCCTCAAAACCATGGTGGTGATGAAAACAGCATGTTGACCAAGTCAAAGCGAGTAGTATGCTGGTGCAAGTGACAAGGGGGCCCGATGGACAGGGACCGGGAGAGACTTGCCGATGGTCAGGATCATGGGACAAGGTGCACACATCAACATCGAGAAGTTGCACTTTGAGAAGCGTGCAAGACGGTTTCCTTGTTTGGGCCTCAAAACTGGTGGTGGCGGTTGGAGGTGCACATGGCACCATTGCGGAGCTTGCGTCAAGGGCAAGCAATGTTGTGAAGGGCTCAATGGCATTCGGGCGATGAGGAAAAAGATGGACGATTATGCCCCCGTTGGTAGGTGGGTGTGTTATGTAGGTCAAGATAGAGTTGTCATGTGGACAATAGACCTTAGGCCTATAGAAGGAGAGGTAGGGTTGGTGGAAGAGGTGTCTCTCTTTCCATTAGCCTTCTGTTAGGGTTTCATTCAAAGTGCTAGGAGAAGTCTTCATATTTTAGTGGAGAGTAGTCGATCTGTGAGAGACATCTCTTACTCTTCCAAATAGTGGGAGGAAGAGGGTGGCCTCCTAGCCTTGTATCCATGATCTTTAAGCATCTTTCCATGGTATGAGAATTATTTTCATGCTCAAGATCTCCCTCTCTTCCTAGATCCCGAATTTCTCTTTTTCTCTATTTTTGGAGCTATTTTTGTGGGAATTTTCGGTCTTTTTTTGGTTGAGTTTTTTGTTCGGATTTCTTGAGAAACTTGTTGCTAGGATGACCTAGAACAATCCTATATAGATCCTTGACCAAATAAATGGCTCTAGCACCTTTGATTTGAAGGATTTCTCAAGTTTCCCCTTTTTGGTGTTCTTGGCACAAGATCTAAAATTCCTGATGATTTTTTGAGCCAATCGAGTTGATCTTCTAGGATAAGGGTCGTGAAGTGTTGAGGATTCACTGGTCCAAAAATTGCATCATTTGGAGTTCGTTTGATTAGGTGTGGACCAAGTTTTTGCCTAATTCCAAAACTTTTTTCTGTTCTATCGGGGTTGATCGGCACTACTGAGGATCGGGACTGGCACTGCCGGTGGGTCTGAACTCGAATTGGCCTGCCAATAGAAAGAGTCTAAACCCCGCACTACCACTGCCGATGGCAACTACCAGCACTGCCGATGCGCTTTGACCGCTGCTTCTGAGAGCCCTGCACCAGCACTACCGATGGGCGTGACCGGCACTACCGATGGTGCCAACCGGCACTGCCGATGGCTATGATCGTCACTGCTGATGGTAGTCCAGTTCTGATCTATTCATAGGGCTTTTTGTTCTCCCTTGTTTCCACTGCTGTTGTTGATCACTCCTAAGGCTAGTACACCACAAGTTGGTGTGTGTAGTCTCGGTGATCGATTTAGAGGTTGGCTTGGGCTGTATTTGGGATATAGGCCAAGTTCTCTTGGAGAATTTTAATTGGCTCCCATTCACGCCCCCCCCCCCCCTCTAGTTGCCTTCTCGGTCTTTCATTGACCCTAAATGGCTTTAGCAGATTCATATGTCAAGTCATATTCGGCCAATGTTAGCATCCATTTACCAATTCAGTCTTTCAAAATCAGAGCCGATAGCATATACTTAACGACATCGGCTTTGCATACCACCACACACTCCGTTGATAATAGATAGTGTCTTAACTTCACACACGAGAAATATAGACATAAACATAATTTTTCAATCTTGGTGTACCTAGTTTCAACATCAATCAGTCTTCGACTCAATTAAAATACAACCTTTTCTTTGCCATCTTGTTCTTGAATCAACATTGATGCGAGTGATTTCTTATCAGCTGCAAGATAAAGCTTGAAAGGCAATCCTTCTTTCGGTGGTACTAAAACAGGAGGTGAAATCAAATATTTCTTGATATCATCTAAAGTTTTATGATGCTCTGGCCCCCATACAAATCTTTGATCCACTTTTAACTTCAATAACGGGGTAAATACATCAAGCTTCCTCGATAAATTTGAAATAAATCTTCGAATAAAATTCACTTTACGGATTAAAGATTGAAGTTCTGTCTTGTTAACCAGCGGTTCGATATCATTGATAGCCTTCATGCTCTTTGGTCCAATCTCAATCCCTCTTTCATGTATAATTGAAAGGACCGAAGGCCTACCGAGAGGGGGGGGGGTGAATCGGTAGCCGACCACAAATTCGAATACTTAAGTTTCACACCACTAGAACCTAACAATCATTGCAACCTAAGCAATTCTAGTAGGCCAAGACCCTACACAAGCTAGTATTCATGATGAGTACAAAATGCGGAAGCTAAACACACTAGCCTATGCAAGCCACAAGTCACCCTGTCAACTATAGCACAAAAGTGTGGAATAGTAAAGAGGGGGTCAAGGAATGCTCATAATTTTTTCCTGAGGTCTCAGAAGGATGGAGCCTTCCCCTACTCCTCGTTGAACCAGTCCCGGTCCATACCGCCACCAAGTGGAGTTCTCGCCCACGAGCCCGCAATCACTCCTCGAGTGAAGACATGGTGTGCGTCACCGCTGCTACCAAAGCACAAGCTCGCCTTCCTCGAGAACTTGCCGTACTCCCCGAGCCGACACAGGCGCTCACTATTGATGCCCCTTCCAACGGCGGGCTCAAACCGTGTACAAATATGTGAAGGCCTTCACAACCAATCAGATAGGCTCGGTCACCAACGCCTAACCGGTCTAGGTCTCACCATAGACCAAGAGTAACAACCTAGATCACACCATCAAGGACACCCTAGCCTTAGATGTGCAAGATCGCTCCTTGTTACTCTCACTAGCACTCTCAAGATATCCAATATCCTCTCCTAGTGCTCTCCTCTTTTCCTCTTGGACCTCACCAAATGCTCTTAGGTATTCCACTGGCGAAGAGAGGTCACAAAGACCCCAACAACAAAGTTATATAGGCTCCCAACCTGAAACTTGCCGTTGCTCCATGAAATCAGCTTTCTGAGCCTACTGACCATACAGTCCGGTCACTTGACAAGACCGTCCGGTCCGTTCCTTGCTGCCCAAGTCGATCTCTACTGAACAGACCATCCAGTCAGTAGACTGGACCGTCCGGTCACTAAATCATCCCAGACTTGGCAATTTCCTCACTGCCTGCTGTAGCCTCCAGACAAAACCTCAGAGTGACCGTACAGTCCGGTCACCATTGACCCCTTTGTCCGATCACTTCAATCCAAAGCTGAAACTTCTCGTCTTCGCTTGACTTCGTTTCCCGGCTTCTC
This sequence comes from Eleusine coracana subsp. coracana, assembly GCA_032690845.1. NCBI lineage: Eukaryota > Viridiplantae > Streptophyta > Magnoliopsida > Poales > Poaceae > Eleusine > Eleusine coracana. The sequence goes on along the minus strand of MU847442.1, from coordinate 1,782,814 downwards.
CACTGTCAAGTCCCTGAGATTTCACCGAGCAACCTTGCACATCACCGACTAGACATGACCTAAGAGAATGACCTAGACCCCTGTAAGGATCATGACCATTGAGGTCACCCCAAGGTATGATGTTTTGGTGATGCATGACAAACATGAAATATGACTAATATCTATATGAGTGTTGTTCGTGTAGGAAACCCTTTCTATCTTATGATGATTGTCTATGGCGTCCTTGGCAATTAATGACAATAACCACAAATATGGAGGCTTGTGAACTTGATGGAGTCCAAGGGTTGATGGACATGGATCAAAGCGGAGGACAAGCTATGGTGCAAGTGTTTGGAACACTTGAGTAGTTGTTAGGGCTTTGAGTCCATAGAAAAAACCAGACTATCAAGATGGTCTAGGTCATTCTCTTAGGTCATGTCTAGTTGGTGATGTACAAGGTTGCTCGGTGAAATCACAGGCACTAGGTGACAATGGAGAAGCCAAGGAGCTGTTCGGAGAAGCCAGGAAACCAAGTCAAGCGAGGACGATGAGTTTCAGCTTCGGGACGTAGAGACCGGACAGAGGGGTCAGTAGAGACTGGACGGTCTGGTCACTATGTGGAGTTGTCCTTGGGCTTCCAGTGAGGAGCAAGGTTTCTGTCTGTGCGAGGGACCATAGAGATCGGACAGTCCGGTCTACAGAACGGATAGTCCAGTCTGTGTGGGTGAAGCATAGGGCAGAGAAGAAGCCAAGGGTCTGGAGTCCGACGATAGACACACCAAACGGTCCGGTCTACTGACCGGATGGTCCGGTCAGTGCAGGTGTCAGCTCAGGGCAGAGAGCTGTTGGTGCTCGGTTTGCAGTGACCGGACGGTCCGGTCATGTAGTGACCGGACAGTTCGGTCCGGAGGCCCAGAATGCTGATTTCGTGGAGCAACGTCTAGTTTGAGGTTGGGAGCCTATATAACTTTGTTGCTGGGGTCTTGGAGACCCTTCTTGGCAAGTGGAATACTTGAGAGCATTTGTTAAGGTCCAAGAGGAAAAGAGGAGAGCACTAGGAGAGGATATTGGATATCTTGAGAGTGCTAGTGAGAGTAACAAGGAGCTACCTTGCACATCTAAGGCTAGGGTGTCCCTGAGGGTTTGATCTAGGTTGTTACTCTTGGTCTATGGTGAGACCTAGACCGGTTAGGTGTCAGTGATCGATCCTATCGTTATTCGTTGTGAAGGCCGTCACAAGTTTGTACACGGTTTGAGCCCGCCATTGGAAGGGGCATCAATAATGAGCGCCCGTGTCGGCTCGGGGAGTCTGACAAGTTCTCGAGGGAGGCGAGCTTGTGCTTTGTGCAGCAGTGATGCACACCGTGTCTTCACTGGAGGAGTGATTGCAGGCTCATGGGCGAGAACTCCACTTGGTGGCGGGAAGGACCGGGACTCCAGCGGGAGTGGTCCAACGAGGAGTAGGGGAAGGCGCCATCCTTTCGAGACCTCGATAAAAACTCATGAGCCATCTCTTACACTACTCCTTACTATGATGCTTTACTTTCCGCATTTATATACTGTGCTATTCATGCTTGTGTTCTTACCTTGCTCTAGTTGACTACCTTGTAGACTTGCCTCAATAGGCTCCTTTACTTGCTAGTAGTCCTTAGCCTTCATACTTGATCACTAGCATGTATAGGAGTTGCTTTGGCTTGATTGATCACCTTTGTATGTATTGTGCTACTCATTCTCGTATGCTTATTGATCTAGTAGCTTTGCTTGAGTAGAACTCCTTGCTAGCTAGTTGTTTGCTTTCGCGTATCTTTGGTAACTAACTTGCATAGGAGTTGTTTTGCCTTTGTTTTATCCACTAGTATGCTTAGGTTGTTGTTCCTTTCATAGGTTCATTATCTTGCTAGTGTGATCACCACTAGGATTGTGTAGGAGTTGTTTTGAGTGGCCGGTTTCAGGAATTGGCAAATTTTGTACATAGTGCGAGTTCTCGATTCACCCCCCCCCCCTCTCGGTCATTCGGTCCTTTCATGTGGTATCAGAGCCAAGTGCTCATCATAAGGCTTAACCGCCTGAGTAGTGACCGTATTGAGTTGGGATGTCATCCCATTCGGGGTCGGGTCATGGCTCATGGAAGGATTGCTTTAAAAGCTACCTAAATGCCATGATTCCAGATGAGTTGATGGATACTCTTGTGGACTTTGCCAATACCTTTACCGATGATCATGTGTATGATGATTGTGATGATTGCATGGATGTGCCTTGTACTAGTGAGTGCCTAGACTCTTCTAGTAATGACTTGATAGGTTGCTCTACTAGTATGCCTAACATGATGATTGATAATGATGTGTCTCTTGATCTTGCTTGCTCTACTAGCCTTGATGATGTTTGTGAGTCTCCTATTGATCCTGCTAGTAGTTCTATTGTTGAGGAGTTCTTTGCTTTTTATGCTAATGATAATGAGGACTTACTGACTCTCTTATTCGCTTGCGAGGTATTGTGGACAGGATTGGGGCAACTTCTTTCGAGCTTCCCAAGATCGTGATAGTGGAGAAGATCCTCTCCTTGGTTCCGAGTAGCAAGCTCTTCTACGTCGCACTTGAGCTTCTCAACGAGAAGAGTCTCTCCGTAGAAGATGTGATTGAGCTACTCTTCAAGGATGAGGAGATTGCCGCAAGCATAGCATGGAAGAGGACATTCAAGGCAACTCATGAAGCATCCTCGAGCAAAGGGAAAGGAGTAGCTTCGAGCTCAAACTTCTTTGATCCCTCCACAAGATTGTCTTGCAACAACTTCTACAACCCCTTTGGAGCAAGACATACATCGGGGGCTTCGTCAAGCACCTCAAGTATCATTCCAAGTCCTACTCCAAGCACTTTTAGTGGACCGAGCATTGGCGGAGGGGGAGCACCAACAACAATGCTCGCTCGATCATTTGAGATGATCAATCTTGTGGCTTCGGCTCCGACGCCTCCACCTCCTCTGCCCCCTCCTCCACAAGATCATCTTTAGCATCTTTGTGGAGCTCACCAACAGGATCTTCTCTTTGAATTTGGTGAATTTGTGATAAATCCTAATGTTGACCTTTATGAGAATCTATTGAGCATATATGATCTTGTGTGTAGGATTAACTCTTTCAGGGGACTTTGAAAGATTGCACCACATGAAGTGATTGACAAGCTCCTCCAACAAATCACAACTCCTGAGAGGGGTTTCTTACTTGAGGAGGGAGTTAACAGGAGACACGAGTTCTCAATTGAGAGAGCAATGGAGATGACACTTTGCTCCACTCTCAAGTGGGACATGTGCTTGAGCACATCACTGGACTCTATGATCCTCCCCATTACTACATCAACCTTGACAATGTGCACATGGGGGATGATCATGGACATTGGAGATATCATGCTCCTCACTATCCCATTTGGAGTAGACTATTGGATGGGATTGCAAGAATCCCTATCTATGAGGATGGTCTCATTGCTCGACATCATGAGGTTAGTGCTAGTCAATCAAGTAATGCTTTGGATACTAAGTCCTCTTCCTCTAGTGCTTGTCTTATGGCTACTACTAGGGTCAACTACAAGAGTGGAGGCACTCATTGGATTCTTGATAGTGGGTGCACTCAACACATGACCGGGAAGCCAACCATGTTCAACACCATTGATGAAGACGAAGAGAGTGAGAAGGTGACTTTTGGGGATAACTCAAAAGGGAGAGTTAGATGCTTAGGCAAGGTGGCCATCACAAATGACCTCCATCTCTCCAAGGTCTTCCTTGTGAAAACCCTCAACTTCAACCTTCTATCTATTGGTCAAATTTGTGACATGGGTTTCAAGTGCACGTTTGATGAGGATGGTGCAACAATTGAGAATGTCAAGAGAGGGCTAGTATTTCATGTATACATGGGAACTTGTATGTCACAGACTTCAAGTCAAGTAATATGCCACCAAGCACTTGCCTATTCACCAAGGCATCCAAGGGATGGTTGTGGCATACAAGACTAGCACATGTTGGAATAAATCAGCTCAAGAAGATTGTCAAGAGGAATCTAGTTGAAGGAACCAAGGATGTGACCTTTGAGAAGGATAAATTGTGCAGCGCTTGTCAGGCAAGGAAACAAGTTGCATCCTCACATCCCACCAAGTCATTCATGTCTACATCTCGTCCTCTAGAGCTCTTGCACATGGACTTGTTTGGGCCAACACATTACAGGAGTCTAGGAGGCAATCTATATTGCTTGGTGATTGTTGATGATTTCACGAGATATACTTGGACCTTCTTTCTTGTGGACAAATCTCAAGGCAGTGGTATCTTCAAAAAGTTTGCCAAGAGGGCAAAGAATGAGTTCAATGCTAGCATTGTGAAGATAAGGAGTGACAATGGGACGGAATTCAAAAACACCACAGCGGAGGAATATTGTGACAAGAAGGGAATCAAACATGAATTCTCCACTACATATACTCCCGAGCAAAATGGAGTAGTGGAGAGGAAGAACAAGACGCTCATCACTCTTGCTTGTGTCATGTTGGATGAGTATGGAACTCATGAGAGGTTTTGGGCAGAGGCAATCAACACGGCTTGCTACACCTCCAACTGTGTCTATCTCCACCGTTTGTTGAAGAAGACACCATATGAGCTATTGGTGGGATGGAAACCCAATGTTTCCTATTTCCGAGTCTTTGGATGCAAGTGTTACATTCTCAAGAAGAGGAGAAAGCCCGGGAAGTTTAAGAGCAGAACTTATGAAGGCATTCTTGTTGGGTACTCTGAGACTTCTAAAGCATATAGGGTCTACAACTGCACCACTGGATGTGTTGAGGAATCCTATGATGTGCAATTCGATGAGTCAAATGGGTCCCAAAAGGAGGATGAATTTCATGAAGTGGACATAGCCTATGAGGGAAGCTTTGAGAAACATGCCCGTGAGCGAGGTTTTACCCCATGAGGCCAATGATGGTGATGTTGATGAGCCCTCTACTCCACCACTTCATCCTACCTCCTCCTCCGAGGCACTACAAACAACCCAAGATGCCACAAATACTCCCACAAGCTCCTCCCAAGATTCATTGAGAGTACACCCACCAAATGATAAGGAATCTCAAGTGAGAAGTGAGCCACAATCCTCCCCACATACTTCATCACAAACCACTTCTCCTAGTTCTTCACAAGATAACCTCCCATCCACCTCAAGTCCAAAGTCCAAAACAAGAAAGCATAAGAGTGACTCCTCCACCTCTCTTAGTATACAAGACACTCATATATCAAGAGAGCAAACAATTCATGATGCACAAGACACTTCACCAAGAGCTTGTCCCACTCAAAGAAAACACCTTCCTAGACCCAAGGGCATCAACAAAGGTCACTCACAAGACTTGATCATTGGGAATCCATCTCGAGCAATAAAGACAAGGAGAAATCAATATAAGCCCAACTATGTGAGTGAAGAGAATGATGGTGAGGCCAATGTTGAGGTTGAGAACTTCTCTTTCGTCTCTATGATTGAACCCACTACCATAAATGAAGTTATGGATGATCACAAGTGGGTAATTGCCATGCAAGAAGAGTTGAATAACTTCAAGAGGTGCAAAGTATGGAAATTGGTTGAGAGACCCAAGAATCATAATGTGGTTGGCACCAAGTGGGTCTTCAAGAACAAGTAAGATGAGAAAGGAGCAATTGTCAAGAACAAGGCTCGCCTAGTGGCTAAGGGATATTCTCAAGTGGCGGGGACTGACTTTGAAGAGACCTTTGCTCCTGTGGCCCGTCTTGAAGCTATTCGGATCTTACTTGCCTATGCATCACATAACGGCTTCAAGCTCTTTCAAATGGATTTCAAGAGTGCTTTCTTGAATGGAGAAATCAATGAGAAAGTCTATGTGGAACAACCTCTGGGGTTTGAGGACCCAAACCATCCAAGACATGTATACAAATTGAAGAAAGCTCTCTATGGTCTCAAGCAAGCACCAAGAGCATGGTATGGACACTTAAGGAACTTTCTACTCAAGAATGGATTCACCATTGGAAGCATTGATAGCACCTTGTTCACAAGGCATGTTGGGAAGGATCTCTTTGTGTGCCAAATCTATGTGGATGATATCATCTATGGGTCAACCAATGAGAAGTTCAATGAAGAGTTTCGGGAGATGATGGCTAGGGAATTCCAAATGTCAATGATTGGAGAGTTGCACATGTTCCTTGCATTCCAAGTCAAGCAATTAAGAGAGGGAAACTTCATCTATCAAGAGAAATATACTAAGTACCTTCTCAAGAGATTCAACATGGAGAATTGCAAGCCTTTGCACACACGTATGGCTACTAGCAAACCCTTGGATGATGATGTGAAAGGGAAACCGGTGAACCCCAAGCTATATAGATCAATCATTGGGTCTTTGCTCTATCTCACCGCTTTGAGACCGGACATTCATGGTTAGTGTGTGCTTGTGTGCATGATACCAAGCAAATCCAAAGGAGTCACACTTGAAGGCCATGAAGAGAATAATGAGATACCTCAAGTACACACCTACCATGGGCTTATGGTATCCTAGAGGATCAAACTTTGAGTTACTTGGGTATTTGGATTCCAACTTCGCGGGTTGCAAAGTGAATAGAAAGAGTACATCAGGTGGTTGTCAATTTCTTGGAAGATCTCTAGTTTCTAGGAGCTCAAAGAAGCAAAACTCCATGGCTCTATCTACCGCCGAAGTGGAATATATGACAGCGGGAGCTTGTTGTGCACAACTTCTCTACATGAGCCACTCTCGGACTATGGCCTCAACTACACCCAAATGCCACTATATTGTGATAGTGAGGCGGCAATCAAGATGGCTCTCAAGACGGGAGATCATGGTTATCCGAAGCATATTCAAGTGAGACATCACTTCATAAGAGACCATGTTGAGAAGAAGGACATTGAGTTGGTGAGCGTGCAAACTCATGAACAATTGGCGGACATCTTCACCAAGCCACTTGATGAGAAGACCTTCAACAAGCTAAGGGGAGAACTCAATGTTCTTGACCTCTCCAACTTCACATGAGTAACCCTTGAGCTTGTCCTTTGTACATATGCATAGTGCTGTGTTTGTTCTTGTTTGTGTTTTTGTTTGTGCTTGTTTCTCTTCTTTTGTAGGTTGACTTCGGACCTTCTTGAGATAGCAATGGACATTGGTTAAGCATGGGAAGGTGGTTCATGGTGTAACCAAGGCTTTGAAGAATGGTCCATCGTGAGCAAGCTTGAGAAGGGAACAACTCGTTGTTGACAGTTTGGTTTGTAGCGGTTCTCTCTATTTTCTTTAGCATCGCATCATGCATTGTATACTTGTTGCATTTGCATTTTGCATTTATGCATCCTTTTGCATTGTGATACCATACATGCTCCCAAGCATGTCTCTAGGGGGAGTTGCTCATTTACAATGTGAGTACATGACTCTAGATGATCAAATAGTGATATTTGTGCTTCATGCTCATTGAGTCATGTTCGACCGAGCTCCGAGGTTAAATCTACTCACGCGGCTTAAAGACAAGTGGCTCATACATTCCCACCTCCCTAATGACTAACCCTTGCACATTTTAGAAAATCTTTTGTTGAGTCATAAGTGTAGGGGGAGCTATGATGGAATATCACTACAACCAAGGAGGAGCACCATGAAAGGGGGAGTTATCCTAAATCTCACCAATTATTTTATGCCTCTTGGTTTTGTTATGTTTTTTTGTGGTTTTTGGTGATAGGTGACAAAAGGGGGGGGGGGGGGAGAAAACATGAAGATCCAAAAGCCAAGTCGTCTAAGATCAAAGTAGGAGAAGAAGCATGAAAAGATGGACGATAACACAATGGGAGAGGAGAATATGAAGATTCAAAAGCCAAATCGATGAAGAGATGGAACATGAAGATCACATCAAGATGAACAACTACACCAACATGAAGAAGAACAATGATGATGCATGTCTACGGCGACAATGAACACCTTCACCGACATGAGCATCTACGTCCTTGGTACGTGGCTACATCAACAAGATCAACTACCACGACACCAAGGCGGGCGCAAATTCGACTCAAGCTCAATGTCTAGTGCGCTACATAATTGGGTAGTTCTCTCTCAACACCTAGCACATCTCAAAGGGGAGACTACTTCCAAGGCAAGGACCAAGGTATGCCTCTCAATCTATTCTTTTCCTTTGGTTCTTTCTTGCTCGTCCGTTTTTGGATCATCATAAGTAGTGGTTGTCATCCATCACCAAAAAGGGGGAGATTGTAAGGATCATGACCATTGAGGTCACCCCAAGGTATGATGTTTTGGTGATGCATGACAAACATGAAATGTGACTAATATCTACACGAGTGTTGTTCGTGTAGGAAACCCTTTCTATCTTATGATGATTGTCTACGGCGTCCTTGGCAATTGATGACAATGACCGCAAGCATGGAGGCTTGTGAACTCGATGGAGTCATAGGGTTGATGGAGATGGATCAAAGCAGAGGACAAGCTATGGTGCAAGTGTTTGGAACACTTGAATAGTTGTTAGGGCTTTGAGTCCATAGAAAAAACCGGACTATCAAGAGGGTCTACGTCATTCTCTTAGGTCATGTCTAGTCGGTGATGTGCAAGGTTGCTTGGTGAAATCACAGGCACTAGGTGACAGTGGAGAAGCCAAGGAGCTGTTCGGAGAAGCCGGGAAACCAAGCAAGCGAGGACGATGAGTTTCAGCTTCGGGACGTAGAGACCGGATAGAGGGGTCAGTGGAGACCGGACGGTCCGGTCACTATGTGGAGTTGACAGGGACTTCCAGCGAGGAGCAAGGTTTCTGTCTGTGAGAGGGACCATAGAGACCGGATGGTCCGGTCTATAGACCGGACAGTCCGGTCTGTGTGGGTGAAGCATAGGGCAGAGAAGAAGCCAAGGGTTTGGAGTTCGACGACGGACAGACCAGACGGTTTGGTCTACTGACCAGACGATTCGGTCAGTGCAAGTGTTAGCTCAGGGCAGAGAGCCGTTGGTTCTCGGTTTGCAGTGACAAGACGATCCGGTCAGGTAGTGATCGGACAATCCGGTCTGAAGGCTCAGAATGCAGATTTCATGGAGCAACGGCTAGTTTGAGGTTGGGAGCCTATATAACTTCGTTCCTGGGGTCTTGGAGACCCCTCTTGGCCACTGGAATACCTGAGAGCATTTGGTAATGTCCAAGAGGAAAACAGGAGAGCACTAGGAGAGGATATTGGATATCTTGTGAGTGCTAGTGAGAGTAACAAGGAGCTATCTTGCACATCTAAGGCTAGGGTGTCCTTGAGGGTGTGATCTAGGTTGTTACTCTTGGTCTATGGTGAGACCTATACCGGTTAGGTGTCGGTGATCGAGCCTATCGTGATTGATTGTGAAGGCCGTCACAATTTTGTACACGGTTTGAGCCCGCCGTTGGAAGGGGCATCAATAGTGGGCGCTCGTGTTGGCTCGGGGATTCTGACAAGTTCTCGAGGGAGGCGAGCTTGTGCTTTGTGCAGCGGTGACGCACACCATGTCTTCACTCGAGGAGTGATTGTGGGCTCGTGGGCGAGAACTCCACTTGGTGGCGGGAGGGACTGGGACTCCGGCGGGAGTGGTCCAACGAGGAGTAGGGGATGGCGCCTTCCTTCCAAGACCATGGGAAAAAATCATGAGCCATCTCTTACTCTACTCCTTACTATGATGCTTTACTTTCCGCATTTATATACCGTGCTATTCATGCTTGTGTTCTTACCTTGCTCTAGTTGACTACCTTGCAGACTTGCATCAATAGGCTCCTTTACTTGCTAGTAGTGCTTAGCATTCATACTTGATCACTAGCATGTATAGGAGTTGCTTTGGCTTGATTGATCACCCTTGTATGTATTGTGCTACTCATGCTGGTATGCTTGTTGATCTAGTAGCTTTGCTTGAGTAGAACTACTTGCTAGCTAGTTGTTTGCTTCCACGTATCTTTGGTAATCAGCTTGCGTAGGAGTTGTATTGCCTTTGTGTGATCCACTAGTATGCTTACGTTGTTGTTCCTTTCAAAGGTTCATTATCTTGCTAGTGTGATCACCACTAGGATTGTGTAGAAGTTGTTTTGAGTGGTCGGTTTCAGGAATTGGAAAATTTGGTACATAGTGCGAGTTCCCGATTCACCACCCCCCCCTCTCAGTCACTCGGTCCTTTCAACCCCCTTGATAGTTCGGTTTTTTCTATTGACTCAAAGTCTTAACAACTAGGCATGTGTACCAAACACTTGCTCCATAACTTGTCCTCAGCCTTGATCCATCTTCATCAACCCTTGGACTCCATCAAGCTCATCAAGCCTTCATGCTTATGGTCATTGTCATCAATTACCAAGGCAACCATCATCCATATGATTTGTAGTAGAGAATTAATGAAGATTCCTACATAGACAACACTCATGTAGATATTAGGCCACAATTTCATAGTTGTCATCTATCACCAAAACATTCATACCTTGGGGATTCCATCATCAATGGTCATGAAGCTTACAATCTCCCGCTTTTTGGTGATTGATGACAACCGATACTTAACATAATCTTAACAAGAAAACAACAGTGCTAAAAGAGCTACACTATGATCGAGAGGAACCACAAAGGCATAAAGAGAGAAATGCGCAAGGTCCTACTCAATCAATCATCTAGAGATTAAAAGGAAAAGAGAGAAAAGCACACTCTAGATAAAACCATCAAAATAACATCCAAATGTGGATAAATAAAGAAAGACAAGCACTGCGTATCAGAAAGAGAAATATACCAAGTGCGATCTAGATGAGCCAAACATAAACAAATATAAAACCATGACTCATCAAAATCCACGAACACTCGATAAACCCATCAAAATAACATCCAAATGTATCTAGCTCCCAAAACCAATGTACAAGTATGCGTATGCTCCCCTAGATACAAGCTACTCTCGATCACGTAGGATCACACTCCCACTTCCCCTAGACCTAAGACTATTCTCACCCTTTGGCAACAAGCACCAAAAAGGAGGAAAAGATGAACATCTAAGCACTCATGGTCGAAGGAGGTGGTGCAGCGACGTCCTCTGAAGACTCTGCTCGGGCTGTTCCTAAGCTGGATCCTGCTATGCTCCCTGAGCCTGTGACGCTTGAGCATCCATCTGCTTGAAGAAGTCAAGGTCCACAGGCGACTCAGACCCTCTGTCCCATGCTGCTGGAGTAACTGTGGTGGTGTCCTGCGCTGAAGTCTGGAGAAGAATGAGATTCGCCACGTCCTGTTGCGAGAAACCGCCATGGACAAGATACTCTGTTACCTAAGGTGTAAGAGTGTTGACTGTAGCATTGAGAGGTGGAGTTGTAGCTGTAGTTGGCTCTGGAGCTGGCTAGGAGTCTGCACGAGTGATGTGCACTACATCTGAGAACAGGCTCCTGACTGGTAAGTGCTGGGAGGCGGAAGGTCCTGCCATCTGCAAAGTCGAAGAGTGTGAAGGAGAAACAAACAACGCAGACATAGAGAAGGTTGACACGGGGGAGAGCTGAGCTCTAGAAAGAGTTTGTCCTGCTCCCCCTATCGGTAGGACCCCTGAGAGTGACAGTCCGCTGGATTGAGCTATCATCAAGGAAGTGAAGGGTCCTGGCTGAGTCGGCAGCTACTAAAACTATGGAAACACTGCGGGTCTTGGCTGCTGACCTGCCTGCCTCTGAGTCAACTTTGTCATCTGTGTCATCAAGGCGGTAACAAGTGCCATCTGCTGTCTCTGTAGCTCTGCCTGACCCCTGATGATCTCCATCATCTGACGTCTATCCTCCCACTCCCTCAAAAATAAACTCCTCCATCTCCCCAACCAGCAAGTCTGCCAAGTCGAACTGCTCTCTCCTCAGAATAGCTGCAACTGCCCACTGGTAGAGTAGAGTGAACTTCTCTCTATAGCCAGACCTAGGAATGATAGTCCTGGTGACTATCAACTCTCACCACCTTGGCCTTTGCAGTGAGTCTCGTAGGGCCACTCTCAAAGCCTGGTGTGTGTGGTGGTGGGAAAGCAATTGATACCATGTCGTCTGAAGGTAGCTTCCCTCATTGAGGTCTACGGGGTGATGCAAGGGTCCCATAGGCACTCCTGTAAAGCTGGAAGTCTGAAAACAGGAGTCCTAGGTTAGCTATCAGATCCTGTCTCGTCACATGCTATGGATACCCTCTAAACAGGAACCAGAACTCTGAGCGGTCTTTGGCAACCCATATTGTGGCATAGAACTCTAGCACCACATCCTCCTTGTACCTGTGTGGAGCAGTAACTAGCTCTGCTAGCCCTGGCAAGTACGTGAAGTACTACTCCATCTCAGTGCCGGTGGCCCTCCTCATGGCCTCGTAGGTAGTGTACTACTGCAGCATAAAAAGTCTGTCCTTGCCCTTCAGGCCAAGGTAGCGTCTCAGTCCCTCTCCTATCCTCCTCTAGAGGCCTGTCCAGTACCTCTCTCCTGTAGCAGGATCCCTGGGGACTAGAACCCATTCCTCGAAGGAGACTAGATGTAGCGCCTTAAGGTCCTTTGCTAGAACCTTAGGTATGTCCGGCTCTCTAGCTGCTTGTACAAGTCCCTGTAGCCTCCTCGTGCACACTACACAGGTGCACCTCGGGTCTCCTGCCCGGTGAGCTATCCTCTAGGGAACTGTCTGCTCAGTCTCCTCAAGCTCCTCCTCCTCTGACTCATCAGACCCTGACTCTAAGGTCTCCTCCTCTGAACAATCCTTCTCTGACTCCTCCTGCTGTTGCCTGGAGGATCCCTGCTCCGCAGTTCTTGACGACCTCTCCTGACGAGAAGCCGGAGTACGCTGCGGCCATGGAAGTGGAACAACTCCTATAGCTAGAGGTGCAATCCTCTACCTGGTGCTCCTTCAAAGACCCCGTGGCTCAGCTGGTTGGCTGATGATCAAACGTGAGCCAGGTGTCCTACGTGACTGCTCCATGGCATCCAGGTGCCGTGCTAGCTGTCTAGCTCTCTCTGACTCTAGGTCCAGTCTCTGTTTCTTCTTGTTCTTAGGATTCTCAGGCATATTTCCCTTGCCCTTGTCCTGTCCAGATCCTGCCATCTGCTGTTGACTGCTGACCACTGTCACTGCACGCACGTAGGTATGGACATGATAAGTATAGGGTTTAATACATCTACAAGCAAAGCACCGCTAGGAAAGAATGCGCAATAGAAATCCTAGCACTAAATGAAGGACATGATCACTAGGAAAATATGCAAAGTAACAACAGTGATCATCGACTATATGTGGCTGGTGCGAGTCATTTAGTGTGCAGTCAAATAAAGAGCAATTAATCTAATTGTAGACTAAACAGGAGACAACCCTAGGCAAGAAATTAATAGATAATCAATGAATTAATTGCAGCTAGGTTGAGCCAATTAACTAATGCAACTAAAGATAGACAATTTCTCCAATTGCATCAATTAACCAAGTTGCTCAGAAATCAGGGTATAATATGATGAAAAGAGGATAGTAGCAATACCCTAGATGGAATGTCATACCCTAGATGGAATGTCAATATGCCAAGAATAAGGAACACCACAGAACATGCTCCAATCACCGAAAAATTGGAGCTTGGTCTTCATCAGTAATGGAGAAAGAGGGAAAGAGGCAAGCTTTGCCCTAGGGTTCTGAGGGTTGGGTGCTTGCGTGCGAAAGGGGTGAACAGAGAGCGGCGGCGAGCTACGTGGTGGTGAGAAGTGCGATGGCGAGGAGGTGGCACCCGTGTCACACCCGGTTTTAAGACCAAAACCGAATGCTTCTGTATGCGGGCCCAAGATCAAGTTTTCACGTATACAGGACAAAAGTGAAGTAACAGTAAAAAACCAATGTCATTATTATATCAAAGTCTCATTATTACATAGCAAGGATTACATCAAGACATAAAAGAAAATAGCAGAAGGCTCCATAACGCCACAGACAGTCCACCGGGGGTCACACGCCTAGTCGTAGTAGTCCTGATCCATGTAGTCCATATCGCCAGTGTCGTCTGAGCATCAGTAATATAACAACAACAACACAAGGAAAACTAAAATACATGAGTACATAAAGTACTCAGCAAGTGGGGGGAAAGTAATGACATGCAGGCTAAAAACAAGAATAGGCTTGACACGGGTTTGCTGCACTACGCATCCTATGTCTCAATTATACAATCATCCTATTTACTAGGTGAAAAGTATCCCAACAGGTTAACCACTTGTCCAGCACTATCGGTTACCCACCGATAGCAAAAACTATGAGTTACCCACTCATACCAGAACACTACAGGTTACCCACCTACAGCTACCACCCAAATCTGGTTACCCACCAGATTCACCCAAGTATCCATCTAATCGTGTGAGGATCCGGCCGCTCTTGACCATGACCACAGCTGTTATAACAGTTTCACACTATACAGAGGTTGCACAACTTTACCCAAAGGTTAGTGATTCCATCACCTGTCGATGACTAAAGTCTCCCTATTGCCAACACATCACTGTAGGTGTGAGGCCAAGAGATCACCACATGGTCTTTCAAAGCGCTCCCCAGCTTGCAAAACGTCCACACTAAGGTTTCACCGCCGCGGGATTAACCATCCCTACAGAAGCCCCCTCTGGCGCCATGGCTAGAAGTAACCCTTCATCACCTGAGGCCGAAAGTAACCCTCTCGTCCTCTTGCCTCGAACGCATGCAAAACTGGGAAGACATCTAATACGAAACCACGCCTACCCATATCAGCCTTGTGCTTTATGCTGTTTTCCTGGGTGGCCACTCCACGAATTTGGTTTTTATGACCACAAGCAGGCACTACCGCAAGCCAAACAGTACATTACTCGTACCTGTGCATAGCTGCACCATCCTTACTCCTGCTTGGGTCATCTAAATTACCCAAATGATAATTAGGTTCAAGTGAATATTAGTCAAGTTTATTATTATTCATTTTTAATCCCCCAAAGTACTACGCTAGCATGACGTAACCAAAACCTGTACACTAAAACATAACCCAGGCGACAAGGAATAATAAGGAAGGATAAATGACATGGGATTCAAATTTAGACTGGCATGCATGAAAATAAACTAATCCTTAATAGGTGTAATATGGTCAAGGACACTTGCCTTGTTCTCCCGCTAGCTGCTGCTCAAAATCAAGATCCTGGAAATTCTGGTGCTGCTCCTCATCTAATATCGAAAAATACCAGAAAAGTAAAAATCAAACAAATAAGGAAAAGTACACTAAACATTTCCTAATGACTATGAAAATAGTACTAAAAGATAGTACGTGTTCCTACAATTCCGTGAGTGCAAAAATCACCTAAATCGGAGTTATCGTTAAAAAGTTATGCTAGTTTGAAGTTCTAGGGGTTAAAAGGTAAAAATAGGAGCTTTTTGGGACATATTTGTAATTTTATAAAATTGCAGTAACTAAACTGTAAAATATTAGGACTGAAAAATAATTACCAAAAAGTATAAGGTTGTTTCAGCCAAATTTTAGGACCTAAACATAATTTTTTTTAGTACAAGGGCCTAAGAGTAAAAAGTCAGGGCTGAAAATATAATTAAATATAAACTCAGGTGGTGTTTCTATAAATTTTCAAGGCCAAAATATTATTTATAAAAAATCTAGGGCAGAAACATAAATTACTGGTGATTCTATAGAAAAATTACATTTGAAATCCAATTAAGGCAAGCATAGCGGTCTAGGTGAAAAACTGGCATTATCCAAGAATTATTTCTAATTAAATTAAATCCTAAAAGTGGTGGACCAGGTCCACGGGGCACATGGACCGCGTAGACCAGAGGGTCTATGGGTCCACCATGGTCCAGAGAATACCCCTTCGGGGTCTTCTAATCAGAGTCGTTGGTTTTGAGATTGATGGCAGGGGGGTTTAGGCGGAGCGGGTGGCGGCGGCGCCATGGGCAGCTCGTCGGAATTGGCCGGGGCGGCGCTCCAGCGGCCCATTTCTTGTCGCAAGCGGACGGGAAGAGAGAGGGGAGTGAGGCGGCGCTCACCAGACGGTCGCGTAGGTGAGGGAGTGGCCGGAAGACTGTCAGCAGTGAGGAAGGGTGGCAGTGATCTTCGGAGCTCGGCGACGATGGGGCTCCAGGGGTCAGGGGGGTGAGGGGGAGTGAGAGGAGGTAGCGGTGAGAGAGGGCGTCAGCTGGGGCCAATTTATAGGCGGGCAGTGGGGGTGGGAGGCGATCGGGGCGAGCTCCACTGCCATCAATGGCGAAGTGGCTCCATTGATGCACGGTAACGCACGTGAGTGCGTGGTTAAGTCCTGGGAGAGGGGAAGGGGAAGTGAAGGGTTGCTCGGGTGCTTTTGGATCAGTTTCGGGAGCCAGGGAGGCGGGAGGCGGGCGGGTGGCCGATGTCAGTTTCGATTGGTGGCGGGGAGAGAGAGGGGCTGGAGGAATGAGACGATGGGGTGGGACTGGGCTGTCAGCCTCAGCGGGGCTGCGGGCTACGGGGACGAGATGGGCTAGGAGTGGCTGGTGGGCTGAGCGCGTGAGCTGGGCTGCGGGCTACGGGGACGAGATGGGCTAGGAGTGGCTGGTGGGCTGAGCGCGTGAGCTGGGCTGCGTGCTGCGTGTTCTAGCTAGGCCGAGCTGCGCTGGGCTGGCCGAGAGGAAGAGAGGGGGAAAAAGAGATGGGCTGCGGGAGGGGGGAAAGAAATGGATGGAGGGAGGTGGGCTTCGACTGGGGACTCGGCCTAGGAGGCCATGTGAGAGAGGGGGAAAAAGAGATGGGCTGTGGGAGGGGGGAAAGAAATGGATGGAGGGAGGTGGGCTTCGACTGGGGACTCGGCCAAGGAGGCCATGTGAGATTTCTTTCTCTTTTTCTTTACTAGATTCTTTTCTATTTCTGTTTTTAACTTCTAAAATAAATCTAAATCGATTTCTACTCGATTTTTGAAACAAATATAAACCCAATTAAAAATACCTAATGCATTTCTACTCCAGCATGTATGCACAATACAAATTTATTATTCTTAATTCAATAAATCAGAAAATAATCTTTTTAGTTAAAGAAAAAAGTATATTAACACCCTAATTAAAAATAGGAAAATTAATAATTTGCAAAATATGATAAAATAGGGTGTCACAAACCTACCCCCTTAGGATGAATCTCGCCCTCGAGATTCGGGCTGATCGGAAAAGAAGTCCGGAAGATCTGCCTTGAGTTGATCTTCTTGCTCCCAAGTGGCTTCTTCTTCCGAATGATTGCTCCATTGTACTTTGCACATCTGGTACTTCTTGTTTCTCGTGACTCTCTCTGATATTTCTAGAATCTTGATGGGGTACTCTTGATATGTAAGATCTTCACCAATATCCAACTGTTCTATAGGCATTTGCTCCTCTAGAACTCGGAGGCACTTCCGCAACTGTGAGACGTGGAAAACATCGTGCACATCTGACAACTGTGGTGGCAGTTCCAACTGATAAGCAACTTCACCTCTTTGCTCTATGATCTTGAATGGACCAATGTACCTTGGTGCAAGTTTTCCTCTAACCTTGAATCGACGAAGTCCTCTCATGGGAGATACCTTGAGATAGACATAATCACCAACTTCAAAGCTCAAGTCTCTTCTTCTTTGATCGGCATAGCTCTTTTGTCTAGACTATGCAAGATTCAAATTCTCCCGAACAATATGAACTTTCCTTTCAGCGTCTCAAAGGATCTCTGGTCCAAAGACTTGATTCTCACCAGTCTCATTCCAGAATAAAGGAGTTCGACATTTACGTCCGTATAAGAACTCAAATGGAGACATCTTTAAACTTTCCTGATAGCTGTTGTTGTAGGAAAACTCTGCATATGGCAGACATTTTTCCCAACTCTTGCTATCTTTTAGTGCACAAGCTCTCAACATATCCTCAAGAATTTGGTTCACTCTTTCCGTCTGTCCATCTGATTGGGGATGATAGGCTGAACTAAAATTCAGCCTTTGTAAGCTTCATGACCATTGGTGATTGGATCCCCAAGGTATGGATGTTTTGGTGATAGATGACAACTATGAAATTGTGGGCTAATATCTACATGAGTGTTGTCTATGTAGGTATCATCTCTTAACTCAATTACAAATCATATGGATGATGGTTGCCTTGGCTGCTTGTGAAAATGATGGAGTCCATGAGTTGATGGAGATGGATCAAAGCGGAGAACAAGCTATGGTGCAAGTGTTTGGAACACTTGACTAGTTGTTAGGGCTTTGAGTCCATAGGAAACACCGGACTATGAAGGGGGTCTAGGTCATTCTCTTAGGTCATGTCTAGTCAGTGATGTGCAAGGTTGCTCGGTGAAATCACAGGCACTAGGTGACAGCGGAGAAGCCAAGGAGCTGTTCGGAGAAGCCGAGAAATGAAGTCAAGCGAGAACTACAAGTTTCAGCTTCTGGACATAGAGATCGGACAGAGGGATCAGTGGACACCGGACTGTACGGTCACTATGGGGAGTTCTCTAGGACTTAGAGCGAGAAGCAGGAAGACTGTCAGCTGGAGATCCTCTACAGATTGGACGGTCTGGTCAGTAGGGATCAAGCAGGGAAGCGAGGAGCTTCGGTGCAGAATATTTTTGGACTGGAGAGAGAAACAGACTGGACGGTCCGGTCTAGTGACCGAACAGTCCGGTCAGTACAGGAAATTACCCGAACACTGTTGTGCCAATAGCTAGGAGATCATTACCAGAGTGACCGGACTGTCCGGTCTAGATGTACAGAAAGGTAATTTTGCGGAGCAACGGCTAGTTTGAGGTTGGGAGGCTATATAACTTTGTTGGCTTGGGTCTTGGAGACCTCTCTTGGACAGTGGAATACCTGAGAGCAATTGGTAAGGTCCAAGAGGAAAAGAGGAGAGCACTAGGAGGAGAGTAACTTGAGCATCTTGCACATCTAAGGCTAGGGTGTCCTTGAGGGTGTGATCTAGATTGTTACTCTTGGTGTATGGTGAGACCTAGACCGGTTAGGTGTCGGTGATCGAGCCTATCATGATCAGTTGTGAAGGTCGTCACACGTTTGTACACGGTTTGAGCCCACCGGTGAAAGAGGCATCGCTAGTGAGTGCCTGTGTCGGCTCGGGGAGTCCGACAAGTTCTCGAGGGAGGCGAGCTTGTGCTTTCTGCAGCGGTGACACACACTGTGTCTTCACTCTAGGAGTGATTGCGGGCTCGTGGGCAAGAACTCCACTTGGTGGCGGGAGGGACGGAGACTCTAGCGGGAGAGGTCCAACGAGGATTAAGGCGAGGCGCCATCCTTCTGAGACCTCGGGAAAAATCATGAGCATTCCTTGACCCTCTCTTTACTATTCTACAATTGTGAGCTCTAGTGACTAGGGTGAATTTTGGCTTGCATAGGCTAGTGTGTTTGGCTTCTGCACTTTATCATAACATGAACACTAGCATGTGTAGGGTCTTGGCCTACTACAATTCTTTAGGTTGCTTCTCTTGTTAGACTCAAATAGTGGAATTTGACGTAATTGGATTTGTGAGCGGCTTACTGATTCACCCCTCCCCCTCTCGGTAAGCCTTCGATCCTTACAACGCTATCACCGTAGCAGCACTTGCAGGATGACTAGGTGAGTTCATCCAGAGCGCAGCTGAGCATAGACGTCACATGATGGAGGTCATCGGGGGACGGGCGGAGCTTGAGAGACAGTAGATGGCACTAGTGACCACCCTAATGACTTAGATGGTAGAGCTCAGAAGTGGACAGACTGGCCAGCAGACTTAGCAGCTTCCGACCTAGACATGCCCCTTCACTACCATGATGACAGCTCAGTCTAGTGGGTTGTCACACTCAGGGGTGTTACCGACAGGGGGAGCAGCACAGGCCTTCTCACTAGTGACTCAGTTCTCCCTTGTGTTAGCTTTCTCAGTCTCTGCGTTGTTCTCTTCACCTGCATAGTCTACAACTTTGTAGAAGACACTACCTACCACCTCCCAACAGCAGCAGCAGTAGCCACCAATCAGGAGTCTGTTCTCAGAGATAGTGCAAACCACTCATGTAGACTCCTAGATAGCTCTAGAGTCAACTACAACTCCACCCTCCACTGCTACAGTCAACACGCTCACACCTTAGGTAGCAGAGGATCTTGTCCGCGGAGGTTTCACTCAGCAGGATGTGGTGGATCTCGCACTTCTCTAGGCCTTAGTAGCTCAGGAGACTGCCACAGTCACTTGAACAGAGCAGGATAGAGGGTTTGAGTCACCTGTAGACCTTGAGTTCTTTGAGCAATTGGACACTCAGGCGGCACAACAGGATCCTGCACCAGAGCAGCCAGGAGCAGAGTCTTCAGTTGACAGTTAGATATATTTGGATCATATTTTTATGGATTTATCGAGATGTTTGTGGATTTTGATGAGTCATGGTTTTCATTCCCGTGTGTTTGACTCATCTTGTTCTCACTTGGTTTATTTTCATACACAGTGCTTGTCCTTCTTTATTTACCCTGTTTGCTTGTGTATGATTCCATGATGATGATTGCTTGTCTTCAATTCTTATGCATTGCCATGCTAACCTGTTGCATATCATCATTCATGTCTTGCATTGCATGTCTTTATACTTTCTTTAATACCCTATCATGACATGCATGCATAATAATCTAGAGTGTGTTTTTCTCTCTTTTCCTTTTGGCCCTTGATGATGATTGATTGAGTAGGACCTTGTGTGTTTCTCTCTTATGCTTTTGTGGTTCCTCTTGATCGTAGTGTAGCTCTTTTAGCCCTGATATTTCTTGTTAAGATTATGATAAGTAGATGTTGTCATCAATCACCAAAAAGAGGGAGATTGTAAGCTTCATGACCATTGATGATGGGATCCCTGAGGTCTGAATGTTTTTGTGATAGATGAAAACTATGAAATTATGGGCTAATATCTACACAAGTGTTGTCTATGCAGGAATCATCTCTAAACTCTATTACAAATCATATGGATGATGGTTGCCTTGGCGAGTGATGACAATGACCATAAGCATGGAGGCTTGATGAGCTTGATGGAGTCCAAGGGTTGATAAAGATAGATCAAAGCTAAGGACAAGCAATGGAGCAAGTGTTGGGAACACTTGTCTAGTTGTTAGGGCTTTGAGTTCATAGGAAAAACTGGACTATATAGGGGGTCTAGGTCATTTCTCTTACGTCATGTCTAGTCGGTGATGTGCGTATATGCTCGATAAAATCACAGGCACTAGGTGACAGTGGAGAAGCTCAGAAACAAAGTCTAGCAATGACAAGGAGTTTCAGCTTCTGGACGTAGTGACCGGATAGAGGGGTCAGTGCTGACCGGACTGTATGGTCACTAAGAGGTTTTGTCTGGAGCCTACAACGAGCAGCGAGGAAACTGTCAGGTCTAGAAGCCCTAGGGACCGGACGGTACGGTCTAGTGACCAGACGGTCCGATCTTTAGGGTTGAGACTTGGGCAGAGAGGAAGCTATGCAAGAGAAGTTTCTGGACTGGAGAGAGAAACTGGACGGATGGTCCGGTTAGTACAGAGAAGTTTTCTGGACAGTGCAGCCAATGATTCTAGGAACCGTTCCAGAGAGACCGGACAGTCCGGTCCGGGAGTGACCGGATAGTCTGGTCATTGGGTCCAGAAAGGCAATTTCATGGAGCAACAGCTAGTTGGAGGTTGGAAGCCTATATAATT
Organism: Eleusine coracana subsp. coracana; assembly: GCA_032690845.1. Taxonomy (NCBI): domain Eukaryota; kingdom Viridiplantae; phylum Streptophyta; class Magnoliopsida; order Poales; family Poaceae; genus Eleusine; species Eleusine coracana. Next base: position 1,761,234 of record MU847442.1, on the reverse strand, counting down.
TCAATACTGGGGTCTTGGAGACCTCTCTTCGCTAGTGGAATACCTGAGAGCATTTGGTAAGGTCCAAGAGGAAAAGAAGAGGACATTAGGAGGAGATATTGCATATCTTGAGATGTGCTAGTGGAGAGTAACATGAGCATCTTACACATCTAAGGCTAGGGTGTTCTTGAGGGTGTGATCTAGGTTGTTACTCTTTGTTTATGGTGAGACCTAGACCGGTTAGGTGTCGGTGATCGAGCCTATCGTGATTGGTTGTGAAGGCCATCACACGTTTGTACACGGTTTGAGCCCACCAGTGAAAGGGCTATCAATAGTGAGTGCCCGTTTCTGCTTGGGGAGTCCGGCAAGTACTCATGGGAGGCGAGCTTGTGCCTTGGTGTCAACGGTTCTGCTTGTTTCACGATCACTGGTTCTGATATCTCCTCAGGCTCTAGTGTGATCTCTACGCGTAGGAAATCACGTTGTTTCAATCGTGTGCATGCACAATCAGATATATAGGAAAATAAACCACAAAAGGACGCAGACACGAAAAAATATGGACTATCACACCATAATTTAATTAGAGATTAGTTTAGATAGTTTTTGATTGTTATTTTTTCTTTCCTTTTCCTTTTTTTCTTCTTCTTTTTCTTGGCAGAATAAAGGCGAACGACGCCATCTCGATATATAGGAAAATAAACCACAAAAGGACGCAGACATGAAAAAAATGTGGACTACCACATGATAATTTAATTAGATTAATTTAGATTGATCTAGATTGTTTTGTTTTCCTTTTTTGTTTTCCTTCTTTTTCTTATGTGCGTCCATTTTTTCCTCCCTTTTTACCGGATCTGATTCTTTTCTCTTTTTTCACCTTCTCTTTTAGCTAATCTAATATATCTATACTAATAGAGGACGAATGACAGGATGAATTTTGTCACCACAGACAGCCATCCACCAAACGATCTGAGACCTCCATTTAGCATGAGTAGTCTACATCTAACCATAGGATTTGGATGGTCTCACTACATGTAAACTTTGTCTCACTCATTCCTTCATAAAATTCACTCATCTCTTCCCCCACACCCTATTTTTTCTCACCGTCCTACCCACATGTACACACATACCCACATGTTTTCATGCCTTCTTTGATTTTGTCTTCCTTAATTTGCTCCATTGCCAAATTTCAAAGGTATGATAATTATCTTTTTCAAAATTTCTCACATTCCCTTCCCACCACGTTTGACACACCCCCGAATTCCTTCCACGATTGTCTCCTCATCTTTCCAAATTTTTGTAACACTTTCGTCCTGGCTTTGAGCACCACAAATATCCAAACCGTGTGTACAAGCTTTAGAAGGCTTTGTATGGGCTAAAGCAAGCACCTAGGGCATGGTATGCTAGGCTTAAGACCTTCTTGCTAGAGCGTGGGTATGTCATGGGGTGTGTTGATAAAACCTTGTTCACTCTCAAGCATGGCAATGACTTTTTAATGGTTTAGATTTACGTGGATGATATCATCTTTGGTGGTTCCTCTCATGCTCTTGTGTCTAGGTTTCAGGAAGCTATGGAAAGTGAATTTTAGATGTCGATGATGGGAGAGCTCACCTTCTTTCTTGGGCTTCAAATCAAGCAGTGCAAGCAAGGCACTTTCATACATCAAGCCAAGTACATGAAGGATCTCTTGAAGAAGTTCGACATGGTCAATGTGAAGCTATTGTCTACACCAATGTCCACTACAACGGCTCTTGACCCTGATGAAGATTGGGAAGCTGTGGATCAAAGGGAGTACAAGAGCATAATTGGCTCCCTCTTATACCTGATAGCAACAAGACCCGACATACACTTTGCGGTGTGTCTTTGTGCTCGCTTTCAAGCTTCCCCAAGGGTGACTCATCGCAAGGCTGTCAAGCGCATCTTCAGGTATCTCAAATACACCCGTGAGTTCGATCTTTGGTACTCTGCATCTCCATCTCTTGAACTCATTGGGTATTCGGATGCGTACTTTGCTGGGTGTAGAATTGATAGGAAGAGCACTTCTGGTACTTGCCATTTCTTTGGTACTTCTTTGATCTGTTGGTCTTCTCGTAAGTAGTCGAGTGTTGCCCAATCCACCACAGAGGCTGAGTATGTAGCTGCTGCTCACAAATCCTATGAGTTGTATCTACCATGACAGACTATGGGTTAACTTTTAAGGGTGTTCCACTCATGTGTGATAACTCCAGTGCCATATGCTTAGCCAAAAACCCAGTCCAACATGGTAAGGTCAAACACATCAATGTGCGATTCCACTTCCTGAGAGACAATGTTGAGGAGGGGGATGTTGAGCTCAAATACATTGATACCAAAAACCAACTAGCTGATATCCTCACCAATCCCCTAGATGCTTCGAGACATGCTTTTCTTCGGGGAGAACTTGGTGTTTGTCATCCCTATGGCATCATTTGAGGGGGAGTTGGTTTTCTCTTGTATATATGTATCTTACCATTTTTGCATTGCATCTCATATGTAATATATGCATTGGTAGATGAGCTTTAATTCTTATGCTTCCTTGCATTTCTCCTTGCTATGATTGAGCTTGAGCTAAGTTGTGTGGATGTGATGGTAATCTCTCATGTTTAGATTTTCTAGATGGCCTGTTATAAACTCATGTTAGCAACTTGCTAATCTTAAAGATAAACTGAGCTTCTTGTGAACCTTATGATCTAATCTTGCTAAAACTTGCTCACCATGTGTATAATTGCTTTTATCCTTGTTGAAGCTTGCATTGAGGCTAGTCTAGAGGATGTCTTGGCTTTGGCACCTTGTGTTTATGAAATGGAAGGCTTTGCAAATGTTTAGCTCATGATGTAACATTGTGGGAACATGTGTTCCTTTTTGCGGCAAAGGCATGCTCTTTTGTCTTGTGCATAATCCTAAAAAATCTGCTAAGTGCTTTGATCAAGAATAACTCAATAATGCTAAATCCAAACATTGTGACTTGAAGCCTCGGGGTGTTTGCCGTACCCAGTCGTGCGACCCTCCGCATGGATAATAGGACACATGAGGATAAACAATAATCACTTGATCAAACTGAGTCTCTGTTGCATATGTGAGCATTTGTAGAGCTCATTTTCTATGAGTGCTTGTTGCCCTTGTTGAGATTGAAACTGGCTAGATTCTTATGATTCACTTGGTGCTTGTTTTGCCTTGGATGAGAGTACTTACACATGTGGTGGAAGATTTTCTCATGATAAGCAAAATTTGATTCTATCTAAGCTAGTCAATCTTTCTGCTTAGCCTGTATAGCTCATGGTGTTTATGCCTTGCTATCTATTTTTGATCTTGGCATGATTGGGAGCTATTACCTTTACACTTCATGGCACTATGGTTATGGTTAGCAAAGTTAAATGCTTGTTTGCATAATTGTTGAAGCTCCTTAGGTTTGCATTTTCATGCATTTCATGTTTGCTTGTTCTTTTGCCTCTTTGATGAGTTCATTGCCAAAGGGGGAGAAAATTTTGGGGTCATGCACAAATAATGCTAAGAAACTCATATGATCCGCTTTGCACTACATGAGACCTACCACAACTTGAGGGGGAGCATATCATGATCTTGAGCGGTTTCTTGCACTTTTCACATTCTTTGCATCTCAAGTCACTTTCCTTGCCAACTCTTGGTTTTGTGATCCCTACTTGCTAGATGGCTTGTTTTCACCTTTTCTTTGGGTTTGGCCATTTGGATGTGCTTATTCGGCTTCGCATTTCAATCTCTAATCTTTGTGCATTTGATGTTGTCAATGTACTCATCAAAGGGGAGATTGAGAAACCATGTGGATATGTGCCATGGTTTGCTATATTTGTGATGAGTAATTGATTTGAGCGGATTTGGTATTTGAGTTGAAATGCGGGAATCCAGGGATTGCATGGGTTTGCATATCATGGTTATGACCAACCGGAGTTGGTGGAGATATTGATGATGTTGCAGGAGACGGGAAATGTGCTTGCTTGTCTCATGATGTGTAGGTCACTGGAGTCAACTTGGCGGTCAACGGCGAGAGGATCGGGCACAAGTAGGGGAGCCGGGTGAAGTCAAGGGTGATCCACACCGTACAGGTGGAGTGGCAAGAAGCACGGACGGTTTCACGGTTGAGCCTCAAAACCGTGGTGGTGATGAAGACGGCATGTTGACCAAGTCAAGGCGAATGGGATGCCGGTGCAAGTGAAAAGGGGGCCCAATGGACAGGGACTAGGAGAGACTTGCCGGTGGTCAGGATCGCGGGACAAGGTGACACGCGTCAACATCGAGAAGTCGTGCTTTGAGAAGCGTGCAAGGCGGTTTCCCGGTTTGGGCCTCAAAACCGGTGGTGGTGGTTGGTGGTGCACGTGGCACCATCACAGATCTTGCTTCGAGATGAAGCAAAGATGTGAAGCGTCTGATGGCATTCGGGCGATGAGGAAAAAGATGGATGGTTATGCCCCCGGTGGTAGGTGGGTGTGTTATGTAGGTCAAGGGTAGAGTGGTCATGTGGACTATAGATCCTAGGCATATATATGGAGAGGTGTGGCTAGTGGGAGAGGTGCCTCTCTTCCCATTAGCCTTGTGTTAGGACTCTATTCAAAGTGCTAGGAGAGGACTTCATGTTTGAGAGGAGAGTAGTGGGTGTGTGAGAGACATCTCTTACTCTTCCAAATAGTGGGAGGAAGAGGGTGGCTTCCTAGCCTTGTACCTATGGATCTTGTAAGCACCTTTTCTATGATATGAGAAGTATTTTCGTGCTCAAGATTTCCTTCTTCACTTGAATCCCGAAATTCCCTTTTTCCTATTTTCGGACCTTTTTTGTGGTGATTTTCGATCTCACTTTTGGACAGATTTTTGGTCTGAATTTCTCGAGAAACTTGTTGCTAGGATGAGCTAGGATAATCCTCTATGGATCCTTGATGGAATTATTCGCTCTAGCACCTTCGATTTGAAGGATTTCTCAAGTTCCCCTTTTTGGTATTCTTGGTACAAGATCTGAAATTCTTGATGATTTCTTGAGCCAATTGAGTTGATCTCCTACAATTCGGGTCGTGATGTGATGAGGATTCACTGGTCCAAAAATTGCATCGTTTGGAGTTTGTTTGATTAGTTTTTGGAGAAGTTTTGACAAGATCCCGAGAGATTTTCTGTTCTATCGGGGGTCGAACGGCACTGTCGATGACCAGGACCGGCACTGCCGATTGGTCTAGTCTGTAGGTTCCAGTGCGACAGCATCCCGCACCGGCACTGCCGATAGGTGGGACCGGCACTGGCGATGACGCGCGCTAGCACTGCCGATAGGCGTGACTGGCATTCCCGATGCCGACCGGCACTGCCGATGGGTGCTCAGTTATGGACTGTTGAGCATTTCGTCTTCCCTTTTTGTTTCCGCTGTGTTTCTTTGGTGTGGGTGATCACTCCTAGGGCTAGTACACCATAAGTTGGTGTGTGTAGTCTTGGTGATCGATTTAGAGGTTGGCTTGGGTTGTTTTTGGGATATAGGCCAAGTTCTCTTCGAGAATTTTATTTGGCTCCCATTCACCCCCCCTCTGGTCACCTTCTCGGTCCTTCAGTCCTGCTCCTTGCGCTAAGTCCTAGAAAACTCCCCATAGTGACCGCACAGTCCGGTCTCCACTGACCCCTCTGTCCGGTCTCTATGTCTAGAAGCTAAAACTCGTCGTCCTTGCTTGACTTGGTTTCCCGGCTTCTCCGAACAACTCCTTGGCTTCTCCACGATCACCGAGCAACCTTACACATCACCGACTAGACATGACCTAAGAGAATGACCTAGACCCCCTTGATAGTCCGGTTTTTCCTATCGACTCAAAGCCCTAAAAACTACTCAAGTGTTCCAAACACTTGCACCATAGCTTCTTCTCCGCTTTGATCCATCTCCATCAACCCTCGGATTCCATCAAGTTCACAAGCCTCCATACTTGCAGTAATTGTCATCAATGGCCAAGGACACCATCATCCATGATTTGTAATAGAGTTAAGAGATGATTCCAACAAAGACAACACTCGTGTAGATGTTAGCCCACAATTTCATAGTTGTCATCTATCATCAAAACATCCATACCACGGGAATCCAATCATCAATGGTCATGAAGCTTACACTCTCTCCTGTTGTTGCGCTCGTAGTACCGGTCGTCAATGAAGTTGTGGCGATGTCATTCATCTTTGTACTCTTGGCGGGCCGCGTCATCCCGCTCTTGATATCTACTGTCCAACCGGACCCGGGCGTCACGTGGTGGTATGCCATTATGAAGGTCATGGTACGGGTTCCGATAGTGATAATCCACGATTAGTCATCATCTAGGTTTGGCTGGTGGAGTGGCCTGTCGATCGTTCCTTCAACCGGCAGTATGGCCCACCGATTGTTTCGTCGTGATCCTCTTCTATCCTGGCTAGGCACCGAACTGGCAGCCCCAGATACCGTTTTGATGGGTGCTGATCACGCCACGTGCATCTCCAGTACAGCCACGGCCTTGATGTGTGCCTTTAACTTGTTGACCTACGATGTTATCTCCGGATTGGCTTGGAGCATGGGCTCCAATGAGTTCAACAAAGTTGCCGCTGCTGTAATGTTGTGATACGGGGTCTTGAAAACTTCCTCACCATTAGCTGTAAGGTGAGATCGCCCATGTCTAGGTTTTGGATGGCCATAGATCTGCTCTGACGAGCAGGTGGTTGTCGATGCAATGGGCTACCGTTCTCCGGATCATCATCCTCAGGATCGGTCTTCTATCCATCCAGAGGGTTTGGATCTATTGGTGCTCTCCGAGCAGCGGCTGCCACAGATGGTTCTTCATCTGCCCCTGTATTTGGCACAATTGGTTCTACCATGAAGATTTCACAATAGTCTGATGAGTGGCTCTCAGAATCACTCGGTTCTTCGATAAAGTCCAATATTGACTCACTATCGGCACCAATCGTCGCCACTAGTCTTGAGCCGGGAAAAAAATTGGGATCTTTCTCCGACTCCCCTGTATAGGGAATTGGGAGATCGATCGTAGTTAGATCCGAGTCGGCCAAGGTTGCCGATCTGTTCATTGTGGGCAACATTGAGAGGGATCCCAAAAGGGTTACCATCTGAAGAACCGCTGCCGTATTGTTAAAGCCGAGTGGGAGCCGGCCAACCGGGTCAGTGCTGCGATCGATCGTCAAGGCTCTGCTGACGCCTAGATCTGAAGGCGCGACGACCACCAAAAGGGTCACCAAATCTTGCTTGACGAGGCTCCCGCTTTGATCAGCCACGAAGCTGATGGTGCCAAAGCGGATCTTATCTCCTGGGCGGAACTTGACATCAACGAAAGCCATCGATTTCAACGGAGTTGGACTCAACGCGGCCCCTACCTGGTGCACCAACTGTCGAGAGATGTTCTCCATATTAGATTTAGGTATGCGTATGAGTATGAAAGATCGATGGACATAGGACACAGGGTTTATATAGGTTAGGGCCTCCCAATGTATGACCACCCTACGTCCTGATTTGTGTTTCTGTATTGCTAGGTTTTGCACTGGAATTAGGGTTCCAATACGAGTTCTCTGCCTTGCCAAAGACCCCCTGCCCTCCTTATATACCCAGACGGTAGTGGTTTATATGGTAATTTATTATTTGGTTATAACAGATCCTATCTATTCATCATATCTGCTAACCTAGCTTGCTGCTTACTCAAAACAAATATCTAAATAAATATCTTCTGGGCCACATTCTTCAATACTTCATAACAGAGCTCTCGGCGCACTCGGCCATATAGCCGAGTGGTTAGGTATCCTAGGTACATATGTCCCACAAGTTGGTACACACGTACAAATGATACACAGTCGATTTACAACCTTTATTAGTCCACGCACGGACAATACACTCATACAAGATCTAGGTTACAAACAAAAGTGATTGACCAAGCCAATCCGGACTAAGGAAAACATGAACAAGGCTTCAATAACTCCACAGGAAAACTCGAGCATAGGACGTGATCTACTCATCGGCTTCAATGGATTCTCCATCTTCTTGCTGATTAAATGAAATGAGGCAAGGGTGAGTACATAAGGTACTCCGCAAGCGCTACCCTAGCAAGGGATGTATTCATGCATTTGGGAGAGTGGTCAAGGAATAGATTAAGGTTCAGAGTTTTGTGGAAAGCGTGGATGCAGGGGCTCACTACAAGACCAAAGGGGTTTTGAGGGAAGAAAATAGTTTTGCAACTTATAGTTGGTTGGACCTGAGGGAGATTCAATCCATCATAAGAGTTCCCATCATTTAGTTGGGTCTTCTAACACACAGTCAAAACAGCCCTGACACACCTTGCCATCACCATCAGCCAAAAACACGGGTCTCCCTACAGCCACTCACACATCAAGGAAGTTTTAAGAGCCCAATGATTTTGTGTGTCATGACCAGTGACAATGGACATTCAAATTAATTAGGGTCAACTCTGCAGAGCTTAGTACGTTGTACCCACAGACCTAAACTTACCTCAGTGCCATGTACCAAATCATCCGAGGCGTATGTTGAGTTGGATCCTTAAGATATTGAATGATCTTGGTTCTCCAATCTTCTTCATTGACATCGGCTCTATCGACAATAACTCTAGCAGAATTTAATTGATAATCTTATGCCTTCTATGCTAAATCATTTGCTTCCATATTCTATTCCCTGGGAACATGCTTGAATCTTACTGTCTTGAAGTGTTGCAGCAAATCTTGACACTCGGCATAAAACTATCTTAATATATCATCTTTGCATTCAAATTCTCCTGCTAGTTGCCCGAGTACCAACAACGAATCTCCAATAACTTCAACACAATCAACTCCAGCTTCCTTAAACATCTGCAATCCCTTGGTAACAGCTCTATATTTGACCTGATTATTAGTTGATGTTTCTACAGCAAACGTAAATTCAAACCTTGTCCTTCGAGGCAATATAATCAGAAGCCTGATGCCACACCCATTCTTGCAAACAGAACCATCAAAAAACAACAACCATGACACTAGCTCCACCATCGATACCTCTGATACACAATGCTCAACAACTAAATCATCCAGAACTTGACTGAGAAACCATGTGGAGATGTGCCATGGTTTGCAATATATGTGTTGAGTAATTGACTTGAGCAGATTTAGTGTTTGTGTTCAAATACGGGAATCCAGGGATTGCATGGGTTTGCATATCATGGTTATGACTAACCGGAGTTGGTGGAGGTATTGGTGATGTTGCAGGAGTTGGGAAATGTGTTTGCTTGTCTTGTGATGTGTAGGTCACTGGAGTCGACTTGGCGGTCAACGGCGAGAGGATCGGGCACAAGTAGGTGACTTGGGGCCGGACGATCGGGATGCTGAGTGAAGTCAAGGGTGGTCAACACCATACATGTGAAGAGGCAAGAAGCACTAACGATTTCACGATTGAGCCTCAAACACGTGGTAGTGATGAAGGCGGCGTGTTGACCAAGTCAAGGCGAGCGGGATGCTAGTGCAAGTGACAAGGGGGCCCAATGGACATGGACCATGAGAGACTTGCCGGTGGTCAGGATCGCGAGACAAGGTGACACATGTCGACATCGAGAAGTCATGCTTCGAGATGCGTGCAAGGCGGTTTCCCGGTTTGGGCCTCAAAACCGGTGGCAGCGATTGGAGGTGCACGTGGCACCATTGTAGAGCTTGCGTCAAGGGCAAGCAAAGTTGTGAAGGGCTCAATGGCATTCGTGTGACACCCCAGGTGTCTCACTTCTATTTAACAAACATGAAAGAACACAAACCATGAATAATATACCATGAAATGATGAAGCCTCACTCCAATTATTTAAATTAATTCCAGGTAATTAAAAACATTGCAAAACAAATTGTGAGCCAAATGAAATTTTATTATACAACATATACCAAATTATTTCATAATCATATTAGTAATATTAAAATAGAATTTTATTAATTTAATGAGCATTTTACCATATTTAGAAATACCCCAAATAATTAATCAAAGCATAGAAACCTTTCACAATGGGGAAGTAATTATAAAATAACTATAAATTTTCTGACCAAATGGGTCCCACCAAAGCACCAGGAATATCTCTTAGGAGCTATGTGCAAAATCCCAATTTAATTGGAGGCCCCTAGCTATTTGTTTTGGAAATACCATTGCCTAGGGACCTTTTTGCAAAGATCTAGAAAGAATCATGGCTGCAGTGCAAAATTTCTTTTCTTCTTCCTCACTGGCGCAGAGTTTCTCCCTGCCCCGACGTTTCTCCCCTTGCCGCACGCCACCGCCTGTACCCCGCCTCGGGACTCCTCGCGAGCTGCAACATTGCCTGCTCCCTCTGCCTCGCCCGTGCCGTCCCATCCATCCCCTCCGTCGCAAGCTCGCCCAACGATCTTTTCCCTCGCCTCTGCACGTCAACCTGACCCGGCCGGCAAACCTTCAATTTCCTCCCCCCTTGTCGCTTCTGGCCCCAACCACCCCACTGACCTCCTCGTGACACCAAAGCGCACCAATGAGCCACACGGAACCGAGCTGCTCCCTTAACCATCTCCCTCTCCTCCCATTTTTCCCCTTCACCATTCTGCCATTACAGAGCACAAGTTCGACCTTGCTGCCCAGCTCTCCCACTGCCTTCCGACATGAACCAAAAGCACAAACCCCAGCGCTTAGACCCCTTCTACCTCCCCATGCCCTTGCTTGGCCACTCCCTCGCGCACATTGTGTGACACCCTAGTGTCACCACATGCTTTTTGATTACATACTTGCACGTAATTCTGGTTTATCAAGTCACAATTCAAATTTTGTTGCAATTCAAATTATTTAAATTTGAATTCAAAGTGAAGTATGGATAGGTTATGAAGCAATTTAAAATTTTTCCATACAACTTGATGCTATCAAAAATTCATGTGCTAGGATGGGCCATAAAAGAATTTTAGGAATTTTCTCAGAATTTTATTCAAAGGGGAAATACCCTAATAAATTCCTAGAAATTTCAATTTTATTCATATTCAAATAGTTGGCAAATTCAAATCATTGGATTTTGAAACTTTACCCTTGCCACATTGTGATCTACTCAACTCAAAGTTTCTATACAAATTTTCCCAAATTAATTTGGTGTCAGCAGCTATTTTATTTATATTTTTGAACTTGTGGCCAAAACAAATCCTGGAAAATATTAAATCCATGCGCGCCGACACACCACCTCCCCTGTGTCATCGCTCTTCTGCCAATTCCAGGGCACAAAAACCCAACCTCGATCGTCGCCCAACCCATTTCCTCAGTCTCTCCGTTCGTCTGTCATCTCCTCTGTCGTCGCACTCCTCTCCCGGCCTTGTTCTTCTCTCCTTTGCTCTCCATTCCCGTCCGCAGTGCGAGCTCCTCTGTGAATCAAACAAATCGAGAGGACCAAGTGCAGATGGAGGCGTCATGAGTCAAGGAATCCCCAAAACAACCCTTGCCGCAATCCATCCTCTAGTTATCGAGAATTTTGAAGAAACTCTGAGTTTCTGTCCATGGCGGCCGAACCTTCAATCTCGTAAAATTCATCTTATCTGGTGAGTTCGGAGTTTCCAATCCTCTTCTTCTGTCTTCACGTATCGTGGACGAATGTCGCTGACATGATCTTCTACTTGTCTTTGCCTCGAGGTCATCGCCGTCCGAGTTTTCCCCTTCCGCCGCCGTCGGCCGCCTTGGGAGCTCCACGATGACAGCATCACCTGGCCATCCTCCGCTCCCTCGCTGACTGTGTCGACAATCGCCTGGGTCCGCCGGTGCTCGTTGACCACCCCGCTCCTCTCCTTGGCCTCCCCGTCGAGCTCTCATCATCGCCAACTCCCTCTGTTCTGCCGCCGCTCGCTGCCGAGCATCTCCGGTGAGCCCCTCTCCTCGCGAAACCCGCCAACACGCTCGCCGTGATGTGCTCGACGTACTGGTGAACGAAGTCCCACTTCGTAGAACGCAGTGGCCAGCGGCGAGCTCGAAGCCGCTCCGGCAGCAGCGCCGCCCCGCGAGCGCAAGCGCGCGCTCGGTTTAGTTCAAAAAAATGAACTGATGGCAGTTTCGTAAATAATGCGAAGTTCAAATAAAAATCCAGAAAATGCTTTAACCTTGTAAAATCTATATCTGGAGATTTATAGCTCCAAAAATTACAAAATAAATTTTGTTGCCTCCCTTATGATGAGATCTATGGAATGAACCTAGTACTTTGCATGTTTTAGTTGAAAAGTTTTGTTGTAGGATTTAATTAGTGTACACACTAATAAACCTATATACTTAAGTTATAGATCTGGTAAAATAGTAAATTAAATTGTTCAGGTCTTCCCTTGACATGTTTAGTTTGTATGATAAATTGATGACCCTAGTTTCTAGACATAAAATTAAATATGATTTTATCTTTGAAATGCTTAGAAATGCATTATAATAATTTATGTAAACATTTAGAGTTTATGCTTGTGCACAAAAATCATACTTGCCATATTGCATCACCATGGATTTTTGTAGGAATTTATCTGCTATTCATATTTTACTAGAATTTATTTACTCTTAGATCTTGCTAAATGTATTATTAAATAATGGCTCATTATATATTAATGAAACTTGGCAAATTTGCTGATCATACATATATCAATCATCTGTGGATCACCCATGTCCAGTAGCATAATTTTTATTCTACTAAATGGATTATTTGCTTTTCATGTCTAAATAACCTTATATAAATGCAATAGGAAACCTTAGGTGTAAGTTCCTATTATTAGAGTTGCGAGCTCTGATGCATATGGCTTCGAGAACAATGTTGAGGAACAAATTTTACTGTTTCATCTTATATATCACATTTTGTTGCATTATCTATGTATTCTCTGTATTGACATATCGGTATTTCATAGGAAACGTTAACTCTACAACGGAGGATTTTTAGAAGGATTCCTCGGATTTTTCTACACAAGAAGATCCTAACATCAGTACTAACTCTGTGGTGGTAGCTCAAGGCAAGCCCCAGAAAATTCCCATGTATTAATTTGATTAATTCCAGTAATTAAATTGCTAGATGTGCATAGGTTGTTTGTGCATTAAGTTTAGAAGTTGGATGAAAACCCACCTACATTTCCTGGAAATATCCTATTTTATTTTAGACATGGTATATAGGTATCGGTAGTTAATAGAGGAATTATTATACTTAGTTGTAAGTTGTACCTTGTTACGAAACTTGACATATTAATAACATGAGGAAGTAAGAATATTAAAATTTGGACTAAACGGGTCTGTATTGAAAAGGGCGAAGGCAAAGTACCTATGGTGGTTTTTGTCTCGCAAGGTGACAGTCCGTTGAGGTCAGCAATTAAAATTTGAGACATGGACAGGCCCCGTAGGTGAAAGGGCAAAGATCATGTGCGTTCAGAGAACATGGCTTGCAAGGCTGTAGCCCCGTCCGTTATCGGCCCTGCTGAGCAAGTATTGAACAGTATTGAATGCATGCTAGTATATGGGAACTAGTAAACTGATGTAGCATTGTCATGTGCATGTTGGACGATACCCAAACGCTTGGTCGTGTGATCCGGTAGGAGTGGACAGATTCCCGATGTTACCGTGGAATGGCTGCCCACTCGGGCCTTTGGACCCGGATCGGCTTGTATTATGACTTTGTGAAAAGTTGTCATATGTGCTCTTGAATGATGCGTATGCCGTTTACTTCGGGTTTTCCTAGCTGGTGTAAAATGATTGCAATCGCTGTCCCTCGCAGTAATGAGTACCACTTGTTCACTGCGTCACATCGTAGCTTAAGAACCTCACTAATAATAATTAATGGAATGTTGGGATGAAGAATATTGAATTTTAGTGAATCTGAACTGAAGTTCTTTGTTACTTAATTAACTTTTCAGATTGCTTGTTGTACTTATTACTTTGACATGTAAGTTATCTTACACTATTATAGTTATTAGAAGGTTCACTAAATTTACTTTTATCCATCTCTGAGCCTAATCATGTCTAAATTTAATACTTGTCGGGTAAGACTTGTTCAGCTTAGTAGCTCAGGCTTTGCCATGTTGTTGTTTTCTTTATTTCAGGTAATAACACTGATGCATATGATCTACCTATGGGTGTTCTTCCTTGGGATATGTCTATCCCTGAGGGATGGTCTGCCCATTGGGAGACTGAGTAGCCGCTGTTGTTGTGTGATGCTAGGTGATAATCCGTATGGGCTCGGATTTATCACACTTGCCATTATCGTCGAGTTGTAAATTGTAGACGTTTAATCATGTTATGTTCTGCTGCTTTTAAAACTGAACCTTATAATATTTCCGCTGCACTTAAGTACTTAACTCTGATGTATAAAAATAACACTCTTTTTACGTAATTTAAACTTGGTTGGTTGTTGTATTATCTTGTGTCTGCTTAATCAGTACCTCGGGAACTTCAGTCCAAGGGGGTTGTGACAGCTGGTACCAGAGCTATGTTCCGGAATAATACAACAATTTAGACATATTTTAAAAATATAGCGTATACGGTGAGGATACGTTAGTATATGCCTAACTATTTAGTAAAGGTTAGAATGGTGACAAGCTAACGGGTTATGTTTGAGTTGGTTTGCTATTTGGATTTCCATTTGACATTTATAGTACGCTCGCAAGGACTGTGGCTTTGCGAGACGATTCTTTTCCATGAATCATTGCCAACATATTTTCTTTTTGGCTCCTTGAATAAGTGTTGGAGCGTAGAGTTCACTCACAAGGGCTATGGTTTTGTGAGACGGTTTCTTTCATAAACCATGCCAACTTTTTCTTGTAGAGGATGCTCATCATGGTAGTTTTATGAGCATGGGTCCGCTTGCGAGGACCGTGGTTTCGCAAGGTGGTTCGTTTCATGAACCGTTGCCAAGTAGTATATAAACTGCTTATTTTCGTAGTTTCTTTTGAATTTGATGTAATGTTCTGAAATGATGTCTTGCAGGTACACTAACCACGTTAGAGTGTGTGTGTCGAAAACTCAGAATGTTTGCTCGTAAGTACGGGTCGTCACCAAAAATTACGAATACCGCAATGTGTCGGTATATATGTCTATACATTTTCTTTTGAGTGAGGAACGATTAGGATCAAAAATTTAATTGCATTCATGGCATGGCATTTAATTCCATGAACTAAAAATTTGATCTTACCTCTGATTCACTTTCTCATTTGTGTGATCAAAATCTGAGCAAAGTAACTTGTAAAGCTTGAAACCAATCTGTTCAAACCAAAACTAAGTTGTTCACTCCAAACTAATCTGTCCTGTTTTTCAAAAATTCATAGATTATTGGTACTTTAGGATTTTTGAGCATGTAAATACTTTCTGGAAAGAGTTGGGAGTCCTCTTTATGTTCCAACTCTTGTTGAAAAGAAATTATATTGAAAAATGCTCCAGAACTGAGGATTTTGTAAATCTGTTTTGTGTGGATCAAAATCTGACAGATCAGAGGAAAAGTTTCATATCTTCTGACATGTTTATCCTAAATTTCTCGATGAGTATCGTTGGAAAGATCCTTTGACGAGCTACAACTCTTTAGTTACGAGTTTTGCCTGATTCCAGACGCAATTTGGTCAGATTCGTTGAAAATGATCAATCTGATATTCTGCTCCTTGTTCAGACTGACATAATAATGAGCTAATTGCAAAATTCATAACTCCAGTTTTATTTTGGCTAAATTGTTGAGCAAATATGGGTTGGAAAGATACTGAAGAAATCTTCGATTTACAACTCAATTATAAATTTAAATCTTTTCAACACGGCTCCAGAATGCCAACTTTTACACCTTACACAGTTCAGATCCATATGATCTAGCATTAACTTAAGAATTTCACATCTTTATTTTCGTTGATGTGATGAACATGTATGAGTACATTCTGGAAATCTTATGAAGTACTCTATGTGAAGATGTTATGAATAATTTTTGAGTTGACTCTAAAATTTCTAGAATTGTGAAACTTTGACACCTTGTTTAATAGAAAGTAAAATTCTGTTCTTGTGCTAGTGACAAATTAATCGTTAGCACACACAATAAAATTTTGCCTTAAAAGTTTTTGGTTTTGTCATTCTAATAATATGACTGAACCATTCTTTTGTGTAGATGGATCCTCATGTACACATTTTGCATGATGGTTGGACTTTCACCGAGGCTCTCCACCGTCCCGGTTTGCCGGCATTCTTATGGGGAATGTTGCAAACTTTTGGGTACACTGAGCCAGCTGCATATGTTGGTAGGGAATACACTGATTTGCCTGGAGGTTCATGTATGGTGCATGTGTGCATTCCTTCTAAGCTCACCCATCCCTACCATGATGGCTGGTTTGTGACAGTAGAGGGAACCCATTTCTTTGGGACTTGGGAGATGGCTGCTCTTAAAGCCATCACCACTTTCTGTGAGAACAACATCAGCGTTGCTGGAACGGTTTATTCTCTTTTGCTTGTGACAGATTTAAATTATGCCACAACACCGGCCAATAACCACTTATGGCGTCTCCGTATGTCTCTTGTCCAGGACATGTCAGCCATTACTTATAACCCATATGTGGCGATACCTTGTCACTATGCCATAGAGCTCTATACTGGTTGGCGGCACCGTGAGTCTGAAGTACGCCTACAGGTAGAGGGACTTCAGTTTTCTATTGAGCATGAGAGGGAGCATGTTGATGAGCAGCTCCAGCTTAATGCTACTCAGGCTGCACGTATCACTGAGCTTGAGCAGCAGTTAGTTGCTAGAGAGGAGCAGCTAGCTAAGGTTCAAGAACAGCTAGGACTTGCCCAAGAGGTTAATTATGACTTGCAAATTGATTTGGAGGATGCTCAGCATGATTTTGAGGAGTTACACCACTTAGGTGTACAACATCAGCTACATCATCACCCTCAGGTTATCCCTCCAGATGAGCTGATTTTAGGTAACCTTGCTGCTGATTCTTCTACTCTTCCTCCCGCTATGGATGAGGACGATGACACGGATGTTGTTAGCAGCACCCTCACTCTTTAGATGAGGAACTAGATGGTTTTATGAGCTGTACTAGTATCAATGTAATAATGTGTATATATTGTGGTAACCATGTAGTGCTGTTTGAACTCATCCTTGTATCATATCATGAAGTGTGGTGAATGTATGATATCTAGTCTAACTTTGTAATGCTACAACCATGTATTTCCTTTTGAGAGCTGAATGAAAAATGGTTGTGGTTGTTTTAACTATTGGGTCAATTCTGAAATTTTATTCTTGCTCATGTCAAGTTATGCTTTGTTCATTCATTCATGTATTCAAGATGAATTAATGTATGATCTGAAATTTTAGAATGGTTACCACCCGCCGTGGTGAGCCGGAGAGCTCACAACAAGGAGCTCAAAATGATGATCTTCCACCTCCGCCACCAAATCCATGGGCTCAAGTTATGTCCATGGTGTTTGAATCAAGACAGGAAGATACTGAGCTACTCAGGCAAATAGCTCAACTCCTGAGCCGTAATGGTGGGCGCCGTGATGATCAGCCACAGCAAAGCACTTATCAAGACTTCTTGTCCACACCTCCTCCAACCTTTGAGCATGCTAGAGAGCCACTAGATGTGGATAATTTTATTTGCATCATTGAATCTAAGTTCGGGCTGCTGCAGTGCACAAATGCCCAGAAGCTGCTATTCACTGCACAATAACATCTGGGGTCAGCGAATGTATGGCGGGCAAATTATACGGCCTCACTTCCAGAAGGTCATATTGTGCTATGAGACGAGTTCAAAAATGCATTCCGTTCCCATTTTATACCTGGCGGAATTATGGAGAGAAAGCTCCAGGAATTTCTAGATTTGAAACAAGGAGGGAGGACTGTGCTAGAGTATTCTCAGAAGTTTAATCATCTGGCACAGTATGCTCCTCTGTATGTGGATTCGGAAGCTAAGAAGCGTGCTGCATTTCAGTGTGGTATGAACCCCGCACTCAAGGAAAAGTTGACTTGGCAGACGACGGGAACTTTTAATGATCTTGTCAATGCTGCCATTCTCCAAGAAGATGCTTATCGGGAAGTGCAAAATGACGAGCATAAAAGGAAGGCTCCACCCACTGGAAACACTGCTGCACCACCGCCCAAACATCGTTTGGTATATACATCTCCATCAGGACAACGATATCGGGTAGCACCACAGCAGCAATTTTATCGTCCGGGGCCTCAGAATTTTAATCGTTCACGACAACAGTCTCGTATTCCAGCACCACCATAACAGCCTCAAGTGTCGCATGCACCCACACAACATAAAAATCAGAATGCACGCAATGCACCATCAGCGGAACAGTACAGCCCTTATCCTTGTTACAATTGTGGCCATGTCGGTCATTTCTCGAAGGAATGTACTTTTCCCCGAAGCGAAGCTGGAAAACAAGCTTGTGACCATGCTGCAAATCAACAGCATGGGCAGGGCAATAAATCTGGACATATCAACTACACTAATCTTGATGACATTCCTCAGGGTGAGCCGGTACTTGCTGGTACGTTCTCGCTTAACGATTCACCTGTCATCATATTATTTGATTCTGGTGCCTCGCATAATTTTGTTAGTAAATCATGTGTGCAGAGGCTAAATTTATCCACCCATGCTACAAATACATCGTATAATATTAAATCTCCGGGTGGGCAAATTTGTGCCAACAAAATTCTGTCCAAAGCCCCTATTACCCTAAACCAAAAGATCTATTATGCTGATTTTATTATGCTAGACCAGCAAGGCATAGATTTGATTCTTGGTATGCAATGAATGACATATCATAAGGTCTTATTAGATATTGCACCTCGTATTATCCACATAAATTCTCCAGTTCATGGCATTGACTCAATTTCTTTGCATCTATCTCCGGTCACTGCCATTACTGTCCATCATCTTGAGGAAAAGTCTGTGGATAAAATTCCAATTGTCTGTGAGTTCCCAGATGTTTTCCTGGATGATCTTCCTAGTCTACCCCCTGATCGTGAGGTTGAATTTAGAATTGATTTACAACCAGGGACTTCTCCAATTTCTCGACAATCATATAAAATGGCAAAGAATGAATTGGAAGAACTCAAGAAACAAATTAAGGATTTGCTGGACAAAGGTTATATATGCCCAAGTTCATCACCTTGGGGTTGTCCGGCAATGTTTGTAAAGAAGAAAGATAATAGCCTGCGCTTGGTGGTTGATTATCGGCCGTTAAATGAAGTCACCATCAAGAACAAATATCCTTTGCCCAGGACTGATATTTTATTCGATCAATTGATTGGTGCCAAAGTCTTTTCAAAGATTGATCTTCGATCAGGCTACCATCAAAGAAAAATCAGAGGAGAGGATATTCCTAAGATCGCATTCTCTATGAGATACGTACCTTTATGAATATCTTGTTATGTCATTTGGATTGACCAATGCTCCAGCATATTTTATGTACTTGATGAATTCAGTATTTATTCTAGAGTTAGACAAGTTTGTGGTGATCTTCGTTGATGATATTCTTATCTATTCCAAATCTGAAGAGGAACATGTGGAACATCTTCGCATCGTGCTTCAACTCTTGCGAGATCATAAGTTATATGCTAAGTTCAGCCAATGTGAATTTTGGTTGACACAAGTACCATTTCTTGGTCATGTGGTTTCAGCCGAGGGCATCTCTGTTGACCCAGGAAAAGTACTAGATGTGTTAAATTGGAAACCTCCTCGAACCGTCACTCAAGTCCGCAGTTTCCTTGGACTAGCGGGATATTATCGATGGTTTATTCCAAATTTCTCTCAAGTTGCTAAACCTATTACTAAGCTGCTGCAAAACAACGTAACTTTTGCATGGACTCCGCAATGTGAAGAAGCTTTTTAGAACTTGAAGAAATTACTTACCACTGCACCCGTTCTAGCTCAACTTGATATCACTAAATCCTTTGATGTTTATTGTGATGCCTCTGGAACGGGATTGGGTTGTGTTTTAATGCAAGGAGGTCGAGTCATTGCTTATGCATCTTGGCAATTACGCAAGCATGAAAGACATTATCCAACTCATGACTTGGAATTAGCAGCGGTGGTTCTTGCACTAAAGATTTGGCGACATTATTTATTGGGAAAGTTACTGCATATCTATACCGATCACAAGAGCCTCAAATATATATTCACTCAATCAGATCTGAATATGCGTCAGTGCAGATGGCTTGAACTAATTAAGGATTATGACTTGGATATCCATTACCATCCCGGTAAGGCCAATGTCGTAGCCGATTCTTTAAGCCGAAAAGAACACTGCAACAATCTGAATTTAGTGACTTGGGACAGCAGCAAGGACATCTCCTCTACTGAACCAAGCGTCCATATTTTACCTGTGGTTGCTATACATAATTTAGCAATACATTCTACCATCAGAGATGAAGTAATTGTTGCTCAGAAAAATGATAAAGGCATGGCACACATCAGGAAAAATATCAAGGATGGAAAAGCTACGTGTTTCCGCCAAGATAAAAATGGTGTGTTATTGTTTAACAATTGTCTTGTTGTCCTGAAAAATTTTAAATTACGTTGCAAGATTTTAGATGAAGCCAATCAATCCAAGTACTCCGTTCATCCTAGCAGCAACAAAATGTATCAGGGATTGAAGGAAAATTTTTGGTGTACACGAATGAAACGGGAAGTTGCCCGTTATGTCGCAGAATGTGATACTTGTCAACGTATCAAAGCTGATCACTTGAAGAAAGCTGGTTTATTACAACCACTAAGCATTCCAGCTTGGAAATGGGATGATATTAGTATGGATTTTATAGTGGATCTTCCATTAACTACCCAGAAACATGATTCTATTTAGGTAATTGTGGACCGACTTGCTAAATCAGCACATTTCATTCCAGTTAATACTCGATATGATATCAAGAAGTATGCTGAAATATACATCTCTTGAATTTTATGTTTATATGGAGTTCCAAAGACCATTAGTTCAGATCGAGGTTCTCAGTTTGTGGCAAGATTCTGGGAACAAATTCATGCATCTTTGGGTACTCATTTAATTCGAGGCTCTGCATATCACCCTACCACTGATGGACAAACCGAGCGTGTGAACCGAATTTTGGAGGACATGCTTAGAGCTTGTGTTTTAGCACGTGGTGGTAATTGGGATGATTACTTATCTCTCTCGGAATTTTCTTATAACAACAGTTATCAAGAAAGTAAAGGTATGACTCCATTTAAAGCATTATATGGCCGTAGTTGTAGAACTCCTTTAAACTGGTCAGAAACTGGAGAAAGGGTTACCTTCGGACCTGATCTTGTGCAACAAGCTGAAGAAAAGGTTCGGATTATTCAGGCTAATCTAAAGGCTGCAAAGCAATGACAAGAGATGTATGCTAATAAAAGACGTCGGCCTTTGATCTTTGAAAAGGGCGACCATTTATATCTGAAGGTATCACCTATGAAAGGTATTCAATGGTTTGGAGTCAAAGGAAAATTAGCTCCCCGTTATATTGGTCCATTCCAAGTAATGGAACGATGTGGAAATGTGGCATATAAGTTGAAGTTGCCCAAAAATCTTTCTAGTGTGCATGACACATTTCATGTCTCATAGTTAAAGAAATGTCTTAAGCCACCCGTAGATGTTATCTTGGATGATTATGAACATCTACAACCTGATCTGACTTATTCTGAGTATCCAATAAAAATATTGAATGAAAAAGATTGAATTACTTGGAAAAGAACCCTCAAGTTTTATATAGTTTAATGGAATAATCATTCCAAAGATGAAGCAACTTGGGAATCTGCAGAATTCCTTAATACTCATCATTCGGAATTTTTGCACAAATTCTCAGGTAATAACTTTTACCTTTACCTATCTCTAGTTCGCTTTAAATCTTGGGACGAGATTTTCTTAAGGAGGGAGGGATGTGACACCCTAGTGTCACCACATGCTTTTTGATTACATACTTGCACCTAATTCTGGTTCATCAAGTCACAATTCAAATTTTGTTGCAATTCAAATTGTTTAAAAATTTTCCATACAACTTGGTGCTATCAAAAATTCATGTGACAGGGTTGGCCATAAAAGAATTTTAGGAATTTTCTCAGAATTTTATTCAAAGGGGAAATACCCTAATAAATTCCTAGAAGTTTCAATTTTATTCATATCAAATTGTTGGCAAATTCAAATCATTGGATTTTGAAACTATACCCTTGCCACATTGT
Source organism: Eleusine coracana subsp. coracana (assembly GCA_032690845.1). NCBI lineage: Eukaryota > Viridiplantae > Streptophyta > Magnoliopsida > Poales > Poaceae > Eleusine > Eleusine coracana. Next base: position 1,739,112 of record MU847442.1, on the reverse strand, counting down.
GATCTACTCAACTCAAAGTTTCTATACAAATTTTCCCAAATTAATTTGGAGTCAGCAGCTATTTTATTTATATTTTTGAACTTGTGACCAAAACAAATACTAGAAAATATTAAATCCTGGCAGTAGGACCCAACCATCAGTCTCTCTCTCCCTTTCTCTTCTCTCTCTCGCTGGCACCCGACGCCATGTGCGCTGACACGGCACCTCACGCCTATCATCGCTCTTCTACCAATTTCAGGGCACAAAAACCCGACCTCGATCATTGCCCAACCCATTTCCTCGGCCTCTCCGTTCGTCTCTCGTCTCCTCCGCCGTCGCACTCCTCTTCCGGCCTCGTTCTTCTCTCCTCTGGTCACCATTCCCGTCCGCAGCGCGAGCTCCTCTGTGAATCAAACAACTCGAGAGAACCACTTAGCCAAAGTGCAGATGGAGGCGCCATGAGTCAAGGAATCCCCAAAACAACCCTTGCCGCAATCCATCCTCTGGTTATCGAGAATTTTGAAGAAACTCCGAGTTTCTGTCCATGGCGGCCGGACCTTCAATCTCGTAAAATTCATCTTATCTGGTGAGTTCGGAGTTTCCAATCCTCTTCTTCTGTCTTCGCGCATCATGGACAAATGTCGCTGACATGATCTTCTACTTGTCTTTGCCTTGAGGTCATCGCCGTCCGAGTTTTCCCCTTCCATCGCCGTCGGCCGCCTTGGGAGCTCCACGGTGACAGCTTCACCCGGCCATGCTCCGCTCCCTCGATGACTCCGTCGACATTCGCTTGGGTCCGCCGGTGCTCGTTGACCACTCCGCTCCTCTCCTTGGCCTCCCCGTCGAGCTCTCATCATTGCCAACTCCCTCTGTTCCGCCACCGCTCGCCGCTGAGCATCTCCGGTGAGCCCCTCTCCTCGCGAAACCCGCCAACGCGCTCGCCATGATGTGCCCAACGTCCTGGTGAACACGAAGTCCCACTTCATAGAATGTCGTGGCCAACGTCGAGCTCGAAGCCGCTCTGGCAGCAGCGCCGCAGCGCGAGCGCGAGCGCGCGCTCGGTTCAGTTCAAAAAAATGAATTGATGGCTGTTTCGTAAATAATGCGAAGTTCAAATAAAAATCCAGAAAATGCTTTAACCTTATAAAATCCATATCTGGAGATTTATAGCTCCAAAAATTACAAAATAAATTTTGTTGCCTTCCTTATGATGAGATCTATGAAATGAACCTAGTACTTTGCATGTTTTAGTTGAAAAGTTTTGTTGTAGGATTTAATTAGTGTAAACACTAATAAACCTATATACTTAAGTTATAGATCTCGTAAAATAGTAAATTAAATTGTTCTGGTCTTCGCTTGACATGATTAGTTTGTATGATAAATTGATGACCCTAGTTTCTGGACATAAAATTAAATATGATTTTATCTTTGAAATGCTTAGAAATGCATTGTAATAATTTCTGTAAACATTTAGAGTTTATGCTTGTGCACAAAAATCATACTTGCCATATTGCATCACCATTGATTTTTGTAGGAATGTATCTGCTGTTCATATTTTAATAGAATTTATTTACTCTTAGATCTTGCTAAATGTATTATTAATTAGTGGCTCATTATATATTAATGAAACTTGGCAAATTTGCTGATCATACATATATCAATCATCTGTGGATCACTCATGTCCAGTAGCATAATTTTTATTCTACTTAATGAATTATTTGATTTTCATGTCTAAATAACCTTTATGTCTAAATGCAATAGGAAACTTTATGTGTAAGTTCCTATTATTAGAGTTGCTAGCTCTAAAGCATATGGCTTCGAGAACAATGTTGAGGAACAAATTTTACTGTTTCATCTTATGCATCACATTTTGTTGCATTATCTATGTATTCTCTGTATTGACATATCGCTATTTCATAGAAAACGTGAACTCTACTATGGAGGATTTTCAGAAGGATTCCTCGGATTTTTCTACGCAAGAAGATCCTAACATCAGTACTAACTCTATGGTGGTAGCTCAAGGCAAGCCCCGGAACATTCCTGTGTATTAATTTGATTAATTCTAGTAATTAAATTGCTAGATGTGCATAGGTTGTTTGTGCATTAAGTTTAGAAGTTGGATGAAAACCCACCTGCATTTCCTGGAAATATCCTATTTTATTTTAGACATGGTATACAGGTACCGATAGTTAATAGAGGAATTATTATATTTAGTTGTAAGTTGTACCTTGTTATGAAACTTGAAATATTAATAACATGATGAAGTAAGAATATTAAAATTTGGACTAAACGGGTCTATATTGAAAAGGGCGAAGGCAAAGTACCTGTGGTGGTTTTTGTCTCACAAGGTGGCAGTCCATTTAGGTCAGCAATAAAAATTAAATTTGAGACATGGACATGCCCCGTAGGTGAAAGGGCAAAGATCATGTGCCTTCAGAGGATATGGCTTGCAAGGTTGTAGCCCTGTCTGTGTCGACCTAGGACCCGTCCGTTGTCGGCCCTGCTGACCAAGTATTGAACAGTACCGAATACATGCTAGTATATGAGAACTAGTAAACTGATGTAGCGTTGTCATGTGCATGCTGGACGATACCAAAACTCTTGGTCGTGTGATCCGGTAGGAGTGGACAGATTCTCGACGTTACTGTGGAATGGCTGCCGGTCTACCCCCGCCTACCTTTTCGCCTCGATGTGCACCTCATGTTACCGTTCCCGCGACGAGCTTTGGCTGGCGGAAATCGCCAGCGGCAAGCCCTCCGGCCGGCTCTGCCCGCTCCGGCGAGCCAATTGGCATCCGATTGGTAGCGGATGTGGCACCGAGTTGTCGCTGACGTGGCTCCAACGCCGGGACTCCTTTAACCAGAAAATGCCTAGGAAATTGCCAAAAATTGCTTTTAACTTTAAAAAACCATAGTAAATCAAATTCAAATCCAATGAGGCTCAAACAAATTTTGCTAGATTCATCTTGAAGTGTTCTATTGTACTAAAATGATAAATCACTGTCTCTCTACATGCATTTTTATTAATACATTAAATTGTCAAAACTTAAATTAATTCACCAAAAATTCTAGGAACAAAATTTAATATTTATTTTTGGCATGCTTAGTAAAAACATGATTATGTACCATCACAAATTTTGGTTGGTAAAAATATGAATTATTTTAGGCTCTGGAATTTATTGTGTGTTTACTTAGATTAATTATAGTAATTATTCCATAAATAATTTGCCCTTGTCACTTGGCATAAAAACCACTCATATAAGCCTCTATTCACAGTAAATCACACATGTCCAGAAACATAAATTTGCTTTATTAATTAATTTAATTGCTCATATAATTCATTTACCTTTTTTAATTACATAAAGAATATATATACCTAAAATCTTAATTAACAACCCAACTTCTCTGAAGCATATGGTTTTGAGAACATAATAATAATTTCAATTGACATTAAAACATGATGTGCTTACATGCATCATATCATTGCATAAAACGGTGTTCCGATAATGCCGTTAATTCAATTCCATCATATAGGTAACGACCATCAGGAGCAAGAGGACAACTTTCAGAAGGACGTTGACTCTCAAGTGCAGGATGTAGAAGTTGCTAAAACTAGTATTGATCCAGGCAAGCCCCGGTTTGCATTTGCCTCTTTTTATAAAGTTTTGCTAGTTTACAATATTACTAGTGTCTATAATTATTATTGCATTAGGTCATAGGAGTTGATTGAAACCCACCTTGCATGATATCCAAATGACCTATGCTACTATCTTCAGAACTTTGGTAGACTCGGTACTGTTATGCTATGCTTAGCAATTACTAGTCTCGTTAGATATTATTATTACTAAGCAATGAACATGACCACTGGAACGGGAATTATTAAAAGAAGTTTATTTTTATGTTATGACTGGGCAGGGATGATGCATGCGTAGATTTGTAGCAACACATGGGTGTTGACTATGGTAGCCCTGCCTTGTCGAACCTAGGACCCGTCCGTGGTCGGCCCCTTGATCAAGTATTGAACAGTACCGAATGCATGCTAGTTTATGGGCACTAGTAAACCGATGTAGCATTAAAGGTCACTTACATTAAGGCCGGTTAAGGTGCGTTGGTCTTTGACCCTCCTGCTGCTAGAGTGGGCGGTTCATACCATGAAGTACTATTGATAGAACGGCATGCCCACTCGATGTCACCACACCTGGTCCGAGGTGTGGGTGGTTTTTCTTGTGAAAGGTTGCCATATACGACCTTAGTTTGTGCATATGTGTCATGTATCTCGGGTTTTCCTAGCTGGTGTAAATCAATTGCAATTGTTGTCCCTCGTAGTAATGAGTACCACTTGGTCACCACGCCAATCACGTAGTTGCACATGGTACTTGGAAGGTGATAATGATGTGTATTGTTGATGTTACTGTTATTGCCCTTATGTCGTATTTACTTTATGTATTGTTTTATTATCCTATTGTTAGAACTAAAGTTACATTTCAGCTCAACCTATTTAATTGACAAATAAAACTTGATAAAACTAATAGGTTGCTTAGTGCTAGTCTTTTCAAACAAGCCACCTATTAGAGCCTTTGCATGTCTAGGTGTTCGACGGGTAAGTCTTGCTGAGTAATTAGTACTCAGGCTTTGTGCCATTATTTTTTCAGGTAATGAAGAAATAGAATTGCATGTAGATGTGATGCCTTGGTACGTGCAAATCCCTGAGGGTTGGACTGCCCACTGGGAGTCCAACTTGCCGCCGTAGTGATGTTGTGTGCTGCTAGAGTGATGGTTCTTCGGGCATGAATCATTACTTCGATGTATCGTTGAGCTCATAGTTTTCTTATCCTTATTTGCTTCCGCTTTTTCAAAATATTCATGAACTTGTACTATTCAGTTGCACTCTGATAACCTTAATGATGTAATTTTCAACTTAAATTTGGACAAATGTTGTATTATCAAGTGTTTGCGTTATCAGCACCTTCGGGACCTCGATCCTCCGGGAAGGGGCGCCACAGTTGGTATCAGAGCCATGGTCCATGATAATACAACAAATAAATTATAGTTTTCAAAAAGCTACGACGTTACGTGTGAGGATACGTTAAAATTGCCCATATAGATAATATGGTGGTGACAAAGCTAACATGGGTTATGATTGTTTACATTATTTGCATCTACGGCTTCTTCAAACGAAGATACGTGCGTGCTTAACCGACATGCGTGATATCGATGTCTGTGCTCGCAGGCGGATACGAGACACTATTGGCTCATGACTTATCACGGGGCGATCCTTTTTCCATGGATCGTTATTAGTAGAATTGTGCTTATTTTTATAGTTTCTTTTGAATTTGATGCATTGTTTCTGAAATGGATCTTCTGTAGGTACACTAATGCCGTTAGTATCACACTTAGAATAAATTACGTGTTGAGTGCGGGTCATCACCGATTACTCGTGCTGCTAGGTACCGGCAAATTATGTGTTGTCTTGTGAGGAACGATAGGTTAATAAAATAAAAAATTTGCATCATGCATCTCTTTCTAACTAAACTAAATTATTGTTCTCATCTTGCTCACTAACCTCTGGATATAAAATTTCTAAGCTTGTAGAGCATAAAAATATAAAATACAAGTCCAGTTGTCAAGTTAATAAGAATCTGTCCTGTTTTTAGCTGTCAACTTCAAAAAAATCATAGTTATTAATTTACTCAACCAAATAAGGCATACAAACAATTTTTAGAACTGTATAAACACCCTCTGTTGCCCAATGCTTAATTTAATTATTGATCACCACAGTAACAAACTCAGAAATAGAGAACAATTATAATCTGCCAACACCCTGTTTCCAGCATGACCCTGAACTTAAAAATTTCATAACTAAAGTTGTACTTCGAAATTTTAGGTGTTTGAACCCAATATGGAAATATCTTGAAGTCTATTTTCATCTCCAATAGGTTTCATAATTTTACTAGCTCCCCCCTGTCTAGTAGAGCCAAAACACTAAGCCTCTGTCATCCTGAAATAGAATCTGCCAACCTGAACTTGCAAAATTCATAAGTCCAGATTTACTTGGAATTTTTGAGAGTATAAATACAATCTGGAAAGCTATAAAAGTCTACTGTAACATTGTTCCAACCGCCAATTTTTAAGACCATGTTTTCTGATGGAAATACCCACTTTTCTAACTTCTGTACAGTTAAGATAGAATCTGTTTTAAAACCCGTTGCCGTATTATTGCCCCTTGAGACTGGAAAATGTGAACCAAAACTTTGTTTTTGTATTTCATAGCACTTTATGTGAAATACATTTTTACTGTAAGGAAGGTTTGACTCAATCAAATTACTTTCCTTGTAGATGGCTGAAAACAATAACCAACCACCACCGGGTTGGGAGATCACCGAGGGTCTGGAATTCACTGGGATGGTTCATTTGTTTTGGAAAGTTCTCCAGAGATTTGGATAACGCATTCCTCCCACTTCTGTTGGTAAGGAATTTCAGGAGCATGGAGTCCCCTCTTGTCTCATCCATGTGATCGTTCTGCCAACCACTCGGTCACTCCCGCATGGGAATCCTGGACCATTAGCGTCACTGGGACAGATTTGCCTTCCACCTGGAATGTTGCTGCTTTCAAGGCCCTCACTCGATTCTATGAAGATCGCAAGCATGATGTTGCTGGAACACCCGTCGCCTTGCTGCCCATCAATGATGTGACAGATTTTGAGTGGATCAGGCGTGTGGATTTTATCTTCGATCCAAACCATCACCACCATGATCCTATGCTGCCCATAATTGAGTATTATGGCTTATCCACTTTTGCCTTATGCACAAACATGTGCTAGCATCTGGATGTGTTTCATGCTACACTTCGACTTTCTAAAGTCAAAAAACAAGCTAAGGATGAGAAAATTGCAGAACAACCAGTACCGTGCACCATATCAACAGCAAGGAAATCATAATGCTCGTGCCCCACAGCCTGCTGATCGTGGAAGCAGCTACCCATGCTATAACTGTGCTCGTACCGGTCATTTTGCTAAGAACTGCACTGCACCCAGGCGCAACAACAACAACAACAACATCAACCAGCGTCAGAACCAGAACAGGAATGTGAGTGCACCATCTCGTGGTGCCCAAGTGAACTACACCAATGCTGAAGATATTCCCCAGGGTGAACCCGTGCTGACCGGTACGCTCTCACTCTATCGCCAGCCTGTCCTTGCACTTTTTGATTGTGGTGCGACGCATAATTTCGTTAGCAAAGCTTGTGTGCAAAAAAATAATCTCCACACCACCGTCATAAATAGATGCTATACCGTCCACTCTCCTGCTGGACAAATTTTTGCTAACGATGTAGTGTGTAAAGCTCCACTATAAATTAATCGGAAGATTTACCCCATCGATTTCATCATGCTCAAGGATCAAGAAATTGATTCGATCATAGGTATGATCCGGATGGAAACCCATAGAGCCATGCTAGACATTGAGCCCCGTATCATTCACATCAACTCTCCCTTGCATGGAAAAGACACACTCTCCCTAAACACCGATTCATCGAAAGCCTTGATTGTCCATCACTTGGAAGGGCAATCACTCGAAAGTATTCCCATCATGCATGAGTTGGCAATCACTCGAAAGTATTCAGACGTATTTCCTGAAGACATCTCTAGCCTTCCGCCTGACCGTGAAGTGGAATTTAAGATAGAGCTACAGCCAGGAACTTCTCCAATATCCCGTCATCCGTATAAAATGGCACCGAATGAGTTGGCCGAGTTGAAAAAGCAATTGAATGATTTATTGGAAAAGTGATTCATTCACCCAAGCACATCACCTTGGGCCTGCCCTGCTATTTTTGTGAAGAAGAAGGACAAGTCCTTGCGCCTTGTCGTTGATTATCAGCCTCTCAATAAAGTTACCATCAAGAATAAATACCCACTACCCCGTATTGATATCCTTTTTGACTAATTGGTTGGTGCTAAGGTCTTTTCAAATATTGACATCTGTTCGGGCTATCATCAAATCAAGATCAGAGCCGAAGACATTCCGAAGACCGCTTTCTCTACTAGATATGAATTGTTTGAGTATTTAGTAATGTCATTCGGATTGACAAATGCCGCTGCCCATTTCATGTACCTCATGAATTCGGTATTCATGCCAGAGTTGGACAAATTTGTAGTAGTATTCATTGATGACATCCTCATCTATTCTAAGTCCAAGGAAGAGCATGCCTAACATCTCTGCATTGTTCTTCAACATCTCCGAGATCACAAGTTATATGCAAAATTCAGCAAGTGTGAATTTTGGTTGGACCGTGTGCCATTTCTTGGCCACATAGTTTCAGCAGAAGGAATCTTGGTAGACCCCAGCAAAGTTCAAGATGTGCTAGATTGGAAGCCACCAAAAACCGTTCATCAAGTCCATAGTTTCCTCGAATTAGCTGGATATTATCGTAGGTTCATCCCTAATTTCTCCCAGTTATCAAAGCCTATCACAAGATTACTGAAAAACGATGTGAAGTTCGAATGGAATGATAAATGTGAAGAAACATTTCAGAAGTTGAAGGAATTATTAACCACTGCCCCAGTATTGGCTCAGCCGGACATCACCAAACTGTTTGACGTGTATTGTGATGCATCTGGGACAGGACTTGGATGTGTGCTTATGCAAAGCGGTCGTGTCATTGCCTATGCATCGCTACAACTACGGAAGCATGAAGAACATTATCCAACTCATGATTTAGAACTAGCTGCAGTTGTGCTTGCACTAAAAATTTGGAGACATTACCTACTCGGAAATTTAGTGCATATCTACACAGATCATAAGAGCTTGAAATACATTTTCACTCAGATTGATCTGAACATGAGACAACATCGGTGGCTGGAATTAATCAAGGATTACAATCTGGAGATCCATTATCATCCAAGCAAGGCCAATGTAGTCGCCGACGCGTTAAGCAGAAAAATCCACTGCAATAACTTGGTGCTGGAATTCCAGGACAGCAGCAACCACGTAACTATTTCAGAACCTAGCCTTCGTGTTTTGCCTGCTATAGTGATCAGCAACCTTAGTATACACTCCACTATCTATGATGAAATCATTGCTGTACAGAAGAAAGACATTGGTATGAATTACATCCATCAAAACATTAAAGATGGTAAAGCAAAATACTTCACATAAGACTCGGACGGTACCCTATGGTTCAATAACCGTCTAGTAGTACCAAAGGACTTTGAACTTCTGCGGAAAATCTTGGATGAAGCACATCACTCCAAATACTCCATCCATTCGGGTAGTAATAAAATGTACCAATATTTGAAGAAGAATTTTTGGTGGACAAGAATGAATGGAGAGATGTGATACCCCAGGTGTCTCACTTATATTTAACAAACATGAAAGAACACAAACCATGAATAATATAGCATGAAATGATGAAGCCTCACTCCAATTATTTAAATTAATTCCAGGTGATTAAAAACCCTACAAAACAAATTGTGAGCCAAATGAAATTTTGTTATACAACATATGCCAAATTATTTCATAATCATATTAGTAATATTAAAAAAAGAATTTTATGAATTTAATGAGTATTTTACCATATTTAGAAATACCCCAAATAATTAATAAAAGCATAGAAACCTTTCACAATGGGGAATTAATTATAAAATAACTATAAATTTTCTGACTAAATGGGTCCCACCAAAGCACCAGGAATATCTCTTAGGACCTATGTGCAAAATCCCAATTTAATTGGAGGCCCCTAGCTATTTGTTTTGGAAATACCTATGACCAGGGACCTTTTTGCAACGATCTTGAAAGAATCAGGGCTGCAGTGCAAAATTTTCTTTTCTTCTTCCTCACTGGCGCAGAGCATCTCCCCGCCCCGACGTTTCTCCCCTTGCCGCACGCCACCGCCTGCACCCCGCCTCGGGACTCCTCGTGAGCTGCAGTGTTGCCTGTTCCCTCTGCCTCGCCCGTGGCGTCCCATCCATCCCCTCTGCCGCGAGCTCGCCCAACGAGCTTTTCCCCCGCCTCTGCATGTCAACCTGACCCGGCCGGCAAACCTTCAATTCCCTCCCCCCTTGCCACTTCTGGCCCCAACCACCCCGCTGACCTCCCCGTGACATCAAAGCGCGCTAGTGAGCCACATGGAACCGAGCTGCTCCCTTAACCATCTCCCTCTGCCCCCATTTTTTGCCTTCAACATTCCGCCATTACAGAGCACAAATTTGACCTTGCTGCCCTGCTCTCCCACTGCCTTCTGAGAGGAACCAAGAGCACAAACCCTAGTGCTTAGACCCCTTCTACCTCCCCATGCCCTTGCTTGGCCACTCCCTCGCGCACATTGCCTGAATTGAAGAAAATCCGAGACAAGCGCCTCTGGTGAGTTCCTCCGCTACCGGCCAAAATTGGCAATCTCGAGTGAGTCTCCTCCCCTTGTTCCACGACGATCGTGTGGGCGACTCATTCCTGACCCCTCCTAACTCTTTTCCCCTTGTTTCCTTGCGCGAGGCTTTCGGCATTTTGATTTCTCCCCGACTGATGCCCTCGCCACTGTTTGCCGAAGCCGCCTCCACGGTGAGCTCCAGGTTCTGACCATCCTCGTCAAACTTCAACTTAATGCCGCTCTTCTCCGTGCCCCCGTGAAACTGCAGGAAGTAACGGCACCCGATTAGGTGCTCTCTACCATCTTCGCGACGTCACCAAAGTTCTCTTCCCGCCACTTCTCGACGCCAGCACCCGCCTACCTTTCCGCCTCGCGACCCCCGCCTACCTTTCCGCCTCGATGTGCACCTCACGTTATAGTTCTCGCGACGAGCTTTGGCCGGCGGAAATTGCCAGCGGCGAGCCCTCCGGTTGGCTCTGCCCACTCCGACGAGCCCATTGGCATCTGATTGGCAGCCGACATGGCGCCGAGTTGTCGCTGACGTGGCTCCAACGTGGCACTCCTTTAACCAGAAAATGCCCAGGAAATTGCCAGAAATTGCTTTTAACTTTAAGAAACCATAGTAAATTGAATTCAAATCCAATGAGGCTCAAACAAATTTTGTTAAATTCATCTTTAACTGTTCTATTTTATTAAAATGATAAATCACAGTCTCTGTACATGCATTATTATTAATATATTAAATTGTAAAAACACTAATTAATTCACCAGAAATTCTAGGAATATAGTTTAATATTGATTTTTGGTATGCCTAGTAAAAACATGATTATGTACCATCACAAATTTTGGTTGGTAAAAATATGAATTATTGTAGGCTCTGGAATTTATTTTGTGTGTTTACTTAGATTAATTCTAGTAATTATTCTGTAAATAATTTGCCCTTGTCACTTGGCATAAAAATCACTCATATAAGCCTCCGTTCACAGTAAATCACATATGTCCAGAAACATAAATTTTCTTTATTAATTAATTTAATTGCTCATATCACTCATTTACCTTGTTTAATTGCATAAAGAATATATATACCTAAAATCTTAATTAACAACCCAACTTCTTTGAAACATATGGCTTTGAGAACATAATAAAAATTTTAATTGACATTAAAACACGATGTGCTTGCATGCATCATATCATTGCATAAAACGATGTTCCGATAATGCCGTTAATTCAATTCCATCATATAGGTAATGACCATCAGGAGCAATAGGACATGTTTCAGAAGGACGTTGACTCTCAGGAGCAGGAAGTAGAAGTAGCTAACACTAGTGTTGATCCAGGCAAACCCCGGTTTGCATTTGCCTCTTTTTATAAAGTTTTGCTAGTTTACAATATTACTAGTGTCTATAATTATTGTTGCATTAGGTCATAGGAGTTGATTGAAACCCACCTTGCATGATATCCAAATAACCTATGCTACTGTCTTTAGAACTTTGGTAGACTTGGTACTGTTATGCTATGCTTAGTAATTACTAGTCTCCTTAGATATTATTATTACTAAGGAATGAACTTGACCACTGGAATGGGAATTATTAAAAGAAGTTTGTTTTTATGTTATGACCGGGCAGGGATGATGCATGCGTAGGTTTGCAGCAACACATGGGTGTTGACTGCGGTAGCCCTGCCTTGTCGAACCTAGGACCCGTCCGTGGTCGGCCCCTTGATCAAGTATTGAACAGTAGTGAATGCATGCTAGTTTATGGGCACCAGTAAACCGATGTAGCATTAAAGGTCACTTACATTGAGGTCGGTTATGGTGCATTGGTCTTTGACCCTCCTGCTGTTGGAGTGGGCCGTTCATACCACGAAGTACAGTTGGTAGAACGCCATGCCCACTCGACGTCACCACACCCGTTCCGAGGTGTGGGTGGTTTTTCTTGTGAAAGGTTGCCATATATGACCTTAATTGGTGCTTATATGTCGTGTATCTCGGGTTTTCCCAGCAGGTGTAAATCGATTGCAATTGTTGTCCCTCGTAGTCATGAGTACCACTTGGTCACCGCGCCAATCACGTAGTTGTACATGGTACTTGGAATGTGATTATGATGTGGATTGTTGATGTTACTGTTATTGCCCTTATGTCGTATTTACTTTATGTATTATTTTATTATCCTATTGTTGCAACTAAAGTTACATTTCAGCTCAACCAATTTAAATTGACAAATAAAACTTGATAGAACTAATAGGTTGCTTAGTGCGAGTCTTTTCAAACAAGCCACCTATTAGAGCCTTTGCATGTCTAGGTGTTCGACGGGTAAGTCTTGCTGAGTAATTAGTACTCAGGCTTTGTGCCATTGTGTTTTTTAGGTAATGAAGAAATAGAATTGCCTGTAGATGTGATGCCTTGGGATGTGCAAGTCCCTAAGGGTTGGACTGCCCACTGGGAGTCCGACTTGCAGTGATGTTGTGTGCTGCTAGAGTGATGGTTCTATGGGCATGAATCATTACTACGCTATATCGTCGAGCTCATAGTTTTCTTATCGTTATTTGCTTTTGTTGTTTTCAAAACATTCATGAACTTGTATTATTCCACTGCACTCTGATAACCTTAATGATGTAATATTCAACTTAAATTTGGACAAATGTTGTATTATCAAGTGTCTACGTTATCAGCACCTTCGGGACCTCGATCCTCCGGGAAGGGGCGTCGCAATTCGGGTGATGAGGAAAAAGATGGACGGTTATGCCCCCGGTGGTAGGTGGGTGTGTTATGTAGGTCAAGGATAGAGTTGTCATATGGACAATAGACCTTAGGCCTATATAAGGAGAGGTATGGTTGGTGGAAGAGGTTCCTCTCTTTCCATTGGCCTTGTGTTAGGGTTTCATTCAAAATGCTAGGAGAGGTCTTCATGTTTTAGTGGAGAGTAGTGGGTGTGTGAAAGACATCTCTTGCTCTTAAAAATAGCGGGAGGAAGAGGGTGGCTTCCTATCCTTGTATCCATGGATCTCGTAAGCACCTTTCCATGATATAAGAATTATTTTTGTGCTCAAGATCTCCCTCTCTTCCTAGATCCTGGATTTCTCTTTTTCTCTATTTTCGGAGCTATTTTCGTGGGAATTTTCGGTCTTTTTTTGGTTGAGTTTTTGGTTCGGATTTCTTGAGAAACTTGTTGCTAGGATGAGCTAGAACAATCCTATATGGATCCTTGACCAAATCAATGGCTCTAGCACCTTTGATTTGAAGGATTTCTCAAGTTTCCCCTTTTTGGTGTTCTTGGCACAAGATCTGAAATTCCTGATGATTTTTTGAGCCAACCGAGTTGATCTTCTAGGATAAGGGTCATGAAGTGTTGTGGATTCACTGGTCCAAAAATTGCATCATTTAGAGTTTGTTTGATTAGATGTTGACCAAGTATTTGCCTAATCCCGAAACTTTTTCCTGTTCTGTCTGGGTCGATCGGCACTACAAACGACCGGGACCGGCACTGCCAGTGGGTTTGAACTCAAATCGGCCTGCTGATAGAAAGAGTCTAAACCCCACACTGGCATTGCTGATGCGTTCTGACCGCTGCTTCTGAGAACCCCGCACCAGCACTGCCAATGGGAGTGACCGGCACTGCCGATTGTTGTGGTCGGCACTACCGACGGTAGTCCAGTTCTGATCTGTTTTGAGCGCTTTTTGTTCTCGTTTGTTTCTGCTGCTATTGTTGATCACTCCCAAGGCTAGTACACCACAAGTTGGTGTGTGTAGTCTTGGTGATCGGTTTAGAGGTTGGCTTGGGTTGTATTTAGTATATAGGCCAAGTTCTCTTGGAGAATTTTAATTGGCTCCCATTCAACCCCTTCTCTGGTCGCCTTCTCGGTCCTTCAATTGGTATCAGAGCCAGTTTGATCACTAGTTGACCTTCACCGGCTTTGTGATCCAGAGGTGACATCAAGAAGCGTGCGGTCAAGCTATGGATGTTCGATGGAGAGGACTTTCCTTACTAGAAGTCACGGACCAAGTCTTATCTCCTAAGCCAAGGACGTGCGACTACAGGTGAGTTGCTCAGGTATGAAAACAACTCCAAAGCTGTTAATATCCTCCTTTCTGCTGTAGGTAGGAGTGAACATGATCGTGTTGTACATCTTGAAACTACTAACGCTATTTGGGTTTAGCTTTGCATGTACCATGAGGGTACCAACCAGGTTAAGTCCATGCGTAAGGACTCTTACAATAGACAATACGAAACCTTTGCACAAAAACCTAGCGAGTCACTAGATGACACTTTTCATAGGTTTGAGGCAATTGTGTGCAACTTGAGGGCTTGTAGTGAACTTGTCTACAATGATAATGATATAGCTAAGCAACTGTTGTATTCTCTTGATGAAAATGTTTGGGGGGTAAATATAGCTGCTCTAGAAGAAATTGCTGATTTCAATACCCTGAATTGTGAGCAACTATATAGCAAGCTGAAATCTCATGAACTGTCTAGAATGTCTCTTTCTAATCTTGCATTCCTGCTTCTAGCATGGCTTTGCTTTCTAGCTATCAAAAGGGTAGTCTCAGTGGTCCTTCTTATGAAACTAACCCCTCACGTGACAAGTCTTCTTTGAAGTTTTCTTTGTTTTCCCTTGTTGCAGCTTCCGATGAACAGATAGAGTGCATTCCTGATGAGGAGCTGTCCTTGGTCACAAGGAAGTTTAGGAAGTTTTACAACAACTAGAAGTAAAGACGAGGTGGTGGTTCAAGAATTTGCTTTGAGTGTGGTGACCCTGGACACTTCATTGCTGACTGTCCCAAGAAGAGGAAGAAAGCTGTGTACCATGACAACGACCCTGAAGACTTCAAGAAGAAGAAGAACCACTTCTACAAGCGAAGCAAGAACTCCAAGAAGTTTGCGAAGGCGGTCACACGTTCCTACGTTGCCGCTCTAAGCGACATTGACCTTAAATCAAGCGATGTCCTTACAAGCTTGGATGAGGAAATTGAGAAGCCACGAGTAAAGAGGAAGGACAACTTCACTGGGCTTTGCTTCATGGCAAAGAATGACCACGAAACCGAATCTGGCTTGGACTTCGACATAAGTGAGGTACCTCCCACTCTTGATGAGCTCTCTTCTGAACTTGATCAATTGCGTGATGTTTTGCTCATGCAAGATGATAAGTCTAAGTTGGAGAGTGCTGATATTGAAATTGCTTCGCTTAGGTCTAAGCTTGCTTGTGATGACTTTGCTATGGAGTGTGAGTCTTGTCAAGTTCTGATGAATGATCTAAGTCAGAGGGAGAGTTTGCATGCTCAAGTTGTCAGTCAGCTTGAGAGTGCCCTTAAGGACCTTGATGAATTCAAAGCTAGGCCAACTCTTTTGGGTGCATGTCAAAAGTGCCCCAAGCTCACAATTGAGTTGGAAGCTCAGTCCCTCAAAGTCAAAGAGCTCGAGTCCAAGTTCTCCCACCTCCGTGCGATGTGTGTGTCACCCTTAAGGACAAGTTAGTAATCACTAGGAGGAAAATAAAGTCCTAGTTCAGGAAAATGACTATCTTATTTCTAGGCTCTAGAGAACCCTAGTGAGTGAGGAAAAGATTGAGAGTGACTTGGCCTGAGTAAAGGAGAGTGCTTCCAGGTCAACCTACAACTTGGGTTTGGGATTTGAGAGAGTGGATAACGAGAGTGAGAGTGTGGGTAAGTTTGTGCCTAGCTCCAGCTACAAGGATGAGGAAAATTCCATCAAACCCACAGACACATACTATCCACCCAATCCAAAACCCTGCTTCAGCCCAAAACAAGCAGAGAAGCCAAAACCCAAGCCTGCTATGCAAGCCAAGCCTAATCCTAAGATTGTCTACATTTGCATGTTTTGTGCTCGCAAGGCCCACATGGATGAATTTTGTTATAGGCGTAAGAGGATTGAGAGGAAGCAAGCTGAGTTGATTAGGGATGCTTTTTATGATGATTTTGTTGACTTTCAGCCTCGCTCTTCTTCTCGTGCCTATCATGGACAGAGTCATCTCTCATATGCAAAATAGAGGCTTCATGCAGCAGCGCTTTGACGTCCCATGTTTTCCCCGTCGTGGTGAGCATCACTCTCATGGATTGACCTTCACACAGATGATTTCTATCCTCACAACTCGAGGTTCAAGTCAAGACGCTTTGACAGGCCATGTTTTCTTCATTGTGGTTCTCGTCCCATAAATTCAAATAATAATGTGCAAAGAACTGTGGTGACTTCTATAGGTCGTATAGTAAAGTGCTTGATTTCCAAAAGCTTTATGTCTAACCCCAGCACTGAACCATCGATCTTTCATTCTCGTTCTTTGTAGGCAGTAGGTGGAGGCTTGGAGAACAAGTGGTTGATGGATTTCTGGTGTTCACGCCACATGACCGAAAGTGCAAAGTGGTTCTCCAGCCTCACTCCCTTGAAGCGCCAGGAGTATGTGACCTTTGGAGATGATAAGAGAGGAAGAGTGAAGGGAAGGGGCGCGATAAAGGTGACAAGGAGATGAAGGAAAGCATCTTTGCATAAGAGGACCTATAGGGCTTTGATGATGATGATGATGATGATGATTCACTTCATCTCTCATCGGAGCTTGTTCCTACTGCTACCACTACACCAGCAGAGGGTCCAGAAGCTTCTACATCGACTTCAGCGGCTGTCAAGCGAGCTCCAGCTGTGGTTGAGGGGGAGGTACACTCTGAGAGAGAGGCCCCAAGCCACATTCAATGTAAACATCCACCTCAACAAATTATTGGTAATCTCTATAAGAGGACAACAAGGTCAAGGTTTGCACTTCTCGCTTGCTTTACCAATTCTCTCTTTGTTGTAACCTTTGAACCCCGAGATGTTGGGCACGCACTATCTGATGAACATTGGGTTAATGCCATGCATGAGGAGTTGGAAAACTTTGAGAGAAACAAAGTCTGGACCCATGTAGAGCCTTCCAATGATGTCAATGTCATAGGAACCAAGTGGATTTTCAAAAACAAACATGGGAAGGACGGTGAGGTTGTGAGAAACAAAGCTAGGCTAGTTGCTCAGGGTTTCTCCCAAGTGGAGGGTTTAGACTATGGTGAGACCTTTGCTCCTGTTGTACGCATAGAAGCCATTACGATCCTGCTTGCATTTGCTGCTTCTAAGGGCATTAGACTCTATCAAATGGATGTCAAGAGTGCTTTCCTAAATGGTTTCATAGAGGAAGAAGTATATGTGTGGTAACCCCCTGGCTTTGAGCACCACAAATATCAAAACCGTGTGTACAAGCTTCAGAAGGCTTTGTATAGGCTAAAGCAAGCACCTAGGGCTTGGAATGCTAGGCGTAAGACCTTCTTGCTGGAGTGCGGGTATGTCATGGGGTGTATTGACAAAACCTTGTTTACTCTTAAGCATGGCAATGACTTTCTAATGGCTCGAATATACGTGGATGATATCACCTTTGGTGGTTCCTCTCATGCTCTTATGCTCAGGTTTCAGGAAGCTATGGAAAGTGAATTTTAGATGTTGATGTTGGGAAAGCTCACCTTCTTTCTTTGCCTTCTAATCAAGCAATGCAAGCAAGGCACTTTCATACATCAAGCCAAGTACACGAAGGATCTCCTGAAGAAGCTCGACATGGTCAATGTGAAGCCGTTGTCTACACCAATGTCCACTACAACGGCTCTTGACCCTGATGAAGACTATGAAGTGGTGGACCAAAAGGAGTACAGGAGCATGATTGGCTCCCTGTTGTACCTGACAGTGATGAGACCCGGCATACACTTTGCGGTGTGTCTTTATGCTCGATTTAAAGCTTCCCTAAGGGTGACTCATCACAAGGCTGTCAAGCGTATCCTCAGGTATCTCAAATACACCCTTGAGTTTGGTCTTTGGTACTCGGCATCTTCTTCTATTGATCTCATTGGGTATTCGGATGCGGATTTTGCTGGGCGTAGAATTGATAGGAAAAACACTTCTGGTACTTGCCATTTCTTGGGTACTTCTTTGGTTTGTTAGTCTTCTCGCAAGCAATCTAGTCTAGCCCAATCCACAACTGAAGCTGAATATATTGCTGTCGCTAGTTGCTGTTCTCAAATCCTTTGGATGGTTTCTACCATGAGAGACTTTGTGTTAACCTTCAATAGTGTTCTACTTATGTGTGATAACTCCAGTGCCATATGCTTAGCCAAAAACCCAATCCAACATGGTAAGGTCAAACACATAAATGTGAGATTCCACTTCCTAAGGGATAATGTTGAGAAGGGGGGTGTTGAGCTCAAATACATAGACACCAGAAACCAATTGGCTGACATTCTCACGAAGCCCCTAGATGCTTCGAGACATGCTTTTCTTCGGGGGGAGCTTGGTGTTTGCCATCCCTATTCATTTGTGGGCGAGTTGATGTTCACTTCTATATATGTATCTTACCTTTTTCACATTGCATCTCATATGTAATATTTGAATTGGTAGATGAGCTTTGATTCTTATGCTTGTTTGTATTTCTCATTGCTATGATTGAACCTGAGCTAAGTAGTGTGGATGTGATGGCAAACTCTCATGCTTATATTTTCTAGATGGCTTGTTATAGACTCTTTTGAATAACATGCTGATCTTAAATGTAAACTTGGCTTTTTCTAAAGCTCATGAACTAATCATACCTAATCTTGCTCACCATGTGTATAATTGCTTTTATCCTTATTGAGACTTGTATTGAGGCTAGTCTAGAGAATGTCTTGGCTTTGGTACCTTGTGTATGCGAAATGGAAGGCTTTGCAAATGTTTAGCTCATGATAGAACATTGTGGGAACGTGTGTTCCTTTTGCCACAAAGGCATGCTCTTTTGTCTTGTGCATAAACTTGAATAATCTGCTAAGTACTTTGATCAAGAATAATTCTAAAATTCTAAATCCAAACATTGTGACTTTAGGCCTCAGGATGTTTGTCGTACCCAGTCGTGCGACCTTTCGCATGGATAAGAGGACACATGAGGATAAACAATAATCACTTGATCAACTGAGTCTCTATTGCATATGTGAGTGTTTGAAAAGCCCATTTTCTACGAATGCTTGTTGCCCTAGTTGAGATTGAGACTGGCTAGTTTTCCTTGATTCACTTGATGCTTGTTTTGCCTTGGATGGGGGTACTTATACATGTGGTGGCAGCTTTGCTCATGATAAGCAAATTTGATTCTATCTAAGCTAGTCAATCTTTCTGCTTAGCTTGTATAACTCTTGGTGTTTATGCCCTGCTATCTATGTTTTGGTCTTTGTATGGTTGTGAGCTATTGCTTTTACACTTCGTAGCTCTATGTTTATGATTAGCAAGGTGAAATGCTTGTTTGCATAATTATTGAAGCTCCTTAGGTTTGCATTTTGATGCATTGCATTCTTGTTTTTGTGCATCTTTGATGAGTTCATTACTAAAGGGGGAGAAAATAGTGGGTCATGCACAAATAATGCTAAGAAACTTAAGATGACCTCATTTTGCATTTCACATGATCTACCACAAGTTGAGGGGGAGCATATCATGATTTTGAGCGCTTTCATGCACCTTTCACAATCTTTGCGTTCTCGAATCGCTTTCTTTGCCAACTCTTGGTTTTGTGATCCTTTCTTGCTAGATGGCTAGTTTTCACCTTTTCTTTGGGTTTGAGCCATTTGGATGTGTTTATTCAATTTCGCATTTCAATCTCTTAATTCTTGTGCATTTGGTGTTGTCAATGTACTCATCAAGGGGGAGATTAAGAAACCATGTGGAGATGTGCCATGGTTTGCAATATATGTGATGAGTAATTGACTTGAGCAGATTTGGTGTTTGTGATGAAATGCGGGAATCCAGGGATTGCATGGGTTTGCATATCATGGTTATGACTAACCGGAGTTGGTGGAGGTATTGGTAATGTTGCAGGAGTTGGGAAATGTGTTTTCTTGTCTTGTGATGTGTAGATCACTGGAGTCGACTTGGCGGTCAACGGCGAGAGGATCGGGCACAAGTAGGAGACTTGGGGCTGGACGATCGGGATGCCAGGTGAAGTCAAGGGTGACCCACACCATACACGTGAAGAGGCAAGAAGCATGGACGGTTTCGCATTTGAGCCTCAAAACCATGGTGGTGATGAAGACAGCATGTTGACCAAGTCAAAGTGAGCAGTATGCCGGTGCAAGTGACAAGGGGGCCCGATGGACAGGGACCAGGAGAGACTTGCCGGTGGTCAGGATCACGGGACAAGGTGCACGCATCGACATCGAGAAGTCGCACTTTGAGAAGCGTGAAAGATGGTTTCCCTGTTTGGGCCTCAAAATTGGTGGCGGCGGTGGGAGGTGCACGTGGCACCATTGCGGAGCTTGCGGCAAGGGCAAGCAAAGTTGTGAAGGGCTCGATGGCATTCGGGCGATGAGGAAAAAGATGGACGATTATGCCCCCGATGGTAGGTGGGTGTGTTATGTAGGTCAAGGATAGAGATGTCATGTGGACAATAGACATTAGGCCTATATAAGGAGAGGTAGGGTTGGTGGAAGACGTGCCTCTCTTTCCATTAGCCTTGTGTTAGGGTTTCATTCAAAGTGCTAGGAGAAATCTTCATATTTTAGTGGAGAGTAGTCGATGTGTGAGAGACATCTCTTACTCTTCCAAATAGTGGGAGGAAGAGGGTGGCTTCCTAGCCTTGTATCCATGGATCTTTAAGCACCTTTCCATGATATGAGAATTATTTTCATGCTCAAGATCTCCCTCTCTTCCTAGATGCGCTTGCAGATGGCAACTACCGGCACAGCAGATGCGCTTTGACCGCTGCTTCTGAGAGCCCCGCACCAGCACTACCGATGGGCGTGACCGACACTACCGATGGTGCCAACCGGCACTGCCGATGGCTGTGATCGTCAGTGCCGATGGTAGTCCAGTTCTGATCTATTTAGAGGGCAATTTGTTCTCCCTTATTTCCACTGCTGTTGTTGATCACTCTTAAGGCTAGTACACCACAAGTTGGTGTGTGTAGTCTCGGTGATCAATTTAGAGGTTGGCTTGGGCTGTATTTGGGATATAGGCCAAGTTCTCTTGGAGAATTTTAATTGGCTCCCATTCACCCCCCCCCCCTCTGGTTGCCTTCTCGGTCTTTCATTGACCCTAAATGGCTTTAGCAGATTCATATGTCAAGTCATATTCAACCAATGTTAGCATCCATTTACCAATTCAGTCTTTCAAAATCAGAGCCGATAGCATATACTTAACGACATCGGCTTTGCATACCACCACACACTCGGTTGATAATAGATAGTGTCTTAACTTCACACACGAGAAATATAGACACAAACATAATTTTGCAATCTTGGTGTACCTGGTTTCAACGTCAATCAGTCTTCAACTCAAATAAAATACAACCTTTTCTTTGCCATCTTATTCTTGAATCAACATTGATGCGAGTGATTTCTTATCAGCTGCAAGATAAAGCTTGAAGGGCAATCCTTCTTTCGGTGGTACTAAAACAGGAGGTGAAATCAAATATTTCTTGATATCATCTAAAGCTTTCTGATGCTCTGGCCCCCCATACAAATCTTTGATCCACTTTTAACTTGAATAACGGGGTAAATACATCAAGCTTCCTCGATAAATTTGAAATAAATCTTCGAATAAAATTCACTTTACGGATTAAAGATTGAAGTTCTGTCTTGTTAACCGGTGGCTCGATATCATTGATAGCCTTCATGCTCTTTGGTCCAATCTCAATCCCTCTTTCATGTATAATTGAAAGGACCGAAGGCCTAGCAAGAGGGGGGGGGGTGAATCGGTAGCCGACCACAAATTCAAATACTTAAGTTTCACACCAGTAGAACCTAACAATCATTGCAACCTAAGCAATTCTAGTAGGCCAAGACCCTACACAAGCTAGTATTCATGATGAGTACAAAATGCGGAAGCTAAACACACTACGCAAGCCACAAGTCACCCTGTCAACTATAGCACAAAAGTGTGGAATAGTAAAGAGGGGGTCAAGGAATGCTCATAATTTTTTCCCGAGGTCTCAGAAGGATGGAGCCTTCCCCTACTCCTCGTTGAACCAGTCCCGGTTCATCCCGCCACCAAGTGGAGTTCTCGCCCACGAGCCCCCAATCACTCCTCGAGTGAATACATGGTGTGCGTCACCGCTGCTACCAAAGCACAAGCTCGCCTCCCTCGAGAACTTGCCGTACTCCCTGAGCCGACATGGGCGCTCACTATTGATGCCCCTTCCAACGGCGGGCTCAAACCGTGTACAAATATGTGATGGCCTTCACAACCAATCAGATAGGCTCGGTCACCGACGCCTAACCGGTCTAGGTCTCACCGTAGACCAAGAGTAACAACCTAGATCACACCCTCAAGGACACCCTAGCCTTAGATGTGCAAGATCGCTCCTTGTTACTCTCACTAGCACTCTCAAGATATCCAATATCCTCTCCTAGTGCTCTCCTCTTTTCCTCTTGGACCTCACCAAATGCTCTTAGGTATTCCACTGGCGAAGAGAGGTCACAAAGATCCCAACAACAAAGTTATATAGGCTCCCAACCTGAAACTTGCCGTTGCTCCACGAAATCAGCTTTCTGAGCCTACTGACCATACAGTCCGGTCACTGCAACACTATGCACCAACGGCTCTGACCACTATTGATTCCTCTGCTGACCGGATCGTACGGTCACTTGACCAGACCGTCCGGTCCGTTCCTTGCTGCCCAAGTCGATCTCTACTGAACAGACCATCCGGACAGTAGACCAGACCGTCCGGTCACTAAATCATCCTAGACTTGGAAATTTCCTCACTGCCCGCTGTAGCCTCCAGACAAAACCTCAGAGTGACCGTACAGTCCGGTCACCATTGACCCCTTTGTCCGATCACTTCAATCCAAAGCTGAAACTTCTCGTCTTCGCTTGACTTCGTTCCTGGCTTCTCCACTATCAAGTGCCTGAGATTTCACCGAGCAACCTTGCACATCACCGACTAGACATGACCTAAGAGAATGACCTAGACACCTGTAAGGATCATGACCATTGAGGTCACCCCAAGGTATGATGTTTTGGTGATGCATGACAAACATGAAATGTGACTAATATCTACACGAGTGTTGTTCGTGTAGGAAACCCTTTCTATCTTATGATGATTGTCTATGGCGTCCTTGGCAATTAATGACAATAACCGCAAACATGGAGGATTGTGAACTTGATGGAGTCCAAGGGTTGATGGAGATGGATCAAAGCGGAGGACAAGCTATAGTGCAAGTGTTTGGAACACTTGAGTAGTTGTTAGGACTTTGAGTCCATAGGAAAAATCGGACTATCAAGAGGGTCTAGGTCATTCTCTTAGGTCATGTCTAGTTGGTGATGTACAAGGTTGCTCGGTGAAATCACAGGCACTAGGTGACAGTGGAGAAGCCAAGGAGCTGTTTGGAGAAGCCAGGAAACCAAGTCAAGCGAGGACGATGAGTTTCAGCTTCGGGACGTCGAGACCAGACAGAGGGGTCAGTGGAGACCGGACGGTCTGGTCACTATGTGGAGTTGTCTGGGACTTCCAGTGAGGAGCAAGGTTTCTGTCTGTGCGAGGGACCATAGAGACCGGACGGTCCGGTCTACCGAACGGATAGTCCAGTTTGTGTGGGTGAAGCATAGGGAAGAGAAGAAGCCAAGGGTCTGGAGTCCGACGATAGACTGACCAAACGGTCCGCTCTACTGACCGGACGGTCCGGCCAGTGCAGGTGTCAGCTCAGGGCAGAGAGCCGTTGGTGCTCGGTTTGCAGTGACCGGACGGTCCGGTCATGCAGTGACCGGACAGTTCGGTCTAGAGGCCCAGAATGCTGATTTCATGGAGCAACAGCTAGTTTGAGGTTGGGAGCCTATATAACTTTGTTGCTGGGGTCTTGGAGACCCTTCTTGGCCAGTGGAATACTTGAGAGCATTTGTTAAGGTCCAAGAGGAAAAGAGGAGAGCACTAGCAGAGGATATTGGATATCTTGAGAGTGCTAGTGAGAGTAACAAGGAGCTACCTTGCACATCTAAGGCTAGGGTGTCCCTGAGGGTGTGATCTAGGTTGTTACTCTTGGTCTATGGTGAGACCTAGACCGGTTAGGTGTCAGTGATCGAGCCTATCGTGATTGGTTGTGAAGGCCGTCACAAGTTTGTACACGGTTTGAGCCCGCCATTGGAAGGGGCATCAATAATGAGCACCCGTGTCAGCTCGGAGAGTCTGACAAGTTCTCAAGGGAGGCGAGCTTGTGCTTTGTGCAACTGTGATGCACACCGTGTCTTCACTCGAGGAGTGATTGCAGGCTCATGGGCGAGAACTCCACTTGGTGGCGGGAAGGACCGGGACTCCAGCGGGAGTGGTCCAACGAGGAGTAGGGGAAGGCGCCATCCTTTCGAGACCTCGGGAAAAAATCATGAGCCATCTCTTACTCTACTCCTTACTATGATGCTTTACTTTCCACATTTATATACTGTGCTATTCATGCTTGTGTTCTTACCTTGCTCTAGTTGACTACCTTGTAGACTTGCCTCAATAGGCTCCTTTACTTGCTAGTAGTGCTTAGCCTTCATTCTTGATCACTAGCATGTATAGGAGTTTCTTTGGCTTGATTGATCACCTTTGTATGTATTGTGTTACTCATGCTCATATGCTTATTGATCTAGTAGCTTTGCTTGAGTAGAACTCCTTGCTAGCTAGTTGTTTGCTTTCGTGTATCTTTGGTAACTAGCTTGCATAGGAGTTGTATTGCCTTTGTTTTAGCCACTAGTATGCTTAGGTTGTTGTTCCTTTCATAGGTTCATTATCTTGCTAGTGTGATCACCACTAGGATTGTGTAGGAGTTGTTTTGAGTGGTCGGTTTTAGGAATTGGCAAATTTTGTACATAGTGCGAGTTCTCGATTCACCCCCCCCCCCCTCCGGTCACTCGGTCCTTTCATGTGGTATCAGAGCCAAGTGCTCATCATAAGGCTTAACCGCCTTGAGTAGTGACCGTATTGAGTTGGGATGTCATCCCATTCGGGGCCGGATCATGGCTCATGGAAGGATTGCTTTAAAAGCTACCTAAATGCCATGATTCCAGATGAGTTGATGGATACTCTTGTGGACTTTGCCAATACCTTTACCGATGATCATGTGTATGATGATTGTGATGATTGCATGGATGTGCCTTGTACTAGTGAGTGCCTAGACTCTTCTAGTAATGACTTGATAGGTTGCTCTACTAGTATGCCTAACATGATGATTGATAATGATGTGTCTCTTGATCTTGCTTGCTCTACTAGCATTGATGATGTTTGTGAGTCTCCTATTGACCGTGCTAGTAGTTCTATTGTTGAGGAGTTCTTTGCTTTTTATGCTAATGATAATGAGGACTTATTGACTCTCTTATTCGCTTGCGAGATATCGTGGACAGGATTGGGGCAACTTCTTTTGAGCTTTGCAAGATCGTGATAGTGGAGAAGATCCTCTTCTTGGTTCCGAGTAGCAAGCTCTTCTATGTCGCACTTGAGCTTCTCAAGGAGAAGAGTCTCTCTGTAGAAGATGTGATTGAGCTGCTCTTCAAGGATGAGGAGATTGCCGCAAGCATGGCATGGAAGAGGACATTCAAGGCAACTCATGAAGCATCCTCGAGCAAAGGGAAAGGAGTAGCTTCGAGCTCAAACTTCTTTGATCCCTCCATAAGATTGTCTTGCAACAACTTCTACAACCCCTTTGGAGCAAGACATACATCGGGCGCTTCATCAAGCACCTCAAGTATCATTCCAAGTCCTACTCCAAGCACTTTGAGTGGACCGAGCATTGGCGTAGGGGGAGCACCAACAACAATGCTCACTCGATCATTTGAGATGATCAATCTTGTGGCTTCGGCTCCGACGCCTCCACCTCCTCCACCCCCTCCTCCACAAGATCATCTTTGGCATCTTTGTCGAGCTCACCAACAGGATCTTCTCTTTGAACTTGGTGAATTTGTGATAAATCCTAATGTTGACCTTTATGAGAATCTACTGAGCATATATGATCTTGTGTGTAGGATTAACTCTTTCAGGGGACTTCGAAAGATTGCACCACATGAAGTGGTTGACAAGCTCCTCCAACAAATCACAACTCCTGAGAGGGGTTTCTTACTTGAGGAGGTAGTTAACAGGAGACACGAGCTCTCAATTGAGAGAGCAATGGAGATGATACTTGTGCTCCACTCTCAAGTGGGACATGTGCTTGAGCACATCACTGGACTCTATGATCCTCCCCATTACTACATCAACCTTGACAATGTGCACATGGGGGATGATCATGGACATTGGAGATATCATGCTCCTCACTATCCCATTTGGAGTAGACTATTGGATGGGATTGCAAGAATCCCTATCTACGAGGATGGTCTCATTGCTCCACATCATGAGGTTAGTGCTAGTCAATCAAGTAATGCTTTGGATACTAAGTCCTCTTCCTCTAGTGCTTGTCTTATGGCTACTACTAGGGTCAACTACAAGAGTGGAGGCACTCATTGGATTCTTGATAGTGGGTGCACTCAACACATGACCGGGAAGCCAACCATGTTCACCACCATTGATGAAGACAAAGAGAGTGAGAAGGTGACTTTTGGGGATAACTCAAAAGGGA
The DNA here is from genome assembly GCA_032690845.1 of Eleusine coracana subsp. coracana. Lineage (NCBI taxonomy): Eukaryota > Viridiplantae > Streptophyta > Magnoliopsida > Poales > Poaceae > Eleusine > Eleusine coracana. The sequence goes on along the minus strand of MU847442.1, from coordinate 1,712,217 downwards.
GAGTTAGAGGCTCAGGCAAGGTGGCCATCACAAATGACCTCCATCTCTCCAAGGTCTTCCTTGTGAAAACCCTCAACTTCAACCTTCTATCTATTGGTCAACTTTGTGACATGGGTTTCAAGTGCACGTTTGATGAGGATGGTGCAACAATTGAGAATGTCAAGAGAGGGCTAGTATTTCATGGAGTGAGACATGGGAACTTGTATGTCACAGACTTCAAGTCAAGTAATATGCCACCAAGCACTTGCCTATTCACCAAGGCATCCAAGAGATGGTTGTGGCATACAAGACTAGCACATGTTGGAATAAATCAGCTCAAGAAGATTGTCAAGAGGAATCTAGTTGAAGGAATCAAGGATGTGACCTTTGAGAAGGATAAATTGTGCAGCACTTGTCAGGCAGGGAAACAAGTTGCATCCTCACATCCCACCAAGTCATTCATGTCTACATCTCGTCCTCTAGAGCTCTTACACATGGACTTGTTTGGGCCAACACATTACAAGAGTCTAGGAGGCAATCTATATTGCTTGGTGATTGCTGATGATTTCACGAGATATACTTGGACCTTCTTTCTTGTGGACAAATCTCAAGGCAGTGGTATCTTCAAAAAGTTTACCAAGAGGGCAAAGAATGAGTTCAATGCTAGCATTGTGAAGATAAGGAGTGACAATGGGACGGAATTCAAAAACACCACAGCGGAGGAATATTGTGACAAGAAGGGAATCAAACATGAATCCTCCACTACATATACTCCTGAGCAAAATGGAGTAGTGGAGAGGAAGAACAAGACACTCATCACTCTTGCTTGTGTCATGTTGGATGAGTATGGAACTCATGAGAGGTTTTGGGCAGAGGCAATCAACACGGCTTGCTACACCTCCAACTGTGTCTATCTCCACCGTTTGTTGAAGAAGACACCATATGAGCTATTGGTGGGACGGAAACCCAATGTTTCCTATTTCCGAGTCTTTGGATGCAAGTGTTACATTCTCAAGAAGAGGAGAAAGCCCGTGAAGTTTGAGAGCAGAACTTATGAAGGCATTCTTGTTGTGTACTCTGAGACTTCTAAAGCATATAGGGTCTACAACTCCACCACCGGATGTGTGGAGGAATCCTATGATGTGCAATTTGATGAGTCAAATGGGTCCGAAAAGGAGGATGAATTTCATGAAGTGGACATTGGAGATGAGCCTATGAGGGAAGCTTTGAGAAACATGCCCGTGAGCGAGGTTTTACCCCACGAGGCCAATGATGGCGATGTTGATGAGCCCTCTACTCCACCACTTCATCCTACCTCCTCCTCCGAGGCACTTCAAACAACCCAAGATGCCACAAATACTCCCACAAGCTCCTCCCAAGATTCATTGAGAGTACACCCACCAAATGATAAGGAATCTCAAGTGAGAAGTGAGCCACAAACCTCCTCACATACTTCATCACAAACCACTTCTCCTAGTTCTCCACAAGATAACCTCCCATCCACCTCAAGTCCAAAGTCCAAAACAAGAAAGCATAAGAGTGACTCCTCCACCTCTCTTAGTATACAAGACACTCATATATCAAGAGAGCAAACAATTCATGATGCACAAGACACTTCACCAAGAGCTTCTCCCACGCAAAGAAAACACCTTCCTAGACCCAAGAGCATCAACAAAGGTCACTCACAAGACTTGATCATTGGGAATCCATCTCGAGCAATAAAGACAAGGAGAAATCAATATAAGCCCAACTATGTGAGTGGAGAGAATGATGATGAGGCCAATGTTGAGGTTGCGAACTTCTCTTTTGTCTCTATGATTGAACCCACTACCATAAATGAAGTTATGGATGATCACAAGTGGGTAATTGCCATGCAAGAATAGTTGAACAACTTCAAGAGGTGCAAAGTATGGAAATTGGTTGAGAGACCCAAGAATCATAATGTGGTTGGCACCAAGTGGGTCTTCAAGAACAAGCAAGATGAGAAAGGAGCAATTGTCAAGAACAAGGTTCGCCTAGTGGCTAAGGGATATTCTCAAGTGGCGGGGATTGACTTTGAAGAGACCTTTGCTCCTGTGGCCCGTCTTGAAGCTATTCGGATCTTACATGCCTATGCATCACATAATGGCTTCAAGCTCTTTCAAATGGATTTCAAGAGTGCTTTCTTGAATGGAGAAATCAATGAGAAAGTCTATGTGGAACAACCTCTGGGGTTTTAGGACCCAAAACATCCAAGACATGTATACAAATTGAAGAAAGCTCTCTATGGTCTCAAGCAAGCACCAAGAGCATGGTATGAACACTTGAGGAACTTTCTACTCAAGAATGGATTCACCATTGGAAGCATTAATAGCACCTTGTTCACAAGGCATGTTGGGCAGGATCTCTTTGTGTGCCAAATCTATGTGGATAATATCATCTATGGGTCAACCAATGAGAAGTTCAATGAAGAGTTTCGGGAGATGAAGGCTAGGGAATTCCAAATGTCAATGATTGGAGAGTTGCACATGTTCCTTGCATTCCAAGTCAAGCAATTAAGAGAGGGAAACTTCATCTATCAAGAGAAATATACTAAGTACCTTCTCAAGAGATTCAACATGGAGAATTGCAAGCCTTTGCACACACGTATGGCTACTAGCAAACCCTTGGATGATGATGTGAAAGGGAAACCGGTGAACCCCAAGCTATATAGATCAATCATTGGGTCTTTGCTCTATCTCACTGCTTCGAGACCGGACATCATGGTTAGTGTGTGCTTGTGTGCATGATACCAAGCAAATCCAAAGGAGTCACACTTGAAGGCCATGAAGAGAATAATGAGATACCTCAAGTACACACCTACCATGGGCTTATGGTATCCTAGAGGATCAAACTTTGAGTTACTTGTGTACTTCGATTCCGACTTCGCGGGTTGCAAAGTGAATAGAAAGAGTACATCAGGTGGTTGTCAATTTCTTGGAAGATCTCTAGTTTCTAGGAGCTCAAAGAAGCAAAACTCCATGGCTCTATAATCATAAGTAGTGGTTGTCATCCATCACCAAAAAGGGGGAGATTGTAAGGATCATGACCATTGAGGTCACCCTAAGGTATGATGTTTTGGTGATTCATGACAAACATGAAATGTGACTAATATCTACACGAGTGCTGTTCGTGTAGGAAACCCTTTCTATCTTATGATGATTGTCTATGGTGTCCTTGGCAATTGATGACAATGACCGCAAGCATGGAGGCTTGTGAACTCGATGGTGTCCAAGGGTTGATGGAGATGGATCAAAGCAGAGGACAAGCTATGGTGCAAGTGTTTGGAACACTTGAGTAGTTGTTAGGGCTTTGAGTCCATAGGAAAAACCGGACTATCAAGAGGGTCTAGGTCATTCTCTTAGGTCATGTCTAGTCGGTGATGTGCAAGGTTGCTTGGTGAAATCACAGGCACTAGGTGACAGTGGAGAAGCCAAGGAGCTGTTCGGATAAGCCGGGAAACCAAGTCAAGCGAGGATGATGAGTTTTAGCTTCGGGACGTAGAGACCGGATAGAGGGGTCAGTGGAGACCGGACGGTCCGGTCACTATGTGGAGTTGACTGGGACTTCCAGCGAGGAGCAAGGTTTCTGTGTGTGAGAGGGACCATAGAGACCGAATGGTCCGGACTATAGACCGGACAGTCCGGTCTGTGTGGGTGAAGCATAGGGCAGAGAAGAAGCCAAGGGTCTGGAGTTCAACGACGGACAGACCAGACGGTTTGGTCTACTGACCAGACGATCCGGTCAGTGCAGGTGTCAGCTCAGGGCAGAGAGCCGTTGGTGCTCGGTTTGCAGTGACCAGACGATCCGGTCAAGTAGTGATCGGACAATCCGGTCTGAAGGCTCAGAATGCTGATTTCATGGAGCAACGGCTAGTTTGAGGTTGGGAGCCTATATAACTTCGTTCCTGGTGTCTTGAAGACCCCTCTTGGCCACTGGAATACCTAAGAGCATTTGGTAATGTCCAAGAGGAAAAGAGGAGAGCACTAGGAGAGGATATTGGATATCTTGTGAGTGCTAGTGAGAGTAACAAGGAGCTACCTTGCACATCTAAGGCTAGGCTGTCCTTGAGGGTGTGATATAGGTTGTTACTCTTGGTCTATGGTGAGACCTATACCGGTTAGGTGTCGGTGATCGAGCCTATCATGATTGGTTGTGAAGGCCGTCACAATTTTGTACACGGTTTGAGCCCGTCGTTGATGGGGCATCAATAGTGGGTGCTCGTGTTGGCTCGGGGAGTCCAACAAGTTCTCGAGGGAGGCGAGCTTGTGCTTTGTGCAGCGGTGACGCACACCATGTCTTCACTCGAGGAGTGATTGCGGGCTCGTGGGCGAGAACTCCACTTGGTGGCGGGAGGGACTGGGACTCCGGTGGGAGTGGTCCAGCGAGGAGTAGGGGAAGGCGCCATCCTTCCAAGACCTCAGGAAAAAATTATGAGCCATCTCTTACTCTACTCCTTACTATGATGCTTTACTTTCTGCATTTATATACTGTGCTATTCATGCTTGTGTTCTTACCTTGCTCTAGTTGACTACCTTGCAGACTTGCATCAATAGGCTCCTTTACTTGCTAGTAGTGCTTAGCATTCATACTTGATCACTAGCATGTATAGGAGTTGCTTTGGCTTGATTGATCACCCTTGTATGTATTGTGCTACTCATGCTGCTATGCTTGTTGATCTAGTAGCTTTGCTTGAGTAGAACTACTTGCTAGCTAGTTGTTTGCTTCCGCGTATCTTTGGTAATCATCTTGCATAGGAGTTGTATTGCCTTTGTGTGATCCATTAGTATGCTTACATTGTTGTTCCTTTCATAGGTTCATTATCTTGCTAGTGTGATCACCACTAGGATTGTGTAGAAGTTGTTTTGAGTAGTCGGTTTCAGGAATTGGAAAATTTGGTACGTAGTGCGAGTTCCCGATTCACCCTCCCCCCCCCCTCTCGGTCACTCGGTCCTTTCAACCCCCTTGATAGTCCGGTTTTTTCTATTGACTCAAAGTCTTAACAACTTGGCATGTGTACCAAACACTTGCTCCATAGCTTGTCCTTAGCCTTGATCCATCTTCATCAACCCTTGGACTGCATCAAGCTCATCAAGCCTTCATGCTTATGGTCATTGTCATCAATCACCAAGGCAACCATCATCCATACGATTTGTAGTAGAGAATTAATGAAGGTTCCTATATAGACAACACTCGTGTAGATATTAGGCCACAATTTCATAGTTGTCATCTATCACCAAAACATTCATACCTCGAGGATTCCATTATCAATGGTCATGAAGCTTACAATCTCCCGCTTTTTGGTGATTGATGAAAACCGATACTTAACATAATCTTAACAAGAAAACAACAGTGCTAAAAGAGCTACACTATGATCAAGAGGAACCACAAAGGCATAAAGAGAGAAATGCGCAAGGTTGTTGACTTTTGCTAAGCCATATTAATAAATCATTCCCGGCACGGGGCCAGAAACGGTTCACTAATATGTCCCAGAGTCAAGTAGGTAAAATCCGCAAGCGCACGGAGAATACCGCTGTAGCATTTCACCCGGAAGTATTTAGGGTATCGTATTTGTTTATCCCAAAGGAAGGGTATGATCAAGAAGCGTTACTAACATATAAGATCATGTTAACAATTAGCAAGGATATCTAACCAAGACAGGCGGGTACATGATAATAACCGGGTAGTGTGACACACACAGAAGATTCCTACTAAATAAATAAAGTCTAGTGGAGGAAAGACTAGGCTAAGCTACTCCTACTATACATTCCTATACAGTTGCATAGCCTAAGTAGAATACATACAGACCCACACTCAGGTTCAGCAGTCAATAATATAGCACTTCAGGCACGGACTTACCCCTGCATCCACAGGCGACTTCCGTCAAGAGCCTACGCACTAGCCTAGCGGGGAGGATTTCAAAGGACGGACAGGGCTGTCACCACCTGCCGCCTACCTCAACGAACCACTAGACTAACGAATAATTGATGCAAATCAGTCACCCAAATACCATACTTGCATGACCAAAGAGCACTCTGCCCCTCCGCGATTACTATTAACGAGGCAAAGCTACCGTACGAATACGATCACCAAACCCATGCTATACTTTATCAGCTAAAACTAAGCATAGAGACTATAACATATAAACTAGACTATAGTGACGGTATATAACTAGCATGACAATAGTAGTATAATAAATATAAACTACTATCACACAAGTAGACTATACTATCACATATATGGATCACAATATCAAACAAGAAACTCATGACCCAAGCACAACTATATAGAAAAGATATATATATTGATAAGAGCAAAGTCTTACAAAAGGGAAAAGATACAAGAGCCATACCAATTCCAAGTGAAGACTTGGGACTAGAGAGCTCTAGACTCAGCCTAACCCCACTAAAACTCCAAGAACTACTACTAGCAAGAGAGAAATGCTTCTTGTGGTGTGTGTTGAGTGTGAAGGCACATCCTCCTATTTATAGCCTCAATAGGTCGGCAAGGGAGAGTAACCGCCACGGAAGGCATCTCAAACCGTCATCAGGAGTCGCGGAGGAGCCAACACGTGGAAGCCCAGGCGGAGAGGGCGCCCGGCCGGGTCGGCCGACCTGGGGGTGGCCCCTCCTGGCCTGTGCTTTCTCCAGGTGGCTGTCCTGTGGGCCCTGACGTCGGTTTGCGTGGTATTACAGGGAGTTACGTCGGTTAAGTGCTGAAAATGGGCCCTTCAATCCGTGTGACGTCCATGTGGCACTCTCTGATTGGTCGAAAGTGTGTTTTCTTGCCTTTTGAGGTGTTTCCTTCACATTTCCTCCTGCATGCACATAGTTCTCCAAGTACAAGTGGAACTATATTATTGTGCTAAAGCATGCGTGTATGAAATGCCAAATTCTCCTTTATTTGAGTATAGTTGACGGTTAAAAATGGTACTTAACAGCCGTCAACAAACTCCCCCAAGCTTACCCTTTGCTCGTCCCGAAGCAAAGATAAACTTAAGTTGTTGATCAGGAGTTGCTACAATGTCCTACTCCTCAATAATACTATGCGCATAACAAAGTACTCTTCCTAGAATTAAATATGTTGGCACATAACTTACCCATTTACCTCGATCCATGGGGCTTTTACACCTCATTGTCTTGGGCGGTTGAGAGATAGAACAATTGCAGGGCACCAATCACTTGCTCTAGATTCCGCTATGTTATTCCGGAGGTTTTCAAAAGATTTTGAAAATAAAAACCAAGTTCCTCAAATGATTCTCTCGGATCACTCAATATGTGTATGATTCCTCACCAAGGCAAAGTGTTGCCTATAATCACCTACTTCTAAATAAGGCTTTATGTGGAGCTCAAGGTAGGGATATATGAGGCACTCATGTTCACATAATATTGCTATGTCAAAAGACCGGATCCAAGAAAAACATCAATTCAAACAATCTTGATCAAGATGTGCAAGTGTGTGGTAGAACGGAGGAATGGTGGATGGGAAGAAATAACTCCTTTTTGAATTTTCCTTCTCTCTTTTGGAGTTTCTAGGCTATGGCTATCTTTTGCTTGCTCTCTTTTTTGAGCATTTTTTTTTCTTTTCTTTTCTTTTTGCATAGCCATTGTCCTAGTTTGCAATGAATACTTTGAGAGAGGAATTTTGTAATGGATATATGGAGTGTTTCTTTGGATGGATGGATGGATAGTGACTTTCTTCCGGTGTAGAAGAATAGCTCACGGTGGATATGGTGGATATGGTGGATGCTATCTTCTTGATTTAGAAGGATAGCTCATGGCGATGGATGTGTGTATATGATCTTGATCAAGAAAGCATGAAAAGAGTTCTACTAGGGTCACATCAATTTTGACTAAGCTCAATGTGAAACAAGCAGCATATGTGTAAAGGTTTTCAAATGTAAACACTACATATGGCTGTGGTGGGAATTTCATCATTGAGGAACTTGTCAATTTGTCATTTTGAAAAATAAAACTCCGAAATTCAAGCTTTACGTTGAGCAAGATCATAGCAGCCCTATCTATCATATCATACCTCTCAACAACTTAGAACTAGAGAATCCATATGCTACCCACAAGATTCAAGTTCAAGGCAAGATTTACCAACAAACCTAACTCTTGAGAGAGTACTAAGTTGTAAACTAGCATTAGAGAGGAATAAAGGACAGAGCAACTATTCATCATCTCAACATAGGAAAATTATACACATTCATACCGCGCATGAAAAAGGGAAATATTTTTGTTCTTTTTATGTTTTGCAAATTTTTATGGATTTTCAGATTTAGCAAATGCAAGAAATAAAGGGAAGGGGAAAGATACAAGTTACCGTGAGAAGGGGGGTCCTCCCCCAAGCTTGTTCTTGCTCATATCTGCTGGTTCGGGTCGTAGCCTTGGGAGCGGAAGAAGGCATCCCAATTGTTCTGATTCTGAGCCATCATCGCGTTCAGCTGGCGGAATTGGTTGTCGCTGAAATTCTGCCATTGCCGGGTGTCGGTGACATGTTGCGTGAGAGTTTGTTGCATGCTCTCGGTGCGCAAATCAATGTCGTTCACCCTCCTTGTCAACTCGGCCATCCCATAGTTGAGTTCACGGAACCCACGGGATGAGAATGACCGACTGGCAAAGGATGGCGGTCCGCTTGAACTTGATGACGTCTGCATGGGGTAATCGTACTGAGATTCCCATGCTCCGGCCTGCCATGTTGATGCGCCCGCCTCGTCCTGTGGCGGGGGCTGCTCCCATACCGGATCTCCGGTCGGAGTGTGAAACTCCGGTGTAGGCTCCATATGCCTACGGGAACATGTCGGTCGCCCTGAAACACTATGCCTGCGAACTTCTCCCACTGGCTCAAGTGGGAGGGTTAGTGCCCGATAGTGATACAAATGAAGACCCGGGTTAGGTAACGGGAATTCATTTGTATACCCGGGAAAGTGATAGATCAAGGTATTATTTGGACCATGTTTCAAAGTATGTCCTTGCACAAAATAGTCCTCGCCTAGAAATTCTCTATCTACCGTCAAATATTCAACATGAACATTCTCAAGCAGACCACACTTCTGCGCAATGCGAGTAACTAAAGAGGTGCACTCAATTGGTCCTGTCAACTTTATATTGTCTAACCATTGATCAATCATGCATTCCGCGGGTGACACCCTACTTTTCTTAACCATGGCATAAAGTATTTTCAATTCATCTTGCCGGATAACCCTAATGTCACCTCGAGGAAACAAGGTCATAGCCAACCACACATGCATAAATCTAAGTGTAGGATTATGGATGGCACTTGTTCTAGGCTTGGGACCCCATTCGTTTCCGGAAATCTTTTTCCAAAAACTTTCTTTATGGAACCTCTTTAGCGCTTTATCTAAGTCTAGCCTACATTTAGGATTTAGACCTAGCATAGCATGAAGATCACCCCATGTGACCAAGCGCTTTTGCCCAAACAAGCGAAAAGAAATGCCTTCATCATACTTTCTAAGGGTGCATAAAAACTGAATAGTAAGTAAACGAGAACCCGGCTCATCTACTTCTATGAAATTTAGCCAACCCATAGTGCGAAAAATAGAGGCAAATTCTTCTCTCATACCTATTTTCTCGAGGAAGTCCGGATCGAAGCGTCGGGTGTGGGCGAATGGCCGTTCTCTCATGAGCGCGATGGCTTGGCCCTCGCGGTCATCCTTGATGTCGAGATGCTCCTCGGTGATGAGCAAGGCCGGCCTTTCCTCCGGAATTTCAGCTTTGGGGTCACCATGCCCCGGACTTGGTGTGAGCTCGACGGAGGATGCTTGACTCGTGCTTGCACGAGTGCTTTTTCTCCGCTTGGTTCCGGCGACTTGCTTCATTCGGTTGAACATGGCTGCACACAAGAACAAACACAAGGCAAGAACAAAAAACAAGATCGAACAAGTGTTCGGGTGAGCGACGACAAACCCGAGCTTCTCCGAAATTGGTTTTCTTCTCACAACAACTTGCAAATGCACTAAAACAGAGGGGAAATATTTTTTTTGGGTTTTTGGGGCTGTAGTAAAGTTGAAGAACACGAAATTTTGGGAGAGCAACAAGTGAGCAAAGGAGGGGAGTGAAAGATGAGCTTGGAATAGTGAAGCTCCTCCTCCTGGGCGGTTTTTATAGCAAGATGGCCGTTAGAAAGGGACAGAGCAACGGCCATATAGCCGTTGGGAGAAAGGAGCACAGGAAAAGGTGGGGCCAGGGGGTCGGCCGACCTCACCAGGTCGGCCGACCTGGCAGGTGGGCCTCCTGGCAGCCCCCTTTTTCCTATGTGTTCCCCAACGGCTAGGGGATTTGTCCCCTGCTGCCTTTTTGCTCAAAAAGCTCGACAAAAAATCTTTTCAAAATGGAAAGCCCAAAAACCTATTTTCTAAATTTTCAGAAATGCAAATGAGTTTTGAAAAATTTCAAGGTGGCTGGAAAAATTCAAAAATGCAGAAATGCAGTGGTCGGAAAAAATCAAAATGTGGTGGAAAGCAAATATGCAATTAAAAGAGCAAATATGGATAAATACCGGTTTAACCTCCCGGCGATTACTCACCTTTTAAAGTCCGACGAGCGGGACTTTTCTCCGGCGTTCAGCTCGATGAAGCGTTGTCCGGTCCCGGAGATGAAGACACGGATGATGCTTCTTGTTTCACTCGCCACACCTTCTTGGTCTTTGTTGGGTCGGTGGCTTTTCGGGCTTCGGAGGCTGCGGTTTTGCAGGCTTCACAGCCTGTTTCTTTGCAGACCTCGGAGGTTGCTGCCTTGTGGACTTCGGAGGCTGTTGCTTAATGTGTGACCTTTGCCCCCTTGCCTTCATCAGTTGTTGCTGTGCAACCTTTTCCTTCTCAAGGAAGTTCTTCATGAATGTGATGAGGCTGTCCTTCTTCTATCAGGAAACGGCATGAGGTTCGTGTCATAGAACTCATGTGGGGCCGTTTTCCTGGGCGGCAGTTCTTCTTCTTCTGCCGGCTTCTCAGCTGATGTGTCCTTTCCTGCTTGGTTAGGGTATGGTGGACCCCGAGTGGACTTACCTCCTCTCGTGGTAACCGCATTAACATTTTCTAAGGGGGTCTCGGGTTGCCCCAGGATTTTCCCCGACTCAGCAGTAGGAACAGAAGCAGCTAACTGAGCTAATTGGGTTTCTATCATTTTATTAAAGCTCAGCTGATTCTTGAGAGCAGAGGAAACACCCTCTATCTTAGTGTGGATGCTCTCAAGAGTCCTATCAGTGGTGGCAAGCTTTTTACTGATGTTATCATTAACCTTAGCTTGACTGAGCACAAGATCTTTCAAGGAGCGCTGATTATAACCGGAATTAAAACCAGAGAAGTTGCCAGAGTTACCTCCTTGGTAGTTGGGACGTGGTGGACCCCAACTTTGACCTCCTTGTGGACGGTAGCCGTTGTTGTTGTTGTTGCCCATGAACATTGCGTCCTCACGGGTCTCAGGGCAGTCATTGCCCGAGTGTCCCGTGTTGCCACAGACCTCGCAAGTCATATGAGCGTCTAGGGCTTTCACTTCTTCATTGGCTTGTTCGTCCATCTTCTTCATGAGAAGGTCAATCTTGGCGGCGAGCATGTCAACCTCCTTGACGGAGTGCATGCCTCGCTGGCGAGGTTGGAGGCGCTCTTCATTCCAACCTTGGTTGGACACCATCTTCTCGATCAAATCTTTTGCCTTGCTCACAGTGAGCGAGAAGAAGGCTCCACCAGCAGCAGCGTCGAGGTGGTCGCGGGCCGACGGAGTAAGCCCGTTGTAGAAGTTCTGGATGATCAGCCAATCATCCATCCCGTGGTGGGGACATGTCAGGATGTACTCCTGGAGCCTCTCCCATGCCTCAGGAATCGACTCCTGCTGGAAGCTTGAGATCTTTCCGCGGAGGGCATTGGTCTTGCCCAGCGGGAAGAACTTTGCAAGGAACGCAGCTGAACACTTCTCCCAAGTGTTCACAGCTTCAGGGTTTGCGTAGAACCATTGTCTCGCTCTCCCAAGGAGAGAGAACGGGAACAGTCGAAGGCGAACAGCGTCGGGGGTGACGTCCTTCATTTTGAACGTGTTGCAAATCTCCAGGAATTGCTGGAGATGAGCACTAGCGTCCTCATTGGCTTTCCCACAGAATGGGCTAGCCTGCACCATGGTGATGAGACCGGTCTTGATCTCGAAGTTCGCATCTCCCACATTGCCAGCTGGTCCCGTAGGGATGTTGGCAGCGGAGGGAGCGGAGAACTCGCGGAGGGTCTTGTCGGCCATTTGCTCAGAGCTTGATGGTGCGGGAATGACAGGTTCGATTGGCCGAGTCTCCTTACGAGGAGGGGTGAGCCTAGCTCGTGTCCTTCTCAGGAGTGACTCAGGATCTTCAGTGAAGTTTGTCGGCAAGTCGAAACCAGTCATACACTACCCTGTTTTCATACAAAATGCAGAAAACAAAGCAAGGTTAGCCTGCCTAGGAGATAGCCTTAATAATTGCAACACTACTATATACATTAGTAATTTTTCTTAAATCATACGCCTTCCCCGGCAACGGCGCCAGAAATGCTTGTTGACTTTTGCTAAGCCATATTAATAAATCATTCCCGGCACGGGGCCAGAAACGGTTCCCTAATATGTCCCAGAGTCAAGTAGGTAAAATCCGCAAGAGCACGGAGAATACCGCTGTAGCATTTCACCCGGAAGTATTCAGGGTATCGTATTTGTTTATCCCAAAGGAAGGGTATGATCAAGAAGCGTTACTAACATATAAGATCATGTTAACAATTAGCAAGGATATCTAACCAAGACAGGCGGGTACATGATAATAACCGGGTAGTGTGACACACACAGAAGATTCCTACTAAATAAATAAAGTCTAGTGGAGGAAAGACTAGGCTAAGCTACTCCTACTATACATTCCTATACAGTTGCATAGCCTAAGTAGAATACATACAGACCCACACTCAGGTTCAGCAGTCAATAATATAGCACTTCAGGCACGGACTTACCCCTGCATCCACAGGCGACTTCCGCCAAGAGCCTACGCACTAGCCTAGCGGGGAGGATTTCAAAGGACGGACAGGGCTGTCACCACCTGCCGCCTACTTCAACGAACCAGTAGACTAACGGATAATTGATGCAAATCAGTCACCCAAATACCATACTTGCATGACCAAAGAGCACTCTGCCCCTCCGCGATTACTATTAACGAGGCAGAGCTACCGTACGAATACGATCACCAAACCCATGCTATACTTTATCAGCTAAAACTAAGCATAGAGACTATAACATATAAACTAGACTATAGTGACGGTATATAACTAGCATGACAATAGTAGTATAATAAATATAAACTACTATCACACAAGTAGACTATACTATCACATATATGGATCACAATATCAAACAAGAAACTCATGACCCAAGCACAACTATATAGAAAAGATATATATATTGATAAGAGCAAAGTCTTACAAAAGGGAAAAGATACAAGAGCCATACCAATTCCAAGTGAAGACTTGGGACTAGAGAGCTCTAGACTCAGCCTAACTCCACTAAAACTCCAAGAACTACTACTAGCAAGAGAGAAATGCTTCTTGTGGTGTGTGTTGAGTGTGAAGGCACACCCTCCTATTTATAGCCTCAATAGGTCGGCAAGGGAGAGTAACCGCCACGGAAGGCATCTCAAACCGTCATCAGGAGTCGCGGAGGAGCCAACACGTGGAAGCCCAGGCGGAGAGGGCGCCCGGCCGGGTCGGCCGACCTGACCAGGTCGGCCGACCTGGGGGTGGCCCCTCCTGGCCTGTGCTTTCTCCAGGTGGCTGTCCTGTGGGCCCTGACGTCGGTTTGCGCGGTATTACAGGGAGTTACGTCGGTTAAGTGCTGAAAATGGGCCCTTCAATCCGTGTGACGTCCATGTGGCACTCTCTGATTGGTCGAAAGTGTGTTTTCTTGCCTTTTGAGGTGTTTCCTTCACATTTCCTCCTGCATGCATAAAGTTCTCCAAGTACAAGTGGAACTATATTATTGTGCTAAAGCATGCGTGTATGAAATGCCAAATTCTCCTTTATTTGAGTATAGTTGATGGTTAAAAATGGTACTTAACAGCCGTCAACAAAGGTCCTACTCAATCAATCATCTAGAGATTAAAAGGAAAAGAGAGAAAAGCACACTCTAGATAAAACCATCAAAATAACATCCAAATGTGGATAAATAAAGAAAGACAAGCACTGCGTATCAGAAAGAGAAATATACCAAGTGCGATCAAGATGAGTCAAACACAAACAAATATAAAACCATGACTCATCAAAATCCATGAACACTCGATAAACCCATCAAAATAACATCCAAATGTATCTAGCTCCCAAAACCAATGTACAAGTATGCGTATGCTCCCCTAGATACAAGCTACTCTCGATCACGCAAGATCACACTCCCACTCCCCCTAGACCTAAGACTATTCTCACCCTTTGGCAACAAGCACCAAAAAGCAGGAAAAGATGAACATCTAAGCACTCGTGGTCAAAGGAGGTGGTGCAGCGACGTCCTCTGAAGACTCTGCTCGAGCTGTTCCTGAGCGGGATCCTGCTATGCTCCCTGAGCCTGTGACGCTTGAGCATCCATCTGCTTGAAGAAGTCAAGGTCCACAGGCGACTCAGACCCTCTGTCCCATGCTGCTGGAGTGACTGTGGTGGTCTCCTGCGCTGAAGTCTGGAGAAGAATGTGATCCGCCACGTCCTGTTGCGACAAACAACCATTGACAAGATACTCTGTTACCTAAGGTGTAAGAGTGTTGACTGTAGCATTGAGAGGTGGAGTTGTAGCTGTAGTTGGCTCTGGAGCTGGCTAGGAGTCTGCACGAGTGATGTGCACTACATCTGAGAACAGGCTCCTGACTGGTAAGTGCTGGGAGGCGGAAGGTCCTGCCATCTGCGAAGTAGAAGAGTGTGAAGGAGAAACAAACAACAAAGACATAGAGAAGGTTGACACGGGGGAGAGCTGAGCTCTAGAAAGAGTTTGTCCTGCTCCCCCTGTCGGTAGGACCCCTGAGAGTGACAGTCCGCTGGATTGAGCAATCATCAAGGAAGTGAAGGGTCCTGGCTGAGTCGGCAGCTGCTGAAACTGTGGAAACACTACGGGTCTTGGCTGCTGACCTGCCTGCCTCTGAGTCAACTTTGTCATCTGTGTCATCAAGGCGGTAACAAGTGCCATCTGCTGTCTCTGTAGCTCTGCCTGACCCCTGATGATCTCCATCATCTGACGTCTATCCTCAGCCACACTCTAGATGAACTCACCTAGACGTCCTTCAAGCGCTGTCACAGTCACAGCGTCCTCTGACTGTGAACCGGTCGGCTAAGGAGGTGCTCCTGTACTAGCTGACTCAGGAACCATTGTCTCTAGCTGAGCTGCCTGCTCGTGAGGGACTGCTGGTGACTCCCGCTCCTTGTCCCCTGTCTGCTGGCTGGAGGCTGACTGTGATCCTTAGGGGACTCGAGGTTTGTAGTTGGTGGTCACCTCAGGGAATGCCTCGTATTGCTCCTCTGTCACTAGGTCCATCCTCCTCAAGAGATAGTAAATGTAGGGGCCATAGACCAAGTTATGTCCTCCCACTCCCTCAAAAATAAACTCCTCCATCTCCCCAACCAGCAAGTCTGCCAAGTCGAACTGCTCCCTCCTCAGAATAGCTGCAACTGCCCACTGGTAGAGTAGAGTGAACTTCTCTCTATAGCCAGACCTAGGAATGATAGTCCTGGTGACTATCGCTCTCACCACCTTGGCCTCTGCAGTGAGTCTCGTAGGGCCACTCTCAAAGCCTGGTGTGTGTGGTGGTGGGAAAGCAATTGATACCATGTCGTCTGAAGGTAGCTTCCCTCATTGAGGTCTGCGGGGTGGTGCAAGGGTCCCATAGGCACTCCTGTAAAGTTGGAAGTCTGAAGACAGGAGTCCTAGGTTAGCTATCAGATCCTGTCTTGTCACATGCTATGGCTACCCTCTAAACAGGAACCAGAACTCTGAGCGGTCTTTGGCAACCCATATTGTGGCATTGAACTCTAGCACCACATCCTCCTTGTACCTGTGTGGAGCAGTAACTAGCTCTGCTAGCCCTGGCATGTACGTGAAGTACTGCTCCATCTTAGTGCTGGTGGCCCTCCTCATGGCCTCGTAGGTAGTGTACTGCTGTAGCACAAAAAGTCTGTCCTTGCCCTTCAGGCCAAGGTAGCATCTCAGTCCCTCTCCTATCCTCCTCTGGAGGCCTGTCCAGTACCTCTCTCCTGCAGCAGGATCCCTGGGGACTAGAACCCATTCCTCGAAGGAGACTAGACGTAGCGCCTTAAGGTCCTTTGCTGGAACCTTAGGTATGTCCGGCTCTCTAGCTGCTTGTACCAGTCCCTGCAACCTCCTTGTGCACACTACACAGGTGCACCTCGGGTCTCCTTCCCGGTGAGCTGTCCTCTAGGGAACTATCTGCTCAGTCTCCTCAAGCTCCTCCTCCTCTGACTCATCAGACCCTGACTCTAAGGTCTCCTCCTCTAAACAATCCTTCTCTGACTCCTCCTGCTGTTGCCTGGAGGATCCCTGCTCTGCAGTTCTTGACGACCTCTCCTGACGAGAAGCCGGAGTATGCTGCGGCCATGGAAGCTGAACAACTCCAATAGCTAGAGGTGCAATCCTCTACCTGGTGCTCCTTCGAAGACCCTATGGCTCAGCTGGTTGGCTGATGATCAAACGTGAGCCAGGTGTCCTACGTGACTACTCCATGGCATCCAGGTGCCGTGCTAGCTATCTAGCTCTCTCTGACTCTAGGTCTAGTCTTTGTTTCTTCTTGTTCTTAGGCTTCTCAGGCATCTTTCCCTTGCCCTTGTCCTGTCGAGATCCTGCCATCTGCTGTTGACTGCTGACCACTGTCACTGCACGCACGTAGGTATAGACATGATAAGTATAGGGTCTAATACATCTGCAAGCAAAGCACCGCTAGGAAAGAATGCACAATAGAAATCCTAGCACTAAATGAAGGACATGATCACTAGGAAAATATGCAAAGTAACAACAGTAATCATCGACTATATGTGGCTGGTGCGAGTCATTTAGTGTGCAGTCAAATAAAGAGCAATTAATCTAAATGCAGACTAAACAGGAGACAACCCTAGGTAAGAAATTAATAGATAATCAATGAATTAATTGCAGCTAGGTTGAGCCAATTAACTAATGCAACTAAAGATAGACAATTTCTCCAATTGCATCAATTAACCAAGTTGCTCGGAAATCAAGGTATAATATGATGAAAAGAGGATAGTAGCAATACCCTAGATGGAATGTCATACCCTAGATGGAATGTCAATATGCCAAGAATAAGGAACACCACAGAACATGCTCCAATCACCGAAAAATTGGAGCTTGGTCTTCATCAGTAATGGAGAAAGAGGGAAAGAGGCAAGCTTTGCCCTAGGGTTCTGAGGGTTGGGTGCTTGCGTGCGAAAGGGGTAAACAGAAAGCGGCGGCGAGCTACGTGGTGGTGAGAAGTGCGATGGCGAGGAGGTGGCACCCGTGTCACACCCGGTTTTAAGACCAAAACCGAATGCTTCTGTATGCGTGCCCAAGATCAAGTTTTCATGTATACAGGACAAAAGTGAAGTAACAGTAAAAAACCAATGTCATTATTATATCAAAGTCTCATTATTACATAGCAACGATTACATCAAGACATAAAAGAAAATAGCAGAAGGCTCCATAACGCCACAGACAGTCCACCGGGGGTCACACGCCTAGTCGTAGTAGTCCTCATCCATGTAGTCCATATCGCCAGTGTCGTCTGAGCAGCAGTAATATAACAACAACAACACAAGGAAAACTAAAATACGTGAGTACATAAAGTACTCAGCAAGTGGGGGGAAAGTAATGACATGCAGGCTAAAAACAAGAATAGGCTTGACACGGGTTTGCTGCACTACGCATCCTATGTCTCAATTATACAAGCATCCTATTTACTAGGTGAAAAGTATCCCAACAGGTTAACCACTTGTCCAACACAATCGATTACCCACCGATAGCAAAAACTATGAGTTACCCACTCATACCAGAACACTACAGGTTACCCACCTGCAGCTACCACCCAAATCTGGTTACCCACCTAATTCACCCAAGTATCCATCTAATCGTGTGAGGATCCGGCCGCTCTTGACCATGACCACAACTGTTATAACAGTTTCACACTATATAGAGGTTGCACAACTTTACCCAAAGGTTGGTGTTTCCATCACCTGTCGATGACTAAAGTCTCCCTATTGCCAACACATTACCGTAGGTGTGAGGTCAAGAGATCACCACATGGTCTTTCAAAGCGCTCCCCAGCTTGCAAAACATCCACACTAAGGTTTCACCGCCGCGGGATTAACCATCCCTACAGAAGCCCCCTCTGGGGCCGTGGCTAGAAGTAACCCTTCATCACCTGAGGCCGAAAGTAACCCTCTCGTCCTCCTGCCTCGAACGCATGCAAAAATGGGAAGACATCTAATACGAAACCACGCCTACCCATATCAGCCTTGTGTTTTATGCTGTTTTCCTGGGTGGCCACTCCACGAATTTGGTTTTTATGCCCACAAGCAGGCACTACCGCAAGCGAAACAATACATTACCCGTACCTGTGCATACCTGCACCATCCTCAACATACTCCTGCTTGGGTCATCTAAATTACTCAAATGATAATTAGGTTCAAGTGAATATTAGTCAAGTTTATTATTATTCATTTTTAATCCCCCAAAGTACTACGCTAGCATGACGTAACCAAAACCTGTACACTAAAACATAACCCAGGCGACAAGGAATAATAAGGAAGGATAAATGACATGGGATTCAAATTTAGACAGGCATGCATGAAAATAAACTAATCCTTAATAGGTGTAATATGGTCAAGGGCACTTGCCTTGTTCTCCCGCTAGCTGCTGCTCAAAATCAAGATCCTGGAAATTCTGGTGCTGCTTCTCATCTATTATCAAAAAATACCAGAAAAGTAAAAATCAAACAAATAAGGAACAGTACACTAAACATTTCCTAATGACTATGAAAATAGTACTAAAAGATAGTACGTGTTCCTACAATTCCGTGAGTGCAAAAATCACCTAAATCGGAGTTATGATTAAAAGGTTATGCTAGTTTGAAGTTCTAGGGGTTAAAAGGTAAAAATAGGAGCTTTTAGGGACCTATTTGTAATTTTATAAAATTGCAGTAACTAAAGTGTAAAATATTAGGACTGAAAAATAATTACCAAAAAGTATATGGTTGTTTCAGCCAAATTTTAGGACCTAAACATAATTTTTTTTAGTACAAGGGCCTAAGAGTAAAAAGTCAGGGTTGAAAATATAATTAAATATAAACTCAGGGGGTGTTTCTATAAATTTTCAAGGCCAAAATATTATTTATAAAAAATCTAGGGCAAAAACATAAATTACTTGAGATTCTATAAAAAAATTACATTTGAAATCAAAATAAGGCAAGCATAGCGGTCTAGGTGAAAAACTGGCATTATCTAGGAATTATTTCTAGTTAAATTAAATCCTAAAAGTGGTGGACCAGGTCCACGGGGCACATGGACCGCGTAGACCAGAGGGTCTATGGGTCCACCATGGTCTAGAGAATACCCCTTCGGGGTCTTCTAATCAGAGTCGTTGGTTTTGAGATTGATGGCAGGGGGGTTTAGGCGGAGCGGGTGGTGGCGGCGCCATGGGTGGCTCGCCGAAATTGGCCGGGGCGGCACTCCAGCGGCCCATTTCTTGTCGCAAGCGGACGAGAAGAGAGAGGGGAGTGAGGCGGCGCTCACCAGACGGTCGTGTAGGTGAGGGAGTGGCCGGAAGACTGTCAGCGGTGAGGAAGGGTGGCATTGATCTTCGGAGCTCGGCGACGATCGGGCTCCGGGGGTCAGGGGGTGAGGGGGAGTGAGAGGAGGTAGCGGTGAGAGAGGGCGTCAGCTGGGGCCAATTTATAGGTGGGCTGTGGGGGTGGGAGGCGATCGGGGTGAGCTCCACTGCCATCAACGGCGAAGTGGCTCCATTGATGCATGGTAATGTGCGTGAGTGCGTGGTTAAGTCCTGGGAGTGGGGAAGGGGAAGTGGAGGGTTGCTCGGGTGCTTTCGAATCAGTTTTGCGAGCCGGGGAGGCGGGAGGCGGGCGGGTGGCCGATGTCAGTTTCGATTGGTGGTGGGGAGAGAGAGGGGCTGGAGGAATGAGACGATGGGGTGGGACTGGGCTGTCAGCCTCAGTGGGGCTGCGGGCTACGAGGACGAGCTGGGCTGGGACTGGCTGGTGGGCCGAGCGCGTGAGCTAGGCTGCGTGCTGCGTGTTCTAGCTGGGCCGAGAGGAAGAGAGGGGGAAAAAGAGATGGGCTGCGGGAGGGGGGAAAGAAATGGATGGAGGGAGGTGGGCTTCGACTGGGGACTCGGCCTAGGAGGCCATGTGAGAGAGGGGGGAAAAGAGATGGGCTGCGGGAGGGGGGAAAGAAATGGATGGAGGGAGGTGGGCTTCGACTGGGGACTCGGCCTAGGAGGCCATGTGAGATTTCTTTCTCTTTTTCTTTTCTAGATTCTTTTCTATTTCTGTTTTTAACTTCTAAAATAAATCTAAATCGATTTCTACTCGATTTTTCAAACAAATATACACCCAATTAAAAATACCTAATGCATTTCTACTCTAGCATGTATGCACAATACAAATTTATTATTCTTAATTAAATAAATCAGAAAATAATCTTTTTAGTTAAAGAAAAAATATATTAACACCCTAACTAAAAATAGGAAAATTAATAATTTGCAAAATATGATAAAATGGGGTGTTACAAACCTACACCCTTAGGATGAATCTCGCCCTCGAGATTCGGGCTGATCGAAAAAGAAATCCGGAAGATCTGCCTTGAGTTGATCTTCTTGCTCCCAAGTGGCTTCTTCTTCCGAATGATTGCTCCATTGTACTTTGCACATCTGGTACTTCTTGTTTCTCATGACTTTCTCTGATATTTCCAGAATCTTGATGGGGTACTCTTGATATGTAAGATCTTCACCAATATCCAACTGTTCTATAGGCATTTGCTCCTCTAGAACTCGGAGGCACTTCCGCAACTGTGAGACATGGAAAACATCGTGCACATCTGACAATTGTGGTGGCAGTTCCAACTGATAAGCTCTATGATCTTGAATGGACCAATGTACCTTGGTCCAAGTTTTCCTCTAACCTTGAATCGATGAAGTCCTCTCATGGGAGATACCTTGAGATAGACATAATCACCAACTTCAAAGCTCAAGTCTCTTCTTCTTTGATCGGCATAGCTCTTTTGTCTAGACTATGCAAGGTTCAAATTCTCCCGAACAATATGAACTTTCCTTTCAGCGTCTCGGAGGATCTCTGGTCCAAAGACTTGATTCTCACCAGTCTCATTCCCGAACAAAGGAGTTTGACATTTACGTCATTATAAGAACTCAAATGGAGACATCTTTAAACTTTCCTGATAGCTGTTGTTGTAGGAAAACTCTGCATATGGCAGACATTTTTCCCAACTCTTGCTGTCTTTTAGTGCACAAGCTCTCAACATATCCTCAAGAATTTGGATCACTCTTTCCGTCTGTCCATCTGATTGGGGATGATAGGCTGAACTAAAATTCAGCCTTTGTAAGCTTCATGACCATTGGTGATTGGATCCCCAAGGTATGGATGTATTGGTGATAGATGACAACTATGAAATTGTGGGCTAATATCTACATGAGTGTTGTCTATGTAGGAATCGTCTCTTAACTCAATTACAAATCATATGGTTGATGGTTGCCTTGGTGATTGATGACAATGACCGCAAGCATGGAGGCCTGTGAAAATGATGGAGTCCAAGAGTTGATAGAGATGGATCAAAGCGGAGAACAAGCTATGGTGCAAGTGTTTGGAACACTTGACTAGTTGTTAGGGCTTTGAGTCATTAGGAAACACCGGACTATCAAGGGGGTCTAGGTCATTCTCTTAGGTCATGTCTAGTCAGTGATGTGTAAGGTTGCTCGGTGAAATCACAGGCACTAGGTGACAGTGGAGAAGCCAAGGAGCTGTTCGAAGAAGCCGGGAAATGAAGTCAAGCGAGAACTACAAGTTTCAGCTTCTGGACATAGAGATCGGACAGAGGGGTCAGTGGACCCCGAACTGTACGGTCACTATGGGGAGTTCTCCAGGACTTAGAGCGAGAAGCAGGAAGACTGTCAGCTGGAGATCCTCTACAGATTGGACGGTCTGGTCAGTAGGGATGAAGCAGGGAAGCGAGGAGCTTCAGTGCAGAATATTTCTGGACTGGAGAGAGAAACAGACTGGACGGTCCGGTCTAGTGACCGAACAGTCCGGTCAGTACAGGAAATTGCCCAAACACTGTTGTGCCAATAGCTAGGAGATCATTACCAGAGCGTCCGGACTATCCGGTCTAGATGTACAGAAAGGTAATTTTGTGGAGCAACGGCTAGTTTGAGGTTGGGAGGCTATATAACTTCGTTGGCTTGGGTCTTGGAGACCTCTCTTGGACAGTGGAATACCTGAGAGCATTTGGTAAGGTCCAAGAGGAAAAGAGGAGAGCACTAGGAGGAGAGTAACTTGAGCATCTTGCACATCTAAGGCTAGGGTGTCCTTGAGGGTGTGATCTAGATTGTTACTCTTGGTGTATGGTGAGACCTAGACCGGTTAGGTGTCGGTGATCGGGCCTATCATGATCAGCTGTGAAGGCCGTCACACGTTTGTACACGGTTTGAGCCCACCGGTGAAAGAGGCATCACTAGTGAGTGCCCGTGTCGGCTCGGGGAGTCCGACAAGTTCTCGAGGGAGGCGAGCTTGTGCTTTCTGCAGCGGTGACACACACTGTGTCTTCACTCTAGGAGTGATTGCGGGCTCGTGGGCAAGAACTCCACTTGGTGGCGGGAGGGACGGAGACTCTAGCGGGAGTTGTCCAACGAGGATTAAGGCAAGGCGCCATCCTTCTGAGACCTCGGGAAAAAATCATGAGGATTCCTTGACCCTCTCTTTACTATTCTACAATTGTGAGCTCTAGTGACTAGGGTGAATTTTGGCTTGCATAGGCTAGTGTGTTTGGCTTCTGCACTTTATCATAACATGAACACTAGCATGTGTAGGGTCTTGGCCTACTACAATTGTTTAGGTTGCTTCTCTTGTTAGACTCAAATAGTGGAATTTGAAGTAATTGGATTTGTGAGCGGCTTACTGATTCACCCCCTCCCCCTCTCGGTAAGCCTTCGATCCTTACAATGCTATCACCGTAGCAGCACTTGCAGGATGACTAGGTGAGTTCATCCAGAGCGCAGCTGAGCATAGACGTCACATGATGGAGGTCATCGGGGGACAGGCGGAGCTTGAGAGACAGTAGATGGCACTAGTGACCACCCTAATGACTTAGATGGTAGAGCTCAGAAGTGGACAAACTGGCCAGCAGACTTAGCAGCTTCCGACCTAGACATGCCCCTTCACTACCATGATGACAGCTCAGTCCAGTGGGGTTGTCACACTCAGGGGTGTTACCGACAGGGGGAGCAGCACAGGCCTTCTCACTAGTGACTCAGTTCTCCCTTGTGTCAGCTTTCTCAGTCTCTGCGTTGTTCTCTTCACCTGCATAGTCTACAACTTTGTAGAAGACACTACCTACCACCTCCCAACAGCAGCAGCAGTAGCCACCAATCAGGAGTCTGTTCTCGGAGAAAGTGCAAACCACTCATGTAGACTCCTAGATAGCTCTAGAGTCAGCTACAACTCCACCCTCCACTGCTACAGTCAACACGCTCACACCTCAGGTAGCAGAGGATCTTGTCCGCGGAGGTTTCACTCAGCAGGATGTGGCGGATCTCACACTTCTCTAGGTCTCAGTAGCTCAGGAGACTGCCACAGTCACTTGAACAGAGCAGGAAAGAGGGTTTGAGTCACCTGTAGACCTTGAGTTCTTTGAGCAGTTGGACACTCAGGCGGCACAACAGGATCCTGCACCAGAGCAGCCAGGAGCAGAGCCTTCAGTTGACAGTTAGATATATTTGGATCTTATTTTGATGGATTTTTCGAGATGTTTGTGGATTTTTATGAGTCATGGTTTTCATTCCCGTGTGTTTGACTCATCTTGATCTCACTTGGTTTATTTTCATACGCAGTGCTTGTCCTTCTTTATTTACCCTGTTTGCTTGTGTATGATTCCATGATGATGATTGCTTGTCTTCAATTCTTATGCATTGCCATGCTAACCTGTTGCATATCATCATTCATGTCTTGCATTGCATGTCTTTATACTTTCTTTAATACCCTATCATGACATGCATGCATAATAATCTAGAGTGTGTTTTTCTCTCTTTTCCTTTTGGCCCTTGATGATGATTGATTGAGTAGGACCTTGTGTGTTTCTCTCTTATGCTTTTGTGGTTCCTCTTGATCGTAGTGTAGCTCTTTTAGCCCTGATATTTCTTGTTAAGATTATGATAAGTAGTTGTTGTCATCAATCACCAAAAAGAGGGAGATTGTAAGCTTCATGACCATTGATGATGGGATCCCTGAGGTCTGAATGTTTTTGTGATAGATGAAAACTATGAAATTATGGGCTAATATCTACACAAGTGTTGTCTATGCAGGAATCATCTCTAAACTCTATTACAAATCATATGGATGATGGTTGCCTTGGCGAGTGATGACAATGACCATAAGCATGGAGGCTTGATGAGCTTGATGGAGTCCAAGGGTTGATGAAGATAGATCAAAGCTAAGGACAAGCAATGGAGCAAGTGTTGGGAACACTTGTCTAGTTGTTAGGGCTTTGAGTCCATAGGAAAAACTGGACTACATAGGGGGTCTAGGTCATTTCTCTTACGTCATGTCTAGTCGGTGATGTGCATATATGCTCGATAAAATCACAGGCACTAGGTGACAGTGGAGAAGCTCGGAAACAAAGTCTAGCAATGACAAGGAGTTTCAGCTTCTAGACGTAGTGACCAGATAGAGGGGTCAGTGCTGACCGGACTGTATGGTCACTAAGAGGTTTTGTCTGGAGCCTACAACAAGCAGCGAGGAAACTGTTATGTCTAGAAGCCATAGGGACCGGACGGTATGGTCTAGTGACCGGATGGTCTGGTCTTTAGGGTTGAGACTTGGGCAGAGAGGAAGCTACGCAAGAGAAGTTTCTGGACTGGAGAGAGAAACTGGCCGGACGGTCCGGTCAGTACAGAGAAGTTTTCTGGACAGTGCAGCCAATGATTCTAGGAACCGTTCTAGAGAGACCGGACAGTCCGGTCCGGGAGTGACCGGATAGTCCGGTCATTAGGTCCAGAAAGGCAATTTCATGGAGCAACGACTAGTTGGAGGTTGGAAGCCTATATAATTTCAATACTGGGGTCTTGGAGACCTCTCTTCGCTAGTGGAATACCTGAGAGCATTTGGTAAGGTCCAAAAGGAAAAGAAGAGGACACTAGGAGCAGATATTGCATATCTTGAGAGTGCTAGTGGAGAGTAACGTGAGCATCTTACACATCTAAGGCTAGGGTGTTCTTGAGGGTGTGATCTAGGTTATTACTCTTGGTTTATGGTGAGACCTAGACCGGTTAGGTGTCGGTGATCGAGCCTATTGTGATTGGTTGTGAAGGCCATCACACGTTTGTACACGGTTTGAGCCTGCCAGTGAAAGGGCTATCAATAGTGAGTGCCCGGTTCTGCTTGGGGAGTCCGGCAAGTACTCGTGGGAGGCGAGCTTGTGCCTTGGTGGCAACGGTTCTGCTTGTTTCACGATCACTGGTTCTGATATCTCCTCAGGCTGTAGTGTGATCTCTACGCGTAGGAAATCATGTTGTTTCAATCGTGTGCGTGCACAATCAGATATATAGGAAAATAAACCACAAAAGGACGCAGACACGAAAAAATATGGACTGTCACACCATAATTTAATTAGAGATTAGTTTAGATAGTTTTAGATTGTTTTCTTTTCTTTCCTTTTCCTTTTTTTCTTCTTCTTTTTCTTGGCAGAATTAAGGTGAACGACGCCATCTCGATATATAGGAAAATAAACCACAAAAGGACGCAGACACGAAAAAAATGTGGACTACCACATGATAATTTAATTAGATTAATTTAGATTGATCTAGATTGTTTTGTTTTCCTTTTTTGTTTTCCTTCTTTTTCTTATGTGCGTCCATTTTTTCCTCCCTTTTTACCGGATCTGATTCTTTTCTCTTTTTTCACCTTCTCTTTTTGCTAATCTAATATATCTAAACTAATAAAGGACGAATGACAGGATGAGTTTTGTCACCACAGACAGCCATCCACCAAACGATCTGAGACCTCCATTTAGCATGAGTAGTCTACATCTAACCATAGGATTTGGATGGTCTCACTACATGTAAACTTTGTCTCACTCATTCCTTCATAAAATTCACTCATCTCTTCCCCCACACCCTATTTTTTCTCACCGTCCTACCCACATGTACACACATACCCACATGTTTTCATGCCTTCTTTGATTTTGTCTTCCTTAATTTGCTCCATTGCCAAATTTCAAAGGTATGATAATTATCTTTTTCAAAATTTCTCACATTCCCTTCCCACCATGTTTGACACACCCCCGAATTCCTTCCACGATTGTCTCCTCATCTTTCCAAATTTTTGTAACACTTTCCTCCTGGGTCCCTTGCAGAGGGCAATCCCCTCTCCTACGAGTGCAGATCCTCTGCAGTTGTGCATTAGTCATCTGTTTTTTGTTGGACCAAAATCAGTGCTAGCATGGAAAATCTGTCTTCTATGAAGCTTCTTGTTTTCATCCTGTTCTTGCCTCGACTAGTATCAGTTTTGCTGTAGATTGATTCTTGTATAGGGTTGTTTATTTGGAGTGCTTTTCCATATCACCAATACGTTCTAGCGACACATGTATCTTCTTTGCAGGAGTGGAGTGTGCTATCAAGCTAGGATGTTTTTTTTGCAAAAATAAGGGACAATTGTGATACTAGAAAATAAGGTGTGGATTGAGGTACATATGTCGGCAATTCACTACTGCCGATAGCATGGTCGGCTTCTTTGGCAGTAGAACATCAGAGGGACATCTGATGCTTGTATTGTTCGTCTATTCTGGATTATGACTCAAGGTCTATACACATTTCAATATGTAACTGCAAGAATCACTGACATGTGAATTTAAAGATGTAACTCCCATGGGTCACGTTCTGTAGTCTAAAAAGAGGAAGTCAACCACTGATGTGGAGGTGGAACCGCTCTAGAATTCTTGTCCACATCCCTAGCATCCCTGAGCAGCCCATGTACATCGACGCCGGTACTCCTTTCCCATCCTCTTCCCGCTCCCTATTATCCTCCCTTTATTTGTTGGCAGGTTTGAGTTGAATCCCCTCCTAAATCAGTTTAGTCTTTTGTGAGACTGGCTGTGCAGAATCTAGATATACACAATACTACTGAGACTAGGTATTTTTATCTGTTTTTCTATTTCTTTTACACTCTAAACTATACATAGCAGGCTACTAGCAGTGATTTTCTCACTTTTATATTTCATCCAATGGAGATTTACAGAGACGGTGCTAAGCTCGATGCCTAGATTAAAAAATGAAAAGACATCCTAAATTTGGAGCTCGACATCTAGATCTATGGGGGGTAGGTTGTTTAGGTGATCTCCTATTATTAACTTGGAGCCTGAAAGGTATTAGCTTTTAACCAGTTTAACACGGTCTC
The DNA here is from genome assembly GCA_032690845.1 of Eleusine coracana subsp. coracana. NCBI lineage: Eukaryota > Viridiplantae > Streptophyta > Magnoliopsida > Poales > Poaceae > Eleusine > Eleusine coracana. The sequence continues at coordinate 1,684,539 of MU847442.1, read as the reverse complement.
ATAGTGTGCATTGCTTTATCTTGCTGTAATCAACAAAATTGAAAATATGTATGCCCTATATTTTTTCAGGTCCTAAATATCTAAACCTCCTATTATTAGCCTGAGGCAATTCATCATTGAATGTGCCTATTAGATCTGGTCTGAGCCCATCCGGATGCACATAAACATATTATCAATCTTAATTTCCCTAGATATATGTTTGCTATGACCTCTATAAAATTATTTTACATCATAATCTAGGGCCCTAATTTTATTTTGGTGATTGGCGCCAATACAATTAAGAATGGACTAATTTTTAATGAGCATGTGTGTAGAAGATGGTCCAAGTATTGATGACAAAACGCATAGAAACAACGAAAAGGAGAAAAGAAGATGCGAAAGTATTCCATTCAAAAATATGCTCAAGAATTAAGCTCATGAAGTCTTATTTTAGTTTTTGAGTACAGGAAAAGCCGTACTATTAAGAGGGACACAAAAGTATGAAACAATGATGAACTAAGAGTAAAATCCAAATTCCATAGGCAAATCACTTTTCTAGCACAAAATCATCGGACTTGTCTGATGATGTAGATATGGCCCGATCTTCCGAGAGGTAAGGGGACAAACTCGAATTTGGGGAACTCGGCATCGATGACCCGACTTGAATCAGACACGATCCAACCCCGCAACCATTACACCAAGCACAACTTGATTGTTCCTGCAAGCGAAATCGAGAACACAAGCAAGAGAGGATAAACACGTAATCTAAAATTGCAAATATGGATGAACCGAATCACAATAAAAGGTTCACGCTCTGAACACAAAAGGACTAATCGCCACAGTGGTGTAGAACAAGAACAGGGGCCCTGGATTACTGTAAAAGGACTTGTTGCCACAGTTACAATAACTCGATCAAGTTTCTCTCTAGAAAACTGAACTAAACAAAACCCCAAACTAAAAGACGGCAGCTACTGAGTTTATATAGAAAACAAAGACGTCCTAGGGCTGGGGGCGCCCAGGGGGGCGCCCACAACATGGGCTTAAGGCCCGACATGATACATGGCCAAGTTGGCCCAAAATAGGTGGCACAGCACCTTGTCATGGTCACATATTATGACTCACGACTCTTCTGGAACTAGTACCAGAACCAAAACGACAGCGGTGGCGGCCCCTTTCCAACGCATCAAAGAACGCCTTGTTTGGAGGTCGGATGTGGGAGATATCATCAAAACCTTGAAGGGGTGTCGGCTGAATCCGAGACGAACATGGCGACCGAGTTGGTGACGACTTGTAACTTGAGGAAGGCCATGATATGCGCGTATCCAGCATGGTGATGTCCTCATCATCCTCTCCTTCTTGAATTGGAGTTGCCCTCGACTCCATCTCAGCATCAATCTCCTGCAAAAGGTTAGTACTAGCAGAATGCAAAGTACAAGATACATGATCATCGATAGAAGATATATCATGACAAAGCATAGTATAGCAAGGTGCATCATGATTATCACAAAGATCAGTAACAGTAGATGTCATAGTAAGAAAAGCACCTCCCTTTAACTGAATAGCCTTATGTTTAACATCAGAAAGTTGTTTGTTATCATGTTTATTCTCAGTATTTTCAGCAAGCAGTTTAAAATGATTTCTAATATCAGCAGGCAATAACGGACGCAAAGTAATATTCCTGTCCTTATGGACGAATGTATATGTATTAGTTCTACCATGGTGGGCAGCATCCGTATCATATTCCCATGGACGGCCTAATAAAAGCGAACATGCTTGCATAGGTACAACATGAAAATCAGCAAAGTCTTGATAAGAACCTACTGAAAAGTGTATGCGTGCTGATCGAGTTACCTGTGCCGTACCACTATTGTTGAACCATTTGATGTGGTAGGGCTGATGTAGTGCATGCGTGGTCAAGCCAAGTTTGCTTACCAAATCAGAACTTACCAAGTTGTTACAGCTCCCAGTATTAATGATGGTGAGAACACGGTGGTCCGCAACAATGAGTTACATGTAGAATAAATTGTTGCGTTGTTGTTCTTCCTCTTGTCCCACCCGAGTGGTCAACACACGTTGTATAATGATGCTCAGAAAGCCCGTAGTGGCAGCAATAGAATCAATGGCGGTAGCCTCCTGCTCCTCCGTCGAATCTGTAACAAGGTTAGGCATACGAGCAAATTCATCTTCAACATCACTAGAACTTTCATACCCATCTGCGGTAGCGATGAAAGCACGACGACTAGGGCAATCCTTCATGACATGTCCCATGCCCTTGCAGCGATGGCAAATAATGATGGTGGAGGAGCCACTCCTAGTACCGAAAATAGTAACCTTCTTCTGGTGTTGGTGCTGCACACTAGACGATTGCGCTACAGAAGTAGGCGCAAGTGGAAAAGTTGTTGCTGGTGTTTTAGCAACATGACTCTTCAAGTTCTCTACTCCAGTGCGTTGCTGGAGATATTGCTCAGTGTTGGACCTGCAAGATTGTTGTGGAAGGCGTCCCTGTACTTCTCGTCCAGCCTTAAGAGCAATATGATACAATTGACTAAACCTATTCCACTCTTTATAGTCAACAATATTCTGGATATCATGGTTCAAACCACCAAAAAATCTAGCACTAGTTTCAAGATCATCTTCATGTATATCACAACGTGCTAAACCAATAAGCAATTCCTGATAATATTCCTCTACTGTTTTACTACCTTGTGTTAAAGATTGTAATTTCAAACGTAAATCACGTTGGTAATAAGGAGGAACAAAATGAGATTTCATGCGTTGTTTCAAAATAGGCCAAGTGGCAGGTATAGCAGCATTAATATTGCAAAGATCATTCCACCAAAAGAGAGCAAAACCTATAAACTCACTAGTAGCAAGTCTAACTCTATGCTCAACACGAACTAAATGAGAATTAAATTTCTGTTCAACAGCAAGTTCCCAATCTAAGTATGCTTCAGGGTCAGCACTACCGGCAAAATGTGGTATGTTAAATTTTGGCTTAACAAAAGTATCAGTATTACCATGATTGTTATTACCTCCCATACCGTGTCGATTACGGTGAAGACGGTCTGCATCATGGTCAAAATCATCATCAGCAGCAGCTCGTTGAGGTGGAGGTCGTCGTTCAACATCCTCAATGCGGTGGACAACAGTGTTGATGTGACCCATCAACTCGGCAAACTTCGTTTCCATGAATGTACGCTGGTCAGCAAGAAGCTGCATGAGCTCGGCCTTGGAGACGCAATCATTGAAGTCTATAGGGGACTCCAACTCTCCAGGTGTCCCTTTCCCTTTCTCTGACATGGTTAAAAGCAAAAGACAAGACTAAACAAAAAGATTAGCCCTATCAACTAGCAAGCAGCAGATGGTGTAGAAAGTGGAAAACAATATCAGAAGCAATGTATCACAATCTTGCAAGTGTTCTTACCAAAGCCAAACAGGTCGACACAATCTGTAGTTGAGCTTGGGTGTAACAGTTGCAAGGAAGAAGCCTGTGCTGCAATATGTATAGCTTGGAAGGCTAATATGTATGTCAATGGAACACAATTTAATAACAGATAGTAGCACTGAATAAATGTCCAAAGCAGTGTCCTAATTGCTGGCAATAGAATCGTGTTCAAAAATAGTTGTGACAGCAAGAACAATGGCAAAGAACAATGGAAAAGGCAACAAGGAACAAAACATACTTCATAGACTTAGAATTTACAGGGCGGGGGGGGGGGGTGCAAATCAAAATCTTGATTTTTTTGTATGATTTTTCCACTATTTTTTTTGTGATAGAGGAACACAAAGGAAGGAACCACAACAAGTTTCAACTCAAACAGAGGAAAAACAAAGGGTAGGCATAATCACAAATTTTCACCGAAAGCGCTATTTTTGACTTCACAATTTTTTTTCTATTTTTTCCCATTTTTTTAATTTTTTGACGTGGGCACACAGGGCGGAGCCAAGTGTGGGTCACCTCAACTTTGAGTCAAAAATCTGCTATAAAAATTTCAGCCCAATCGGAGCAACGAGCGAAAAGTTATGCCTGTTTTACCGAAGGTATGTCAAGATATCAAGATAGGGTTTGAGGGGTGAAGGGGGGGGGGAACCGAATCGGGTAGGGTTTTTTTGTTGGCAACAGATTGTGGGTGTGGTGGCTGAGTGACACGATGGTGAATCCAATGGAAAACACGATGGTGATGGTGGTGTGCAGCGGATCAAAACACAAACCGAATCGAAACACAAATTCAAACCAGCAACTGAACTCGACTAGGACCCAAACTCAACACTACGGACTCTGAAATTAAATTACGCAAAGGCTAAACAGTGTCTAGGATGGTGGGGAAATTTTTTTTTGTAGGCTTTTTTGTGGACAAAAGGTGATGAACACAAACGAATCTAAAGGGAAGAACACGATAATACCTCACGGGGAACCTAGAAATCTGATACCACTTGATGTAGATATGGCCCAATCTTCCAAGAGGTAAGGGGATAAACTCGAATTTGGGGAACTCGGCATCGATGACCCGACTTGAATCAGACACGATCCAACCCCGCAACCGTTACACCAAGCACAACTTGATTGTTCCTGCAAGCAAAATGGAGAACACAAGCAAGAGAGGATAAATACGCAATCTGAAATTGCAAATATGGATGAAGCGAATCACAAGAAAAGGTTCAAGCTCTAAACACAAAAGGACTAATCACCACAGTGGTATAGAACAAGAACAGGGGCCCTGGATTACTGTAAAAGGACTTGTCGCCACAGTTACAATAATTCGATCAAGTTTCTCTCTGGAAAACTGAACTAAACAAAACCCCAAACTAAAAGACGGCGACTACTGAGTTTATATAGAAAACAAAGACATCCTAGGGTTGGGGGCGACCAGGGGGGGCGCCCACAACATGGGCTTAAGGCCCGACACGATACATGGCCAAGTTGGCCGAAAATAGGTGGCACAGCACCTTGTCATGGTCACATATTATGACTCACGACCCTTCTAGAGCTAGGACCAGAACCAAAACGATGGCGTCGTCGCCCCTTTCCAACGCATCAAAGAACACCTCGTTTGGACGTCGGATGTGGGAGATATCATCAAAACCGTGAAGGGGTGTCGGCTAAATCCGAGACGAACGCGGCGACCGAGTTGGTGACGACTTGTAAGTTGGGGAAGGCCATGATATGCGCGTATCCAGCATGGTGATGTCCTCATCATCTGACCCATCGGACAAGTCCATCGGACTCCAGAACCTACGCCAACTTGTTTCATCGGACTTGTCCGAGCAAGTCCGACCCTTCGGACATCTTCATCAGAGTACAGAAACTGTGCCAGCCTTGTGCCATCAGATTTGTCTAATGACCATCAGACTTGTTCGATGGTCGACTTGTCCGAGGCATCGGGCAAGTCCCTCGGACTCCAGTAACTATGCCACATTATTTCATCGGACATGTCCAATGACCATCGGACTTGTCCGATGGAGATCTGAGAAATACCCCTTCAAATGGCTCATTTTCCTCTTGGGCTATAAATAGACCCCCATCTCGTCTTTCGGCTGGTTGGTCACTCATTCCACTCAAAAATACTCTCAAGCTCACTTTGCTCTCACCAACTCTCCTCCCTTGCTTCCACTCTTGATTTTTGAAGGGATTGAGAGAAGATTGAAGAGCTCCATCGTCTCCAAGCTTCCATACTCTTGAGCTCTTGGTTCATCCTCACCGCCAACCGCTTTTGTGTTTGTTACTCTTGGGGATTCATCCCCTAGACGGTTAGAGGTACCCGTAGAGCTCCCAACTTGTGTGGTGACGCCTCGGGAAGTTTGTGTTGACCTCTCCTTCGTGGAGATTGCTAGTGGAAAGCCAAGTTTGATCTTTGTGGTCACCTGGAGAGGTTAGGTTTGAAAGAACCCGATCCTTTGTGGATCCCTCAACCGAGATGCAGGCTTCTTTGTGGAGCTGAACTTCAGTGAACAAATCTCATGCCTCTCTTGCCTCTTCTTACTTACTTGTCCTTTACTTGTTCTTGCTCACAACTTGCTAGTTAGGGTTTGCTTCGTATCTCTTAAATTAACTTGTGTGGGTTGCTTGCTAGTTGTTCTCCTTATTTCTACAGCTTTCTCTAGCGTGTAATCACTAGATCCCAGCTTGCGTTACACTAGTTTAAAGTTTTAATCGGCCGATCTACTTTTCTATCACATGCCATTGGACAAGTCCATCATACTTTCCTTACAATTGTCGGACAAGTCCAACATTACGCATTTGACTTTTATTATTAAGTGATTTTTAGGCATAATTGCCTATTCACCCCCCCCCCCCCCCCCTCTAGGCACTTTCAATCGTGTAACCTCATTGTTTATCTGTGACCATATAGATAAGGATGAACCTTGGTTATCTTTCTTTTTGTATATTTTTTCGATGTTGTCTACAATTGGAAAATGGCATGTGTATCACTTATAAAATATGGTAAAGTGCTCTACAATAATACTGCAGAGTTCATATAATTATTTTGTATTACTTCTGGTTGTTGATTATCCATGGATTGTTTGTAGTATTAAGAGTATAACTGCAGCAGCATCATTTTTATGAATCTCTTTGCTGGCTGTGAGGAGTTTGATCATGAATAGAACCATCAAGGACCTTCTGTTTGGGCAGCTTTGGAAAGTGATTCGGCATTTATATGTCCTCGACGGTGTAGCTACCTGCGCCAAGACGACTACGATGCCCCACCTCTTGTGCTTGGATCATGTTGCCTGCAACATCCTCCTCGTTGCCTTCTCCTCCTCAGTACGAATTCTCATCCCCTTCCTGGCTGCATTTGTGAATTCTGACATGATGCTGACAAGATTCCAAATCAGTCCACGGTGGCAGCAGCAAGTGTGTTGCATGATGGTGGACCCCACTCACCGAACACATGAGAAGAAGGCGAAGCGGCGACGACAGCTGGCATGGGACAGTGGCATGGTCGCGGTATGGGTACATCCTGTGGTGGTGGCAGTACATAGTATACCGTTGTAGTTATTGTACATCCTCTGTGTTTTAATTTTTGTGCGACAGCTCTTCTCTATCCTTTTTTGGGGAGACCATTGTATGCCATTTAGTTCAATGTGGATAGATTAGTTTCTGCGATTCAGGTATCAAATATGTCCAATTAGTTTAATCAGTACATTGTTTTCAAAATTCTAATCCTGGAATTTGATTATGATTGTTTCTGAAATTAGGTTATGATTCAACAAATCTAAACCAGATTGGATATGATTGTTTATGATTCAGGAATCTAAACCGAATTGAACCTATCCTGTAGGTGAAAATGCATAGCAAGCAATGATATTGTGTATTCATCCCAACAAATGTCGATATGACACCCCATGCAGCAAGGGCGTAGCAGCTGTAGTAGCGGCATCATCGTCAAAGTGAAATGCTGCTGGTGCCAGAAAAATCTATGTTTCTATGTGCTGATATTTGTCCAAATGATCCTTCTACAAGCCATAGATGGAATTAATGACAGCTATTTAATTGATGATCAGGTCAAATGGTTTTTTGTTAGAATTATTGCTATCACTTTTGTCCCTTTTGTTTTTGTCTCTTATTTGGGTTTCTTTTCTGTCTTTTAGCTTTTGTTCCTTTGTCTCTCCTTTTTTGGGTTTCCATGGGTTTCATTTCTAGCCTATCCCAACTTTCTTGGGATAAAAAGGCTTTTTTGTTGTTGTTGTTTATACATGTGTCTGTTACTGATAGATACATTGAGCTGAATGAGTTTTTTTTTTTGAAGATTCACTTAATTAATAGTGTTTTGTCTTGCCCTATTTTTAATATTAGAAATCAGTTGTTTCTCACTTGTTTGATTTTTGGAAAGGAATACCCAAGGGAGACCCCAAAGGTGCAGGTGAAGCACCCAGGGTTCAAACCCTGGGTGGGAGCACTCCAGCCAGTGTCCTTTGCCACTGCACTAGGGAGCATTAGGAGACTTATTTTTTTCCAATGTGATGATGTAATTATATTTATTTGACTTATTTGAATTATTAATCAACTGAAAGCAGTTTAAAAGATCCATGTTTGCAAAGATAAAAATAATATAAATGATTATTCAGTGTTACAGATAAGGTCCAGCAGTTTCTTTGTTGCCATGAAATATTTTGCTACCTTACATATCATTAGCAGAACCTTTCATACCTCATGATGTCATATTATTTTATTGTTTTGTTGCTAGGATAAGGATATAGCAAAATGGATAGAAATGATCTGATTTACCGGAGTAAGAACCCCTTTGAGATGCATCTAATAAAGAGCAGGATTGAGTTACCAGTGAAAGAACCCTGTTTTGATGCATCTGATCAGCGGGAAAGTAACAAGAGAACAAATTACTTCTCTATGTGACCAGAGCTTGGCACCCATTTCAATGCATCTAATCAGCGGAAGAGTAACAAGAGAACAAATTACTTCTCTATGTGACCAGAGCTTGTGATGAGGACATCACTCATAAGGATACATGCAACACTCCTCCAATTCTGGACTTGTAAGGTCCAATGACTAGAGCTCGTGCACGATGACTAAATTTAGAGGTGAGCTCGTTCCTACGTTCTTTATTATATGTCACTTTTGAGAATGGTTTGCTACCTAATGATTATAATATAATTAGGAACCATGGAGAGGACCAGCAGATGATAGGAGAAGGACTTGGAGACGTGGAGGACCAGCAAGGACATGGAAGCCAAGGTGGAGGCCCAACCAAAACCGACTTTGAGTCTTTTTTAGGCCTCAGGACCAGTCTGCACTAAAATAGAGGCCCAGGACACATACGGACTCGGATTTGGACGTTCTACATATGCACGGAAAGGTAACAAGAAGACCTTTCCAATGCCGCTGGTCTCATATCAAAAATCATCCGGAGTCATCAGGAATCGTCAAAACAAGCGAGGATCCAGAATCTATTTCGGTGCTGTGTCGCCTGTTTTTGGCCTTTGGACTTTGTATCTAGTTGAGCCCAATTAGGTGCACGTCCAGAGGGTCTTGCATGACCCTAGGGTCTTCATATACAGCCGTCACCGCACCATTAGGGTTGGGGGTTTTGCTTAGATTATTCTGTTCATAACAGTTTCACCGTCATCACGGTTTGTGAGACCCCAACTTCGTGAGATTCATAATACATCTGCAATTGTGTTGCCTTCTTCTTTGTTCTTGCTTGTGTTCTTGATTCGCAGGCAGGGATTAGCCTTCTCGGCGAGGTCAATTGTTTTAGGACGGTTGATAACCAGAGGAGACGTCGTGCTGCGATTGTGTGGTTTAGAATGTGCTGTTCTCAAGCCGGATCGATTTGTGTGTCGGCTCCGACCAAATTAAGGTATCCAGAATATTTCAGAAGATCGGGAACTCTTGTCCATATCAAGTGGTAATCAGAGCTTTCGGTGCACCGTCAGGTTCGCACTACTCTTAGTTCATTTTGTTTTGTGTTCATCCTATCATCCACAGAAAAGCCAAAAAAAAATTCCCCTCCACCCATAGCCACATGTTTAGCCTTTGCATATTTTAATTTCAGAGTCCATAGTGTTGAGTTTGTGCCCTAGTTCTTGTGTAGTCTCTAGTTTAGTTTGTGTTTTTGTCGTCAGTAGTGTTTCCCTTGCAACCCTAGCCGCCATCCTCTGTTCTATCGGCTTTGTGTGCTAGGGTTGATTGATCGATACACCCACCCTAAACCCACCCTCAAACACCTCGGATCAATCCCCACAAATTCCACTTTCCGCTGCATCCACGCCGCCAAAAAAAATCTTACCCGATTCCAAACCCGGCCCTAAACCCGACTCGGGTTTCTGGAAAACCGACTCCAACCCTCCTTCGGTAAAACGGGCATAACTTTTCGCTTGGTTGTCCGTTTTGGCTGAAATTTTTACAGGAGATTGTTGACTCAAAGTTGAGCATACCCACACTGGGCTATGCCCTGTATGCCCTTGTCAAAAAATTGATTTAAGTTTAAACCTAATGTTTTCTGCAACTTCAAGATTTTCTGTAGGCCACATCCTACCTCTGTTTGAGCTGAAATTTTGTGTGGATTCTCCCCCATTGTTAGTGAGTTGGCGAAAAATATCGAAAAAATAAAATAAAAAAAAATTTAGGGATTTCTATTACTGCTACATCTAGCCCCCTAAAATTTCCGGATTTGGCTGTTTTGCACTTAGCCTTTGTCTCCTTGTTTCTACTTTGCTATCACTACTGTTCTAGGGCACACTTAGACCAGCAGCTAGGGACAAGTTACTTGGGCACTTATTCAGTTTTACTATCTGTTTTTGATTTGTGTGCCACTCACATATATATATTTAGTCTTCCTAGCTCTACATATTTCTTCTGGACAGCACATAGGTTCTTTTGTGACCCTTGCAATCATGGAACACACCTCCCTGGTATCCTTTGCTTTGTTTTTCAGAACTTTGCAAGAGCTTTATAAGGAGTTTCCTTTTGCTGTGTTGAGAGGCACCACTGCTTAGCTGTTTTGTAGGGGTAACCTTCACTGTTTGTTTCCTGTTTTGGTATTTGTGATGGCAGGAAGTGACGACGGAGAGATGGCTTCACCCTCACAATTTGCTGACTGCGTGAGCCAAGAGCAGCTCCAGAAGGCTTTGCAGGCTGCTCAGAGTGATTTGGTAGAGACGATCACCAGAGTCGTTACTGATGCGGTCAGCAAGCTTCACATCTGAGAAAGCTTTGAGCGGTTGGAGAAGCGGGTCTCTAAGTTAACCGATCAGGTTGTCGCGTTGGAGACCGCCCCCAAGACCAATGATACGAACACTAATAACCATGACGTTGACGATGTCCGTGATGAAGACACGGTGTATAAGGCTGATGGCACCGTGGATCGGTTAGCTACAAGGACCGCAAGATTATGACATTGTTTGCACCATAATACTCAAGGTATGGGTGGTTTCCATAACTACAATCGTCATCCACACGGTAACTATGCTCCAGATGACTTATATGCTAAAATTAAGTTTTTAATTCCTTCATTTTCGAGTCAGTATGATGGTGATGTTTATCTTGATTGGGAGATGACTGTAGAACAAAAAATTTAATGCCCACCTTGTTCCTGAACAATATAGAGTTAGACAAGCTACTAGTGAGTTTAAGGACTTTGCTATTGTTTGGTGGAGTGGTCTAGCTGCTGAAACTGATTTGCCTACTACTTGGGAAGAACTTATGGTAGCAATGCATGATCGTTTTGTTCCTCCTTCTTTTTATAGAGAGATTCGTAATAAACTACAGTGTTTAGAACAAGGAGATAAAACTATTCAGGAGTACTTTAGTGAGCTTCAGAAGGGTTTGATTCGTTGTGCTGTAGTTGAAAAAGTAGAGGATCAGATTTGTTGCTTTTATTCTGGTCTAAGAAAAGAAATTCAGAACATCCTTGATTATAAAGAATATTATACCCTCACCTAGTGTTTCTAGTATGCTATGGTTGCAGAGAAAGAATCACAGGGACTTTTCCAGGCTTTTGATGAGTACAACAAGTCAAGGAACTCCTACCCCCCACGCTCGACGGGGACTTTGGGGCTGCCCAGGCCATCGTTCCGACCGTCCCCACCAGCAGCTACCAAGGGAACCAGTGTTATTTCTGCAGCCCCAAGATCAGCCCCTGCACCTTCTATGCGCTCAGGTAAAACTTCTGAGCAGGTACCAGCTAGTAGTGCCTCCTCTATTGCTTTGACGGGGCGCACTACAGGGATTCAGTGCCACCGCTGCCATGGACTTGGTCATGTGCAGAAAGATTGTCCAAGTAGGCGGGCATATGTGGCGACAGATGATGGCGGTTACATGAGCACCTCCGATGTGGAGGATGAGGAGGAGGACGTCGCTGCCACCAGCAGTGACCTCGTCCTTGGAGGCGGAGACACCACGGGATACATGAATATTATTGTTCAACGTGTCCTTAGCACACAAGTTCATCAGCCCAAGACAATGCAGCGCCACAACTTGTTCCAGATTTTCTTCGTCATCAAGAACCGCCGAGCACGTGTCATCATTGATGGAGGGAGCTGCAATAACTTGGTGAGTTCTGATGTGGTCAACAAGCTTGCTTTGACCACACGCCCACATCCACATCCATACTACATTCAGTGGTTAAACGACTCTGGCAAAGCTAAGGTAATACAAACTTGTAGAGTTCCTTTTTCCATTGGTTCTTATGTGGATTCTGTTGATTGTGATGTCGTACCCATGCAAGCATGTTCACTTTTATTGGGTAGACCTTGGGAATTTGATAATGATGTTGTACACCATGGTAGAAGTAATAAGTACACTTTTATGCATAAAGGAACTAAAATTACCTTGTTACCAATGACCCCTGCTGAAATTATACAAGCTGATTTAGAAAGAGCTGCTAGTTTGAAAAATAATGGTCCTGAAATTCAACAACCTGTTAATTCTAATTCTACACCGAGTAATGTTAATGATTCTTCAAGTTCTAAGGGTGCTGGAATTAAATTACATGGCCGTTCATGTCTTGCAACAAAATCTAAGCTTGCTGAAATTTTTGATAATGATAATATTTGCTATGCTTTGATATGCAAAGAAGCTTTGTTTTTGCTTGATGATATTGCTTCTAGTGCTTTGTCTCCTACTGTCACTAACCTTTTGCAGGAGTATGAGGATGTTTTTCCAGCTGCGATACCCCCAGGATTGCCACCTTTGAGAGGGATTGAGCATCAAATTGATTTGATTCTGGGTGCTACTTTGCCAAACCGTGCTGCTTATAGGACCAACCCCGAGGAGACTAAGGAGATACAACGACAAGTTCAAGACCTTTTGGATCGTGGGTATGTTCGTCAATCACTTAGTCCTTGTGCTGTTCCTGTACTTTTGGTTCCTAAGAAAGATGGTACTTGGCGTATGTGTGTAGATTGTAGAGCCATTAATAATATTACTATTAGGTATCGTCATCCTATTCCTAGGCTAGACGACATGCTTGATGAGTTATGTGGTGCTATAATTTTCACTAAAATTGATTTGCGTAGTGGCTACCATCAAATTAGAATGAAACTTGGAGACGAATGGAAAACAGCTTTCAAAACCAAATTTGGATTATATGAGTGGTTAGTAATGCCTTTTGGTTTAACTAATGCACCTAGTACTTTCATGCGCTTGATGAATGAGGTTTTAAGAGCTTTCATTGGCAAATTTGTGGTAGTTTACTTTGATGATATCTTGATTTATAGCAAATCCATAGATGAACATATGACTCATTTGCATGCTGTTTTTGATGCTTTATGAGATGCACGTTTATTTGGTAACCTTGAGAAGTGCACCTTTTGCACGGATCGAGTCTCTTTTCTTGGCTATGTTGTGACTCCACATGGAATTGAGGTGGATGAGGTGAAGATTGAAGCCATAAAGAGCTAGCATGTACCAAAAACTATCACACAGGTGAGGAGTTTTCTTGGTCTTGCAGGTTTCTACCGCCGCTTTGTCAAAGATTTCAGCACCATTGCTGCACCTTTGCATGAGTTGACAAAGAAGGGCGTTGATTTCCATTGGGGTAAGGTACATCATGAGTGTTTTGATGCTTTGAAGGATAAACTTACACATGCACCATTGCAGCAAGTACCTAATTTTGATAAGATTTTTGAGCTTGAATGTGATGCTAGTTGTATAGGCATTGGTAGTGTTTTGATGCAAGATAGTAAACCTATTGCATACTTTAGTGAGAAAATTACTAGGCCTATTTTGAATTACTCCACGTATGATAAGGAATTGTATGCACTTGTACGTTGTTTAGAGACGTGGCGTTATTTTTTGTTGCCCAAAGAATTTGTTATTCATTCTGATCATGAATCACTTAAGTATATTCGTTCTTAATATAATTTGAACCGTAGACATGCTAAATGGATTGAGTTTATTGAGTCTTTTCCTTACATTATTAAACATAAGAAAGGGACGGATAATGTGATCGCTTATGCTTTATCTAGGCGCTATACTTTATTGTCTCAACTTAATTGTAGAATTTTTGGACTTGAGGTAATTAAAGAACAATATGCTGCTGATGTTGATTTTAAGGATGTATTGCTGCATTGTAAAGAAGGTCGTGCATGGAACAAATTTGTGTTAACTGATGGATTCTTGTTTAGAGCTAACCGCCTATGCATTCCAGTTGGTTCCGTTCGTCTTTTGTTGTTACAGGAGGCGCATGGAGGTGGATTGATGGGTCATTTTGGTGCCAAGAAGACGGAGAATATTTTGGCCACACACTTCTTCTGGCCAAGGATAAGGAAAGATGTTGAGCGCTTTGTTGCTCACTGCACTACATGTTAAAAAGCTAAGTCTCGCTTGAATCCATATGGTTTATACATGCCACTTCCTGTTCCTTCTATTCCTTAGGCGGATATTTCTATGAACTTTGTTTTAGGACTACCTAGGACTAAGAGGGGGAGTGATAGTATTTTTGTTATTGTGAATAGATTTTCTAAGATGGCACACTTTGTACCATGTCATAAGACTGATGATGCTAGTTATATTGCTGATCTGTTTTTCAAAGAAATTGTACGTTTGCATGGTATGCCTTCTACTATTGTTTCAGATCATGATGCAAAATTCTTGAGTCACTTTTGGCGCACGCTTTGGAATAAGTTGGGTACAAATTTGTTGTTTTCTACAACTCGTCACCCACAAACTGATGGACAAACTAAGGTGGTGAACCGCACTTTGGGTACTATGTTGAGAGCTATTTTGAATAAAAATTTGAAGCAATGGAAAGAATGTTTGCCTTATGTTGAGTTTGCATATAATCGGGCAACATATTCTACTACCAAGGTAAGTCCTTTCAAGGTAGTGTATGGTTTTGATCCCCGTACTCCACTTGATATACTTCCTCTACCTATTCATGAGAGAGTTCATGTTGATGCTAAGGAGCGTGCTGAATTTATTTTGAAAATGCATGAGACCACTAGACTTAGCATTGAAAAGATGAATGAAAAGTATAAAATTGCTGGTAGTAAAGGTAGAAAAGAAGTAAAACTTGATGTAGGAGATTTAGTATGGTTACACTTGAGAAAGGATAGATTTCCAAATTTGAGAAAGTCTAAATTAATGCCTAGAGCTGATGGTCCATTCAAAATAATTAAGAAGATTAATGGTAATGCATATAAACTTGAGTTGCCTCCCGAGTTCGGGGTTAGTCCTACTTTTAACATTTCAGATTTGAAACCATACTTGGGAGAAGAGAATGAGCTTGAGTCGAGTACGACTCCACTTCAAGAGGGGGAGGATGATGAGGACATCACTCCTAAGGATACATGCAACACTCCTCCAATTCTGGACTTGCAAGGTCCAGTGACTAGAGCTCGTGCACGACGACAAAATTTAGAGGTGAGCTCATTCCTACGTTGTTCATTATATGTCACTTTTGAGAATGGTTTGCTACCTAATGATTATATTATAATTAGGAACCATAGAGAGGACTAGGAGATGATGGGAGAAGCATTTGGAAACGTGGAGGACCAGCATGGACGTGGAAGCCAAGGTGGAGGCCCAACCAAAACCGACTTCGAGTCTGTTTCGGGCCTCAGGACCAGTCTGCACTAAAATGGAGGCCCAGGATGCATAAGGACTCGGATTTGGACGTTCTACATATGCACGGAAATATAAGAAGAAGACCTTTCCAATGCCGCTGGTGTCATATAAAAAATCATCCGGTCATCGGGAATCGTCAAAACAAGCAAGGGACCAGAATCTATTTCGGTGATACGTCGCCTGTTTTTGGCCTTTGGGATTTGTATCTACTTGAGCCTAATTAGGGGCGCATCCAGAGGGTCTTGCACGATCCTAGGGTCTTCATATACAGCCGCCACCGCACCATTAGGGTTGGGGGTTTTGCTTAGATTATTCTGTTCATAACAGTTTCATCGTCATCACGGTTTGTGAGACCCCAACTTCGTGAGATTCATAATACATCTGCAATTGTGTTGCCTTCTTCTTTGTTCTTGCTTGTGTTTTTGATTCACAGGCAGGGATTAGCCTTCTCGGCGAGGTCAATCGTTTTAGGACGGTTGATAACCAAAGGAGACGTCGTGCTACGATTGCGGGGTTTAGAACATGTTGTTCTGAAGCCGGATCGATTTGTGTGTCGCCTCCAACCAAATCAACGTATCTAGAACCTTTTAGAAGATCGGGAACCATTGTCCATATCAGCTTGGGTCTCTACCATGCTCTTACTCACTAGGACTTACAGACTTATAGTTGTTAACCGTGGTCTCAGAGAAGTAGTTTGGCTTTATATTTCCTTCTTCAGATGCAAAGTAAGTAGTATATTTCTTGGTATTATTAGTTGTTAGGTCAGTTTGGTTGATATGGTCACCCACCAATTTTGTTCACCATATGTTTGTTGACAATGTTTACAGAGATAGGTTAGGCCGCATGCCAGTTTCCTTCCAAAATTGAATTGGTTTGTTATCCTTATATGAATGGTTTTCTGCTGAACTGAAATATTAAGGAAGTTCACATGTATCAATGTATTAATTATTGCTCTTATGGTTTTATGCTAAACTGAATTCTATCAAATTTGAACTAGCATATTAGCTACCCTAAATGTCACAAATGTAATCAAGACAAATGTACATCAGGTCTTTTATTTTGCGCTGATATAAATCATTTACTAACCTATTGATTGGGT
Source organism: Eleusine coracana subsp. coracana (assembly GCA_032690845.1). Classification (NCBI taxonomy): domain Eukaryota; kingdom Viridiplantae; phylum Streptophyta; class Magnoliopsida; order Poales; family Poaceae; genus Eleusine; species Eleusine coracana. The sequence goes on along the minus strand of MU847442.1, from coordinate 1,667,935 downwards.
CTTGAATGTAGAACTAAAGTTGTATGGTGGCTGTGATGGTTATTTGCACATCAGGTCGTGTTTATGTTGTTGACACAACAACAAATCCGAGGTGCGCCGTTCTTGCATAAGGTGGTCCAGGCTGATAAATAGCCAGTTGCCTTGCATCTGGAGAGATCATGATTTCTTGCTTAGGAGACAAGGAGGGGAATGCTTCTGGCAATGGCTTTCTGCTATTGGATTCAAAGTTCAAGGTCAAGGAACGGTAGGATCAATTAGAATTTAGGTACATTGCAATGGAAACATTACCTATAACTAACTTATATGAAGGAAATTGCAGAGCATAACCTGATAAACCTAACCTATTATCAAACCACTTCACGCTGGTCAATCACAAAAACACAAGAGTGTGAACATATAAGCAAATCAACACTTGTATCATTTTGTATAGGGAATGCTGTTGTTTGATGTAACAAGCTCTGAAATTGATGCTCATACATGACAAACTATTGTTTGGAATATGAAAATAGACAGATTTTTTTTTCCAACTCACAGTTCACTGATATGCGATTTTTATTGCTTGTCACTGGGAAAAGCCAGGACACAGCCTCTTGTTTGGCTATGATTACTGGTACACAGCCTTGTCACAAGGCGATGATGAGTTCATCATGGGGAGCCTTCTCCCTGTTCAGGTCAGGTTTCGATCTTCAACATGTACATGATGTTCTCTATGGAACACACCTACATGTCTATGACTGGCCTGGTAGTGAGATGATGCGGACACTAGACATGGGAGAGACTGGTCTTCTTCCATTGAGGTACACGAATTCACAGATGTTAAGAATGCAAAATGCATAGTCGAATAGTTGACATAAGTCTATAGTTGTTTGTTTTGAGCTCTCTTCAAACAATTGGTTGTTTTACTGTGCATCATAGGAATATTAAGTAATTGCATGTGAAGTTTTACTCATCGAAGAAAGGAAAGTAATATACCTTGTCAAATAATGGCTCACTCTTTGCCTTGTGCGGGTAAGAATTTTGACACTGCGGAATATAAATGTATGGATGAAATTGTTGTTCGTTGCATTGGTTAACATTTGAGCCAAATATCAAAATGAAACTCAGCTTCTGGCCAGTGGTTTCGACAACCTTTATTATGGTTTTGCGTCTCGGTTTTACTATTTGGGGTTATTTACCTTTAACTACATATATTTCAGTGATTAGATGACATAAGATCTGCTCTACTCTAATTTTGCAGTATGCCGTTAGGTGCTCTCTTTGGATCCGTAGCTCTGGCATCCAATGATGACAGCATGCTGCAGCAAGAATTTTCTCTTCAAGTTATGGGAACTAATGTCCTCCACTGTCCCAGACAAATGGCTTGTAGTTGTTTCGTGCTACCACATTGTTTTGTTATTTGAAGTACTGTAAGGCATCATATGTTCAATGCGCCAGTATTGTTTGAATCTGAGTTTTGTAGAATCGTGTTAGGTTTACCATCCTTTGTTATTCTTCCATCTAATAATTGAAATCATTTAAATATGAACCAAAACTACACCTCAAGTACCTATAATTACACCTTCTCATGGGTGTAATATATGTGTACTGACTGTTACTATGCTAATATAGTGAACATAGCGGTACCTTTTTCTTTTTGCATTGCGTTTTTATTATCCAAAGTTTATGTATGGTTGCCATTCAATAATTTGATCTCATTTAGAAGTCAAAATAGTGATAGATGTTCATCTTTGAATAAGTCAAAATCAGGATGAGGTCCCAATTCTGTTGATCAAGGCGCCATGAACATATATTAATTGGGTGGACGGTAGTACATTTTTTTAGTCCAAAAAAGAATTATATTAAATATATAGTCAAGTATATCCTCAAGTTATAAGTACTTTGTAAAACAAAGATATTACAACCAAGATCACTCAACATGTAGCTCCAAATCTCAATTTCAAACCTGTATAAAAGTTCATATGGATGACTGCACAGACAAGTGACCTTCATGGACCATAGACGGCTCAACTAGAAGTAGTGTTACAAGTGCCCAATAAATAATGGCTAATATTCGGCGGAATTGAGCATCATCTTCTTCCTTATGTCTCCCTCCTTGCTTCTGTCACCCAAGAAGAAGAAAAACTAGGCCCAAAGTTCTCACTAGACCTTTATCGTGATTGGACATAATCACGACAAAATAAGAAGGGTTCGGAGAATTTTATTCCATAGCGGCGACATCATCCCTGCCTCCATGTTTGTACATATGGAGTAAAGCTTAGTGTAGGAGTAGAAGAATTCACTTATTGCAGTGGTGTCCTTCCATGAATACAGGCCTGAAGAACAACGTGCCCTCCCAATTCCCAAACACTATAGCACATAGTCGCTCTCCAGTTTGCCTCTCCCTGGCTACGTAGATGCTAAATGGTGTGATTCGACCACTACTGCACTAATCACCTGTTTAGTTATGGTGATTTAATTCTGAGTCAAATTTTTAATCAAATTTTGGTGTCCTTGAAATCAAGCCTACAAAATTAGTGAATGCCTTGAAGGTGTGGCACATCTCCCTGTTTTCTACATTCTTTGTTCTTTCTTACTACTCCATCCATCTAAAAAAAATGACGTTTTACCTCCTTGCACAAGAATTAAGGAGAAGTAAAAAAAGGTGAATATACAGAAAATGATAAGGAGAGAGATAGAGATGTCCTGTAAATAGAGAAAGTTACATGGAATAGTGAGAATTATAATTATTCTGAAAAAATTGAAGTTGGTTAAAGTGTTAAATATTTTGGGACAGGGGTATATTTCTTCGATTACTTCCCTGTGTTGACTTATTTGACATTTCTACTCCACCAACTAAATACGGCAACAAATCAAAGCTGGAACTAGTGGTTCTCAGTGGCAAAGGTAGAACTGAGTTGACGGTGGTGCCATGCATATAGAAATGACGTGTTTTGCACTGATAAATCGAAAATTTAGGAGGTGCACTAAGAGCATCTCCAATAGTTCTGTAAAGACTTACTCCCAACACATCAGTTTAGGGATTTTCTAAACAGTCTGAGTGAAATCTTGCCACGTCAACCTATTTACCGGGCCATGCGTGATTTGTTTGCTGTGATGTCGGGGCTCGGGACCTTTTGAAATCCAATCAAGGCTTTGCACCCGTTTTTATTTCCATGCGCAGCTCCTTGGTTGGAATTATCGGCAGAAGATGCAGGATATAAATGTTCTTCTCAAAAGCCTCCAACAATAATAGGCCATCGAGTAGACACTATCTAGGATATCAAGTTTCTGTTTTCATCCCTAAAAGCTGAGGAAGAGATTGACCCTCGGAGTTGCCGGCGAACGAACCAGAGATGCGTTAGCCGAGGTTCTCACCGCCGACGTGAATAGGAACGGAAGAGCGATGGCTCGAACCACTAACAGGGGCACGACACCATTCCCTGAAACAGCTCACGGCACCGGTGGTGTGAACAGTCAGAACAGCCCACGACGGCGGCAGCGCGTACCCCGTTCTTCTCCTCACGGCAGATGCGAGAATTGCTCTCCGCATCGCAACAATGGCAAAAATGTTCAGATGATGGCGCGGAATAAGAGGCAGCCCTGTGATTTTGCCGTGGGAATGAGAGAATTTTGTGGATTGGGAGTCCCAATCTGGTTGCCAAATGTGGGGAGTCCAGAGGGGCATTTAGGAAGTGGGAAAATTTGGGATGTTGATTTACATAACGGTTAGAGGACTGTTTTTCTTAATACTATCTAAATTAAGATTTAGGGACTGATTTTACAAACTTGTTGGAGATGCTCTAGTGATGGTTATGAGCCAATTACTACTGAAATTAAAATTTACCAAGGTGCATATGTATCAGGGTAGCACTACCTAGCTTCGCTACTGACTGTTTCTCCATATGTTCATTGGTTTTTGCCTGTATGAGAGGATATGAAGTATTATGACATTTTCTCAAACATCGCATCACGTGTGAGAATTTGGACTTTTTGAACAAAGATATATGATGAATCATAATTTATTGATCAGAAGTAGTCATATGAGATTCCTTTAGTTTAGGTATGATGCATCACTAGCAAAGCATGGCGCGCTCCGCCGTGCCCGTTGAGGCTTAGTATCATGTCACCCCACCAAAAAAAAAATCAGCATCATGTCTTATCTGATTATTAGATGAACTGGGTGGAACAATTTGAGATGTGAGATCTCATTTGTTACTTCTTTTATCTGTTTTGCTAGAAGCATGCGAAGCAGAAACATTGCAACCAAAGCACAACTATTAAGGAAAAAAAAAAGACATATCTACGTGGATGAACATGGTTTTAGTTTTCGTACGTCATCTGTCTCTTCCTTTTATCTCTCTAGCTAGCTTCTTGCAGCATGCGCACTGGCCACGCACGCCACGCACGCCACGCGGCCGTCTTGCTGCTCCACGTCGATTACTCGATTGTAGTCTTCTGTGTTGCGCCCGACACGAGTATGCCTTCTCTTTCTCGGCTCGCAGTCTTGCAGTGTGGCACGCGCTGTCCTCTCTTCGTTGTATATGCGCGTGCTTAGCTCCTCCGGTCCTCCCTCGACTTCTTTGTTCTTCATCAATCTTTGAGCAAAAATCTGTCTCGCGCTTTCTTTCCTTCTCTCCAAAATGCTTTTGAATATTGCAGACATCAATCTTGCTTCCTATGTCATGTACTACTCCTCTTTCACTGTTGGAATATGTACCGAATATTATGTACCAGTTTGGTTACGCTTAGGACTTTGAGTTGTATTAGCGGTAGGTGTAGAGTTTGTGTCGAACTCTGTAACCGGCTCCTCATAAATATGAGAGGAGGGCCACTGTTATAACAATGACGACATAGCGATAGGCTCGCAGGGAGGAGGCGGCGACTCTCACCGGGACCTCGTAGCGGCCAGTATTGTGTATTGGGGAGGAGCGCCCGTAGTCAAGCCCCGGGGATGTAGGCTTCGGCTGAACCTCGTTAACAAACATCGTGGCCCCGTGTCGTCTGTGATCTTGCATCATGTGCCTTGACTATCAGAGCCATGGTTGGATTGGATCTAAAGGTGATGCGGAAGATTACCGTGGAGGTGCGAGGATCATGTTTTCCATAGACATCATGGAACTGCTTGTGTGGTGCGAGGTGAAGCATGGCGGCGATCGATGATTCGGTCGGTGGAGTCAGACACTCTAGGCAGGCTGCCTAGACCGTTTGATGGGCTGCAGTTGGCGAGAGTGAGCCAGACGTGGTCACCAAACCGGCAAAGTGGCTGTTGAAGACGTAGCAATTGAGGCGGCGACTTTGGCTTGTGGTCAGACCGACGGTTAGACGTAGCTGTTGGAGGTATGCCCAAGAGACAATACGGATTTGATCCGCATGTGAGGGTCATACGGATATTGATCCGTGTGAGGAATTAGTCCACTAATGGGCCAACTAGTCGAGGCCCATTAGAAGGGTCTATTTAAGTGGAGGAGGGGCTTAAGGCGCAGGTGATTCCACCAGTCCTTAACCCTAGCCGTCGTGCTCCTCTTTCTCGCCCACAAAACCCTAACCGTGTTGCCGGTGCTAGCACGCCGCGCACGGTGCTCCAACCCCGTACGTGTGGATACCGCGAGGAGGCGCTGCTGCTGCTGCGGTGCCGACGGCTGAACTAGAAGGAGACGATTGACGTGATCGACTACTTCCTCTACACCGACGCGCGACTACGTTGGATCGAGCTGCTCCAACATTCGCTTCCGCTCCGCCTGCGCGTCTAGTGGTAACGATCCATGATTCTCTCTTGCAAGGTTTCCTGGTTGAACGGTAGAAATTTTATATGCTATCGTAGCCTACCCGTTCCCCAATAGTAGCGAAGGTCGAAGAGATCAGAGCGTAGACACACCGCAACAAGAGCGGTGTGACTGGTGTTACATGATGACGGCATCGTGACATGCAAGCAGATTGTGTCTGGAGGATGCGGCGGCCATCATGTGACACATCACGCGTTGTCATGCATGAGGGTGCGGCTATCATGAGGCGGAGCTGGCGCAAGTGAGTGCTATGACAGTACGCAAGTGAGTGCCATGATCCTCTCTTGCAAGGTTTCCTGGTTGAACGGTAGAAATTTTATATGCTATCGTAGCCTACCCGTTCCCCAATAGTGGTATCAGAGCCGACCTTGTGTAGTTTGTGATCTAGATCTTGTGCATATAGTCGATATATTGATGTACTAGATGAGATCTATTACATGTTTTGTGTTCGGATTGATTAGATCAATGATGATAGGGAGGTTCACAAGGTAATGGGTGGATAGCAATACATGCATCATTGATTTATTTGTGTTCCTTCTCCGTGCGCGCGCGACTTGTCCCTACCGGCTGGAATCACCATCGGGACTAACTGCGTGCGCCAGTAGAGGAGCCAATAGTATCATAATCATATACCACAGTCTACTCATGAAAACCTAATGGAAAACTAAGCCATTGTGAATGACTCAAAATTGGGCAAATATGATTTTTCCGATAGGATTTCCATTGTGATTCCAGCCTAACTTGTTAGCATGATGGTTGACAAGGTAAGTGTTACAACCCTTTTTGGCCACATGTTAGCATTCGGTTCTCGCCTAACTTGTTTTTGCAGAGAATGTTGTGAATGGTATGGCCCAAAAGATGCATGTGATGTATATATGTGATTTGCATGGCCTGCGTGCCATGATTAATTACAGCTGGGTTGAGGCTGTCATATTATTGTATAACGGCCTGCGTGTCGATCTGTGATGCTTGATATTCTCATGTAATTTATTACTAGCTATTAGTTGTAGTAGCTAAGTGTTAGTTCATGGAGGCCTCAAGCATGATGGTTGAAGGGACGAGAGACATGGCGATGACAATGGAGATGGAGATCACCAATTGAAAGGGGCCATACTATTTCACAGTCAATATGATTGCCTGTGATGATGTTCCTATCATCCTATTCTTTCATATGTTATTTATATTAGATATGATTAACATGCTAGAATAGGTTCCCTCAAGAAAAATTAAATTATATGCCCTTCCAATAGCTGCACCTATTAAAATTATGATCGTTGTATGGTAGGTCTGCCAAAGTAGAGTACCTCAACTATCTTAATTATTAGGATAAATGTCGGACATTTATATGCATAGTATTGGTTTAATTAACAAAGCTATCAAAACGGTTTTGGGCTTTGGGGCATGGTGTTGGCGCCGGGGTATGTGATGCCACCCAACAAACAAGAGTCACATAGGGATGTGATTAGCAAAGTGTTGCTTACCTATGTCACTAGATTTCTAGCGGTGATGCCAAAGCTCACTAGGATCTAAGTTGAATATGGATCTTGAACCACTATATGTCGTTTTGAGGGAAAACGATTCCAAGCATATAGTGGAATAATGAACTTTTGTTAAAATGTTTATAAGAGTTTTATATTTACATAGTGCTTATATTTGCATATTTTCTGTTGTAGATCATGGCACCAACCGCTAGTAACACTTTCAATTTGCGCTCAATTCTTGAAAAAGAAAAGCTTAGTGGAACAAACTTTATTGATTGGTATCGCAACTTGAGAATTGTTCTCAAGCAAGAGAAAAAGGAATATGTTCTAGAGCTTCCCTATCCTGATGATCTGCCAGAAAATGCTACTGCCACTCAGAAAAGGGAGTATGAGAAACATACCAATGATGCAGTTGATGTTAGCTGTCTCATGCTTGCCACTATGTCCTCTGAGCTCCAGAAGCAATATGAGAACGCGGATGCCCACAATATGATTGAGGTACTTCGTGGCATGTTTGAGAACCAAGCAAGGTCTGAGAGGTACAACATCTCAAAGTCCTTGTTTGCGTGCAGGCTAGCTGAAAACGGTTCTGTCAGTCCTCATGTGATCAAGATGATTGGTTACATTGAGAATCTGGAGAAACTTGGTGCTGCTCTACACCCTGATTTGGCCACAGATGTGATTCTCCAGTCGCTTCCTGCAAGCTATGAGCCTTTCATTTTGAACTTTCAAATGAATAGCTTAGAGAAGACATTGGCTGAGTTGCATGGGATGCTTAAGACAGCTGAGGCAAGCATAAAAAAATCTGGTCCAAGTCAAGTTAACTTGGTTCAAAAGGATAGCAAGAAACGAAAGCGCAAGACTAAGGCTAAGGCTACAGATCAGATCTCTAGCACTAAGCCTAAGCCTGCAGCAGCTCCTAAGCCTAAACCGGCGGGTAGTGATCCTTGTTTTCACTGCAAGAAACCCGGTCATTGGAAGAGGAATTGCAAGCTTTATCTGGAAGAGCTGAAGAAGAAGGGTGGAGACACTTCTAGTTCAGGTATCAATGTTATTGAAATTAATAATGTTGCTACATGTCCTTATGATTCATGGGTATTTGATACCGGATCGATGATTCATACTTGCAAATCGTTGCAGGGGCTTAAAGAAGCAAGGAAATGTGCAAAAGGCGAGGTGGATGCTCGCGTCGGCAATGGTGCAAAGGTTGCTGCGTTGGCCATCGGAACTTATCCACTTTCATTACCATCAGGATTAGTTTTGGAGTTAAATAATTGTTATTATATTCCCGCCTTAGGAAAAAACATTATTTCTTCAAAATGTTTGGAGGAAGATGATGGTTATGAGGTCATAATAAGGAACAAGTGTTGTTCCATTTATTTGAATAATATTCTCTATGGTAATTGCCCATTGGTGAATGGATTATATTACTTAGATCTTGAGAATAAGCCTATTTATAACATTGATGCGAAAAGGCTCAAGCCTAATGATTTGAATCCCACGTATACTTGGAATTGTCGTTTAGGTCATATAAATGAGAAGCGCATAAAGAAACTCCATACAGATGGTCTTCTAAGTTCTTTTGATTTTGAATCAATTGATACATGTGAATCTTGTTTACTTGGCAAAATGACTAAGTCGCCTTTCACAGGAAATAGTGAAAGGGCGAGTGAACTATTGGGACTTGTACATATGGATGTATGTGGACCAATTAGTTGCACGGCCAGAGGTGGTTTTTAGTACTTCATAACTTTTACCGACGACTTTAGTAGATATGGTTACATCTACTTAATGAGGCATAAGTCTGAATCCTTTGAAAAGTTCAAAGAATTTCAAAATGAAGTACAAAATCAATTGGGCAAGACTATTAAACGCCTACGATCTGATCGTGGTGGTGAATATTTGAGCCATGAATTTGGTGAACATCTAAAGCAATGTGGAATTGTTCCACAATGGACTCCGCCAGGAACGCCCCAATGGAATGGAGTATCCGAACGGAAGAACCGAACCTTGTTAGACATGGTTAGGTCTATGATGAGCCAAAGTGATCTTCCATTGTCCTTCTGGGGATACGCTCTAGAAACTGCCGCTTTCACACTTAATAGGGTTCCATCTAAATCCGTGAAAAGGACACCATATGAGATATGGACTGGGAAGCGTCCCGGGTTGTCTTTTCTTAAGATTTGGGGATGTGAGGCTTATGTAAAACGTATGACGTCTGATAAGCTTTCTTCCAAGTCTGATAAATTCTTCTTTGTAGGATACCCTAGGGAAACCAAAGGTTATTATTTCTACAACCGGGAAGAGGGCAAAGTGTTTGTCGCTCGTAATGGTGTTTTTCTAGAGAAAGAGTTTCTCTCCAAAAGGGTAAGTGGGAGAACGGTGCAACTTGAAGAAGTTCAAGAAGCTCCAGAAAATGTTTCTTCTTCCGCTATACCATAATTGGATGAACAAATTGTTGTTGAACCAATTGTTGAAACACCAGCCCCGCGTAGGTCAGAAAGGGCACGTCGCGCTCCTGAAAAGTTCACGCTCCTAACCACGGGGCAGCGAGACATATTATTGTTAGACAATGATGAGCCTAAGACTTACAGTGAAGCAATGATGGGACCGGACTCTGAGAAATGGCTTGGAGCCATGAGATCCGAATTAGAATCCATGAGAGAAAATCAAGTTTGGAACTTGATAGATCCGCCTGATGGTGTAAAAACCATTGAGTGTAAATGGGTTTTTAAGAAAAAGATAGACATGGATGGAAATGTTCATATCTATAAGGCACGATTGGTGGCGAAAGGTTTTAAGCAAATTCAAGGGGTTGATTATGATGAGACCTTCTCGCCCGTCGCTATGCTAAAGTCTATACGGATCCTTCTAGCAATTGCCGCATTTTATGATTATGAGATATGGCAAATGGACGTCAAAACGGCTTTCCTTAATGGAAACCTAAGTGAGGATGTGTACATGACACAGCCTGAAGGTTTTGTCGATCCACAAAATGCTAGGAAGATATGCAAGCTTCAAAAGTCCATTTATGGACTAAAGCAAGCATCTCGGAGTTGGAATCTTCGCTTTGATGAGGTAGTCAAAGGGTTTGGCTTCATTAAAAACGAAGAAGAGCCTTGTGTTTACAAAAGGGCTAGTGGGAGCGCGCTTGTCTTTCTGGTCCTTTATGTGGATGACATATTGCTGATCGGTAATGATATTCTAATGCTTGAAGCTGTTAAGACTTCTTTGAGAAAGAGTTTCTCAATGAAGGACTTAGGAGAGGCAGCTTACATTTTGGGCATTAAGATCTATAGAGATAGATCAAAGAGGCTAATTGGATTAAGCCAAGACACGTACATTGACAAGGTATTGAAACGGTTCAATATGCAGGATTCCAAGAAAGGTTTCTTGCCCATGTCACATGGGGTTTCTCTTAGCAAGACTCAGTGTCCCTCGACACCAGATGAGCAAGAGAAAATGAGAGCGATTCCATATGCTTAGGCTGTTGGGTCCATCATGTATGCCATGATAAGTACTTGCCCAGATGTAGCCTACGCTCTTAGTGCTGTGAGCAGATACCAGTCAAATCCAGGAGAAGCTCATTGGGGAGCTAATAAGAATATCCTAAAGTACTTAAGAAGGACTATGGGTATGTTCCTAGTCTATGGAGGTGAGGAAGAGCTCGTTGTAAATGGTTACACTGATGCTAGCTTCCAAACCGACAAAGACGATTCGAGATCGCAATCTGGATATGTGTTTTGCCTCAATGGAGGCGCGGTGAGCTGGAAGAGTTCCAAGCAAGATACGGTTGCTGACTCAACAACGGAGGCTGAGTACCTTGCCGCTTCAGAAGCTGCAAAGGAAGCTGTTTGGATCAGAAAATTTGTTTCTGAGTTGGGTGTGGTTCCTAGTGCATCCAGTCCAATGAACCTCTATTGTGATAATAGTGGTGCCATTGCGCAAGCCAAGGAGCCTAGAGCGCATCAAAAGAACAAACACGTACTACGGCGTTATCATCTTATTCGGGACATCGTCGCTCGAGGTGATGTAAAGATATGCAAGGTGCACACGGACTCAAACATCGCTGATCCGTTGACAAAACCTCTCTCTCAGCCCAAGCATGAGGCACATATGAGATACATGGGTATTAGATATCTGCATGATTAATGTATCAGAGATTGTGTAATGTCTATGTTTATGTGTGATTGAATAAAGTGTTATTCTGTTCTATGGATAATAATTATTGCATTGATTGACAAGTGCGTGACTTGTTTGTGAAACTCATTGTTCTTTTATAATATTATCCTAAATGATCCCTAGTTCCTTATCATTGTGTTGGACAATAATGATTCATGGACTAGCACATGTATTGATTGATGATCGTGTTTCACAGATCATTGATATGGAGATATCAAATCAATAATGTGAACACATGTTGGAGAACATAGTGTTGGACTGACCCACTAATAGACTTTGCTGAGATGTTATTATTGTGTCATCAATTGTTGTGTTGTATGATGTACCTTTGGGATCCTTAGACCTGAGATTGTCATTGATTCCCAGAATGTGTAATAGCATATTTAGGGATTACCAAACGCTATTCCGTAACTGGGTAGTTATAAAGGTAATTTTCGGGTATGCTATGAAACATGTCGTGGGGTGTGAGCGGTCAAGATGGAATTTGCCCCTCCTAATAACAGGAGAGATATCTCTGGGCCCCTCGAGTTAGATGGATTTAGAAGTGTATGGCCATGCCAATGTGATTAAAAGTTAATCATAATGACTAAAAGTTAGTCATGATAAATCCACTAGACGTTCGAGTGAATGGTCGAGCTATTATAGGGATGGCACGTATCTTGCCTTAAGCTTGACTAATATCGTGAGGCAAAGGGATCGCTGACTGCGTATATCAAAGGTTCAGCTGATATGATCTTTATGTGTACATGAGAATCAGTATGTGCTGCTAGGTGCCGCTATTGATTTATGATTTGAAAAATGGTTTTCATATCATTGTCGTGTACATGTGAACCTAACGGGTCACACACTTAACGGGTTGGAACATCGCTTGCCTATGTGATTGTCTCTAGTGCAAGTGGGAGATTGTTGGAGATATGCCCAAGAGACAATATGGATTTGATCTGCATGTGAGGGTCATACGGATATTGATCCGTGTGAGGAATTAGTCCACTAATGGGCCAACTAGTCGAGGCCCATTAGAAGGGTCTATTTAAGTGGAGGAGGGGCTTAAGACGCAGGTGATTCCACCAGTCCTTAACCCTAGCCGTCGTGCTCCTCTTTCTCGCCCACAAAACCCTAACCGTGTTGCCGGTGCTAGCACGCCGCGCACGGTGCTCCAACCCCGTACGTGTGGATACCGCGAGGAGGCGCTGCTGCTGCTGCGGTGCCGACGGCTGAACTAGAAGGAGACGATTGACGTGATCGACTACTTCCTCTACACCGACGCGCGACTACGTTGGATCGAGCTGCTCCAACATTCGCTTCCGCTCCGCCTGCGCGTCTAGTGGTAACGATCCATGATTGTGGGCCTGCGCGTCACGTGCATAGATATGAAGTCAACGTACAAGCATGGTTAGCCTTGTCACGATGTGCATGACAACAAGCTGGACTTCCGTAACTTGAGACTGAGCAAAGCACGACATGGCTTGATGCGTGGGCAGGAAGCGTATTGGAGTCGGGGGCGTATACTACGTCCTTGTAGCCGACTCGGTCAGGAGTTTCTCTGTACAACGCAATAAAGCTGCAGCCAAGAGGAGGCCAACATCGACAAACAGATCAGATTCAGGAAGCAACTTTGGCGAAGACAGACTCGCAAGTTGTTCGGTAGTCTGATCGGTGTTGTTTGGTGGATTGCACAGGACAGTTGAAGACTTGTAGGCTCCACAGGAAGGTGATTGTGAACGTGATGACGTCGGGACGTGCCGGGCACCGAAGAGCAAGTTGATTCGTCTGCTGTTGAGGTCAATGAGGCAAGCGAATCAGGCGACAAAATCGGCGACAAAGGACCGGTAAAGTCATGTATCGACCGGATGGCGTCAACGGGTACTAGATTTGAGATGGTGAAGTTTGATAGAACGTCAGCTTATGGCAGATAAGAGTAAAAGATCTGTTGGCGTAACAGGGTCTTTTGGCTGCCTTGAAGGAGAAGAAGCCGGTCAAGATGGAGGATGATGAGTGGGAGAAGAAGCAGGCGTAAGCAGCTGCAACCATATGGCTGTGTCTGTCAGATCAGGTCATGTACCATGTCATTGGGTTGACTACACCGAAGAAATATGGACCAAGCTGGAGGGTCAATTCTTGTCCAAGACTTTGACGACCAAGTTGTATTTGAAGCAAAAGTTGTATGGGCTGAAGATGCAGGAGGGGTCGGATCTTGCAGAGCACATAAATGTCTTCAATCAAAGGATCACAGATCTAGGACAGCTAGATGTGAAAATTAATGATGAAGACAAGACAATAATTCTTCTATGCTCGTTGCCATCGTCCTATGAGCATACAGTCACGACTCTAACGTACGGCAAGGAAACCATCAAGATTGAGGATATTACTGCAGCGTTGTTAGCTCAAGAGCTAAGAAGGAAGAACAATGTGGTAGATGAAACTCATCCTGAAGGTTTGGTTGTTAGAGGTGACCCTGCTAGAGGCAAAGTGGAGGACAAGAGAAAGAAGAAGAAGAAGGTGCGGTGCTTTGATTACAAGGAGTTGGGACATAAGAGAAAGGATTGTTCATTGAAGGGACCAAGTGCTAGTGTGGCAACTCCTAAGAGTGACTCGGATAGTGACGATGATGTTCTCTCGGTGGCTATCAAAAGGCAGTCAATAGAAGCGTGGATGTTAGATTCAGCAAGCTCTTTTTCATGTGACTTACAAAAGGGAGTCGTTCTCTTTGTACAAGTCGGGTGATTTTGGTAAAGCTTATTTGGGAGATGACAGGGGACACCCTACTATTGGAATAGGTGAGATCAAGATCAAGACGCTAGACGGAGGTGAGCAAGTACTTCGAGGTGTTAAGCATGTACCGGAGTTACGGAGGAATCTAATTTCGCTTGGGGCTCTACATCGTGATGGTTTGTTGTTCCGGGCCAAGCCAGATGGAAAAACCATGAAGATCATGAAGGGAGACATGGCTGTGATGATAGGAGAGAGGATGACATCTAATTTGTACAAGCTACAAGAATGTTCTGTTGCGGGTGGAGTCATGGAAGATGGAGTTGCTGAGATAGCAGTGTTCTTTTCGGACGGTGAGTCTAAGGTGTTGGACTTGTCGGGTGGTTCTGTGTGAGCTGCAAAGTCTACAACTCAAGTCCGTGTACATGGAGGTTCGCGCATGACGGCTTCAGGATGGTGGAATATTCTCCAAGATGGAGTTTGTTGGAATATGTGCCAAATATTATGTACCAGTTTGGTTACGCTTAGGACTTTGAGTTGTATTAGCGGTAGGTGTAGAGTTTGTGTCGAACTCTGTAACCGGCTCCTCATAAATATGAGAGGAGGGCCGCTGTTGTAACTATGACGACATAACGATAGGCTCACAGGGAGGAGGCGGCGACTCTTGCCGGGACCTCGTAGCGGCCAGTATTGCGTATTGGGGGAGCCCAACATATAAGATGGAGGGAACCTTACTTATCACACTAGTCTTTTAGATTAAGATGGTCCAAGACCTTGGTTGGAGCTCTAGTTGGATCGACCTGGGCTGACGGCAGGGGCTCATGTGCTGGACGAGTCGAGCCGCACTCTAACATCCACCTCCTCAAAACTACAGGCCCGAATCCGTCATCTGGTTTTGCTCCTTTGGTACCATGGATTTTGGTCTCTGCTCGCACAATCGAGCTTGACCTTGTTCACATCGTTCTATTTGTTGCCCATTATTTCCTCTTCCGCACAAAACTCTCTTGTCCAGATTCACTCCCAACGAATAGCAAGGGCGGTGGAAAATAGCAAGCTCGTAAGTCCATATCACTCTCTTATTCATAGCATATTTCCTTCATTCCCCATCATAGAGCTTCCGACGGATGCAGAAGTGAGCTCGAGAAACACCCGTGTGAAGCTCTTGCTGTCAAATCCTTGACCCAATGGCCTCTCTCATTTCTCCTCCACCTAATGATTCACGGAGCTGATGATCCAAGCCTTTCTCAAGCTTGGAAATTTAGTTGTCTGGGCACGCAATCTTGCTGCCATCTAAATCCGTGTAAATCCAAGCTTTGCATGCCTCTTCCTCCCTTCATATCATGGGTGGGGGCATTTAGACATGGCTGTAGCTGTAGCATGTTCTGACTGCGAATGTCGTTGATATGGAGGACGCCGACGCCAACGCACGCCACACCCCACACCTCCAGGCGCCTGCCTCCTCATCCCTCTCGCGAGTGCTGTAGTTCCTTACAGACTGCTGCATCGGTGAAGGAGGGTGAAAAGAATCAAGGCAACCCAGACTTCTTTTTCATTACCTCACATGTGAAGCTAGTACAGGATGTTTGGATGGGTTTGTCTAGCCGTGGTTATCAGCGGGCGTACGATGTGGCAAGAAAATTAGGCCCAGACACGGGCTAAGCTGGGCTCATGCAGTTGGCAGGGTGATCCCCAATCTAGAAGCGCTTTGAGATGCTTCGTGGGCCGTGGCCCAATAATGTCAACCGAGCCACCGAAGGAGACGGGGTGAGGATGACGCGTCGCTTCAGGAGAATGGCCACGACAGCCTCAAGGTTCCGTGTCCGCTTCCAAAGATAGTTACGTCAGTCAAAACAAGGAGAGAGCCGCTAGGCTTTGACGGCTATACTTACTAATATAAGGGGATGGTGTAGCATCCTACGATAGCGATATGTATGATTATAGATAACAGATAGAGTGTAATGAAGACAGGATATAGTACATTATTTATTTTGTATGTGACTTTATATAATTATTTTGTTGGTGGCGAGAAACCCATTATAGCTATTTTGTATATGACACTATGTAACTATTTTAAAGATGATGTCCATGTTTACGGATGGACATAAATACTTAAGTTGAGAAAGAAAAATACAATTTGTAATATTTTAATTATGTTTTTGAATATACACTGTCAAATGAAACAACTTTTTTAGTTATCTAAACTAATAAAGGACAAATCATGTGATCTGTTTGTCACCACAGACAGCCACTGAAAGTCCCTTGATGTCGCCTAAGGGGGGGGGGGTTGAATAGGCGTTTCTGAAATTTTAACAAAAACTCATAGCGGAATTAAAACTGTTAAAATAGGTGGCACCAGTTTAGCAAACCGGTTACACCGGTTTTGTTGGAGAACTTAGGATAAAACAACTAATCAAGAGAAAGAACCAAGCTCTCAAGATAAGCAATCTATAAAAACAAACACATGAACTACCCCAATTAGATTCACAAAGAATAAACCTCATAAAACAAACTTTCAAAACCAGACCCACCAGTTTGGCAAACCGGTTACACCGATTTTCCTGTGATAGATAGATTAAAACAAGCAACACACTAACCAAAGGGGCTGCACTAGTGTGAACTACACAAGAGAGTAACCAAGATATACACAAACTAGATTCACGAAGAATCTACTCAATTGAGCACTGACCAAAACCGATCCCACCGGTTTGGGAAACCGGATCCACCGGTTTCCTCGGGGTAGAGAATAATTAGGAAATAGCGTCCCATTAAGTTCTAGCAAACATTAAAGATCCTAATAGGGCATGCATGATCTAGAGCAAGTAATCACTAAGAATACTAGCACAACTACACATGCAACCTATGAATCACAAATAAAGAAGCAAGAACTTAAGAGAGCAAACCAAATGAATCACACGGAGAATTGTTTGCCAAAGTTCGGATTCACCCCGTGAACCCTACATCTCCATTGAGGAAGCTTGAGCTGCTCATAAGGCACACTCCAAGCCGGGTCTCTTTCAACCACTTTCCCCGATCTACTATATTTGCTTCTTTCCTTGCGGAGGCAAAGCGGACCTTCACAAACTTTCCCAAGGCTCACCTCAAGCTTGGGAGCTCTAGGGCGACGCCTAGCCGACTAGGAGGATTCACCTCCAAGAGTAACAAATGTTTCATGAATTTGCAACACGATGCTCAAATGCTCAAGTGTAGGATTTTCGCTTTCGTGCTCTCAATCTCAATCCCTCTCAACCCAATGCTTAGGATTTCTAACAAATCACTCAAACCTCACAAAGAGGTGTTGGGGAGAGCTCTACAAGGCTTTGGATGTATTTTCTTCATGCACACAATCAGCTCCATCCAAAGGAGGGGGGAAGGAAGTATTTATACTTGTCCCCCAAAAACTAGCCGTTATGCTGAACTAGTCAAAAACCGGTCACATCGGTTTCCCAAACCGGTCCCACCGGTTTTCCTGAACTAGCCGTTAGAGGTTTGAACCAAAACCGGTCCCTCCGGTTTGGTAAACCGGTTACACCGGTTTTCCCTGTCACAGTGAGAGTTAGTGTGAGTGTAGGTGTTGTGTTTCTCTCATCTCACATGGATTTTTCTTTGAGCATTGAGACATTAAATGCGAACCATGTAGCATCCCTCTTGATAGAGCGGCATGCCTAGACTCAAGAATAAATAAAAAGACAATTCTTCTTCTTGAGCTTGCATGATAATGAATTTTGCCACTTCTTCTCTTTCAGCTTCATGAGGGCTGCCACATGTGCTTTTGCTGAGCGTCATCACCTAAAGCTTGTGACTTGGAAACTCTTCATTTATCATGTCCATTTCTACCTTTTTATTCACAAGTCACCTTATCTCTTCATATTCCAATAATGAATAATACTTGAAAATGTGTGACCACATATATCTTTATCGGTCCATCGCGATTGCGCTCCACGTGCCCTTCACCATGGCTTGGGTCCCTCGGCGCCAAGACTCCATCTTGCCCTTCTCCCGTCCATGGTCCATCGCAGCCAAGTCATGCCAATCCTTCGCCATCTTGCTATCTTGAGCCACACATAACTTTGTATCATCGTTATGCCTTCTTTTGAATTCATGTTTGAAGTATTGATTTGATCAAGTTGCTTCCAAGATTAAATGCCATAGAGAAATAACACTTGATCATTTCTTTTTCTTGACAATACCAATTTGTTGAGACCATCTTATATCAATGGTTTTTATGTCCCATGTTCATTTCAAATCTTGGCTTGTCATAGTATTGCTTATATGGACCTATTTATTTGACACTTCTCCATTTTATCCCATAGGCCCATTATCCTTACACAATCATTCATTTTGAAGATGATCATTTGTATCAATGCAACATATGTTCTTCATATACAACCTGCTCATATACTCACAAAGAGGATTAGTTCTTTAATCACGTTGTCATACAACCACCAAAACCCACTAGGGGCATAGATGCACTTTCAATCTCCCCATTTTTGGTGATTGATAACAACCTTGATTAAAGCTTACAAATGATATTCATAAAATAATTTTGAATGCAACTATATAGGATGAGCTCCCCCTAAAATTGTGCTTATAAATGGAATTCATCAATTTCAGCCTCAAATGCCAATTTGCACATTTTGAAATAAATCCACAAGAGCTCCCCCCATATGTGTGCATTCGTGGGGTGTAACAAGTGTGTGTGAACATGTAGTACGTGATGCATATGACAAGAAAACCACAAAGAGATAAATCAAAAGAACCATATGTGCTGTCTGGCAAAACTGGTGCCTCCAGTTTGCCAAACCGGTGCCACCGGTTTTTCCTGACTACACATATTTGCTAGAGAAACAGTACATCAATTCAACATGCAACACATATAGCATAATAAGAGGCCTTAAGCAAATAAATACAAGGTTCAACACACCAGTTCACTCAATACAAATTGTTCTCAAGTCCATGAGATAAAAACAAAGGAAATGGATACATTGGTTCTGTCTGGCAAAACCGGTGCCACCGGTTTGCCAAACCGGTGCCTCCGGTTTTCCCAGACAAACCAAAACTGAAAGCAAAAACTGATGAAGACTTGGAGCTTTAATCTTTCTCTCCCCCTTTGTCATCTAGCACCAAAAGGGGGTCTTCCTTTGCATCAAAGATCATTCCTCCTCCCTATCTTCTTCTTCATCTTCTCCATGGTTTGGTGGAGGGGGTGGAGGGTTAGATTGAGGCACTTGTGAAGGATCTGCTCCACCAAACCCAAACATACCCCCACTGAACTCTGCATCTCCAAACCAGGAAAAACCGGTGCCACCGGTTTGCAAAACCGGTACCTCTGGTTTTCACAAAGAAAACCTTTGCTTATACTTTTATCTAAAATTGTTCTAGGCAAATTCTAGGCATGAACAATACTTGGAAAAGATGCTAGGACAGGATGAATCAAAGAATCTATCATAAACTTGAATTATGGTTTCTTTGTTAAAATCAGTGCCTCCGGTTTGTCAAACCGGTCCCACCAGTTTTCACAGAGAAAACCTAGGTTACGATTGATTTGTCCAAGTACTGTAGGATTGGTTGCTTGGGTAGGGTCTAGGACAATCTAGGAGGCAATGTACCATAGGAAAAATTGAATCTACCAAAGGTACTAAGAGATCAAAACATGAGACCATAGGTACCTTTGGAGAGGAGAAACTCAAAACCACAAGTAAAATCGGTGCCTCCGATCTTGGGGCACAAAGATCCACCCAAGAATCGAAGATCTTCATGGAGAGACCTTGAAATCACCAATGGAGGGGAGAGGAGGCCGCAACATGGTTGTTTTGGGAAAAAGAGCTGAATGGGAACGAAGGGGTAAGTTTTGGGCTCGGGCTGGTTAAAACGACAAAACCGGCGCCACCGGTTTCCAAAACCGGTGCCTCCGGTTCTGTCAGGATCTGAACAAAACCAGATTTGGTAGAGATCTTCAATGAATATTGCTTCCAAGCCTTGAGTTCTTTGCATTTTCCTATGTAGATCAAAACCTTGACATTTATGATGGAGAATGTGATGATGATCAAGATTTGAACGATAATGAAGGTTAGGACTTGAGAGAGATGGTTGTACTAATTGTGGTTCGACAACAAGCAATCAAGAGGAACAATAACCACAAGTAGCTCGACATGATCACAAAGATCAAGAATCAAATGTTTTAAAACCACTTAGGACAAAGCATTATAAAATTTTTGAAAATCTGCCCTAACTCACAACGAGTATGCTTATGACATGAGTCATACACATACCAAGGCACTTCCTACCACATGGATTCTCTATGTAGTAAGAAAGACAAAGAGAAATTTAGGAGGACATACCTTTGGCAAAGTTTGTCCCTCTTCAACTAATGAAGAGAACCACCTAAATTTACTAGTGCTTATTTTGTCTTTTACCATTAATGTCAACTCTCCAAAAAAAAACACTTTAAGCACTTTCAATGGAAGACATTGGAATTAGTAGCACAAGATGTAATCTCACACATAGTGATCATCCATACAAAACCAAATGAAAAACACCTCAAGAAAAAGGAATATATATTTTCTGTCTAAACCGGTCCCTCCGGTTTAGCAAACCGGTGCCACCGATTTTCACAGATAACATATATTGAAATAAGAGCAAAACCGAGATAGAGAGTTACTCCTTTTTGCTTGATCTCGGCATGAGGCATCATTCATCATAATTTATTCCATATTGAGAAACCACTCAAATGTGTGATTACTTCATATCTTCATGTTGGACTCTCATGGTATTTTCCTTAATCATCATTGGTCAATTTATCAATTTAGATGTCGTCTTGCTATTGCCTCTGCATCACTTAAAGTTTTTCAGGAGAAACCGGACCCACCGGTTTGGCAAACCGGTGCCACCGTTTTTTCCTGATTTCTTGTTTCTTCACTTTATCGGACAAGTCCGATGGACATCGGATATGTCCGATGATGCATCGTGTTAGAGGTTTTGGAGTCCGAAGAATATGTCCGAGATGTCAGACTATCCTCATGGCATCGGACAAGTCCGATAAATGTCGAACAAGTCTGATGAACTTGAGTGACGTCCTTACTGGAGTCTGATGGACTTGTGCGGTCCCTCGGACAAGTCTAAGAAACCGGTCCCACCGGTTTTACAAACCGGACCAACCGGTTTTCCTGAGTTCTTGATATTTCACTAGAATTCCTTTACTTCTTGATTTGCATTGCTATCTTGGCTTCTTGTTTGTATTCATCAATCCTAAGAGTTATTCACACGACAAATTTTCTCTGAGGAGACATTAATTTCATCTCCTTACATGATCATTCATGCTCGTATACTTGAGAGCACTCCATAAGTAGTAGCTTGAATTTGTGGGATCATTGCTGCAGGAATAAGGAACAAGACAAAGTGTGTTTAGTGACACTTATTCTTTTCCATGCTGTCATTGATGCAGATAGTATTTGAATGTCTCTATGCTTGGCAAGTTTGCATGTTGTTCCATCATTCTTGTGCATGCCAAGTCATCAATGCATCACCTGCAGCTTATGAACTCTTTCAAGCACATTTTGGTACCCAACGCTTGTTAGGTCCTTGAGAGTTAGTCAAACAAGATTTTGGCTCCCAAGTAGTCTTTGTGTTAGCAATAGGTGAACTAATCACCTTGATATCACAAGTGTCATTGTTGGCCTTAATAGATACAAAATCATAACTGACGAACTTGGAACTAAGAGCTTGAGTCAAAGGGCAATCCTTACTAAGATGTCCTTTGTCCTGACATGTGTAGCAAGTTTGGTGCTTGATTCTTTTGGACTTATTCATAATCTTCTTCTTGATGTTTTCATTCTTGTCCATGTGTCTTGTGTATGCTGACGCAAAGCCTTTGTCTAGTTGCTTAATGGGATGGAGCTTTTCTGCATAAACCGGTCCCACCAGTTTGGCAAACCGGTCCCTCCGGTTTTGACAGACTTGCTCCAATCTTGTTTGTCTTGGATATGAGGCTATCTTGTGTCCTTTCTCTTTGCATCCAAAGCATCTTCTCTGAGATAGGCTTATTTGTCTTCTAGAGAGTGTAGTTTGACCATTTTTCCTTGATGGGCATTCCAAAGCAAAATGTCCCATTGATGAACACTCGAAGCACTTGATGTCTACTTTCTTCTTGATCTTTTGCTTGTTGCTCTTGTCATGATTTTTGTTGAAGCCAGTGGGAAAGCTTTTGACACATGTGGCGGTTGATCCCATCTCAAGATTCTTCACCATGCTATCACAGTTATCTTGAGATGGTTGCACATGGCCTTTGCCTTTTAACTGACTTAAGTCCGTGTTCAGCCTCTAAACTTCTCTTTTGAGGTAATCATTTTTACTTGCATTGAGTTCATCACAAGTTTCTACAATTACTTGCTCATCATTTGATGACTTTGCTTGAGAGCAACAAGTGTTAGCACAAGATAAAACAATTGATTGTGTTGTGCATGTGCATGTGTGAGGTTGAGAAGATTTTACCACAGTAAGTGCAACCTCATGAGTTGTTTCTAGCATGGTATATGACTCAATGAGCTTCTCATGTGAGCATAGAAGATCACCATGTCTTTCTTGCAATTTCTTATGCATGCTAGCAAGCTTTTGAAACTCACCCATGATCATTTTGTTTGCTTCCTCTAGCTGTGCTACATAAGAAGATTTGTTAGTAGCACTAGTATGATCATTCCTTGAGTTGTCAACCTTTTCAACTAAGGATACATGAGACTTCCTTTGTCTCTTGGCCATGAAGCAAAATGATGTTTTATCATCTGAGCATGAGCTTCTTGGTGACTTGGACTCTTCTCTTGGTCTAAATCTGCAACTAGAATCTTCAACTTGATCATTAGCAGAAATAGTTTTTGTTCTGCCAAAACCGGTGCCTCCGGTTTGGGAAACCGGTGCCTCCGGTTTTCTCAGAATGGCAGTTTGAGTCTTTTCTTCTTTATTGTTGGAATCATAATATATTTCTCGAATCCGAGTTTGCATAGCATGAACATTCTTCAACTTGTATATCTTGTCGAAGACATCCCTACTCAATGCACCAAATAGGGCATTGGTAGCTTGAGCTTGGAGATGTAGGCATTTTTCTTGTGCTTGTGTGGTAGATTCCCTGTCAATGTTATAAGAAAAACCTACATCCACAACTCACCAAATTTTGGGACTCATCTCTCGAAAATATGAGACCATCTTAGGTTTCCAATTTGCATAGTTTGTGCCATCGAAATAAGGTGCCTCATATGAAGGTTGAGAAATGATAGAAAACAAGGCGCTAGAACAACCATAGGAAATTTGACACATTTTACCTTGCGACATGATCAATTCTCCAAGCGGTTAGGCCTAATAAGGAGATTAGGCTCTGATACCAATTGAAAGTCCCTTGATGTCACCTAGAGGGGGGGGGGTGAATAGGCGTTTCTGAAATTTTAACAAAAACTCGTAACGATATTAAAACTGTCAAAACAGGTGGCACCGGTTTAGCAAACCGGTTACACCGGTTTTGTCAGAGAGCTTAGGATAAAACAACTAATCAAGAGAGAGAACCAGGGTCTCAAGATAAGCAAGCTATAAAAACAACCACATGAACTACCCCAATTAGATTCACAAAGAATAAACCTCATATAACAAACTTCCAAAACCGAACCCACCGGTTTGGCAAACCGGTTACACCGGTTTTCCTGGGTCAAATAGATTAAAACAAGTAACACACTAACCAGAGGGGCTGCACTAGTGTGAACTACAGAAGAGGGTAACCAAGATACACACAAAGTATATTCATGAAGAATCTACTCAATTCAGCCCTGACCAAAACCGGTCCCACTGGTTTGGGAAACCGGACCCACTGGTTTCCATGGGGCAGAGAATAAATTGGGAAATAGCGTCCCACTAAGTTCTAGCAAACATAAAGATCCTAATAGGACATGCACGATCTAGAGCAAGTAATCACTAAGAATACTAGCACAACTACACATGCAACCTATGAATCACAAATAGAGAAGCAAGAACTTAAGAGAGCAAACCAAATGAATAACACGGAGAATTGTTTGCCGAAGTTCGGATTCACCCCGTGAATCCTACGTCTCCGTTGAGGAAGCCTGAGCTTCTCACAAGGCATACTCCAAGCTGGATCTCTTTCAACTACTTTTCCCGATCTACTATCTTTGCTTCTTTCCTTGCGGAGGCGAAGCGGACCATCACAAACTTTCCCAAGGCTCACCACAAGCTTGGGAGCTCTAGGGCGACGCCTAGCTGACTAGGAGGATTCACCTCCAAGAGTAACAAATGCTTCACAAATTTGCAACACGATGCTCAAATGCTCAAGTGTAGGATTTTCGCTTTTGTGCTCTCAATCTCAATCCCTCTCAACCCAATGCTTAGGATTTCTCACAAATCACTCAAACCTCACAAAGAGGTGTTGGGGAGAGCTCTACAAGGCTTTGGATGTATTTTCTTTGTGCACACAATCAGCTCCATCCAAAGGAGGGGGGAAGGGAGTATATATACTTATCCCCCAAAAACTAGCCGTTATGCTGAACCAGTCAAAACTGGTCCCATCGGTTTCCTAAACCGGTCCCACCGGTTTTCCTAAACTAGCTATTAGAGTTTTGAACCAAAACCGGTCCCTCTAGTTTGGTAAACCGGTTACACCGGTTTTCCCTGTCATAGTGAGAGTTAGTGTGAGTGTAGGTGTTGTGTTTCTCTCATCTCACTTGGGTTTTTCTTTGAGCATTGAGACATTAAATGCGAACCATGTAGCATCCCTCTTGATAGAGCGGCATGCCTAGACTCAAGATTAAATAAAAAGACAATTCTTCTTCTTGAGCTTGCATGATAATGAATTTTGCCACTTCTTCTCTTTCCGCTTTATGAGGGCTGCCACATGTGCTTTTGCTGAGCGTCATCACCTAGAGCTTGTGACTTGGAAACTCTTCATTTATCATGTCCATTTCTACCTTTTTATTCACAAGTCACCTTATCTCTTCATATTCCAATAATGAATAATACTTGGAAATGTGTGACCACATATAGCTTGATCGGTCCATCGTGATTGCGCTCAACCTGCCCTTCACCATGGCTTGGGTCCCTCGACGCCAAGACTCCATCTTGCCATTCTCCCGTCCATGGTCCATCGCGGCCAAGTCATGCCAATCCTTCACCATCTTGCTATCTTGAGCCACACATCACTGTGTATCATCGTTATGCCTTCTTTTGAATTCATGTTTGAAGTATTGATTTGATCATGTTGCTTCCAAGATTAAATGCCATAGAGAAATAACACTTGATCGTTTCTTTTTCTTGTCAACACCAATTTGTTGAGACTATCTTATATCAATGGTTTTTATGTCCCATGTTCATTTCAAATCTTGGCTTGTCATAGTATTGCTTATATTGACCTATTTATTTGACACTTCTCCATTTCATCCCATAGGCCCATTTTCCTTACACAATCGTTCATTTTGAAGATGATCATTTGTATCAATGCAACATATGTTCTTCATATACAACCTGCTCATATACTCACAAAGAGGATTAGTTCTTTCATCACGTTATCATACAACCACTAAAACCCACTAGGGGCATAGATGCACTTTCAATCTCCCCCTTTTTGGTGATTGGTGACAACCTTGATTAAAGCTTACTCTCACTTTAATATGATTCGCCTGCATCTAATCATAGGATTTGTGTGGACCTGTTACATGTAAAGTTTGTCTCAGTCATTCCTTCATAAAAATCACTCATTCCTCCCTCTCTTCCTTGTTCTTTCTCACCTCACCCATCCGCACGTACCCACTAGCTACCCACCACCCTCAAACCACAATATCCTTCCAAAATTCCAATTTATTTTCCTATTCCAAACCCACTATGTGTTCAACCTCAACCAGGCCATGCCTCTGCAAATTATGCATTCAATCATCTCCTCTCCACGAACCCTAACCCAAGCGTCTATTACCCTACCTTCCCTTAGTGTCGTGCCGCCTATTCCTCTCCCTCGCTCTAATTTTTATTGTTAGCTCAAAATATTGTGAGTACTCTGTATTATATATGAAGTAATTAATTTATTTACACTTTACATGAACTTATATTTTGAAAATATCACGCTCAAAATATCTACTCTTATATATTGAAAATGTCAATAGATATTTCCAGTATTGTGGATATATTGGAGTGCATAGAATGCTCTATTATTTTTTTTGTGTAGACATAATTTTACTGTAACCATATTGTAGAACGATTTGCTTAAATCTCTTGTGAGCATTTTAGTCCTACTTTTACTGAACCAGTGTTGTACTTTGTTTGAATATACTAGTTTTTTGCACGTGCGACACGCACGTGCTATTATTCATCTAAACAATATAATATAACTAACAATTCTTTACTTAGAAATGCACGGCTCATCTGTATTTTCATTCTTAAGTGCTTTCTTGATTACAAGGCTTGCACATATGTAATTATTTTATTATGAGAATAGAAAACCATCAAAAAAATGAAAATATAATGTAGTTAAACTCTGTTTTGATATAATCATCAATCTCATGTCGTTTAGTTACTTACACATTATGATCTCCAAATATACATGTTCCCATCATTCATGATTTATCTATCTTATAACCTAGAAATGCACTATCCAATCTACATGGCTAATTGCCATACTTATGTAACCCTAATGCCCATCGACCGATTAGATTTTTATAATGTACTACTGCATATTGTGTGAATAGTAGGACACACTTAATAATCAAGAAAAATGAAATTGATAACACCATATTTGTCACACCCAGTTTTATTAAGACAAAACTAGATGCACTCCACATGTATGCCAGGATCAAAACCATACATGCAGCAACGAAATAATGTATCATTATTAATAAAAGCCAAGTAAACGTTATCAGTAGCAAACGATTAACTAGCGGAGCAGAGCTTCCATTTGCCACAGGAGTTGTCCGGCGGAACACAAGCCTAGTACGGTGCATCTGGTTTGAAATCTTCATCATCATTGAAGTTCTCTTGTCCTCCAAGGTCTGAGAAGCGAGTATATCAAACAACACCAAAATATAGCAAGGGTGAGTACTTGTCGTACTCAGCAAGTGGGGGAAAAAAATGACATGCAGGCTAATATCAAGAAAGGTTCGACTCATGTTTAATGCACTATGCTAGATACATTTGTAAAGGCGACCTATTTACTAAGTGTGATCTCCAAGCTGCAAATATAAACAACAAGGATGACACAAGTTCTTTTGATTTTCCAAATCTGACTACCGACTCACCAAGTATCCAACACTTGGCTACTAAAACCACCCACCAACCAACCATCCCTCTAATCGTGAAGAAGTCCAAGCTCGCTCTTGACCGTGAGCACGGCTGTCATGCAAGTTTTATCCTTGCAAGGTTTGCACACATTCACCATGAGTCAATGATCTCCATTTTGCTTTAAACTTCTGTGCTATGTAGCCAGGTTCACATTGAATAGCCTTTCAATAGTGCCTCCTACCCTGTAAACACCCGCTAAGGATTCGCTAAAACAGGGGAGTCTATTTTCCCTCCACCGTATAGCCCCCTCTTGCGCCACATAACAGCCATATGGTGATACAATAAATAAGAGAACAACTATTTAATTAGTTAAGCCACACCCATTTAAGCCTCATGGTTGCGCGATTCAGCCGGGTTACATGTCCACGAACCGGTCCTTAGAATCTAGACTGGCAACTAGCATATACCAAAATCTCGTGCACTCAGGCACCATACCAAACCAACCTGCCAGTCCAAATTCCCTATTCTCCATGTTGCTAAAAATTACCAACCCACGATGATTAAGTATATCATTAGTTAAGTTAATTAACTGGCTCCATCCACATGACAGCAAACTAAGCATTAACCTACCCAAAACCATAGACACCTACCCATCTAATGGCTTTAAGGAATAATATGAAAAAACTAGTAAACCATAACATAGGATTCATATTGACATGCATGTAATTTGTAAAAGAAGAGATCTAAAGAAGAGGGTTCAAAATGATCAATGAACACTTGCCTTATTCCGGTTGCTGCTAAAATACTTGGTCTTGAATATTATACGCAACTTCTTGATCCGGCTCTATTTCATGTAATCGTACCGACAAGAAATCAATTAACAAACTAAGAAACTCTCTAAATCATAGCATCACAATAAATAATATACATCATTAAAAAGCCTACGTCATAACCATGGCGTGAGTGCAAAAATTACGTAAATCGGAGCTCATGAGAAAAAGTAATTAGATTAGCAACCTACAAGACTTTTCTGAAAAACAAATAACAATCCTATACGTGATTTGCATGCCACCGTACACTATTGCTTTGGCCTGATGTCATGCTGATGCAAAGCGCATAAACTACTCTAATTAAGTCAACGCATATGACTGAGTAGCCGCTGCATGCATGCAGTCCTATTAGATTAAAGAAGATATAAACTACTGACTAATCTCCTCCATGCGTTACCCCACATGCCTGATCAGATCGCAAGAACTAATTAGCAAGGGCTAGCAGAAACTACGTATGGCGGCGGCGATGCCATAACTACGGCAGCAAGCTTGCTGGGAACGTATGAACCTGGGTTACGCTCTACAGAACTCGACGAGAAAACTAGACAAACGCATTAATCGGTTCGGGGTTTCTCACCGTGAAGCTTCACGATCTGCAACGGGGATTGTTGATGATAGACTTCCGTGTTCCTCGAGATCAGACAGGCTGCTGGTCAGAGATGACGATCAGCTAGGCAATCACAAGAGCTAGCCATGCAAACGTTTGACGCTATAGGTAAGGCACTCACCGCAGATCATAGGGATGGGGTTTTGAGGCTCGGCAAGACGATCGCGATCGCCTCCATGAGTTCCTGGCGGCCCTACAGTGCCAAAGCTGTGATCAGCTATGCCGGCAGCGACTCGACAAGAGAATCGCGCAAAGCGACGACTTACCGAGCGAGGCGGAGGCGGCGTTAGTTTCCTCGGGCAGGGAAAGTAATGGGTTAGGGTTGGGTTTATATGATAGGAGACGATCGGGTTTGTTTAACAGATGGTAAACTCTCTCTTGCTATCCGCATCCGAGTTCCTCTGGGGCAACAAGATACGCTGGCCATAAGAGTTAAGATACGCTGGGTCAAGAAAACTCAACCTCTAGTATTCCACCAATGTAAACACAGTTTGCTATCGAGTTTCAAACTCATTTTTTTCACACATGCAGCAAACAACATGAGGCATGTTTATCCTATGGAAAATTTTAATTCAGAAAAACTGGATTTATATTAACTGTGAGAGGGATTTTGGGGGAAGCCACACACAGCATAAACGCCGGGGTTCCGTTTTATATTACCTTAGTCAAGCGATTAAGGAATTACAAGATCTCAAGGATCGTTACAGCTGTTAGGATATACAGGAGTTAGAGATAAAATCCTATACGCTAACACCCCTCCTCCCACGCAGTCGAAGCGGGAGGTTCCCGGACGCAGAGGCTGGACTGGAAGTTGAGAAACAGCTGTGTCGGCAAACCTTTGGTCATTATATCGGCGAACTGAAGATCGGTCGGAAAGTGTAGCACGCGCACATGACCGATGGAGACCTTCTCACGCACAAAGTGAATGTCGATCTCGATGTGCTTGGTTCGACGATGATGGATAGGGTTGGATGACATGTAGACAGCACTTACATTATCACAGTACACTGTGGCAGAGTGCAGAGGTCGATGGAGTTCTTGGAGAAGTTGGCGAAGCCAACAACGCTCAGCAACCACATGAGCAACAGCGCGGTATTCTCCCTCGGCACTCGAGCGGGACACAGTTGTCTGTCGCTTGGAGGATCAAGAGATGAGATTATCGCCCAAGTAGACGCAGAAGCCGGAGGTGGAGCGACGTGAGTCCGGACACCCAGCCCAATCTGCGTCGGAGTAGGCTGTCAGTGTGGCTGCTGGAGAAGCGTGAAGCATGAGACCATGGTCGAGCGTACCCCTGACATACCGAAGTATGCGCTTGACCAGCACAAGATGCGGCTCGCGGGGATCATGCATGTGGAGACACATCTGTTGCACAGCGTAGGCGATGTCAGACCGTGTAACAGTCAGATACTGGAGTGCGCCGGCAATGCTCCGATAGCCGGAGGGGTCCAGCATAGGGTCACCGGCTGTGGCAGAGAGCTTGGCCTGAGTGTCCACCGGAGTCGTAGGCGGGTGGCAGTCAGACATGCCAGCACGTTGAAGGATATCAGCTGCATACTGGCGCTGGGAAAGGAACAACCCAGAGGGAGAACGCGTGACAGAGATCCCAAGGAAGAAGTGCAGATCACCCAAGTCGGTCATGGCGAACTCGCTGTGGAGGCACCGTGAGAGACGTGCGAGCAGTGAAGTCGAGGACACCGTGATGATGATGTCATCGACATAAAGCAGCAGGTACCAGACATCGTCCCCCTCCTTGAGAATGAACAAGGAGGTGTCTGAGGCTGACGAGGTGAAGCCGAGGGTGCGGGCGTGAGTGGCAAAACGCTGGTACCAGGCCCGCGGGGCCTGCTTCAGGCCATAGAGAGACTTGTGCAGCTTGCAGACATGATGTGGATGACTGGGGTCGACAAATCCGGAAGGCTGAGCATCAAACACCGTCTCATGAAGGTTATCATGGAGAAAGGAGTTCTTGACGTCGAGTTGCCGAATGAGCCAGCTGTGGGAGGCGGCGATACTGAGGACGACACAAATGGTGGCCGGCTTGATGACCGGGCTGAACGTCTCATCATAATCGACGCCCAGTTGCTGGGAATAACCACGCACCACCCAGCGCGCTTTATAGCGAGCGAGGGACCCATCAGAGTTGAACTTGTGCTTGAACACCCACTTGCCAGAGATGAGGTTGGCACCGGGAGGACGGGGTACAAGGCTCCAAGTGTCGTTGTCGAGGAGAGCCTTATACTCGTCCTGCATAGCATTGTGCCAGTTGACGTCAAGAAGAGCATCACGGTAGCTCTTGGGAACCGGCGACAACGCGGCATGAGCGGCGGCCGACAGGTTGAGCTTTTGCACCGGAAGAACAATGCCAGCCTTAGCCGTGGTGCACATAGTGTGCGGCCCCGGAGCAGGCAGCGCACTAGGAGTCGGGGTAGTCGCTGTGGGCCGAGGAGCGGCTTGGCGAACTCGGTGCACGCAGGGACGAGGAGGAGACCTGGCGGTGACCGCACTAGGAGTCGGTAGGGGACGACGAGCGTCGACGGGAGTGTGAGCGAGTCCGGGGCGAAACTCGTCCTGGCGAACTGGCGGTGAGGTACCAGGAGAATCCGCACCCGAGCACTCGGGAGAGGTTGCTGTTGTAGATGGGATCGGGGATCCTGGAGTCGGCGCAGCTCCAGAAGGCACCGACAGCTCTGGCAGGGAGGCGCCGGTGGTGGTCACAGCATCATAGGGTGCCAATGGCTCTAGCCTCGGGGTGTTAGCCGTCGACGGCATCGTGGTCGAAGCACGCGAGAGGGTATGCCGGGGAACACGTGGTGTTCACCGCATGAGGGGTTCCTACAAAAAAAATCCAAAGCAACTTCCACCGATGGGGAAGGTGAGGCAACCGATGCGAATGGAAAAACAAACTCGTCAAAAGTGACATGTCGTGAGATGAGGACGTGTCGGGAGACGGGATCATAGCAGTGATATCCGCGATGGTTGGGTGGGTAACCGAGGTAGATACAAGCGGTGGAGCGAGGCTCAAGCTTATGGTGGGCGGTGGTGCTTGTGTTCGGATAGCAGAGGCAACCAAAAACTCGAAGATAATCATAGGAGGGTTTGGTGCCAAAAATCTTAGCATGGGGAGTTGTCATGCGCAGAGCACAGGAGGGCCGTATGTTAAGAACATGAACGGCGGCATCAAGGGCTTCAGCCCAAAAGTGAGGTGGCATGTGTGCCTGCAGAAGTAGAGTACGCATCATATCATTAATGGTACAAATAGCACGCTCGGCCTTGCCGTTTTGGGGCAATGTGTAGGGGCGAGAAAGGCGAAGATGGAGGCCAAGACTATCAAACAATGCAGTGTTTGTGGAATTGACAAACTCCTTCCCATTATCAGTCTGAAGAGTGCGGAAGGAGGCATTAAATTGTGTGCGAGCAAAAGCGAAAAACTTTTGTAGTGTGGAGGGAACACAAGATTTGTTGCGCAAGGGAAAACACCTATAATAGTGGGAGTAATCATCGATAATAACTAGATAATATTGATATCCAGAGGTACTTAAAACAGGGGACGTCCACAAATTGCAGTGTAGTAAATCAAAAGCACCACTAGATACAGTAGTGGATCTAGCGAACGGGAGCCGAACATGTTTCCCAATTTGACAAGCATGACATAAATGAGTGCTAAGCTTATTTGGAGGAATGACCCAAGAGCGTTGAAGGCAGGAGGTAGCATCACGGCCGGGGTGACCAAGACGACGGTGCCAAACTTCAGCAGCAACGACGGTGGAGAGAAAAGCAAAGACTTTGGTGACAGTGGTGGGCTGCGGTGAGATGGTGTAAAGATCACTGGAGCTATCACTGCAAAAAATCACGACCTTCGTTCGGAGATCCTTCACAGAGAAACCAAGGGCATCAAACTCAATGGAGCATAAATTGTCACGTGTAAACTTTCGAACAAATAAAAGATTACGAACGAGAGAAGGGACATGCAAAACATCATTGAGTTTAAAAGAGATTCATGCCAAAAGAATCAACACCCTAGTAGCACTCACAATCATTACGGCGGCAGATCAGACTCCCAGTGGGCAGTCCAACCCTCAGGGAGTTGCACATCCCAAGGCAACACATCTACAGGCAATTCTATTTCTTCAGTACCTGAAAACCACATAAGCATAAAGCCAGAGTACTAATTACACAGCAAGACTTACCCGTCAAAAACCTAGACATGCAATGACTCTAATAGGTGGCTTGTTTAAAAAGGACTCGCACTAAGCAACCTATTAGTTCTATCAAGTTTTATGTCCAGATTAAATGGGTTGTGCTGAATATAACTTTAGTTGCAACAATAAGATGATAAAACAATACATAAAATAAGTGCAACAATAGAACAATAAAATATATCCGTAATAACCAATACCAATCCATATCCATGATATCATGTGCAACTACGTGATTGGCGCGGTGAACAAGCGATACTCATTCCTACGAGGGACAACAATTGCAATTGATTTACACCAGCTGGGAAAACCCGAATAAGACGACACATATGCACCAATTAAGGTCGTATATGGCAACCTTTCACAAGAAAAACCACCCACATCCAGACCCGGGTGTGGTGACGTCGAGTGGGCATGCCGTCCTGTCAGCAGTACTTCGTGGTATGGACCGCCCACTCCCACAGTCGAGGGGTCCTAAGACCAACGCACCTTAACCGTCCTTAATATAAGCGGTCTTTAATACTACATTGGTTTACTAGTGCCCATGAAACTAGCATGCATTCGGTACTGTTCAAAACTTGATCAAGGGGTCGACCATAGACGGGTCCTAGGGTGGGCAAGACAGGGCTACCGCAGATAACACCTATGTGTTGCTGCAAACCTACACATGCAAATTCCTTGTCTGGCCATACATAAGAATAAACTCCTTTTATAAGTTCCATTTTAGTGATCAAATCTATTCCATAGTAAGCATGATAACTACCGAGACTTATTAATTACTAAGCATAGCATTTAGTACCAATCCTACCAAGGTTCTAATAACAGTAGCATAGGTTGTTTGGGATAACATGCAAGGTGGGTTTCAAACAACTCCTACGACCTAATGCAACAAATAAACATAGACACTAGTAGTGATATAAACTAGCAAAACTTTATAAAGAGGCTAATGCAAACCGGCGCTTGCCTGGATCCACGCAAGTGTTAGCTACTACAGTCTCTTGCTCTTCAGGCTCTTGGTCCTGCTGGACATCGGGCTCCTGCTCCTGAGTGTCGTTACCTATTGATGAACAAGGGTTTAACGGTAGTGTTGAAACACCGTTACATGCAATGATATGATAAATGCAATGAAATGATGGATGCATATTGCATTTGTGTTTTGATGTTAACAACCTTATTAACAAGTTCTCTAAGCCATATGCTTCAAGGAAGCAAATTAGACTTTCATTATTTCATGTGTGTGGATCACTTAATTAGGGTTGATATAGCTTGAGAACAATTAAACAATTAAAATAGTAAACAACTGATTCTGGACCTGAGTGATTTATCATGAACAGAGACATAGATGAAGTGCATTTTCACCAAGTTATAGCCTCTGGACAGTATTATTTTATTTACTAGCATTTATTAAAGTTAAAGCATTACTTAATTAATAGAATATTAAATACTGCAGATTTGACTTAGACAAAAATCAGGGTGATGTATTAGTATGAATTAACAGTACATGCAAAATATTGGAACTAAATTCCTTTCCTAGAATTATTGAGGATTTATTTAGTATTTACACAAGTTATTTAATTTACTAAATTATATTAACAGAGGCAGTTGGTTATTATTTTACTAAAATAGAGCACATTATTATGAAACTAACAAAATTGATTTGAGGTTATTCGGACTTAAAATGAATTTACTATGCATTTTAGAAGTTTCAACAGTTTCTGGTATTTTCTGGGTTTTAAACAATTGGTGCCACGTAGGTGCCACGGGGGCTGCCAGCAAAGCTGCCAGAGGGTACAAGTCAGCGGCGCCGAAACTTCACTGGAGTTGGTCAAAGCTCGACGTTGTCGGCTGCCGGCGATGAAAGCTCCCCGCGGAAGCGCGGAAGTGATGAGCACGACGAGGCGAAGACGTGGGTGAAGGTCGCGAGGAGAGGAACTCACCGGGGATGGTCGTCGGTGGGAGGCGGCGGAAAGCAGTACTCTGGCGGCATCGCGATTCGGCTAGGGTGCAAGGAACCCGATGTCGTCTTCGCCCATAGCTTCACGGTGACGTGAAGAGGCTCGACGTCGAGGATGTCAACGTGGACGTGGGCTGGAACAGGGGGTTCACCAGAGAGGTGATGAGGTGCTGAGGAACAGAGAATTGGCGGAGGGGAAAACTCCGAATACCTACACCTTGCAGCAAGAAACAAGGCGCAAACAGGTCAATTCAATTCGTTCCCGAAATACCTTCGGTCCTGCCAAACGAATTTGAAATGAACTCACCAATTCAGACAAATTTTGGAGAAAAGGTGAACGAGGTCATTTTCAGTGGCGATGAACGAAAAGGTGATTGATCACCTGACTAAGAGGGGCAGAGCGAAATTGGACGCTAGGAGGGGCTACAGAGGGTACTTGAGCACTAGCTTGGGGTTTGGTTGAGTCGCTGGAGGTGCGGGTTGTGCGAGGGGTCGAGCTTGAGCTCGGCTCGGTTAATGGCAGACCAGGGCGGGGAAGAAACGATAGAGAGGAGTTGGTTTTAAAGGCGATTGCGTTGGAGACTTAGGTCAAAAACCGGGGGCGGAATGGTGCGGATGGTTTTGCTCCTTGTCGGGAGACCGGGAGCCTGCTGGTCGCGCGGGATAGGTAGCCATTGCTGCGGCGGAGCAGAGCGCAGGCGGTCAGAGGAGAAAAGAGAAGCGTGCAAGCTAGAGCGGACGCAGCGGCAGGGGAAAGCAAGGGGGGAACGCGAGTGCCCAACAGGACATGTCGTCGCTGGCGTGCGGAAGTGCGGCTCCGAGTTCCGAGAAAGGGGGAAAACGGGCGACGGCAGCAGGCACGGGTTTGGGGGACGACGGGGCCGGGCGACCTTGGGAAGTGGCGAAAGAAACACGTGGCAGCGGCGGCTAGCGGCAGGCGCGGGAACTGAGCAGAGGCGAGCTAACGGTGGCGAGTGAGAGCGCGCGGGAGTGCGGGGCCGAGTACCGAGGCGGCAGCAGCGGCAGAGGAATCGCGTGGCGCGCGCGTGGGCGGGAGAGGCAACGGGAGGAAGAAGCCAAGTGATTTTGTAGAAAGGACCCCAAATTTTTGAAATGTTTGCAAAGAAGTCCTAGGTTATGTTTTAATTGATTTAAAACACCTCCTTAAGTCCAATTAAGCTAAAATTTGAACTGTGTATTACTTAAGATAAGGTTAATTTATTTGTGAAGTATATTTGGCCAAAAAAAAGAAATAATTTAGTTAGAATTATTAATTAAAATTAAATCAATTCTAGGTTTAAATCATTTAATTGATTGATTTCTTATTGGAATAAAATTATGGTTTTTGGTCCAAAATTCTATTTTGTGATTACCATAATTCTGATGTAATTATTTAGCCCATGTTTTATAGAAAGTTTAATTTGGTTCAAAGTTTTTGCTTGCAAGGTTTTATTTTGGCTTGAGGAAATTCCATTTTTAACTTACCTCTATTATTTCATGCTCATATTTGAGTTCAAAATTTTTGGCAACTTGTGCTAAGCAAGAAATGAGACACCTGGGTGTCACAACCCTCCCTCCTTAAAGAAATCTCGTCCCGAGATTAAGAACGAAGCAGACTAGAGAGGGGCAAAAATTTACGTGTGAATGAAGACCAGAATTCCGGGTAATGAGTAGTCAGAAATTCTTCAGATTCCCAGGTGGATTCATCTTCTGAGTGATTACTCCATTGCACTTTATAGAATTTAATGGTTCTTTTGCGGGTTGTGCGTTCTTTTTCATCAAGGATTTGTGTTGGGTGCTCGGAGTATGTGAGGTCCGGTTGAAGATGATCGTACTCTTTCAAGACAACATCAATTGGAGGTTTGAGACACCATTTCAGTTGTGAAACATGAAACATATTATGTACTCCAGATAAATTAGCAGGCAATTCCAGCTTGTAGGCGACTTGACCACATCTGTCCAAGATTCTAAATGGGCCAATATAGCGGGGTGCTAATTTTCCTTTGATTCCAAAACGCTGAATGCCCTTCATTGGTGACACTCGGAGATAGACAAAATCATACTTGTTGAAAAACAATGGCCTACGTCGTCGGTTTGCATACTTTTCTTGACAACATTTAGCAGCCTTGAGATTTGCTTGAATTGTCCGAATCTTTTCTTCTGCATCCTTGACGAGGTCAGGACCAAAAGTTACTCTTTTCTCCTGATTCAGACCAATTCAATGGTGTTCTACAACTCCGACCGTAGAGTGCTTCAAAAGGGGACATTTTTACACTCTCTTGATAACTGTTGTTGTATGAGAATTCTGCATACGGTAAATACTCATCCCAGTTACCACCATGTGTTAAGACACATGCTCTAAGCATATCTTCCAAGATTTGGTTGACACGCTCAGTTTGTCCATCAGTAGCGGCATGATAAGCAAAACTATGTATCAACTTAGTACCCAGAGATGCATGCAGTTGCTCCCAGAAATGAGCGACAAACTGCGAGCCACGATCTGTAACAATGGTCTTGGGTACTCCATGGAGACACAGAATTCTTGCTATGTATAGCTCTGCATACTGCCGTACGCTGTATCTGGTGTTCACTGGTAGAAAGTGAGCAGACTTTGTGAGTCTGTCAACAACAACCCAAATCGAATCATGCTTCCGAGATGTGAGAGGGAGGCCAACAATGAAATCCATACTTATATCTTCCCATTTCCAGGCGGGGGTATTCAATGGCTGAAGTAGTCTGGCCTGTTTCAAATGGTCGGTCTTAACTCTCTGACAGGTATCACACTCCATGACATATCGAGCAACTTCTCGCTTCATTTTGGTCCACCAGAAATTTTTCTTCAGGTCCTGGTACATCTTGTTACTTCCAGGATGAATGGAATACTTATAGTGATGTGCTTCATCCAAGAT
This sequence comes from Eleusine coracana subsp. coracana, assembly GCA_032690845.1. NCBI lineage: Eukaryota > Viridiplantae > Streptophyta > Magnoliopsida > Poales > Poaceae > Eleusine > Eleusine coracana. Next base: position 1,630,054 of record MU847442.1, on the reverse strand, counting down.
TTTGCGACAAAGCTCAAAATCCTTGGGTACTACTAGACGGTTATTGAACCACAGAGTACCATCCAAATCTTGTGTGAAGCATTTTGCCTTGTTACTCTTAATGTTCTCCCGAATGTACTTCATTCCAACGTCTCTTTTCTGTGCAGCAATGACCTCATCACGAATGGTGGAATGAATTCTGAGATTGCTGATCACTAGGGTAGGCAATATTTGTAGGCTTGGTTCTGTGGTACTCGCTTCAATGCTGCAGTCTATCACTAGATTATTGCAGTGTATCTTTCGACTCAGAGCGCCGGCGACCACATTAGCCTTGCCTGGGTGGTAATGAATCTCCAGATTATAGTCCTTAATTAATTCTATCCATCGACGTTGTCTCATGTTCAGATCAGTCTCAGTAAATATGTACTTCAAGCTCTTGTGATCTGTATAGATGTGCACTAAATTACCGAGCAAATAATGCCTCCAAATTTCTAGTGCAAGTACAATGGCAGCTAGATCCAAATCATGAGTAGGATAGTGCTCTTCGTGCTTCCACAGTTGTCGAGATGCATAGGCAATGACACGACCATCCTGCATAAGCACACATCCAATTCCTGTCCCAGATGCATCGCAATATACGTCAAATGGCTTGGTGATGTCTGGTTCACCCAATACTGGGGAAGTAGTCAACAATGTCTTCAATTTCTGAAATGCTTCTTCACAATCGTTCCTCCAATCGAACTTCTTATCCTTTTTTAGCAGCTCGGTGATGGGTTTGGTTATCTGAGAAAAATTAGGAATGAACCTCCAATAATATCCAGCTAGTCCGAGGAAACTATGAACTTGGTGGATAGTTTTCGGTGGCTTCCAATCTAGCACATCTTGCACCTTGCTTGGATCTACCGAGATACCTTCGGCTGAAACTATGTGACCAAGGAATGGCACATGATCCAACCAAAATTCACACTTGCTAAATTTTGCAAATAGCTTGTGATCTCGTAGACGCTGAAGAACAATACGAAGATGTTCGACATGTTCTTCCTTGGACTTCAAATAGATAAGAATGTCATCAATGAATACTACCACGAATTTGTCTAGCTCTGGCATGAAGACTGAATTCATGAGATACATTAAATAGGCAGGCGCATTTTTCAATCCAAAGGACATCACTAGATATTTGAATAATCTGTATCTAGTAGAGAATGCAGTCCTTGGAATATCTTCCGCTCTGATCTTGATATGATGATAACCCGACCGAAGGTCAATTTTGGAAAAGACCTTGGCACCAACCAATTGATCAAAAAGAATATCAATACGGGGCAGCGGGTATTTATTCTTGATGGTGACTTCATTAAGAGGCCAGTAATCAACAACAAGATGCAGAGACTTGTCCTTCTTCTTCACAAAAATGGCGGAACAGCCCCAAGGTGAAGTACTTGGGCGAATAAATCCTTTTTCCAGCAACTCATTCAACTGTTTCTTCAATTCAGCTAGCTCATTTGGAGCCATTTTAAAGGGATGTCGGGATATGGGAGAAGTTCCTGGCTGGAGCTCAATCTTGAATTCTACTTCGCGATTAGGTGGAAGTCCAGAAATATCTTTCGGGAATACGTCGGGGTACTCACAGACAATAGGGATGTTCTCAAGTGATGGTCCTTCCAAATGATAGACAACCAGATCCCTCGGGGAGATGGTACTAAGAGAAAGGGTGTCTGGACCATGTAGGGGAGAGTTCAAATGAACCACACGGGGCTCTATATCCAACATGGCTCTATGGGTTTTCATCCACTTCATGCCAATAATTAGGTCAATCTCCTGATTATGGAGCATGATGAAATCAGTGGGGTAGATTTTTTGATTGATTTCTAGTGGAGCTTTGCTTACTATTTCATAATATAGAATTTGTCCAGCTGGGGAACGGACAGTAAAGCACTAATTTATAGTGGTGGTGTGGAGATTATGTTGTTGCACACAAGTTTTGCTAATAAAATTATGAGTAGCACTAGAATCGAAAAGAGTGAGAACAGGCTGGCGGTAAAGTGAGAGCATACCGGTCAGCACGGGATCACCCTGGGGAATATCTTCAGCGTTGGTGTAGTTCACTTGGGCACCATGAGACGGTGCATTCACAGCCTTGTTCTACGGAGGGCGTTGATTATTGTTGTTGTTGTTGCGCCTAGGTGCTGTACATTCTCTGGCGAAGTGGCCGGTGCGACCACAGTTGTAGCACGGGTAGTTACCTCCATGACTGACAGGCTGGGGAGCACGTGCATTCTGACTTCCCTGCTGCTGGTAGGGTGCATGGTACTGAGTATGCTGTTGCTGCTGCTGCTGAGGTGCACGGTGCAGAAAGTACTGCCGCTGTTGTGGCCCCGAGTGCTGAAACTGCTACTACGGGGACGTCCGGTACTGCTATCTAGACGGTGAAGTATACACCAGGCGATGCTTCGCCTGTGGGGCAGCAGAGGCACTAGCAGGGGCCTTCCTCTTGCGCTCATCTTCCTCAACTTGGCACATGGCACCCTCCTGGACAATAGCAACATTGACCAGGTCGTTGTAGGTGCCGGTCGTCTGCCAGGTCAGACGCTCCTTCAGGGCGGCATTCATGCCACGCAGGAAAGCATACGTGGTTCGTCCACCAGGCACCAGTAGGGCCCTGGAGTTGTTGGGCGGCGAATAGCACCTTCTGGTGCTCAGTGCAGTCAAGCAGACCGAACTTAGACTTGGTCTGACGCAGCCAGTGGTCGGCGTCTAGGGGCTCTCTGGCATGCTCGAAGGTTGGCGGGTGCGTACCCAGAAAGTCTGAGTAAGTGCATTGTCGGGGCTGGTTGTTGTTGCGGTTGCCCCCAAGTCCAGCCATGTGGGATGTGATATCAACTAACCGGCGGAGCAACTCGGAGTCATTCTGCTGTCGGCTGAGTGCTGCAGCCAGAACATCTGCTAGCAAAGGCTAAGCATTAGCTCCCTGCTGAGAGCTCTCAGGATCATCCTGATTCCGAGTTTGCACCATGCTGCAAATTACACCCTACACATTTGTCATTCTTCCAAGTGTTCCATAAGACATATGAGTAAAAACATGCAAGGGTGCTCTAAGGGTTTAAGAAATGACAACCATTTTGACAAATCAAAGTTGGGTACATGGTTATTAAAAAGGATAATCATCACACTAACTCATCCATATGTGCATCGATGCCTAATTATGGTATTGCGGACGCACTATGGTTCATATACGACCAACTCATCTACTCCTGGTCTATGACTATTGGCTCGTTGGGTTCTGGTGGTCCCAACGGTTCTTCTGGCGCTCCCGGTTCCATCAGCTCTACATCAACATTTTCGGCTTGCTCCATCTCTTCATCCACTTGTTTTCCATACTCCATAGGGATCTCATCCCAATTATCTCTTCATCCATTTGAAGGCGTCAAATTCGACTTGAAGCTCCTACAGTTCATATTCCATGATGTCAGCATCTCCAATAGCTTGGTCACGCTCCTCGATGATCATATCCATCTCTTCATTCTTCGCTTGTACTTGCTGGTTTAATTCTGCAATTTCCAGAATCTTGGCTTGCTTTTCGGCTTCGGAAAGCCGAAGTGCGGCCCAAAACATGTCCAGTTGACAGTACAAGTTCTTGCATATGCCAAATAGGGAGAGTCCATAACACTCTACCACATGTAGCATTGGGCGATACAGTGGGTGGTTTGGATTGAAGACAAAATCCACACGACGGTTCCACTCAGGATCTTCCATATTGTCAATGGGTATCAAGGCTACCGGTGTTCCAGTGACCTCATGCTTGTGGAGTTTGCAAAACAGAGTGAGGGATTTGAGGGCAGCAACACTCCAAGTAGTGAGTAGGTCCACGCCAGTGACACTCATAGTCCATGACTCCCAGGCCGGTAAGAAGGAATAGTTGGTGGGAACTGCAACATGGACTACACCGGAAGTGATTCCATTCTCCTCAATGGTCTTTCCAACGTAGGTGGGAAGGATATCATGTCCATAACCCTGAAGGACACTCCGAAAGAGTTGAGTCATCCCAGGGATCTCTAGACCGTCGGTGATTTCCCAACCCGATGGAGCTTGGAAATTGTTTTCAGCCATCTACAAGGGCGAAATCTGAATGAGTCAAAATCTTCCTTAAAGTGAAGTGCATTTCATGTTCAACTTCATAAAATATAGAAACAAATTTTTAGTTTCCATTTTCCAGCCTCAAGGGGCAATAATACAGAGATGGATTTTCAACAGATTCGGTCTTGACTGTGCGGCAGTCAGAAATCAAGTATTGTGTCTAGAGAACAAAATCTATAGAACTGGTTCTTGGTACCATGTTACAGTAGACTTTCGTAGCTTTCCAGATTGTATTTATACTCCCAAAAATTCCAAGTAGAACTGGACTTATGATTTTTGCAAGTTCAGGGATGTGTTGAAAACAGAGAGTTGACAGATTGTTGTTAACTTAATAATTTAGACTTGTATTTCGAATTTTTGTACTTATCAAACTTGCATTCTTTTAATTCAGAGGTGGGTAAGTAAGGAGAGAACAAAATTTTTAGTTAAGTTATAAAGGGATGCATGATGCAAAAGTTCAATTTAATTACCTATCGTTCCTCACAACACACACCTATATTGTCGGTACTTAGCGGCACGAATATTTGGTGACGACCCACACTCATCACGTAGTCACTAAGTGTTGTACTAACGATGTTAGTGTACCTGCAGAAAAACTCATTGCAGAAACATTATATTAAATTAAGAGAAACTTACAAAAATAAGGGTAATTCTACAACGATTCATGGAGCGAACCGCCTTGCGAAACCATAGTTCTCGCAAGCGAACCAATGCTCATAAACCTATTCTGATGAGCATTACTAATGAAAAAGTTGGCACGGTTCATGGAAGAAACCATCAAACGAAATCTTAGCCCTCGCGAGTGAACTCTACGCTCCAACACTTGTCAAGGAGCCAAAATGAAAAAAATGTGGGCAACGATTCATGGAAGGAATCATCCCGCAAAGCCACAGTCCTTGCGAGCGAACTTTAAATGCCAAAAGAAGAACCAATTAAAAGCCAACTCAAGCATAACCCGTTAGCATTGTCACCAATCCTAATAACTACTAGGGGCAATACTAATGTATCCTCACACGTAACATCATAGTTTTTTAAAATACGTTTTAATTGTTGTATTATCATGGACCACAGCTCTGATACCAGCTGAGGCGCCCCTTCCCGGAGGATCGAGGTCCTGAAGGTGCTGATAATGCAGACACTTGATAATACAACAATGATCCAAATTTAAGTTCAATTATTACATCAAAGTGCAGCAGAATTACAAGTTCATGAAGTTTTGAAAACAGCGGAAGCGAAATAAGGATAAAATCTACGAGCTCGATGATACAGCATGGTGATGATTCATGCTCGAAGAATCAACACCCTAGCAGCACTCACAATCACTGCGGCGGCAGATCAGACTCCCAGTGGGCAGTCCAACCCTCAAGGACTTGCACGTCCCAAGGCAACACATCTACAGGCAATTCTATTTCTTAGGTACCTAAAAACCACATAAGCATAAAGCCTGAGTACTAATTACTCAGCAAGACTTACCCGTCAAAAACTTAGACATGCAATGGCTCTAATAGGTGGCTTGTTTAAAAAGGACTCGCACTAAGCAACCTATTAGTTCTATCAAGTTTTATTTCCAGATTAAATGGGTTGTGCTAAATATAACTTTAGTTGTAACAACAAGATAATAAAACAATACATAAAATAAGTGCAACAATAGAACAATAAAATATATCCGTAATAACCAATACCACTCCATATCCATGATATCATGTGCAACTACGTGATTGGCGTGATGAACAAGCGGTACTCATTACTACGAGGGACACCAATTGCAATTGATTTACACCAGTTGGGAAAACCCGAATAACACGACACATACGTACCAACTAAGGTCGTATATGGCAAGCTTTCACAAGAAAAACCACCCACATCCAGACCCGGGTGTGGTGATGTCGAGTGGGCATGCCGTCCTGCCAGTAGTACTTCATGGTATGGACCGCCCACTCCCGCAGCCGAAGGGTCCTAAGACCAACGCACCTTAACCGTCTTTAATGCTACATCAGTTTACTAGTGACCATGAAACTAGCATGCATTCGGTACTGTTCAAAACATGATCAAGGGGCCGACCACGGACGGGTCCTAGGGTGGGCAAGACAGGGCTATCGCAGACAACACCCATGTGTTGCTGCAAACCTACACATGCAAATTCCCTGCCCGGCCATACATAAGAATAAACTCCTTTTATAAGTTCCATTTTAGTGATCAAATCTATTCCATAGTAAGCATGATAACTACCGAGACTTATTAATTACTAAGCATAGAATATAGTACCGATCCTACCAAGGTTCTAATAACAGTAGCATAGGTCGTTTGGGATAACATGCAAGGTGGGTTTCAAACAACTCCTACGACCTAATGCAACAAATAAACATAGACACTAGTAGTGATATAAACTAGCAAAACTTTATAAAGAGGCTAATGCAAACCGGGGCTTGCCTGGATCCACGCAAGTGTTAGCTACTACAGTCTCTTGCTCTTCAGGCTCTTGGTCCCGCTGGATGTCGGGCTCCTGCTCCTGAGTGTCGTTACCTATTGATGAACAAGGGTTTAACGGTAGTGTTGAAACACCATTACATGCAATTATATGATAAATGCAACAAAATGATGGATGCATATTGCATTAGTGTTTTGATGTTAACAACCTTATTAACAAGTTCTTGAAGCCATATGCTTCAAGGAAGCAAATTAGACTTTCATTATTTCATGTGTGTGGATCACTTAATTAGGGTTGATATAGCTTGAGAATAATTAAATAATTAAAATAGTAAACAATTGATTCTGGACATGAGTGATTTATCATGAACAGAGACATAGATGAAGTGCATTTTCACCAAGTTATAGCCTATGGACAGTATTATTTTATTTACTAGCATTTATTAAAGTTAAAGCATTACTTAATTAATAGAATATTAAATACTGCTGATTTGACTTAGCCAAAAATCAGGGTGATGTATTAGTATGAATTAACAGTACATGCAAAAGAATGGAATTAAATTCCATTCCTAGAATTATTAAGGATTTATTTAGTGTTTACACAAGTTATTTAATTTACTAAATTATATTAACAGAGGTAGTTGGTTATTATTTTACTAAAATAGAGCACATTATTATGAAACTAACAAAATTGATTTGAGGTCATTTGGACTTAAAATGACTTTACTATGCATTTTAGAAGTTTCAACAGTTTCTGGTATTTTCTGGGTTTTAAACAATTGACACGTCAGCGCCACACTGGGGCCACGTAGGTGCCATGGGGGCTGCCAGCAAGGCTGCCAGAGGGTACAAGTCAGCGGCGCCAGAACTTCGCCGGAGTTGGTCAAAGCTCGACGTTGTCGGCTGCCCGCGATGAAAGCTCGCCGCGGAAGCGCGGAAGTGATGAGCACGACGAGGCGAAGACGTGGGTGAAGGTCGCGAGGAGAGGAACTTACCGGAGATGGCCATCGGTGGGAGGTGGCGGAAAGCAATACTCTGGCGGTGTCACGATTCGGCTAGGGTGCAAGGAACCCGATGTCGTCTTCGCCCATAGCTTCACTGTGACGTGAAGAGGCTCGGTGTCGAGGATGTCGACGTGGACATGGGCTGGAACAGGGGGTTCACCGGAGAGGCGACGAGGTGCTGAGGAACAGAGAATTGGCAGAGGGGAAAACTCCGAATACCTACACCTCGCGGCAAGAAACAAGGCACAAACAGGTCAATTCAATTCGTTCCCGAAATACCTTCGGTCCTGCCAAACAAATTTGAAATGAACGCACCAATTCTCTGTTAGAGCAGACACAACGGCAGGGGAAAGCAAGGGGGGAAGCGAGTGCCCGACAGGACGCGTCATCGCTGGCGCGCGGAAGTGCGGCTCCGAGTTCCGAGAAAGGGGGAAAACGGGCGAGGGCAGCAGGCACGGGTTCCGGGGACGACGGGGCCGGGCGACCTTGGGCAGTGGCGAAAGAAACGCGCGGCAGTGGCGTCTAGCGGCAGGCGCGGGAACTGAGCAGAGGTGAGGTGATGGCGGTGAGTGAGAGCGCGCAGGAGTGCGGGGCCGAGTACCAAGGCGGCAGCAGCGGCAGAGGAATCCCGCGGCGCGCGCGCGGGCGGGAGAGGCGATGGGAGGAAGAAGCCAAGTGATTTTGCAGAAAGGACCCCAAGTTTTTGAAAAGTTTGCAAAGAAGTCCTAGGTTCAGTTTTAATTGATTTAAAACACCTCCTTAAGTCCAATTAAGCTGAAATTTGAACTGTGGGTTAATTAAGATAAGGTTAATTTATTTGTGAAGTATATTTGGCCAAAAAAAAGAAATAATTTAGTTAGAATTGATTTAATTAAAATTAAATCAATTCTAGGTTTAAACCATTTAATTGATTGATTTCTTATTGGAATAAAATTCTGGTTTTTGGTCCAAAATTCTATTTTGTGATTACCATAATTCTGATGTAATTATTTGGCCCATGTTTTCTAGAAAGTTTAATTTGCTTCAAAGTTTTTGCTTGTAGGGTTTTATTTTGGCTTGAGGAAATTCCATTTTTAACTTACCTCTATTATTTCATGCTCATACTTGAGTTCAAAATTTTTGGCAACTTGTGCTAAGCAAGAAATGAGACACCTGGGTGTCACAAGTTCCTAGGGAAAAGATTGAGCACAAGTTATGGGTACCCCCAGGGGCTACCCCCGTTCAGCAGAGGCTTAGAAGATTCGCGCAAGATCGCAAGGACGCCATGAAGAAGGAGATAATTAGACTATTAGATGCTAAGTTTATAAAGGAGGTGTATCATCCTGACTGGTTAGCAAATCCAGTCCTTGTACCCAAGAAGAATAAAGAATGGAGGATGTGTGTTGATTATACTGATCTCAACAAGGTCTATCCTAAAGACCCTTTCGCTCTTCCTTGTATTGATCAGATTGTAGACTCGACAGGCGGGTGTGAGCTCTTGAGCTTTCTGGATGCCTATTCAGGCTATCACCAGATCCCACTAAAGGTTGAAGATCAGATTAAAACTTCCTTTATAACACCTTTCGGCGCCTGTTGCTATATCATAATGCATTTCGGTCTGAAGAACGCTGGCGCGAATTACCAACGAGGTATTCAACGCTGCCTTGCTGCTCAGATCAGTCGGAACGCAAAAGCGTATGTTGATGACATCGTCATCAAGACTCGTAATGTCGAAGAGCTTATTTCTGACCTAGCAGAAACCTTTGACAATCTGAGGCATTATTCAATAAAGCTGAATCCTAAAAAGTGTGTTTTTGGGGTTCCTTCGGGAAAGCTACTCGGTTACATCATTTTGAAACAAGGTATAGAAGCCAACCCGAATAAAATCAAGGCAATCCTTGGTATGGGGCCACCTATTTCTCAAAGGGATGTACAGAAGCTGACCAGATGCATGGCGTCCTTGAGTTGCTTTATTTCCTGACTGGGGGTTCGAGGGTTACCACTTTTCAGACTGCATAAAAAGCAGGAAGACTTCGTTTAGACCAAAGAGGCGCAGTCGGCATTGGACGAGTTGAAGGTTTACCTTAGCAGCATTCCAGTACTGGTGCCTCCAGAGCCAGGAGAGAAACTTCAGCTTTACATATCGGCCACAACTCAGGTTGTGAGTACTGTTTTAACGGTCGACCAAGAAGAAGAGGGGCATATACAAAAAGTACAACACCCGGTCTATTTTGTGAGTGAGGTCCTTGGCGCCTCTAAGGTAAAATACCGATAGATCTTGAAGTTGTTGTATGCATTGTTGGTCACCTCCAGGAAGTTGAAGCATTACTTTCAAGCTCATCCGATCGAAGTCCAGACCTCCTTCGCACTCGGCACAGTGCTAGACAACCGAGAAGCCGAAGGCAAAGTCACCAAGTGGGTAGTCGAACTTGGTCAATATACCATCACGTTTGCGCCTCGGTCGGCTATAAAGGGACAAGCGCTAGCTGATTTCATTGCTGAGTGGACAGAGATTCAAAACCCACCTACTGCACAAGACATCGAGTATTGGAAAATGTACTTCGATGGGTCTCTTCAATTACAAGGAGCGAGTGCGGGAGTTGTGTTTATCTCACCCACTGGAGAGAGGCTTCGATATGTCCTTCAGTTGATGCTTTGCGCGTCTAACAATGCTGTAGAGTATGAAGCCCTTCTACACGGTCTGCATATTGCCTCGTCACTCGGCATCAAGTGCCTTGACGTCTTTGGTGACTCAGCTTTGGTTATTAATCAGGTCAATAAGGATTGGAACTATGTGGATGACAATATGAGTGCTTACTGTCAAGAAGTAAGGAAGCTCGAAGACAAATTCGATGGATTGAAGTTCACGCATGTTCTTCGACACAATAACCAAGCGGCTGATGAATTAGCCAAGATGGGATCATCCTGGTCTGTGGTCTCGCCAGGTGTTTTCTTACACACTCTGGATTCCTCCACGATTTCTCCTTGATCGGATGTATTAATGAGTGATGTTACTGATCTCGTTGGTGATGATAACATAGAGACTGATTGGCGCGACCCGCTCATCCAATATTTGGATAAGGGAACACTGCCTTCGGATCCTAATGAGCTACGAAGGTTGGAGACCCAATGCCGAGGGTATTTGTTAGTGGGAGACCAACTCTATAAAAGAGGAGGTTCAAACATCTTGATGAGATGCATCTCAATACCAGAAGGCCAAAAGTTGGTAGAAGAAATTCATTCCCGTATATGTGGCAATCATGCAGCTTCCAAGACTTTGGTTAGCAAAGCTTTCTAGCAAGGGTTTTATTGGCCCACGGCGGTTGAAGATGCACACTGGGTCGTTCGGATGTGTGAAGGTTGTCAATTCTTCGCTCAACAAACGCATGTGCCTTCACAACAACTTCAGATGATACCTTTGACTTGGCCCTTTGCTGTTTGGGGGCTCGATATTCTCGGTCCTTTCAAAAAGGCGCCAGGCGGGTTCACTTATCTGTTTGTTGCTATTGACAAATTCACCAATTAGATTGAAGCAAAGCCGGTTGGCAAGATTACGTCAAAGAAGGCTATCGAGTTTGTCAAGGATGTCTTCACTCGGTTCGGGGTTTCTCATGATATCATTACCGATAATAGCACTCAATTCACTTCAGTGGAGTTCCGTGACTTTGCTGATGAGATGGGAATAAAAATCCACTTAGCATCTATGGCTCATCCTCAAAGCAATGGGTAGGTCGAACGGGCCAATGGTATGATTCTCCAAGGATTGAAGCCTCATATATTCGACATGATTAAGCTTTATGTCGGTCGGTGGGTCAAAGAATTGCCTTCAGTTCTTTGGGGGCTTTGCATAAACAACAGTCGGGCAACTGGTCAGTCACCTTTCTCATTGGTCTACGGCTCAGAGGCTATGCTGCCGACTGAAGTCAGCCTTGTTTCGGCACGGGTTCAGGCGTATGATGAACAACTTTCTGAGGAGAATCGAGAGATTGATTCAATTGCAGCAGAGGAGTTGCGTGATCGCACTCTATTTTAGTCGGCACTTTACCAACAAGTCTTACGGCGTTATTATGATAAAAATGTATGTAATCGCCACTTCCAAGTTGGAGATTTAGTACTTCACCGATTGTAGTCAACGAAGAACTAGCATAAGCTTTCTCCAAAGTGGGAAGGACCATATGTTGTGAAGGAAGTCACTCGCCCGGGGGCTTACCGACTGATATATGAAGACGGCAATAATATACCAAATTCTTGGAACATAAATCAGCTACGTCATTTCTATACTTAATTATTCCTTTGTATACTTATACATTATTCATGAATGAAACTTCGGTCTTTTTAATGAAAGATTTTTTGATGATTTTCATTCTATATTGTCTCGATTCCTTAATTTATTTAATTAAACAATCAAACCAGGGGGCTAGTAATAATGTCCCACTTCAGTCTAACCGTATTTTGGTTTTGGACTACTTTCTGACTGATTTCTTCTCTTTGAATACGGTCTTCATTTTCTTGGTCTAACATCTATACATTATGGTTATGTACTTTATACTGCACATCAGACTACCACTACACTAAACCCAGAGCCAAAGAGCGAGAGGTCATGTGTCGATTGGTTGACTCTGCTTGTTACGCGGTTACGAGTCACAACCTAAATTTTTAAGGCAGATCGATACAATTTGAGTTTCTCAATGACAGAAACATACTTATGACATTTTTATCAATCTTTTAAAGATGATAAGCATGAAACTAGTTTACATACATGTAACATTGTTTCATTACATAGATATTGCTAATGAGCTCTAATATTACAGGATTTATAGCTCCTTTGAAGGAGAGGAAGATTTAGCTCGAAGCTCAACCTTAGGAGTTGCTGGAGAAGTAGGCACGGTCGGATTGATCTCTATATTGTCGACCAAAGCTCGGGAAGTCTCCAGCATGGAATCCATAGAGCAACTGGCATTGGTCGTCAGTCAAGTCTTGGTTGAAGCCTTCCTTGATCTTGTCCAATGGCAGAGCAGGAGACCAAGATTGGCAAATAGCCAGAACCTGACTCCCGGCTTCGGTCGCCACTCGTCGAGTGTTGTGAGCAATATCTTCCGACGCATGCTCTAGCAAGTACTCTAAGGAATGGCCAGACTGCTCCACGCATTGCCTTTCGAGTGGCGTAAGATAGAGCTGTAAATGATAATTTGTTGGTCAGTATGATCAAAAGAGGAATCAAGCAGATGTGAGCAATAACGAAGGGCTTACTGGCAAGTTTACATTTGAAGGATTTGGAGGTGCTCTTAGCTTCCTCTATCTTGGTGTCAGCCTCCTTCAGCTCCTTCTGCAGCCGAGTGATCTCGGCCTTCTGGTCCTCGATCGACTTGGAGAGGTTTTCCTTCTTAGTATTCAAGGCATTAACAAACCTTTGCTAATTGGAAGTCAACTTCTCTAGGTCGGCAACCTTCTGGTCATGAGCTAAAATACAAATATTTGAATCTTTAGCACTAGAGTGATTGGTTGGTTATTGAAACAACAGGTGGTGAGTGATCTTACCAGCTAAATCTTCTCGCCTTGGTTTAAAGCCTTGGTCATTTCTCTTTGGTCGGTCTGCAGCTTTTCAATCTCCTTTTGTGCTTTGGCAAGCTGCTGACCGATGACTAGCAAAACACCAGCAAAGTGTTAGTCTTATTGAAAGACTCGAAGACCAAAGAGTTTAGAGCATACCAAAAGTCTCGGCTTCAAGGTATTCCACCCTAGCCTGTTTTCTATCTACGAGAGCATACATTTTTTGTATACAGAAAGGGGTTAAGCTTAAAGGCAAGATTAAGACAAAGAAAAAGCAGAGTATTGAAGTACCTTGCTAGCTTCTCGATGTTGATGCATGATTTCCACGTCCTCCACTTCGGGCCGACCGAGTAAATCTGTAGATAATGTCACCTTACCTATGTCAAGAGGTGAAGGGATGATAGCTGGAGCAGGTTGGGGTACAGGCGCCAGAATGGGGGCAGGAATTGCCTTGTCGACTGGCATATTCACCTCGGTCAGTGTGTTTGATGACTTGCCGACCGACTTAGGCACATCAGTCGGGCTAGGAGGAGGTCCAGACTGAGTGTCTCCGGACTCTTAGGCACTCTGAGAATCACTCGTCCGACCACTATCAAAATGAATATGGAAGAGATTAAGATGTGTTACAGATGGCAATAAGAGACAAGGAGCATATGGGTACAGAATTAACCTAGGAGCCTTCTTGAGCTTGATTCAACACAACCTCATCTTCGAAGAAGTTGACTGAAAATCAGTCTCCTTCCTCTTCTGGGCAGATTTTTTTGAATTGTCAGTCTGATCCACCTTCCCAGCATCACTCTGAGTTTGGCTCGGGGGCTGTGACTAGCTTGAAGGTCGGTTGGAGGGAGTGGGGGTGAGATGACCAGCATTAGCAGATGGCTCCTCGTCATCATCCTGATCTCCTATATATTGCCATCGGCACCCAACGGTCTGCTTTACTCGCCGACCGGGGGGAGGCAGGGTGGAGACTAGGTCAGGACGAGCGCCTGCAGAAGAGCTCGAGCCTCTGGTGCCGGTCTGCTGTGTCTTCTCAATATAGTCCGGTCCCTTGGAATCGGTTGGAGGGAGCAAAGGATGAGAAATATAAGTATCCAAAACCTGCACAAGAATCAAAATATCAAGCAGGGCATCAAGACAAAAACATAAAGGATTGGTCAAAGCAGACTGAGGCTTACTCAGGCCCACATAGTGCCCTTATTATACGCCTTCTTGATCAGCGAGTCATCCTGAAGGATATCTCCTTCAAACATTTTTGACAGGCATTTCTTATGGAGCTCACCATTCGGCAGGTCAGGCACCTCCCTGGTTTCATCATTATTGACGTAGTTCCACGCCGGGTGACTCTGTAGCTTTAGGGGCTGCACTCTACGTACTATGAGGCTCTTGGCGATGATAATTCCGTCAATACCTTCAGCCTTCAAGTTGGCTATCTTGTTCAGCAGAGTGACCACCTGAGGATCGGTCGGATCGGGCTTCTCTGTCCATTGCGCCAGAGGAATCGCCTTGGCACTAGTGAAATCGGCAAGAACAGGGGGAGGGTTGTCACATTAATACCACTCATTCTTACAGTTCTTGTTCCCGGTCTTCAATGGCATGTTGATGTAGGCCTCCTTCTTGCGCAATTGGAAGCCAACGCCCCCTATAGCTACTTGATTGTCATTGGTTGGCAGCGGACGGAGGACAAACAGATGGCAGAATAAATTGAAATGGGGGAGGATTCCTAGAAATGCTTTGCACATGTGCATGAAGATGGTGATGTGAAGGATGGAATTGGGATTGAGGTTGACAAGCTCAATCCCATAAAAGAAAAGGAGCCCGCGCAAGAAGCTGCAGTAGGGGACTCCAAAGCCATGCTCGAAGAAAGAGCAGAATACAACTATCTATTTATGAATAGGGATGGGGCAAGATTCACGGGGTACCTTCCAGTTGATACGCACTTTCTCTGGAAGGATGCCGTCGACCACCATCTAATTCATGTCGGCCTGGGAGAGGTTGCTCTTCGAGAACTCCCGAAGCTGCTCCGGGATGTCGATCTCTGATGAGGAGGACGCAGTGGCGGCAGTGGGAGTGGCAGGGATCAAGGTGGAAACCTTCTTGCGACCCATGGTGATGATTGTTTCGGGCGTGGCGGATCGAATGCTGAACCCTAGCAAAGGCTTGGGGGCTAAGCGCGACGAGATCTATGACAGTCGGAAGTGGCGGTGCTAACCCTAGCTGGAAAGCTGAGGAGTCGAGAACAGAGGAGGCGCGAGGAAGACAAAAGGTTTGTGCACAAGTGCGGCATGGACTGAGAGTCAACTCGACGCTGCCTTTTGTACTCCCGCTTTTTGACCTAAGGGTCCCATGGGCCGGGGTGGGCCGTACAGTGATGACGATTTTTGCATAAGCAGAGATTAAGGGCCTTAAAATATAATTAGGGTCCAAATATGATGAGTCCATCACTCCTAAGGATATATGCAACACTGCTCCAATTCTAGACTTGCAAGGTCCAATGACTAGAGCTCGTGCACGACGACTAAATTTAGAGGTGAGTTCGTTCCTACGTTCTTCATCATATGCCACTTTTGAGAATGGTTTCCTACCTAATGATTATATTGTAATTAGGAACCATGGAGAGGATCAGGATATGATGGAAGAAGGACATGGAGAGATGGAGGGCCCGCAAGGACGTGGAAGCCAAGGTGGAGGCCCAACCAAAACCGACTTCGAGTCTGTTTTGGGGCTCAGGACCAGTCTGCACTAAAACGGATGCCCAGGACACATACGGACTCGGATTTGGACATTATATATATGTTCGGAAAGATAAGAAGAAGGCCTTTCCAATGCCGGCAGTCTCATGTCAAAATTCATCCGGAGTCATTGGGAATCGTCGAAACAAGAGAGCGTCCAAAATCTATTTTGGTGTTGCGTCGCCTGTTTTTGGCCTTTGGGCTTTGTATCTAGTTGAGCCCAATTAGGGCGCGTCCAGAGGGTCTTGCACGATCCTAGGGTCTTCATATACAGCTGTCGCCACACCATTAGGGTTCAGATTTTGCTTAGATTATTCTGTTCATAACAGTTTCGCCGTCATCACGGTTTGTGAGACCCCAACTTCGTGAGATTGATAATACATCTGCAATTATGTTGCATTCTTCTTTGTTCTTGCTTGTGTTCTTGATTTGCAGGCAGGGATTAGCCTTCTCGGTGAGGTCAATCATTTTAGGATGGTTGATAACCAGAGGAGACGTCGTGCTGCGATTGCGTTGTTTAGAACATGCTGTTCTAAAGCCGGATCGATTTGTGTGTCGCCTCCAACCAAATCAACGTATCCAGAACCTTTCGTAAGATCGGGAACCCTTGTCCACATCAAAAGACCTTGAGAAATAAAGCTTGGGGGCTTCTTTGATGAGAAGCATTTGAAAATTATTTAGCCATATCCATATGATTTGATGATCATGTAGCAAAGGACTTGATGCTCATATGGATATAAGTTCAAAGGTTATGGTATTGATTGAGGTCAATAAACAAATTGTCAAAATTGGGCTTATAGATAATTAGAGTGACTAATTATCAGGGAAAAGCTGTATTATGATTGATGTCATTTAGCTTAGTACCATTATATGATTGATGTCATATTGGTCCACATGAATTGATTATGATTGAAATCATAAAATTCAGACCAACCAGTCACTCGGACATGGTGAATGTCACTCGGCCTATTTAATAATCGGTCGGCAAGGCTGAAGCTTTGCCAGTTAACTTACTGGTTTGATGACCAGGGGTCTATTAGACTCAAGCTTGATGGTTTGAGTAAAATATATACAAAATAATAAGTGCTAATATAATTAGACTCTTGCATTATTTGTTAAGTCTCCAAATTATACAAGAGTCGGGGGCTACACCAGATCAGGTGCACCTAACCGGTGCACCAGATCTACATTGAAGATCGTTTGGAGAGTTGAAGCTTAGAATCAGGAAGCACTCGGGGGCTGTTGTGGGATACTTGCCTTACGGGTATCCTCATACAAGATTAAGTTGGTAGCCGACCGGTACTTCATCAACAAGGAAACCGACCGACTCAACTTGGAGTGCAAGGCATGTAGAGATAGACTTTCTATGTAAACCCTAAGGGGTTATGACTAGGACTCTTCATGTACCCCCCTGTCGACCATATATATAAGGCGGCAGGGTACCCCTCATCGAGGGACAAGTCTCGTAACATCAATACAATACACACAACACAGGACGTAGGGTTTTTACTCTCATTGAGAGGGCCCGAACCTGTATAACTCGGTGTCTTGTGTTACCATCGTAGTTCTTAGTCTCGACGTAGCCCTATACATTTTACTGCCGATCTCAAGCTTTGACAGAGGGTGATCAATCAAGCCAAAGCAACTCCTATACGTGCTAGTGATCAAGTATGAAGGCTAAGCACTACTAGCAAGCAAAGAAGCCTATTCATGCAAGTCTACAAGGTAGTCAACTAGAGCAAGGTAAGCACACAAGCATGAATAGCACGGTATGTAAATACGGAAAGTAAAGCATCATATTAAGGAGTAGAGTATGGGTTGGCTCATGATTTTTTCCCGAGGTCTCGGAAGGATGGCGCCTTCCCCTAATCCTCGTTGGACCACTCCCGTTGGAGTCCCGGTCCCTCCTGCCACCAAGTGGAGTTCTCGCCCACGAGCCCGCAATCACTCCTCGAGTGAAGACACGGTGTGCGTCACCGCTGCACAAATCACAAGCTCGCCTCCCTCGAGAACTTGCCGGACTCCCCGAGCCAGCACGGGCGCTCACTAGCGATGCCCCTTCCAACGACGCGCTCAAACCGTGTACAAACGTGTGACGGCCTTCACAACTGATCATGATAGGCTCGATCACCGACACCTAACTGGTCTAGGTCTCACCATAGACCAAGAGTAACAATCTAGATCACACCCTCAAGGACACCCTAGCCTTAGATGTGCAAGATGCTCAAGCTACTCTTCTCTAGCACTCTCAAGATATGCAATATCTCCTCCTAGTGCACTCATCTCTTCCTCTTGGACCTTACCCAAATGCTCTCAGGTATTCCACTAGCCAAGAGAGGTCTCCAAGATCCCAGCAACGAAGTTATATAGGCTCCCAACCTCAAACTAGCCGTTGCTCCGCGAAATCAGCTTCCTGGGCACACTGACTGGAAAGTCCGATCACTGCCTGACCGGACAATCCAGTCAGTGCAACTCGATGCACAACTGGCTTTGCCCCTACTAAAACTCCAACTGACCGGACAATCCAGTCACTGGACCGGACCATCCAGTCCACTTTCTCTCTCCATTCCAAGAGCCTTCGTGAAATGCACCTCTTCTGCCTCCCTGCACTCCTACTGACTGGACTGTCCGGTCAGCAGATCGGACCGTCCGGTCTGTATGGAGTCTCCTACTGACAGAGTCCTCCTCCACGCTCTAAGTCTTAGAAAACTCCCCATAGTGACCGTACAGTCCGGTCTCCATTGACCCCTCTGTCCGGTCTCTATGTCTAGAAGTTGAAACTCGTTGTCCTCGCTTGACTTGGTTTCCTGGCTTCTTCGAACAGCTCCTTGGCTTCTCCACCGTCACCTAGTGCCTGTGATTTCACCGAGCAACGTTGCACATGACCGACTAGACATGACCTAAGAGAATGACCTAGACCCCCTTGATAGTCCGGTTTTTCCTATGGACTCAAAGCCCTAACAACTACTCAAGTGTTCCAAACACTTGCACCATAGCTTGTTCTCCGCTTTGATCCATCTTCGTCAACCCTTGGACTCCATCAAGTTCACAAGCCTCCATGCTTGCGGTCATTGTCATCCATTACCAAGGACGTCATAGACAATCATCATAAGATAGAAAGGATTTCCTACACGAACTACACTTGTGTAGATATTAGTCATATTTCATGTTTGTCATGCATCACCAAAACTTCATACCTCGGGGTGACCTCAATGGTCATGATCCTTACAATCTCCCCCTTTTTGGTGATGGATGACAACCACTACTTATGATGATCCAAAAATGGACGAGCAAGAAAAAACCAAAGGAAAAGAAAATATTGAAGGGCATACCTTGGTCCTTACCTTGGAAGTAGTCTCCCCCTTGAGATGTGCTAGGTGTTGAGGGAGGACTACCCAATTATGTAGCGCACTAGATATTATGCTTGAGTCAAATTTGCACCCGCCTTGGTGTCGTGGTAGTTGATCTAGTTGATATAGACACGTACCAAGGACATAGATGCTCATGTCAGTGAAGGTGTTCATTGTCGCCGTAGACATGCACCATTGTTCTTCTTGTTCATCTTGGTGTGATCTTCATATTCCATCTCCCTATCTTCATATTTCTTCTTCATCTTTGACCTTGGCAACTTGGATTTTGGATCTTCATGTTTTTTCTACTTTATCTTTGACCTTGACAACTTGGCTTTTGGATCTTCATGTTTTTTTTATCTTTGACCTTGACAACTTGGCTTTTGGATCTTCATGTTTTCTCTCCCCCTTTGTCACCTATCACCAAAAAAACCACACAAAACATAACGAAACCAAGAGGCATAAAATAATTGGCAAGAGTTAGGATAACTCCCCCTTTCATGGTGCTCCTCCTTGGTTGTAGTGATGTTCCATCATCGCTCCTCCTACACTCATCACTCAACAAAAGATTTTCTCCAATGTGCAAGAGTTAGTCATTAGGGAGGTGGGAATGTATGAGCCACTTGTCTATGAGCCGGGCGAGTAGATTTAACCTTGGAGCTCGGTCGAACATGGCTCAATGGGCATGAAGCACAAATATCACTATTTAATCGTCTAGAGAGTCATGTACTCACATTGTAACTGAGCAAATCCCCCTAGACACATGCTTGGGAGCATTTATGGTATCATAATGCAAGGATGCACAAATGCAAAGAATGCAAATGCAACAAGTATACAATGCATGATGTGATGCTAAAGAGATGAGAGAGAACTGCTACAAACCAAAGTGTCAACAATGAGTTGTTCCCTTGTCAAGCTTGCTCATAGTGGACCTTTCTTCAAAGCCTTGGGTATACCATGAGCCACCTTCCCAAGCTTAACCTGTGTCCATTGCTGTCTCAAGAAGGTCCGAAGTCAACTTACAAAAGAAGAGAAACAAGCACAAACAAGGACACAAACAAGAACTAACGAAACACTATACATATGTACAAGGACAAGCTCAAGGGTTACTCATGTGAAGTTGGAGAGGTCGAGAACATTGAGTTCTCCCCTTAGCTTGTTGAAGGTCTTCTCATCAAGTGGTTGGTGAAGATATCTGCCAATTGTTCATGAGTTCTCACGCTCATTAACTCGATGTCCTTCTTCTCAACATGGTCTCTTATGAAGTGATGCCTCACTTGAATATGCTTTGCATGACCATGATCTCCCGTCTTGAGGGCCATCTTGATTGCCACATCACGATCACAATATAGTGGCATTTGAGTATAGTTGAGGCCACAGTCCGAGCGACTTTGCCTCATGTAAAGGAGTTGTGCACAACATGCTCCCCCCCGCCATATATTCCACTTCGGCGATAGATAGAGCCATGGATTTTTGCTTCTTTGAGCTCCAAGATACTAGAGATCTTCTAAGAAATTGACAACTTCCCGATGTACTCTTTCTATTCACTTTGCAACCTGTGAAGTCAGAATCTGAATACCCAAGTAACTCAAACTTTGATCCTCTAGGATACCGTAAGCCCATGGTAGGTGTGTACTTGAGGTATCTCATTATTCTCTTCCCGGCCTTCAAGTGTGACTCCTTTGGATTTGCTTGATAGCGTGCACACAAGCACACACTAAACATGCCTTGTGAACAAGGTGCTATCAATGCTTTCAATGATGAATCCATTTTTGAGTAGGAAGTTCCTCAAATGTTCATACCATGCCCTTGGTGCTTGCTTGAGACCATAGAGAGCTTTCTTCAATTTGTATACACGGCTTGGATGTTTTGGGTCCTCAAACCCCGGAGGTTGTTCCACATAGGCTTTCTCATTGATCTCCCCATTCAAGAAAGCACTCTTGACATCCATTTGAAAGAGCTTGAAGCCATTATGTGATGCATAGGCAAGTAAGATCCAAATAGCTTTGAGACGGGTCACGGGAGCAAAGGTCTCTTCAAAGTCAATCCCTGCCACTTGAGAATATCCCTTAGCCACTAGGCGAGCCTTGTTCTTGACAATTGCTCCTTTCTCATCTTGCTTGTTCTTGAAGACCCACTTGGTGCCAACCACATTATGATTCTTGGGTCTTTCAACCAATTTCCATACTTTGCACCTCTTGAAGTTGTTCAACTCTTCTTGCATCACAATTACCCACTTGTGATCATCCATAGCTTCATCAATGGTAGTGAGCTCAATCATAGAGACAAAAGAGAAGTTCTCAATCTCAACATTGGCCTCATCATTATTCTCTTCACTCACATAGTTGGGCTTGTATTGATTCCTCCTTGTCTTTATTCCTCGAGATGGATTCCCAATGATCAAGTCTTGTGAATGATCTTTGTTGATGCCATTGGGTCTAGGATGGTGTTTTCTTTGTGTGGGAAAGGCTCTTGGTGAAGTGTCTTGTGCATTATGAATTGTTTGCTCTCTTGATATATGAGTGTCTTGTATCCTAAGAGAGGTGTAGGAGTCACTCTTATGCTTTCTTGTTTTGGACTTTGAGCTTGAGGTGGATGGGAGGTTATCTTGTGAAGAACTAGGAGAAGTGGTTTGTGATGAAGTATGTGGGGAGGTTTGTGGCTCACTTCTCACTTGAGATTCCTCATCATTTGGTGGGTGTACTCTCAATGAATCTTGGGAGGAGCTTGTGGGAGTATTTGTGGCATCTTGGGTTGTTTGTTGTGCCTCGGAGGAGGAGGTAGGTTGAGGTGATGGAGTAGAGGGCTCATCAACATCACCATCATTGGCCTCGTGGGGTAAAACCTGGCCTACAGGCATGTTTCTCAAAGCTTCCCTCATAGGCTCAACTCCAATGTTCACTTCATGAAATTCATCCTCTCTTTGAGACCCATTTGACTCATCAAACTGCACATCATAGGATTCTTCCACACACCCTGTGGTCGAGTTGTAGACCCTATATGCTTTTGAAGTCCCAGATTACCCAACAAGAATGCCTTCGTAAGTTCTACTCTCAAACTTTTTGGGCTTTCTCCTCTTCTTGAGAATGTAGCACTTGCATCCAAAGACTTGAAAATAGGAAACATTGGGTTTCTATCCCACCAATAGCTCATATGAAGTCTTCTTCAATAATCAATGGAGATAGACACGGTTGGAGGTGTAACAAGCCGTTTTGATTGCCTCAACCCAAAACCTCTCATGAGTTCCATACTCATCCAACATGGCACGAGCAAGAGTGATGAGCGTCTTGTTCTTCCTCTCCACTACTCCATTTTGCTCGGAAGTATATGTAGCGAAGAATTCATGTTTGATCTCCTTCTTGTCACAATATTCCTCCACTGTGGTGTTTTTGAATTCCGTCCCATTGTCACTCCTTATCTTCATAATGCTAGCATTGAACTCATTCTTTGCCCTCTTGGCAAACTTTCTGAAGATACCACTGGCTTGAGATTTGTCCATAAGAAAGAAGGTCCAAGTGTATCTCGTGAAATCGTCAACAATCACCAAGCAATATAGATTGCCTCCTAGACTCTTGTAGTGTGTTGGCCCAAACAAGTCCATGTGCAAGAGCTCTAGAGGATGAGATGTAGACATGGATGACTTGGTGGGATGTGAGGATGCAACTTGTTTCCCCGCCTGACAAGCGCTGCACAATCTATCCTTCTAAAAGGTCACATCCTTGATTCCTTCAACTAGATTCCTCTTGACAATCTTCTTGAGCTGATTCATTCCAACATGTGCTAGCCTTCTATGCCACAACCATCCCTTGGATGCCTTAGTGAATAGGCAAGTGCTTGGTGGCATATTGCTTGACTTGAAGTCTGTGACATACAAGTTCCCATGTCTCACTCCATGAAATACTAGCCCTCTCTTGACATTCTCAATTGTTGCACCATCCTCATCAAACGTGCACTTGAAACCCATGTCACAAAGTTGACTAATAGATAGAAGGTTGAAGTTGAGGGTTTCCACAAGGAAGACCTTGGAGAGATGGAGGTCATTTGTGATGGCCACCTTGCCCGAGCCTCTAACTCTCCCTTTTGAGTTATCCCCAAAAGTCAACTTCTCACTCTTTTCATCTTCATCAATGGTGGCGTACATGGTCGGCTTCCCGGTCATGTGTGGAGTGCACCCACTATCAAGAATACAATAAGTGCCTCCACTCTTGTAGTTGACCCTAGTAGTAGCCATAAGACAAGCACTAGAGGAAGAGGAGTTAGTATCCAAAGCATTACTTGATTGACTAGCACTAACCTCATGATGTCGAGCAATGAGACCATCCTCATAGATAGAGATTCTTGCAATCTCATCCGATAGTCTCCTCCAAATGGGATAGTGAGGAGCATGATATCTCCAATGTCCATGATCATCCCCCATGTGCATATTGTCAAGGTTAATGTAGTAATGGGGAGGATCATAGAGTCCAGTGATGTACTCAAGAACATGTCCCACTTGAGAGTGGAGCACAAGTATCATCTCCATTGCTCTCTCAATTGAGAGCTCATGTCTCCTATTGACTACCTCCTCAAGTAAGAAACTACTCTCGGGAGTTGTGATTTGTTGGAGGAGTTTATCAATCACTTCATGTGGTGCAGTCTTCCGAAGTCCCCTGAAAGAGTTAATCCTACACACAAGATCATAGATGCTCAATAGATTCTCACAAAGGTCATCATTCGGATTTCTCACGAATTCATCGAGTTCAAAAAGAAGATCCTGTTGGTGAGCTCGATGAAGATGCCAAAGATGATCATGTGGTAAAGGAAGCGGAGGAGGTGGAGGCGCCGGAGTCGAAGCCATAGGATTGATCATCTCAAATGATCGATCGAGCATTGTTGTGGTGCGCCCCCTACGCCAATGCTCAGTCCACTCAAAGTGCTTGGAGTAGGACTTGGAATGACACTTGAGGTAGAGCTTGACGAAGCGCCCGATGTATGTCTTGCTCCAAAGGGGTTGTAGAAGTTGTTGCAAGACAATCTTGTGGAGGGATCAAAGAAGTTTGACCTCGAAGCTACTTGTTTCCCTTTGCTCGAGGATGCTTCATGAGTTGCCTTGAATGTCTATTCCATGCCATGCTCGTGGCAATCTCCTCATCCTTGAATAGCAGCTCAATCACATCTTCTACGGAGAGATTCTTCTCCATGAGAAGGTCAAGTGTGACGTAGAAGAGCTTGCTACTCGGAACCAAGGAGAGGATCTTCTCCAATATCATGATCTTGGGAAGCTCAAAAGAAGTTGCCCCAATCCTGTCCACAATACCTCGCAAGCGAATAAGAGAGTCAAGTAAGTCCTCATTATCATTAGCATGAAAAGCAAAGAACTTCTCAACAATAGAACTACTAGCATGATCAATAGGAGACTCACAAACATCATCAGTGCTAGTAGAGCAAGCAAGATCAAGAGACACATCATTATCAATCATCATGTTAGGCATACTAGTAAAGCAACCTATCAAGTCATTGCTAGATGAGTCTAGGCACTCACTAGTACAAGGCACATCCACACCACCATCCCAATCCTCATACACATGATCATCGGTAAATGTATTGGCAAAGTCCACAAGAGTGTCCATCAACTCATCCGGAATCATGGCATTTAGGTAGCTCTTAAAGTGATCCTTCCATGAGCCATGACCCGGCCCCAATTGGGATGACATCCCAACTTAATACGGTCACTACTCAAGGCGGTTAAGCCTTATAATGAGCACTTCGCTCTGATACCACTTGAAAGAACCGAGTGACCGAGAGGGGGGGGGGGGGAGGGGGTGAATCGGGAACTCACACTATGTACCAAATTCGCCAAATCCTAAAACCGATCACTCAATACAACTCCTACACAATCCTAGTGGTGATCACAGTAGCAAGATAATGATCCTATGGAAGGAACAACAAGCTAAGAATACTAGTGGATCACACAAACACAATACAACTCTTATGCAAGCTAGTTACCAAAGATACGCGGAAGCAAACAACTAGCTAGCAAGGAGTTCTACTCAAGCAAAGCTACTAGATCAACAAGCATATAGAAAGCATACAAGCATGAGTAGCATAATACATACGAGGGTGATCAATCAAGCCAAAGCAACTCCTATACGTGCTAGTGATCAAGTATGAAGGCTAAGCACTACTAGCAAGTAAAGAAACCTATTCATGCACGTCTACAAGGTAGTCAACTAGAGCAAGGTAAGCACACAAGCATGAATAGCATGGTATGTAAATACGGAAAGTAAAGCATCATAGTAAGGAGTAGAGTAAGGGTTGGCTCATGATTTTTTTCCGAGGTCTCAAAAGGATGGCACCTTCCACTAATCCTCGTTGGACCACTCCCACCGGAGTCCCGGTCCCTTCCGCCATCAAGTGGAGTTGTCGCACACGAGCCCGCAATCACTCCTCGAGTGAAGATATGGTGTGCATCACCACTGCACAAAGCACAAGCTCGCCTCCCTCGAGAACTTGCCAGACACCCTGAGCCGGCACGGGCGTCCACTAGCGATGCCCCTTCCAACGACGCGCTCAAACCGTGTACAAACGTGTGACGGCCTTCACAACTGATCATGATAGGCTCGATCACCGACACCTAACTGGTCTAGGTCTCACCATAGACCAAGAGTAACAATCTAGATCACACCCTCAAGGACACCCTAGCCTTAGATGTGCAAGATGCTCAAGCTACTCTTCTCTAGCACTCTCAAGATATGCAATATCTCCTCCTAGTGCTCTCCTCTCTTCCTCTTAGACCTTACCAAATGCTCTAAGGTATTCCACTGGCCAAGAGAGGTCTCCAAGACCCCAGCAATGAAGTTATATAGGCTCCGAACCTCAAACTAGCCGTTGCTCCACGAAATCAACTTCCTGGGTACACTGACCAGACAGTCCGGTCACTGCCTGACCGAACAGTCTGGTCAGGGAAACTCGATGCACAGCTGGCTCTGCCCCTGTGGAAACTCTAACTAACCAGACAGTCTGGCCACTGGACCAAAATGTCTGGTCCACTTTCTCTCTCCATTCCAGGAGCCTCCACGTAATGCACCTCTTCTGCCTCCCTGCACTCCTACTGACCAGACTGTCCGGTCAGCATACCGGACCATCCGGTCTGTATGGAGTCTCCTACTGACAGAGTCCTGCTCCTCGTGCTAAGTCTTGGAAAACTCGCCATAGTGACCATACAGTCCGGTTTCCACTGACCCTCTGTCCGGTCTCTATGTCCAGAAGCTGAAACTCGTCGTCCTCGCTTGACTTGGTTTCCCGGCTTCTCTGAATAGCTCCTTGGCTTCTCAACTATCACCTAGTGCCTGCGATTTTACCGAGCAACCTTGCACATCACCGACTAGACATGACCTAAGAGAATGACCTAGACCCCCTTGATAGTCCAGTTTTTCCTATGGACTCAAAGCCCTAATAACTACTCAAGTGTTCCAAACACTTGCACCATAGCTTGTTCTCCGCTTTGATCCATCTTCATCAACCCTTGGACTCCATCAAGTTCACAAGCCTCCTTGCTTGCGGTCATTGTCATCCATTGCCAAGGACGCCGTAGACAATCATCATAAGATAGAAAGGGTTTTCTACACGAACTACACTCGTGTAGATATTAGTTACATTTCATGTTTGTCATGCATCACCAAAACTCCATACCTCGGGGTGACCTCAATGGTCATGATCCTTACAGGCGCCCATCATGGAAGTGAGCCTAGGTGTACCAAGCATGATGTCGATGTCATCCAGAAGGTTCACAGTAAAGACATTGAAGGTATGTACATCGCCGCTCAAGATGAGAGGGAGAGCTCCACAAAGGCTACGGCTAAGAATACGCGAACCCGAGGCAAGTGTCACGCCCAAAGCAATGCGACAAAGAGGCAACATCCTAGCATTGGCGATGGAGAGGTCGATGAAGTTGTGCATGGCGTCGGAGTCGAGGACACCATCGATGTGGGGGCGCCGTCCATGATAGCCGCAAAGCATGCTCATCCTGTGGGGCTTGTCGTGGCTCATCAGTGTCCACCCACGACTTGTAGTGTGTGAATAATGTGCCCCCTATGACGAGAATGGCCAACTTGGCCGTGATGGGTGGTGTTCCTTCATCCATGTTGTGGAGCACCAAGTGGCCATCATGGTTGTGGGAGGGCGTGGGCAGAAGCAGAAGCAGAAGCACTAGATAGTAAGCAATAAACAACCAATGAATAAATTTGAAACACTTACTGTTGATTGATCCTGTTTTCCATTCCTTCGGAGTGCTGGTGCCAATCAGATAAGATGCATGTATCATGGAAGCAAGGACAACCATAGAGATGTCTTGATAGTTGTTGCAGTAGGCGACATCATTCTCATTGGAAGTTTTGTGCAGCTTGCCTCCAGAATTTGTGCCTAAGATCATATGGGGCACCTCAAAGATGGCCTCCATGGAGCCCACTAAAACTGCAGCCGGAGCAGAGGGTGGATCTCCCGATGCCAGATCAGGGAGGATTAACTTGGTAGGGAGCTGGTGGAAGGTATCCTCAAAGGGGGCAACAACTTGCGGGGGTGTCATGGCAAAGATCTGAGTGGTGGAAATGATCTCTTGAGAGATGTGGGCATCCACCTTGGAGAAAATGAGCGTGGGAGGCTCCTCTGTGGTGTCCAGATCTGGCGCAGCGAAGGGATCAATAGCACCAATGCAACGGCTGGAATTGATGATCCGTGCAGCTGATGAAGCAGAAGTTGCTACAGTTGCAGGGTCGTGGATGACCTCCGTAGTGATCGGGACTTCCTGTGATGCAACTAGATCAACCCCGGTGACCAGATTTGACACATGAACAGCAGCGCCCTTGTAGTTGCCAGAGTTGATGACAGGGGTGGAGGTCCTGTCCAAAGGCACAATGGCACCCTTGTTGATGTCGTTGGCCCAGTTGACCTCAACTATAGCAGCAAGATTTGCAGCAGTAGCTACTGCCTCCATGCTGGGGTTGCTATCGACAATGGCAGGGACGATCTCCAGGAAAAATAGGGCAGCCACCTTGGGGAAAGCAATCATGGTGGTCTCCTCCATGGCGTCTAGGTCTGCCACGACAATAGGATCAGCCTCGTGAATAGTAGCATGCAGAACTGTGTCGTCCTTCATATTGACGGGAAGCAGATCAACGATTTGGTTGGAGACAATAACAACAGCCGTTGCATACGTCAGATCTGTGACAGAATTGTGCTCCTCTTGGGTGTTGTTGGTGTTGTTGACGGACAAATTAGCAATTGAGGGAGGCACCGTCATCGATGTGGAGATCAGATCCTTAGAGGTACTGTTCACGCCATTAACAGTACTGTGAACAGTAACAGGGGTAGTATTCCCTAGGGCTGTTGCCCTAGGCCGGTTATGGAGGTGGCGGCAGCTATGGCAGGGGCGGCGGCTAGGGCAGAGAGAGAGAGAGAGAGAGCTGAGAGATAAAAGGGATTAAACCCTAATTCCTTTCTTGCCTTGATCTGATTACAATCCTCACATTATATAAAGGGGGCTAACTTGACTGCTAAGGAACCTATTATAATTTATATAGAAAATATCTAAATTACTTAATGGCAAAGGAACTAAGGCTGTGCGGTTGCTACAGTGCCTCATGGGCCCCTTGTTGCTCTCTAGCCGGCCCATTTGGTAGCTTGCCGGTCTGGGCCCTTTGGCCTATAACACCTTATCTTCGTTTGATTGTCTAAAATCCAATCTGAACTTACTATCGAGATGTCCAGATTGAGGGGGTGTTAAAGATAGAAGGTTCTATCTCTAATTCGAGTAGGATTATTTCTATTCCAAAGGAGCTGTGTCTCCGTATTTTACATGACCAAGTTTTTACGATTGTAACTCTTGTTGTAACCCATATATAATCAATGGAACCGGGCCCCTTGGTGGCATCCCGAGCTAACTCAATTCACAATAACAGCTTACAAGTGACCTAATAACCTGTGAGCATTTTGTTCCAGTAGTTCCTAAGTGAGTCAGATGTTTGTCAATCACAAACTGCGCATATGGAACTCTTGAGATCACCAAAGATTCTGCTATCCCTGTTCAACCTACAGTGAGACACAAGCTGTGGTCAGAAAACCTATAGCAGAAATTATCAAGCAAATGTGATATACTGAACCATAGCATATGGAAGAAATTTATAGTGTAATAGCTTGTATGCAAGAAGGTACAATGAGAAAATAAAAGATTTCACTATTGACATCCTAAGTGGTGAGAACTTATCAACAAGCTAATTCATGGTGCACTTTTTATCGAATGGAGAAAACTTATCAATATTCCATCAACAAATCCACACAATCAAATTGTCACGACAACAAAAAGAGAACATAGGCTTACCGATTTTGAATTTTCAAAGGCTGTAGTGACAAAGAGTTATTGGCTGCACATGTACTTGCATGGATGTGAAGATTGAACTCATTCATGAGCATAACTTGTATGTAACCCATCCGCCTGCTCCTCCTTTGATTCCATTAAAGCAGTTTCCAACTCCTCACCTTAATTACATCCATCTATGAGATGATTTCTACATACTCTTAAATTGATAACTTAAAATATTACATTCTGGCTTACCACAACATTTTGGACTGAACATCTCTCCATATATCGATAAATCCTGACTGTAATATGGAATAAATCAGCTAGCTAATATATTACCAACGTAAATGCATCACTATTGACTATCCAAGTGCTAGTAGATCACATTTGATTATTCAGACCAAGACTGTATCAAACAGGTTCAGTTTCTTATGAAGCCCATGATTCTGAACAGCTCAAGAGTTAACACTGACCTCAAATTCATCAAATGAGAGCTGTCGCAACACTGCAAGAGCAAAAAAAGAACATCATGATCTAGATCCTCTCGAATGAGTGACTGAAGTACATGATAAACGAAAATTAGGTTGAAAAGTTTACCTTTAACCAGATACACCCCCAGTCCAGCGAATTTTACTCGGCAACGACGACATGTTCTTCTGGTGTTGCTGGTCCTGATGAATGGGATCAACATCGTCAAGCAGGACGGGATTAAGCCAACCCACGAAAATTGCTGAATTAGAAAACGTTAGACTTCTCTTTTCCCTATCCCTAAATCAGAAGTGCTGAAACCAAAATTCTGAAATCGCACATTCCTGACAATGGATTAATGACTTACCTCATGCTTTTGTTGTTGCCGGGCCATCGTCTTCCCTGGAGGCTGGAGCTCGCACGGGCCACAGTTGATGCCAATGCTGCTTCATACTTCTCTTGCACACAAGGGCGGAACCAAGATTGGGTTAGAGGGGGTGTTGTGCACTTGTGCTAGTTATGCAATGGTAAGCACATGTTGGGACAGTGAAAATTGTGCTCAGTTAAACTATTGTGTTCATTCAGTGTAGTCTTAAGCTTGTATTTCCCTGGACAGGGGTTGCTGCAGCCCCCTGTAGCTCCGCCCCTGCCCTTCCACCAATGGAATGTAAAATTTAGGCATACCAATGTAATAACCTAGGATGAAGTTTGAGAAGCAAACTAACTGGGTGTTTCTTACATGTCTTAATACAATTAACTTTCTCATTTGCAATTGGTGCACATGATGTTGAAAGAATGAACTTTCTCATTTGCAATTAACGCAATCTGTGTGAGCAGATCATGATGATCACGCCTCATGTACCATATGTACTTTTTCTATCTCAAGCCAAATTCGAATTCAAAGAATTGGTAAGTTCGTGGGGCACATGCATTACTACTAGTATATATAAACTAATAAAGGACGAATCCTGTGACCTATTTTCTCACCATAGACAGCCACCCACCCATCGATGTGACACCTCCGTTTAACATGGACCACCTCCATCTAACCACAGGATTTGCGTGGACCCACTATGTGTAAACTCTATCGTTCCTTTATAGAAATCACTCACCTCTCCCCTTCCACCGTGTTTTTTTCTCAACGCCTTATCCACTTGTACCCACATACCCATATGCTTTATCACCTTCCTTGATTTTCTCCTCCTTAATTTTCTCCATTTAATTACCGAGAGGGAAATCTCTTTTTTTTTCAAAATATACTATGGCGATCTGCTCTCGACGTCAAGCCGCCTAACTGCACCGGTGCTCGATGTCCAGCCGCCGCTCGACGACCCTGGCGGCTCGACATCCAGCCGGCATTCGATGTTCAGATATTGTTCGACGTTGCGGGACGCTCGAATGGACGTCGAGGTGATTGGCGAAGCAACATCGTGGCCTTGCAAGCACGTGACTGTGCCCTCCCATGTATGGCGGCGGGCTCTGGTGTGGCAGGACAGGGTGCATCAGGTCCATGATGCATTGATGCCTCAAGTTCAAGGTGTTTGGTCAAGCCGTGCGGATGGCTGGGCTCTTGGTGAAGGCATGTGGCTGGGTAAGAGATCAGCTCAACTGCTCCTCTCTGGTCGACCATGAGCTCCAGTAGCAACGTCGTTTAGTGGTACTGGTCTAGTGATCTGATGGTGATGAACTACGGAGGTGAATCGATTGGATGGAAAGGAATCTCACCAGCGTTGATGGATTTTTCTCCTCCACTACCCACATGAGGAGCTGATGTCCTTCATTGTCGGTAACAAAAGATCAGGCTTCGGGCCACACCATTAGGGATTGAAGCCGGCAATACCCTATCTCTTCTCTCCTAACAAGGTTTGTTGTCCTAATCTGAACCCTAATAAAATGTGCCTTTTTTTTTGTGCATGCTGCATGATTCAATCTGGTAATTTGCTAATAACATGGGATTTTTACATGCACCTATGTTACACTTTACATGATTTTCGTTGTAAAATATTGAGTGATGTGTTGCAAAATTAGAGCTTGTATAGGGGCCGTATACGACCATGGTGATACTGAATCATCTGTTCAACCTTCAGGTACACACATGAACTAAAATCTATATTTCTGATGAGCTGCCAGTTGTTTCTGAGCAGGAATTTTGAAACTAAATCCTTTCCATGATATTGCTTGCTGAGAAAACTTGTTTTCATGTGATCAAAAGTGAGCAAAGTTGACACCTACGAGGATAAAAGGCGTGTGAATGGATGAATCAGCTATTTACTGGTAATTGAAAACACTTGAATGGATCTTTGACTGGCAACAAGAGGGACTGACCACTCAGCTTGTCATTTCTTGAACTCCATGTTAATCTTCAGTTTAATTAGCATATAGCTGCATGTTCCATGTATGCATAATCCCTCTTGTCTCTACATCTCACCGTTCTTCCAGTTGCTCTCCTATCCTCTGATAAAATATCTAAACTAATAAGGAATGAGTTCCAACAAAATCTTTTTCCACCTAAAATATTTTGTACCCATCAACCAGGACCCTACAATCAGATATTCAATTCTCCATGCAGTGCGCCGCTAGATTGCAGAGGGTCCACCAGATGAAGGAATTCCTTCATCCTTCACTCACGAAAATAGTTCAAATTGCTCACTCATAGCCCACCCCGAGAAAAACTTTTTTCACCGAGATCCTACGCCTACTCGGTGCCCACCCCTACAGCCTTGATTCACGCTGCACGTAATTTCGCTTGTCTAAACTAAACTTCTGATCAACTCTAAACTCTCTCTAGGTCCTGAATTTCAGACTTGCAAAGCTAGCAGCTGATTCCAATACATGTCAAAATGATTCTCACGGAACCATCTGGTAAGTACTGCACAAATAGGAACCCTGTATCAATATTGTAAAAAATGATATATATGCTTTGTAATAAGCTACATCACCTTGGGTATGTATTATTTTCTATATGCATCGGCATATTGTATAGCCTTGTCTATTAGTTGATGAAAAAATGCAAGATTAATGAACATGTCAGTCAGTTTCCATGAGCTGTTGATCAGCAAGCAAAAGCATGCGTCCCAAAAACATCTAGCAGTGTTAGCATACTATATTTTTAGCATATGATCATGCATGTAAGTATGAATGCTGGTTATCTTTCTTTATGTATATTTTTCCTCTGCTGCTATCTACAATTTATATTTCCAGCATGGTTTGAAAATAGTCTGCATATTACTTCTAGAATGCTAAAGTGCTCTACAGATCAACAAGGACAGTGATACTGCTCCTCTAAACCATTATCAGTTGTTTGTAGTGTTTTTTTTTCTCAAACATGCAAGAGAACTTTGCGTTATTTTATTAATAAGAAGAGCAGCAGCAGCATTTTTACTTCTATTTTTTCATGTGAATATAAATCACGAGGTTTAAAACTTTGAGGACTTTCTGCTTTCGCTACTTGGTGGATTCGCTTTTGAATAATATTGCATTTTACCCTATTTATTTGGTCTTTGATATATCTGATTGCTTCTGCTCATTTCAAATTATTCACATTTTCCTATCCCCTTCCTGCATGTGAAATATATCAACACTGTTTTCTTATTTGGTCTCTCAAGAACATCTTCATGGTGCTGTTGTTTATAGTGCCTATGCTCCTTGCTGTCTATAATGTCTATATGTCTGATTGGAGCAGTACAAATCAGTAATATGTCAAACCTGAAGTTATTCCATGGTCTTTTGCAATTGAGGTGTGCTTGTGATGGAGATAGTATGTGTTATCGTGCTTTCTGTTTTTTGTAAAATTGCCTTGTAGCTGTATAGATAATGGGAAGAGAAAAAAAATAAACCAATCATATTGCTGTCCTTTGTATAATATAGGTGATTGAGTCATATAATAGACAACAGATGGTACCTAAGGACTGCTTGCTTACTGTTTTTAAAAGAATTTTCCCCCTCTATGCACGCATGGTATTTACATGTAATTGTTATATTTTGCTTGCCTTAGATGATTCTTTCTTGATAAATAGATTTATGGCAGGAAAATCATGTGCGACGTGGTTGGCCTTTGAGTACAATTGATTTGGTTGGCCTTTGATTATGATTTAGTGTATAATTAGTGGTATTGCACTACAAATGTATAATTGAGTTGCATTTTTTTAGATTTTTCATCTGATGTATATGACAATGGTTTGAGGCTTCTAATCATAGTGGTAGTTTGAGGAATGCTTGATGTGCAATTGTACTTTATATTCCAGTTTGTTTCACTGCAGAACAAACTGCTAAACATTCGACTATACATTCAAACTGGCTATTCCTGAGTAATTCTCCATAAAAATCAACCCATATACCTCCTAGAAATATTGGAAAAAAGTACACATGTTGTACTGGCTATGCCTGAGTAATTCTCCACCTTGCTAAACATTTGAACTAAAAGAAACCAATGTGTTATATGAAAGCAGTTAGTTTAGAAATGTGATTGTTTGAACGTGTTTGCTTTCCCACAAATCAGTTATGTATCACAGTGGAACTCCTCAGAATCAACAAAAGAAATACGTAGCAAGAAATCATGTGGAGATGTGCCATGGTTTACAATATTTGTGATGAGTAATTGACTTGAGTTGATTTGATGTTTGAGTTGAAATGCGGGAATCCGGAGATTACATTGGTTTGCATGTCATAGTTTTGACTAACCGGAGTTGATGGAAGTATTGGTGATGTTGCAGGAGTTAGGAAATGTGTTTGCTTGTCTCATGATGTCTAGGTCAATGGAGTCGACTTGGCGGTCAACGGTGAGAGGATCGGGCACAAGTAGGGGACTTGGGGCCGGACGATCGGGATGCCGGGTGAAGTCAAGGGTGATCCACACCGTACACGTGGAGAGGCAAAAAGTACGCACGGTTTTGCGGTTGAGCCTCAAAACCGTAGTGGTGATGAAGACGGTCTGTTGACCAAGTCAAGGCGAGCGGGATGCCGGTTCAAGTGACAAGGGGGCCCAATGGGTAGGGACTGGGAGAGACTTGCCGGTGGTCAGGATCGCGGGACGAGGTGACACACGTCAACATCGTGAAGTCATGCTTTGAGAAGCATGCAAGGCGGTTCTTAAAGCGCAACTTCTCGATGTCGACGCGTGTCACCTTGTCCCATGATCCTGACCACCGGCAAGTCTCTCCTAGTCCCTGTCCATCGGGCCCCCTTGTCACTTGCATCGGCATCCCGTTCGCCTTGACTTGGTCAACACGCCGTCTTCATCACCACCACGGTTTTGAGGCTCAACCATGAAACCATCTGTGCTTCTTGCCTCTCCACGTGTACGATGTGGATCATCCTTGACTTCATCCGGCATCCCGATCGTCTGGCCCCAAGTCCCCTACTTGTACCCGATCCTCTCGCCGTTGACCGCCAAGTCGACTCCAGTGACCTATACATCATGAGACAAGCAAACACATTTTCCATCTCCTGCAATATCACCAATATCTCCACCAACTCCGGTTAGTCATAACCATGATATTGTGATACCCCAGTGTCTCATTTCTTGATTTGCACAAATTGCCAAAAGTTTTGAACTGAAGTATGAGCATGAAATAATAGAGGTAAGTTAAAGATGGAATTTCCTCAAGCCAAAATAAAACCCTGCAAGCAAAAACTTTGAAGCAAATTAAATTTCTATAAACCATGGGCCAAATAATTACATCAGAATTATGTTAATAATAAAATAGAATTTTGGGCCAAAAACCAGAATTTTATTCCAATAAGAAATCAATCAATTAAATGGTTTAAACCTAGAATTGATTTAACTTTAATTAATAATTATAATTAAATTATTTCTTTTCTGGCCAAATAGACTTCACTAATGAATTGTCTATATTCTAATTAGCTCACCCTCAAAATTTTAGCTTAATTGGACTTAAGGAAGTATTTTAAATCAATTAAAACAGAACTAGGGATTCTTTTGTAAGCTTTTCAAAAACCCGAGGACCTTTCTGCAAAAATTGCTTGTCTTCTTCCTTCCGTCGCCTCACCCCCGCGCGCACGTCGCGCGATTCCTCTGCCGTTGCTGCCACCTCAGAACTCGCCGCTGCACTCCCGCGCCTCCGCATTAGCCGTCACCGCACCCCACTGCCGTCCGACCGCTAGCCGCCGCTGCTCCGCGTCTCTTTTCTTCTGCCCAAGACTGTCGTGCTCCCTGTTCCCGGCCAAAACCGCTCCCCGCCACGCTCGCCTCTGCCGCCTCGATTCTCCCCGCCTGATAGCTCCCGCTTTCCGACCGAAGGCCAGCCCCTCATGCCCGCTCCGTCGCATCACCACTGCCGCCCTGCCACTGCTCGCCGCTAGCTGCCACCGAGGCAAGTTACTTTCGCCCCTGCCCGATGCTGCCAGGCCTGCCGCCGTGTCCTCGATTTCCAACGGCCAGCAACTCCCTGCTTTCTTCCGCAGACTGCTCCCGCCCATGCGTGATCGACCCGTCCCCTCACCCCTGCTCCCTTCCTCGCCGCACGCTGCTACCAGCCAAAAGCTTGAGTTGCTTTCCCCTCTGCTACGCTCTGCCTCTGCTGCAACGCCCGCTCTGCTCCCCGCGCTCCCAATGGCTCCCCGAGTCCCGGCATTGCTCAAAACCGCGCGCGCGCACTTGCCTCCGATTTCCGACCAAGAACCCGAGCCCCTTGGCCTATAAATGCTCCCCTGTTCACCCCCTTTCCCTCCCATCCATTTTCCGCCATTACCAGAGTGAAGCTCGAGCTTGACCGCCATCATCTCCACTGCTTCCCGAGCCTAGACAAAGGCACCAAAGCACGCGCCTACTTCCCTGCTAAACTTCCGCCCCATGGCTTGCACCATCTTCCGGTGAGCTCGACCAATTTGGAGAATCTCCAGACTCTGCTCCCCGTCGGCCGCCATCGACGCAAGCTGGAATTCCGGCAATTCTGGTGAGCCCCGTCTCCCCTCTCCTCTTTGTAGGAAATCGCAAACTCGTCGCGATCACTCCTGACCCCTCACTTCTTTGATTCCGTGATCAAGAACACCGGCGTTGAACTTTTCCCCCGTCGACCCCTTCTGCGCCGCCGTGTCCGAGCCGCCCCCACGCTGAGGCCTATCTTCCGGCCTTCCCCGACGATCGCCGACCTGATGCCGATCCCCGCCATGCCCCTGTGATGCTGTAGGAGCCGGCCGCCGTCGGTTTGCTGCCCCGAGTCCACCCCGTGACGTCACCGGACCTCTGCCTTCCACCGCCTCTCATCGACGGCCATTCTCCGGTGAGCTTCCGACTTCGCGAACCCCTCCTTTGTGCTCTCCTTGATGCGCGCATTGTTTTTCCTCTCCCGCGGTGAGGTTTTGTCGCTCTCCGTCGCCTGCGGCGAGCCCTCCGGCAAGCCTCGGCCGCATGCCGCCGCGCTCCAGCGAAGATGACTGGGAGCTGAGCTGGCGTCCAGTTGGCACTGATGTGGCTGCCACATGGCGCTGACGTGCCAATTGTTTAAACCCAGAAAATACCAGAAAACTAATGGAACTTCAAAAATGCATAGTAAATTCATTTTAAGTCCAAATGACCTCAAATAAATTTTGTTAGTTTCATAATAATGTGCTCTATTTTAGTAAAATAATAACCAACTACCTCTGTTAATATAATTTAGTAAATTAAATAACTTTTGTAAACACTAATTAATTCCTTATTAATTCTGTACAAGCAATTTAATTCCCATCTTTTGCATGTAGTGTTGATTCATACTAATACAGCACCCTGATTTTTGGTGAAAATGCACTTCATCTATGTCTCTGTTCATGATAAATCACTCAAGTCCAAAATCAGTTGTTTACTATTTTAATTGTTTAATTGTTCTCAAGCTATATCAACCCTAATTAAATGATCCACACACATGAAATAACGAAAGTCTAATTTGCTTCCTTGAAGCATATGGCTTCGAGAACTTGTTAATTAGGTTGTTAACATCAAAACACTAATACAATATGCATCCATCATTTCATTGCATTTATCGTATCATTGCATGTAACGGTATTTCAACACTACCGTTAAATCATTGTTCATCAAAAGGTAACGACACTCAGGAGCAGGAGTCCGATGTCCAGCAGGACCAAGAGTCTGAGGACCAAGAGACTATAGTAGCTAACACTTGCATGGATCCAGGCAAGCCCCGGTTTGCATTAGCCTCTACTTAAAGTTTTGCTAGTTTATATCACTACTAGTGTCTATGATTATTTGTTGCATTAGGTCGTAGGAGTTGCTTGAAACCCACCTTGCATGTTATCCCAAACAACCTATGCTACTGTTATTAGAACCTTGGTAGGATCGGTACTAAATGCTATGCTTAGTAATTAATAAGTCTCGGTAGTTATCATGCTTACTATGGAATAGATTTGATCACTAAAATGGAACTTATAAAAGGAGTTCATTCTTATGTATGGCCGGGCAGGGAATTTGCATGTGTAGGTTTGCAGCAACACATGAGTGTTGGCTGCGGTAGCCCTGTCTTGCCCACCCTAGGACCCATCCGTGGTCGGCCCCTTGATCAAGTTTTGAACAGTACCGAATGCATGCTAGTTTCATGGGCACTAGTAAACCGATGTAGCATTAAAGACCGCTTATATTAAGGACGGTTAAGGTGCTTTGGTCTTAGGACCCCTCGGCTGCGGGAGTGGGCGGTCCATACCGCGAAGTACTGCTGGCAGGACGGTATGCCCACTCGATGTCACCACACCCGGGTCTGGATATGGGTGGTTTTTCTTGTGAAAGGTTGCCATATACGACCTTAATTGGTGCGTATGTGTTGTGTTATTCGGGTTTTCCCAACTGGTGTGAATCAATTGCAATTGTTGTCCCTCGCAGTAATGAGTACCGCTTGTTCACCGCGCCAATCACGTAGTTGCACATGATATCATGGATATGGATTAGTATTGATTATTACTGATATATTTTATTGTTCTATTGTTGCACTTATTTTATGTATTATTTTGTTATCTTATTATTGCAACTAAAGTTATATTCAGCACAACCCATTTAATCTGAAATAAAAACTTGATAGACCTAATAGGTTTCTTAGTGCGAGTCCTTTTTAAACAAGCCACCTATTAGAGCCATTGCATGTCTAGGTTTTGAAGGGTAAGTCTTGCTGAGTAATTAGTACTCAGGCTTTATGCTCATGTGGTTTCAGGTACTGAAGAGATAGAATTGCCTGTAGATGTGTTGCCTTGGGACGTGCAAGTCCCTGAGGGTTGGACTGCCCACTGGGAGTCTGATCTGCCGCCGCAGTGATTGTGAGTGCTGCTAGGGTGTTGATTCTTCGGGCATGGATCGTCACCATGCTGTATCATCGAGCTCATAGATTTTATCATTATTTCGCTTCCGCTGTTTTTGAAACTTCATGAACTTGTAATTCCGCTGCACTTTGATGTAATAATTGAACTTAAATTGGATCATTGTTGTATTATCGAGTGTCTGCGTTATCAGCACCTTCGGGACCTCGATCCTCCGGGAAGGGGCGCCTCAGATATACAAACCCATGCAATTCCTGGATTCCTGCATTTCAACTCAAACACCAAATCCGCTCAAGTCAATTACTCATCACAAATATAGCAAACCATGGCACATATCCACATGGTTTCTGAATCTCCCCCTTGATGAGTACATTGACAACACCAAACGCACAAAGATTAGAGATTGAAATGCAAAGCCGAATAAGCACATCCAAATGGCCAAACCCAAAGAAAAGGTGAAAACAAGCCATCTAGCAAGTAGGGATCACAAAACCAAGAGTTGGCAAAGAAAGCGACTTGAGACGCAAAGAATGTGAAAAGCGCAAGAAAACGCTCAAGATCATGATATGCTCCCCCTCAAGTTGTGGTAGGTCTCATGTAGTGCAAAATGGATCATATGAGTTTCTTAGCATTATTTGTGCATGACCCCAAAATTTTCTCCCCCTTTGGCAATGAACTCATCAAATAGGCTCAAGGAATCATCACGAATTTTAGATCTTGTGCCAAGAACACCAAAAAAGGGAAACTTGAGAAATCCTTCAAATAGAAGGTGCTAGAGCTATTGAATCATTCAAGGATCCATAGAGGATTGTTCTAGCTCATCCTAGCAACAAGTTTCTCAGAAATCCGGGACAAAAATTCGTCCAAAAGTGAGATCAAAAATCACCACAAAAATAGCTCCGAAAATAGGAAAAAGGGAATTTCGGGAATCATGTGAAGAGGGAAATCTTGAGCACGAAAATACTTCTCATATCATAGAAAGGTGCTTATAAGATCCATAGATACAATGCTAGGAAGCCACCTCTTCCTCCCACTATTTGGAAGAGAAAGAGATGTCTCTCACACAACCTTTCCTCTCCTCTAAAACATGAAGTCCTTTCCTAGCACTTTGAATAGAATCCTAACACAAGGCTAATGGAAAGAGAGGCACCTCTCCCACTAACCACACCTCTTCTTATATAGGCTTAGGGTCTATTGTCCACATGACCACTCTACCCTTGACCTACATAACACACCCACCGACCATCGGGTGCATAACCGTCCATCTTTTTCCTCATCGCCCGAATGCCATCGGACGCTTCACGTCTTTGCTTCATCTCGAAGCAAGCTCTGTGATGGTGCCACGTGCACCACCAACCACCACCACCGGTTTTGAGGCCCAAACTGGGAAACCACCTTGCATGCTTCTTAAAGCGCAACTTCTCGATGTCGACGCGTGTCACCTTGTTCCGCGATCATGACCACCGGCAAGTTTCTCCTAGTCCCTGTCCATCGGGCCCCCTTGTCACTTGCACCGGCATCCCGTTTGCCTTGACTTGGTCAACACGCCGTCTTCATCACCACCACGGTTTTGAGGCTCAACCGCGAAACCGTCCGTGCTTCTTGCCTCTCCACGTGTACGGTGTGGATCACCCTTGACTTCACCTGGCATCCCGATCGTCTGGCCCTAAGTACCATACTTGTGCCCGATCCTCTCGCCGTTGACCGCCAAGTCGACTCCAGTGACCTACACATCATGAGACAAGCAAACACATTTCCCATCTCCTGCAATATCACCAATATCTCCACCAACTCCAGTTAGTCATAACCATGATATGCAAACCCATGCAATCCCTAGATTCCCGTATTTCAACTTAAACACCAAATCCGCTCAAGTCAATTACTCATCACAAATATAGCAAACTATGGCACATATCCACATGGTTTCTCAGCTAGTGCACCACGAGTTGGTGTGTGTAGTCTTGGTGATCGGTTTGGGGGTTGGCTTGGGTTGTTTTTGAGATATAGGCCAAGTTCTCTTAGAGAATTTTAATTGGCTCCCATTCACCCCCCCTCTCGTTGCCTTATTGGTCATTCAATTGGTATCAGAGCCAGTTTGATCACTAGTTGACCTTCACTGGCTTGTGATTGGAAGACGACATAGAGAAGCATGCTGTCAAGCAGTGGATGTTTGATGGAGAGGACTTCCCCTACTGGAAGTCACGTGATGAGGACATCAACGACATACGAACAACAACGACGGAAGACGGCGCGCGCGAACCAAGTTGTCACGCCTCCACCTCTCGTCGTTGCGCCTTCTCAAGTTATGGACCCATCTTCCAACGAGACGACGACGTACAAGGGCCCAATCACTAGAGCTCGAGCCCAGGAATTGAAGATGGTTTTAATGCTAAGGAACGACGGCCCAGGATGACGCCCGCGAAGGCCCAAGTAGCCCAAGTCGCGGGACTACCTCTCCACCGCACGCCTCTCTACTTCAGCCGGCCCTAGATGCCGCGCTCCCCCTATTTAGTCAAGGGTTGTGCCCCTTGTAATCTTTGAGTTTTGTTTTAAGATTAGATTAGCTATTCATCCGTCTCTCGACATGAATTCAGAACTCCACCTTCGTGCAATACATCAGATTGCTCGCCTCTAATTCTTGCTCGTTCTTCGATTGCGCGTAAGAATTGATCCTCGTGATCAGGTTGATCTTGTTTACCGCAAGGTTAATATCCTCCAGAAGTTGGTTCAGCGATTGCATTGGCGCTTCGGGCTTGCTCGTCGTAGTCGGATCGTGAGGGTCGACATCCACCGAATCGAAGTTATCTACACTCACCGAAAGATCGGGCACTCTACACCTATCAAGTGGTATCAGATTCCAGTGTTTCTCGGTGAGTTTATCCAAGTCCACATAAACCAAAAACTACAAAAAAAAAATTTTTTACCCCAGTACGGTTTTGAGCCTCGCACTTTCGTTCAGTAATTTGCGTTGTTGAGTTTTTGTGCTATCGCTTTTGATCGTTGCTGGTACACGGTGTTTCATCGTTTTCTCCTCATCATTGTTATATCCTTCCACCATATCGTGTGTTTTAGCCACCACAATTTGCTTTCCGCCGCATCTGTTCTCTCCGTCTCGCTCTCCTACTTGGCCGCACGTAACGAGTCTTACTCAGTTGCGTTTTGGTCAGCCGATCACTTGCCAAGTTTTGCCGCCGCACCGTGAGTCCGGGTCAATCACGTGACTCGTTGCATCCGACTCGGTTACGTGGTAAACCGCCCCGCCTCGCCTTGTGTTGTGTTCTGCTCATCCCTACTCTAGAGAGAGAGAGTGTGTGTGTGTGTGTGTATGCATTGTTTTTTCTTCACACTCCCCTGACATAGGTTAAAAAAAAAAGAGGGGCAGAAGTAAAAAAAAAAGAAAAAAAGAAAAAAAAGAAAAAGAAAAAAGAGCGCTTGAGCACCATAGGCGACACATTACTGTTCTTTACCCTTCTTCGGATCTGTTTGTTTTGATTCTTCTTCTTCCTCTTCCACTTGTGCCGGCAGCAATCTTTTCGCGTTTAGCACCT
Organism: Eleusine coracana subsp. coracana; assembly: GCA_032690845.1. Taxonomy (NCBI): domain Eukaryota; kingdom Viridiplantae; phylum Streptophyta; class Magnoliopsida; order Poales; family Poaceae; genus Eleusine; species Eleusine coracana. The sequence continues at coordinate 1,587,298 of MU847442.1, read as the reverse complement.
TTATTCAGCTTTGTAGTTATTGTTTGAATTGTGCTAACCCTTGATTGAGTGCAGCCTCCTAGCTCCACAAATTTTCTACTACGAGCAGGTTTTTGTTTCACCATGCAATCGCTCCTCCAATCTTTCACCGGTTTGATAACTGTGGTTGCAGTTCACACTTGCGTGCTTGGTAAGGACGGGTAAGGATTTGATAACAGCTTTTTGATTGAGCTTTTCATCCACCACTCACCTCTCGTCGTAGGATCTTTTTCTGTGTTGCTTGTGTTTCTATGGCAGAAAACAACTCGAAGTCGGAGGAGCTCACCCTCCAAGAAGTCCAGGCGCAGGTTGAAGGTCTACAAAACGACATGAAGACGATGCACAAGAGACTTGACTCCACGATTACTTCGTCGAACGAGCGTTTTGATCAGCTCGACCTTGCTGATACGGCTGCCCACACCACGCTCGCGATGATCATGACTCGTCTTGAGGCCATGTCAACGCAACTTGGGACCATGACGACGCAGCTCACGGAGTTGCAAACTGCACGCGACTACGGCGCCGACACCGAGCAGGATGACGCCAATCGTCATGGTCATGCTCGTAGGGTACGTGTTCCTACTAATGATTCTTTTGCCAGAATTAAATTTCGTATTCCCACTTTTACTGGCAAATATGATCCGGGTGCTTATCTTGATTGGGAATTAGAGGTTGAACAAAAATTTCCATGCCATGATATCCCTGCTAATTTACAAGTTAAGGCTGCTATTAGTGAATTTACTGAATTTGCTTTACTTTGGTGGCGTGAGTATAGACAAAAATATCCTAATAATGTTCCAGCCACTTGGACGGCATTAAAAGCTGCTATGCCTCGTCGTTTTGTGCCGTCATATTATGCTAGAGATTTGCTTAATCAAATGCAGCGCTTTCAACAAGGTTCACAATCTGTAGAGGATTATTATCAAGCTTTGCAAAAGGGTATGATTCGTTGTGGTTTAGTTGAACTAGAGGATGCTGCTATTGCTCACTTTAGGGGTGGGTTAAATCATGAAATTCAGAACATTCTTGATTATAAGAATTATGATGATATCACCACCTTGTTTGAATATGCTTGTAAAGCTGAACGTGAAGTGCAGGATCGACAATCTTCGTCAAGACCTAACACTTTTGCAGGGTCCAAGGCGCCTTCAGCTCCACGATCGGCGCCTCCTTCCACGTCACGCGACCACACTGTAACCTCGTCCAAGTCGAGTGCTCCACCCATGGCCAGATCTGTCTCGACCGCGCCGTCCTCCTCGTCGTCTGGACGAGCTCGAGATACTCAGTGTTTCCATTGCAAAGGATTTGGTCATGTGATACGCGATTGTCCAAACAAACAAACTATGTTGATTCGTGATGACGGTGAGTATTCTTCTGCTAGTGATTATGAGGATACTCTACATACTATGCTTGCCACTAATCATGCAGATAATACGGAGCTTCATGTTGACTCTAGTGCCGCCGACAGGTATGCAACTCTTGTTGTGCAGCGTGTTCTTAGTACACAGGTCGTGCCAGATGAAAAGAATCAGCGCCACAACATTTTTCATATTAAAGGCGTTGTGCAAGAACGAGCGGTCCGTATAATCATCGATGGTGGCAGTTGTAACAATTTGGCTAGTACGACCTTGGTGGAGCAGTTATCATTGCCAACAAAGAAGCATCCACATCCTTATCATGTTCAATGGATTAATGATGGTGGCAAAATAAAGGTAACGCGCTCGGTACGTGTCCCTTTCTCTCTTGGTGCATATTCTGATTTTGTGGATTGTGATATTGTTCCAATGGAAGCATGCTCTTTGTTGCTTGGACGTCCTTGGCAATATGATGTTGATAGTGTTTATCATGGTCGCTCCAATTATTATTCCTTCATGTTTAAGGGTCAAAAAAATTGTTATTCATCCTATGACACCTGAACAAGTTCTAAAAGATGATATTGCTAGAGCGGCAAAAGCTGCAAAATTGATTAAATCACCACCTATTGCACCTGTTCAACCTGAGATCAAATTGCATAACCCTATATTGGTTGCTACACGTACTGATTTTGATGAGTTACATGATGCTAATCTGCCCTGCTATGCGCTAGTTTGCTCTCGTATGCTTGTTTCATTAGATGAGGCACCTATGTTGCATATTCCTCCTGCTATTGCTAACCTTCTGCAGGACTATAAAGATGTTTTCCCGCTGAATTGCCACCGGGTCTTCCTCCTATTCGTGGCATAGAACATCAGATTGATTTAATTCCAGGCGCACAGCTTCCTAATCGTGCCCCGTACCGTACAAATCCTGAGGAGACAAAAGAAATTCAGCGTCAAGTGCAAGCATTGCTGGATAAAGGTTACATTCGTGAGTCTCTCAGTCCTTGTTTGGTTCCTGTTTTGCTTGTTCCTAAGAAAGATGGTTCTTGGCGTATGTGTGTAGATTGTCGTGCAATTAACAATATTACAATTCGTTATCGATATCCTATACCATGCCTTGATGATATGCTTGATGAACTTAGTGGTGCCATAATTTTCTCTAAGGTTGATTTGCATAGTGGTTACCATCAGATAAGAATGAAATTAGGAGATGAATGGAAAACGGCTTTTAAAAATAAATTTGGCTTGTATGAATGGTTGGTTATGCCGTTTGGATTGTCTAATGCTCCTAGCACTTTTATGCGCTTAATGAATGAAGTTCTTCGGCCTTTCATTGGAATATTTGTTGTTGTCTATTTTGATGATATCCTTATATATAGCAAATCCATGAATGAGCATTTAGATCATTTGCATGCTGTTTTTGATGCTTTGCGTGCTGCTCGTTTATTTGGGAACATGGAAAAATGCACTTTTTGCACGCAACGTGTTTCGTTTCTTGGCTATGTTGTTACTCCGCAGGGCATTGAGGTGGATAGCAGCAAGGTGGATGCCATTCAGAGTTGGCCACAACCGACGACGGTCACACAGGTTCGCAGTTTTCTTGGTCTTGCAGGCTTCTATCGTCGTTTTGTGCGGGATTTCAGTTCTATTGCTGCACCATTACATGAGCTGACCAAGAAGGGTGCGCCATTTGAGTGGGGTGCACCACAGAACGATGCATTCAACACTTTAAAGGAACGGTTAACTCACGCTCCTCTCTTACAATTGCCTAATTTTGATAAAGTGTTTGAATTGGAATGTGATGCTAGTGGAATTGGTTTGGGTGCTATTTTGTTACAAGATCATAAACCCATTGCTTATTTTAGTGAGAAGTTAAGTGGTGCTGCTCTTAAATATTCCACTTATGATAAAGAACTTTATGCTTTAGTAAGAACTTTGCAAACATGGCAGCATTATTTATGGCCTCACGAATTTATTATTCATTCTGATCATGAGGCTTTGAAACATATTAGAACCCTGACTAATCTGAACCGTCGGCATGCTAAATGGGTTGAATTTATTGAATCTTTTCCGTACATCATTAAACATAAAAACGGGAAGGAAAATGTGATTGCCGATGCTTTGTCTCGTCGTTATACAATGCTGTCCCAATTAGACTTTAAAATCTTTGGTTTGCAAGCTTTGAAAGATCAGTATGTGAATGATGCTGATTTTCATGATATTATGATGCATTGTAAGGATGGCAAACCTTGGGGGAAATTTCATATGCAGGATGGGTTCCTGTTTCGTGCTAACAAGTTGTGTATTCCAGCTAGCTCGGTTCATCGTTTGTTGTTACAGGAGGCGCATGGAGGTGGTCTTATGGGTCATTTTGGCGTTTTCAAGACACATGAGGTGTTGGTCGATCACTTCTTTTGGCCACGGATGCGCCGTGATGTTGAGCGCCTTGTTGCCCGCTGTACTACATGTCAAAAAGCTAAATCCCGTTTGGGTAATCATGGTTTGTATATGCCCGTACCTGTTCCCTCTTCTCCTTGGCATGATATTTCGATGGATTTTGTTTTGGGATTGCCTCGTACTAAGAAGGGAAGGGACAATATTTTTGTGGTGGTTGATCGTTTCTCTAAAATGGCTCACTTTATACCTTGTCATAAAACTGATGATGCCTCCAATGTTGCTGAATTGTTCTTTAGAGAGATTGTTAGACTGCATGGAATTCCTAAAACAATTGTCTCTGATCGTGATGCTAAGTTTCTTAGTCACTTTTGGCGTTCTTTTTGGAATAAATTAGGAACTAAGCTGCTGTTTAGTACTACTTGTCATCCTCAAACTGATGGGCAAACAGAGGTAGTAAATAGAACTTTGTATGCTATGCTTAGAGCTGTTCTAGATAAAAATTTGAGATGTTGGGAAGATTGTTTACCTCATGTTGAATTTGCTTATAATCGTGCTACACATTCTGCCACTAAAATGTGTCCTTTTGAGGTTGTTTATGGCTATGTTCCTAGGGCGCCTATTGATTTGTTTGCTATTGATGCTGAAGATGAACCAAATGTTGATGTTATTGCTCATATTGATCACATGAAACAATTGCATGAAGAAACACAACACAACATTGCCGTTGCTAATAAGAAGTATCAAGTTGCTGGTAGTAAAGGTAGAAAACATGTTTCTTTTGAACCTGGTGATTTGGTTTGGTTGCACTTGCGTAAAGATAGATTTCCTACTCTGCGTCATTCTAAATTAATGCCTCGTGTTGCTGGTCCTTTTAAAGTGCTAACCAAGATTAACGATAATGCTTATGTTCTTGACTTGCCCATGGAGTTTGGTGTTTCCACTAGTTTTAATGTTGCAGATTTGAGACCATATTTGGGTGAGGATGATGCGTTGCCGTCGAGGACGACTTCGCTTCAAGAAGGGGAGGATGATGAGGACATCAACGACATACGAACAATGACGATGGAAGACGGCGCGCCAAACCAAGTTGTCACACCTCCACCTCTCGTCGTTGCGCCTTCTCAAGTTATGGACCCATCTTCCGACGAGACGACGACGTACAAGGGTGCAATCACTAGAGCTCGAGCCCAGGAATTGAAGATGGTTTTGATGCTAAGGAATGACGGCCCAGGATGACGCCCGCGAAGGCCCAAGTAGCCCAAGTCACGCGACTACCTCTCCACCGACGCCTCTCTACTTCAGCCGGCCCTAGATGCCGCGCTCCCCCTATTTAGTCAAGGGTTGCACCCCTTGTAATCTTTGAGTTTTGTTTTAAGATTAGCTTAGCTATTCACCCGTCTCTCGACGTGAATTCAGAACTCCACCTTCGTGCAATACATCAGATTGCTCGCCTCTAATTCTTGCTCGTTCTTCGATTACGCGTAAGAATTGATCCTCGTGATCAGGTTGATCTTGTTTACCGCAAGGTTAATATCCTCCGGAAGTTGGTTCAGCGATTGCATTGGCGCTTCGGGCTTGCTCGTCGTAGTCGGATCGTGAGGATCGACATCCACCGAATCGAAGTTATCTACACTCGCCGAAAGATCGGGCACTCTACACCTATCATCACGGACCAACGCTTTTCTGCTCAGTCAAGGACGCGCTATCTGGGACATCGTCGAGCAAGAATACAACATACCTGTCAACCTCAACACCGCTCCAGTAGGTGAATTGAACATGTATGAAAACAACTCCAAAACTGTCAATATTCCGCTTTCTGCACTTGGTAGGAGTAGACATGATAGTGTTGCACATCTTCACACTGCTCATGCTATTTGGGATAAGCTTGGCATGTACCACAAGGGTACCAATCAAGTCAAGTCTATGCCTAGGGATTCTTACAATAGACTGTACCAAACATTTGCACAAAAACCTGGCAGGTCACTAGATGACACTTTTCGTAGGTTTGAGGCAATTGTGTGCAACTTGCCGGCTTGTGATAACCTTGTGTACAATGACAATGATATAGCTAAGCAACTGATGTACTCACTTGATAAAAATATTTGGGGGGTTAAAATTGCTTCTCTAGAAGAAACATGTGACTTCAACACCTTGAACTGTGAGCAACTATATAGCAAGCTAAAATCTCATGAACTGTCTAGGAAATCTTGTACTAATCTTGCTATTCCTGCTTCTAGCATGGCTTTGCTTTCTAGCTCTCAGAAGGGTAGTCACAATGATTCTTCTTATGGAGCTAACCCCACACTTGACAAGTCTTCCTTGGAGTTTGCTTTGTCTTCTCTTGTTGCAGCTTCCGATGAACAGATAGAGTGCATTCCTGATGAGGAGCTGTCCTTGCTCACAAGGAAGTTCAGTAAGTTCTACAACAACCATAAGGAGAGAAGAGGAGGTGGTTCAAGAACCTGCTTCGAGTGTGGTGACCTAGGACACTTCATTGCTGATTGTTCCAAGAAGAAGAAGAATACCGGGTATGGCGACAACAACACTGAAGACTTCAAGTAGAAGAAGAACCGCTTCTACATGAAGGGCAAGAACTCCAAGAAGTTTGCCAAGGCCATTGCACACGCCTGCGTTGCCGCCTTGAGCGATGTCGACCTCACATCAAGCGAAGGCCTTTCAAGCTCGGAGGAGGAGGTTGAGAAGCCACGAGTCAAGAGGAAGGATGACTTCACCAGGCTTTGCTTCTTGGCAAAGAACGACCATGACACCGACTCTGGATCCGACTCCGACATAAGCGAGGTACCTCCCACTCTTGATGATCTCTCTTCTGAACTTGAGCATTTGCATGATGTTCTGCTCATGCAAGATGATAAGCTTCACAGTGCTGTTCGTGAAAGTAGAGAGCTTAAGTCTATGTTGAAAAGTGTTGATTTTGAAATTGCCTCGCTTAGGTCTAAGCTTGCTTGTGTTGATATTGCTGCTGAGTGTGAGTCTTGTCAAGTAGTGATGAATGATCTGAGTCTGAGGGAGAGTGTGCATGGTCAAGTTACCAGTCAGCTTGAGAGTGCCCTCAAGTAGCTTGAGGAATTCAATGCTAGGCCAACTCTTTTGGGTGCATGTCAGAAGTGCCCCAAGCTCACTGATAAGTTGGAAGCTCAAACCCTCAAAGTCAAAGAGCTTGAGTCCAAGATGCTCATTGACACTCGCTCTAAGGTCCTTCCACCACCATGTGAGGTGTGTGTCTCTCTTAAGGACAATCTTGTAATCACTAGGGAGGAAAACAAAGTCCTAGTCCAAGAAAATGACTATCTTATCTCTAGGCTCCAAAGAACCCCAGTGAGTGAGGAGAAGATTAAGAGTGACTTAGCAAGAGTCAAAGAGAGTGCTAGTAGGTCAACCTACAACTTGGGCTTGGGATTTGAGAGGTGTGACAAAGAGAGTGAAAATGTGGGTAAGTTTGTGCCTAGCTCTAGCTACAAGGATGAGGAACAATCCATCAAACCCACTGACACATACTATCCAACAAACCCAAAACCTTCCTTCAACCCAAAGCAAACAGAGAAGACAAAACTCGAACCTCCTGTGGAAACAAAGCTTAAACATGAGAGTGTGTACATTTGCATGTCCTGTGGTTGTAAGGGTCACTTGGATGAGTACTGTTATAGGCGAAAGAGGATTGAAAGGATGCAAGCTGAGTTAACTAGAAATGTGCATCATGATGATTTTGATGGGTTTCAGCCTTGCTCTTTTTTCTCGTGCCTATCATGGATAGGATCATCCCTCATATGGCTTTGATTCATGAAACAGAGGCTTTGCGCAGCAGCGCTTCGGCGCCCCATGTTTTCCCCATCTTGGTGAGCGTCACTCGTGTGGATTTGGCTTTTACACAGATGATTTCTATTCTCACAACCCAAGGTTTGAGACGAGACGCTTTGACAGGCCACGTTTTCCCCATCGTGGTTCTCATCCCATGTGTTCGAATGATAATGTGCAAAGAATTGTGGTGACTACCGGTCGTATGGTTAAGTACTGGATTCCCAAAATCTTTTTGAATAACACCAGCACTGAGCCATTGACTTTTCCTTCTCGTTCTTTATAGGCAGCAGGTGCAGGCTTGGAGAACAAATGGTTGATGGACTCCAGGTGTTCACGCCACATGACCAGAGATGCAAAGTGGTTCTCCAGCCTCACTCCCTTGAAGCGCCGGGAGTATGTGACCTTTGGAGATGACAAGAGAGGGAGAGTGAAGGCAAGATGTTCAGTAAAGGTAAATGAAAAATTCACTCTCAAGGATGTTGGTATGGTTGAGTATCTCAAGTACAATATCCTCTCTATCTCTTAGCTTCTGGATGTTGGTTTGGAAGTGCACTTTAAGTCGAATGCTTCTTGTGTTCTTGATTCGAGTGGTTCCTTGGTTTGTGGGATTTCTCGCATTGGCAAAGTTTTTCAGGCTAATTTTGCTAGTTCTCTTGGTTCTCACAATTGCTTGTTTGCTCAATTCTTTTGAGCTCTGTAAATGGCATAGGAGACTAGGTCACATGAGCTTTGACTTGTTATGTCGCTTGAGTGGCCTAGGTTTGATCCGAGGATTGCCTAAGCTCAAATTTGATAAGGATTTGGTTTGTGCTCCTTGTCGTCATGGGAAAATGATTGCCGCTTGTCATTCACCAATTAATTTGGGGATGACTGAATGCCCTAGAGAGTTGCTTCATATGGACACTGTTGGTCCTTCTCGAGTTCGTTCGATGGGTGGGAAGTGATATGTTCTTGTGATTGTTGACGACTACTCTCGCTACTCTTGGGTTTACTTTCTTGAGAGCAAGGATAAAGTGTTTCATCACTTTCGGAGCTTAGCTTTGAGGTTGTTCAATGAACTCCCTGGTGCATTACGAGCAATCCACAGTGATAATGGCACCGAGTTCAAGAACTCCTCCTTTGATGTTTTCTGTCTTGAGCATGGTATTGAGCATCAGTTTTCAGCACCTCGTGTTCCCCATCAGAATGGAGTGGTTCAAAGAAAGAATAGAACCTTGGTGGAGATGCCCCGGACGATGCTCGACGAGCATAGGACTCCGAGGCGGTTCTGGGCTGAGGCCATTAGCACTGCTTGCTATGTTTCCAATTGGATTTTGTTGCGCTCAATTCTTAATGTGACTTCTTATGATCTGCGGTTTGGAAGAAAGCCCTCGGTTTCTCATTTGCGTGCCTTTGGTTGCAAGTTCTTTATTCTAAAGCATGGCAATCTTGATAAGTTTGAGTCGAGATCTTTCGATGGCATCCTTCTTGGTTACTCTCTTCATGGTCATTCCTATAGAATTTTGAATTTGGAAACTAGCACCATCGTAGAATCTTGCGATGTAACCTTTGATGAATCAAACTCTTGTGCAAGGAATGTGATTAAGTCTGCAGATGATAAGGAGTTGAAGGAAAGCATCTTTGTAGAAGAGGATCTACAAGGCTTTGATGATGATGATGATGATTCACTTTATCTCTCATCTGAGCTTGTTCCTACTACTACTACTCCAACAAAGGGTCCAGAAGCTTCTACATCGACTTCAGTGGCTGTCGAGCGAGCTCCAGCTCTGGTTGAGGGGGAGGTACACTCTGAGAGACAGACCCCAAGCCACATTCAGCATCAACATCTACCTTAATAAGTGATTGGTAATCTCTATGAGAGGACAACAAGGTCTAGGTCTGCACATCTCGCTTGCTTTACCAATTCTCTCTCTGTTGCAACCTTTGAACCCCGAGATGTTGGACACGCACTATCTGATGAACATTGGGTTAATGTCATGCATGAGAAGTTGGAAAACTTTGAGAGAAACAAAGTCTGGACCCTTGTAGAGCCTCCCAAAGATATCAATGTCATAGGAACCAAGTGGGCATTCAAAAAAAAACTTGGGGAGGACGGTGAGGTTGTGAGAAACAAGGCAAGGCTTGTTGCTCAGGGTTTTAGCCAAGTGGAGGGCTTAGATTATGGTGAAACCTTTGCTCCTGTTGCTCGCATAGAAGCCATTGGGATCTCGCTTGCATTTGCTGCCTCCAAGAGCATTAGACTCTATCAAATGGATGTCAAGAGTGCTTTCCTAAATGGTTTTATAGAGGAAGAAGTGTATGTGAGGCAACCCCCCTGGCTTTGAGCACCACAAATACCCAAACCGTGTGTACAAGCTTCAGAAGTTTTGTACGGGCTAAAGCAAGCACCTAGGGCATGGTATGCTAGGCTTAAGACCTTCTAGCTAGAGCACAAGTATGTCATGGGGTGTGTTGACAAAACCTTGTGAGGTGCCCCTTCCCGGAGGATCGAGGTCCCAATGGTGCTGAAAGCGCAGATACTTGATAATACAATATTGGTCCAAATTTAAGTTGAATATTACATTAATATGATGATTCAGAGTGCAGCGGAATTAATACAAGTTCATAAATGTTTTGAAACAGTGTAAGCAAATACGTAAAGGAACTACGCTCGGTGGTACAGCCTGGTGGTGATCCATGCCCGAAGGACCATCACCCTAGCAACAAGCAACATCACTGCAGTGGCGAGTCGAACTCCCAGTGAGCGGTCCAACCCTCAGGGACTTGCATGTCCCAGGGCATCACATCTACAGGCAATTCTATTTCTTCATTACCTAAAAAACACAATGGCACAAAGCCTGAGTACTAATTACTCAGCAAGACATACCCGTCGAACACCTAGACATGCAAAGGCTCTAATAGGTGGCTTGATTAAAAGGACTCGCACTAAGCAACCTATTAGTTCTATCATGTTTTAATTATCAAGTTAATTGGGTTGAGCCGAAATGTAACTTTAGTTGCAACAAAAGGTAATAAAACAATAAATAAGTTAATACGACATCAGAGCAATAATAATACTGATCGTCATCATCATTAAACAACATAATCCATTCCATAATATTAGGTGCAACTACGCGATTGGCGCGGTGACCTAGTGGTACTCATTACTGCGAGGGACAACAATTATAATCGATTTACACCAGCTGGGAAAACCCGAGATGCACGACACATACGCACCAATTAAGGTCGTATATGGCAACCTTTCGCAAGAAAAGCACCTACACCTCTGCCCGGGTGTGGTGACGTCGAGTGGGCATGCCGTTCTGTCAACAGTACTTCATGGTCTGAACCGCCCACTCCAGCAGCAGGAGGGTCAATGACCAATGCACCTTAACTGTACTCAATGCAAGTGACCTTTAATGCTACATCAGTTTACTAGTGCCCATAAGCTAGCATGCATTCGGTACTATTCAATACTTGATCAAGGGGCCGACCACGGACAGGTCCTAGGTTGGACAAGGCAGGGCTACCACAGTCAACACCCATGTGTTGCTGCAAACCTACACATCCATTATCCTTGCCCGATCATAACATAAAAATAAACTTCTTTTAATAATTCCCGTTCCAGTGGTCAAGTTTATTCCTTAGTAATAATAATACCTTCTTAATGAGACTAGCAATTACCAAGCATAGCATAACAGTACCGATTCTACCAAGTTCTAAGACAATAGCATAGGTTATTTGGATATCATGCAAGGTGGGTTTCAATCAACTCCTATGACCTAATGCAATAATAAGTATAGACACTAGTATAAATATAAACTAGCAAAATTTTTTTCTTAAAAAAAAGGCGAATGTAAACCGGGGCTTGCCTGGATCGATGTTAGTGCTAGCAACTACAACTTCTTGCTCTTGAGGGTCAACGTCCTTCTGGAAGTCTTCCTCCTGCTCGTGGTTGTCGTTATCTATATGACGGAATTGAATTAACGACATTATCGAAATACCATTGAATGCAATGATATGATGCATGCAAGCACATCGTGTTTTAATGTTAATTAAAAATTATTTTATGTTCTCGAAGCCATATGCCTCAGAGAAGTTGGGTTGTTAATTAAGATTTTAGGTATATATATTTTTTATGTAATTAAACAAGGTAATTGAGTGATATGAGCAATTAAATTAATTAGTAAAATAAATTTAGGTTTCTGGACATGTGTGATTTACTGTGGACAGAGACACTCATGAGAAATATTTTCACCAAGTTTTATGGACAAAACATTTATAGATTATTTACTAGCATTTCTTTAAGCAGAAACACTAAATAAATTCTAGAGCACAAAATATTTCATATTTTACGAAACCAAAATTAGTGATGGTAGATAATTATGTTTTTACTCAGCATGCCAAAAATCAGGATTTAATTCTGTTCCTAGAATATCTGGTGAATTGTTTAGTGTTTTGACAAACTAATGCATTAGTAAAAATACATGTATAGAGAAAATGATTTATTATTTTACTAAAATAGAGCACTTCAAAATGAATCTAACAAAATTTGTTTGGGCCTCATTGGGTTTATATTCGATTTACTATGAGTTTTGGAAGTTTTAAGCATTTTCTGGCTTTTTCCTGGTATTTCTGGTTTTATGGGTTGCCACGTAGGCGACACATCGATGCCATGTGGGCGACACGTTGGAGCCAACTCAGCTGCCAGTAGGCGCCAGTCAGCGCCGCCGTGGGGCTCGTTGAAGTGACTGTGAGTTCGCCGCCGTGCTGTTGGTCTAACGGGGCTTGACTCTGAGTTCACCAAGGTGTAGAGAAGACCGAGGCGCACACGTGGAATAGGTTCGCAAGGGGAGTGGCTCACCAGAGGACCGTCGGCGGCAAGGAGTGGCGGAAGGGGGCCTTCGGTGGCGTCGCAGGAACGGTAGGAGGCAGCAAATCAGTCAGGGCTTGCTCCTACAGCTTCACGGCGACTCGGGGAGGCTCGACATCGAGTCGGATTGGTTTGGGAAGTGTCGGAGAGTAGTGCTCATCATGGAGGCGGCGCGGTCTCATCGGAGCAGAGGCGGCGGCCGAGGAAAACGGGAACTACCGGTGACTTTCGTGCACAAAAACAAAGGGGAAGAAGGTTAGGCGGAGTCGTCTGGGGGTTGCGCACACGTGTAAGAGGAAATAAGAGGCGAGACAAATCGGAGTTGATGAATTTCGTGATGAGGTCAGAGCTGTTCGTGAAGGAGAAGATGGAGATTTTCTTCGATTGCTTGAAGCTCACGCAGGGAGTTGCCGAACGAGTGGTATAGGGATGTGGAGAGGGCGAGTGCGCGCGGGTTGGTAGTGTGGGCGGAGTTTCGGTGGCAATGGGAGGGCAGGGCTTGAGCTCGAGCGTGGCTTGGTAATGGCGGGTGTAGAGTTCAGAGAGGGGAAATGAGAGAGAGAGCAGCGGGGAATGGAGGTTGTTTGAGGCTCCTGGAAGTGCTTTGAATTGCATAGAGGGGAGAGGAGCAAGTGGGGGGGGGGGGGGCGAGAGCGGGAGAAGCGGCGGAAATTGAAGTCGTCGATCGGCCATGTCGCTGGCGTGCGTAGAAGGAGAAAGACGGCCGTTGGGTGACTGTGCGATGGACGGGACGCGACGGCAATATAGAGGGGTGCAGGTGGCGCTGGAGCACGCGAGGTTCCGAGGTGGGAGTGAAGGAGACCGGCGGTGCGCCGGCGCTGCCGTGCGGCAGAGAGGAGTCGGCAGGGCTCTGCGCTAGTGAGGAGGAAGAAGAGAAAAATTTTTGCGCTGCACCCCCTGATCTTTCCAGATCCTCGCAAATAGGTCCTTGGTCAAAGGTAATTTCAATAAATTAAAATAAAATAGCTAGGAAAATCCAAAAATGGTGAAAATTGGTGGGCTGGTTATTTAAATAGTGGAGAACACTCTGGTGAGGTTCATTTGTGATTATCATAAAAATATTTTTAGAATTTAATAATTGCCTTAAATTGATACTTAAGCATTAATTAATTAATTGTGGCTTTTGCAATTCAGATAAAATGCTCAGTAAATCCATAACATTCTAATTTATTATTACCAAACTGTGGATGAATTTATTTGGCATAAGTTGTATTGAAATTTTTAAGTTGCTTCAATAACTTGGTTGCAGGGTTTCATTTACCTAGAATTAATTCAACAGATGGCCCTATCATTTCATGCTCTGTAACTCTTGATTTGTGCTGATCATGCTTGCTAATTAGGAATGAGACACCTGGGTGTCACAGCCCTCCCTCCTTAAAGAAATCTCATCCCGAGATTATGAACAAGCAGACTAGAGGGAAGTACGGTGGTCATCGTATACCTGTATGTGACGACCAAAATTCCGGGTAGTGAGTACTTAGAAATTGAACTTTATAGAATTTGAGGGTTCTTTTACGGGTTGTGCGCTCTTTCTCATCGAGGATCTTTATTGGTTGTTCGGAGTATGTGAGGTCTGGTTGAAGTTGGTCATAGTCTTCCAAGATTTTGTCAATGGGTGGTTTGAGACACCGCTTCAACATAGAGACATGGAAGGTATGGTGAACTCCAGATAGATTAGCGGGTAACTCTAGCTTGTAGGCTACCTTTCCACATCGTTCCAAAATTTGGAATGGCCCAATATAATGGAGAGCTAACTTTCCTTTGACTCCAAACCATTGGATGCCCTTCATAGGTGACACTCGAAGATAGACGTAGTTACCTTTATTGAAATACAGTGGTCTACATCGTTGGTTTGCGTACTTCTCTTGGAGGTATTTTGCAGCCTTAAGATTTGCCTGAACGGTATGAACTTTATCTTCTGCATCTCTGAAAAGATCAGGACCAAAGGTTACCCTTTCTCTAGATTCAGACCAGTTTAACGGTGTTCTGCAACTGCGACCAAAGAGTGCTTCAAATGGTGACATTTTCACACTCTCCTGGTAACTATTGTTATACGAGAATTCAGCATAGGGTAGATACTCATCCCAGTTACCACCATGTGTTAAAACACATGCCCTAAGCATATCTTCCAAAATTTGGTTGACACGCTCTGTCTGCCCATCGGTGGCAGGATGGTAAGCAGAACTATGAATTAGGCCTGTACCAAAAGATGCATGCAGCTGTTCCCAGAAACGAGCGACAAACTGCGAACCACGATCTGAGATGATGGTCTAGGGTACTCCATGATGACACAGGATTCTTGCAATGTATAGCTCTGTGTATTGCCGTATGCTGTATCTATTGTTGACCGGCAAGAAGTGAGCAGATTTGGTGAGTCGGTCCACAATGACCCAAATAGAATCATGCTTACACGAAGTGAGAGGTAGTCCAATAATAAAGTCCATGCTGATGTCCTCCCATTTCCAAGCGGGAATACTCAATGGTTGAAGCAATCCGGCTTGTTTCAAATGGTCAGTCTTAACTCTCTGACAAGTATCACAATCAGCAACATATCAAGCCACTTCTCGCTTCATTCTTGTCCACCAAAAATTCTTCTTCAGATCTTGGTGCATTTTATTACTACCCGGATGGATGGAGTACTTGGAGTAATGTGCTTCATCCAAGATTTTCCGTCTAAGTTCAAAGTTTTTTGGTACTACCAAACGGTTATTGAACCATAGGGTATCGTTGGAGTCTTGAGTGAAGCATTTTGCTTTACCCTTCTTAATGTTTTCATGGATATGATTCATACCAATGTCATTTTTCTGTGCAGCAATGATTTCTTCATAAATAGTAGAATGTACACTAAGGTTGCTAATCACTATGGCAGGCAAAACGTGAAGGCTGAGTTCAGAAGCAGTGACGTGGTTGCCGTTGTTCTGATATTCCAGTACTAGGTGATGGCAGTGTACCTTCCTATTCAACGCATCGGCGACTACATTGGCCTTACCCGGATGATAATGAATCTATAGGTTATAATCCTTAGTCAGCTCTTGCCACCGATGCTATCTCATGTTCAGATCAGTCTGGGTAAAGATATATTTTAAGCTCTTATGATCCGTGTAGACATGCACTAAGTTTCCGAGCAAATAATGCCTCCATATTATTAGTGCTCTTCATGCTTTCGTAGTTGTCAAGATGCATAGGCAATAACACGACCTTCCTGTATGAGCACACATCCAAGTCCTGTCCTAGATGCATCACAATACACGTCGAACGGCTAGGTGATGTCTGGCTGAGCCAGTACTGGGGCAGTGGTCAATAATTTCTTCAATGCTTGAAATGCTTCTTCACAACTGTTGTTCCAGTTGAATTTCTTATCCTTTTTCAACAGCTCCGTGATGGGTTTGGTCAGCCGAGAAAAATTTGGAATGAATCTATGATAATATCTAGCTAGTCCGAGGAAACTGCGTACTTGATGAACCATCTTTGGTGACTTCCAATCTAACACATCTTGAAATTTGCTAGGATCCACCAAGATACCTTCCGTAGAGACTATGTGACCAAGAAATGGCACACGGTTCAGCCAAAATTCACACTTGCTGAATTTTGCATACAGCTTGTGATCTTGGAGGCATTGAAGAACAATGCGAAGATGTTCAGCATACTCTTCCTTGGACTTAGAATAGATGAGGATGTCATCGATGAATACTATCACAAATTTGTCCAACTCGGGCATGAATACCGAATTCATGAGGTACATGAAGTGTGCAGGGGCATTTGTCAATTCGAATGACATTACTAGATACTCAAACAATCCATATCTAGTAGGGAAGGCGGTCTTCGGAATGTCTTCGGCTCTGATCTTGATTTGATGATAGCCCGAACGGAGGTCAATCTTTGAAAAGACCTTAGCACCAACCAATTGGTCAAAGAGGATATCTATACGGGGTAATGGGTATTTGTTCATGATGGTAACTTTGTTAAGAGGCCGATAGTCAACGACAAGGAGCAAGGACTTGTCCTTCTTCTTCACAAAAATAGCAGGGCAGCCCCAAGGTGAAGTGCTTGGGCGAATGAATTCCTTTTCCAATAACTCATTCAATTGCTTTTTCAACTCAGCCAGCTCATTCGGGGCCATTTTATACGGGCGACGGGATATCGGAGAAGTTCCTGGCTGTAGCTCTATCTTAAATTCCACGTCACGGTCAGGCGGTAGACCAGAGATGTCCTCGGGAAACACGTCCGGATACTCACGAACAACGGGAATACTCTCGAGTGATTGCCTTTCCAAGTGATGGACAACCAAGGCTTTCGATGAATTGGCATTTAGAGAAAGTGTGTCATTTCCATGCAAGGGAGAGTTGATGTGAATGATGCGAGGCTCAATGTCTAGCATGGCTCTATGGGTTTTCATCCAGATCATACCTATGATCCGGTCGATCACTTGGTCCTTGAGCATGATGAAATTAGTGGGGTAGATCTTTCGATTAATTTCTAGTGGAGCCTTACACACTACCACGTTAGCAAAAATTTGTCCAGCAGGAGAGCGGACGGTGTAGCATCTATTTATGATGGTGGTGTGGAGTTTATGTTTTTGCACACAAGCTTTGCTAATGAAGTTATGCATAGCACCAGAATCAAAAAGTGCATGGACAGGCTGGCGATAGAGCGAGAGTGTACCGGTTAGCATGAGTTCGCCCTGAGGAATATCTTCAGCATTGGTGTAGTTCACTTGGGCACCACGAGATGGTGCATTCACATTCCTGCTCTGGTTCTGATGCTGGTTGCTGTTGTGGTTGTTATTGTTACGCCTCGGTGCGGTGCAGTTCTTGGCAAAGTGGCCGGTACAACCGCAGTTGTAGCACGAATAACTGCTTCCATGATCAGCAGGCTGTGGGGCACGAGCAGTCTAATTTCCTTGCTGCTGGTATGGTGCACGGTACTGAGTGTTCTGCTGTTGGTACGGTGCACGGGGTGGAAAGTTCTGTTGCTGTGGTGGCCTCGAGTAGTTCTGACCATATCGTCATTGATACTGCTGCTGCGGAGATGCCCGGAAACACTCTTCGGTAGGTGAAGTAAACAAGGCGGTGCTTCACCTGTGGGGCAGCAGAGGCACTAACAGGGGCCTTTCTCTTGCGATCTTCCTCTTCAACTTGGCGTATAGCGCCTTCCTGGACAATAGCAGCATTGACCAAGTCATTGCACGTGCCGGTGGTCTGCCAAGTCAGACGCTCATTAAGTGTGGCATTCATACCACGCAGAAATGCATATCTCTTTTTATCCTCAGTATTAACATACTCAGTAGCATACTGAGCCAGATGATTAAAAGCTTCAGAATATTGGAGGACATTCCTCCCTCCTTGTTTCAGCTCCATAAATTCCTAGAATTTCCTCTGCATGAGGTTAGTTGGGATGAAATGAGAACAAAACACAGTCTTGAACTCATTCCATTCAACGCGGCGTCCAGTGAGCAGAGAAACTTCATAGTTTGCCCACCAGGCGCTAGCAGAGCCCTGGAGTTGTTGGGCGGCGAATAGCACCTTCTGGTGCTCGGTGCATTCTAGCAGACCGAACTTTGACTCGGTCTGGCACAGCCAGTGATCGGCATCCAGAGGTTCTCTGGCGCGCTCGAAGGTTGGCGGATGAGTACCTAAAAAATCTGAGTAGGTGCTCTGTCGAGGCTGATTGTTATTGTTACGGTGGCCTCCCTGTCCAGCTAGATGGGACGTGATATCCACTAGCCGATGAAGAATCTCAGAGTCATTTTGCTGCCGGTTGTGTGCAGCAGCCAATACCTCAGCTAGTGAAGGCTCAGCATTAGCTCCTTGCTGAGAGCTTTCAGGATCATCCTGATTCTGAGTACGCACCATGCTGTAATTTATACGATTGTACATTAGTTATTCCTTAAAATAATCCATAAAAACACATGTGCAAGAGTATAAATTTGCAAAAGGCACGAATAAATTTCACAAGTAACAACCACCTTCATTAATTCAATTTAGACTACATGGTTGTTAAAAGGACACCGTCACATGACTTCTTACACATATGTGCCAACGCCTAGCTACGGTATTGCAGACACATAATGCAAGATTCACACTCCTACATCAAACTAGGAACACTTATATTACATGACCATACACCGGGGTGTAGCGATCCATCTACTCCTGGTCTATGTCTTCCGGCTCTTCTGGTTCCTCCAGATCCATCATTTCCACCTCATTAATACCGACCGGCGCCATCTCTACATCCTCTTGTTCTCCATACTCCATGATGATCTCGTCCCAATTTCCTTCAACAGGAAGGTGGGCAGCCTTGAATGCGTCCAAGTCATCTTGAGCCTCAATCATGTCATGCTCAAGATCTGCTGCATCCAGCAAGGCTTGGTCACGTTCTTCTATAATTGCATCCATCTCTTCATTCTTTGCTTGAATTTGTTGGTTCAGTTCTGCAATTTCCTCATCCTTAGCTTGTTTTTCGAATTCAGAAAGTCGAAGTGCAGCATGAAACACATCCAGACACCAACACAAGTTTGTGCATAAGGCGAAAGTGGATAAGCCATAATACTTTATTATGGGCAGCATAGGATCATGGTGGTGATGGTTTGGATCAAAGATGAAATCCACACGTCTAATCCACTCGAAGTCCATCACATCATTAATGGGCAGCAAGGCGACGGGTGTTCTAGCAACATCATGCTTATGGTCTTCACAGAACCGAGTAAGTGCCTTGAATGCACATACATTCCAGGTGGAAGGCAGACCTGTCTCGATGATGCTAATGGTCCAAGATTCCCATGCGAGAATGACCGAGTAATTGGCGGGAACTGCCACATGGATGACACATGAGGGGACTCCATGCTCCTGAAATTCCTTGCCAACATAGGTGGGAGGAATGGAATATCCGAATCTCTGGAGAACTCTCTAAAACAGGTGAACCATCCCTGTGAACTCCAGGCCGTCGGTGATCTCCCAACCTGGTGGCGGTTGATTGGTGTTTTCAGCCATCTACAAGGAAAGTACTTCGATTAAGTCAAAGAGTACGATCGAGCTAGAATTCTTATGAAATTCCGTTGCAACAATAGTAGCGAAAAGAGTGCAACCAATACATAACATAAGTCAACATAGTCTTAAGTGCATGAACTCGGAATATGTGACCATCGAGTTACAAAAGCATCTCACACAGTGATCCCCCAAAATACCACAACCTCGCGTGGTGGACAAAAGCTACCTACCCAACTTATCCTGCCTACACGACCTCGTCCGGTCTATCATGATCCCCTAAGTCCTGTCTCTGGTTGGTGCCTCGTAGTCCATGTCAGACTCCTCGTCCATGTCCTCATTCGGATCCTCCTCCTCGGGTGCTGCAGGTGGCGCCAGGACCGCCTCTAGCTGCTGCTGCAGGCCCTGGTTCTCGTGAGCAAGGGTCTCTAGATCCTCTCCCATGAGCTCCATCTTGTGCTGTGCAGCCGTCAACTGATGCTGCAGGTGCTCATTGTGGTTGGCGTGCTGCTGCATAATCACGCCACGTCTGTCAACCTCCTACGCGAGGGTGTCACACTGTCCAATGACCTCAGTAACATGAGTCTCACTCACCTCAAGAGCAGCGGTCAGCCGCTGAATCTCCATCTGTTGTGCCTCAACCTATGTATGTAGATTATTCATCTGTACCCAGGCCTGCTCAGCGTCAGCCAGTAGAATCCTGTTGTGGCTGCTAGCCTCCTCATCCAAGTTGAGGAGGTACTCAGAGTAGTGGGATACACGGTGGTATCCCGCATGATACGCCGGGTAGTCGTCGAGGGCGATACGCCTCACGCGCTTCAGCTAGACCGGGTTGGCCTGGTGCCAGATGGGAATCATGTCAAACGGAGTCCCAGAGAGCGCTGCTATGTGGCGCCCGTAGAAGTGAGTGAGAGCCCTGTGGGCGACTCTCTCCAAGCCCTCAGGAAGCCTCCCACAAGTCGCCGTGCTCTCCATCCCCGCCATGTCGAGGTTGCGCAGGTGAGTGGGCACGCTGATGTGCACCACAGCAAGAGTCACCCCGTGCTGGAGGATCTCGCGGCCCTTGTAGGAGGGCGGCTCGTTGTAGCCCAGCAAGTGTAGCGGATCCCACAACAGTGTAGGAAAGCCACGGTGGTGGAGGCCGGTGGTGTAGTGCCACCCGTCATGCGAAAGCTCCTCAAAACCGTGGTCACCCATCTGGAACAAAAACCCAATGGTGAGTACAGTGTTCCATGGGCAAAATGCATATCACTAACAACTATCATGGTGCTGGTAATGATAGCAAAACTATATCACAACAATTTGATTGAGTCAAACTTTCCCAACAGTAAGGATGCATTTCATATAAAGTGCTATGAAATACAGAAACCAAGTTTTTGGTTCACATTTTCTAGCCTCAAGGGGCAATAATACGGCGATGGGTTTTAAAACGGATTCTGTCTTGACTGTACCACAGTCAGAAAAGTGGGTATTTTGAACAGAAAACAAGGTCTCAAAAATTGGGGGTTGGAACCAGGTTATACCTTACTTTCATAGCTTTCCAGAATGTATTTATATTCTCAACAATTCCAAGTAAATCTGGACTTATGAATTTTTCAAGTTCAGGTTGGCAGATTCTGTTTCAGGATGACAGAGGCTGAGTGTTTTGGCTCTACTGGACAGAGGAAAAACAACAAAATTATGAAACCTATTGGAGCTGAAAATAGACTTCAAGGGCTTTACAGGTTGGGTTTAAACTCTTGTAAATTCGAAGTACAACTTTAGTTATGAAATTTTTAAGTTCAGGGTCATGCTGAAAACAGTGAGTTGACAGATTGTACTTGTTCTCTATTTCTGAGGTTGTTACTGTTATGATCGAATTTTAATTTAAATTCTAGGTGACAGGGGATGTTGAGACCTTTGTAAAAAGTATTTGTACGCCTTATTTGGTTGAGTAAATTAATAGTTATGAATATTTTTATTCAGAGGTTGGTGAGCAAGGAGAGAACCAAATTTTTGTTTAGTTATATTGCGATGCATGATGAAAAATTTTCATTTTATGATACTATCGTTCCTCATAACACAACGCATTCTTTGCCGCTACTTAGCAGCATGAATATTTGGTGACGACCCGCACTCAACACGTAAGTCAATCTAAGTGTTATACTAACAGTGTTAGTGTACCTGTAGAAGATCCATTGCAGAAACAATACATCAAATTTAAAAGAAACTATAAAAATAAGCACAATTCTACTAGTAAAAATCCATGGAAAAGGATCGCCCCATGATAAGTCACGAGACAACAGTGTCTCGTGTCCGCCTGCAAGCACAAACACCGATATCACGCGTGTCGGTTAAGCACGCACGTACCTTCATTTGAAGAAGCCGTAGATGCAAGTAATATAAACAATTATAACCCAGGTTAGCTTTGTCACCACCCTATTATCTACATGAGCAACACTAACATATCCTCACTCGCAAACGTCGTAGTTTTTGAAAATACGATTTAATATTGTATTATCATGGACCACGGCTTTGATACCAGCTGAGGCACCCCTTCCCGGAGGATCGAGATCCCGACGGTGCTGATAGCGCAGACACTTGATAATACAACATTGGTCCAAATTTAAGTTGAATATTACATTAATACGATAATTAAGAGTGCAGCGGAATTAATACAAGTTCATAAATGTTTTGAAACAGCGGAAGCAAATACGTAAAGAAACTATGCTCGACGGTACAGTCTGGTGGTGATCCATGCCCGAAGGACCATCACCCTAGCAACAAGCAACATCACTGTGGCGGCGAGTCGGACTCCTAGTGGGCGGTTCAACTCTCAGGGACTTGCATGTCCCAAGGCATCACATCTATAGGCAATTCTATTTCTTCATTACCTGAAAAACACAATGGCACAAAGTCTGAGTACTAATTACTCAGCAAGACTTACCTGTCGGACACCTAGACATGCAAAGGCTCTAATAGGTGGCTTGATTAGAAGGACTCACACTAAGCAACCTATTAGTTATATCATGTTTTAATTATCAAGTTAATTAGGTTGAGCCGAAATGTAACTTTAGTTGCAACAAAAGGGTAATAAAACAATAAATAAGTTAATACGACATAAGAGCAATAACAATACTGATCGTCATCATCAATAAACAACATAATCCATTCCATAATATTAGGTGCAACTACGCGACTGGCATGGTGACCAGGTGGTACTCATTACTGTGAGGGACAATAATTGCAATCGATTTACACCAGCTGGGAAAACCCGAGATGCACGACACATACGCACCAATTAAGGTCGTATATGGCAACCTTTTACAAGAAAAGCACCTACACCTCAGCCCGGGTGTGGTGACGTCGAGTGGGAATGCCGTTCTGTCAACAGTACTTCATGGTCTGAACCGCCTACTCCAGCAGCAGGAGGGTCAATGACCAACGCACCTTAACCGTCCTCAATGCAAGTGACCTTTAGTGCTACATCGGTTTACTAGTGCCCATAAGCTAGCATGCATTCGGTACTGTTCAATACTTGATCAAGGGGCCGATCACGGATGGGTCCTAGGTTCGACAAGGCAGGGCTACCACAGTCAACACCCATGTGTTACTGCAAACCTACACATGCATTGAGGACGGTTATAACATAAAAATAAACTTCTTTTAGTAATTCCCGTTCCAGTGGTCAAGTTTATTCCTTAGTAATAATAATACCTTCTTAACGAGACCAGCAATTACTAAGCATAGCATAACAGTACCGATTCTACCAAGTTCTAAGACAATAGCATAGGTCATTTGGATATCATGCAAGGTGGGTTTCAATCAACTCCTGTGACCTAATGCAACAATAAGTATAGACACTAGTATTAATATAAACTAGCAATTTTTTTTTAAAAAAAAGGCGAATGTAAACCGGGATTTGCCTGGATCGATGTTAGTGTTAGCAACTACAACTTCTTGCTCTTGAGGGTCAACGTCCTTCTGGAAGTCTTCCTCCTGCTCGTGGTTGTCGTTATCTATATGACGGAATTGAATTAACGGCATTATCGGAATACTTTTGAATGCAATGATATGATGCATGCAAGCACATCATGTTTTAATGTCAATTAAAAATTATTTTATATTCTCGAAGCCATATGCCTCAGAGAAGTTGGGTTGTTATTTAAGATTTGAGGTATATATATTCTTTATGTAATTAAACAAGGTAATTGAGTGATATGAGCAATTAAATTAATTAGTAAAATAAATTTTGGTTTCTGGACATGTGTGATTTACTATGGACAGAGACACTCATGAGAAATATTTTCACCATGTTTTATGGGCAAAACATTAATAGATTATTTACTAGCATTTCTTTAAGCAGAAACACTAAATAAATTCCAAAGCACAAAATATTTCATATTTTACCAAACCAAAATTAGTGATGGTAGATAATTATGTTTTTACTAAGCATGCCAAAAATTAGGATTTAATTCTGTTCCTAGAATATCTGGTGAATTGTTTAGTGTTTTGACAAACTAATGCATTAGTAAAATACATGTACAGAGACAATGATTTACTATTTTACTAAAATAGAGCACTTCAAAATGAATCTAACAAAATTTGTTTGGGCCTCATTGGGTTTATATTCGATTTACTATGAGTTTTGGAAGTTTTAAGCATTTTCTGGCTTTTTCATGGTATTTCTAGTTTTATGGTTTGCCACGTAGGCGACACGTCGATGCCATGTGGGCGACACGTCGGAGCCAACTCAGCTGCCAGTTGGCGCCAGTCCGCGCCGCCGTGGGGCACGCCGGAGCAACTGCGAGCTCACCGCCGGGCTGTTGGTCTAACGGGGCTCGACTCCGAGTTCACCAAGGTGTAGAGAAGACCGAGGCACACACGTGAGATAGGTTCGCGAGGGGAGTGGCTCACCGGAGGACCGTCAGCGGCGAGGAGTTATGGAAGGGGGCCTTCGGCGGCGTCACGGGAACAGTGGGAGGCAGTAAATCAGTCGGGGCTTGCTCCGACAGCTTCACGGTGACTCGGGGAGGCTCGGCATCGAGTCGGATCGGTTCGGGAAGTGCCAAAGAGTAGTGCTCGTCGTGGAGGCGGCCTCGGACTCGTCGGAGCAGAGGCGGCGGCCGGGGAAAATGCGAACTGCCGGTGACTTTCGTGCGCAAAAACAAAGGGGAAGATGGTTAGGCGGGGTCGTCTAGGGGTTGCGCACATGCGTAAGAGGAAATGGGAGGCGAGACGAACTGGAGTTGACAAATTTCACGATGAGGTCAGAGCTGTTCGTCGAAGGAGAAGATGGAGATTTTCTTCGATTGCTTGATGCTCACGCAGGGAGTTGTCGAATGAGTGGCATGGGGATACGGAGGGGACGAGTGCGCGCGGGTTGGTAGTGTGGGTGGAGTTCCGGTGGCAATGGGAGGGCAGGCCCCGAGCTCGAGCGTGGCTCGGTAATGGTGGGTACAGAGTTTAGAGAGGGGAAAATGAGAGAGAGAGCAAGGGAGCAAAGAGCAATGGGGAATGGAGGGTGTTTGAGGCTCCTGGGAGTGCTTTGAATTGCGTAGAGGGGAGAGGAGCAAGGGGGGGGGGGGGGGGGAGGGGGCGAGAGCGGGAGAAGCGGTGGAAATTGAAGTCGTCGATCGGCCATGTCGCTGGCATGCAGAGAAGGAGAAAGATTGCCGGTGGGCGATTGTGCGATGGACGGGACGCGATGGCAATGCAGAGGGGTGTAGGTGGCGCTGTAGCATGCGAGGTTCCGAGACGGGAGTGAAGGAGACCGGGTGGTGCGCTGGCACTGCCGTGTGGCAGAGAGGAGTCGGCAGGGCTCTGCGCCAGTGAGGAGGAAGAAGAGAAAGATTTTTGTGCTGCACTCCCTGAGCTTTCCAGATCCTCGCAAATAGGTCCTTGGTTAAAGGTAATTTCAATAAATCAAAATAAAATAGCCAGGAAAATCAAAAAATGGTGAAAATTCATGGGCTGGTTATTTAAATAGCGGAGAACACTCTGGTGAAGTTCATTTGTGATTTTCATAAAAATATTTTTAGAATTTAATAATTGCCTTAAATTGATACTTAAGCATTAATTAATTAATTGTGGCTTTTGCAATTCACATAAAATCCTCAGTAAATCCATAATATTCTAATTTATTATTACCAAACTGTGGATGAATTTATTTGGCATAAGTTGTATCAAATTTTTAAGTTGCTTCAATAACTTGGTTGCAGGGTTTCATTTACCTAGAATTAATTCAACATATGGCCCTATCATTTCATGCTCTGTAACTCATGATTTGTGTTGATCATGCTTGCTAATTAGGAATGAGACACCTGGGTGTCACACCATGTTCACTCTTAAGCATGTCAATGTCTTTCTAATGGTTCAGATTTACGTGGATGATATCATCTTTGGTGGTTCCTCACATGTTCTTGTGTCCAGATTTCAGGAAGCCATGGAAAGTGAATTTCAGATGTCAATGATTCGCGAGCTCACCTTCTTTCTTGGGCTTCAAATCAAGCAGTGCAAGTAAGGAACTTTCATAAATCAAGCCAAGTACACGAAGGATCTCCTGAAGAAGTTTGACATGGTCAATGTCAAGCCGTTGTCAACACCGATGTCCACTACAACGACACTTGACCCCGATGAAGATTGTGAAGTGGTGGACCAAAGGGAGTACAGGAGCATGATTGGCTCTCTCTTGTACCTGACAGCGACAAGACCCGACATACACTTTGCGGTGTCGTTGTGCTCGCTTTCAATCTTCCCCAAGGGTGACTCATCGCAAGGCTGTCAAGCGCATCTTCAGGTATCTCAAATACACCCTTGAGTTTGGTCTTTGGTACTCTACATCTTCATCTCTTGATCTCATTAGGTATTTGGATGCGGTCTTTTCTGGGTGTAGAATTGATAGGAAGAGCACTTCTGGTACTTGTCATTTCTTGGGTACTTATTTGATCTGTTGGTCTTCTCGTAAGCAGTCGAGTGTAGCCCAATCCACCATAGAGGTTGAGTATGTTGCTGCCGCAAGCTGCTGCTCGCAAATCCTATGGATTGTGTCCACCATGAGAGACTATGGGTTAACCTTTAAGAGTGTTCTACTCATGTGTGATAACTCCAGTGCCATATGCTTAGCCAAAAGCCTAATCCAACAAGGTAAGGTCAAACACATCAATGTGCGATTCCACTTCTTGAGAGACAATGTTGAGAAAGGGGATGTTGAGCTTAAATACATCGATACCAGAAACCAACTAGCTGATATCCTCACCAAGCCCCTAGATGCTTCGAGACATGCTTTTCTTCGGGGGGAACTTGGTGTTTGTCATCCTTATGGCATCATTTGAGGGGGAGTTGGTGTTCACTTGTATATATATATCTTACCATTTTTGCATTGCATCTCATATGTAATATTTGTAGTGGTAGATGAGATTTGATTCTTATGCTTTCTTGCATTTCTCTTTGCTATGATTGAGCTTAAGCTAAGTTGTGTGGATGTGATGGTAATCTCTCATGCTTAGATTTTCTAGATGGACTGTTATAGACTCATGTGAGAAACTTGCTAATATTAAAGGTAAACTAAGCTTCTTGAGAACCTTATGACCTAATCATTCTATAACTTGCTCACCATGTGTATAGTTGCTTTTATCTCTGTTGACACTTGCATTAAGGCTAGTCTAGGGGATGTCTTGGCTTTGGCACCTTGTTATTGCGAAATGGAAGGCTTTGCAAATGTTTAGCTCATGATGAAACATTGTGGGAACGTGTGTTCCTTTTCCCGCAAAGGCATGCTCTTTTGTCTTATGCATAAACTTGAATAATCTGCTAATTGCTTTGATCAAGAATAATTCTAGAATGCTAAATCCAAACACTATGACTTGAAGCCTCGGGGTGTTTGCTGTAACTAGTCGTGCGACCCTCCGTTTGTAGAGCTTATTTTCTGCAAATGCTTGTTGCCCGAGTTGACATTGAAACTGGCTAGATTCTTATGATTCACTTGATGCTTGTTTTGCCTTGGATGGGAGTACATACACATGTGGTGGTAGATTTTCTCATGATAAGCAAAATTTGATTCTATCTAAGCTAGTCAATCTTTCTGCCTAGCTTGTATAGCTCTTGGTGTTTATGCCTTGCTATCTATTTTTTATCTTTCTGCTTAGATTTTATATCAGTGAGCTTGTAAGAATCTCAAAGATCTGAAAATGTCCTCGAGAAATCAATTGGTAACCCCTGACTCTTGTATCATTTGGAAACTACAAATAATGAAAGAGTCCAAAACAAGAATAGTCGTGTTGGCTCTCTTTAAGGAAAAATTGCTCAAATCATCAAATCCAAGTGATAAATAACTCAGTAGAGTGATATCAATCACTACCGAGTGATAAATGATTCAAGCGAGTGACTTCAATCACCACTGAGTAGTAGATGACTCAAACCAATGACCGAGTGGCAGCCGCGCTCAACTCAGAATATCATGTTTGTGAGGCAGCAACGCTCAGCTCAAGACGAGAAGGTCGAGTGAAGAAGGCAGCTGAGGTTGTTGTAGCCACCAACCGCTGATATAGTAGAAAACATCGTGATGACCGAATGACACCGATGGTCTGATATGTGGCCGACCGATGGCGGTGACCAGATGTAATATAGCAGATCGATGGTGACAGTTAGAGATGGTGTAGTCAATCAATGGTGTCAGTCAGAGCTGTAAACCGACCGATGAAGATAGTTGACGCTAGCATGGCCGACCGATGGAAGAGGTCGAAGCTGTAAGCCGATCGATGGAGGCAGTCAGAAGTGGCATGGTCGACCGACGAAAGTCATCGGAGCTGTAAGTCAACCGTTGAAGGCAGTCGGAACTATCGTGGCTGACTGATGAGAGCGAGTAAATCACTCTATGTCCAGTGGTGTATCTTCCTATCCACAATCGATGTTCCTAACAATAAAGGAAATTAGAATGATTAGTTATAATTAACATTGTTTGCTTGAAAACTTACTTTTTTTATAAGTCAATCAAATCAGTCGACTAAAAAGTCAAGTGTATCCATTTTTCTCCTTTAAGTAGACCGAGTGGCGTAGAGCAACATATTCACACGTTAGCAACCTGACCGGTCCACCATAGGATACTTAGGACAAAATATAAAAAGATCGAAGCTCGGTCTGCCGCAACAATTTTGGTCATAATTATTCTTGCATAGCAATCAGAACCAATCGACACATGACCTCTCGCAACTTTGGCTCTGGGTTTAGTGTAGTGGCAATCTGTCGCATAGCAAAGATATTTTATGCCTTAGTCGCTAGTTGGCGTAAGACCAAAAAATAAGACCAAATCGTGAATAAAATGCAATGTATCGGTCGAAGGCGAAAGCCAAAAAAGATGAAACTAGAACAGATGACATGGGTCATACGGTGTCAGGGCTGAAGCACTTCTGAAAGATCACCGATCGACATGTATACTGCTAGATTCACAAAAAAGTGGGAGAACACGTGTATAGATACACAAATAGCCCCCTGGCTCGATTGTTTAATGTGAAGGATTAAAGAACCAAGGAAATAAAAAGATGAATAAAGTCACAAATAAGAGCACTAATTTAAATGCCCAACTTTACTCATAAAAAAATCTACGACCTTCTTCTTAGAAAACAGATTTAAGCGGTCGTTGGAAAAAAGTATGAAGGACAGCCCAAAACCTCGAAAGTAAATCGAGAAAGTATAAAGATACTTAGCTCTGCTATTCGACGAGTTGAAGAGGAGCCCCCAAGCATGCTAATGTTGTTGGCAAGTGGTCAAATGTCGAAGTTGAGCCATCATGTCGCCGGATCATCGAAGCTTGGAGTGGCTGACCGAGACACCGAATCGTTGAAGGTGTGGCCGAGTGGTCGAGTGACCGAAGCGCCACGTCATTGCAGGCATCGTCGAGTAACCGAGTGGCCACGTGAATGGCAGAGTAGCCCCCTGGCATGTCCATGTGGCCATGAGTAGTCGAACCATCGAGTCACGGCTATGTTGTCGAGTCGTCGGAATCCGCCAAAGCATCGAGTTGTCAGAAGCATCGTTGTAATGGACGATGTTGCCGACTAGCGATCATCCTCGTTGAAGGTGTCATCATAGTGCGACGATGTCATCGGAGGCGTAATGAACGGTGTTGCTGAGTTACCGGAGTAGTTAGGTTGATGACAGTATCGTCGAGTTGTTGGAGGCGCCATGTCGCGATGGTGTTGCCTGAGTGGGATGCTGCCTTGGCGAAGACGCGATGACTCGTGCGCTTCAACACCAGTCAGATCATGATCAAATCTTGAAGTAGATTGAGGCCATCGAACTCAACATGTCGACCATCGCGCTGCCCCGACCTGGCGCGCCAACTATCGAGAATTAATCTCGGCAATAGACATAGGATAGTTCATCTATGAGGATTTATATGTAGGATACGGGTATACCCGAGATCGAGAGATGATGGTAACAGAAGACGTCGATTTATACAGGTTCGAGCCTCCCGAAGGATAATAACGCTACATCCTGTGTTTTGTGGTATTTGTATTAATATGTCTAGATCATAGATCTAGACAAGGAGAGTAGACCTAGATGATAATGTCTAGATGTGTCTATTCTAATTGAGGAATTGTCTAATTGGATTTTGGTGTTGTCAATATACTCATCAAGGTGGAGATTGAGAAACCATATGGAGATGTGTCATGGTTTGCAATTTGTGATGAGTAATTAACTTGAGCAGATTTGATGTTTGAGTTAAAATGTGTGAATCCGGGTATTGCATTGGTTTGCATGTCATAGTTTTTATTAACCGGAGTTGGTGGAAGTATTGGTGATGTTGTAGGAGTTGGGAAATGTGTTTGCTTGTCTCATGGTGTGTAGGTCAATGGAGTCGACTTGGCGGTCAACGACAAGAGGATCGAGCACAATTAGGGGACTTGGGGCCGGACGATTGGGATGCCGGCTGAAGTCAAGGGTGATGCACACCATACACGTGGAGAGGCAAGAAGCACGCACGATTTCATGGTTGAGCCTCCAAACCATGGTGGTGATGAAGACGGCATGTTGACCAAGTCAAGGCGAGCGGGATGCCGGTGCAAGTAACAAGGGGGCCCGATGGACAGGGATGGGGAGAGACTTGCCGGTGGTCAGGATTGTGGGACGAGGTGACAAGCATCAACTTTGAGAAGTCGCGCTTTGAGAAGCATGCAAGGCGGTTTCCCGGTTTGGGCCTCAAAACTGGTGGCGACGATTGGAGGTGCACCTGGCACCATCATGGAGCTTGCGTCGAGGGGAAGCAAAATTGTAAAGGGCTCCATGGCATTCAGGTGACGAGTAGAAATATAGATGGTTATGCCCCCTGGTGGTAGGTGGGTGTGTTATGTAGGTTGAGGGTAGAGTGGTCATGTGGACAATAGACCCTAGGCCTATATAAGAAGAGGTAGGGCTGGTGGAAGAGGTGCCTCTCTAAACATTAGCCTTGTGTTAGGGTTCTATTTAAAGTGCTAGGAGAGGTCTTCATGTTTTAGTGGAGAGTAGTGGGTGCGTGAGAGACATCTCTTGCTCTTCCAAATGTGGGAGGAAGAGGGTGGCTTCCTAGCCTTGTATCCTTGGATCTTGTAAGCACCTTTCTATGATATGAGAAGTATTTTCATGCTCAATATCTCCCTCTTTCCCTAAATCCCAAAATTCCCTTTTTCTCTATTTCCAGAGCTATTTTTGTGGTGATTTTTTATCTCACTTTTGGATGAGTTTTTGGTTCGGATTTCTTGAGAAACTTGTTGTTTCCGCTGTGGTTCTTTGCTGTGGTTGATCACTCCTAGGGCTAGTACACCACGAGTTGGTGTGTGTAGTCTTGATGATCGGTTTGGAGGTTGGCTTGGGTTGTTTTGGGGATATAGGCCAAGTTCTCTTGGAGAATTTGAATTGGCTCCCATTCACACCACCTCTGGTCGCCTTCTTGGTCCTTCATGTAGACTCAAAAATCTTAAGAATAGTTCAAAGAAACCAATATGTTATGTGAAAGTAGTTAGTTTAGAAATGTGATTGTTTGAACGTGTTTGCTTTCCCACAAATCAGTTATGTATCACAGTGGAACTCCTCATAATCAACAATAGAAATATGTAGACTCACAAAAATCTTAAGAATAGCAGACAAAAATTAATTAGAAAGCCATGTGATATATTTGTGCTGCCTAATACCTAAAAAGACTGAATTTGGGATAATTCAAATGTGATGTATAGTTTTCAATACAAAAATGAGAAAATGAATTAGTTTAAAGGAGGTGAAATCAAAGGGGACAATATTGTATATTCTGAACATAGATAAATGTCATGCTTGGAGATGAATTAGGCTCTGACAACCAGAAGCATCAAGACTTCAAATGATGAGGTATAAGGCTTAAGCAAATAAAAGCGAGCAAGATGAAGTACCTAGTTCTTAATAAGAGGATAGAACTATAAGAACATGGGAGACATGCTCATCTGATTGGTGAGTAAGGTTATGCCACTGAATTTGACATCGAGGCATAGTGTAGGAAGTGTGCCTAGTGTTATGCTCCAGCAAAATCTCTGAAAAAGTTTATCAAACTATTTTTAGTTTGCTTTTGACTGTTTAGACCTTTTTGTCCAACATGGTATCAGATTAGGGTTAGGGTTTCCTCTCTCTCTCTCTCTCTCTCTCTCTCTCTCTCTCTCTCTCTCTCTCTCTCTCTCTCTCTTCAACCCGCCGCCACCATCCACCACTGCCGCCACCGTTGCTGCAGGCCGCTGTCGTCGCTATTGCCGCCGGCCGCCACCGCCCGGTGCACCCTCTCTCCCCACCGCACATGGGCCTTCGTCGCCACCAGATCTCCTCCCGCCGCCACGGGCCCTGTTGGCGTGGCCGCTGCCGTCAACGCGGGCCCAGCGCGCAGGCATGCACACCGCCACCGCCACTGCTAGGATGCCAGATCTCATCACCAACAGCATGGATCCGGCCGCCACCGGCCCAGATCTGGCCACCACCGCAGCCCTCATGCCTATTGTGGGCCCGGCCACCAACGTGGGCCTGACCGTCGTCGTGGGCTCAGCCGTTGCTGTGGGTGCTGCCACCATGGGCTCGGCCGCTACAGCGGGCGCCACCACCCTGAGCCCAGTTGCCGCAGCGGGCGCCGCCACCTTAGGTCCGGCCGCCGCCACCGCTCGGCATTCCCTCACTGCCACCAACAAGGGCAAGCAGGTGGTTCCGGAGCCTTCCCTCGTCATTGCGGGAGGCCTGCCCCTCTATGCATTACACTGCCTTGGGCATGCCCCCGTCGCTGCTGCCTGTGGGAGCATCTTCCCTGACTGCTAGTGCCGCCTCCACCGACCTCGAGCTGGCCGCCACCCTCCACGCCACCCAGACCCAGGCTGCTACGGCCATGGAGCATGTTCGCACGGCCTCACTCACTTGGGAGTGCGAGCTTGCCACCGCGGACGTGCTCTACCATCGGGCTATGGAGGTTCAACGCTTCCTCGATATCACCACCAACCACTGGCTTGTAGCCCCCGTCCCCGACACCACGGTGTCCTCGTCTCAGTCGCCTCCACCCTTCCACCACGATGCAACCGATCAGATGGTCATGCAACTCCACCTCCAAGCCATCGGAGTCCAGAACATCCGTGCCCTGGTCTCCATCATCCTCGACCCTGGGTCCTCTGCCTACAAGCGTTAGCGTGACCAGGTCCTCCTCGCCCTCCGTTGCTACACCCTCGATGACCACGTCCTCGCCAACACACCTGCTGCGGTGCGGGACACGCTGTGGGTGCACCTCGATAGTGTCACCATGTCCTAGATCTTTGGGACCATCTCCCTAGATCTCCAAGACATCGTTCGGTCCCACAGCGGTACCGTACGTGAGGCCTGGCTAGCTATCGAGGCCCAGTTCCTTGGCAACGCTGAGGCCCGTGCACTCCATGTTGACGCGTCGTTCCACACCTCCCAGCAGGGCGACCTCTCCGTTGGTGAGTACTATTGGAGGATGAAGGGCATGGCGGATGCACTTCATGACCTCGGCTGCCCAGTGAGCTACTAGATCCTTGTCCTCCATGTCCAGCGGGGTCTCAGCAGCAACTTTGACCTCCTACGGACATGGATACCTCGCCAGTGACCCTTCCCCCCTTTCCTGCAGGTTCGGGAGGACCTCATCCTGGATGAGGTCACCCGCGGGCTCACGCCAGGACTTCCCTCCTCTGGCTCCTCCGCCACACTCGTGGCTGCCCTGCCGACCTCCACTGCCCCACCAGCCACCTCCCTCCTTGGTGCTACTCCACCTGCACCCGCCTAGAGGGGGGGGGGGGGGACGGCAGCCGTGGTGGTCGCCTCCACCGAGGGGGCCGCGGTGGTGGTTCTGGGAGGGGGGAGTGTGGTCCCACTGCTTTGGCTCCTACGACCACGACTCCTGCTCTTGGCGGTGCACCTTGGCCATCCTTCAACAACCCATGGTCAGGGCGCATCTCCATATGGCCCTTCTAGGCTCGGGGGGAGGGGGGGCTCGTCCTCAGCTCACTGGCCCCACTCCCTAGGCTCCTGTCACCTGGATTGCCCCTGCTCCGCTGGGTCAGCCACCGACCTAGCCTAGGGGATGGGACCAGGCGGCTGTGGCTCAGTCCTTCAGCACCTTGGGACTGACCCCGCCGGTCAGCATGGAGTGGATTGCTGACTCGGGTGCCTTGTTCCACATTACACCGGGTACCGGTATTTTATCCTCCGTACACCCTCCTCCTCCCTCGTGCCCTACCTCCATCATGGTTGGTGATGGCACGTGTCTTCCAGTCACCTCTGTGGGGTCTGGTCCTGGTTCTTTTCGCCTTCCGCATGTTGTTTTCATAACCTTTTTTCCATTCGCCAATTTACTGCTGATAACTCCTGCATTGTGGAATTTGACTTTTTTGGTCCTACTATGAAGGATTCGATTTCCTAGCATCTGCTCCTCCAATGTGATAGCACGAGGCCCCTTTACACTCTTCGCCTTCCTACTTCTGCTTCTTTGTCATTGTCTCCCTCATCGGCTTTTGCGATCGCCATGTCTTCCACGACCTAGCACCGTTGGCTTGGGCACCCCGGCGGTCACATTTTGGCCCGTCTCAATCATAGTGCAGATCTCCATTGTACTTGGGCTCCGAATGAGCATTTTTGTCATGCGTGTCAGTTAGGTTATCATGTTAGACTTCCTTTTTCTTCGCATGTGAGTCATGCCTTTGATCTTATTCACTTTGATCTGTGGACTTCTCTTGTCATCAGTATGTCTGGCTATAAGTATTACTTGGTGATTGTGGATGATTTCTCTCATTAGTCTTGGACTTTTCCGCTACGTGCCAAGTCCAACACCTTCCCCACCCTCCTTCACTTCTTTGCCTGGGGCTAACCATTAAGGCCATCCAAAGTGACAATGGCTGGGAGTTCGACAATCACGCCTCCCGTGACTTCGTCCTCTCTCGCGGTATTCACCTGGGCATGTCGTGCACATATACCTCGCCTCAGAACAGCAAGGCTGAGTGGATGATTCGCACCATGAATGATGTCGTGCACACCCTTCTCCTCCAGGGCGCCCTTCCAGCCTACTTCTAGGCTGAGGGTCTACACACAACCACCTACCTTCTCAACCGCCTTCCATCCACGACCTCTGCCGCTCCCACTCCTCAACATGCCCTTTTTCGCACCCCCACCTCGGTATGATCACCTTTGGGTCTTCAAATGCGGCTGCTACCCTAACTCATCCGCCACTGCTCCCCATAAGTTGGTGCCTCGATTGACTCGGTGTGTCTTCCTTGGCTACTCCCCAGATCACAAGGGGTTCCGTTGCTTCGATCTCACCTCCCGCCGCGTCCTTATGTCCCGGCACGTCGTGTTTGATGAGTCGGACTTCCCGTACTCGACCTCCAGTACTCCCTCACCAGATCCTGACCATGAGTCTGTTTTTTTTACTGACCCGGTGATCGATTCCCCAGCTTCTGTTTACCCCTTTCCAGCAGGTGCGGCCCCGGAGTCTTCTACCGTGCCATGCGCGGCCCCGGAGCCTTTTACCGCACCACGCGCGGCACCAGAGTCTTTGCCTGTGCCATGTGCGGCCCTATCGCCCCTTCTTGCGCCACGACAGCCTACAGGTTTTGCTACACGCTTCGTCGAGCCGGTGCAGGTGTACAAATGCCATATGGCCCCAGTCTTGGAGCCGGTGGTATCACCGCCACCACCACCTCCGCCTGAGCCGGTGGTCTCTCCGCCACCACCGCCTCCGCCTGAGCCGGCAGTGCGCTCTCGGGCTCACTCTCGGCTTGACCCGGAGGTGTACCACCCATCTATCATCCATTGGGATCCTGAACACACTCATCCCATGGTGACATGATGGACGGCGGGTGTCCTCTCTACCGTCGAAGTGGCGCCGGGAGTCTCACTCGTGCCCTCCTCCGTCTATGATGCCCTAGAAGACCCTCACTGGCGTCACGCTATGGAGGAGGAGTATGTGGCTCTTCTCGCCAACTAGACATGGGACCTCATACCATGTCTATCTGGTTGCAATGTGGTGATCAACAAGTGGATCTGGATGCATAAGCGATGGGCTGACGGTTCTCTGGAGCGCTACAAGGCTCGCTGGGTTCTGCGGGGCTTCACGCAGCGGCCTGGGGTGGACTATGATGAGACTTTTAGTCCGGTGGTGAAGCCGGCCACAGTGTGCACGGTTCTCTCACTAGCTCTCTCCCACTCCTGGCCCGTGCACTAGCTCAATGTGAAGAATGCCTTCATCCATGGCACTCTGACACAGATCGTCTACTGTAGTCAGCCAGCTAGGTTTGTGGATTCTAGTCGTCTGGATCTGGTCTGCCGCCTTAACAAGTTTCTATATGGCCTAAAGCAGGCTCCTCAGGCGTGGTACTCTCAGTTTGCCATGTTCTTGGCTATGTTGAGCTTCACTGAGTACAAGTCTGACACTTCTCTGTTTGTATACCGCCGGGGCTCCGAGGCTGCTTACCTGCTGCTCTATTGTCGAGACTTAATCTCGGCAATATATTTATAGGGCTACATCGGGAGTAAGAACTATGATGGTTGAGACACAAGATACCGAGTTATACAGGTTTGGGCCCTCTCGATGAGAGTAAAAACCCTACATCTTGTGTTCTATGGTTGTATTACAATGAATTAGGTGCCCTCTATGGGGAGGTCCTTGTCGCTTTATATATCTGGTCGGCAAGGGGGGGGGGGTACATGACGAGTCCTACTTGTAGTCTGCAAGGATTTACATAGAAAGTCTATCTCTAACTGCCTTGTGCTCTAAGCCGACTCGGTCGGTTCCCTTATGATGGGCCACCCGGTCGTCTACCGACTATAGGTCCTACTATGGATACCCGTAGAGTAAGTATTCCACAGCAGACCCTGAGTGCTTCCTGACTTGGAGTTGTGACTTGCCGAGTGATCTTCAATGTATATCTGAACATGTCATAAATCAGGAAGACCTCTTGATTCAAGTTCCTGATTGATCTGGTGCGCCGACTAGGTGCACCTGATCAGGTGTAGCCCCTGACTCATGTATAATTTGGAGACTAACAAAAAATTCAATAGTCTAATAATATTAGCTCTTAACATTTTGTTGTATATGTAGTTTGCTGAGACCATCAAGCCTGAGCTTTTTTAAACCCTAATCATCAAATTAGAGGATCGGTCTAACACGCCGACCAATAGCTTATAAGGCCGAGTGATAACACTCTATTCCGAGTGATCTATAGATTTTATCATGACATCAATCATGTTATGATCTATATGAATCATATGACTTCAACCATAAGATAGTACTAAGCTATAGTGACATCAATCATGAAATAGCCTTTCCTTGATAAATCATCACCCGAATTATAATAAGTTCACTTTTAATATTAAATTACTAACATCAATCAACAATTTATATTTTGTAAACTCATATCCATATGACCATCAAGTCCTTTGCTATATGATCATCAAATCACATAGGTATGGAAAGTATTTGTAAGTGGATTTTCTACTGCTTCTCATCAAAGAAGCCCCTGAGATTATTTCTCAAGGTTAACAGCTTTGATTCTTTTTGAAGAATTAAGCCCATTACATATTTACTTTCACTAAGCAGAAAAGCATGTCACTGTGCAGCCCATACTAGCCCCTAGGACCCTAAGACTAGGTCAAAAGGCGAAGGTACAAAAGGGGGCAGAAGGCTGTTGACTCAAGTCTACGCCGCCATCCGCACGTACAGCGTTTCGTCTTCCTTGCACCACCCCTGTTCTTGCGACTCCTCTGCTCCCAGAGTTAGGGGTTAACACATTCACCCATCGCTGCCACAAGCCTTCATCGCCGTCAAGCCTCTGCATCTCGGCTATGGTTTAGACCCATCGCGTCCCATCATTCCTCGAAGATGACTCGCAATGCATCCAAGAAGTCCGATGTCGCCGCTAAATCCTCCTCCTAAGAGCTAGAGATCCCGGACCAGCTCTGTGAGTTGTCGAAGAGCAACATCTCCACCGCTGATCTGGACAAGATGGTGGTGAACGGCATTCTTCCGAAGCAAGCGCGCATCAACTGGATGGTACCGAAAGAATCTTGCCCTCTTCCAATCCATAAATAGATTGTAGATTTTTGCTCATTTTTTTAGCATGGCTTCGGAGTTCCCTACTGCATTTTTCTACGTGGGCTCCTTTTCTTCTATGGGATTGAGCTTGTCAACCTCAATCCCAACTCCATCCTCCATATTGCCATCTTCGTGCACATGTGCGAAGCTTTTCTGGGCATTCTCCCCCATTTCACTTTATTCTGCCATCTTCGTCCTCCTACCGCTGCCAACCAAGGACAACCAAGTCGCCATAGGTGGAGTTGGTTGCCAGTTGCGCAAGAAGGAAGCCTATATCCATGTGCCGTTGAAGACCGGGAAGAAAAACAAGAACGATGAGTGGTTTTAGTGCAACAATCCTCCTCATGTTCTCGTTGACTTCTCTGGTGCCAAAGCCGTTCCCTAGGAAAAATGGTCAGAGAAACCAGACTCCTCTGACCCTCAGGTGGTCGCTCTACTGGAGAAGATTGTTGACTTGAAGAAAGAGGGGATTGACGGCATTACTATAGCTAAAAGCTTCATAGTGCGTCGAGTGTAGCCGTTGAAGCAATAGAGCCACCCTGCCTGGAAATACGGCACCGTCGACGAGATGAGGGAAGTGCCCGACCCTTCGAACTCTATCCTTTGTCGGTCTCCACTATCGAAGATGTTTGAAGGAGACATTATCCAGGACCATATGCTAATCGCGAAGGCATACAACATGGGCACTCTGCGGGCCCGAGTAAGTCTTCGGTCGTCTTAAACAATTTTGATGTCCTTTTGAATAATCATGATGTGTGATGTCTTGATGTTTTTGCAGGTTCTAGGCACCTTTGTGTCATACCCTCCACTCCCTCTGACCGATACCGAGGGACCGGATTATGTTGAAAAGCCACCACCGACCGGTGCCAGGGGGTCGAGCTCATCAGCAGGCGCGCGTTTGACCGAATTAGACGCTGTTGGCCACTCGGCTGATGCTACCCCTAATATCCCGCAAACCAGTCAATGGCTGAAGAAGCATGCCTATTGCCGAAGGCAATATCTTGGAGATAATGAGGAGGAGGAGGAGGAAGAACATCCTCGAAACATCGGTCAACACTCTCCTGCACCCTCCGACTGACCATCAGGCCAGTCGGAGCCCCCGAGTCAGGTGGCGCAAGATGCTGGAGCAGCGAAGAAGACTGATGAGGCTACAAAAAGGAAACAAACAAATTCATAGACTACTTCTTCAAAGAAGAAATTCAGTCAAATCAAGATCAAGCATGGCTCCATGTAAGAATCTTCTCATTTGTCCAATCGTTATCAGGCGTACAAAAATTTGCTCAATTCTTGATATCTTGACATGTAGTAACCATAGCACTCGGTCGTCTGAGACTCAGAGCATCCCCATGTCCAGGGACACTCGGTCAACTCCTACTCCTTAGACGACCGACCCACCTTAGTCTGTGGCAATGCCATCAAGCGCTTAGACCCAGGCAAAGAAAGTCCCAGCTGCTCCGAGACCGTCTCTGCAGACCACCTCTTCTATTCCGACTAGCAATGTTCCTTCTCCCATCAAGGACAAGGTCATGTCAGTCGAGACACCTTCAGGTCAGCCTGAAGTCGAAGACTTGGAGATTCTTCACCACCACCGATAGGCGACTAAGGTACATCAATACCTAAGCCTTCTTTCTCATATCATTGCTGCTTCTAACCTTAACGGTCTCTCCTTATCCAGAAAAACAAGCACGGATAGAGTACCTCGAGGCTGAAGGCTTTGGTACATACTGGAATCTTCTCTGTTAAAAATATCTTGATGAATCTCTAACTTGTTGTCGTCCAAAGTTACCGGTCCGCAGTTGGTCAAAGCCCAACAACAACAAGAGAAGTTGCAAGCCGGTTTCAAGGAAGCTTCTGCTTCTTTAGAACAAAGTCGTCTTGAAACCTTCCTATCTTGCATGATTTCTCCATAAGTTTGTAATACTTTTTGGAGAAATTATTGCAGAGCTAGAGAAGGTCACATCCAATCAGAAGAAGTATCTGGATGTGCTCAAGACCGAGAAGAACGATCTCTCTAAGACTTTTGGCGAAACTCGCTCAGCTGAAGAAGAAGCTGCAGGAGACCAAGGAATCCCTGAAGGAAGCCAAAGCTAGCACTAACCAATACAAATGTAAACTGACCAGTTAGCCCTTCTTGTTTTCGACTTATAAGTCTTCTTTGCAAACTTCATCTTCTAACTTGAATATCGATCTGCAGTATTGTCATATGGCGCCCGGAAGGCTTTAGACTACAACCATGCAAAACAAGTGGAGCAAACTGGGATTCCCTTGAATACTTGCTAGAGCTCGCACCGGAGTCAATCACCAATCATACTCGGAGAGTAGCAACTGAAGCTGGAAGTCAAGTACTAGCTATTTGCCAATCTCGGTCTCCAGAGCTGCCATTGGACAAGATTAAGGAGGGCTTCAACCCTTCTATGATAGTCGACCAATGTCAGTTGCTATTAGACTCCATGGTAGAAACCTCTCAAGAGCTGGCTGAGAATATTGATGTTGATCCTACTATACCAACTCCTCCTGCTTCTCCAGCAATAGAAGATCACGCCTCTTCTCCTTCACCGAGGCTGTAATATATGTAATCAGATACATTAGTAGTATTTAAGTAAGAAAACACTATGTTCCTTGTAAATAAATATTATTCTTTTGCTTTCTTAATTACTAAATAAGTTAGAAACTCGACTAAATAGTCAAAGAAGCAATCTCCTATTATTTAAAGCAAATCAGTCGGTACTTAGCAGCATTTTCGTGCTTTAGTACTTAAACTTTTTCACCATAAGTCTTTTAGAGATAAAAACAGAAGTTGCATTGGTCTGCCTTCACATAGTAGATTTAAATTTGTAGCCACGTAACAAGCAGAGTCAACCAATCGACACATGAGCTCTCACTCTTTGGCTCTGGGTTTAGTGTAGTGGTAGTCTGTTGTGCAACATAAATTGTATAACCATGATGTTGCAGTGTTAGACCAAAATTCATAAAACTGTATCAAGCATGAGAAATTGGTTAGAAAAATTCGAAACCAGAATTTGTCAAGGTTAAGGAGTAGTGGGACATTGTTATTAGCCCCCTGGCTTGATTGATTAATGTTATAAATTAAGGAAATAGTGTATGTAAATATAGAAATAATGTATGTAAATACATTAAAAGACTAAAATTCATTCAATAATCTATGTAAATACAGAAATAGACTAAGTATAAAAGCGATGTAGCTAATTAATGTTCCATGAATTTGGTACGTCGTCACCGTCTTCCTACATCAGTCGATAAGCCCCCAGCCAAGTGACTTCTTTGACCACATAAGGTCCTTCCTATTTAGGGGATAATTTATGTCGATTCTTGGTTGATTGCACTCAGCGCAGTACTAAGTCTCCAATATGGAATTGTCGACTGCGTACATTGTAATCATAGTAATGTCGTAGGCCCTGCTGATATACTGTCGACCGAAATAGGGCACGATCACGCAACTCCTCTGCCGCAATCAACTCGATTTCTCTATTGTATTCAGAGAGCTTCTCGTCATATCCTTTGACTCATGCTGATACAAGGTTCACCTCAGTCGACAGCATATCCTCAGAGCCGTAGACCAACGACAGCATATCTTCATGTCGAATCAAGAATATCAATATTCCTTGTATGGCGCCAGAAATATTTGTTGGCGTTTGTTACGCTTTAAGAATAATGTGAATTAATCCACAAGCGCATGGAACACCACTATAGCATTTCACCCGAGAGAATTCCAAGGTATCGTATTTATTTTCCTCAAGGAAGCTAGGCATAAGATTATCTTGGTTTAACAAAGATATAACAATAAGAATTATACCAGCTAGCCAGAGACGGGGGTAAGGATGTTTAATAATAATAGTAGGGGTAGCAACACCGGAGAAATCCTGTAAGGTTCATGACCATTGAGGTCACCCCAAGGTATGATGTTTTGGTGATGAATGACGAACATGAAATGTGATTAATGTCTACACGAGTGTTATTCATGTAGGAAACCTTTTCCTACCATATGATGATTGTCAACGGCGTCCTTGGAAATTGATGACAATGACCACAAGCATGGAGGCTTGTGAACTTGATGGAGTCCAAGGGTTGATGAAGATGGATCACAGCGGAGAACAAGCTATGGTGCAAGTGTTTGGAACACTTGTCTAGTTAGAGCTTTGAGTCCATAGGAAAACCAGACTATCAAGGGGGTCTAAGTCATTCTCTTAGGTCATGTCTAGTCGGTGATGTGCAAGGTTGCTCAGTGAAATCACAGGCACTAGGTGATAGTGGAGAAGCCAAGGAGCTGTTCGGAGAAGCCAGAAAACTAAGTCAAGCAAGGACAACAAGTTTTCTGGACATAGAGATCGGATAGAGGGGTCAGTGAAGACCGAACTGTACGGTCACTATGGGGAGTTGTTTGGGTCTTTCAGTGAGAAGCGAGGAATCTATCTGTGCAAGGATTCATAGAGACCGAACGGTCCGGTCTACTAACTGGACGGTCCAGTCAGTGTGAAATGCACAAGACAGAGAGGAGACCAAAGGCCAAAATGTTTCTGGACTGGAGAGAGAAACAAACCGGATGGTTTGGTCAGTACAGGTTTCAGTAGAGTCAGAGGTGTTTTGTACACAGTGTTGTACTGACCAGACAGTCCGATCAGGCAATGACCAGATTGTCCAGTCAGAAGGCCCAGGAAGCTGATTTCATGGAGCAACGGCTAGTTTGAGGTTGGGAGCCTATATAACTTCATTGTTGGGGTCTTTGTGACCTCTCTTGGCCAGTGGAATACCTAAGAGCGTTTGGTAAGGTGCAAGAGGAAAGAGGAGAGCACTAGGAGGAGATATTGCATATCTTTGAGAGTGCTAGGGTGTCCTTGAGGGTGTGATCTAGATTGCAACTCTTGGTCTATGGTGAGACCTAAATCGATTAGGTGTCGGTGATCGAGCCTATCATGATCAGTTGTGAAGGCCGTCACACGTTTGTACATGGTTTGAGCCCGCCGTTGAAAGGGCATCACTAGTGAGCGCCCGTGTCAGCTCGGGGAGTCCGACAAGTTCTTGAGGGATGTGAGCTTGTGCTTTGTACAGCGGTAACGCACACTGTGTCTTCACTCTAGGAGTGATTGTGGGCTCGTGGACGAGAACTCCACTTGGTGGCGGGAAGGACCGGAACTCCGACAAGAGTGGTCCAACGAGGAGTAGGGGAAGGCGCCATCCTTCTAAGACCTCGGGGAAAAAATCATGAGCCATCTCTTACTCACCTCCTTACTTTGATGCATTTCTTTCTGTATTTACATACCGTGCTATTCATTCTTGTGTGCTTGTCTTGCTTTAGTTGATTACCTTGTAGACTTCCATGAATAGGATCCATGCTTGCTAGTAGTGTTTGAGCTTCCGCATTTGATTACTAGCATGTTTAGGAGTTGTATTGCCTTTGAGTGATTCACTAGTATACTTAGGTTGTTGTTTCTTTCATAGGTTCATTATCTTGCTAGTGTGATCACCACTAGGATTGTGTAGGAGTTGATTTGAGTGATTGGTTTAAAGAATTGACAAATTTGGTACATAGTGCGAGTTCCTAATTCATCCCCCTCCCCTCTTGGTCACTTGATCCTTACAAGTGGTATCAGAGCCAAGTGCTCATTATAAGGCTTAACTGCCTTGAGTAGTGACCGTATTGAGTTGGTATGTCATCCCTTTCGGGGCCGGGTCATGGGTCATGGAAGGATCGCTATAAAAGCTACCTAAATGCCATGATTCCAGATGAGTTGATGGATAGTCTTGTGGACTTTGCCAATACCTTTACCGATGATCATGTGTATGATGATTGTGATGATTGTGTGGATGTGCCTTATTCTAGTGAGTGCTTAGATCCTTCTAGCAATGACTTGATAGGTTGCTCTACTAGTGTGCCTAATATGATGATTGATAATGATGTGTCTCTTGATTTTGCTTGCTCTACTAGCATGACTAGTGTTGATGATGTTTATGAGCCTCCTATTGATCATGCTAGTAGTGCTCTTGTTGAGGAGTTCCTTGCTTTTCACGCTAATGACAATGATGACTTACTTGACTCTCTTATTCGCTTGCGAGGTATTGTGGACAGGATTGGGGCAACTTCTTTCGAGCTTCCCAAGATTGTAATAGTTGAGAAGATCCTCTCCTTGCTTCCGAGTAGCAAGCTCTTCTATGTCACCCTTGACCTTCTCATGGAGAAGAGTCTCTCCGTCGAGGGCGTGATTAAGCTGCTCTTCAAGGATGAGGAGATCACCGCGAGCATGGCGTGGAAGAAGACATAGAAGACAAACCATGAATCATCTTCAAGCAAAGGAAAAGAAGTAGCTTCGAGCTCAAACTTCT
Organism: Eleusine coracana subsp. coracana; assembly: GCA_032690845.1. NCBI lineage: Eukaryota > Viridiplantae > Streptophyta > Magnoliopsida > Poales > Poaceae > Eleusine > Eleusine coracana. The sequence goes on along the minus strand of MU847442.1, from coordinate 1,542,961 downwards.
CTGACCCATACACAAGATTGTCTTGCAACAGTTTCTACAACCCCTTCAGAGCAAGACATTCATCGCGTGCTTCGTCAAGCTCTACCTCAAGTGCCATTCCAAGTTCGACTCCAAGCACCTTGGGTGGACCAAGCATTGGCGTAGGGGGAGCACCAACAACAATGCTTGCTCGATCATTTGAGATGATCAATCTTGTGGCTTCGGCTCTGGCGCCTTCACCTCGACCACCTCCTCCATCACAAGATCACCTTTGGCATCTTCGTCAAGCTCACCAACACGATCTCCTCTTTCAACTTGGTGAATTTGTGAGAAATCCAAATGATGACCTTTGTAAGAATCTATTGAGAATCTATGATCTTGTGTGTATGATAAACTCTTTCAGAGGACTTCGGAGGATTGCACCACATGAAGTGATTGACAAGCCCCTTTAGCAAACCACAACTCCTGAGAGGGGTTTCTTACTAGAGGAAGTAGTCAACAGGAGACATGAGCTCTCAATTGAGAGAGCAATGGAGATGATACTTGTGCTCCATTCAGAAGTGGGGCATGTGCTTGAGCATGTCACTGGACTCTATGACCCTCCTCATTACTACATCAACCTTGACAATGTGCACATGGGGGATGGTCATGGAAAGTGGAGATATCATGCTCCTCACTATCCCATCAGGAGAAGACTTCAAGACGGGATTGCAAGAATCCCTATCTATGAGGATGGTCTTATTGCTCGACACAATGAGGTTGGTACTAGTCAATCTAGTAATGCTTTAGATACTAACCCTTCCTTCTCTAGTGCTTGTCTTATAGCTACCACCAGGGTCAACTACAAGTGCGGAGGTACTCATTGGATTCTTGATAGTGGGTGCATTCAACATATGACCGGGAAGCCAACCATGTTCACCACTATTAATGAAGACGAAGACAGTGAGAAGGTGACTTTTGGGGATAACTCAAAGGCGAGAGTTAGAGGCTCGGGCAAGGTGGCCATCACAAATGACCTCCATCTCTCCAAGGTTTTTCTTGTGAAAACCCTCAACTTCAGCCTTCTGTCTATTAGTGAACTCTGTGACATGGGTTTCAAGTGCACATTTGATGAGGATGGTGCAACAATCGAGAATGCCAAGAGAGGGCTAGTATTTCATGGAGTAAGACATGAGAACTTGTATGTCACGGACTTCAAATCAAGCAATATGCCACCAAGCACTTGCCTATTCACTAAGGCATCCAAGGGATGGTTGTGGCATAGAAGACTGAGACATGTTGGAATGAATCAGCTCAAGAAGATTGTCAAGAGGAATCTAGTTGAAGGAATCAAGGATGTGACCTTTTAGAAGGATAGATTGTACAGCGCTTGTCAGGCGGGGAAACAAGTTGCATCCTCACATCCCACCAAGTCATCCATGTCTACATCTCGTCCTCTAGAGCTCTTGCACATGACTTGTTTGGGCCAACACACTACAATAGTCTAGGAGGCAATCTATATTGCTTGGTGATTGTTGACGATTTCACGAGATACACTTGGACCTTCTTCCTTGTGGTCAAATCTCAAGCCAGTGGTATCTTGAGAAAGTTTGCCAAGAGGGCAAAGAATGAGTTCAATGCTAGCATTGTGAAGATAAGGAGTGACAATGGGACGGAATTCAAAAACACCACAGTGGAGGAATATTGTGACAAGAAGGAGATCAAACATGAATTCTTCGCTACATATAGTTCCAAGCAAAATGGAGTAGTGGAGAGGAAGAACAAGACGCTCATCACTCTTGCTCGTGCCATGTTGGATGAGTATGGAACTCATGAGAGGTTTTGGGTTGAGGCAATCAACACGGCTTGTTACACCTCCAACCGTGTCTATCTCCATCGATTGTTGAAGAAGACAACATATGAGCTATTGGTGGGATAGAAACCCAATGTTTCCTATTTCCGAGTCTTTGGATGCAAGTGCTACATTCTCAAGAAGAGGAGAAAGCCCGAAAAGTTTGAGAGTAGAACTTACAAAGGCATTCTTGTTGGGTAATCTGGGACTTCAAAAGCATATAGGGTCTACAACTCGACCACAGGGTGTGTGGAAGAATCCTATGATGTGCAGTTTGATGAGTCAAATGTGTCTCAAAGAGAGGATGAATTTCATGAAGTGAACATTGGAGTTGAGCCTATGAGGGAAGCTTTGAGAAACATGCCTGTGGGCGAGGTTTTACCCCGCGAGGACAATGATGGTGATATTGATGAGCCCTCTACTCCTCCACCTCAACCAACCTCCTCCTCTGAAGTACAACAAACAACCCAAGATACAACAAATAGTCCCACAAGCTCCTCCCAAGATTCATTGAGAGCTTACTCACCAAATGATGTGGAAACCCAAGTGAGAAGTGAGCCACAAACCTCCCCACATACCTCACCACAAACCACTACTCCTAGCTCTTCATGAGATACCCTCCCATCCACCTCAAGCTCAAAGTCCAAAACAAGAAAGCATAAGAGTGACTCTTCCACCTCTCTTAGGATCCAGGACACACATGTATCAAGAGAGAAAACTATCCATGATGCACAAGATATGTCATCTAGAGCTCCTCCCACTCAAGGAAAATACCATCCTAGACCCAAAGCCATCAACAAAGATCATTCACAAGACTTGATCATTGGGAGTCCATCTCAAGGGACAAAGACAAGGAGAAATCAATATAAGCCCAACTATGTGAGTGAAGAGAATGATGATGAGGCCAATGTTGAAATCGAGAACTTCTCTTTCGTCTCTATGATTGAGCCCACTACCATTGATGAAGCTATAGGTGATCACAAGTGGGTTATTGCCATGCAAGAAGAGTTGAACAACTTCAAGAGGTGCAAACTATGGAAATTGGTTGAGAGGCCCAAGAATCATAATGTGGTTGGCACCAAGTGGGTCTTCAAGAACAAGCAAGATGAGAAAGGAACAATTGTCAAGAGCAAGGCTCACCTAGTGGCTAAAGAATATTCTCAAGTGGCAGGGATTGACTTTGAAGAAACCTTTGCTCCCATGGCCCATCTTGAAGCTATTCGGATCTTACTTGCCTATGCATCACACAATGGCTTCAAGCTCTTTCAAATGGTTGTCAAAAGTGCCTTCTTGAATGGAGAGATCAATGAGAAAGTCTATGTGGAACAACCTCCGGGGTTTGAGGATCCAAAACATCCAAGAAATGTATACAAATTGAAGAAAGCTCTCTATGGCCTCAAGCAAGCACCAAGGGCATGGTATGAACACTTGAGAAACTTCCTACTCAAGAATAGATTCACCATTGGAAGCGTTGATAGCACCTTGTTTACAAGGCATGTTGGGAAGGTTCTCTTTGTGTGCCAAATCTATGTGGATGATATCATCTATGAGTCAACCAATGAGAAGTTCAATGAAGAATTTTGAGAGATGATGGCTAGGGAATTCCATATGTCAATTATTAGAGAGTTGCATGTGTTCCTTGGTTTCCAAGTCAAGCAATTGAGAGAGGGAAACTTCATCTATCAAGAGAAGTATACCAAGGACCTGCTCAAAAGATTCACATGGAAAATTGCAAGCCCTTGCACACTCCTATGGCTACAAGCAAACCCTTAGATGATGATGTGAAAGGGAAAACGGTGAACCCCAAGCTCTATAGATCAATTATTGGGTCTTTTCTCTATCTCATCTCTTCGAGACCAGACATCATGTTTAGTGTGTACTTGTGTGCACACTATCAAGCAAATCCAAAAGAGTCACACTTGAAGGCCGTGAAGAGAATAATGAGATACCTCAGGTACACACCCACCATGGGCCCATGGTATCCTAGAGGAACAAATTTTGAGTTACTTGGGTATTCGGATTCGGACTTCGTGGGTTGTAAAGTGAATAGGAAGAGTACATCGGGAGGTTGCCAATTTCTTGGAAGATCTCTAGTATCTTGGAGCTCAAAGAAGCAAAACCCGGTTGCTCTATCCACAGCCGAAGCAGAGTATATGGCGGTGGGAGCATGTTGTGCACAATTCCTTTACATGAGGCAAACACTCTCGAACTATGGCCTCAACTATACTCAAATGCCACTATATTATGATACTGAGGCGGCAATCAAGATGGCTCTCAAGACTGAAGATCATGGTCATGCAAAGCACATTCAAGTGAGGCATCACTTCATAAGAGATCATGTTGAGAAGAAGGATATCGAGTTGGTGAGCGTGCAAACCTATGAACAATTGGTGGACATCTTTACCAAGCCACTCGATGAGAAGACCTTCAACAAGCTAAGGGGAGAAATCAATGTTCTTGACCTCTCCAACTTCACATGAGTAACCCTTGAGCTTATCCCTTGTAAATATGTATAGTGTTTGTTCGTTTTTGTTTGTGTCTTTGTTTGTGTTTGTTTCTCTTCTTTTGTAGGTTGACTTCGGACCTTCTTGAGATAGCAATGGACATGGGTTAAGCTTGGGAAGGTGGTTCACGATGTACCCAAGGCTTTGAAGAATGGTCCATTGTGAGCAAGCTTGAGAAGGGAACAACTCGTTGTTGACACTTTGGTTTGTAGCGGTTCTCTTTCTTTTCATTAGCATCGTATCATGCATTGTATGCTTGTTGCATTTGCATTCATGCATCTTTGCATTGTGATATCATACATGCTCCCAAGCATGTGTCTAGGGGGAGTTACTCATTTACAATGTGGGTACATGACTCTCTAGATGATCAAATAGTGATATTTGTGCTTCATGCCCATTGAGCCATGTTTGTCCGAGCTCCGAGATTAAATCTACTTGCATGGCTCAAAGACAAGTGGCTCATACATTCCCACCTCTCTAATGACTAACCCTTGCACATTTGAGAAAATATGTTGTTGAGCCATAAGTATAGGGGGAGATACGATGGAACACCACTACGACCAAGGAGGAGCACCATGAAAGGGGGAGTTATCCTAACTCTTGCCAACTATTTTATGCCTCTTGGTTTCCTTATGCTTTTGTGTGTTTTTTGTGATAGATGATAAAGGGGGAGAAGAAACATGAAGATCCAAAAGCCAAGTCTAGATCAAAGAGGGAGAAGGAACATGAAGACAATCGATAACACAAAGGGGCAGGAGAACATGAAGAAGAACATGAAGAAGGAACGATTCGGGGAGATAGAACATAAAGATCCAAAAGTTGAAATAGCAACATGAAGAAGAAAATGAAGATCACATCAAGATGAACATCTACATGGAGAAGAACAACGATAGTGCATGTCTATGGCGACAATGTACACCTTCACCGACATGAGCATCTACGTCCTTGGTGCGTGTCTACATCAACAAGATCGACTACCACGACACCAAGGCGGGCGCAATTTCAGCTCAAGATTGAATTCCATGTGCGCTAAAAGAGTGGGTAGTTCTCCCTCAACACCTAGCACATTTCAAGGGGGAGACTACTTCCAAGCTAAGGACCAAGGTATGCCTTTCAATCTTTTCTTTTCCTTCGGTTCTTTCTTGCTCGTCCATTTTGGATCATCATTAGTGGTTGTCATCCACCATTGAGGTCACCCCAAGGTATGATGTTTTGGTGATGAATGACGAACATGAAATGTGACTAATGTCTAAACGAGTGTTGTTCATGTAGGAAACCTTTTTCTAACTTATGATGATTGTCAATGGCGTCCTTGGCAATTGATGACAATGACCACAAGCATGGAGGCTTGTGAACAAGGGTTGATGAAGATGGATCAAAGCGGAGAACAAGCTATGGTGCAAGTGTTTGGAACACTTGTCTAGTTGTTAGGGATTTGAGTCCATAGGAAAAACTGGACTATCAAGGGGGTCTAGGTCATTCTCTTAGGTCATGTCTAGTCGGTGATGTGCAAGGTTGCTCGATGAAATCATAGGCACTGATTCCTAGGTTCCCCGTGAGGTATTATCGTGTTCTTCCCTTTAGATTCGTTTGTGTTCATCACCTATTCTCCACGAAAAAACCAACAAAAAAATTTCCCCCACCATCCTAGATATTGATTAGCCTTTGCATAATTTAATTTTAGAGTCCGTGGTGTTGAGTTTGTGTCCTAGTCGAGTTCAGTTGTATGTTTTAATTTGTGTTTTGATTCAGTTTGTGTATTGATCTCCGCTGCCTACCACCGCTTTTTCCCATCCGTTTCAACCACCATCACCATCGTGTTTTCCATTGGATTCACCATCATGTTACCCATCCACCACACCCACAATCCGTTGCCAAAGAAAAACCCCACCCTATTCCGTTTCCTACTCCCCCCCCCCCCCCCCCCCCCAAAGAAAAACCCTATCTTGACCTGCCTTCGGTAAAACAGGCATAACTATTCACTCGGTTATCCGATTGGGCTGAATTTTTTACAGCAGATTCTTGACTCAAAGTTAAGATTACCCACACTCGGCTACGCCCTGTGTGCCCTCATCAAAAAATTAAAAAAAATCGTTAAAAAATAGAAAAAAATGGTGAAGGTTAAAATAGCGTTTTCGGTGAAACTTTGAGATTTTGTCTATGCTTTGTTTCCCCTATGTTTGAGTTGAAACTTCTTGTAGTTGCTTCCTTTGTGTTCCTCTATCACAGAAAAATAGTGGAAAAATCATAAAAAAACAAGATTTTGATTTGCACCACCCCCCTACGCCCTGAAAATTCTAAGTCTGTAAAGTCTAACTGCCACTGTTTTTCTCCTTGCTGCCTTTGCCATTGTTCTTGCTATCACAACTATTTTTGAACACAATTCTTTTGCCAGCAATTAGGACACTGTTTTGGAAATTTATTCAGTGCTACTATCTATTATTGAATTGTGTTCCACTGACATACATATTGACCCCAAGCTACACATGTACGACACCAATTTGATCCCCCCACTTAAATCGAAGAAGAAGATTGTTGATCATGAGTCCTTCAATGTTCCAAAGCTAGATTATGATACAATTTATCATTGTGTCAAGGAGGCTGTTAGTGTTGTTTTTTCCAAACACAAGCAACCTGAGGTGTGTTTGAATGTGCACAAATCAAAAGTAGAGCTCGAAGTTCTTGATTCTTCTTATGTTGATCAGGTCAAAACATTAATTGAAGCTGCAGATGATCTTGTGGGTTTATCTTTGATGTCTCGGGAAGTAAATTCAGATGGTGTCATTGCAGATGTCAAGGGGCAGCGCTATAATATTTTTCATTCAGAGTGCCAAATTAAAAAGAAGGTATGCAAATTAATTGTTGATGGTGGAAGTTTCAATAATGCGATTAGTTCAGATTTGGTAGATGCATTATCTTTGTCTACATGGAGGCTTCCTACACCTCGTTACATGCAATGGATGAATAGAAGTGGCACGCTGAAAATTACCCACAGGGCGAGAGTAAAATTTTTAGTGGGAGATTATGTTGACACTATGGATTGTGATGTGGCACCAATGAGTGCGTGCCATTTGTTGTTGGAAAGACCATGGTAGTTTGATCTTGATGCAACATATGGTGGTCATTCAAACAATTATTCTTTCATGCATAAAGGTGTTCATCACGTTCTAAAGCCAATGAAGGAATGTGATATTAAGGCTGAGGTTTTTGTTGCTGCAACAAAGAAGAAACATGGTGCAGATATTACCTCAAAGCCAAGGACGGCTTTGTTTCAAGGGGGAGAGAATGATGTGGTAGTTCCTGCTATGACAAGTGCACCTAGTATTTCTGAAATTCTTTCAGTTGTTGCTCCTAAATATTGTACCATTCATTATGATTTGGTCAAAGATGAATTACATGATGGAAAAAATAATAGTGATGCAAAGAATTGTCTAAAGAGGGCTATTGGTGTTAATCTGAACAAGAAAGGAGCTCGTCAAATTATGTCAAAGCCCAGGACGGCTTTGATTCAAGGAGAGTAGGATGATGAGCCCATGGCTCATCGAGTCATTAAAACTATGTATTCTGAAAGCAAGCATGATTTTACACATATTGCAGAACATGATGTTTAAAAATACTCCAACATTCAGTTTGGATCTTTGACAAATGTTATGAATGATGCAGATCAAAGTGAGGATATGCCAGCCAGTTATTATATGCCATGCAATGTTTTCATTGAGACCAATCTGAAGGTTGGGGAAAAGAAACAAGAAACGGAGGAAAATATTATGATTGGATCAATAGTTGTGCTACTTGTGAAAAATACGGAACATATATTAGTGTTACAGGCCTTCCCAAAGGTATGCAATACATTACTTTTAAAGTCTACATGGCCTCAAGTCCACCCAATCATGAAATGAAAAGATATGGAAACTCAAAATGAATTCGGACTCGGTTCAGGATCAGCCAGACAGGTGCGGAGTAAAAGTAGCATAACTGGGCCATATGGAGTCGGATTTGGCTGAGTAAATACTCGTTGGAAAGATAATTTGATAACCTTTCCAATGGATCGGGCTCCATGGTCAAATAAATTCATTAGAGGTCGCAATAATCAAAACTGTGCCGGGTTGTGTTGAGTCCAAGTCTGTTTTCAGATGTGTTCGAGTCCAACTGGGTTTTTGGCTGGCTTGCATGCCATATAGCCTAGGTCCAGCACCCCTGGAAGCTAGGACATCATTGTATTGAGTTTTTGTTCGTGGTGTCCTCCTTGGAACCCTAGATGTGTTTCCCCCTCTACCGGTTGCCGTCGTTGATCTCTACGAGTTGTGAAGTGCATGATCAAGTGATTCTTCCCTTGGGTGCGTTCTAAAACTTGTGTTTCCCCGTCTCCAGATCGTGCTTGTCTAAGTTACGGGTTGGATACTTTTATCTACTATTGGTTTGCCTCTACATCAATTTCTTGTAAGCCGGTTATTATCTATCGTGTTCTACATTGTTGTTGGTTTGTGATTGCTAGTCCATTATCAGTTTGTGGGGTGTCCTTTATTATCATTACTAGATAATTCATTCTATGATTGTTGGTGTTGTCTATTGATTGCTGAGATAAACTAGTTTCAATACCTATATATACTTGCTAGTACTTGTTGTATCGTGAAAGATTGGATCATATTTCTAGACACCATAGTCGTGTTCTTATAATTTGGTATCAGAGTCTGTTATTGAATTGTGTTCCACTGACATACATATTGGCCTTCCAAGCTATAGATGCATCTCGTTCAGCCTTAAGAGCAATATGATACAATTGGTTGAACCTATTTCGCTCTTTATAGTCAACAATAGTCTGGATATCACAGTTCAATCCACCAAAGAATCTAGCACTAGTTTCAACATCATCGTCATGTATATCACAACGTGCTAAACCAATAAGCAATTTCTGATAATATTCCTCTACTGTTTTATTACCTTGTGTTAAAGATTGTAATTTCAAACATAAATCACGTTGGTAATAAGGAGGAACAAAACAAGATTTCATGTGTTGTTTCAAAATAGGCCAAGTGGTAGGTATAGCAACATTAGTATTGCAAAGATCATTCCACCAAAAGAGAACAAACCGTAAACTCACTAGTAGCAAGTCTAACTCTATCCTCAGCAAGAACTAAATGAAAAAAAATTTCTATTCAATAGCAAGTTCCCAATCTATCAGCAAAAGGAAGCATGTTAAATTTGGGTTTAACAAAAGTATCAATATTATAACTATTGTTATTACCTCCCATACCGTATCGATTACGGTGAAGATGTTCTACATCACGGTTAAAATCATCATCATTAGCAGCTTGTCTCTCGTGCAGAGGTGGAGGTCATCGTTCAACATCCTTAATTCAGTTGGCAACAGTGTTGATGTGACTCATCAACTCGGCAAACTTTGTTTCCATGAATGTAAACTGGTCCACAAGAAGCTTTGTTAGCTCGATCTTGGACATGCAATCATTGAAGTCTATAGGAGACTCTGACTCTCCAGTTGTCCCTTTCCCTGGCATGGCTAGAAACAGGACACAGGACTACACAAAAGGATTAGCCCTATCAACTAGCAGCTATTCGAGGTTGTGGAAAGTGGAAAGCAATATTAGGAGCTATGTATCACAGTCTTGCAAGTGTTCTTACCAAAGCCAACAGGACGGCACAATCTGTTGTCGAGCTTGGGTATAACAGTTACAAGGAAGAAACCTGTGCTGCAAGTATGTATAGCTTGGAAGGCTAATATGTATGTCAGTGGAACACAATACAATAACAGATAGTAGCACTGAATAAATATCCAAAGCAGTGTCCTAATTGCTGGTAAAAGAATCATGTTAAAAAATAGTTGTGATAGCAAGAACAATAGAAAAGGCAGCAAGGAGAAAAATAGTGGTAGTTAGACTTCACAGACTTAGAATTTTCAGGGCGTGGGAGGGGGGGTGCAAATCAAAATCTTGTTTTTTTGTTATGATTTTTCCACTATTTTTCTTTGATAGAGGAACACAAAGAAGGAACCATAGGAAGTTTCAACTCAAACAGAAGGGAAACAAAGCGTAGGCAAAATCTCAAAGTTTCACCGAGAACGCTATTTTAACCTTCACAATTTTTTTCTATTTTTTCATGATTTTTTTGAATTTTTTGATGAGGGCACACAGGGCGTAGCCGAGTGTGGGTCACCTCAACTTTGAGTCAAGAATCTGCTTTAAAAATATCAGCCCAATCGGATCAACGAGCGAAAAGTATGCCTATTTTACTGAAGGTAGGTCAAGATAGGGTTTTTTTTTTTTGGGGGGGGGGGGGGGAGTGGGAAACAGAATCGGGTGGGGTTTTTTGTTTTGCAATGGATTGCAGATGTGGTGGGTAGGTAACACAATGGTGAATCCAATGGAAAACACGATGGTGATGGTGGTCAAAACGGATGGGAAAAAGCGGTGGTAGGCAGCGGAGATCAATACACAAACCAAATCAAAACACAAATACAAACCAGCAACTAAACTCAACTAGGACACAAACTCAACACCACGGACTCTGAAATTAAATTATGAAAAGGCTAAACAATGTCTACGATGGTGAGGGAAATTTTTTTGTTGGCTTTTTCGTGGAGAATAGGTGATGAACACAAACGAATCTAAAGGGAAGAACACGATAATACCTCACAGGGAACATAGGAATCTGATACCACTTGATATAGATGAGGCCTAATCTTCCAAGAGGTAGGGGATAAACTCAAATTTGGAGACTCGGTGTCAATGAGCCGGCTTGAATCATACACGATCCAACCCCATAACCGTTACACCAAGCACAACTTGATTGTTCCTGCAAGCGAATCAAGAACACAAGCAAGAAATGATAAACACGCAATCTGAAATTGCAAATATGGATGAAGCAAATCATGAAGAAAAGGTTCAAGCTCTGATCACAAAAGGACTAATCACCACAGTGGTGTAGAACAAGAACAGGGGGCCTGGATTATTGTAAAAGGACTTGTCGCCAGAGTTACAATAAATCAATCAAGTTTCTCTCTGGAAAAACTGAGCTAAAAAAACCCGAGTCTAAACAGCGGCGGCTACTGAGTTTATGAGGGAACTAGGGGCGTCCTAGGGTTGGGACGGCCAGGAAGGCGCCCACAACATGGGCTTAAGGCCGAACACGATATAAGGCCAAGTTGGCCAAAAGTAGGCGGTGCAGCACCTTGTCATGGTCACACAACATGACTCATGACCTATCTGGAGCTGGGACCAGAACCAAAACAACGGCATCGTCGTTCCCTTTCCAATGCATCAAAGAACGCCTCGTTTGGAGGTCGGATATGGGAGATATCATCAAAACCATGCATGGGTATTAGTTGAATTCGAGGCGAACACAACGACCGAGTTGGTGACGACTTGTAACATAGGGAAGGCCATGATGTGTGTGTACCAAGCATGTTGATGTCCTCATCACACCCGGGGCCGGGCGGCATAGGTGGCCGGGAGGCATAGAGGGCCGGGCGGCAGGCCAGGCCGGCCGACAGCGGGGCCGGGTGCCGACCCCCTCCGGTTTTTTGGCCTTCTCTTCCTTAGTCACATTTCATCATCCTTAATCCGGGAGGAGAAATGCCATCATGGTGAAGTATTTTTGGAAAACCGGATGGGTTGGAAGATCAGCCCGAAAACAGCTCCGTTTAACTAGCCGAGTGGCTGATTTGAGTTGTTTATGACCCTGTCGGCTGGTTTCTGATTTCAGCCTAAAAGTGACCCTGTTTAACCAGTCGGATGCCTGATTTTAGCCAATGATGACCCTGTCGGTTGATTTCTGCCTGAAAACAACCTTGTCGACCCGTGAAAATGGCTATTTCACAGTCGTGATCGGCCGACGGGGTGTTTCTTCATGTTTTTGCACATTTTGGCTCTCTTATGCCTGCAAACACATATTTCACCAAAACTTGTGGAACTTTATTAGTTTAAACAAATATTTATTAAACATTGGTCTTTACCTTGCATTTCCCGACCGGTTGGTGGGCGATTTTGGGTTTTATCGGCCACCAACACCTCCCCAAGCTTAGACCTTTGCTCGTCCCGAGCAAATTAAAACTTAGAGATGATGGATCAGGTGTTGCTTCAATATTAGTGCCCTGCAAGTATCAAGTACACAAACACATACTCTAACACAGTATGGGTAAGTGTAAACCAACAGAATTGTGTTACTAAGTCATTCTTATTGTAGAGCGGGGCTTACTAGCATTTTATTACCTTGTCATGAGCGGTTGAAGTCTAGAATGGCTAGCTTAGACTTTGTCATACAATCTCCTACTTGATCATGAGTCCAAAGTTTGCACACTTTTTTTTGAGCATTTATTAAGGAGAACCCATATCTTTCTTATAGGAGCAAAGTTTGGCAAAAGGAAAGATTTTTGGCTGGCATGCTTGGTGAAGTGGATCCTTGAATCCGAAGTGGAGACCGCATAATCAAGCATGATTAGTTGAGAACTCAAAGATAACGCGAAGGAAAATGATTGGCTTTGGAAATGCATGTCCCTCATAAGGATCAAATCCTAACTAAACTCAATGCACACATAGATGGCATGAAAGTCGATTTGTAACTAATATTTTTCCATGGTAGGAATTTTTCTATCATAGGGAAAATGTGGACCAAGTAGGGGGTTTTTATTGCAGCATGGTTTTGAAAGAAATCATTGGACTCTAATCACAAGGAAATCATAAACTCCAACAACTAGACTTGGTGTTTTAGTAGCCATTTTGCACCCACTAGAACATAGAGGTACTAACATTATCATCATGCCGGTCTACCATTACCTGCAAAAAATGAGGAGTAGAGGTTATATACTTGAGACTCAAAGGGAGCTAATAGAGCAACTATTCATCATTTCCATAGGCAAGGTAGAGACTAAGTTCTCAAATTTTATTTATAAAGGGAAATATTTTTGTTCTTATTGGTTTTGCAAATTTTTATGGTTTTCCTTGAAAGAAAATAATATTTTTGTGTTTCTCTCAAAGTTTTATGAAAATTAAAAATCTTTTTGAATTTTTCTTAATTAGCTACTCAACTATAGAAGGAGGGCGAGAGGGTAGAACAGATGGCACACCTTGTTTCGTGTACCTCCCCGAGCTTAGGTCTTTGCAATACTTAAGCTTAGATGGTGTTCACTATGGTGGTTGATACTCCATGTTGAAATGGCCAAACAGCTGATCTGTCATGGACATGTTTGTCTTTCCTGCAAAAGGGTTACTTGGACACAATACCCGAAGGACAATATGATAATAATGATTAGTGGTTAGTCATCTGGTTAGTAGTCCAAGTGTTAGTAGTCCAAAACGTGCAAGAGACAAGGCAAAATTTCCTCTAGTTGGTTTTATTGCAGCAAACTTCTATTCCTAAGTGGAGAGTGCACTTACTAAGCAAACTAGTAGAGTGAGGAAGGGAGTGCAAAAAGGGAGAGAGTTGTAAGGGAGAGATGAAGTTTCAGCTGAAGGAATGGTGGTGGAGAAATAAGTGAGAGGGCACCCGGTATTTATAGGCTCGAGGAGGAGCCATGGGGCAAAATTTTCATGTCGGGCGGCGGGACACGCCGGGCGGCAACTCATGCCTACTGGCAGGCCTTTTTCCTCCATTTGCTCCATTATTGCTTTTGGGGTGATGGGAGAGGGCTAGGTCCATGCGCCATGTTATTCACTCGCTCACTTTGTCTAGAAATGTGGTGAGAGTGTAGGGAGCAAGGATAGATTGATGGGATGGCCAATGATGTATGTTTGCAATGAGTATCTTGCCACTCATGAGGCCTAGGGAGTAGGATGGCAGGTGAATGTGGGTGGTGAAAGAGTGAGGTGACATGTGTGGCCCTCTTTCATTCACTTTTACTCATGGTGGTGGATTTTTTTGTGAGGATTTTTCCTAAAGGGAAGGTTGGGTACACTTCCTGCCCTCATGGCCATCATCTCTGCATTAGAGTGGCATGAAATCTGGTAAAAACTATGTGTGGCGCCCCTTCCCAGAGGATCGAGGCCCCGACGGTGCTGATAACACAGACACTTGATAATACAACATTGGTTCAAATTTAAATTTAATATTACATCAATTGGTCCTCAGAGTGCAGCGGAATATTACAAGTTCATAAAGTTTTGAAACACAGCAGAAGCAATTACGATAAAGCTACAAGCTCGACGGTACAGCATAGTAATGGTTCATGCCCGAAGAACCATCACTCTAGCATCACACATCATCACTGCGGCGGGAAGTTGGACTCCCAGTGGGCAGTCCAACCCTCAGGGACTTGTATGTCCCAGGGCAGCACATCTATAGGCAATTCTACTTCTTCATTACCTGAGAACAACAGTGGCACAAAGCTTGAGTACTAATTACTCAGCAAGTCTTACCCGTCGGACGTCTAGACATGCAATGGCTCTAATAGGTGGCTTGTTTGGAAAGACTCGCACTAAGCAACCTATTAGTTCTACCAAGTTTTATTTCTCAAAATTAACTGGGTAGCGCAGAAATGTAACTTTAGTTGCAATAACAAGATAATAGAGCAATACATATAGTAAATGCATCATAAGATCAATAATTATAACATCAACGGTAAACATCCTACTCTTGGGGATCAAGGTCCTACTCTTGGGGATATAAAAGGGTGAATATAAACCGGAGCTTGCCTGGATCGATGTTAGTGCTAGCAACTACAACGTCCTACTCTTGGGGATCAAGGTCCTTTTCTAGATACTCTTCTTCCTGCTCCGGGTTGTTGTTGCCTATATGATAGAATTGAATTATCGGTATTATCAAAATACCATAGAATGCAATGATATGATGCTCAACGTCTTCAAATGTTGATTAGTATTATGTTCTCGAAGCCATATGCTTCAAAGAAACAAATTAGAGTTTTATTATTTTATGTGTGTTAATTATTTATTTAGGGTTGTTATAGTCTTTCAGAATAAATAAGCAATTGCAATAGTAACCAATCGATTCTGATCTTGAGTGATTTATCATGAACAGGGACATAGATGAATTGTATTTTTACCAATTTATAGCCTCTGGATATAATTATTCTAATTACTGGCATTTATTAAAGTAAAATAGTGGTATGAGCAATTAATTGAATTTAATTAAGTAAACTTAGGTTTCTGGACTTGTGTGAATTACTGGGCACAGAGGCTTGTGTGAGTGATTTTTGTGCCAAGTGGGAGGTGCCAATTAATTATAAAATAATTACTAGAATTAATTTAATTTAACACACTAAATAATTTCTAGAGCCTAAAATATATCATATTTTGCCCGACAAAAATTTGTGGTGATAGATAATTATGTATTTACAAAGCATGCCTAAAATCAAGATTTAATTCCATTCCTAGAGTTCCTGATGAATTAATTTGTGTTCTCACAATTTAATGAATTGACAAAAATACATGAACAGAGGCTAAGATTTATCATTTTACTAAAATAGAGCTCCTCAAGGTGAACCTAACAAATTTTGTTTGGGCTTCATTAGAGTTAAATTCGATTTACTAGGAGTTTTTAAAGTTTTATGCATTTTTCTGGAATTTCCTGGGTATTTCTGGTTCTAACTAATGACATGTCAGTGCCACGCATGGCCACGTCAGCGACACATAGGCACCATGCAGGATGCCAGTAGGACTGCCGGAACAGAGGCTGGCCTCACCGGAGGGCTCGCCGGCGGGCACTACGCGAGGTAAAAGCTCGTCACGGAAGCAAATAAATGACGTGCGCACCGAGGCGAAGGGGATGGAGGGGTTAGCGAGGTGGGGTTCTCACCGGAAGTTGGTCGATGATGAGAGGTGGTGGAAAGGCGATGTTCGGCAGCGTCACGGAGGGGGCTTGGGGCACGAAATCGGTCGGGGTTGGCTCCTACAGCTTCACGGGAAGGTGGAGAACGTCGGCGTCGAGTCGGCTTGCTTCGAGAAAAGCCGGAGATGGGAGCTCGTCGTGGAGCGGCTTCGGATTTTGGCAGAGTAGAGACGACGATGGGGATCAGCAGCTATGCCGGCAATCTCGCGATGGGAACAAGGAAAAGAGGGGTCAGAGAAACGCGGGAGGAAGTTGCACGCGTGGGAAGAAAGGAAGCAAAGGCCGAGGGTCACCTAATTTGGCGAATTTTTAGTCGACGCCATTGGGTTCGATCGGGAGCACGCCTCGGATTTTTCCCAAATCAACTCAAATTCGATCGAGGGCTTGCTGAGTGAAGATTACGGAAAGTGGGAGAGGGTTCATGCGAATCTGTGTGGCTCTGGACTCGGCTCGGGGTGTGGGAGCAGTGGCAATGCGAGCTCAAGCTCAGGTTCCGTAATGGCGGGGGAAGCAGAGCACAGAGAGCGGAAAATGAGAGAGAAAAGAGGGGGAGAGCGAGGGCAATGTACTCATGAGCTTGCGGTGCGGGTTTAGGTGGAGCAGAGGTCCAGGAAGTGAGTGGGGAAGGAAAAGAGAGGAGCGGCGGGGATTGAATGCTTGCAGTGCGGCTCGGTGGAGTGCAGAAAGGAGAAGGGAGAAGCGGAGGCCATTGGGCGGGCGCGCGGCCGAGGCAGAAAGATGGGACAGGGCAGAGGCAGAGAGGGGGTCAATGGCAACTGTAGCACGCGCGGTCCCAAGGTGGGGTGAAGGCGGGCCGTGGGGTGCGGCGGTGATGGAGTCGGCAGGCTCTGCACCAGTGGGAGGGAGAAGAAAGGAATTTTTACCCTGCGCCCCCTGATCTTTCAAGATCCTCACAAAAAGGTCACTGGTCAAACTAGTTTCTTAATAAATCAAAATAAAATAGCTAGAGATTTCCTAATATGGTGAAAATTGGTGGGCTGACTATTTAAATGGTGGGAAACACTCTGGTAAATTTTATTTGAAATTTCCATAACATATTTTTAGATTTTATTAAATCCATTAATTAGTTACTTAAGAATCAATTAATTAATTAAGGGTCTTGCCAAACAGATAAAATGTCAAATAAATTCCTAATACTTTATTTTATTATTACCAACTGATGATGAATTTATTTGGCATGAGTTGTATTGAATTTCTTAAGTTGTTTCAATAACTTGGTTGCAGTGTATTTATTTGCCTAGAATTAAATTAATAGATAGGCTCTATCATTTTATGTCATCATTTCCATGATTTGTGCTCCTCATTTTTGCTAAGTTAAGGTGAGACACCTGGGGTGTCACAGCCCTCCCTCCTTAAAGAAATCTCGTCCCGAGATTAAGAATCAAGGCAAACTAGAGGGAAGTGCGGTGGTCAAAGCATACCTGTGTATGACGACCAAAATTTCGGGTAGTGAGTTCTCAGAAACTCTTCTGATTCCCAAGTAGACTCATCTTCTGAGTGGTTACTCCATTGAACTTTGTAGAATTTGAGGGTTCTATTATGGGTCGTGCCTTCCTTCTCGTCGAGGATCTTCACGGGTTGTTCGGAATACGTGAGATCGGGTTGGAGTTGGTCATAGTCTTCCAAAATTTTGTTGATGGGTGGCTTGAGACTTCGCTTAAGCTAGGAGATATGGAAGGTGTGATGAACTCCAGTTAGATTAGTGGGTAACTCTAGCTTATAGGCCATGTTTCCATATCGTTCCAGAATTTGGAATGGTCCAATATAACGGGGAGCTAACTATCCTTTGACTCCGAACCGTTGGATACCCTTCATAGGCGACACCTTGAGATAGACGTAGTCGCCCTTGTTGAAGTACAGTGGTCTGTGTCATCTGTTTGCATACTTCTCTTGATGGCATTTAGCGGCTTTAAGATTGGCTTGGATGGTACGTACTTTTTCTTCAGCATCCTTGACAAGGTCAGGACCAAAGGTTACTCTTTCTCTAGATTCAGACTAGTTTAGCGGCGTTCTACAACTGCGACCATAGAGTGCTTCAAATGGCAACATTTTTAGACTCTCCTGGTAATTGTTGTTGTATGAGAATTCCGCATAAGGCAAATACGTATCCCAATTACCACCATGAGTTAAAACACATGCTCTAAGTATATCTTCCAAAATTTGGTTGACACGCCCAGTTTGTCCAACCATGGTGGCATGGTAAGCAGAACTCCGGATCAGCTTGGTACCCATAGATGCATGCAGTTGTTCCCAAAAACGAGCAACAAACTATGAGCCATGATCTGTAACAATGGTCTTGGGCACTCCATGGAGACATAGAATTTTGGCTATGTATAGCTCTTCATATTGTCGTACATTATGTCTATTGTTGACTGGCCGGAAGTGGGCAGATTTGGTGAGTCTGTCCACAATGACCCAAATTGAATCATGCTTTCGAGAAGTGAGAGGGAGACCAACAACAAAATCCATGCTGATGTCTTCCCATTTCCAAGCGGGGATACTCAATGGTTGAAGTACTTTGGCCTGTTTCAAATGATCAGCCTTAACCCTCTGACATGTATCGCATTCCGCGACATACCGAGCAATTTCTCGCTTCATCCTTGTCCACCAGAAATTCTTCTTCAAGTCTTGGTACATCTTATTACTACCTAGATGGATAGAATATTTGGAGTGGTGTGCTTCATCCAAGATCTTCCGTCGAATTTCAAAGTCCTTTGGTACTACTAAATGGTTATTGAACCACAGAGTACCGTTCGAGTCTTGGGTGAAGCATTTTGCCTTGCCATCCTTAATGTTTTGTCTGATATGATTCGTACCAACGTCATTTTTCTGTGCAGCAACAATTTCTTCACAGATGGTAGAATGCACACTTAGGTTGCTAACCACTACAACAGGTAAAATGTGAAGGCTGGGTTCCGAATTAGTTTCATGGTCAATTCGGTCTTGAACTTCCAGTTCTAAGATGTTGCAGTGGACCTTTCTGCTTAATGCATCGGTGACTACATTAGCCTTGCCTAGATGATAATGAATCTCTAGGTTATAATCCTTAATCAGTTCTAGCCACTGACGCTATCTCATGTTTAGATCAGTCTGGGTGAATATATATTTCAAGCTCTTATGGTCTATGTAAATGTGCACTAAGTTGCCGAGCAAATAATGCCTCCATATTTTTAGTGCAAGTACAAGTGCAGCTAGCTCCAAATCATGAGTTGGATAGTGCTCTTCATGCTTCCTTAACTGTCGAGATGCATAGGCTATGACACGACCTTCTTGCATGAGTACACACCCAAGTCCCGTCCCAGACGCATCACAATATACGTCGAATGGCTTGGTGATGTCGGGTTGAGCCAGTACCGGGGCAGTTGTCAATAATTTCTTCAACGTTTGAAATGCTTCTTCACAATTGCTGTGCCAATTAAACTTTTTCTCCTTTTTCAGCAGCTCCGTGATGGGTTTGGTCAGCCGAGAAAAATTTGGTATGAACCTACGATAATATCAGGCTAGCCCGAGGAAACTACGCACTTGGTGAACTGTTTTTGGTGGCTTCCAATCTAGCATGTCTTGAACTTTGCTAGGATCCACTGAGATTCCTTCTGCAGAGACTATGTGACCAAGGAATGGCACACGGTCCAACCAAAATTCACACTTGCTGAATTTTGCGTACAACTGGTGATCTCGTAGACGTTGAAGAACAATGCAAAGATGTTCAGCATGCTCTTCTTGGACTTAGAATAGACGAGGATGTCGTTAATGAATACTACCACAAATTTGTCCAACTCTAGCATGAATACCGAATTCATAAGATACATGAAATGAGCTGGGGCGTTTGTCAATCCGAATGACATTACTAGATACTCGAATAATCCGTATCTAGTAGAAAAGACGGTTTTCGGAATATCTTCTGCTCTGATTTTGATTTGATGATAACCCGAACGAAGGTCAATTTTTGAAAATACCTTAGCACCAACCAATTGAATAAAAAGGATATCAATTCATGGTAACAGGTATTTATTCTTGATGGTAACTTCATTAAGAGGTCGATAGTCAACAATGAGACGCAAAGATTTGTCCCTCTTCTTCACAAAGATAGCAGGGCAGCCCCAAGGTGAAGTGCTTGGGCGAATGAATCCCTTTTCCAATAACTCATTCAACTGCTTTTTCAATTCGGCCAACTCATTTGGGCCATCTTGTAGGGTCGACGAGATATCGAAGAAGTTCCTGGCTGTAGCTCTATCTTAAATTCCACTTCACGGTCAAGTGGTAGGCTAGAGATATCTTCGGGGAATACGTCCGGATACTCGCAAACAACAGGGATGTTCTCGAGCGACTGCCCTTCCAAGTGATGGACAATCAGGGCTTTCGATGAATTGATGTTTAGAGAATGTGTGTCCTCTCCATGCAAAGGGGAGTTGAGGTGAATGATACGGGGCTCGATGTCTAGCATGGCTCTATGGGTTTTCATCCAGAACATGCCCAAGATCAAGTCAATTCCCTGGTGGCTAAGCATGATAAAATCCGTGGGGTAGATTTTCTTGTTTATTTCTAAAGGGGCTTTGCATACTATTTGATTGGCACTAATTTGCCCAGTGGGGGAACGAATTGTGTAGCATCTTTCTATAGTCTGGGGTTGAAGATTAAGTTTTTGCACGCACGCTTGGCTAATGAAATTATGCGTAGCACCAGAATCAAAAAGCGCAAGGACAGGCTGGCGATAGAGCGAGAGCGTACCGGTCAGCACGGGTTCGCCCTGAGGGATATCTTCCGCATTGGTGTAGTTCACTTGGGCACCACGTGATGGTGCATTCACATTCCTGCTCTGGTTCTGGTGCTGGTTGTGTTGTTGTTGTTGTTGTTGCACCTTGGTGCAGTGCAGTTCTTTGCGAAGTGGCCGGTACGACCACAATTGTAGCAAGGGTAGTTTCCTCCACGATCAGCAGGCAGTGGGGCACGAGCACTCGGGCTCCCTTGTTGCTGATACGGCGCACGGTGCTGAATGTTCTGCTGTTGATAAGGTGCACGAGGTGGAAAGTTCTGCTGCGGTGATGATCTTGAGTAGTTCGGGCCAAATCATCGCTGAAAATGTTGCTGCAGTGCTGCCCGGAAACATTGTCCGGTGAGTGAAGTATATATCA
The DNA here is from genome assembly GCA_032690845.1 of Eleusine coracana subsp. coracana. Lineage (NCBI taxonomy): Eukaryota > Viridiplantae > Streptophyta > Magnoliopsida > Poales > Poaceae > Eleusine > Eleusine coracana. The sequence continues at coordinate 1,521,698 of MU847442.1, read as the reverse complement.
GGCGATACTTCGCCTGCAGGGCAGCAAAGGCAGTAGCAGGGGCCTTTCTCTTACGGTCTTCTTCTTCAACTTGGCGCATAGCGCCTTCCTAGACAATAGCGGCATTGACCAGATCATTGTATGTGCCAGTCGCCTGCCAAGTCAGACGTTCCTTGAGCGTGGCATTCATCCCATGCAAGAAGGCGTATCTCTTCTTTTCCTCAGTATTAACATACTCTACGGCGTACTGAGCGAGATGATTGAAAGCTTCAGAATATTGGAGGACATTCCTCCCTCCTTGTTTTAGATCCATAAATTCCTGGAACTTTCTCTGCATGAGACCAGCGGGGATAAAATGAGCATGAAAAGCAGCCTTGAAGTCATTCCATTCCACGCGGTGTCCAGCGGGCAGAGAAGCTTCATAGTTGGCCCACCAGGCACTAGCAGAGCCATGGAGTTGTTGGGCGGTGAATAGCACCTTCTGGTGCTCGGTGCACTCCAGCAGACTGAACTTAGACTTGGTCTGGCGCAACCAGTGGTTGGCGTCCAGCGGTTCTCTGGCACGCTCGAAGGTGGGTGGATGGGTACCCAGGAATTCTGAGTAAGTGCTCTGATGGGGCTGGTTGTTGCGGTTGTTGTGGTTATCTCCACGTCTAGCTAGGTGAGTCGTGATGTCGACTAACCGACGGAGCAGCTCAGAGTCATTCTGCTGCCTGCTGGGTGCAGCGGCCAGGACTTCAGCTAAGGAAGGCTCAGCATTCGCTCCTTGCTGAGAGCTCTCCGGATCTTCCTGGTTCCGAGTATGCACCATGCTGCAATTTATATGGTTGCACATTAGTTGGTTCTCATAACATTCCATAAATTCACATGCACAAAACGTAAATTTGCAAGTGGTACGGTAAAATCTCAGAATGACATCCATCTTCATTTATTCAATCCAGTCTACATGGCTGTTAAAGGACATCATCACACGGTTCGTTGCATATATGTGTCGTCGCCTAGTTATGGTATTGCGGACACAACATGCAAGACTCACACTTTTACATCAAACTAGGGATACATATACTACACGACCGTACACAGGGGTAGCGAATCATCTACTCCTGGCCTAAGTCTCCTGGTTCCTCCAGATCCATCATTTCATCGTCATCAACACCGGCAGGTGCCATCTCCACATAGTCTTGTTCTCCATACTCTATGAAGATCTCATCCCAGTTCCCTTCAATAGGAAGATGGGCAGCCTTGAATGCGTTCAGGTCATCTTGAGCCTCAATCATATCATGCTCAAAATCCATTGCATCCTGCAAGGCTTGGTCACGTTCTTCTAGAATCGCTTCCATCTCATCATTCTTGGCTTGGATTTGCTGGTTCAGTTCTGCAATTTCTTCATCTTTAGCTTGTTTTTCGACCTCAGAAAGTCATAGTGCAGAATGGAACACATCCAATCGCTGGCACAAGTTTGTGCACAAAGCGAACGTGGACAGACCATAATACTCTATTATGGGCAGCATAGGATCATGATGGCGGTGGTTTGGATCAAAGATGAAATCCACATGCCTCATCCATTCGAAATCCGTCACTTCATTAATGGGTAGCAAGGCAATGGGTGTTCCAGCCACATCATGCTTGTGGTCTTCACTGAACCGAGTAAGTGCCTTGAATGCAGCTACATTCCAGGTGGAAGGCAGATCGGTCCCGGTGACACTAAGGGTCCAAGATTCCCATGCGGGGATGACGGAGTAATTGGTGGGAACCGCTACATGGATGATACATGAGGGGACTCCATGCTCCTGGAATTCCTTGCCAATATAGGTGGGAGGAATGGAATATCCGAATCTCTGGAGAACTCTCCAAAACAGGTGAACCATCCCTGTGAACTCCAGGCCATCGGTAATTTCCCAACCTTGTGGTGGTTGTTCATTGTTTTTAGCCATCTATAAAGAAAGTACCTTGATTGAGTCAATGAGTACGATTAACTTTGTTGTAACAACAATAGCTACTAATGGTACATCCAATGCACAGCGCAAATCATCATAGTTTACATACATGACTCAGAATATGTAGCCCTCGAGTTACAAAAACATCTCATGCATCAACCCCAAAATACAACAACCTCACGTGGTTCGACAAAAGTTACCTACCCACTGATCTTGACTACCGAGACTAGGCTAGTCTACCCTCATCCTCCTGGGTCCTACCTCGAGCGGGTGCCTCGTAGTCCATGTCAAACTCCTCGTCCATATCCTCCTGCGGGTCCTCCTCCTTCGGTACTATCAATGGTGCAAGGGCTGCCTCAAGCTGCTGCTGTAGGCCCTGGTTCTCCTGGGCCTGGGTCTCCAAATCCTCTCCCATAAGCTCCATCTCATGCTGTGCAGCCGTCAACTGATGCTGCAGGTGCTCGTTGTGGTTGGCGCGCTGCTACATAATCACGCCACGTCTGTCCACCTCCTGCGCGAGGGTGTTGTACTGTCCAGTCACCTCAGTAACGCGAGTCTCACTCGCTTCAAGAGCAGCGGTCAGCCGCTGAACCTCTCTCTATTGTGCGTCGACCTGTGTCTGTAGGTCATTCCTCTGAACCCAGACCTGCTCGGCCTCAGCTAGTAGGATACTGCTGTGGCTGCTAGCCTCCTCATCCAAGTGAAGGAGGTACTCGGAGTAGTAGGACACACGGTGGTACCCTGCGTGGTACGTCGGGTAGTCATTGCGGCCAATGCGCCTCACACGCCTCTGCCAGACCGGGTTGGCCTGGTGCCAGATGGGAATCATCTCAAACAGAGTCCCAGAGAGCACTGCTGTGTGGTGCCCGCAGAAGTGGGTGAGAGCCCTGTGGGCGACTCTCTCCAAGCCCTCATGGAGGCTCCCACAAGTCGTCGTGCTCTCCATACCCGCCATGTCGAGGTTGCGCGGGTGTGTGGGCACGCTGATGTGCACCTCAGCAAGAGTCATGCCGTGACGACGGACCTCACGGCCCTTGTAGGAGGGAGGCTCGTCGTAGCCCAACAAGCGTAAGAGATCCCACAACAGTGTAAGAAAGCCACGGTGGTGGAGTCCGGTGGTGTAGCGCCACCCGTCGTGCGAAAGCTCCTCAAAACCGTGGTCACCCATCTGGAACATAAACCCAATGGTGAGTACAATGTTCCATGAGTAACAATGCATTTCATATATAGTGCTATGAAATACAGAAACAAGGATTTTGTTCACATTTTCCAGCCTCAAGGGTCAATAATATGGCAATGGGTCTCAAAACAAATTCAGTTTCAGATTGACATAGGCTTAATGTTTTGGCTCTACTGGACAGGGGAGAACTGGAAAGATGGTGAAACCTATTGGAGATGAAAACAGACTTCTAGGGCTTTCCAGATTGTATTTAAACACCTAAAAATCCGAAGTATATCTTTAGTTATGAATTTTCGAAGTTGGCAACTAAAAACAGGACAGATTCTTGTTAACCTTGTTATTCAGAATTTTATACTTATTATGTTTAGAAAATTTTTATTCAGAGGTTGGTGAGCAAGGAGAGAACCAAATTTTAGTTTAGCTATAATGGGATGCATGATGCAAAACCTTCATTTTATTAACCTATCGTTCCTCACAACACAACACCTAACTTGCTGAGACTTAGTGGCATGGATATTTGGTGACGACCCGCACTCAACACGTAAGTCATTCTAAAGGTTATACTAACGGCGTTAGCGTACCTGCAGAAGATTCATTGCAGAAACAATACATCAAATTCAAAAGAAACTATGAAAAAGAAGCACAGTTCTACTAGTAACGATCCATGGAAGAAGGATCGCCCCGTGATAAGTCACGAGCCAACAGTGTCTCGTATCCGCCTGCGAGCACAGACACCGATATCACGCGTGTCGGTTAATCACGCACGTACCTTCGTTTCAAGAAGCCGTAGATGCAATAATGTAAACAATCATAACCCAGGTTAGCTTTGTCACCACCCTCCTATCTATAGGGGTAATACTAGCGTATCCTCACTCGCAACATCGTGGTTTTCAAAAATACGATTTATTTGTTGTATTATCATGGACCACGGCTCTGATATCAGCTGTGGCGCCCCTTCCCGAACGATCGAGGTCCCGACGGTGCTAATAACACAGACACTTGATAATACAACATTGGTTTAAATTTAAATTTAATATTACATCAATTGGTCATCAGAATGCAGCAGAATATTACAAGTTCATAATGTTTTGAAACACAGTGGAAGCAATTACGATAAAGCTACGAGCTCAACGGTACAACATAGTAATGGTTCATGCCTGAAGAACCATCACTCTAGCATCACACATCATCACTACGGCGGGAAGTCGGACTCCCAGTAGGCAGTCCAACCCTCAGGGACTTGCATGTCCCAGGGCAGCACATCTATAGCAATTCTACTTCTTCATTACCTGAAAACAACAGTGGCACAAAGCCTGAGTACTAATTACTCAGCAAGTCTTACCCGTCAGACGTCTAGACATGCAATGGCTCTAATAGGTGGCTCGGTTGGAAAGACTCGCACTAAGCAACCTATTAGTTGTACCAAGTTTTATTTCTCAAAATTAACTGGGTAGAGCAGAAATGTAACTTTAGTTGCAATAACAAGATAATAGAGCAATACATATAGCAAATGCATCATAAGATCAATAATTGTAACATCAACGGTAAACATCATTGTTAATTTCCAATACCAGGTTCAACTACGTGACGGCGCAATGACCAAGTGGTACTCATTACTGCGAGGGACAACAATTGCAATTGATTTACACCAGCTGGGATAACCCGAGATACATGACACATACACACCGGTTAAGGTCGTACATGGCAACTTTTCACAAGGACAAAAAACAACTTGGTCCAGGTCCAGTCTCAGCGAGTGGGCATGCCGTTCTGCCAACAGTACTTCGCGGTATGAACCGCCCACTCCAGCAGCAGAAGGGTCAACGACCACTGTACTAGGTACCGTCCTCATTGCCGCGCCAATGCTACATCAGTTTACTAGTGCCCATAGACTAGCATGCATTCGGTACTGTTCAATACTTGACCAACGGGCCGACCACGGACGGGTCCTAAGTTCGGCAAGGAAGGGCTACCGCAGTCAACACCCATGTATTGCTGCAAACCTACACATGCATCATCCCTGCCCGGTCATAACAGAAAAATAAACTTCTTTTTAGGTTCCCGTTCCAGTGGTCTAGTTCATTTCTTATTAATGATATCTACCGGGTCTAACAATTACTAAGCATAGCGACACAGTACCGATACTACCAAAGTTCTAATGACAGTGGCGTAGGTCATTTGGATATCATGCAAGTGGGTTCCAATCAACTCCTATGACCTAATGCAATAATCACAGACACTAGTAATATTGAAAACTAGCAACTTTATAAAAGGGTGAATGTAAACCGGGGCTTACCTGGATTGATGTTAGTGCTAGCAACTACAACGTCTTGCTCTTGGGGATCAAGGTCCTTCTGTAGATCCTCTTTTTCCTGCTCCGGGTTGTTGTTGCCTATATGATAGAATTGAATTATCGGTATTATCAAAAAACCGTAGAGTGCAATGATTTGATGCTTAACGTCTTCAAATGTTAATTATTATTATGTTCTTGAAGCCATATGCTTCAATGTTCTCGAAGCCATATGCTTCAAAGAAACAAATTAGAGTTTCATTATTTTATGTGTGTTAATCATTTATTTAGGGTTGCTATAGTCTTTCAGAATAAATAAGCAACTGCAATAGTAACCAATCGATTCTGATCTTGAGTGATTTATCATGAACAGGGACATAGATGAATTGTATTTTTACCAATTTACAGCCTCTGGATATAATTATTCCAATTACTAGCATTTATTAAAGTAAAATAGTGGTAATAGCAATTAATTGAATTTAATTAAGTAAACTTAGGTTTCTGGACTTGTGTGAATTACTGGGCACACATGCTTGTGTGAGTGATTTCAGTGCCAAGTGGCAGGGGCCAATTAATTATAAAATAATTACTAGAATTAATTTAATTGAACACACTAAATAATTTCCAGAGCCTAAAATAATTCATATTTTGCCAGACAAAAATTTGTGGTGATAGATAATTATGTATTTACTAAGCACGCCTAAAATAAAGATTTAATTCCATTTCTAGAGTTCCTGGTGAATTAATTTGTGTTCTCACAATTTAATAAATTAACAAAAATACATGAACAGAGGCTAAGATTTATCATTTTACTAAAATAGAGCTCTTCAGGGTGAACCTAACAAATTTTGTTTGGGCTTCATTGGAGTTAAATTTGATTTACTAGGAGTTTTCAAAGTTTTATGCATTTTTCTAGAATTTCCTGGGAATTTCTGGTTCTATCTAATGACATGTTAGTGCCACGCATGGCCACGTCAGCGACACGTAGGCGCCATGCAGGATGCCAGTAGGACTGCCAGTAGGCGCGTCGGAACAGAGGCTAGCCTCGCCGGAGGGCTCGCCGGCGGGCGCTACGCGAGGGAAAAGCTCGTCGCGGAAGCAAATAAACGACATGCGCACCGAGGCGAAAGGGATGGAGGGGTTCGCGAGGTGGGGTTCTCACCACAAGTTGGTCGGCGATGAGAGGTGGCGGAAAGGTGATGTTCGGCGGCGTCGCGGAGGGGGCCTGGGGCACGAAATCGATCGGGGTTGGCTCCTACAGCTTCACGGGAAGGTGGAGAACATCGGCGTCGAGTTGGCTTGCTTCGAGAAAAGCCAGAGATGGGAGCTCATCGTGGTGCGGCTTCAGATTTTGGCAGAGCAGAGACGACGGCGGGGATCAGCAGCCATGCCGGCAATCTCGCAATGGGAACAAGGAAAAGAGGGGTCAGAGAAACGTGCGAAGAAAGGAAGCAAAGGCCGAGGCTCACCTAATTTGGCGAATTTGAAGTTGGCGCCATTGGCTTCGACCGGGAGCAGGCCTCGAATTTTTCCCAAATCAACCCGAATTCGATTGAGGGCTTGCTGAGTGAAGAGTACGGAAACTGGGAGAGGGTTCGTGCGAATCTGTTTGGCTCTGGACTCGGCTCGGGGTGTGGGAGCAGTGGCAATGCGAGCTCAAGCTCGGGTTCCGTAATGGCAGGGGAAGCAGAGCACAGAGAGCGGAAAATGAGAGAGAGAAAAGAGGGGGAGAGCGAGGGCAATGTACTCGTGAGCTTGCGGTGCGGGTTTAGGTGGAGCAGAGCTCCAGGAAGTGAGTTGGGAAAGAAAAGGGAGGAGCGACGGGGATTGAATGCTTGTCGTGCGGCTCGGTGGAGCACAGAAAGGAGAAGGGAGAAGCGGAGGCCATTGGGCGGGCGCACGGCCGAGGTAGAAGGATGGGACAGGGCGGAGGCAGAGAGGGGGTCAACGACGACTGTAGCACATGCGGTCCCGAGGTGGGGTGAAGGCGGGCCGTGGCGTGCGCCAGCGATGGAGTCGGCAGGCTCTGTGCCAATGGGAGGAAGAAGAGAGGAATTTTTACACTACACCCCCTGATCTTTCAAGATCCTCACAAAAAGGTCCCTGGTCAAACTAGTTTCTTAATAAATCAAAATAAAATAGCTAGAGATTTCCTAAAATGGTGAAAATTGGTGGACTGACTACTTAAATGGTGGGAAACACTCTGGTAAAGTTTATTTGAAATTTCCATAACCTTATTTTTAGATTTTATTAAATGCATTAATTAGTTACTTAAGAATCAATTAATTAATTAAGAGTCTTGCCAAGCAGATAAAATGCCCAATAAATTCCTAATATTTTATTTTATTATTACCAACTGATGATGAATTTATTTGGCATGTGTTATATTGAATTTCTTAAGTTGTTTCAATAACTTGGTTGCAGTGTATTTATTTGCCTAGAATTAAATTAATAGATAGGCTCTATCATTTTATGTCATCATTTCCATGATTTGTGCTCCTCATTTTTGCTAAGCTAAGGTGAGACACCTGGGGTGTCACACTATGGTCGGGCGGCATGGCTTGCCGGGCGGCAGGCCTGGCCGAGCGGCACTAAAGTCACCTGGCTGGGTGGTCATTTTTCATGAAATATGACCTCCCGGGTGCTGAAAACTGACTAGCCGGGTTAGAGTCTCAGATCATTACTTGGATGGTCATTTTTTCTTGAGATATGACCTCCCGGGTGCTCAAATTTGACTACTGACTTGTGAGTGGTGAAAGAGGTGACTTGTGTGGCTGTCCTCCATCTACTTTTACTCATGGTGGGGGTCTTAGGTGAGCATTTTTTCATAAAAGAAAAGCTGGGCACACCTCCTCCACTCACGACCATCATTCATGTAGTAAACGTGCCAAGAATATGAGAAAAAGTATTGTCGGGCGGCAAGACTTGCCGGGCGGCAGACCTGGCTGGGCGGCACTAAAATGACCCAGCTGGGTGATCGTTTTTCATGAAAAATGACCTCCCGGGTGCTGAATTTTGACTGGGTTACTTCAATCTGAGTGGCTCAAGAATTGCCTAGCTGGATGGTCATTTTTCACCAAAAATGACCTCCCAGGTGCTAAAATTTTGCCCGCCGGGTTAGAGCCCTGGATACGCAGCCGGGTGGTCATTTTGACCCAAAATTGACCTCCCGGTTGGGAAACTTGGCTGAGTCATCACCAAAAAAATTTTTATGTACCCTTTTTTAGCCTAATTTATTGGTTAAAGAAGGAATGAAAAACAACCTAATTTAGTGGTATGTATAAGAGAAAAGGGGGGGATAAATATCGGTTACCTTCCGACAAGGGTTCGGATTTTACGTCCTGAATGAGACGGCCTCCTTTTACCATACCTGAATCTTGTTTTTGCGCTCTATGGTGGTGACCTTTTAGAGTTTCCATTTTTGTTCTCTTTTGGCATCACTTGGTCCATTGATTTTCTACAATTGTTAGCACAAACCTATTCGTCTACAATAGGCATATCTCTATCAATTCCATCAATCAACCTAGACACCATATCTAATTTGGTCAATTGTAGAAGGAAAACACATGCATTTTCCTTATTTTACATTGTAGTATGATAGAGATTACCACTTTTATGTTCTAGATCATACACATACATAGGGCACACAACCAAACAAGGAACGTATAACCCAATATGGAATAAGATAAGAACATAACATTAGATGCTGATGAATCAATTCCATCAATACCCAAACTGTCCAAATAGATAGTTAGGGGCAAGATTTTGGGGCTTACCTCCTTCAAAACTGAGCTATAGTGGTACATGATGATTCATTGAGAAGTATCGCAACATCACGAGCTCTTCTTTTGTGAAAACTTGCTCCAAGGTCAAGGAGACTGTGTCCTGTTTGTTTCATACTCAAACAAAACAGGGGTGATCCCGCTAAGGCTAGCGGTGAATTAGCTCAATAGACAATCTTTGTTAGTCTCGAAATCTTAGTCATTGCTTCCCCGGCAATGGTGCCAGAAATGCTTGTTGGTATTTCTTAACGTCGCATCAAGAATATCACTATTCCTTGTACAGTGCCAAAAATATTTGTTGGAATTTGTTATGCTTTAATAATAATGTGAATTAATCCGCAAGCGCACGGAACACCATTTTAGCATTTCACCCGGGAGAATTCCAAGGTATCGTATTTATTTTCCTTAGGGAAGCTAGGCGTAAGATTATCTTGGTTTAACAAAGATATGACTATAAGAATTATACCAGCTAGCCAAAGATAGGGGTAATGATGTTTAATAATAATAGTAGGGGTAGCAACACCAGAGAAATCCACACTAAGATAAACAAAGAGATCGGTTAAGCTAGCCGGGAGGACAACGAGTCTAAGTCTAGGATTCCTAAAAAAGTATACCTTGGTACAACCTCGAGTCTTTCACCTGTTAGCTCACTTCGGGGCATGAAAATGTTCCACTAACACTACAGCAAAGAGGCCCCATAGCTGCGGTTGGTAAGGCACTGTAGCGGCGGGCAGGCCACCCCGCCGCTACGCAAACGCAGCTACAAATAAGTGTTTGTAGATGTGGGTGGTCTGACGCCCAAATAAACCGCCACTACAGAGACATTATTAGCGGCGGTTGAAGATGTCAACCGTCGCTATTGTCTGCCATTAGTAGCGGCGGTTGAAAATACCAACCGCCGCTATTGTCTGCCATTAGTAGCGGCGGTTGACAACATCAACCACTGTACTTGTTATTTTCCAAAAAAAATAGCAAATATACATAAATCACAGATTCTGCATACACAGAAATTTAGAACATCTCGTCATAGGAATTTACAACATCTCATCACAGAATATATACAACAATGGCATCAAAATGTTCAATGAAGATTACAAAATGTCTTATATGAACCCTAATGCATAATCATCATTTTTCTTTGACACATTAGGTTCATATGGTGCTCTTGAACCAGCCCACTCACAAAGGGGCCTATGGTTTGTTGCTAGATCACCATTTGAATCAAAACACTTCCCTTCTGGACTAATTACCTCTCTCAAAAGAAAACGACAAAGAGAAGCTATAATGTAATACATGTTATTTGTAGTCAAATGAACATGTTCTTGAGAAATCATACCCTTTCTGATCTCATCGTTCCTCTTCATTTGTGCAGTCCATTGTGCCTTTTTCCTTATGGCCCTCTGTGTCACATGAGTAGAGTATGTTAATATGAGATCTTAAAACTTCACTGTTCGAGTAAAGTAAAATGGGTATAAACAAAATCAACTTACCTCTTCATTAGACTCCTCAACGATATGATCTAGGTAAGATGAAGAGCTAGACGCGAACACACACGTGTAGTAGCCGCAATGCACACTACCTTTTTGTTGCTTAAAGCACTATGTAGTAGAGAACACAAGATAGTTACACTTCATATGATGGATACTACGATAAAGACATGTATGTGATGCATATAAATCTTACCCAAAAATTATGATGGAAGTACATCTTCTTTTTCCGTTTTGGATGACATTTCCCTCCCGCTATGACATATTTCTCGTAAGCACTAAACAGTCGACAAAAGCATTATTAGATGATATTAACATTATCAATTCATATACACATAGAATAATTTGTTACCTATCTATGACTTCCACCATGTCATTGTACAACTTCTTGTCATAGTCGAGACTATCTAGCACAAGAAGGTACGCATTTTTTGGAATTATCATAAAACAGATCCAATGATCGCTACAAGAATGTTGACAACAACTTACTTACGATTGGATTTAACTTCAACATATGATAGATGATGAAGGCAATAGTGGTCCAACTTACTTGAAGTTGTAGGGGGCTAAGATGCATTGTCTATCTTGCCACTTCACGAAGCACTTGCATAAATAATTTATAACCCAAGTCCATGCTTCATTTCTCAGGACCGCCTTCATTTCACCTATCTCTGCTGGTGTCTTATCCAGATAGTGATCTGGATTTACCATTTGGTTTATACTGCTTTGATTGATGCGGTTCAGGTTGATGTAGGCCACCTTCCAATATTTTCTATCAACCCTCTTTCTTTGATAAAAAGAGTTCATTCTACAAAAAAAAAGATATAAGGTAATATATTGAATTGTCTTTGAAATTCAATGTAGATCGAACGTGAAACTTACATGCACCACAAGGTGATGAAGGTGACGTCCATCCTGCCTAGGCGAAACATTAAGTGGACATCCTCCCAAAAAAGGCCTAAGGTTTGTTCATCGTCCTCTTCATTGAACACCTAACTTGGAATCCTACAAGTGATTGCGGTGACCCCTTCCTTCGACTCCATCATGTACCAGTCATGCAACTTTCGTATCTCTCATGGCAGGTTCATGTAGATGTTGTTTGATATAAGGGGCTTACCGAATTTGAATATCGGGTAGTTCACATCGTCTGTAGGATTGTCCAAAATGTGATCATCGTATGACACTTTATCCCAATGATCTTGTTCTTGGAGGACGAGCTCACTGGTGCTTGCTAGACATTTTTTCAATCCAACCAAGTACTTATCAACATCATTTTTTGCTTTTGGGTCCTTTGGCTCTTTATCAAAACCAGTAATCATCTTTGGAATTACGGAAGCCTAGACGACAACAGGCGCAGGCTGGAGTTGGATTACCGGAGCCTGAACTTGAACCGCCGCAGCAGCTATTGACGGAGGCTCGACTTGAATTGTTTCCCGAGGCTGAACACTCTGCAGAAGAGGCTCATTGTCACTATAGATTATAGGACTGTGAGTCAAGTCGGCTTCCACATGTGGAGACCGAGGCTTGTTTCTCGAGACTGCCGCAGACGTAGGAGACTAATGTCCACCTGTATTGCCTGGTTGGCTCGCATGAAAGGACCCGTGCCCAGACAACGGGGGTGGAGAAACTCGTGGTGAGAGGACAACTTCACGGCGTTTCCAAATAATGAAAGAGCCGAGGGCATCTTGGAGAGTTTCTATATCCGCCTCAGGTATCGGGCATTCGCTCTCGTTGTCCTCATAGCCAGATACTATTTCTGACACGATGACACGCACATAACCTGGGGGGATATCCCTGTTATATAGCGTATCTCCTGGAAAAGCCGTGCGTGATGCAACCTTCATCGTCTTCCCCTTGTAACCAAATGGCACATGCAACACGCAAGGAGTATCCTCAGTGATGTCATCCATTTTTTATTGCATGGAGACTGATGGTTGACCGAAGACTGATGGTTGCATGGAGATGTATGGCTGCGTGGATGTGGATGGACGTAAGAAGGCATCCACCGCAGCCTGCAGGTTGGGGTCCAAATGACCGCTTTCTTTGTCGATAGCGAACAATAGCGGCAGTTGGCTATGTAAGCCGCCGCTATTCTACCATATTTTATAAAATATATTCATTTTAAAAAGTTTAAAAAATATATTCATTTTAAGAAGCTATAAAAATACCTTATTCATCTAGAAAGCTGTTAAAAATACATTTTAAAATATATTATTGATTTAGAATGCTTTTAAAAAATATATTATTTACTAAGAAATATATTATTTATTTAGAAATATATTAGTCATTTAGCAATACATTATTCATTTAGAAATATATTATTCACTAAGAACAAAAATTAATGTTAGGTCCTAAAATTTTGGAGAAACAACCCTATTCTTTTTATTAATTACATTTCAGTCCTAATATTTTTACACTTTAATTTTATTTTAGTCCTGGATTTTTGCAGAAACACACCTACACTTTTTAAAAATTATAGTATTAGTCCTCTTTTTTTTTTGCACTCTTATTTTTTGATTGCATCTTAAATTTTTGGTCTCCTCTTATCGTTTCAATAACATCTTTCTATTTAAATAAGTTACACAATCTTTATATTCAAATAAGCATAAATTACATAGAACATAATACAAGGTTCGAATAATAAAAGGTACTTAACAAAATAAAATTACATGATGCTTGAGTTAGCCTTGAACGACTTTTCCTTGGCAGTGATAGGTGCGCATGTAGGGCATTCCACCGGCAAATGAGAGTCTTGCTTCTAAGACTTTAAAATTTTTCAGATCTATGAAACATGGCACCTCGTCATATTGATTGTAGTCATCTCGATCCTCCACATTCTCCACTCCAATGATTCTTTGTTTACCTAGAACAACAATGTATTTCTTTTTGTCCTTTGAATCAAGTACATAAAACACCTATTCCACGGTCTTGGCAAGTATCCAAGGGTCATCTTTGTGACCAACATTGTTAAGATCAACAATTGTGAAACCATATTCATCCACCTCGACGCCATTAGGGTGCTTCACATTTGCATTTAAATATGGGAACCTGTAAATTTGCACCATAGTCTAATTCCCATATTTCCTCAATGTACCCGTAATACGAGGTCGCCTGGTCCTCTTCATCAATGGCTTCTACTTGTAATACGCTCAAATGTGCTTGGTCCACTCATTTGAATTCACGGTCAATGAACAATCTACGTCCTTTCGTACCTTTTCCAGATAATGTACCCTCATGACGAGACACGGAGAGACCAATTGATCTGCTACCATCATTAATGTAATCTGAGCAACATTCGATGATCTCGTCAGTTGTGTAGCCCTTGATCATAGAACCATCTGTAAGTGAATGAGTATGTACATAGCATTTCAATACATACATGAACCTCTCAAATGGAAACATCTGATATAGGTAGACGGGGCCCAATGCAGAGATCTGGTCAACAATATGAATCATGAAGTGTTCCATCGTATCAAAAAAGGATTGAGGGAAGACCATCTCAAGTATGCTCATTGTTTCTTTCATGTGGGTCTGTAGGTCATTTAACTCGTGTTCAGTTATCACCTTCCTCGATACCGCGTTAAAGAAGTAGCAAAGGCGAGTTACAACCAACTTCAGCCATGGTGATTTAATAGCTCTAATAGCAATAGGTAGAAACACCGAAAGCATTATGTGGCAATCATGAGTGTTGTACCCACTTATCTTTAACTCTTCCATGTTTACAAGATTCTTGACATTTGATGAGAAACCCGTCAGTACTTTAATCCTACTGAGGCACCTGCAGAATGCTTTTTTCTTTTCAATCATAAGTGTGTAGGCTGTCGGGGGGAGAAAGTTCTTTCTAATTGCTCTTTCTTGCAGATGGAGCTCTGGTCTTATTCCCATCACTACAAGATCTCTATGTACGCTGAGTCCATCCTTTGTCTTACCGGGTTGGTCGAGTATAAGTCTACTACTACTGTCAAATACACCCTTCCCAATATGCATCCAGTCGAATGCATGGTTCACTTCCAATTCTTTCCAATAATTTAAATATTTGAAGAAAATGGATTTCTTCTTAAATGGTGTGATACCTTTTGCCTTTTTGACTCCCTTCACCGGCATTCTGGAAACAACACTGATGTTCAAGGTCAAACACGACCCTGCCAGTACAACAACGAGGTTCCATGTCGTTCTCAACTTTGCCAACAAAGTGTCTAGCCATCACGTGAGACCTGTGTTCTCAACTTCGCAAGGTACACACGGGATGTATCATCAACGCATACGAAACATGCCGCCTTTCCTTTGACCTGTCCCGATAACACCCTTAGTGCCGGGGAATTGCTTACCGTGCAAAAAATAATTGCTCTGAGCATAAAATACTCTCTTAGATATTCATCCCATATACAGACCCCCTCCAACCATAGTTTCTGCAGGTCTTCAAACAATGGTACTAAGAACACGTCTATGTCGTTACCAGGTTCTTTGGGCCCAGATATAAGAGTGGTCAGTAGTAGGTACTTACGCTTATGGCATAACCATGGTGGAATATTGTACATTGCTAGTAACACTGGCCAACTGCTATATGGATTCCTCATTTGACCGAATGGGTTCATCCCGTCTGTACTCAATGCAAACCGTAGGTTCCTCTTCTCATTAGAGAAGTCTCAATGATCCTCATCGAACTTTTTTCACTGTGTTCCATCTGCGGGGTGCCTGAGCTTACTGTCTCCCTCGCGTGCATGCCATGTCATCTTTGCCGCATCCCTAGGGTTGGCGAACAAGTGTCTGATGTGATCGACCACAGGTAAGTACCACATGACTAAGGCAAGAACCTTACTGTCATCACTGTCATCGATGATAGAACTTTTTTTCTTTCTCCCCTTAGTTGTATTCTTCACGCCTCCATCGGTGTCACAACGATCCTCTTGTAACGACTGCGTTTGCACCTTGGGCATCTCAAAGTGTCATGATGCTCCTTTTGATACAATATGCAATGATTTGGACATGCGTGAATTTTTTGAACGCCCAATGAAAGTGGGGGAAATCAGCTTCTTAGCAAGGTATATTGTCCTTCATAACAAGTTGGGCTTCGGTAGCGCATCGGAAATAAGTTCCAACAAATCCATGAAACTAGCGTCCGACCAGCCATGCATGGCCTTCAGCTTCATTAGCTCAAGTACAGTATGAAACACAGTGAAGTCTTTACCACATCCCATAGATTCATCATATAATAGATCCTTTGATGCCTTCTTTATTATGAAAATTATCAAGCCCTTTAGTTGCACCGGCATTGATCAACACCTGCGGCTCAATGTGACAAAACAACTCCTCAACATCAAAATTAGCTTCACTAGGCGAATCCATCACATCTGCACGAGGCGAATTGACAGCCTCGACTTCAACTTCAATATGCTCATCAAATTCCATATGAATCATACTGTTCTCACCATGTTTTGTCCACTTCGTGTACCCCTCAACAAAACCCATCCGCACCAAGTGTGACTTTATTACTTCTATATCATTCCATAGCTTCTAATTCTTGCAATCAAAACTCGGACAATATATATTAGTTGTCTGTTCACGTCGAGCATGTTCTACGGCCGCTTCGATGAATTTAGAAATTTCTCGTAAAAATATTGGACCCGATCTTGGTGCCTCGTACATCCAAGATCTATCCATCGCGAACGACCTTGAACGGAAACCCAAAAATTAATTAATAACACAAAATTTAAATATTCACTAAATATATAAACATTGAAATATAATATACATGAAGTGAAAAATATTATGCAAGGTAAAATCAAACAAGCATCAAATTATTTAATATATTATTTAACTTTTATCACAATCTATCCAAAATATTAGAAATTAATTAATTAATTATGTGTAACAAAAATTTAAATATTCACTAAATATTTAAACATTGAAATATAATATACATTAATGAGAAATATTATGCAAGGTAAAATGAAACAAATATCAAATTATTTTATATATTATCTAATTTTTATCAAGAAATAATAAAATACATCCCTCTTGCCCTAATACTACCTTCTCTCTCTTCTAAAAACCAAACTAGATCTAGATTCCCATTGACATAACACAAGCTAGATATAATAATTTTTTGTGTAGTGATCAAAAGAGAAGATGTATGCCTTCATAAACTTCAACTATAGCCAAATGGAACCATCCAAATCAAACAAATTTAGCTAAAATTTGATGAAAACCTAACAAACTTAAACCCCAAAATTCTACTTGATTTCAAAATAAGAACACAAAAAAAAACATTGGGATGAGTTCCCCTTACCTCAAAGATCAAATTTCTGCAAAAAAAATAACTCAAAACCTTCCCCCCTTGATTTTCGTGATTTGCCCAAATTTTTGGGCCGCCACTGTTCTAGTGAGGGCCGAAGCTGTCCGAATGAGGTTTTTATAGCCTAGGCACTTTATAGCGGTGGTTGGCGACGGCTGATATTGTCAACCGCTGCTAGTATGCCCTAAATAGCGGCGGTTGGAATTGTCAACCGTCGCTATAAACATGGCCCATTTATAGCGGCGGTTGACAATGTCAACCGCCACTATTGGGTGCCCTGTCACGGCGGTTTTAGTTGGGGCAGCCCCCATTGGCTCTGTAGCGGCGGCCGACTTTGGCTCGTGCCACTACGGCAGTTTGCCTGCCGCCGCTACAGGCCCTATTTGTGGTAGTGTAATATGGGCCGGTAACTAGCCGTTGTACTAGTGGGTACGCTATCACTAGACAACCCTAACTAAGACGGCACCAACGTGGTGGATTACTAAAGGGATGAACAGGGCTGACACCACCTGCCGCCTACCACACAGCCTGTGGGGACGAATACAAATCCAGCTAACGTTAACTTAGGCACTGCGCCTACGCCTTCACTAGATATTCTTCCATTGATCGAGTAGAAGAATAGCCAGGAAATAACCAAGTCGAAGTCTCAGAAAGAACTAAACTTAATTAAATCCTAGCCAAGAAACCCGTGAACTACGCAACAATGTTTCTTCCCGATAATTGTAACTTGAGGAAAAGACTAAATTAAAATAAATACTTAACAAGATATAAAGGTTGTAACTTGAGGAAATGACTAAATTAAAATAAATACTTGACAAGATATAAAGGGAAAATAATTATATTGATAATGGATAAGTCTTACAAAAGAGCAAAGATACAAGAGGGCTCATACCAAGACTCCAAGACGATTCCGGAATCCCGAGCGATACTCTCAACTGGACTTTAACTCCCGACTAACTAACCTATTCTACATTGTGGCACAAGTAGTGGGAAATGAACTCATTGATGTGTTGCTTGATTCCACCCCCTTCTTGTGCTGAATTCCCCCTCTATTTATAGGTGGCATAGGTCGGGGGGGGGGGTATTTGTAGGAGAAGGAGCGTCGGTTGGTCAAAGTCGGCGCGCCGAGCGGCAGGCCACGCCGGGCGGCACCTCAGGCCGGGCGGCCATGGGATCGTGTCAATTCCCGACTGACTTGTTTTGGTCGGCTCAGATTTTGTCTTGATGGTGGTTGTTCGGTCGGTTCACGCTGATTTCTCCGTTTTAGGGCCGGTAGGCGAGTTGGGCCTCGTGGGCTGGCAACCCCGAGTAGCCACCCGGGTCCGGGCGGTAGGCCAGGCCGAGCGGCATAGGTGGTCGGGCGGCAAAAGGGGCCAGGCGGCAGGCCAGGCCGGCCGACGGCTAGGCCGGGTGCCGACCCCCTCCGGGTCGACCCTTAAGTTCTCCCAGTTAAGCTTCTTTTTTGGCCTTCTCTTCCTTAGTCATATTTCATCATCCTTAATCTGGGAGGAGAAAATGCCATCATGGTGAAGTATTTTTGGAAAATCGGCTGGGTTGAAAGAGCAGCCCGAAAACGGCTCCATTTAACCAGCCGGGTGGCTGATTTGAGCTGTTTACGACCCTGTCAACTGGTTTCTAATTTCAGCCTAAACGTGACCCTATTTAACCAGTCAGGTGCCTGATTTTAGCCGATTATGACCTTGTCGGCTGGTTTCTGCCTAAAAACGACCCTGTCGGCCCGTGAAAACGGCTGTTTCACAGTTGTGATCGGCCGACGGGGTGTTTCTTCATGTTTTTGCACATTTTAGCTCTCTTATGCCTACAAACACATATTTCACCAAAACTCATGGAACTTTATTAGTTTAAACAAATATTTATTAAACTTTGATCTTTACCATGCATTTCCCGACCGGTTGGTGGGCGATTTTGGGTTTTATCGGCCGCCAACACAAAGTCACGGAACGCCTCAGATGTAAACTGAGTACCGCTATTGGTGTTGATATCTTGAGGAACTCCAAACCGAGTGAAGACCTCTCTGACAAACTCGATCACCTTCTTCGAAGTTATCTTGCTAACTGGCTTCGCTTCAATCCACTTGGTAAATTTATCAATAGCAAAAAATAAATAAGTGAACTCGCCTGGCGCTTTCTTGAAAGGACCGACAATATCAAGCCCCCAGATTGCAAATGGCCAAGTCATTGGTATCATCTAAAGTTGTTGTGAAGGCACATGTGTTTGTTGAGCAAAGAATTGACACCCTTTACACTTCCAAATGACCTGGTGTGTATCTTCAACCGCCATAGGCCAATAAAACCCTTGCTGGAAAGCTTTGTCGACCAACATCTTGGAAGTCACGTGATTGCCACATACTAGGCAATGGATTTCTTCCATCAACTCCTTGCCTTCAGGAATCGTGATGCATCGCATTAAGATATTCGACCCACCTCGTCTATAGAGTAGGTCGTCCACCATTAAGTATCCTCGACATCATGCTTTTAACCTTTGCTGCTCATTATGATCCATAGGCAGCATCCCCTTAGTCAATAATTGAACGATCGAGTCGTGTCAGTCAGTCTTTGTACTGATATCATCTACCAGCTTAACAACATCTGTTGTTAAGACATCAGACTGAGGAGAAATAGTGGGGGAATCCAGGGTGTGTTAGAAGACTTCGGGTGGGACAATCGATCGAGACGATCCCATCTTGGCTAATTTATCAGCTGCCTAATTATTGTCTCGAAGGACATGCGTGAACTTGAGTCCATCGCATTTGTCTTTGAGCTTGCTTACTTCTTAACAATAAGCAACCATGTTATCATCCACATAGTTCCAATATTTATTAACCTGGCTGACAATCAGAGCCGAGTCACCAAAGATGTCCATATGCTGAATGTTGAGTGAAACAACAATGCACAGATCGTGTAGAAGAGCTTCATATTCTACAACATTATTAGACGTGCAAAACATAATCTGTAGGACATATCGCAACTTCCCTCCTTAAGGCGAGATGAGCACAACTCCTGCACCTGCTCCAGGTAACTGAAGGGACCCATCAAAGTACATCTTCCAGTACTCAATATCCTACGGTGCGGGCGGTATTCGAATCTCTGTCGACTCGAAGATGAAATCAACCAGTGCTTGTCCTTTGATTGCCGAATGAGGTGTGAACATAATGGTGTACTGACCGAGTTATACAACCCATTTAGCAATCTTTCCTTCAGCTTCCTGATTATGAAGGACTTGTCCGAGCGTGAAGGTTGTTTGTACTTACATAGGATGAGCTTGAAAATAGTGCTTCAGCTTCCTTGAGGTGATCAAGAGCGCGTATAACAGCTTCAAGATCTAGTGATAACATGTTTTGGAGGTACTAAGGACCTCACTAACGAAATACACTGGGTGTTGTACTTTTTGTACATGCCCTTCTTCCTCCTGGACGACCATTAAAATGGTACTCACAACTTGAGTTGAGTTGAAGCATCTCTTGTGGCTCTGGAGGCACCAAGACTGGAATATTGCTAAGGTGAGCTTTTAACTCTTCCAATACCAAGTGTGCCTCCGTTGTCCAAACGAAGTCATCCTGCTTTTTAAGTAGTTTGAAGAACAGCAGACCCCTAACCCCTAGTTGCGAAATAAAGTGACTCAAAGATGCCATACATCCGGTCAGCTTCTGAACATCCCTCTGAGAATTAGGCGGCCCCATATCAAGGATCACCTTGATTTTGTCCGTTTAGCCTCTATACCTTGTTTTGAAACGATGTAACCGATTAGCTTTCCGAGGGAACTCCAAAAACACACTTTTTAGGATTCAATTTCATCGAGTAACTCCTTAGATTGTCGAACGTATCTGCCAGGTCAGAGAGAAGTTCTTCAACCTTTCGGGTTTTCACCACGATGTCATCAACATATGCTTCTGCATTCCGACCGATCTGAGCTTTGAGGTAGCATTGGATACCGCATTGGTATGTTGCACCAGCATTTTTCAAACTGAACGACATAGTAATATAGCAATAAGCGTCGAAGGGAGTTATAAAGAAAGTCTTGATTTGATCCTCGACTTTCAGTGGGATCTGGTGATAGCCTGAATAGGCATCCAGAAAGCTTAAAAGCTCACTCCCGGCTATTGAGTCTATGTTCTGATCGATACATGGCAGAGCAAAGGGGTCTTTAGGGAAAACCTTGTTCAAATTAGTGTAATCAATGCAGATTCACCACTCTTTATTCTTCTTGGGAACAAGGACTGGGTTTGCTAACCAATTAGGATGGTACACTTCCTAAACTTAGCATCTAATAACCTAGCTATCTCCTTCTTCATGGCGTCCTTGCAGTCTTGCGTGAATCTTCTAAGTCTTTGCTTGACAGGGGTAGCCCCAAGAGGTACCCTCAGTTCGTGCTCCATCTTTTCCATAGGAACTCCCGGCATGTCATATGGCTTCCATGCAAAGATGTCCCTATTTTCTTGGAGGAAAAGAGTGAGTGCGAGTTCCTATTTTTCGTCGAGTTTGGCCCCTGCATAAATGACATTAGCAGGGTTCTCCAGGTCGAGCACGACCTCCTTGGTGGGGACGTCCTCTGTCTGCATCTTGTCCTTGGCGGGCTTCTTCAAGGGAATTTCTACGTCGGTCTGCACCTCCTCGTCAGCAGCCTTTTGGATCTCCAGCCGATCGGACAACATCAATTGTCGGTTGGCCATCTCACAACTTTACACATCACAATCGAAAGAATTATGAAGATAAGAATGGAGGGAGATTATTTCTTTCGGGCCCGGCATCTTGAGAGTGAGGTATGGGTAATGTGGGACTACCATAAACTTCGCCATCGTCGGTCTGCCAAGGATAGTGTGATAGGCCGACGCAAAATCGGCCACCTAGAAAACAACTCGCTCAGTCCTGAAGTTCTCACGGGTTCCAAAGGTGACAGGCAGAGCGATCTATCCAATAGGAACAGAGGTCTTGCCAGGCACGATCCCATGGAAGGGCGAGCAACTTGGCGGAAGGTCTCCGACCGACAAGCACAACTCCGTGAGGGTCTTGGTGAAAATCAAGTCCAAACTACTTCCTCCATTGATGAGCACTTTGTTGAACTTCACTCCTTTCATTGTTGCCGCGAGTACCAGCAGGTAGCGACCTGGCTTGGGCAGGTGCCTAGGGTGATCCGACCGATCAAAAGTAATCGGTATCTCAGACCATCTCATGTACTCGAGAGTAGCAGGCTCTACGGCATTGATCTCTTGTAGCTCTAGTTTTTGCTTGCACTTGGACAGGTAGGCATTCGGGCCTTCGAAGATGAAGTTGACTTCTTTTGCGCGGCTCCTGGTTCTCTCCTTCCTCGTCCCTGTCATCACAGTCATTAACCTTGTCCTTGCTGTTGCATCTTGGCGGATCTTTGGCCACCTTCAATGCAGCAGTCATGAAGCCCTTCAGACGGTAACAGTCTTTTGCTTTGTGGTTCCCGTTCGGATGCCATAGGGACGGGCCACTGAGCATGTCGTCCATGGTCTGCTGGTTCATCTGAGGGTTCTTCTTAGATCGGTCTACCGCAGCAACCATGTTGCCTTGCTTCCTTTTCTTGTCCTTCTTGGAGGACTCCAGCTTGACTGAGTGCTTCTCCTTCCCCTTCCCACGGATGTTGTAAAGAGCCGACTCCCCGGATGCGAACTTATCAGCGATCTTGAAACACTCCCTAGCGGTCAGTTTGAGGTCATGATTCCTCTGACCAATCTCTCGGACCAGGTCATCACTCTGCACGCCTCGTTGGAAAGCGGCAATGATCTGCAGATCCGGAACACGAGGGATCTTGGTCTTCTTTGCGCAGAAACGGTTGATGTAGTCGCGGAGCGGCTCATCGGACTTCTGCTTGATCTGAGTGAGGTCAAAGTGGTTGCCCGGACGATTGCAAGTAGATTGGAAACTCTCTATGTGCTTCCTATTGAGGTCTCCCCAAGAGGTGACCAACTTCTCTGGAAGAGAGGTGAGCCAAATCCGAATGGTGGGGTCGAGGCAGATCGGAAGATAATTGGCCATTACGAAGGCGTCGCCCCCTACCGACCAGATTGTCGTGTTGTACAGCTAAAGCCACTCTCGAGGATTGGTCTGACCATCGTACCTCTCGACGGGAATCGGCTTGAACCCCTTTGGCCATCGAGCTACATGAAGCTCAGGCACATAGGCTTTGATCCCGTTGAACTCCTCATCACTAGGGGTGGTTGACCTCCTACGGTCATGTGGAGATGGATACCAACAGCGATTATGAAGAGGGTCGACATCATCATCATGACGATGATGCCTATTGTCATCATCATGGTTTTTGCGCCGATCCCGATCATCTTATCGACATCGGTCGTCACGGTTATCTCTTGGAGGCGGGTCACGTCGTTCATCCCGTTGGTCGCCCTGCCGATTGTCTCTTGGAGGCGGATCATGCCGATCATCCCGCCGATTGTCAATCCTCCGCGATCACGGTGCTCTTCCTCATGGCGATGATTGACCCTGGCTCGCTCATCATGATAAGAGTTGATGGTATCTCGACCATCACGAATGGTATACTGCACCGCATCTTGGACAGCAGCAGCTTTAAGCATGGCCACCACCTTACGTATCGCGGGGGTCTGATACGCCTGGTTAGCCATCAAGCTGCCGAGTAGCATTTTTGCCCCTGTGATGTTGTTCTGCGGGGTATCGTAGACCTTGACACCGTCCACCTCGATCTCGATCTGCCCGAGATCCAGTCGGCGCGCGAGGCGAGATCCTCGCGATCCTCTTGCTCGACAGTGGTGTCCCACCGACAAGTCATTGTCTTGGGGGTTTTCCTCCCTACGGCCATCCTCTATACGACCGTCTTCCTCACGACCATCTCTTTCATGGTCATCTTCTTCATCATTGTCTCCAGACGGATTTTCATCTACCTTGACATATTGAGGATCAGAGGGTAAAGGCAATCAGAGCAATCTAAATCCTCATCAAAGGAACAAACCGACTTGGAGTCGTACCCTGTGGGTAGATCTGAGTCACTGAGTCCGAGTGGAGCCAACACAGGGATCAGATCCGACGAGCTCGGTGATCATGCCATGGAACCGGTTGCGGCCGAGTCGGATCAGTGGTTTTCCAGACCTAGGTCTCTGTTGTCGCTGACTACAAAGTCGATCGATCCGAAGGAAACCTTGAAGTCTGATAAGAACTGGATTGAGAAACCATGTGCATATGTGCCATGGTTTGCAATATATGTGATGAGTAATTGACTTGAGCGGATTTGGTGTTTGAGTTGAAATGTAGGAATCCGGGGATTGCATGGGTTTGCATATCATGGTTATGACTAACCAGAGTTGGTGAAGGAATTGGTGATGTTGCAAGAGTTGAGAAATGTGTTTGCTAGTCTCATGATGTGTAGGTCACTGGAGTCGACTTGGCGGTCAACGGTGAGAGGATCGGGCACAAGTAGGGGACTTGGGGCCGAATGATCGGGGTGCCGGGTGAAGTCAAGGGTGATCCACACTGTACATGTGGAGAGGCAAGAAGCACGGACGGATTCGTGGTTGAGACTCAAAACCGTGGTGGTGATGAAGACGGCGTGTTGACCAAGTCAAGGCGAACGGGTTGCCGGTGCAAGTGACAAGGGGGCCTGATGAACAGGGACCAGGAGAGACTTGTCGGTGCTCAGGATCACAGGACAAGGTGACACGCATCAACATCGAGAAGTTGCGCTTTGAGAAGCGTGCAAGGCGGTTTCTCGATTTGGGCCTCAAAACTGGTGGCGGTGATTGGAGGTGCACGTGGCACCATCGCGGAGCTTGCGTCGAGGGCAAGCAAAGTTTTGAAGGGCTCGATGACGAAAGATGGATGGTTATGCCCCCGATGGTAGGTGGTTGTGTTATGTAGGTCAAGGGTAGAGTGGTCATGTGGATGATTGACCCTAGGCCTATATAAGGAGAGGTGTGGCTAGTGGGAGATGTGCCTCACTTCCATTAGCCTTGTGTTAGGAACTCATTACAAAGTGCTAGGAGAGGACTTCATGTTTTAGAGGAGAGGAGAGAGTGTGTGAGAGATATCTCTTGCTCTTCCAAATAGTGGGAGGAAGAGGGTGGATTTGTAGCCTTGTAACCATGGATCTTGTAAGCACCTTTCTATGATATGAGAAGTATTTTTGTGCTCAAGTTTTTTCTTTTCCCTTGAATTCCGAATTTCTCTTTTTCTCTATTTTTGGAGCTATTTTCTGGTGATTTTCGATCTCATTTTTGGACGAGTTTTGGCTCGGATTTCTTGAGAAACTTGTTGCTAGGATGAGCTAGAACAATCCTCTACGGATCCTTGGCCAAATCAATAGCTCTAGCACCTTCAATTTGAAGGATTTCTCAAGTTTCCCCTTTTTGGTGTTCTTGGCACAAGATCTGAAATTTGTGATGATTCCTTGAGCCAATTGAGTTGATCTTCTAGGATTAGGGTCGTGATGTGCTAAGGATTCACTGGTCCAAAAATCACATCATTTGAAGTTCGTTTGAATAGGCTTTGGAGAAGATTTGACAAAATCCTAAAAGTTTTTCCTGTTCTATCGGGGTCGATTGGGACTGCCGACGACCAGGACTGGCACTACCGGTGGGTTGCAAAACCCCGCACCAGCACTGCCGATGGGGCGAACCGGCACTGCCGATGGTCCTGATCAGCACTGCCGGTGGTGGTCCAGAAGATACAGCTTGGTAAGGTCCATCTATTTGAGTTTTTGCTATTCTTCTTTATTTTCGTTGTGTACTATTGCTGTTGTTGATCACTCCTAAGGATAGCACATCACAAGTTGGTGTGTGTAGCCTTGGTGATCGGTTTAGAGGTTGGTTTGGGTTGTTTTTAGGATATAGGCCAAGTTCTCTTGGAGAATTTTGTTTGGCTCCCATTCACCCCCCCCCCCCTGTGGTTGCCTTTTCGGTCCTTCAATTGGTATCAGAACCAGTTTGATCACTAGTTGACCTTCATCGGCTTTGTGATCCGAAGGCAACATGGAGAAGCATGCTGTTAAGTTGTGGATGTTCGATGGAGAGGACTTCCCCTACTGGAAGTCATGGACCAAGGCGTATTTGCTGAGTCAAGGACGTACAATTTAGGAGATTGTTGAGCAGGAGTATGCTATACCACAAGACCTGAACACTGCATCTGCAAGTGAGTTAGTTAGGTATGAGAAAAACTCCAAAGCTATCAATATTCTGCTCTCTACACTTCATAGGAATGAACATGATAGAGTTGCACATCTTGACACTGCTCATGCTATTTGGGTTAAGCTCTGCACGTACCATGAGGGTATCAATCAAGTCAAGTCTATGCATAAGGATTCTTACAATAGACAGTACCAAACCTTTGCACAAAAACCTGGCGAGTCACTAGATGACACCTTTCGTAGATTTGAGGCAATTGTGTGCAACTTGCGGGCTTGTGGTAACCTTGTGTACAATGACAATGATAGAGCTAAGCAACTACTGTATTCACTTGATGAGAATGTTTGGGGGGTTAAAATTGCTGCTCTAGAAGAAACTGCTGACTTCAACACCTTGAACTGTGAGCAACTATATAGCAAGCTGAAATCTCATGAATTGTCTAGGAAATCTTGCCCTAATCTTGCTATTTCTGCTTCTAGCATGGCTTTGCTTTCTAGCTCTCAGAAGGGTAGTCACAGTGATGCTTCCTATAGAACTAACCCCTCACTTGACAAGTCTTTTTTGGAATTTGCTTTGTCTTCTCTTGTTGTAGCTTTCGATGAACAGATGGAGTGCATTCCTGATAAGGAGCTATCCTTGCTCACAAGGAAGTTCAGGAAGTTCTACAACAACCAGAAGGAGAGAAGAGGAGGTGGTTCAAGAACCTGCTTCAAGTGCGGTGACCCGGGACACTTCATTGTTGACTGTTCCAAGAAGAAGAAGAAGGCCGGGTACCGTGACAACAACACTGAAGATTTCAAGCAGAAGAAGAACCGCTTCTACAAGAAGGGCAAGAACTCCAAGAAGTTTGCCAAGGCCATTGCACGCGCCTGTGTTGCCGCCTTCAGTGATGTCGACCTCACATCAAGTGAAGGCCTTACAAGCTCGGAGGAGGAGGTTGAAAATCCACGAGTCAAGAGGAAGGATGACTTCACCGGGCTTTGCTTCATGGCAAAGAATGACCACGACACCGACTCGGGATCCAACTCCGACACAAGCGAGGTACCTCCCACTCTTGATGAGCTCTCTTCTGAACTTGATCATTTGTGTAATGTTCTGCTCATGCAAGATGATAAGCTTTGTAGTGCTGTTCATGAAAGTAGAGAGCTTAAGTCTAAGTTGGAGAGTGCTGATTTTGAAATTGCTTTGCTTAGGTCTAAGCTTGCTTATGTTGATACTGCTACTAAGTGTGAGTCTTGTCAAGTTGTGATGAGTGATCTTGCACAGAGGGAGAGTGTGCATGCTCAAGTTGCCAGTCAGCTTGAGAGTGCCCTCAAGGAGCTTGATGAGTTCAAAGCTAGACCAACTCTTTTGGGTGCATGTCAGAAGTGCCCCAAGCTCACAGATGAGTTGGAAGCTCAATCACTCAAAGTCAAAGAGCTTGAGTCCAAGTTGCTTCATGAGACTCACTCGAAAGTTCTCCCACATCCGTGCGAAGTGTGTGTCACCCTCAAGGACAAGCTAGTAATCACTAGGGAGGAAAACAAAGTCCTAGTTTAGGAAAATGACTATCTTGTTTCTAGGCTCTAGAGAACCCTAGTGAGTGAGGAAAAGATTGAGAGTGACTTGGCAAGGGTGAAGGAGAGTGCTTCTAGGTCTACCTATAACTTGGGCTTGGGATTTGAGAGGTGTGACAAGGAGAGTGAGAATGTGGGTAAGTTTGTACCTAGCTCCATCTACAAGGATGATGAAAACACCATCAAACCCACTGAAACATATTATCCACCCAATCCCAAACCCTCCTTCAACCCAAAGCAAACAGAAAAGCCAAAACCCAACCTGCAATGCAAACCAAGCCTAGTCCTAAGGGTGTCTACATTTGCATGTTTTGTGGTCGCAAGGGTCATTTGGATGAATTCTGTTATAGGTGTAAGAGGATTGAGAGAAAGCATGCTAAGTTGACTAGGGATGCTTTTTATGATGATTTTGTTGACTTTCAGCCTCGCTCCTTTTCTCGTGCCTATTGTGGACAGGGTCATCCCTCATATGGCTTTGATTCACGAAACAGAGGCTTTGCGCAGCAGTGCTTTGACGCCCCACGTTTTCCCCAACATGGTGAGCATCACTCGCATGGATTTGGCTTTCACACAGATGATTTCTATCCTCACAAACCAAGGGTTGAGTCGATACGCTTTGACATGCCACGTTTTCCCCATCATGGTTCTCATCCCATACGTTTGAATGATAATGTGCAAAGAACTGTGATGACTACTACCGGTCGTATGGTTAAGTGCTAGATTCCCAAATGCTTTTTGACTAACCTCAACACTGAGCCATCAACTTTTCCTTCTAGTTCTTTGTAGGTAGCAGGTGGAGGCCTGGAGAACAAGTGGTTGATGGACTCCGGGTGTTCGCGCCACATGACCGGAGATGCGAAGTGGTTCTCTAGCCTCACTCCCTTGAAGCGCCAGGAGTATGTGACCTTTGAAGATGACAAGAGAGGGAGAGTGAAGGCAAGAGGCGCGGTAAAGGTAAATGAAAAATTCACTCTCAAGGATGTTGGTTTGATTGAGTATCTCAAGTACAATCTCCTCTCTATCTCTTAGCTTCTTGATGTTGGTTTGGAAGTGCGCTTTAAGTCGAATGCTTCTTGTGTTCTTGATTCGAGTGGTTCCTTGGTTTGTGGGATTTCTTGCATTGGCAGAGTTTTTCAGGCTGATTTTGCTGGTTCACCTGGTTCTCACAAGTGCTTGTTTGTTCAATCTTCTTCTGAGCTCTGGAAATGGTATAGGAGACTGGGTCACATGAGCTTTGACTTGTTATGTTGCTTGAGTGGCCTAGGTTTGATCCGAGTATTGCCTGAGCTCAAATTTGATAAGGATTTGGTTTGTGCTCCTTGTCGTCATGGGAAAATGATTGCCGCTTCTCATCCACCAATCAATTTGGTGATGACTGAACGCCCAGGAGAGTTGCTTCACATGGACACTATTGGTCCTTCTCAGGTTCATTCGACGGGTGGGAAGTGGTATGTTCTTGTGATTGTTGATGACTATTCTCGCTACTCTTGGGTCTACTTTCTTGAGAGCAAGGATGAAGTGTTCCATCACTTTCAGAGCTTAGCTTTCAGGCTATTCAAGGAACTCCCTGGTGCATTATGAGCAATCCGTAGTGATAACGGCACCGAGTTCAAGAACTCCTCTTTTAATACTTTCTGTCTTGAGCATGGTATTGAGCATTAGTTTTTAGCACCTCGTGTTCCCCAGCAGAATGGAGTGGTTGAAAGAAAGAACAGAACCTTGGTAGAGATGGCACGAACGATGCTCGATGAGCATAGGACTCCGAGGCGGTTCTTGGCTGAGGCCATTAGCACTGCTTGCTATGTTTCCAATCGGATTTTCTTGCACTCAATTCTTAATGTGACTTCTTATAAGCTACATTTTGGGAGGAAGCCATCTGTTTCTCATTTGCGTGCTTTTGGCTACAAGTGCTTCATTCTCATGCGCAGCAATCTTGATAAGTTTGAGTCGAGATCTTCTGATGGCATCTTTCTTGGTTACTCTCTTCATGGTCATTCCTATAGAGTTTTGAACTTGGAGACTAACACCATCACAGAGTCCAGTGATGTAACCTTTGATGAATCAAAATCTTGTGCAAGCAATATGATTGAGACTATAGGTACCAAGGAGATGGAGGAGAGCATCTTTGTAGAAGAGGACCTATAGGGCTTTGATGATGATGATGATGATTCACTTCATCTCTCAAATGAGCTTGTTCCTGCTGCCACCACCACTCCAGCAGAGGTCCAGAAGCTTCTAAATCTAATTCAGCAGTTGTCGAGCGAGCTCCAACTGTGGTTGAGGGGGAGGTACATTCTGAGAGAGAGGCCCCTCACCACATTCATCGTCAACATCCACCTTAACAAATGATTGGTAATCTCTAAGAGAAGACAACCATGTCAAGGTCTAAACATCTCGCCTACTTTACCAATTCTCTCTTTGTTGCAACCTTTGAACCCCGGGATGTTGGACACGCACTATCTGATGAACCTTGGGTTAATGCCATGCATGAGGAGTTGGAGAACTTTGAGAGAAACAAATTGTGGACCCTAGTAGAGCCTCCTGTTGGTGTCAATGTCATAGGAACCAAATGGGTATTTAAAAACAAGCATGGGGAAGATGGTGAGGTTGTTAAAAACAAGGCTAGGCTTGTTGCCCAGGGTTTTAGTCAAGTGGAGGGCTTAGACTATGGGGAAACATTTGCTCTTGTTGCACGCATAGAAGCCATTAGGATCTTGCTTGCATTTGCTTCCTCTAAGGGCATTAAACTCTATTAAATGGATGTCAAGAGTGCTTTCCTAAATGGTTTCATAGAGGAAGAGGTTTATGTAAAACAACCACCTGTCTTTGAGCACCACAAATACCCAAATCGTGTGTACAAGCTTCAGAAGGTCTTGTACGGGCTAAAGCAAGCACCTAGGGCATGGTATGCTAGGCTTAAGACCTTCTTGCTAGAGCGTGGGTATGTCATGGGGTGTGTTGACAAAACCTTGTTCACTCTCAGGCATGGCAATGACTTTCCAATGGTTCAGATTTATGTGGATGATATCATATTTGGTGGTTCCTCTCATGCTCTTGTGTCCAGATTTCAGGAAACCATGGAAAGTGAATTTCAAATGTCGATGATGGGCGAGCTCACCTTTTTTCTTGGGCTTCAAATCAAGCAGCGCAAGCAAGGTACTTTCATACATCAAGCCAAGTACACGAAGGATCTCCTGAAGAAGTTCGACAAGGTCAATGTGAAGCCGTTGTCTACACCAATGTCCACTACAATGGCACTTGACCATGATGAAGACTGTAAAGAAGTGGACCAAAGGGAGTACAGGAGCATGATTGGCTCCCTCTTGTACCTGACAGCGACAAGACCCGACATACACTTTGCGGTGTGTCTTTGTGCTCGCTTTCAAGCTTCCCCAAGGGTGACTCATCGTAAGGCTATCAAGCGCATCTTCAGGTATCTCAAATACACCCTTGAGTTCAGTCTTTAGTACTCTGCATCTTCATCTCTTGATCTCATTGGGTATTCAAATGCGAACTTTGCTGGGTGTAGAATTGATAGGAAGAGCACTTCTGGTACTTGCCATTTCTTGGGTACCTCTTTGATCTGTTGATCTTCTCATAAGCAGTCGAGTGTTGCCCAATCCACCACAGAGGCTGAGTATGTAGCTGCTGCTCACAAATCCTATGGGTTGTATCTACCATGAGGGACTATAGGTTAACCTTTAAGAGTGTTCCACTCATGTGTGATAACTCCAATGCCATATGCTTAGCCGAAAACCCAATCCAACATGGTAAGGTCAAACACATCAATGTGCGATTCCACTTTCCGAGAGACAATGTTGAGAAGGGGGATGTTGAGATCAAATACATTGACACCAGAAACCAACAAGCTGATATCCTCACCAAGCCCCTAGATGCTTCGAGACATGCTTTTCTCCAGGGGGAACTTGGTGTTTGTCATCCTTATGGCATCATTTGAGGGAGAGTTGGTGTTCACTTGTATATATGTATCTTACCATTTTTGCATTGCATCTCATATGTAATATATGCATTGGTAGATGATCTTTGATTCTTATGCTTGCTTGTATTTCTCATTGCTATGATTGAGCTTGAGCTAAGTTGTATGAATGTGATGGTAATCTCTCATGCTTAGATTTTCTAGATGGCCTGTTATAGACTCATGTGAGCAACTTGCTAATCTTAAAGGTAAACTGAGCTTCTTGAGAACCTTATGAATTAATCTTGCTAAAACTTGCTCACCATGTGTATAATTGCTTTTATCCTTGTTGAAACTTGGATTGAGACTAGTCTAGAAGATATCTTGGTTTTGGCACCTTGTGTTTGCGAAATGGAAGACTTTGCAAATATTTAGCTCATGATGGGACATTGTCGGAACATGTGTTCCTTTTGCTGCAAAGGCATGCTCTTTTGTCTTGTGCATAAACTTGAATAATCTGCTAAGTGCTTTGTTTAAGAACAATTATGAAATGCTAATCCAAACACTATGACTTGAACCCTCGAGGTGTTTGCCATACCCAGTCGTGCAACCCTCCGCATGGATAAGAGGACACATGAGGATAAACAATAATCACTTGATCAATTGAGTCTCTGTTGGATATGTGAGCATTTGTAGAGCTCATTTTCTGCGAATGCTTGTTGCCCTAGTTGAGATTGAAACTGGCTAGATTCTTATGATTCACTTGATGCTTGTTTTGTCTTGCATGGGAGTACTCACATATGTGGTGGCAGATTTTCTCACGATAAGCAAATTTGATTCTATCTAAGCTAGTCAATCTTTCTGCTTAGCTTGTGTAGCTCTTGGTGTTTATGCCTTGCTATATATTTTTGATCTTTGCATGATTGGGAGCTACTGCTTTTACACTTCATGGCCCTATGTTTATGGCTAGCAAAAGTTAAATGCTTGTTTGCATAATTGTTGAAGCTCCTTAGGTTTGCATTTTCATGCATTGCATGTTTGCTTGTTCTTTTGCCTCTTTGATGAGTTCATTGCAAAAGGGGGAGAAAATATTGGGTCAATTTTGCACTACATGAGACCTACCACAAGTTGAGGGGGAGCATATCATGATCTTGAGCGTTTTCTTGCACTTTTTCTCATTCTGTGCGTCTCAAGTCCTTTCTTTGCCAACTCTTGGTTTTGTGATCCCTACTTTGCTAGATGGCTAGTTTTCACCTTTTCTTTGGGTTTGGCCATTTGGATGTGCTTATTCGGCTTCGCATTTCAATCTCGAATCTTTGTGCATTTGGTGTTGTCAATGTACTCATCAAGGGGGAGATTGAGAAACAATGTTGATATGTGCCATGTTTTGCAATATATGTGATGAGTAATTGACTTGAGCGGATTTGGTGTTTGAGTTGAAATGCGGGAATCCGGGGATTGCATGGGTTTGCATATCAAGGTTATGACTAACCCGAGTTGGTGAAGGAATTGGTGATGTTGCGGGAGTTGAGAAATGTGTTTGCTTGTCTCATGATGTGTAGGTCACTGGAGTCGACTTGTCGGTCAACGGTGATAGGATCGGGCACAAGTAGGGGACTTGGGGCCGAATGATCGGGATGCCAGGTGAAGTCAAGGGTGATCCACACCGTACACATGGAAAGGCAAGAAGCACAGACGGTTTCATGGTTGAGCCTCAACACCGTGGTGGTGATAAAGATGGCGTGTTGACCAAGTCAAGGCGAACGGGATGCCAGTGCAAGTGACATGGGGGCCCAATGGACAGGGACCAGGAGAGACTTGCCGGTGGTCAGGATCGCGGGACAAGGTGACACGTGTCAACATTGAGAAGTCGCGCTTTGAGAAGCATGCAAGGCGGTTTCCCAGTTTGGGCCTCAAAACTGGTGGCAGCGATTGGAGGTGCACGTGACACCATCGCGGAGCTTGCGTCAAGGGCAAGCAAAGTTGTGAAGGGCTCGATGGCATTCAGGTGATGAGGTGAAAGATGGATGGCTATGCCCCCGGTGGTAGGTGGGTGTGTTATGTAGGTCAAGGGTAGAGTGGTCATGTGGACGATTGACACTAGGCCTATATAAGGAGAGGTGCAGCTAGTAGGAGAGGTGCATCTCTTTCATTAGCCTTGTGTTAGAAACTCATTACAAAGTGCTAGGAGAGGACTTCATGTTTTAGAGGAGAGGAGAGGGTGTGTGAGAGACATCTCTTGCTCTTCCAAATAGTGGGAGAAAGAGGGTGGCTTCATAGCCTAGTAACCATGGATCTTGTAAGCACCTTTCTATGATATGAGAAGTATTTTCGTGCTCAATTTTTTCCTTTTCCCTTGAATCCCGAATTTCTCTTTTTCTCTATTTTTGGAGCTATTTTCGTGGTGATTTTTGATCTCATTTTTGGACAGGTTTTTGGCTCGGATTTCTTGAGAAACTTGTTGCTAGGATGAGCTAGAACAATCCTCTACGGATCCTAGGCCGAATCAATAGCTCTAGCACCTTCAATTTGAAGGATTTCTCAAGTTTCCCCTTTTTGGTGTTCTTGGCACAAGATCTGAAATTCGTGATGATTCCTTGAGCCAATTGAGTTGATCTTCTAGGATTAGCGTCATGATGTGCTATTTCACAGGTCCAAAAATTGCATCATTTGGAGTTTGTTTGTATAGGTTTTGGAGAAGATTTGTCAAAACCCCAAAAGATTTTCCTATTCTGTCGTGGTCGATCGGCACTACCGACGATCAGGACCGGCACTGCCGGTAGGTTGCAAAACCCCGCACCAGAACTACCGATGGGTCTCACCGGCACTGCCGATGGGACAACCGGCACTGCCGATGGTCCTAATCGGCACTGCCGGTGGTGGTCCAGAAGATACAGCTTTGTGAGGTTTCCATCTATTTTGAGTTTTTGCTGTTCTTCTTTGTTTTTGCTATGTACCACTGCTATTGTTGATCACTCCTAAGGGTAGCACATCACAAGTTGATGTGTGTAGCCTTGGTGATCAGTTTAGGGGTTGGTTTGGGTTGTTTTTGGGATATAGGCCAAGTTCTCTTGGAGAATTTTGGTTGGCTCCCATTCACGCCCCCCCCCCCTCTGGTCGCCTTCTCGGTCCTTCATGGATGATCAGAATTTCAGCCATCGTAGTCGACAGAGAATCCCGGCGAGCCTTATCCCCTTCCTGCTACGACAACTGTCGAGACTTAATCTCGGCAATATATCTATAGGGCTATATCAGGACTAAGAACTACGATGGTTGAGACACAAGACGCCAAGTTTTACAGGTTTGGGCCCTCTTTAGGAGAATAAAAAACCTACTGCCTGTGTTCTGTGGTTGTATATCAATGAATTAGGTGCCCTCTATGGGGAGGTTCTTGCCGCCTTATATATTCAGTCGGCAAAGGTGGGGTACATAAAGAGTCCTACTTATAGTCTACAAGGATTTACATAGAAAGTCTATCCCTAACTGCCTTGTGCTCCAAGCTGACTCGGTCGATTCCCTTATGATGGGCCACCCGGTCATCTACCGACTATATGTCTTATTATGGATACCTGTAGGGTAAGTATTCCACATCTATGTTAATGACATCATCATCACTGCTTCTAGTCAGACCTTCCTTTAGTGTATCATTCAGTCATTGCAGCGTGAGTTTGCCATGAAGGATCTAGGTGTGCCCCACCACTTCCTATGTGTTATTGTGGAGCCTCATCCCTCTGGCCTCTTTCTTCACTAGCGGTAGTATGATCTTGATATCCTGGAGCGGGTTGGGATGACTGACTGCAAGCCCTGCTCCACCCCGGTCGACACTTAGGGGAAGCTCTCTGTGGACACGGGTGCTCCGGTTACTGACCCGACTGCTTACCGAAGCCTTGTTGGGGCTCTTCAGTACCTCACCTTCACCAGGCCAGACATCATTTATGCCATCCAGTAGATCTGTCTTCATATGCATGATCCTCGTGAGTCACACCTCACTGCTCTGAAGCGTCTGTTGTGCTACGTTCGAGGTACTATTGACTACAGCTTGGTTCTTTACTAGGCTCCCTCCACCAAGCTAGTCATCTACAGCGACGCTGACTGGGCCGGGTGTGTAAGGACCGAAGGCGTACCGAGAGGGGAGGGTGAATCGGTAAGCCGCTCACGAATCCAATTACTTCAAGTTCCACTACTTGAGTCTAACAAGATAAGGAAACCTAAGCAATTCTAGTAGGCCAAGACCCTACACATGCTAGTGTACATGATAAGATAAAGTGCGGAAACCAATCACACTAGCGTACGCAAGCCACAAGCCAACCTACTCACTAGAGCACACAATTGCGGAATAGTAAAGAGAGGGTCAAGGAATGCTCATGATTTTTTTTCCCAAGGTCTCGGAAGGATGGCGCCTTCCCCTAATCCTCATTGGACCACTCCCGCCACCAAGTGGAGTTCTCACCCACGAGCCTGAAATCAATCCTAGAGTGAACACATTGTGTGTGTCACCGCTGCACAAAGCACAAACTCACCTCCCTCAAGAACATGCTGGACTCCCCGAGCCGACATGGGGGCTCACTAGCGATGCCCCTTTCACCGGCGGGCTCAAACCGTGTACAAACGTGTGATGGCTTTCACAACCAATCATGATAGGCTCGATCACCGACACCTAACCGGTCAAGGTCTCGCCATAAACCAAGAATGACAATCTAGATCACACCCTCAAGAACACCCTAGCCTTAGATGTGCAAGATGCTCAAAATACTCTGCTCTAGCACTCTCAAGATATGCAATATCTCCTCCTAGTGCTCTCGTCTTTTCTTCTTGGATCTTACCAAATGCTCTTAGGTATTCCACTGGACAAGAGAGGTTTTCAAGACCCCAGCAACAAAGTTATATAGGCTCCCAACCTCAAACTAGTCGTTGCTCCACGAAATTGCCTTTCCGGACCTCCAGATTGGACTGTCCGGTCACTGACATACCGGACCGTCCGATCACTCTGGTAACGGTTCCCAGAACCATTGGCTTCTCTGTCCAGGCAATTTCCTGTACTGACCGGACTGTCCAGTCACTGGACCAGACCGTCCGGTCCACTTCCTCTCTCCATTCCAGGAGCCTCCGCGAAATGCACCTTTTGTATCGTTCCTGCACTCCTACTGATTGGACCATCCGGTCAGCAGACCAGACCGTTCGGTCTGTATGGAGTCTCCTGCTAACAGAACTCTTACTCCTCACGCTAAGTCCTGGACAACTCTACATAGTGACCGTACAGTCCGGTCTCCACTGACCCCTCTGTCCGGTCTTTATGTCCAGAAGCTGAAACTTGTCGTCGTCGCTTGACTTGATTTCTTGGCTTCTCCGAACAACTTCTTGGCTTCTCCACTGTCACCTAGTGCCTGTGATTTCACCGAGCAACCTTGCACATCACCGACTAGACATGACCTAAGAGAATGACCTAGACCCCCTTTGTTTTTTCTATGGACTCAAAGCCCTAACAACTAGTCAAGTGTTCCACACACTTGCACCATAGCTTGTTCTCCGCTTTGATCCATCTCCATCAACCCTTGGACTCCATCAAGTTCACAAGCCTCCATGCTTGCAGTCATTGTCATCAATTGCCAAGGACAACCATCATCCATATGATTTGCAATTAGAGTTAAGAGATGATTCCTACATAGACAATACTCGTGTAGATATTAGCCCACAATTTCATGGTTGTCATCTATCACTAAAACATCCATACCTCGGGGATCCAATCACCAATGGTCATGAAGCTTACAATCTCCCCCTTTTTGGTGATTGATGACAACCAATATTTAATCAAAAACTTCAATGAATAAACAACCGGGCTAAACAAGCTACACAAAGATCGAGAGGAACCATAACAATATATGAGAGAAACGTATAAGGTCCTACTCAATCAAGCATCATCTAGAGATATGAGGAAAAGAGTGAAGAGCATACTCTAGATGAAAATTGCATGCATGTCATGACAAAATATTGAATGAAAGCATAAGGACATGCAATGCAAGGCATGAATGATGAGATGCAACAAGTTAGCATGGGAATGCATAAGAATTAAGAATAGGCATTCATCATCATGATATTATACATAGGCATACAGGATAATTAATAAAAACAAGCACTACATATGAACAAGAAATAAACCAAGTGAGATCAAAATGAGTCAAACACCAGCGAATGAAATCCATGACTCATCATAATCCACGAACATCGAATAACTCCTCAAAAAGAAGAACCAAAAGATCTATCTCCCAAAACCTTGTAGCTCCCCATAGATACAAGCTACTCTCAATCATAACAAGATCACACTCCCACTTCCCCTAGACCTAGTATCTTCTCCTCCTTTGGCAACAAGCACCAAAAAGTGGAAAAGATGAACATCTAAGCGCTCGTGGTCAAAGGAAGTGGTGCAGCGATGTCCTCTGTAGACTCTGCTCTGGGCTGCTCCTGAGGTGGATCCTACTGTGCTCCCTGAGCCTGTGCCGCCTGAGCATCCAGCTGCTCAAAGAATCCAAGGTCTACAGGCGACTCAGACCCACTGTCCTGTGCTACTGGATTGACCGTGGCAGTCTCCTGAGCTGAAGTCTGGAGTAGTAAGAGGTCTGCCACGTCCTGCTGAGAGAAGCCTCCACGGACAAGATCCTCTGCTGCCTGAGGAGTAAGAGTGGTAACAGTGGCAGTAAGAGGTGGAGCTGAAGCTGTAGCTGTCTCTGGGGTGATCTGGGAGTCTGCACGAGTAGTGTGCACAATATCTAAGAATAGACTCCTGACTGGTACGTGCTGTGAGCTGGAGTGTCCTGCCATCTACGAGCTAGAGGAGTGTGATGGTTAGATGAACAACGCAGACACAGAGAAAGCTGACACAGGGGAGAGCTGTGTTGAAGAGAGAGTCTGTCCTGCTCCCCCTGTCGGTAAGACCCTTGAAAGTGACAGTCCACTGGACTGAGCTATCATCAAAGCTGTGAAGGGTCCAGCTGAGTCGGTAGCTGCTGGTACTGAGGGAACACTGAAGATCCTGGCTGCTAACCAGCCTACCTCTGGGTCAACTCTGTCATCTGAGTCATCAGAGCTATAAGAAGTGCAGACTGTTACCTCTGAATCTCTGCCTGGTTCCTGATAACTTTCGTCATCTGATGTCTATCCTCTAAGACACTCTGAATAAACTCTCCTAGCCATCCTGCAAGTGCTGTCATAGTGACAGTGTCCTCAGACTACGAATCTGTCGGCTGGGGAGGTGCCCCTGTATCTGGTTGAGCTGCCTGCTCGTGAAGTACCAATGACTCCTGCTCCTCCTCTCCTGTGTGCTGGCTGGAGGTAGACTGTGATCCCCTAGGGACTCGAGGTGCGTAGCTGGTGGTCACCTCAGGGAAAGCCTCGTTCTGCTCCTCCATCACTAGGCCCATCCTCCTCAAGAGATAGCAGATATATGGACCATAGACCAAGTGACGTCCTCCAACCCTCTCAGAGATAACCTCCTCCATCTCTCCAATGAGAAGGTCCACCAAGTCGAAAGTCTGCCTCCTCAGAATGGCTGCTACAGCCTACTGGTGTAAGAGTGTGAACTCCTCTCTGAAGCCAGACCTGGGTATGATAGTCCTGGTGACTATGAGTCTCACCACCTTGGCCTCTGCAGTGAGTCTTGCAGGGCCTCTCTCAAAACCTGGAGTGTGCGGAGGTGGGAAAGCAATTGACACTAGGTCGTCTAAAGGCAGCTTCCCTCCCTGAATTCTGCGGGGTGGCTCCAATGTACCACAGGCACTCCTGTAAATCTAGAAGTCTGAAGCCAGGAGTCCTAGGTGGGAGATTAGGTCCTCCCTAGTGACACTGTGTGGCTGCCCTCTGAACAAGAACCAGATCTCTGAGTGGTCTCTAGCAACCCATAGCGTCGCTTAGAACTCGAGGACCACGTCCTCTTTGAACCTGTGTGGACTAGTAACTAGCTCTGCTAGCCCTGGCAAGTACATGAAGTATTGCTCCATGTCTATGCCTGTGGCCCTCCTTATGGCCTGGTAAGTGGTGTACTGCTGTGGTACAAGCACCTTGTCTCTCGTCCTCAAGGCCACACAACGTCTCAGGCCCTCTCTAATCCTCCTCTGGAGAACTGTCCAGTACCTCTCTCCAGGAGCGGGGTCTCTAGGGACTAGGACCCACTACTCGAAAGGCACGAACCAAAGCACCTTAAGGTCCTTTGTAGGAACCTTGAGGATATCCGGCTCTCCAGCTGCCTGAACAAGTCTCTGCAGCCTCCAAGTGCACACCGCACAGGTGCACCTCGGGTCTCCCGCCTGGTGAGCTTTTCTCTGGGGAACAGTCTGCTCTGCCTCCTCCTCTAACTCCTCAGCCTCCTCCTCTACAAGCTCCTCAGATTTGAGGTCTCCTCCTCTGCGGCCTCCTCCTCCTCAGACTCCTCCTGCTGCCTGGAGGATCCCTGATCCGCAGTTCTCGACAATCTCCCCTGACGGGAAACCGGAGTACGCTGCGGCCACGGTGGTGGCACAACTCCGACTGCTAGAGGTGCAGTCCTCTGCCTGGTGCTCCTCCTCAAGCTCTGTGTCTCACAGGGCTGCTCTAAGATCAGCCGTGTCTCCGGAGTCCTCTGTGACTGCTCCATGGCATCTAGGTGCCTAGCCACTCTCCTGGCTCTCTCTGACTTTGGATCCAGTCTCGGTCTCTTCTTGGTCTTGGGCTTCTCAGGCATCTTCCCCTTTCCCTTGTCCTGTCCTGAACCTGCCATCTGACTGCCTTGCTGTCACTGCACGCACATAGGTGTAGATGGGATAAGCATAGAGTCCTAATACATCTACAAGCAAAGCACCGCTAGGAAAGAATGCGCAATAGAAATCCTAGCACTGAATGAAGGACATGATCACTAGACAATTATGCAAAGTAATAGTAGTGATCATCGACTATATGTGGCTGGTGCGAGTCATCTAGTGTATAATCAAATAATGGCAATAACATCTAACTGTAGACTAGACAGGAGACAAACCCTAGACATGCAATTAATAGATGAGCAATGAATTAATTGTAGACTAGGTTAAGCCAAAATTCCTAATTAATGAAACTAAACATGGCAGTTAATCCTAATTGCAACAATTAAGGAAAGTGCTCGCTAATCAGGGCATATCTCAATGAAAGGAAGAATTAGTACAATACCCTGAGAGACTCGAAGCCGAAAACGGAGAAGAACTCGCAGCCAATCACCTAAAAGGTGAGACTTTTGTTTGCCGGCAATGAAGATTAGAGGAAGGAGGGAGAATCCTTGCCCTAACGATCGGTGGAGGTAGAGCTCGGCTCTGGGGCAGTGCGCACGTGCGTTGGCAGCGGCGCTGGAGGTGGTGCACGAGGGCGAAAGGGCAAGGCGTCAGCGGCGCGGGTGTGTAGCAGTGAGGGCAGGCGGCGCGCGCTCAGTGACTCTGGAGCGGAGGCAGGTGCATGGGGGAGAGAGAGGGTGCAATGCGGCGGCTCGTCAGTGGCGAAGGGGCAAGGTGGTAGCACTACTCAGCTCGGCGAAAGAGGCGACAGCGGTGGAGGTGCGCGGCGGCGAGACGAGTACGACAACATTGGGTGCACGAACTCGGCTTCGGTCGAGCGGAACAGAGAAGAATCCAAAGAGGATTTGACCTAGGTCAACAATCCACAAATGTCCGAGATCGACAAGGAACCGATCGACGGTCAAGATCTGAAAGTGGATCACGCGATCAAATGAGGTGACCAAACGGTCCGCTCATATCACCGTACTGTCTGATCACTTCAGGAATTTTGGAAACATAGATTCTGGGTTAACAGAACGACATGTAGACCGGACTGTACGGTCTTTACAAAGCATGTAGTCCGGTCTCTATTTCCACATCCTGAAGTAACTGTGCATCGCTGCACAGACCGGACTGTACGGTCACTTCCAATATTCCGCTAAATCAAGGAAGTTCTCTATTATCCGAGTGCCCTCGCTAAACACACAAACAAACACCGCACTTGGAATATAGAGGGAACTCTCAAACACTCATTTTCAAATAGTGGCACTCTATGGCCTTATAATTTTCACAAATGCCAAAAGAAAGATCGAGCAAATAAGAACCAAGGCAAATAAGAACCAAAGGGTATGTATGAGCCTTAGTCTATGAACCACACGAGTAGATTTAGCCTCAGAGTTCATAAGAGCTTTGCTCAATGGGCATGAAGCACAATCCTTTCCTTTGGTCACACTTATGAAGATGTAATCTCATATAGAGCATGAGGCACAATTATCTCCAAGTGTGACAAGCCTACTTTGTGTTTCCTATATGATGCATGCAACAAGCAATTTACATATGCAATGAAAGTAAACATGCCATGTGAATGCATGTAATGTTAAAGACATAACACAAAGGAAACCTAACAATGTCAAGTTTGAACTCCTCCTAAGCTTACTCACTATAAGCCATGCCCTTGCCTTGAGAGAAGTCAAACCACCATCTCAAGCACTCCCCCTTGCTTATAGCTATCTTGGATGGGTTAGACATTGACTAATTTTTATGTATTTTTCTTTTACTTATTTACACATGCATGGATGCAAAGCATACTAGTCACAAAGGAGTCCTAATTACCATGCAATGCAAGGGAAAGAAAAACACACTACAACTACAAAGAACAAACACGGTTACCTCCCTCATGAGTAGATGGGTCGTTGAGGTCCATGTCACTTGTGGTGGACTTTACATGATCTTCATGAAAGCACTAGATCCACCACCACCATCTAGGTCCTGTTCTTGGACACCCACTTGTACATAGCCGATCTCTCAAGATCAACAATGCACTTAGGCACCCATATGCTCTTGACCTTCCTCTTCTTGTTTGGTGGTCCCAAGGCCTTAGCTTTCACCTTGCCATCCTTGTTCCTAAAAAGCTTGAAATGTGTGTTCTCATGGAATAAGTTAGCGATAGGTAAAACAATGGAACTCCTCACCATAGGACAATCCTTGGTGGCGTGGCCATCCTTGCAACACCTCTCGTAATAGTAGTCATCGGTGAGAAGGGGTTTGATCCATGCGGGGATGGAATCACTTGTCCCTATGATGTCGATGGCGGCGGGATATGAGCCGAGTCCCCGGTGGGAGACATTGTTCACAAGGTTCCTCCCAAGAATCTCTTTGTGGATGGCTCTACCATGTGTGAGTCTCTCAAAGCCGTCCATCACCGTCTTCCTCTCTTCCTTGAGCTTGTGGTATTCTTCCAAGATGAATGGTTCAAGAGAAGAAGTCTTGGAGACTTCACTTACTTGGTTCTTCCCAAGTATCTCCCTATGGGTGGCTCTAAGCCTCTCAAGGCCTTCCATCAACATCTCCCTTTCTTCCTTGAGCTTGTGGAGTTCCTTCAAAACAATTGGCTCAAGAGAAAAAACCTCAACCGAGGTGGTTAGTTCATCACACATAATAGAAGCATCACTCTTTGATGAACTAGAGGAGAGAGAGGCAAGGTTCTCAACATTGATGGCCTTATAAGTGATCTCAAGGGCCTTGTACTTCTCATGAAGCTCTACATGATCACCCTTGAGTTTGTCATAACTCTTGATTAGGGACTCATGAGATGTGACAAGGTCCTTACCCAACTTACACTCTTTTCTTACCACCTCCAACATCTTGGACTTCTTGATGGCGATGTCGCGGGTTTGCTCAAGCATGCTCCACAACTCGGCACACATGTGCTCCTCATCATCGCTATCATCGTTGCTCTCATCCTCACTGTCCCCAAGTTGGCTAGTGGCCATGAGGCACGTGGGAGGTGGAGGAAGAGCTCGTGGAGGTGTAGTCTTGATCATGGCTAGACCGGCCACTTCTTCATCACTTGAGGAAGAGGACTCTTCACTTGAATCTCAGTTTAGATACCATATGTTGAGGAACTAGCATCTAGCTGAGCGAAAACATCCTTAGAGATGCAAGCAAACAAAGCATTCTTGGCCTTAGCAGTACACTTAATGTAGTTAGGCTCAAGTAGGTTCACATCCGCATCGGACTCGTGAGTGACCGTCCATATCTATGGATCAAGGGACTCAAGGTAGGCTTGCATGCGAGCCTTTCAATAAGCATAGTCCTCACCATTTAATATGGGAACACTCCCCGCTGGTCCCGGCATCCTTACTCAAGGCGGTGAAGCCTCAAAGATGAGCACTTGGCTCTGATACCACTTGTAAGGACCGAAGGCGTACCGAGAGGGGGGGTGAATTGGTAAGCCGCTCACAAATCCAATTACTTCATGTTCCACTACTTGAGTCTAACAAGATAAGGAAACCTAAGCAATTCTAGTAGGCTAAGACCCTACACATGCTAGTGTACATGATAAGATAAAGTGCGGAAGCCAATCACACTAGCATACGCAAGCCACAAGTCACCCTACTCACTAGAGCACACAATTGCGGAATAGTAAAGAGAGGGTCAAGGAATGATCATAATTTTTTTTGCTGAGGTCTCGAAAGGATGGCGACTTCCCCTAATCCTCGTTGACCACTCCTGCCGGAGTCCCGGTCCCTCCTGCCACCAAGTGGAGTTCTTGCCCACGAGCCCGTAATCAGTCCTATAGTGAAGACATGGTGTGCGTCAACGCTGCACAAACCACAAGCTCGCCTCCCTTGAGAACTTGCCGGACTCCCTGAGCTAACACGGGCGCTCACTAGTGATGCCCCTTTCACCGGCGGGCTCAAACCGTGTACAAACGTATGATGGCCTTCAAAATCGATCACGATAGGCTCGATCACCGACACCTAACCGGTCTAGGTCTCACCATAGACCAAGAGTAACAATCTAGATCATACCCTCAAGTACACCCTAGTCTTAGATGTGCAAGATGCTCAAGCTACTCTTCTCTAGCACTCTCAAGATATGCAATATCTCCTCCTAGTGCTCTCCTCTTT
Source organism: Eleusine coracana subsp. coracana (assembly GCA_032690845.1). NCBI lineage: Eukaryota > Viridiplantae > Streptophyta > Magnoliopsida > Poales > Poaceae > Eleusine > Eleusine coracana. The sequence goes on along the minus strand of MU847442.1, from coordinate 1,477,245 downwards.
TCCTCTTGGACCTTACCAAATGCTCTCAGGTATTTCACTGGCCAAGAGAGGTCTCCAAGATCCCAGCAACAAAGTTATATAGGCTCCCAACCTCAAACTAGCCGTTGCTCCATGAAATTGCCTTTCTAGACCTCCAGATCGGACTTTCTAGTCACTGCCTGACTGGACCGTCCGGTCACTCTAGTAACGGTTCCCAGAACCATTGGCTTCTCTATCTAGGCAATTTCCTATACTGACCGGACTGTCCGGTCACTGGACCGGACCGTCTGGTCCACTTTCTCTCTCCAGTCCATGAGCCTTCGTGAAATGCACCCTTTCTGCCGTTCCTGCACTCCTACTGACCGGACCGTCTAGTCAGCAGACCGGACCATCCGGTCTGTACGGAGTCTCCTGCTGATAGAACTCCTGCTCCTCGCGCTAAATCCTAGACAACTCCATATAGTGACCGTACAGTCCTGTCTCCATAGACCCTTCTATCCGGTCTCTATGTCCAGAAGCTAAAACTTGTCGTTCTCGCTTGACTTCATTTCCCGGCTTCTTCGAACAACTCCTTGGATTCTCCACGGTCATGTAGTGCCTGTGATTTCACCGAGCAACCTTGCACATCACTGACTAGACATGACCTAAGAGAATGACCTAGACCCCCTTGACAGTCCAGTTTTTCCTATGAACTCAAAGCCCTAACAACTAGTCAAGTGTTCCACACACTTGCACCATAGCTTGTTCTCCACTTTGTTCCATCTCCATCAACCCTTGGACTCCATTAAGTTCACAAGCCTCCATGCTTGCGGTCATTGTCATCAATGATCAAGGACAACCATTATCCATATGATTTGCAATTAGTCACACCCAGTTTTAAGGACAAAACCAAGTGCTTATCATATGTGTGCCCAGGAACAAGTTTCACACATATCGATAGTAAAGTGAATAACAGTATAACCAATGTCATTAATAAAATGTACCATTATTACATAAATAATTGTCTTTGAAGACTAAATTGACTCTCTCGACAAATAACAGCGGAAGACACCATAACACCATAGGCAATCGACCGGGGGCACGCACGCCTAGTAGTAGTCTTCATCAATGTAGTCCATCTCTCCATCTTCTGAGCAGTAGTTTATAGTACAACAACAAAAGGAAATAGCAAGGGTGAGCACATGCCGTACTCAGCAAGTGGGGGAAAATATGACATGCAAGCTTAATAGAAAAAAGGCTAACACAATGCTTGATTTGCATAAATGAGCACTACACCTAAGACCATTTGAAAAGCACTCCTACTTACTAGGTGAAAAGTTCCCACCAGTTATCTCATCTATCCAACACTACAGGTTAAACCACCTGTAGCCAACCATGGGTTAAACCGCCCGTAGGAAACCACACAACAGGTTACACCGCCTGTAGCAAACCATGGGTTAAACCGCCCATATGAATCCACACTATAGGTTACACCGCCTGTAGCAAACCAAGGGTTACACCACCCAAATCAAACTTGGCTACCCACCAAGTCCACCCATAAACCACCTTCCTAAATGTGTGAGGATCCAGGCCACTCATGACCTTGAGCAAGGCTGTTATAATAGTTTGACACTCTGCAGAGGTTGCACAACTTTACCCACAGGTTGGTGATTTCATCACTATGCAGTGACTAGAGAGTCTCCATGTTGCCCAAATCACACTACCATAGGTGTGAGGCCAAGAGATCACCACAAGGTCGTTCAGAGCGTTTCCCAGCTTGCAAACAATCCACGCTAAGGTTTCACCGTTGTGGAATTAAACCGTTCCTACAGAAGCATCCACTGGCGTCGTGGCTAGGAGTAAACCGTCCATCGCCTAAGTCCGAGAGTAAACCGTCCCGTCCTCCTTCCTCGACTGCTCACAGAACTGGGAAGACATCTCGATACTAAACCAAGCCTACCCATATCAGCCCTGTGCTTTGCGCTGTTTTCCTGGGTGGCCGCACAAACTACTCTTGTGATCCCAAGCAGGTACCACCATAATCCCATAGTACTATACCGAGTACATGTGCATACCCACACCACCCTTGCCATCCTCCTGCTTGGATCACCTAGGTTCCATGTTGCTACGAAGGATTTCCCATCCCTCATGATCATTATGTTAAAGTGAATCATTAGTCAAAATTAACATTAAACACTTCCATTCCCGACATAGCAAACTAAGCATGACGTATCCTTACTAATAAGCTACACTAGAACCCAAGCGACAAGGGATAATATGGAACAGGATATGACACATGGGATTCAATATTAACAAGCATGCATAGAGATAGAGAGAATATAAAACATAGGTAAAATGCATCAAGGACACTTGCCTGGTTCCCTTTGCTGCTGCTCAAAGTCTTCAAGGTGGAGATCCCGAAAGTTCTCTAACAGCGGTTCGTCTACTCAACGTCACACCAGAAACACAAGCATATAAACAAACTAAAACACAACACACCACACAGTAACAAACAACAAAGAAAACAATACTATGAAAAAGTACGTGTTGCTACGATCGCGTGAGCGCAAGAATCGCCTCAATCGGAGCTATGAGTAAAAAGTTACGAAGGTTTAAAGTTCTAGGGTTAAAATAATAAATTAGTAAAATATTATAAAATAGTATGAATAATTAATGTTAAACACTACGATCGCTCTGGTGAAAGAATTTCTTAAATCGGAGCTACGATTGAAAAGTTACAAAGATTAGAAGTTTCAAGAGTTAAAATATCAAAACAGACAAGTTAAATGGCCTAAAAGTAATTCTAGAAAAATATAAGGGCTAAACTGTAAATTATACATATGAAATATAATTTATAAAAATTTAGGGTTCAAAATGTAATTTATAAAAAGTACAGGGACTAAATTGTAAAAGATACATATAAAAATGTAATTTACAAAGAATTTAAGGACTAAAATGTAATTTTGGAAAAGTTCAGGGGCCTAACTATAAAATTTACAGGGCCAAAATATAATTATTTATAAGTTCAGGGGCCTAAGTGTAAAATGCCCAACCTAAATTATTACTTAAAAAAATAGGGCTAGAATAAAATTACTAGAAAGTATAGGGTTGTTTTTGTAAAAATTACAAGATTAAAATATAATTAAAAATATGTACATGGGTGTTTTTATAAAACTCAGGGGCTAAAATATAATTTGGGAAAATACGAGGATTTTTTCTGTAAAAATACAATGCTAAAATAATTAAAAATAAGATTAGGGGCCTAAATATAATTAAATATATATTTTGCAATGAAATTAGGTTCAAAATATAATTTAAATAAAATCCAGGGGCCTATGTGCAAGGTATTTAATTTCTGGGAATTTAATTAATTAAATTAAAACCACAAAACTCCATGGACCAGGTCCATGGATCTATGGACCGGGTGTTGACCCATGGTCCACAGTCCACCGTGGACCGGGGCTCACACCCCTTCGCCTGATCTAATCTGGACCATTGGTCCAGATCGGACAGCCGGGGGGGGGGGGCCTTCCGGCTGGGTGGTCGCCGCCGGCGACCTAAGAGGTGGCGGCGCCATTGGAGGCCCGGCCGGAGCTCACGGGGGCGGGCCGCACGGGCGCGGGGAGACCCGGGGAAGGATGCAACGGGGGCGGCGCGGGGATAGGGGCTCACCGGGGATGCGCGGAGTGGTGGGGAGGGGCCGTGGCGGGCGGTGGGAGGCGGCTTCCGGTGATGGAGCTCGACTGCGCGGCTTCTGGCGGCGGCGCAGGGTGGGGGCAGGCGGCGGGGGAAGCGAAGGGCGGCGCGGGGCGCAGGACCCGCCTACTTATAGGGGCGCGGCCCCCGGGGAGGCGAGGCGCGCACACCAAGGGCCGCTGGGCCTGGTGGCGGCGGCTAGGGTTAGGGTTCATGGCGCGGGGGCGAGCTGGGACGGGGCGCTGCGCGGGGTGGGCCGAGTGGGCGAGCCGGGGTGGCTGGGTCGCGCAGGCCGAAGGAGGGAGGGAGAGGGAAAAGCTGGGCCTCGGGGTGGGATCCGGCCCAGGTCGGGCAGGCCGAGAGGAAGAGCGGGGAAGAGGGGAGCTGGGCCGTGGGAGTTGGCAGGCCGAGAGGGAGAGCGGGGGAGTTGGGCCGTAGAGATTTGGCCCACGGCCAGGTCTGGCTTTCTTTTTCTTTTCTCCAATCTGTTTTCTATTTCCAATAGTTATTTCCTAAATAAAATTCTAAATTAAAATCTGCACGATTTTAAAACACTTTTGCACATAATAAAATCCTAATGCAACTATGGAAGCATGAATGCAACAAATCAAAGTTTTAAAATAACTTATATTTAAATGCCTTCTTTAGAAAGTAATTTATTTGCTAACAAAATATTAATAAATTAATTTATTTAAGAAATTTTTTAAAATATCCTAAATTTTGAAAAATTAGGGTGTTACAAACCTACCCCCCTTAAAAGGAATCTCGTCCCGAGATTCGGAGAGGACCAGAAAGAAAGAGGGAAACTAGGCTCTCACTTCATTGGGTGCATCCTTGTCCAACCTTTCTTGTCGTGTGGCAATGCTTTTGCCACATATTCCACCTCTGCTCCATTAGGATGCGTCAACTTGATAGTCTTTCTAGCACAATCTATGATTCCCTTGTGCTTGGTTAACCAATCCATTCCAAGTATCACATCTATACCCTTGGAATCCAAAACAATGAAACTCGTAGTAAAGTCTACCCCCCTTATGCTAACACTTAATTTATGACATCCATGTTCTACTTTCAATTCCCCTCCAGGTGAACTAACTATCATCTTATTCCTGAGCAAGGTGATGGGAATGTTATACTTGGCCATATATTTGGACGATATGAATGAATGTGATACTCCAGAATCAAATAAAACTACAGCGGGGTTTGAGTTTACGAGCAACATACCAAGAACAATGTCTGGAGATTCCTGAGCATCTTCAAGAGCAACCTGGTTGACTCGACCTCTTGCATAGTTCTACCTGGCTGCTGTCGGGGCAGAGTTTCCATTGCGGTTGGGTGATGGGGCAACATCTTGGGTTTTCCAGTTGGCGCATCTGTGGATTGGGGCATTGGTTAGCAAAATGACCCTTTTCTCCACACCTGTAGCAGTTCGTATTGGTCATTGGGGTTTGATTGCCATTAGCCCTCTGCTGAGTTTGAGCTGACAGGGGAGGCGTCTGAGAGTTAGGACGTTGAAACTGACGTCACGAGGTGACAAAACCCTGACCTGTAGGTTGAGTTCCTTCCTGTCCACTTCGCTGTCAAGAGTGGAACACAGGTCCACCAGAAGATGATCCAATGCGAGATCTAGTGTTGCTGCCTACTTGCTGACCTTGATTCTCTCGCTTGCGCTTGCCATCCATCCTCGACCTTCTGTTCTCCAGGACTAGAGCTTTATCCACCATCTCTTGCAAGTTCGCATAGTTACAAGCCTCAAGTGCATAGGCGAGACCATCATTCAACCCATCAAGAAAACACTCACACTTCTTCTCATCCGTGTCCACTTCTCCTAGGGCATACCTTGACAACTGGGTGAAATGAGCAACATACTCACTTATGGTCATGGATCCCTGCTTCAGATCCTGGAACTCCTTTTTCTTCAACCTTATTAGCCCCTGAGACACATGGTGAGACCTAAAGGTGTTCTGGAACTCATGCCAGTTGATACTACCAGGCTCCTCATGGGCTGCAACATAAGCATCCCACCAATCAACAGTGGGTCCAACAAGCTGATGTGCGGCAAACAACACCTTCTCTCTGTTGTTACATTGAGTGACTTGCAGCTTCTTGTAAATAGTCTTTAGCCAGTCATCTGCATCTATAGGCTCCACAGAGTGAGAGAAAGTTGGGGGCTTGGTCCGTTGGAAATCTCCAAGCTTGTCTCTAGGCTGGGGAGCAGCTCCTGGGACATTGTTGGGTTGTGGCTGCACTAGGGTGTGGTGCATGTTCTGGAGAAGTTGTGTCTGCATGGCCATGAGTTGTTCCATGGAGATCTGCGGGGGTGGTTGCCCCTATTCCTCATGGTTGTTGTTCATGTTGCGGTTCCCACCTCTCACCATCTGATGTAGGTCAGGATACGGTAAGCAAAAATGGGTGGAAGATATAGGTAAAGTGTAAGGATATGATAAGGTCAAGTAGGAAAAGAGGTGTGAAATAAAAAGATAGATAAAGAGATACCCCAATTAACTAATCTCTAATAAGGTAGGAGTAAAAGTATAGTATAGGGATGTGGTTGCAAGACATGCATTGCATCACATCGGCACTCATTATAAAAGATTCAAATCACACTCATCACACCAATCAAACTAGCAAACCAACCAAAGGACGTGATGAGGACATCACCATTCTGGATACGCGCATATCATGGCCTTCCCCAAGTTACAAGTCGTCACCAACTCGGTCGCCGCGTTCGTCTCGGATTTAGCCGACCGCACTTCACGGTTTTGATGATATCTCCCATATCCGACGTCCAAACGAGGCGTTCTTTGATGCGTTGGAAAGAGGATGACGACGCCGTCGTTTTGGTTCTGGTCCTAGCTCCAGAAGGGTCGTGAGTCATAATATGTGACCATGACAAGGTGTTGTGCCACCTATTTTAGGCCAACTTGGCCATGTATCGTGTCGGGCCTTAAGCCCATGTTGTGGGCGCCCCCCCCCCTGGTCGCCCCCAACCCTAGGATGTATTTATTTCCTACATAAACTCAGTAGCCGCCGTCTTTTAGTTTCGGGTTTTGTTTAGTTCAGTTTTCCAAAGAGAAACTTGATCAAATTATTGTAACTATGGCGACAAGTCCTTTTACAGTAATCCAGGGCCCCTGTTCTTGTTCTACACCACTGTGGCGATTAGTCCTTTTGTGTTCAGAGCTTGAACCTTTTCTTGTGATTCACTTCATCCATATTTGCAATTTTAGATTGCGTGTTTATCCCCTCTTGCTTGTGTTCTTGATTTCGCTTGTAGGAACAATCAAGTTGTGCTTGGTGTAATGGTTGCGGGGTTGGATCGTGTCTGATTCAAGCCGGGTCGTCGACGCCTTGTTCCCCCAATTCGAGTTTATCCCCTTACCTCTCAGAAGATCGGGTCATATCTACATCAAGTGGTATCAGATTCCCAGGTTCCCCGTAAGGTATTATCGTGTTCTTCCCTTTAGATTCATTTGTATTCATCAACTTTTGTCCAGGAAAAAGCCTACAAAAAAAATTTCCCCACCATCCCAGACACTGTTTAGCCTTTGCATAATTTAATTTCAGAGTCCGTAGTGTTGAGTTTGTGTCCTAGTCGAGTTCAGTTGCTGGTTTGAATTTGTGTTTCGATTCGGTTTGTGTTTTGATCTCCGCTGCACACCACCATCACCATCGTGTTTTCCATTGGATTCACCACCGTGTCACCCACACACCACACCCACAATCTGTTGCCAACAAAAAAACCCTACCCGATTCGGTTTTCTCCCCCCCCCCCCCCCTCACCCCTCAAACCCTATCTTGACATACCTTCGGTAAAATAGGCATAACTTTTCGCTCGTTGCTCCGATTGGGCTGAAATTTTTACAGCAGATTCTTGACTCAAAGTTGAGGTGACCCACACTATGCTCCGCCCTGTGTGCCCTCGTCAAAAAATTCAAACAAAATCGGGAAAAAATAGAAAAAAAATTGTGAAGTCAAAAATAGCGCTATCGGTAAAACTTTGTGATTTTGCCTATCCTTTGTTTTCCCTCTGTTTGAGTTGAAACTTCTTGTGGTCCCTTCCTTTGTGTTCCTCTATCACAGAAAAATAGTGGAAAAATCATACAAAAAAATCAAGATTTTGATTTGCACCCCCCCCCCCCCCCCCCGCCCTGTAAATTCTAAGTCTGTGAAGTCTATTTTGTTCCTTGCTGCCTTTTCCATTGTTCTTTGCCATTGTTCTTGTTATCACAACTGTTTTTGAACACGATTCTTTTGCTAGCAATTAGGACACTGCTTTGGACATTTATTCAGTGCTACTATCTGTTATTGAATTGTGTTCCAGTGATATACATATTAGCCTTCCAAGCTATACATATTGCAGCACAGGTTTCTTCCTTGCAACTGTTACACCCAAGCTCAACTACAGCTTTTGTCGACCTGTTTGGCTTTGGTAAGAACACTTGCAAGATTGTGATACATTGCTTCTGATATTGTTTTCCACTTTCTACACCCTCTGCTGCCTGCTAGTTGATAGGGCTAATCTTTTTGTTTAGTATTGTCTTTTGCTTTTAACCATGTCACAGAAAGGGAAAGGGACACCTGGAGAGTTGGAGTCCCCTACAGACTTCAATGATTGCGTCTCCAAGGCCGAGCTCACGAAGCTTCTTACGGACCAGCGTACATTCATGGAAATGAAGTTTGCCGAGTTGATGGGTCACATCAACACTGTTGTCCACCGCATTGAGGATGTTGAACGACAACCTCCACCTCAACGAGCTGCTCCTGATGATGATTTTGACCGTGATGCAGACTGTCTTCACCGTAATCGACACGGTATGGGAGGTAATAACAATCGTGGTAATACTGATACTTTTGTTAAGCCCAAATTTAACATACCACCTTTTGCCGGTAGTGCTGACCCTGAAGCATACTTAGATTGGGAACTTGTTGTTGAACAGAAATTTAATTCTCATTTAGTTCCTGCTGAGCATAGAATTAGACTTGCTACTAGTGAGTTTACAGGTTTTGCTCTCTTTTAGTGGAATGATCTTTGCAATACTAATGCTGCTATACCTGCCACTTGGCCTGTTTTGAAACAACGCATGAAATCTCGTTTTGTTCCTACTTATTACCAACGTGATTTACGTTTGAAATTACAATCTTTAACACAAGGTAGTAAAACAGTAGAGGAATATTATCAGGAATTGCTTATTGGTTTAGCACGTTGTGATATACATGAAGATGATCTTGCAACTAGTGCTAGATTTTTTGGTGGTTTGAACCGTGATATCCAGAATATTGTTGACTATAAAGAGTGGAATAGGTTCAGCCAATTGTATCATATTGCTCTTAAGGCTGAACGAGAAGTACAGGGACGCTTTCCACAACAATCTTGCAGGTCCAACACTGAGCAATATCTCTAGCAATGCACTGGAGTAGAGAACTTGAAGAGTCATATTGCTAAGACACCAGCAACAATTTTTCCACTTGCACCTACTTCTGCGGCGCAATCGTCTAGTGTGCAGCACCAACACCAGAAGAAGGTTACTACTTCTGATACTAGGAGTGGCTCCTCCACCACCATAATTTGCCACCGCTGCAAGGGCATGGGACATGTCATGAAGGATTGCCCTAGTCGTCGTGCTTTTTTATCGCTACCGCTGATGGGTATGAAAGTTCTAGTGATGTTGAAGATGAATTTGCTCGTATGCCTAACCTTGTTGCAGATTCGACGGAGGAGCAGGAGACTACCGCCATTGATTCTATTGCTGCCACCGCGGGCATTCCTAGCCTCATTGTACAGCGTGTGTTGACCACTCGGGTGGGACAAGAGGAAGAACAACAACGCAACAATTTATTCTACATGTACCTCATTGTTGCGGACCGCCGTGTTCTCACCATCATTGATACTAGGAGCTGTAACAACTTGGTAAGTTCTGATTTGGTAAGCAAACTTGGCTTGACCATGCATGCACTACATCAGCCCCACCACATCAAATGGTTCAACAATAGTGGTACGGCACAGGTAACTCGATCAGCACGTATACACTTTTCAGTAGGTTCTTATCAAGACTTTGCTGATTTTCATGTTGTACCTATGCAAGCATGTTCGCTTTTATTAGGCTGTCCATGGGATATGATATGGATGCTGCCCATCATGGTAGAACAAATACATATACATTCGTGCATAAGGACAGGAATATTACTTTGCATCCGTTATTGCCTGCTGATATTAGAAATCATTTTAAACTGCTTGCTGAAAATACTGAGAATAAACATGATAACAAACAACTTTCTGACGTTAAACATAAGGCTATTCAGTTAAAGGGAGGTGCTTTTCTTGCTATGACATCTACTGTTACTGATCTTTGTGATAATCATGATGCACCTTGCTATACTATGCTTTGTCATTATATATCTTCTATTGATGGTCATGTATCTTGTACTTTGCATTCTGCTAGTACTAACCTTTTGCAGGAGATGGATGCTGAGATGGAGTCGAGGGAGACTCCAATTCAAGAAGGGGAGGATGATGAGGACATCACCATGCTGGATACGCGCATATCATGGCCTTCCCCAAGTTACAAGTCGTCACCAACTCGGTCGCCGCTTTCGTCTCGGATTCAGCCGACACCCCTTCACGGTTTTGATGATATCTCCTACATCCGACGTCCAAACGAGGTGTTCTTTGATGCGTTAGAAAGAGGACGATGACACCGTCATTTTGGTTCTAGTACTAGCTTTAGAAGGCTCGTGAGTCATAATATGTGACCATGACAAGGTGCTGTGCCACCTATTTTGGGCCAACTTAGCCATGTATCGTGTCGGGCCTTAAGCCCATGTTGTGGGCGCCCCCCCTTGGTCGCCCCCAACCCTAAGATGTCTTTCTTTCCTACATAAACTCAGTAGCCGCCATCTTTTAGTTTCGGGTTTTGTTTAGTTCAGTTTTCCAAAGAGAAACTTGATCGAATTATTGTAACTGTGGTGACAAGTCCTTTTACAGTAATCCAGGGCCCCTGTTCTTGTTCTACACCACTGTGGTGATTAGTCCTTTTGTGTTCAGAGCTTGAACCTTTTCTTGTGATTCGCTTCATCCATATTTGCAATTTCAGATTGCGTGTTTATCCTCTCTTGCTTGTGTTCTCGATTTCGCTTGCAGGAACAATCAAGTTGTGCTTGGTATAATGGTTGCGGGGTTGGATCGTGTCTGATTCAAGCCGGGTCATTGATGCCTTGTTCCCCAAATTCGAGTTTATCCCCTTACCTCTCGAAAGATCGGGCCATATCTACATCAGGACGTGCCAACACTAAAATTCTCTCTCGCTGTGCTATTACATTTTATTCGACTCGATATAACTACTCGATGCCTATGAAGCCACTCAGGGATAAACTTCCTAATCCTTGTCCTAGTTGGGGATGACGTAAGCTGGTGGGGCACGACTAGCCATTCTGCGAGGTGGTGAGAAAGGAGTTGCATCCTTTAGCTCTTCCTATGAAGGTAGGTCCACATCATCCGGTAAACGTCACTTGAGCTGGCGAACTGTCTTCATTGCCTCCTCATACTTCTCCTGCCAAAACCCTAGTTCCTCCGTGGTTGAATCCAACTCCCTGGAAATCACCGTGGTAAGAGTGACTTGCTTCTTAAACTTCGCGTGTCCTTGTCCAGGTACAGGCTCTGCGTGAATGTATGTGGATCCACTTGCGCGCTGAGGGAAATAAGCATACTCTATATCTTCAAAATACTGGCGATAACGGGAGCGAATGACCATGCAAGCTTGACAAGCGGCATCACGAATCTCGGCGGAGAAAGTCTTCCGTGGAGCAATGGCCTCATGAATCCTTCCCACCTCAAAAGTTCCTCTGAGCGGCCTTGGAGCAAAATTATGAACTTGAACCTTCCATACAGGCTCAGAACCTTCATAGGTCACTTGGGTACCACAATACTCTGGTGGCTTCTTGTAACCTAGCCGTTGTAGGATCTCCCAAAGCATGTGAGGTAGTCTTCCAGTATTATTTCCCGCATCCTTGAAGAGTCGAGTGTCACGATAAGGTGGTGGACTCGGTGGTGGCACCATCTCTTGTTCAGCCTCTTCTATCCCAAACTTCTCGTCAAATCCGAGTGGGACAAGCGCTGGTGAAGACCAAACGGTAAAATAGTTTATAGTTTGTAAAATAGACCTTAGAACACGACCACTCTATCTAAGCTAGCGTCCTACAGTCGACACGGCTCTGATACCACTTCTGTCACACCCGGTTTTAAGGACAAAACCAAGTGCTTATCATATGTGTGCCCAGGAACAAGTTTCACACATATCGACAGTAAAGTGAATAACAGTATAACCAAAGTCATTAATAAAACGTACCATTATTACATAAATAATTGTCTTTGAAGACTAAATCGACTCTCTCAACAAATAACAGCGGAAGACACCATAACACCACAGGCAATCGACCGGGGGCACGCACGCCTAGTAGTAGTCTTCATCAATGTAGTCCATCTCTCCATCTTCTGAGCAGTAGTTTATAGTACAACAACAAAGGGAAATAGCAAGGGTGAGCACATGCCGTACTCAGCAAGTGGGGGAAAATATGACATGCAAGCTTAATAGAAGAAAGGCTAACACAATGGTTCATTTGCATAAATGAGCACTACACCTAAGACAATTTGAAAAGCACTCCTACTTACTAGGTGAAAAGTTCCCACCAGTTATCTCATCTGTCCAACACTACAGGTTAAACCACCTGTAGCCAACCATGGGTTAAACCGCCCGTAGGAAACCACACTACAGGTTACACCGCCTGTAGCAAACCATGGGTTAAACCGCCCATATGAATCCACACTACAGGTTACACCGCCTGTAGCAAACCAAGGGTTACACCGCCCAAATCAAACATGGCTACCCACCAAGTCCACCCATAAACCACCTTCCTAAATGTGTGAGGATCCAGGCCGCTCATGACCGTGAGCACGGCTGTTACAACAGTTTGACACTCTGCAGAGGTTGCACAACTTTACCCACAGGTTGGTGATTTCATCCTATGCAGTGACTAGAGAGTCTCCATGCTACCAAAATCACACTACCATAGGTGTGAGGCCAAGAGATCACCACAAGGTCGTTCAGAGCGTTTCCCAGCTTGCATACAGTCCACGCTAAGGTTTCACCGCTATGGAATTAAATCGTTCCTACATAAGCCCCCACTGGCACCATGGCTAGGAGTAAACCGTCCATCGCCTGAGTCCGAGAGTAAACCGTCCCGTCCTCCTTCCTCGACTGCTCACAGAACTGGGAAGACATCTCGATACTAAACCAAGCCTACCCATATCAGCCCTGTGCTTTACGCTGTTTTCCTGGGTGTCCGCTCCACAAACTACTCTTGTGATCCCAAGCAGGTACCACCATAATCCCACAGTACTATACCGAGTACACGGGCATACCCGCACCACCCTTGCCATCCTCCTGCTTGGATCACCTAGGTTCCATGTTGCTACGAAGGATTTCCCATCCCTCATGATCATTATGTTAAAGTGAATCATTAGTCAAAATTAACATTAGACACTTCCATTCCCAACATAGCAAACTAAGCATGACGTACCCTTACTAATAAGCTACACCAGAACCCAGGCAACAAGGGATAATATGGAACAGGATATGACACATGGGATTCAATATTAACAAGCATGCATAGAGATAGAGAGAATATAAAACATAGGTTCAAAATGCATCAAGGACACTTGCCTGGTTCCCTTTGCTGCTGCTCAAAGTCTTCAAGGTGGAGATCCCGAAAGTTCTCTAACAGCGGTTCGTCTACTCAACGTCACACCAGAAACACAAGCATATAAACAAACTAAGAAACAACACACCACACAGTAACAAACAACAAAGAAAACAATACTATGAAAAAGTACATGTTGCTACGATCGTGTGAGCGCAAGAATCGCCTCAATCGGAGCTACGAGTAAAAAGTTATGAAGGTTTAAAGTTCTAGGGTTAAAATAATAAATTAGTAAAATATTATAAAATAGTATGAATAATTAATATTAAACACTACGATCGCTCTAGTGAAAGAATTTCTTAAATCAGAGCTACGATTGAAAAGTTATGAAGATTTGAAGTTTCAAGAGTTAAAACGTCAAAACAGACAAGTTAAATGGCTTAAAAGTAATTCTAGAAAATATAAGGGCTAAACTATAAAATATACATAGGAAATATACTTTATAAAAATTTTTGGGTTCAAAATGTAATTTATAAAAAGTATAGGGACTAAATTGTAAAAGATACATATAAAAATATAATTTACACAGAATTTAAGGACTAAAATGTAATTTTGGAAAAGTTCAGGGGCCTAACTATAAAATTTACAGGGCCAAAATATAATTATTTATAAGTTCAGGGGCCTAAGTGTAAAATGCCCAACCTAAATTATTACTTACAAAAATTAGGGCTAAAATAAAATTACTAGAAAGTATAGGTTGTTTTTGTAAAAATTACAAGATTAAAATATAATTAAAAATATGTACAGGGGTGTTTTTATAAAACTCAGGGGCTAAAATATAATTTGGGAAAATACTAGGATCTTTTCTGTAAAAATACAATGCTAAAATAATTAAAAATAAGATTAGGGGCCTAAATATAATTAAATATATATTTAGCAATGAAATTAGGTTCAAAATATAATTTAAATAAAATCCAGGGGCCTATGTGCAAGGTATTTAATTTCTGGGAATTTAATTAATTAAATTAAAACCACAAAACTCCATGGACCAGGTCCATGGATCTGTGGACCGGGTGTTGACCCGTGGTCCACAATCCACCATGGACCCGGGCTCACACCCCTTCGCCAGATCTAATCTGTACCATTGGTCCATATCGGACGGCCGGGGGGCCTTCCGACTGGGTGGTGGCCGTCGGCGACCTAAGAGGCGGCGACGCCATTGGAGGCCCGGCTGGAGCTCAGGGGGGCGGGCCGCACGGGCGCGGGGAGACCCGGGGAAGAATGCAACGGGGGGGGGGGGGGGGGGGGGGGCGCGAGGATAGGGGCTCACCGGGGATGCGCGGAGGGGTGGAGAGGGGTCGAGGCGGGCGGCGGGAGGCGGTTTCCGGTGATGGAGCTCGGCGGCGCGGCTTCTGGCGGCGGCGCAGGGTGGGGGCAGACAGCGGGGGAAGCGAAGGGCCGCGCGGGGCGCGGGACCCGCCTACTTATAGGGGCGCGGCCCCCGGGGAGGTGTGATGCGCACGCCGAGGGCCGCTGGGCCTGGCGGCGGCGGCTAGGGTTAGGGTTCATGGCGCGGGGGCGAGCTGGGCTGGGGCGCTGCGCGTGGTGGGCTGAGCGGGCGAGCCGGGGTGGCTGGGCCGCGCAGGCCGAATGAGGGAGGGAGGGGGAAAAGCTGGGTTTCGGGGTGGGATCCGGCCCAGTCGGGCAGGTCGAGAGGAAGAGCGGGGAAGACGAGAGCTGGGCTGCGGGAGTTGGCAGGCCGAGAAGGAGAGCGGGGGAGTTGGGCCGCGTAGATGTGGCCCACGGCCAGGTCTGGCTTTCTTTTTCTTTTCTCCAATCTGTTTTCTATTTCCAATAGCTATTTTCTAAATAAAATTCTAAATTAAAATCTACATGATTTTAAAATACTTTTGCACATAATAAAATCCTAATGCAACTATGAAAGCATGAATGCAACAAATCAAAGTTTTAAAATAACTTATATTTAAATGCCTTCTTTAGAAAGTAATTTATTTGCTAACAAAATATTAATAAATTAATTTATTTAAGAAAATTTTTAAACTATCCTAAATTTTGAAAAATCAGGGTGTTACAAGTTAAGAGATGATTCCTACATACACAACACTCGTGTAGATATTAGCCCACAATTTCATAGTTGTCATCTATCACCAAAACATCCTTACCTCGGGGATCCAATCATCAATGGTCATGAAGCTTACAGGGTGTCTTGACACTCGTTGGTCCACCTCCGGCTACGCCATCTTCCTCGGCGGCAACCTGGTCTCCTGGTCGTCCATGCGGCAGCCAGTGGTCTCCTGCTCCAGTGCTGAGGCAGAGTACCGAGCGGTTGCCAACGACATGGCTGAGGCATCCTAGCTACGATAGCTCTTGGTGGAGCTTCACAGCCGCTGACCAGGAGCACGCTCGTCTACTGTGACAACTTCAGAGCCGTCTACCTCTCCACCAACCCGGTTCAACATCAGTGGACGAAGCATGTGGAGATCGACCTTCACTTCGTCCGGGATCGGGTTGCTATTGTCCATGTTCGGGTGCTCCATGTCCCGACCACCTCCTAGTCCGCCAACATCTTCACCAAGGGTCTCCCCTCCTTGACATTCTTGGAGTTTCGCTCCAGTCTCAACATCATCAGTGGCTAGTTTTGACCCCCCGGGGGGGGGGGTGTAGTCCTTTTCTTTCTTGTCCAGTCTTAAACTGCACTGTGTCGGTAGTTCCGACTGCGGGGTGGGGGGGGGGCGTGCTAGAGTTATATGTATTTAGACCATAGAGTTGTGTATATTTGGACCATATAGGCCCATGTACAGGGATATATATATCCACTCTTCTAGGGTTTTGAGGAATACAACAACTATTTTCTCCAACACTTTTAATTGTTTCAGGGTCTATCCAGATGACTTATGTTTTGCTGTTTTGTTGGAATTCAAATTTCATTGAAGAATCTGTTTTTAGATTATATCAGTCAGGTTACATAAGCAATGAAAAAGGTTAGGAAAGAGCAGAAAAAAGGAGTGAACTATCTAATCATCCTTGCTGCTTGGTCTATGTGGAAACATCATAATGCTTGTGTATTTGAGGGAGTTACTCCCTCGGTTAACACAATTCTATGTGCGCTCAAGGAGGAACATGGGTGTCTGGTGCTTGGCTGGAGCTAATAAATTACCGGAGCTTAATCTCGTGATTGCGTGGTGAATTATCAGAACATCATCTTACATTAGTACTTTATCCATCGAAGTGAAGTTTATAACCGAAAAGCTACTTGTAATAACTATTTTTTTTAGATTACTAGCGACTCGGGTGTCACTCTATGTTATTGTAGTTGAATTTTTAATAGAACTTAACTATATTATCTTCTTTAAATATTTTTTGTTACAGAATGCAGCGGCGAGTGACGTGTACTTTTAATTTTATTACAGAATGAAATCAGTACACTCGGATTGTAAAAGTATAATTTTCCTCGTGCCCAAGATAACTACTATTGGCCATGAAATAGGCGTGATTTTTTCATTTCATCATATCTTTTATATTAATTAGAGTTTTACTAGAATTTGTTTGTTGATCACACTTTTTTTGACATAGCACTCAACACACCATGATGACCGTGTTCTTTCGTAGAGTGCTTGATAGATCAGTTTTTGCCTAGGAGAGGCTACCGAAGAAAACTAATGATATCGAGGAGGCCAAGTAGTGTGACTGATGCATGCCACACTGCCGAGATTGGAGAAGGATGGGCCAGGACGGTAATATATATACTAACTGAATGCATATATTACTGATTCATGGGACCTGAGTTTTACAGATATGTCCAACATGCTTTACTAGGTGATATATATACTTGGACCCGTTTGGTCGTGCATAGCATATTTTTTCCTGTAGTGACATGCATTTAGGCTTGCTGCAATTGATAGCCAGGTTCATTTTCCTGGGGTAATAAGAAGTTGTTGTGTATTATGTTTCTGTAATATCTTGCACAGTTATTTTGTTTTTTTGCCTTTTATCTATGTTGAGATTTTCCGCCTTTGACTGCCACTGGGTAGAGAAGGTCATCGATCTTGGACAATGAGAGGATGGCGATGAGGGCGTGGTACATAGGTGAATACCCATCGGATGAAGCTTTAGTATAGGCTTTCACTGGCACAATTTAGTGGGCAGCACAACCAGCTCCTATAGATGAACATGGCATCCATGATTACTCTCTTTCTTGGACACTATTAATTTGCATGTGAACTATATTCATGAATGTTTAGGTGTCCACTAAAGTGAGAACTTAGATGCATGATGCATCATGTGTTTTTATGTCTGAAAGTGATAACTATATAAATGACACCTATATGGAATTGCATTCATTTGAGCCTGCACATTGAAACATTTGAAATAATATTATTGGAGGTCTACATGGTCCATCAAGTAGGAGTTATTCTTCACTGAATTTTGTAAGGCTGCAATGCTGTCAAAATAGGCATTGGATGGATTCATCAATGTTTTTGTCTCAACTGTACCAAATTATAATGTGATAGTAACATCTAAATCTATTTTTTGTTAAAGCACTATCTAAACTCCCTAAACTTTTAGATTGGTGATAATGAGGGAGAACACAACACAACTTTACGGCATTCGTCATCTACATTATCTCAGAACTTGTTTTAATTTTTGTCAGAGTTAATTTTTTGGATGCTACCCCCCCCCCCCCCCCCCCCCCCACACACACACACACCAACACATTTTTGAATCTGTGGTACCTAGCTAGATCATTAGGAATCTGGTTTGTGACATGATTTAGATTTAATAGGATCTTTTATGCAATGTGATTAGTTCTAATTTCTATTGATGTTGTGGTGTTGTATTGATGAACAGTTGTAGTGCCCTTGGAGGAATTCGTATGTTATCTGGACTTTGCTCATTGTGGGGTTGTGTTGCTGAAGAGTTGCAGTGCCCTTGGTATCTTTTATCAGGTATAACATTTTGAGTTATGGTACATACTCACTTGCATGGGTCAACACAATGGGAAGGACTAATAGCTAATGGTGTTTAGTTCTTGGACACTACTTCCTGAGGATTAGTATATGAAGACTTGAGTTTGTGACATAATCTAATGTTTATTCTAAAAATGGCTAATGGTGTTTTGAGGTTCACAATTGCCTCAACATATTAATAAGCCAAGAACTCTATTAGACAATGGTCTTGCTAGATCAGATGTTGTATTTCCTTATAGAGGAACATGTGGAACACATCTTGTGAGAAACATGCTATTTTATTCCGACTGAACTACTTGTGTTTTTGATGAATAGGAACTTTCTTGCATTTCATCAGAAAAGACAAATATAGATTGCAACTTCTTGTGAAACATTCTAATACAATCAGTCGCATGTGCACAACAAGCTAATTAAACTTTATAAACAGAGTGGATTGTGCCATAGTATTGCGAATAACTACAACCATAGGAGAGCAGGTCCATCACAAACTTTGATTATATTATTTTACATGTCACTAATATCTAGGTCCTCATGTTCAACATACAAATTTTGATGTAGGTTGATATGTCCAATTTTACATGATAAGTACAAACTTTGCTATAGAAATTATAGTACGAGAGTCTAATATTGATATTTCAGCATGGCCTCTCAGTCTGTCTTATGGTAATACACGAGACCATAGTCGGTATGTCCAAGTTAAGAAGTTTGTCTTTCTTATGTTATGTTATATCAATGGTACTTTATTTATTCTAATATGATTGTGGCTAGCAGGAAAGCATCATGCCTTTTTCTTTTTTAATTCATGTGCTTGTGGACTAGATATTGGATTATATTGATGTTTATGAGTGATCCAAATAGCAAATGAGTGGTCCTAATATTTATAATCATTTGATTAATCGAATAATTTTGGTTGTTTTGATGTTAATTTTTGTTTCAAAATTCTGATGTGCATGCCACACGTGCATCACTACTAGGGTAATGCACAACTCTGATGAATTACCCTAGCTATATTGTCGCATATGCTAGGGTGATGATAGTTGTCTAGAAAGGGCTCTGTAAATCATCTGCACCGTGAGGTTTGCTTCAAACAACTGAACCTCTATAGTGTAGATTATATGTGATTTTCTCATAAAAGTTACTTATTTCTGTAGCATTATTATGTGCGAGATTAGAAGACAAGTGACTGACGCTTCAACATTTTACTTCTTTTACCACTACCTTCATTATTTTGGAAAGTTTGTTCAGGCTTACAAGATCAATCAGTACCATGTGAAAGTAAATGAATTTATGTGATTAAAATTTGCAGTATTTTGTTTCAACAAATCTTTTTGGGTCATGTTACTCTTAAAGCAGGTAAATGTCTGAGGCTGGAGGATGTGATTTGAATTGCAATCTAGAGGAGTTTACTATTGCTTTGTTTTGATCCGATTTAAATTCTGTATATTCTCCTCGCTGTTGGGAATGAAAAATCCTTATGCCATCATCAGGATACCATGACAATTCTTGTTCATTAACAATATTGAATAACAATTTCTAGCAAATTTTTAATTACCGTGTGCATGTAGGATGACGCATCACTGAGGGAGTTCCTCATCAACATGTTGACATTCGAGAGCGTATATAGTAAGATTTTCCATGTCGGAAGATCATGAATAAAAAGTTTTGAATGTGCATATGATTATTTAAATAAAACTATAGTCTTAATTTCCATGTGCATTAGACTAAATATTATGAAATAATAACTTATGTTACAAGTAACCTATATGCACCTAATGATTAAATTAATCGATTTGAATTATTTTTAATAACAATGCATAATTTTATTAAATATTTACTAAGGATACATTTCTCCAACATTGCAATCATAGTTTGTGACATGCTTTGTATCCGATCAGATAGGTTTAGGGCATCTTGGATTCTTTATTTGTATGCTATAAATTTGCTTATTGTTTTCTCTCTTTTTGTTGCAAACCTTATCTAGAAGTACAAACTAAATCTGAATGTGATTTCTGTTACAACTGTGGGTTTATGATAGTTGATTTTTTTAGAAACTATTATGGATTAATAAAAGAGTGATGTAACTAATGCACAATATTTTTAATTAACCATAAGCACCAGTTGTAATTTGGTTTTCTTACACTAAAGTCAATAGTTCTGCCTCCTACTTATGATTAGCCAGCAGTGTTGCACTATTACTCCATTGAAGTCAAATTTGGTCAAGTTATAACAGACTGATTAACCACCGGTGTTGCTTGGCATAAAAAATATTACAAGGGCATAAAAACTGTAGGAAAATGAAATGTAATTGATCTGGAGATGCATGACGGAACCAGCAGTGCTGCTTGGCACCAAAAATATTAGAAGGGCATAAGAATTGTAGGAAAATAAAGTGTTATTGATCTGGAGATGCATTTCTTAGGTTTCTTAATCACTAACAATTTTCAGTGCAGATCTTGTAGATCTACAGGATGCATAAAGAGAGGAATTCAAGCATATCGTCTCTTTCCAAACCATTCCTATTGATGGGTTCTTTACCAAGAGTGTGATGATGATTGTCTATAAAGGCAAAGGCTATGGAGGAAGACATCTCCCGTGAAAATTCACGTAGCTAATCTAGGATAAGATGAGCTCCAGTCATGGAGGTAGACGAGCTCAGGGGCGTTCACACGGACGACTGAAAAGATTCGACGATTTCAGTCAATTGAAAAGAAGGATTTTCAACTGTTATTGTAGTTAGTGTCAAAACTGTTACATTTGGAATACTGCTTGTAAAAGGCTTTCTTATAGCGAGTGCTAAATGAGATGAATTATTTACTGAAGCCTCATCTGCCTTTGTCATGCTAGCATCTTTCTGTGATGGATTTTGTATGGCAGTGTGTTTGCAGTTACAAGTATAACTAAATGATGAACACATCACAAAAGAAATCGATACCTATAATATAATTGTTTTGTGTTGATTGTCTTTCTTGTCCATACTTGATTGCTTTGTTAGTTTGTTGATATTATGAAAATGAGAAGTAAGATCATGTGGATTTTGTAGCTTCTGCTTACTCTCATTTAGAATTCGAGTCTACAATTCTGTTTAGGCTTCGCATGTCAATTTTTTGAAATTGGAGCTACAGTGAGATGGGTCTGCTTCTGCGCCCAGTGAGATGAGTTCGAAACTTTTATCAAAAAATCAAGATATTGCATAGTCAAGAGTCAATAGTGATAAGATGTAGGGTCATAGATCAATAGATAAAAGTTACTTCTTCTCACACATGAAATATTCAATTCTCAAAATACTAGAATATAGCCTGATCATAAAAGCTTCTCACACATATGAAATTTTCTCTCTGATATTTCCTACGAATTGTATTAAGTATATTTTTAATCTTCATCTATGCTTGTGTAGCTCCTATCTCAATTCTACATGTATCCAGATTTCCGTACGAAGCTTGATATGGTGGCATTATTCAGGACACTTAACCACTGACCCGTTATAGAGTATAGAAAAACTGATGTCTAACAGGTAATCATATTTCACTTTTGGTGTGTTGTGTGTTCAGTAATTTTGAACAATATGAAATGATAAATACAAGTTTCCGTTTTAGAGATGTTGCTGTCTCATATAACAAGTGATCCAAAGTATACATTATTTTGTATTAACATGAAAAAGAATACTATACATATGTTGGATCCCCTCCTCGGGTCATCTTTACTACAAACATCTATTGCGATTGAATTATAAGTGCAAGTAAGACTTGATAAGTACAAACTTTGCTATCGCAATAGAGGTTGCCATCCCGGAGTCTAAGATCTGAAAGATATTTCATCATGACCTCTTAGGATGTAATACACGAAGCACAAGCCGGTATAACTTTTTTTTTCTTATTTTATTACACAATATTTGAGGCATCGTTCTACCATTATTTTCTTCTTTTTATGAAAGCTTCAAGCCCTTTATTCTTCAATTCATCCGCTTGTGGACCGATGATAGGATTCTATACAACATATTGTGGAGAGTAAGTTCTTGTTTACAAGTATGCATATCTATTTTTCAAATTTTGACATTGATTTTAAAGTTATTTTCAGAAGCCACATATTATGAGGGCGTTTTGTAATAGACATGTTAAAACTTCAAGAAAATAAATACACCGCCAACATATCTGAAGACGTCAAAAAAATACTTGATATCATTAAACAATAGTGAAGATAGACGTTTTTTTTTCAATTTTTAATTAGAAATTATGTTTTAGAATTTGATAGTTCTTTAATACATATTTGCGTCAATGGTCCTCATCAAAGATTTAAATTTACTTAAACTCATGTAATAAAACTTTTGGTTGCTTTTGATTTAAAATCGTATTTGAGAGTTCTTATCACGTGCATCACTATTAGTCTACTAGTAAGAGACAGAATAAGGATGAACGACACCACCTCTTTCAAAAAATTGTAGAGATAAAAAGATTGGAAAACGGAAAGGGAGGTCCGTTTTCACCGATCCCTTTTATATGGAAGTTGTTTTCCATATCAAAAACGCATTGTAAAGCCTTTTATTACCCTGTGCGGAGAACGCGAGGAGAGCTCTTCCCTTTGTCCTGACTCCTGAGACGCCCAGTATCCAGAACGTAAAGTCCCAAGCAAGCTCGCTATCGCAAGAGAAATTCAAAGGACCCCATTCCAATTCGGTCGCGCAGTGGGGCGGGAGAGGAAGGGCAGCAAGGCGACGGCTCGGTGCACCGCGATGGGCAGCGACCTGTACGCCCTCGACTTCGACGGCGTCCTTTGTGACAGCTGCGGCGAGAGCTCCCTCTCCGCCGTCAAGGTCTGCGCCTCCTAATCCGTCGTGTTTCCTCTTTGCTTGATCCGCACCAAATTATGAAGTAAAGAGTGTTAGGGGTGCTTTGGCAGGCCGCGAAGGTGAGGTGGCCGTTCGTGTTTGAGCAGGTTGACGCCACCATGGAGGAGTGGATTGTGGAGCAGATGTACACGGTAAGCCTCACTTTCTCCCACACTTTATTCTGGTAAATCCTTGCCCGTATGGTTATGGAATCCATCCAGATTTTTTGCTGATGTAATTGCAGTTACTTATTAGCAAATATTGCCATTCTTAAGCTCCATTTAGCATCATGTTGCATTTTTTTATGTTTGTAAATTGGTAATTTTGGATGTGTTTATTAGTTGGAAATATAGCACTAAGTCTCCCACTAACCAGATTTTACATCACAAAATAATCTGTCCTTAGTTTTCACATGAGATGTTTGTGTAAGTACGTTAGTGAGGAATGGGGACACAGAAGTAAGTGGGCAGGTTGTAGCTTCGAGACAGTAGTGTCATAGGTTCATGTCCTTTGTAAGTTACTGTGCCAAATCATTTAGTAACTTCAGAAGACATGGATGTGATAGAAAAAAAAGTTAACTAAAAGAATTTTCTGGCAATCATATAGTGAGCATTAAGTTTAGTATGAAATAACACAACTTGCATGTTGATATGGGTGATTTTGTCATGTTTTCATTGTCCTATCACGAGTTCTACTTTGCTTATGTTCCATACAATTTTTAAGTTAACTGTCTCCAGAGCTCAAGTGAATTGGCCCCTTCACTTGTATGCTTACTACATCAAGCTGTCCCATATACAAACAGCGAAGGTATTAGGAGGAACGTGTTTGGTCCATACAATTCTATTTGCTACGATTCAAATTCATACAACTCCAGCAATAATTACTTGAGCTATGAATTATTTGAATGTCTCATCCTCATGAAGCGTGATAGCATCCTGTTGTTTATACTGGTCCTATGTTGAAAACATAACATTCTTTTAATCTCACTGATTACTGTTCAGTATTTAATTGGAATATCCCTCCACTGTTCAGCTCCGTCCAGTGGTGGAAACAGGGTATGAGAATCTGTTGCTTGTTAGGTTGCTAGTTGAAATCCGGGTACCCTCAACTCGAAAATCATCAGTAAGTTCATTAACACTTTATCTGTGCACTGTTGATAATATTGACACCATATACTATCATACTTATGTCTTACTGCCAACAGATAGGCAAATGATTGCAGACTTCTAGTTTGATCAAATTTTTATTCCCCAATGCTATATGTGCAAGGTTGCAGATGGGCTTACAGTACAAGAAATACTGGAGAACTGGCTACAACTTAAGCCAACTATTATGGCTGATTGGCAAGAAGATAGAGACTCTCTAGTAGATCTCTTTGGCCGTGTAAGGGATGACTGGATTAAAAATGATTTTTCAGGCTGGATAGGTGCTAACAGGTGACTATAAAATAATTAATATATATTATATATCTGATATTTCCAATATATTTAAAGAAACAAAGTCAGATTTAACAAAACTCCGCCTATGTTGAGTCTCAATATAGCCAGTCCCAAGCCTGGGTAAAGGAGGAGGGTTGTGTTAGGTTTGGCAAACCAACGTCAAAAACCCAGCCACTCAAATGGATATGAAACCCATAAGAAATTCGTTGGGGCGTAACCCTCTTAGCGACGCGCTACATCGGAACCCGGGTGTGGTGTCAAATGGGCAAGGGCCGGGTCGTCACAACCTTAGTGGCGCGTCGTATCGTGACCTGGGTACGATGAATAGTGAGCAAGGGTCGGGTCGTCGCAACCTTAGTGGCGCGCTACATCTACGCCCGGGTGTGGTGAAAAATGAGCAAGGGTCTTCGCACTTTCCTCGACGGGTGCGAAGGGTAAGAAAGTTAGCCGAGCCAACTAGGATTCGTCTAGGGAGTTGGAACGTAGGGTCCCTAACAGGCAAGTTACGAGAGCTAGTCGATGTGGCAACTAGGAGGCGTGTAAATATCCTATGCGTTCAAGAGACTAAATGGAAGGGCCAGAAGGCGAAGGAGGTGGAGAATACGGGTTACAAGCTTTGGTACACGGGTACAACATCGGGTAGAAATGGTGTAGGCATCTTGATCGACAGGAGCCTTAAGGATGGAGTCGTAGATGTTAGGAGGCACGGGGACCGGATTATCCTTGTTCGGCTGATAGTTGGAGATTCGGCTTTAAATGTGATCAGTGCATATGCCCCTCAGGTAGGTCTTAATGAGAGCATCAAGAATCAGTTTTGGGAAGATTTAGATAGCATGGTTAGTGGCATACCTATCAGTGAGAAGCTTTTCATAGGAGGAGACCTTAACGGCCATGTGGGGACGTCTAATGTAGGGTTCGAGCGGGTCCATGGGGGGTTCGGGTATGGTAGTAGGAATCAGGAGGGGGTGGATATACTTAATTGGGCGCTAGCTTATGACTTGTTGGTAGCGAATACCATATTTAGGAAGAGGGAATCCCATCTAGTGACCTTTAGAAGTGCACAACACTCGAGCCAAATCGACTTTATCCTTGCCAGGAGGGAGGACAGGCGTGCTTGCTTGGACTGTAGGGTGATACCTGGGGAGTGTGTCGTCACTCAACATAAGCTTGTGATGGCGGATTTTCGTTTTCGGGTACGGGTATACAGGGACAAACGTACCAAAACCGCGAGAACGAAGTGGTGGAAGTTTAGAGGGGAGCTGGCGCAAACTTTTAAGGAGAGGATGCTAGGAGAGGGACCCTGGGAGGAAGGAGAAGGACCAGATGACATGTGGCTAAAAATGGCAACATGTGTTCGGAAGGTAGCTTCAGAAGTGTTTGGCGTGAGTAGAGGAGGCAAACAAGAAGCAAAAGACACCTGGTGGTGGAATGATAAGGTGCAAAGGGCTATCAAGGAGAAGAAGGAGTGTTTCAAACGCCTACATCTTGACAAGAGTGCAACCAACATAGAAGGCTATAAAATAGCCAAGAGGGCTGCAAAACGAGCAGTGAGTGTAGCAAAGGGTCAGGCATATGATAACCTTTATCAGCGACTAGGCACGAAGGAAGGAGAGAAGGACATCTATCGGATGGCTAGGATCCGTGAGCGGAAGACGAGGGACATCAACCAAATCAAATGTATCAAGGATGGGGTAGACCGACTCCTGGTGAGAGATGAGGAGATCAAGGACAGATGGCGAGAGTACTTTGATAAGTTGTTTAACGGAGAGGAGGAAGGTCCTATACTTGAGTTGGATGACTCATTTGATGATAACAACAGACGCTTTGTGAGAAGAATTCAGGAGACAGAGATAGAGGAAGCTTTGAAGAGGATGAAGAGTGGTAAAGCGATGGGCCCTGATGGTATCCCCATCGAAGTATGGAGATGCTTAGGTGCCAGAGCCATAGTATAGTTAACTAAGCTTTTTAACCTCATCTTTCGGTCAAACAAGATGCCGGAAGAATGGAGGAGGAGTATAGTAGTACCGATCTTCAAGAACAAGGGAGATGTTCAAAGTTGTACTAACTATCGTGGGATTAAGTTGATGAGCCATACGATGAAGCTCTGGGAGAGAATCATCGAGCATCGTCTAAGAAGAGTGACAAGTGTGACGCAAAACCAGTTTGGGTTCATGCCTGGAAGATCAACCATGGAGGCGATTTTCTTAATGCGACAATTGATGGAGAGATATCGGGAGCAAAAGAAGGACTTACACATGGTCTTTATTGACCTCGAGAAGGCATATGACAAAGTGCCAAGAAGTGTCATGTGGTGGGCCTTGGAGAAG
Organism: Eleusine coracana subsp. coracana; assembly: GCA_032690845.1. Taxonomy (NCBI): domain Eukaryota; kingdom Viridiplantae; phylum Streptophyta; class Magnoliopsida; order Poales; family Poaceae; genus Eleusine; species Eleusine coracana. The sequence continues at coordinate 1,450,322 of MU847442.1, read as the reverse complement.
CACAAAGTCCCAACTAAGTATATTACCCTCATCAAGGATATGTACAGGGACGCGAGGACGTGTGTTCGGACATGTGATGGCGATACCAATGACTTTCCGATTAAAATAGGACTACACCAAGGATCAGCATTGAGCCCTTATTTATTTGCTTTAGTGATGGACGAGGTCACACGAGAAATACAGAGTGATGTCCCTTGGTGTATGCTCTTTGCTGATGATGTGGTGTTAGTTGACGAGAGTAGGGATGGGGTTAATAGGAAGTTGGAGCTGTGGAGGCACACATTAGAGTGCAAGGGTTTCAGACTTAGTAGGGCCAAGACCGAGTATATGATGTGCGAGTTTAGCGTGACTAGACATGAGGATGGAGACGTTAGCCTTAATGGACAATTGGTGGCCAAGAAGGATACATTTCGTTATTTAGGATCGATGTTGCAAAAGGACGGTGACATCGATGAAGATGTTAGGCATAGAATTTCAGCCGACTGGTTGAAATGGCGTCAAGCATCCGGCGTCTTATGCGACAAGAGGGTGCCACAAAAGCTAAAAGGTAAATTCTATAGGACGGCAATTCGTCCGGCGATGTTATACGGTGCTGAGTGCTGGCCTACGAAAAGACGACATGTTCAACAACTAAGTGTAGCAGAGATGCGTATGTTGCGTTGGTTTTGCGGGCATACAAGAAGAGACCGAATACGGAATGAAGATATCCGGGACAGGATAGGAGTGGCACCTATCGAGGAGAAATTGGTTCAACATCGGTTGAGATGGTTCGGACATGTCCAACGGAGACCTCCGGAGGCGCCGGTATGTAGTGGGGTTCTAAAGAGAGATGCTAATGTTAAGAGAGGTAGAGGCCGACCTAACTTGACTTGGGACGAGTCGGTTAAGAGAGACCTGAAGGCGTGGGATATCCCTAAGGAGCTAGCTATGGATAGGAGTGCTTGGAGACTAGCAATAGACGTGCCGGAACCGTGATTCTCTTCTTTTTTGGGTTCCCATGGGTTTCATCTCTAGCCTACCCCAACTTGCTTGGGATAAAAAGGCTTTGTTGTTGTTGTTGTTGTTGTAAAGTCAGATTTAACAAACATTTTATCTTTATTATTGTTGGAACTTGGAAACTGTATAGCATGTTCCACTTGGGTGACCAGTTAATAGGGTTTTATCCTGAGTTCAGAAAGATATTCAAAACTTGCTCCGTTACCACTTGGAGCATGCAAAGATTGTTTTTTAAAAAAGAGTAGCATAAGTACCATTTCATCTATGTGGACATAACTAATAAACCGTAATGGATTTTGCGAGTGTCAGGGCTCATATATGGTAGCTGTATCTATATGTTATTGTTTGTCCAACAAACCAACTTAACCATCACTCTAGCAAAACGATGACCCCCCCCCCCCCCTCCCTCTCCCAATTCTTTCAGTTTTCTTGGTAATACATGTTGGAAAAGGTTGAAATGATGCAATGAAACGAAAAGTGTATTCTCATTTAACATATGGAATATAAACATCCATCCTGATGGACAACACTACTGCAGGTTTTATCCTGGAACAGCTGATGCATTGAAATTTTCGAGCTCTGAAGTTTACATTGTCACAACAAAACAGGTCTATGTTCTACACCTACCTATTATTAACTTTCACATTTTTTAATCTTCTTTGTTTATAAACAACAATAACAAAGCCTTTTTATCCCAAGCAAGTTGGGGTAGGCTAGAGATGAAACTCATGGGAACCCAAAAAAGAAGAGACAAATGAACAAAAGCCAAAAGAAAGAGAAGAAAAAGGAAAAAAAAAAAGAAAAAAAAAGAAAAAAGAGACAAAAACAAAAGGAACAAAAACCAAAGGAAAGAAGAAACGAGTAAGCAAGAAGGAAGGAAAAAAAGATCACGGTTCCGGCACATCTATTGCTAGTCTCCAAGCGCTCCTATCCATAGCTAGCTCCTTAGGGATATCCCACGCCTTCAGGTCTCTCTTAACCGACTCGTCCCAAGTCAAGTTAGGTCGGCCTCTACCTCTCTTAACATTAGCATCTCTGTTTAGAACCCCACTACGCACCGACGCCTTCGGAGGCCTCCGTTGGACATGTCCGAACCATCTCAACCGATGTTGAACCAATTTCTCCTCAATAGGTGTCACTCCTATCCTGTCCCGGATATCTTCATTCCGTATTCGGTCTCTTCTTGTATGCCCGCAAAACCAATGCAACATACGCATCTCTGCTACACTCAATTGTTGAACATGTCATCTTTTTGTAGGCTAGCACTCAGCATAGTATAACATCGCCGGACGAATTGCTGTCCTATAGAATTTACCTTTTAGCTTTTATGACACCCTCTTGTCGCATAAGACGTCGGATGCTTGACGCCATTTCAACCAGCCGGCTGAAATTCTATGCCTAACATCTTCATCGATGTCACCGTCCTTTTGCAACATCAATCCTAAATAACGAAATGTATCCTTCTTGGCCATCAATTGTCCATCAAGGCTAATGCCTCCAACCTCTTGTCTAGTCGCACTAAACTCACACATCATATACTCGGTCTTGGCCCTACTAAGTCTGAATCCCTTGCACTCTAATGTGTGCCTCCACAGCTCCAACTTCCTATTAACCTCATCCCTACTCTCGTCAGCTAACACCACATTATCAGTAAAGAGCATACACCAAGGGACATCACTCTGTATTTCTCGTGTGACCTCATCCATCACCAGAGCAAATAAATAAGGGCTCAAGGCTGATCCTTGGTGTAGTCCTATTTTAATCGGAAAGTCATTAGTGTCGCCATCACATGTCCGAACACGTCCTCACGTCCCTGTACATGTCCTTGATGAGGGTAATGTACTTAGTTGGGACTTTGTGCTTCTCCAAGGTCCACCAGATGACATTTCTTGGTACTTTGTCATACGCATTCTCGAGGTCAATAAAGACCATGTGTAAATCCTTCTTTTGCTCCCGATATCTCTCCATCAATTGTCGCATTAAGAAAATTGCCTCCATAGTTGATCTTCCAGCCATGAACCCAAACTGGTTTTGCGTCACATTTGTCACTCTTCTTAGGCGATGCTCGATAACTCCTCCCAGAGCTTTATCGTATGGCTCATCAACTTAATCCCACGATAGTTAGTACAACTTTGAACATCTCCCTTGTTCTTGAAGATCGGTACTACTATACTTCTCCATTCTTTCGGCATCTTGTTTGACCGAAAGATGAGGTTAAAAAACTTAGTTAACCATACTATGGCTCTGGCACCCAAGCATCTTCATACTTCGATGGGGATACCATCAGGGCCCGTCTCTTTACCACTCTTCATCCTCTTCAAAGCTTCCTCTATCTCTACCTCCTGAATTCTCCTCACAAAGCGTCTGTTGTATCATCAAATGAGTCATCCAACTCAAGTATAGGACCCTCCTCCTCACCATTAAACAACTTATCAAAGTACTTTCGCCATCTGTCCTTGATCTCCTCATCTCTCACCAGGAGTCGGTCTACCACGTGCTTAATACATTTGATTTGGTTGATGTCCCTCGTCTTCCGCTCATGGATCCTAGCCATCCGATAGATGTCCTTCTCCCCTTCCTTCGTGCCTCGTCGCTGATAAAGGTTATCATATGCCTGACCCTTTGCTACACTCATTGCTCGCTTTGCAGCCCTCTTGGCTATTTTATAGTCTTCTATGTTGGCTGCACTCTTGTCAAGATGTAGGCGCTTGAAACACTCCTTCTCCTTGATAGCCCTTTGCACCTCATCATTCCACCACCAGGTGTTTTTTACTTCTTGTTCGCCTCCCCTACTCACGCCAAACACTTCTGAAGCTACCTTCCACACACATGTTGCCATCTTTAGCCACATGTCATCTGGTCCTTCTCCTTCCTCCCAGGGTCCCTCTCCTAGCATCCTCTCCTTAAAAGTTTGCGTCAGCTCCCCTCTAAACTTCCACCACTTCGTTCTCACGGTCTTGGTACGTTTGTCCCTGTATACACGTACCCGAAAGCGAAAATCCGCCACCACAAGCTTATGTTGAGTGACGACACACTCCTCAGATATCACCCTACAGTCCAAGCAAGCACGTCTGTCCTCCCTTCTTGCAAGGATAAAGTCGATTTGGTTTGAGTGTTGTGCACTTCTAAAGGTCACTAGATGGGATTCCCTCTTCCTAAAGAGGGTATTCGCTACCAACAAGTCATAGGCTAATGCCCAATTAAGTATATCCTCCCCCTCCTGATTCCTACTACCATACCCGAACCCCCCATGGATTCGCTCGAAACCTACATTAGACGTCCCTACATGGCCGTTAAGGTCTCCTCCTATGAAAAGCTTCTCACTGATAGGTATGACACTAACCATGCTATCTAGATCTTCCCAAAACTGACTCTTGGTGCTCTCACTAAGACCTACCTGAGGGGCATAGGCACTAATCACATTTAGAGCCGAATCTTCAACTATCAGCCGAACTAGAATAATCCGGTCACTGTGTCTCCTGACATCTACGACTCCATCCTTAAGGCTCCTATCGATTAAGATGCCTATACCATTTCTACCCGATGTTATATCTGTGTACCAAAGCTTGAAGCTAGTATCCTCCACCTCCTTCGCCTTCTGGCCCTTCCAGTGATATGTTAGGATTTTTTGTCTTCTTTGTTTACAGTTTTTAATTTTAAAATACATATTCATGAACAACTAATGTTGCTCAATGATATGTTAGGATTTTTTGTCAAACGATAATATATATGGAAGAACTTTGGTTTTTTACTCAGTGAAGAGTTCGTTTCACAGCTCGAACCTGTAGGTAGGTGAGAATGCTGATCTTATTATTGATCAAAATTTTTGTTGTCTTTCAGAGCAGATTTGCTGAAGCACTACTGAAAGAATTGGCTGGAATAGATTTTCCGTCTGAGAGGATATATGGCCTTGGCACTGGGTTAGTAGGGCATTTTATTTTCTTCACCTATCAATGGTTTTAATACTAAATCTTTGAGTTAACCATGCTTCAGTCCAAAGGTAAAAGTACTCCAGCAGCTGCAGCAAATGCCACAACACCAAGGCCTACGATTTCAGTGAGTCCCCTTTGGTTGCCTCACTAATCTTTTGTATCATGTACTGCCTCTCTGTCTTGTTTCGGATAACAATATATAAACTCTTGCCTCACTTATCAATTAGTTTGAACATAATTTACTATTTAGAGTTGGGGCAATTGCGTCACTGACCCTGTTTTTGTTTCCAATTGCATGGTTGACCCTATTTTTTTCAGTTTGCATGGTTGACCCTGTTTTCTCATTGAAGAAATTGATTGACCCTATTCTGTTTGGAGTAATTAATGGTGTTAAATTCATCGAAAAAAAGTGTTACCCTCTCCTTTTCTTCCTCCTTTCTCTGGCAGCTCACTCTCACTCTCTCTAGCTGCCTGCTTGCATCGGTGTGCTAACGACATGGCTCTCTCTCTCTCTCTCTCTCTCTCTAGCTGCCTGCTTGCATCGGCGTGCTAATGACCTGGCGCTGCCTCCCCCGTGAGCCCGTCCTGGTCACGCGCTTGACTTGTCTTCCCACCCGTGAGGTTGCCTCGGCCGCGCGCGCGGCTCACCCTTCCGCAGCTTGCCTGCCCAACTGTGCATAGCTCGCCCCGCACCCGCGCGTGCGGCTAGCCTGTCCGCTCCTTTCCCCACCAGCGCGCTTGGCTTACCTGCCCCACCGCGTGCGTGCGAGTGCCCACCTCGCCAGCCCGCCTGTGCCCATCCACTCGACACGAGCCGCGCTCGCCAGCCTGACGCAAGCCCACGCGCCGCCACTAGCCGCACCCTCACCCGCCGCCGCACCTCACCACCCGCCACCTCACCTCAGTCGCCCGCCGCCGTCGTCGTGGCTAGGTTATGCCATTTGGTCACGGTGAAGGGAAACAGGATGGGCTCGGTCAAGGGAACGTGAAGATATTGGGTGGTAGGAAGGAAGGGGTATTTTGGTCTTCTTCCATTATTTGTTTCTTTTTATATTTTCTTTTAGGGTCTGAATTTACCTTCATTTTGAAAATCTAGGGTCAACCATGCAAAACGGAAAAAATGAGGTCAACCGATGCAATTGCGTTTCTTTGGTCTTTGCAATGACTATGAGCATGGTTAATCAAATGAAACAATTCTGCACACATTATTTGGATTACTTGTAAATTTTGGTAGAAGAGACCGCCTAGGCCTGTTTACTTCCAAGTCAAGATCTAGATTCTTAGATTGACTATTTCAAATAGCATGAATGAACTTGCGTCATCTGGAATTTTTTTGTTCAGTGTTCTAATTATGTGCTAGACTTGATAAGAATTCTTTTAAAAAATAAGAATAACAGTTGTCTCCTTGCGTTATTTGTTGTGTCCGACAGTTTTGTTGAGGACCGTCTTGCTACTTTGAAGAATGTGATCAAGGAACCTGCACTGGACAAATGGAACCTCTACCTGGGTAAGTCATGTTTCTAATTGAAGTCCACTGAGGTTTCTAATTGTGTGGCTGATCTTTTCGGGATGCCATTTGGGCAGTGACATGGGGATACATCACACAAAAAGAGATGGAGGAAGCTGAAGGCATATCGAGGATCCAGCTTGTTGATCTCCCTGATTTCAGCAAAAAATTCAAATAGCCGGCACTTTGATTGGGGAAAATGGAGGCGACGTGGACCTTCCGAACTCTGTTGTATTTTGCCTGGTGTTTACAAACTGCACAGATACATGACTTTTTACATTACATACATCCTTCACAAATTTCTAGACTGATTTCCTCTTAAGCATTCTTCTCATGGAGGCTCAGCTTCACTAAGATTTTGATAAACTGAGATGTCATTTTCTCTAAATATTTTGCTCTCTTCGAGCACCCTGGTACTCTGATTTAAGTAATTTTTGTCCCAGTGTGATCGTTATAGTGAATACTATCTCTTCATAATATTTTATCGTAGTTTTCAAATTTTACTATTTTAATCTTGTACTTTCAAACCTTCATTATTTTTTACTCGTAACTCTGATTTAGCTGATTCTTGCGCTCACGTAGCAATGCGTACTATCTTCTGAGATTGATTTTAAAGTACTTTATTATTGATTGGTGTATTGTTTCTTAGTTTGTTTATTTAATTGTGTGCATGTCGTGTCTAGATGACGTTAATTAGAGAGCGTGTTGGTGTTGGTCCTGGAATCACAAGAGCGTGAATTAAAGACCTCAGCAGCAATATCCATTTTCAGGCAAGTGTCCTTGATGCATTTTGTACCTGTTATAAACATTATTTAGAATTGCATGTTGGGTTGATTATGGGTAAAACATTATTTTGTACCTATTGTTAGGGTTTTCCTAGTATTGTTTGAACCTTTTTCCTTGTTGCCTTGAACCATTTGGTGGGTTGATTATGGGTAGAAAATGCTTAGGTTGCTTTGTGGGATGTTGGGTTAAGTTAATCTTGATTAATGAACTACGTCACTTTATGATTGGAATGGTAATCTATATTAGCAATATGGCTTATGACTTAAGATTTGGGTGATTGGTATGAGGACTGTGCAGGGGTTTACCGGCAGTCCAGGGACTATGCAGGGTTTCACCGGTAGTCCCCTGGTTTGTTTATCACCTAAATCACATTAATAACCGGTTCTTGGAGCGGCAACCCATGTGAACCGTACAACCACGAGCCCAGTTTTAGGCACGGCTTGGTGTAGTATGTAGTGGAGACCAGCTGGTGCGTGTGAGGATGGAGGGCTACGCAGGGGTCCACCGGTAGTCCCAAGGGGAGGTGTGGTTAAGGGACGAGGTTTTAGAACCATCTGGCTCAAGAGGGGGCCTCTCGGGTAAAGGGTTTACTTCCCGATGGGTAAAACCTCAATGGGCACGTACAAGCTGGAGGAAGCCATTGAAATGTCTTGAACTGATCCGCTGACCACACACCAAAGGAAGTGTGCAAGTGCTTAGCCAACACGACAGGATGGAGATTTAGTCACCTGGAAATAGGGGATGAAATCACTTCTCGTGGGGAATGTGTACAACCTCTATAGAGTGAAAACTGTCATGACAGCCATGCTCATGGTTACGAGCGGCATGGATCCTTACAAGATTAGTTTGTGGCTTATGGATGGTTGGTTGGGAATGGTTGGATTGGATTGGTCTTGGCTTGAATAGTACCCTATGGATTGATGGTTGGGATGACCTCATCTAGTAATTAGAATGCTTAGGGTAATTAAAAGCTCATGCAATGAGCCTCTATAAGCCTTCCTTGTCTTTAGCCCCATGTCATCTTTTCCCCCACTTGCTGAGTACGACATGTACTCACCCTTGCTATATCCTACGTTGCTGCTCAGCTACAGGAGAATGATGGAACAACTATGAAGACGATGGAGGAGATTAGGCATGCGGTCTTCCGGTCGACTTCCTGTGGGAGCTGAAGGACGCCAACGCATAGTTATTCCGCTGCAATGTAATCTTTTACTTTTGACGTACGAGTCACCCTTGTAATAATGTTATCGATTTAATAAAGATATTATTCTTTTATCACAATAATTATCCTGTGTGCATGAAAACTTGATCCTGGGCACGCATACTGATGCATTCAGTTTTGGTCGTTGGAACCGGTTGTGACATGGGTCTCCCTGTCTCAGTCCCCGGCCATGACGGATGGGGGGGGGGGGTGTGCCATTTAGGATAACACGCGTAGATGATGTTGCCAATAGATTGTAGAGGAGGGTTTTCCACCGATGTCCAAACCTAAGTCATTCAATGATTTCTAGGAGGAAAGCCCAGGAGACAAAATCAAATGCTTTGGTTATATCCAATTTCAAGAGAACCGTCAGGTTACCTCGTTGTTGGAGATGCCTAGCCATTTGTTGCACTAGCAAGAAATTGTCATGGATAGATCTTCCTCTTATTAATGCACTCTGGTTAGGTGAAACCATATTGTTCATGTGTGGGGCAAGTCGCTTAGCCTTGATCTTTGTAATGAGTATTGCAAAACTGTTGAAGGACCGAGAAGGCGACCAGAGGGGGGGGGGGGGGGGGGGGGGGGGGTGAATGGGATTCAATTAAAATTCTTCTCAAAAACTTGGTCTATGTCCCAACTACGATCCAAACCAACCTCTAATCGAGTCACTAAGATTACACACACCAACTTGTGATGTGCTAACCCTAGGAATGACTCAAACCAAAAGGACACATAGCGGAAGCACAAGAAGAACAAAAAGGGAAACAAGGAAGATCCGGGAGATCACAGAACTGAGCCTGACGGAAGTTCCGTGGTTCTTGACGGAAGTTCCGTCATGATCACGGAAGTTCTGTCTTGGCCAGAAGTTCTGTCCTGGGCAAAATAACAGCTCCGTTCAGCAAAGAAAATTGCCCAAACCCTATCAAACGAACTCCAAAAATCATGAAATATGGACCAGATCATCCTCAATACATCACGGCACTCGTCTAAAGAGATCCACTCAAAAAGCACAAGGAATCATCATGAATTTCAGATCTTGTGCCAAGAACACCAAAAAGGAAAACTTGAGAAATCTTTCAAATCGAAGGTGCTAGTGCCTTTGATTCGGTCAAGGACCTATATAGGGTTGTTCTAGCACATCATAGCACCAAGATCCCCCACAAAATCCATCTCAAAACTCACTCAAAATCAAGATCGAAAATCACCACGAAAATAGCTCCGAAAATAGAGAAAAAGAGAAATTTGGGATTTAGGGAGAGAGGAAGAACTTGAGCACGAATTTGAATCTCATATCATTGATTCATCAAGTCAAGATACATGAATACATGGCTAGGAAGCCACCCTCTTCCTCCCACCATTTGAAGAGCAAGAGATGTCTCTTACACACCCTCTCCTCTCCTCTATTACATGAAGACCTCTCTTAGCACTTTTGAAATGAACACCTAACACAAGGCTAATGGGAAGAGGCACCTTTTCCACCAGCCACACTTCTCCTTATATAGCCCTAGGGTCCTGTTGTCCAAAAGACCACACTACCCTTGACCTACATAACATTGCCACCTACCACTGGGAGGAAACTTGTCCATCTCTTTTTCCTTCACCCGAATGCCATCGGGCCCTTCACATCTTTGCTTTGCCTCGACGCAAGCTCCGCGATGGTGCCACGTGCACCTCCAATCGCCGCCACCGGTTTTGAGGCCCAAACTGGGAAACTGCCTTGCACGTTTCTCAAAGCGCGATTTCTCGATGTTGACGCGTGTCACCTCGTCCCGCGATCCTGACCACCGGCAAGTCTCTCCTAGTCCCTGTCCATCGGGCCCCCTTGTCATTTGCACCGGCATCCCGCTCGCCTTGGCTTGGTCAACACGTCGTCTTCATCACCACCACGGTTTTGAGGCTCAACCGCGAAACCGTCCGTGCTTCTTGCCTCACCACGTGTACGTTATGGATCACCCTGGACTCCACCCGTCCTCCTGATCGTCTGGCCCCAAGTCTCCTACTTGTGCCCGATCCTCTCGCCATTGACCGTCAAGTCGACTCTAGTGACCTACACATCATGAGATAAGCAAACACATTTGCCAACTCCTGCAACATCACCAATACCTCCACCAACTCTGGTTAGTCATAACCATGATATGCAAACCCATGCAATCCCTGGATTCCCGCATTTCAACTCAAACACCAAAATACCTCAAGTCAATTACTCATCACATATATTGCAAACCATAGCACATATCCACATGGTTTCTCAATCTTCCCCTTGAAGAGTACATTGACAACCTCAAATACACAAAGAGTAGAATTTGAAATGCGAAACTAAATAAGCTCATCCAAATGGCCAAATCCAAAGAAAAGGTGAGAACAAGCCATCTAGCAAAGTAGGGATCACAAAACCAAGAGATGGCAATGAGACGCAAAGAATGTGGAAAGCGTAAAAAAACGCTCGAGATCATGATATGCTCCCCCTCAACTTGTGGTAGGTCTCATGTAATGCAAAATGTATCATTTTCAGTTTTTTAGCATTATTTATGCATGATCCACTATTTTCTCCCCCTTTGGCAATGAACTCATCAAAGAGGCAAAAAAAAAAAACAAGCAAACATGCAATGCATGAAAATACAAACCTAAGAAGCTTCAACAATTATGCAAACAAGCATTTAACTTTGCTAACCATAACCATAGTGCCATGAAGTGTAAACGCAATAGCTCCCAATCATGCAAAGATCAAAAATAGATAGCAAGGCATAAACACCATGAGCTATACAAGCTAAGCAGAAAGATTGACTAGCTTAGATAGAATCAAAGTTGCTTATCATGAGCAAAACTGCCACCACATGTGTAAGTACTCCCATCTAAGACAAAACAAGCATCAAGTGAATCAAAAGACATTAGCCAGTCTCAATCTCAACTAGGGCAACAAGCATTCGCAGAAAATGAGCTCTACAAACGCTCACATATGCAACAGAGACTCAGTTGATCAAGTGATCATTATTTATCCTCATATGTCCTCTTATCCATACGGCAGGTCGTACGACTGGTTACGTCAAACACCCTGTCGAGAGATATTCTCAATAGCAGATCTAGGTATGCGTGTGAGTATGAAAGATCGATGGACACAGGACACATGATTTATACAGGTTCGGACCTCTTGGAGGATAACAACCCTACGTCCTGTTTAGTGTTTCTGTATTGCTAGGGTTCGCACTGGAATTAGGGTTCCAATACGAGTCTCTGTCTTGCCGAAGGCCCTCTGCCCTTCTTATATATCCGAAGGGCAGAGGCTTACATGGTAATCTTTTAGTCGGTTACAACAGATCCTATCTATCCAACATATCTGCTAACCTAACTTGCTGCTTACTCAAACAAATATCTAAGTAAATATCTCCTGGGGCAAATACGTCATAACTGAGCCTCCAGCCCACTCGGCTATATAGCCGAGTGGTTAGGTATCCCGGGTACATATGTCCCACAGTAGCCCCCAAGAATTTTCCATCTTGAAACATTGCCTTGATACATCTCGACATCTTTTGAAAATGGAAAGTGCTTTTTTTGTTGTATCTGATAACTTTTCTTTATGGGCGCCTGAAAAAGGCATACTCTATGAATATAGCCCCCAACTCAAAAGGTGTTGAGTCTTCGTCGAAGCACCTTGTGAGTTATTGAAAAAATAAATATCCAATATCCAGAATCAATCATAGCCCCCAGCTCAAAAGGTCATTTTAAAGAAATTATCTTATAAGATTAAACATAATAATATCTGAGTCTTCTGCATCTCGTAAATAAACCTCGAAGCTTGTTTATACAATCTTTAGATAAGTTGGCATTACAAACCGAGTGATGCATCACCAATTTGAGAACTACAACTCCAATATTAATAGCGCTTCCATCCGAGTGATTTATCACGAAATTCGATTTCTACAGCCCCCAAGATTGGCGTTAAGACAACCCGAGTGATTTATCAAAATCTCGAAAGGTACAACCTCCAAGATTGAAACCCCTACAATCCAAGTGATTTTACACAAGTTATGAAATTTATAGACTCCAAGATCGATGTTGTAACAATCCAAGTGATTTGTTACTAATATCGAAACCCACAACATCCAAGGTTAACGCTAAAACAATTCTCATATGGCATGTTAAATGCACCTACCAATTCACAAAACTGGACTAATGGGTTATGAGAATCCGCAACCCATTAGGTTATACTCCCCTTATATAAGTGTCGCCAAAACAGTCGCATCCCTTTGTCTTCATTTTGCAGCCGCCGCCATCTCACACGCTAAAACCCTAGATCTTGAGGCTCCATTTCCGCCCAAAAAGATCTGCGCGACTGCTCTCCACTCCTTGAAAACAAGAGCGATGGCCCCGAAACGGCAAACAACCCGAGGCTTCAAGTCACAGTGTTTGGATTAGCATTTTAGAATTATTCTTGATCAAAGCACTTAGCAGATTATTCAAGTTTATGCACAAGACAAAAGAGCATGTCTTTGCGGCAAGAGGGACACATGTTCCCACAATGTCCCATCATGAGCTAAACATTTGCAAAGCCTTCCATTTCATAAACACAAGGTGCCAAAGGGTAAGCTTCATGACCATGGATGATTGCATCCCCGTGGTACAGATATTTTGGTGATAGATGACAACTATGAAATTATGGGCTAACATCTACACGAGTGTTGTCTTTGTAGGAATTATCTCTTAACTCTATTGCAAATCATGTGGATGATGGTGTCCTTGGCGATGGATGACAATGTCCGCAAGCATGGAGGCTTCTGAACTTGATGAAGACCAAGGGTTGATAAAGATGGATCAAAGCGAAGAACAAGCTATGGTGCAAGTGTTTGGAACACTTGAGTAGTTGTTAGGGCTTTGAGTCCATAGGAAAAATCGGACTATCAAGGGGGTCTAGGTCATTCTCTTAGGTCATGTCTAGTCGGTGATGTGCAAGGTTGCTCGGTGAAATCATAGGCACTAGGTGACAGTGGAGAAGCCAAGGAGCTGTTCGGAGAAGCCGAGAAACCAAGTCAAGCGAGGACGATGAGTTTGAGCTTCTGGACATAGAGACCGGACTGTACAATCACTATAGGGAGTTTTCCAGTACTTAGCGCGAGGAGCAGGACTCTATCAGCAGGAGACTCCATACAGACCCGACGGTTCGGTCTGCTGTCCGGACAGTCCGATCAGTAGGAGTGCAGGGAGACAGAAGAGGTGCATTTCACGGAGGCTCCTGGAATGGAGAGAGAAAGTGGACCGGATGGTACGGTCCAGTGACCAGACTGTCCGGTCAGTTGGAGTTTCAGCAGGGGCAGAGCCAGTTGTTCATCGAGTTGCATTGATCGGATTGTCCGGTCAGACAGTGACCGGACTGTCTGGTCAGTGTGCCCAGGAAGCTGATTTCATGGAGCAACGACTAGTTTGAGGTTGGGGAGCCTATGTAACTTTGTTGCTGGGGTCTTGGAGACCTCGCTTGGCCAGAGGAATACCTGAGAGCATTTGGTAAGGTCCAAGAGGAAGAAAGGAGAGCACTAGGATGAGATATTGCATATCTTGAGAGTGCTAGAGAAGAGTAGCTTGAGCATTTTGCACATCTAAGGCTAGGGTGTCCGTGAGAGTGTGATCTAGATTGTTACTCTTGGTTTATGGTGAGACCTAAACCGGTTAGGTGTCGGTGATCGAGTCTATCATGATCGGTTGTGAAGGCCGTCACATATTTGTACACGGTTTGAGGCCGTCGTTGGAAGGGGCATCGCTAGTGAGCGCCCGTGCCGGCTCGGAGAGTCCGGCAAGTTCTCGAGGGAGGCGAGCTTGTGCTTTATGCAGCGGTGACGCACACCGTGTCTTCACTCGAGGAGTGATTGTGGGCTCGTGGACGAGAACTCCACTTGATGGCAGGAGGGACCGAGACTCCGGCGGGAGTGGTCCAACGAGGATTAGGGGAAGGCGCCATCCTTCTGAGACCTCGGGAAAAATCATGAGCATTCCTTGACCCTCTCTTTACTATTCCGCATTTGTGTGCTCTAGTGAGTAGGGTGACTTGTGGCTTGCATAAGCTAGTGTGATTGGCTTCCGCACTTTATCTTATCATGAACACTAGCATGTGTAGGGTCTTGGCCTACTAGACTTGCATAGGTTTACTTATCTTGTTAGATTTGAGTAGTGGAATTGAAGTATTTGGAGTCGTGAGCGGCTTACTGATTCACCCCCCCTCTCGGTACACATTCGGTCCTTACAAGCGGTGTCAGATCCAAATGCTCATCTTTGAGGCTTCACTGCCTTGAGTAAGGATGCCGGGACCGGCGGGGAGTGTTCCCATATTCGATGGTGAGGACTATGCTTATTGGAAGGCTCGCATGCAAGCCTACCTTCAGTCCCTTGATCCAGAGATATGGTCGGTCACTCACGAGTCCGATACGAATGTGAACCTACTTGAGCCTGACTACATTAAGTGTAATGCTAAGGCCAAGAATGCTTTGTTTGCTTGCATTTCTAAGGATGTTTTTGCTCAGCTAGATGCTGGTACTATAGCACATGGTATCTGGACTGAGATTCAGGGGCTCTATGAGGGCACCAGTGATGTCAAAGAGGAAAGATACTATATGCTCAAGAACAAGTATGATCACTTCACTAGATTGCCACATAAGAGAGCTAACATTGTTTATTCTTGTTTTCATGTACATGTGGAGGAGATCAATGCACTTGGGGATGATTTCAAGATGAAGCCCGTCGAGGTGATGAGAAGATTCTTGAGGCTATTCAAAGACCCCATGTACGAGTCCATCATCACCTTCATCTTGCAAGGTGACCTCAAGACCAAGACCATGAAGGAAGTAGTTGGCAAGATCATCGCCTTCGAGAGCTATCAATTGGGGTTGGATGATCCTCAACTATCCAATCTTGCTCTACCGGTTGACAAGCAAGAATGTAGCAAGACCAAGAAGAACAAGAAGAAGATGATCATTGAGGATGATGATGAAGAAGATGATGATGAGGGTGACTTGACCGAAGACTTGGCTCTTCTCATGAGGAAGATGAAGAACTTCAAGAACAAGTTTGCTTCCAAGTCAAGAGGCAAGTGCTTCAATTATGGCTCAAAGAATCACTTTGTCTGACAGTGCCCAAAGCGCAAAAAAGAAGCATTCAAGTCACAAGATTCAAGTGAAGAAGAAGAAGAAGATCCTAAGGCCAAGCATAAGAAGAAGAGATACTTTAACAAAGATAAGAGCAAAGGCAATGGCAAAGCTCAAGACTACAAGAAGAAGTTCTCTCGCAAGGCACTTGTTGGAGAGTGGATAAACGACAATTCAAGTGATGAGTCCTCTTCCTCAAGTGATGAAGAAGTGGCCGATCTAGCCATGATCAAGACTACACCTCCACGAGCTCTTCCTCCACCTCTCACGTGCCTTATGGCCGCGAGCCAACTTGGGGAGAGTGAGGATGAGGGTAGCGATGATAGCGATGATGAGGAGCACACGTGTGCTGAGTTGTGGAGCATGCTTGAGTAAGGACCGTGTTGGTGAGCTTGAGAGTGAGCTCAAGGACTTTGTCACATCTCATAATTCCCTAAACAAGAGTTATGACAAACTCAAGGGTGATCATGTAGAGCTTCATGAGAAGTATAAGGCCCTTGAGATCACTTATGAGGCCATCAATGTTGAGAACCTTGCCTCTCCCTCCTCTAGTTCATCTAAGAATGATGCTTCTACTATATGTGATGAACTCACCACCTCGGTTGAGGTTTCTTCCCTTGAGCCACTTGTTTTGAAGGAATATCACGAGCTCAAGGAAGAGAGGAAGATGCTGATGGACGGCTTTGAGAGGCTCACACGCGGTAGAGCCATCCACAAGCTGATCCTTGGGAGGAACCTTGTGAACAATGTCTCCCACCGTGGACTTGGCTCATATCCCGCCGCCATCAATATCATAGAGACGAGTGATTCCATCCCCGCATGGATCAAACCCCTTCTCGTCGATGACTACTATTACGAGAGATGTTGCAAGGATGGCCACACCACCAAGGATTGTCCCATGGTGAGAAATTCTATTGTTTTGCCTAATGCTAACTTGTTCCATGAGAACACACATTTCAAGCTTTTTAGGAACAAGGATGGCAAGGTGAAAGCTAAGGCTTTGGGACCACCAGACAAGAAGAGGAAGGTCAAGAACATATGGGTGCCTAAGTGCATTGTTGATCTTGAGAGATCGGCTACATACAAGTGGGTGCCCAAGAACAAGACCTAGATGATGGTGGTGGTGGACGGAGTGCTTTCATTAAGATCATGTGAAGTCCACCAAAAGTGACATGGATCTCAACGACTTATCTACTCATGAGGGAGGTAACCATGTTAGTTCTTGATAGTTGTAGTGTGTTTTCTTTCTCTTGCATTGCATGGTAATTAGGACTCCTTTGTGACTAGTATGTTTTGCATCCATGCATGTGTAAATAACTAAAAGAAAAACACATAAAAATTAGTCAATGTCTAACCCATCCAAGATAGCTATAAGCAAGGGGGAGTGCTTGAGATGGTTGTTTGATTTCTCTCAAGGCATGGCTTATAGTGAGTAAGCTTGGGAGGGGATCAAACTTGACATTGTTAGGTTTCCTTTGTGTCTTGTTCTTTAATATTGCTTATATTCATATGGCATATTTACTTTCATTGCATATGTAAAATGCTTGTTGCATGCATCATATAGGAAACATAAAGGAGGCTTGTCACATTTAGAGATATTAGTGCCTCATGCTCTATTTGAGATTACATCTCCATAAGTGTGACCAAAGGAAAGGATTGTGCTTCATGCCCATTGAGCAAGCTCTTATGAACTCCGAGGTTAAATCTACTCGCGTGGTTCATGGACTAAGGCTCATACATACCCTTTGGTTCTTATTTGCCTTGGTTCTTATTTGCTCGATCTTTCATTTGGCTTTTGCGAAAACTATGAGGCCATAGTGTGCCACTATTTGAAAATGAGTGTTTGAGAGTTCCCTCTATATTCCAAGTGCAGTGTTCTTTTATGTGTTTAACGAGGGCACTTGGAAAATGGAGAAAGTCCTTGACTCAGCAATTTCTGGAAATGACCGTACGGTCCAATCATATGACCGTACAGTCCGGTCTATGTAGCAATACATAGTACTTCGGGAAGAAAGAAAATGGAGACTAGATAGAACAGTTCTAAAGACCGGACAGTCCGGTCTACACCCTTTCTGGTTCTCCAGATTTCTAATTTGCAGATATCCCGAAGTGATCAGACAGTCTGGTCTAGTGAGCGGACCATACGGTCAGTTCGCTTGATCGCGTGATGCGAGTCCCGATCTGAGCCGTTGATCTGTCCTTAATTGATCTCGGCCGTCCGTGTCGCCTTTGACCTAGGTCAAAATCTCTTGGACGTATCCCTGTTGATCATCCGGACGACGAGTCCGTGTCCTCGACGCCATCACCGCCTCCTTCGTCGTCGACCTCGCCGCACCGCCTTGCTCCCGTGCCAGCGCCGCCGCTCTCGCACCTACCCTCACCCGCGTGCGCGTCCGCGACCACAGAAGCATCGCCGCCGCTGCGCGTCGCCATCTCTGCCCCGCGCGCAAGCCGCCGCCGCCGATCTCTAGAGGCGCAGCCGTCGCCCTACTCCTTCGCCGCCTGCACACAGCCGCGCCGCCTCTGTCACCTCCCGCGCACACAGTGCTACTAGAGCCGAGCTCGATTCCCACCGATTGCCTCCCTCTCCCTCGTTCTTCATTACCGGCAAGTTCAAGTCTTGACCTTTTTCTGGTGATCGGAGCAAGTCCCGCGGTGTTTGTTCTTCTCGGCGTGTTGGATTCCTCCCTCAGGGTATCACACTGATCTTCCATTCATCGAATTATGCCCTGATTTCGAGTATTTAGTTAATTGATGCAATTAGAAGTAATTCCTATCTTTAGTTGCATTAATTAATTAATTGGCTCAACCTAGATGCAATTAATTACATGCTTATCTATTAATTATAATTCTAGGGTTTGTCTCCTGTCTAGTCTATAGTTAGATTTATTGCCATTATTTGACTGTACACTACATGACACGCACTAGCCACATATAGTCAATGATCACTATTGTTACTTTGAATAATTGTCTAGTGATCATGTCCTTCATTCAGTGCTATGATTTCTATTGCGCATTCTTTCCTAGCGGTGCTTTGCTTGTAGATGTATTAGGACTCTATGCTTATCCCATCTACACCTATGTGCGTGCAGTGACAGCAGAGCAGTCAGTAGAGATGGCAGGGTCAGGATAGGACAAGGGCACGGGGAAGATGTCTGAGAAGTCCAAGACCAAGAAGAGACCGAGACTGGATCCAGAGTCAGAGAGAGCCAGGAGAGTGGCCAGGCACCTAGATGCCATGGATCAGTCACGGAGGACTCCGGGATCTCACGTGATCCTAGAGCAGCCTCGTGGGGCACAGGGTCTGAGGAGGAGCACCAGGCAGAGGACAACATCTCTAGCTGTCGGAGTGGTACCACCACCGTGGATGCAACATACTCTGGTTTCCCGTCAGGGGAGATCGTCGAGAACTGCGGATCAGGGATCTTCCAGGCAGCAGGAGGAGGAGTCCGAGGAGGAGGAGACTGGAGAGGAGGAGACCTTAGAGTCTGAGTCTGAGGAGCTGGTTGAGGAGGAGGAGTCAGAGGAGGAGGCAGAGCAAACTGTTCCCCAGAGAACAACTCACCGGGTAGGAGACCTGAGGTGCACTTGTGACGTGTGCACGAGGAGGCTGCAGAGACTGGTACAGGTAGCCGGAGAGCCGGACATCCTCAAGGTTCCTGCAAAGGACCTTAAGGTACTTTGGTTCGTGTCCTTCGAGCAGTGGGTACCAGTTCCTCGAGACCCCGCTGCTAGAGAGAGGTACTGGATGGTACTCCAGAGGAGGATAGGAGAGGGCCTGAGACATTGTGTGGCCTTGAGGACCAGAGACAGGGTGCTTGTACCATAGCAGTACACCACCTACCAGGCCATAAGGAGGGCCACAGGCACAAACATGGAGCAGTACTTCTCGTACCTGTCAGGATTAGCTGAGCTAGTCACTGCTCCACTCAGGTTCAGGGAGGACGTGGTCCTCGACTTCTACGCGATGCTATGGGTTGCCAGAGACCGCTCAGAGTTCTGGTTCTTATTCAGAGGGCAGCCACAACGAGTCACCAGGCAGGATCTGATCGCCAACCTAGGACTCCTTGCTTCAGACTTTCAGCTTTATAGGAGTGCCTACAGTACACTGGAGCCACCTCGCAGACCTCAGGGAGGGAAGCTGCCTTCAAACAACCTTGTGTCGATTGCTTTCCCACCTCCCCACACTCCAGACTTTAAGAGAGGCCCTGCTAGACTCACTGCAGAGGCCAAGGTGGTGAGAGCTATAGTCACCAGGACTATCATTACCCGGTCTGGCTACAGAGAGGAGTTCACACTATTATACCAGTGGGCTGTAGCAGCCATCTTGAGGAGGCAGACTTTTGACCTACCAGACCTTCTCATTGAAGAGATGGAGGAGGTTATTTCTGAGAGGGTTGGAGGACATCACTTGGTCTATGGTCCCTACATCTGTTATCTCTTGAGTAGGATGGGCCTAGTGATGGAGGAGCAGTACGACGCTTTCCCTGAGGTGACCACCAGCTACTCACCTAGAGTCCCCATTGGATCCTAGTCGATCTCCAGCCAGCACACAAGAGAGCAGGAGCAGGAGTCACCGGTACTACACGAGCAGGCAGCTCAGCCAGAGACGATGATTCCTGAGTCAGCCAGTACAGGAGCACCTGCCCAGCCGACAGGTTCGCAGTCTGAGGACACTGTCACAGTGACAGCACTAGCAGGACGGCTGGGTGAGTTTATGCAGAGTGTGTTAGAGGACAGACGTCAGATGATGGAGCTTATCAGAGGACATGCAGATCTTCAACGCCAGCAGATGGCCCTTGTCTCTGCTCTAGTGACTCAGATGACGCAGCTTACTCAGAGGCAGGTCGGTCAACAGTCAGGACCTTCAGTGTTTCCTCAGTTTCAGCAGCTGCAGACTCAGCCAGGACCCTTCACAGCCTTGATGAAAGTACAGTCCAGCGGACTGTCACTCTCAGGGATCTTACCAACAGGGGGAGCAGGTTAGACTTTCTCTTCAGCACAGCTCTCTTCCATGTCAGCCTTCTCTGTGTCAGCGTTGTTTGTCTCATCCTCACACTCGTCGAGCTCGTAGATGGCAGGACACTCCAGCTTACAGCATGTATCGGTCAGGAGTCTGTTCTCAGACATTGCGCACTCTACTCGTGTAAACTCCCACACCGCCCTAGAGTCAGCGACAACTTCAGCTCCACCTCTTACTGCCACTGTTTCCACTCTTACTACTTAGGCAACAGAGGATCTTGTCCGTGGAGGCTTCACTCAGTAGGACGTGGCAGACCTCATTCTACTCCAGACGTCAGCTCAGGAGACTACCACATTCACTACAGCAGCACAGGACAGTGGATCTGAGTCACCTGTAGACCTTGGTTTCTTTGAGCAGCTATATGCTCAGGCGGCATAGGCTCAGGGAGTACAGCAAGATCCACCTCAGGAGCGGCCAGGAGCAGAGCCCACAGAGGACGTCGCTATACCACCTCCTTCGACCATGAGCGCATAGATGTTCATCTTTTTCCGCCTTTTTGGTTTTTTGGTGCTTGTTGCCAAAGGGGGAGAAGACATTAGGTCTAGGGGGAGTGGGAGTGTGATCTTGTTATGATTGAGAGTAGCTTGTATCTAGGGGGAGCTACGAGGTTTTGAGAGATAGATCATTTGGTTCTTATTTTGAGGAGTTATTTGTTGTTCGTGGATTATGATGAGTCATGGATTTCATTCGCTTGTGTTTGACTCATTTTGATCTCACTTGGTTTATTTCCTTTCATATGCAGTGCTTGTATTTATTGATTATCTTGTATGCCTGTGTATGATATTATGATGATGGATGCTTGTTTTTAATTCTTATGCATTGCCATGCTAACTTGTTGCATCTCATCATTTATAACTTGCATTACATGTCTTTATGCTTTCATTCAATATATTGCCATGACATGCATGCATGTTTTATCTAGAGTTTGCTCTTCACTCTTTTTCTTATATCTCTAGATGATGTTTGATTGGGTAGGACCTTATGCATTTCTCTCATATGTTGTTATGGTTCCTCTCGATCTTTGTGTAGCTTGTTTAGTCCGGTTATTCATTAAAGTTTTTCAATTAAGTAGTGGTTGTCATCAATCACCAAAAAGCGAGAGATTGTAAGCTTCATGACCATTGATGATTGGATAACCGTGGTGTGGATGTTTTGGTGATAGATGACAACTATGAAATTGTGGCCTAACATCTACACGAGTGTGGATGATAGTGTCCTTGGTTATGGATGATAATGACCGCAAGCATGGAGGCTTGTGAACTTGATGAAGTCCAAGGATTGATGAAGATGGATCAAAGTGGAGAACAAGCTATGGTGCAAGTGTTTGGAACACTTGAGTAGTTGTTAGAGCTTTGAGTCCATAGGAAAAACCGGACTATCAAGGGGGTCTTGGTCATTTTTTTAGGTCATGTCTAGTCGGTGATGTGCAAGGTTGCTCAGTGAAGTCACAGGCTCTAGGTGATAGTGGAGAAGCCAAAGAGCTGTTCAGAGAAGCCGGGAAACCAAGTCAAGGGAGGATGATGAGTTTCAGCTTCTGGACATAGAGACCGGACAGAGGGGTCAGTGGAGACCGGATTGTACGGACACTATGGGGAGTTTTCCAGGACTTAGCGCGAGGAGCAGGACTCTGTCAGCAGGAGACTCCATACAGACCAGACGTCCAGTCTGCTGATCGAACAGTCCGATCAGTAGGAGTGCAGGGAGGCAGAAGAGGTGCATTTTGCGGAGGCTCCTGGAATGGAGAGAGAAAGTAGACCGGACGGTACGGTCCAGTGACCGGACTGTCCGGTCAGTTGGAGTTTCAGCAGGGGCAGAGCCAGTTGTGCATCGAGTTGCACTGACCGGACTGTCTGGTCAGGCAGTGACTGGACTATCCGGTCAGTGTGCCCAGGAAGCTGATTTCGTGGAGCAACGACTAGTTTGAGGTTGGGAGCCTATATAACTTCGCTTCTGGGTTCTTGGAGACCTCTCTTGACCAAAGGAATACCTGAGAGCATTTGGTAAGGTCCAAGAGGAAGAGAGGAGAGCACTAGGAGGAGATATTGCATATCTTGAGAGTTCTAGAGAAGAGTAGCTTGAGCATCTTGCACATCTAAGGCTAGGGTGTCCGTGAGAGTGTGATCTAGATTGTTACTCTTGGTCTATGGTGAGACCTAGACCGGTTAGGTGTCGGTGATCGAGCCTATCATGATCGGTTGTGAAGGCCGTCACACGTTTGTACACGATTTGAGCCCGCCGTTGGAAGGGGCATCGCTAGTGAGCGCCCGTGCCAGCTCGGGGAGTCCGGCAAGTTCTCGGGGGAGGCGAGCTTGTGCTTTGTGCAGCGGTGACGCACATCATGTCTTCACTCGAGGAGTGATTGCGGGCTCGTGGGCGAGAACTCCACTTGGTGGCGGGAGGGACCGAGACTCCAGCGGGAGTGGTCCAACGAGGATTAGGGGAAGGCGCCATCCTTCCGAGACCTCGACAAAAATCTTGAGCATTCCTTTACCCTCTCTTTACTATTCTGCATTTGTGTGCTCTAGTGAGTAGGGTGACTTGTGGCTTGCATAGGCTAGTGTGATTGGCTTCCGTACTTTATCTTATCATGAACACTAACATATGTAGAGTCTTGGCCTACTAGACTTGCATAGGTTTACTTTTCTTGTTAGACTTGAGTAGTGGAATTGAAGTATTTGGAGGCGTGAACGGCTTACCGATTCACCCCCCTTTCGGTACACCTTCGGTCCATACACAAAGCCAAGATATCCTCTAGACTAGCCTCAATGTAAGTTTCAACAAGGATAAAAGCAATTGTACACATGGTGAGCAAGTTTTAGCAAGATTAGTTCACAAGGTTCACAAGAAGCTTAGTTTACCTTTAAGATTAGCAAGTTTCTCACATGAGTTTATAACAGGCCATCTAGAAAATCTAAGCATGAGAGATTACCATCATATCCACACAACTCAGCTCAAGCTCAATCATTGCAAAGAGAAATGCAAGAATCCATAAGAATCAAAGCTCATCTACCAATGCATATATTACATATGAGATGCAATGCATAAAAAGTAAGATACATATATACAAATAACACCAACTCCCCCTCAAATGATGCCATAAGGATGACAAACACCAAGTCTCCCCCCCCCCCCCCCCCCGAAGAAAAGCATGTCTTGAAGCATCTAAGGGCTTGGTGAGGATATCAGCTAGTTGGTTTCTGGTGTCGATGTATTTGAGCTCAACATCTCCCTTCTCAACATTGTCTCTTAGGAAGTGGAATCACATATTGATGTGTTTGACCTTACCATACTGGACTGGGTTTTTGGCTAAGCATATGGCACTGGAGTTATCACACATGAGTGGAACACCCTCAAAAGTTAACCTATAGTCTCTCATGGTGGATACAATCCATATGATTTGTGAGTAGCAGCTAGCAGCAACAACATACTCAACCTCTGTGGTGGATTGGGCTACACTCGACTGCTTACGAGAAGACCAACAGATCAAAGAAGTACCCAAGAAATGGCAATTATCAGAAGTGCTCTTCCTATTAATTCTACACCTAGCAAAGTCCGTATCCGAATACCGATTGAGATCAAGAGATGAAGATGCAGAGTACCAAAGACCAAACTCAAGGGTGTATTTGAGATACCTAGAGATGCGCTTGATAGCCTTGCGATGAGTCACCCTTGGGGAAGCTTGAAAGCAAGCACAAAGACACACCGCAAAGTGTATGTCAGGTCTTGTCGCCGTCAGGTACAAGAGGGAGCCAATCATGCTCCTGCCCTTTGGTCCACCGCTTCATAGTCTTCATCGGGGTCAAGTGCCATTGTAGTGGACATTGGTGTAGACAATAACTTCACATTGACCATGTCGAACTTCTTCAAGAGATCCTTTGTGTACTTGGCTTGATGAATGAAAGTGCCTTTCTTGCACTGCTTGATTTGAAGTCCAAGAAAGAAGGTGAGCTCGCCCATTATCGACATCTGAAATTCACTTTACATGGCTTCCTGAAATCTAGACACAAGAGCATGAGAGGAACCACCAAAGATGATATCATCCACGTAAATCTGAACCTTTAGAAAGTCATTATCATGCTTTAGAGTGAACAAGGTTTTCTCAACACACCCCATGATATACACGCGCTCTAGCAAGAAGGTCTTAAGCCTAGCATACTATGCCCTAGGTGCTTGTTTTAGCCCGTACAAAGCCTTCTGAAGCTTGTATATACGGTTTGGGTATTTGTGGTGTTCAAAGCCAGGTGGTTGTTTAACATAAATCTCTTCCTCTATGAAACCATTTAGCAAAGCACTCTTGACATCCTTTTGATAGAGTCTAATGCCCTTAGAGGCAGAAAATGCAAGCAAGATCCTAATAGCTTCTATGCGTGCAACAGGAGCAAAAATTTCCCCATAGTCTAAGCCCTCCACGTGACTGAAACCCTGGGAAACTAGCCTAGCCTTATTTCTAACAACCTCACCATCTTCCCCATCCTTGTTTTTAAACACCCATTTGGTTTCTATGACATTGACGCCAACAGGAGGCTCTACTAGGGTCCATACTTTGTTTCTCTCAAAGTTCTCCAACTCTTCATATATGGCATTAACTCAATGTTCATCAGATAGTGCGTGTCCAACATCCCGGGTCTTCAAAGGTTGCAACAAAGAGAGAATTGGTAAAACAAGCGAGATGTACAGAGCTTGACCTTGTTGTCCTCTCATAGAGATTACCGATCATCTGTTGAGGTGGATGTTGATGCTGAATGTGGTGAGGGGCCTCTCTCTCAGAGCGTACCTCCCCCTCAACCACAACTGGAACTCACTCGACAGCTACTGAGGTAGATGTAGAAGCTTTTGGACCCTCTGGA
Source organism: Eleusine coracana subsp. coracana (assembly GCA_032690845.1). Lineage (NCBI taxonomy): Eukaryota > Viridiplantae > Streptophyta > Magnoliopsida > Poales > Poaceae > Eleusine > Eleusine coracana. The sequence goes on along the minus strand of MU847442.1, from coordinate 1,424,903 downwards.
GTAGTGGTAGCAGCAGGAACAAGCTCGGATGTGAGATGGAATGACTCATCATCGTCATCATCCAAGCCCTGTAGGTCCTCTTCTACAAAGATGCTCTCCTCCATCTCCTTGGTACCTGCAGTCTTAATCACATTGCTCACACAAGAGTTTGATTCATCAAAGGTTACATCGCAGAAATCTACAATGGTGTTAGTTTCCAAATTCAAAACTCTGTAGGAATGACCTTGAGGGGTGTAGCCAATAAAGATGCCATCGGAAGATCTAGACTCAAACTTATCAAGATTGCCACGCTTGAGAATGAAGCACTTGCAACCAAAGGCACGCATATGAGAAACAGATGGCTTCCTCCCAAAATGTAGCTCATAGGAAGTCACATTAAGAATTGAGCGCAAGAAAATCCGATTGGAAGCATAGCATGCAGTGCTAATGGCCTCAGCCCAGAACCGCCTCGGAGTCCTATGCTCATCGAGCATCGTCCGGGCCATCTCCACCAAGGTTCTATTCTTTCTTTCAACAACACCATTCTGCTAGGGAACACGAGGTGTTGAAAACTGATGCTCAATTCCATGCTCAAGATAGAAAGCATCAATGGAGGAGTTCTTGAATTCGGTGCCATTATCACTACGGATTGCTCATAATGCACCAGGGAGTTCCTTGAACAACCTCAAAGCTAAGCTCCAAAAGTGATGAAACACTTCATCCTTGCTCTCAACAATGTAAACCCAAGAGTAGAGAGAGTAGTCATCAACAATCACAAGAACATACCACTTCCCACCCACTCAATGAACCCGAGAAGGACCAACAGTGTCCATGTGAAGCAACTCTCCAGGGTGTTCAGTCATCACCAAATTAATTGGTGGATGAGAAGCGGCAATCATTTTCCCATGACGACAAGAGCACAAACCAAATCCTTATCAAATTTGAGCTTACGCAATCCTCGGATCAAATCTAGGCCACTCAATCGACATAACAAGTCAAAGCTTAAGTGACCTAGTCTCCTATGTCATTTCCAGAGCTTAGAAGAAGATTGAGTAAACAAGCACTTGTGAGAACCTGGAGAACCAGCAAAATCAACATGAAAAACTCTGCCAATGTGAGAAATCCCACAAACCAAGGAACCACTCGAATCAAGAACACAAGAAGCATTTGACTTAAAGCGCACTTCCAAACCAACATCAAGAAGCTGAGAGACAGAGATGAGATTGTACTTGAGATACTCAACTAACCCAACATCCTTGAAAGTGAATTTTTCATTGACCTTTACCGTGCCTCTTGCCTTCACTCTCCCTCTCTTGTCATCTCCAAAGGTCACATACTCCCAGCGCTTCAAGGGAGTGAGGCTAGAGAACCACTTTGCATCTCCGGTCATGTGGCACGAACACCCGGAGTCCATGAACCATTTGTTCTCCAGGTCTCCACCTGCTGCCTATAAAGAACAAGAAGGGGAAGTCGATGGCTCAGTGCTGGGGTTAGTCAAAAAGCATTTGGGAATCCAACACTTAACCACACGACCGGTAGTAGTCATCACAATTCTTTCCACATTATCATTGAAACGTATGGGATGAGAACCACGATGAGGAAAATGTGGCCTATCAAAGCGTCTCGACTCAAACCTTGGGTTGTGAGAATAGAATCCATCTGTGTGAAAACAAAATCCATGCGAGTGACGCTCACCACGATGCAAAAAACATGGGGCGCCAATGCGCTGCTGTGCAAAGCCTCTATTTCGTGAATCAAAGCCATATGAGGGATGACTCTGTCCATGATAGGCACGAGAAAAAGAGCGAGGCTGAAAGTCATCAAAATCATCATAAAAAGCATCCCTAGTCAACTCAGCTTTCTTCCTCTCAATCCTCTTACGTCTATAACAGAATTCATCCAAGTGGCCCTTGCGACCATAAAACATGCAAATGTAGACACCCTTAGGATTAGGCTTGGCTTGCATTGAAGGTTTGGATTTTGGCTTCTCTGTTTGCTTTAGGCTGAAGGAGGGTTTTGGATTGGGTGGATAGTATGTGTCAGTGGGTTTGATGGCGTTTTTTCCTCATCCTTGTAGCTGGAGCTAGGTACAAACTTACCCACATTCTCACTCTCCTTGTTACACCTCTCAAGTCCCAAGCCCAAGTTATAGGTTGAACTTGAAGCACTCTCCTTCACTCTTGCCAAATCACTCTCAATCTTTTCCTCACTCACTAGGGTTCTCTAGAGCCTAGAAATAAGATAGTCATTTTCTTGAACTAGGACTTTGTTTTCCTCTCTAGTGATTACAAGCTTGTCCTTAAGAGAGACACACACTTCACATGGTGGTGGAAGGACCTTAGAGCGAGTCTCAATGAGAAGCTTGGACTCAAGCTCTTTGACTTTGAGGGACTGAGCTTCCAACTCATCTGTAAGCTTGGGGCACTTCTGACATGCACCCAAAAGAGTTGGCCTAGCTTTGAATTCCTCAAGCTCCTTGAGGTCACTCTCAAGCTGCCATGCACACTCTCCCTCTGACTCAGATCATTCATCACAACTTGACAAGACTCACACTCAACAACCATGTCATCTTTAGCAAGCTTAGACCTAAGCGAAGTGATCTCATACTCAACACTCTCCGACTTAGACTTAAGCTCTCTACTCTCATGAATAACACTGCGAAGCTTATCATCTTGTATGAGCAGAACATAGCGCAAATGATCAAGTTCAAAGGAGAGCTCATCAAGAGTGGGAGGTACCTCGCTTGTGTTGGAGTCGGATCTAGAGTCGGTGTTGTGGTCGTTCATTTTCATAAAGCAAAGCCCGGTGAAGTCATCCTTCCTCTTGACTCGTGGCTTCTCAACCTCCTCCTCCGAGCTTGCAAGGCCTTCGCTTGATGTGAGGTCAACATCGCTCAAGGCGGCAACGCAGGCGTGTGTAATGGCCTTGGCGAACTTCTGGAAGTTCTTATCCTTCTTGTAGAAGCAGTTCTTCTTCTGCTTGAAGTCTTCAGTGTTGTTGTCACGGTACTCGGCCTTCTTCTTCTTCTTCTTGGAACAATCAACAATGAAGTGTCCCGGGTCACCGCACTTGAAGCAGGTTCTTGAACCACCTCCTCTTCTCTCCCTCTGGTTGTTGTAGAACTTCCTGAACTTCCTTGTGAGTAAGGACAGCTCCTCATCAGGAATGCACTCCATCTGTTCATCGAAAGCTACAACAAGAGAAGACAAAGCAAACTCCAAAGAAGACTTGTCAAGTGAGGGGTTAGTTCTATAGGAAGCATCACTGTGACTACCCTTCTGAGAGCTAGAAAGCAAAGCCATGCTAGAAGTAGGAATAGCAAGATTAGGACAAGATTTCCTAGACAATTCATGATTTTAGCTTGCTATATAGTTGCTCACAGTTCAAGGTATTGAAGTCAGCAGTTTCTTCTAGAGCAGCAATTTTAACCCCCCAAACATTCTCATCAAATGAATACAATAGTTTCTTAGCTCTATCATTGTCATTATACACAAGGTTACCACAAGCCCGCAAGTTGCACACAATTGCCTCAAACCTATGAAAAGTGTCATCTAGTGACTCGCTAGGTTTTTGTGTAAAAGTTTGGTACTGTCTATTGTAAGAATCCTTATGCATAGACTCGACTTGATTCGTACCCTCGTGGTACGTGCAAAGCTTATCCCAAATAGCATGAGTAGTATCAAGATGTGCAACTCTATCATGTTCACTTCTACCAAGTGCAGAGAGCAGAATATTGACAGCTTTGGAGTTGTTTTCATACCGGTTCAACTCACCTACTAGAGCGGTGTTGAGGTCGGCAGGTATGTTGTATTCTTGCTCGACGATGTCCTAGATAGCACGTCCTTAACTCAGCGGAAAAGCCTTGGTCCGCGACTTCCAGTAGGGGAAGTCCTCTTCGTTGAACGCAATGATGAGGAGCACACGTGTGCCCAGTTGTGGAGTATGCTTGAGAAAGCCCGTGACATCGCCATCAAGATATCCAAAATGTTGGAGGTGGTAAGAAAAGAGTGTAAGTTGGCTAAGGACTGTGTAGTTGACCTTGAGAATGAGCTCAAGGACCTTGTCACATCTCATGAGGCCCTAAACAAGAGCTATGACATACTCAAGGGTGATCATGTAGAGCTTCATGAGAAGTACAAGGCCCTTGAGATCACTTACGAGGCCATCAACATTGAGGAGCTTGCTCTCCCTCCTCTAGTTCATCTAAGAGTGATGCTTCTACTATGTGTGATGAACTAATAACCTCAGTTGAGGTTTCTTCTCTTGAGCCATTTGTTTTGGAGGATTATCACAAGCTCAAGGAAGAGAGGAAGATGGTAATGGACGACTTTGAGAGGCTCACGCGTAGTAGAGCCATCCACAAGGAGATTCTTGGGAGGAACCTTGTAAACAATGTCTCTCACCGGGGACTTGGCTCATATCCCACTGCCATCGACATCATAGGGACGATTGATTCCATCCCCGCATGGATCAAACCCCTTCTCGCCGATGACAACTATTGCGAGAGGTGTTGCAAGGATGGCCACGCCACAAAGGATTGTCCCATGGTGAGAAGTTCCATTGTTTTCTCTAACGCTAACATGTTCCATGAGAACACACATTTCAAGCTTTTTAGGAACAAGGATGGCAAGATGAAAGCTATGGCCTTAGGACCACCAAACAAGAAGAGAAAGGTCAAGAGCATATTGGTGCCTAAGTGCATTGTCAATCTTGAAAGGTCGGCTACGTACAAGTGAGTGCCTAAGAACAAGATCTAGATGGTGGTGGTGGTGGACCGAGTGACATGAACCTCAACGACCTATCTACTCATGAGGGAGGTAACCGTGTTAGTTCTTGGTAGTTGTAGTGTGTTTTTTTTTCTCTTACATTGCATGGTAATTAGGACTCCTTTGTGACTAGTATGCTTTGCATCCATGCATGTGTAAATAACTAAAAGAAAAACACATAAAAATTAGTCAGTATCTAACCCACTCAAGATAGCTATAAGTAAGGGGGAGTGCTTGAGATGGTGGTTTGGCTTCTCTCAAGGCAAGGGCAAGGCTTATAGTGAGTAAGATTGAAAGGGGTTCAAACTTGACATTGGTAGGTTTCCTTTGTGTCATGTTTTTAATATTGCTTGCATTCACATGGCATGTTTACTTTCATTGTGTATTTATAATGCTTTTTGCATGCATCATATAGGGAACACAAAGGAGGCTTGTCTCACTTGGAGAAATTTATGTCTCATGCTCTATATGAGATTACTTTTCCATAAGTGTGACCAAAGGAAAGGATTGTGCTTCATTCCCATTGAGCTGGCTCTTATGAACTCCGACGTTAAAGCTACTCGCGCGGTTCATGGATTAAGGCTCATACATGCCCATTTGGTTCTTATTTACCTTGGTTCTTATTTGCTCGATCCATCATTTGGCATTTGCAAAAATGATAAGGTCATAGAGTGCCACTATATGAAAAGGAGTGTTTGAGAGTTTCCTCTATATTCCAAGCGCATTGTTTATTTGTGTGTTTAGTGAGGGCACTTCGAAAATGGAGAAATTCCTTGTTTCAGCAAAATCCTGGAAGTGACTGTATGGTCCGGTCATTAGACCGTACAGTCTAGTCTGTGTCACTGTGCACAGTGCCTAGGGGGAGTCTAGTCGTAGAGACCGGACAAAATGGTCCTAGAGACCATACCGTCCAGTCTGCATAATGGCCAACAGACACCAACCTGACCAAACAGTCCAGTGAGTTCACTTGATCGCGCGATGCGTTCCAGATCTTAATCGTTGATCAGATCCTTGTCAATCTCGGCTGTTCGTGGATTTTTGACCTAGGTCAAATCCCCTTGGATTCTTCTCCGTTCGACACCAAAGCCGAGGACTCGCCCTGACGCAACCGTTCACGCCTCTCACCGAGCCGCCACGCCACCGCAGCTCCCGCGCGCCAAGCTCATCCTTGCCCCCGCGCACACCCGCGACCTCGAGTCATGACACCTCCACCGAGCCGCAGCTGCCATCGCCTCTGCGCCTCCACTGCTGCTCGCCACCTTGCGCATAGCACCGCAGCTGCCCGCAGCTCCAGCGCCACATCCAGTTCCACCCCTACGCGCTCGCACGCCATCCCGGACCGAGCTCCACCCCTCCAATTGCTAGGGCAAGACTTGTCACTCCACCTCCATTGTTGGTGATCAAAACCTCACCTTTTTTTAAGTGATCGGCTACGAGCACTCCTTGGTGTTTGACGTTCCCACTCCAGGGTATTGCACTTATCTTCCTTTCATCGATTATACCCTATTAGTGAGCAATTTAGTTAATTAATGCAATTAGATTAAATTTCCTATTTGACTGTACACTAGATGACTCGCACCAGCCACTCATAGTCGATGATCACTGTTGTTACTTTGCATATTTGCCTAGTGATCATGTCATTCATTCAGTGCTAGGAATTCTATTGCGCATTCTTTCCTAGCTATGCTTTGCTTGTAGATGTATTAGGATCTATGCTCATCCTATCTATACCTACATGTGTGCAGTGACAGCAGTTTGCAGTAGCAGTGATGGCAGGATCAGGTCAGGATAAGGGCAAGGGTAAGATGCCTGAGAAGCCCAAGAGCAAGAAGAGACCGAGACTGGACCCAGAGTCAGAGAGAGTCAGGAGGGTTGCTAGGCACCTAGAGGGCATGGAGCAGTCACGCAGGACACCTGACTCACGTCTGAGGATCAGCTAGCCAGCTGAGGACCAGGGTCTCAGGAGTAGCACCAGGCAGAGGACTGTACCTCTAGTAGTTGGAGTTGTACCGCCGCTGTGGCCGCAGCGTACTCCGACTTCTCATCAGGAGAGGTCCTCGAGGACTACGAAGAAGGGATCCTCCAGGCAACAGGAGGAGGAGTTAGAGGAGGAGACCTCCGAGTCAACTTCTGAGGAGTCAGAGTCAGAGGAGCTCGAGGAGACTGAGCAGACTGTTCCCCAGAGGACAACTCACCGGGTAGGAGACCCACAATGCACCTATGTAGTGTGCAAAAGGAGGTTGCAGAGACTAGTACAGGTAGTCAGAGAGCCAGATATACTTAAGGTTCCTGTAAAGGACCTTAAGGTACTTTACTTGGTGCCTTTCGAACAGTGGATTCCAGTCCCTAGAGACCTCGCTGCTGGAGAGAGGTACTGGACTGTTCTCTAGAGGAGGATTGGAGAGGGTCTGAGATGCTACCTCAACCTGAGGGGCAAGGACAGAGTCTTCATGCTACAGTAGTACATGACCTACGAGGCCATGAGGAGGGCCACCGGCGTAGAGATGGAGTAGTACTTCACGTACTTGCCAGGGCTAGTAGAGCTAGTTATTGCTCTACACAGGTTCAGAGAGGACGTAGTGCTAGAGTTCTATGCCACACTGTGGGTTGCTAGGGATCACTCAGAGTTCTGGTTTCTATTCAGAAGGCAGCCATAGCGTGTCACAAGGCAGGATTTGATAGCTAACCTAGGACTCCTGTGTCAGACTTCTAGCTTTACAGGAGTGCCTATGGTACACTTGCACCACCCAGCAGACCTCAGGGAAGGAAGCTACCTTCAGACGACATGATGTCGATTGCTTTCCCTCCCCCCTCACACACTAGGCTTTGAGAGAGGCCCTGCGAGACTCACTGCAGAGGCCAAGATGGTGAGAGCGATAGTCACCAGGGCTATCATCCCGAGGTCTGGCTACAGAGAGGAGTTTACACTTCTGCACCAGTGGGCAGTCGTAGCGATTCGGAAGAGACAACCCTTCGACTTGGCAGATCTTCTGATTGGTTAGATAGAGGAGGTCATATCTGAGAGAGTAGCAGCACGTCACTTGGTCTATGACCCTTATATTTGCTATCTTCTGAGGAGGATGGGCCTAGTGACGGAGGAGCAGTATGAGGCTTTCCCTGAGGCGACTACCAGCTATGCACCTCGTGTCCCCAAGAGATCACAGTCAGCCTCCAGCTAGTAGACAGGGGAGGAGGAGTAGGAGTCACCAGTACTTCAGGAGCAGGCAGCTCAGCCAGAGACGGTGGTTCCTGAGTCAGCTAGTACAAGAGCACCGCCTCCGCCGACGGGTTCACAGTCAAAGGACGTTGTCACTGTGAAAGCGCTTGCAGGACGCCTGGGTAAGTTCATCCAGAGTGTCGCTGAGGACATACATCAGATGATGGATGTCATCAGGAGCCAGGCAGAGACTCAGAGGCAGCAGACTGCACTTCTTACCACCCTGATGACACAATTGACGGAGTTGACACAGATGCAGGCCGTTCAGTAGCTAGGACCTTTAGTACTTCCACTGTACTAGCAGCTGCAGACTCAGCCAGGACCCTTCACTGCTTTGATGATAGCTCAATCCAGCAGACTGTCACTTTCAGGGGTCTTACTGATAGGGGGAGCAGGACAGACTTTCTCTTCAGCTCAGCTCTCCCCCGTGTCAGCCTTCTCAATGTTTGCGTTGTTCGTCTCTCCTTCACACTCTTCGACATCGCAGATGGCAGGACCCTCCACTACTCAGCACTTACCTGTCAGGAGCTTATTCTCAGAGATTGTTCACACTACTCGTGCAGACTCCCAGCCAGCTCTAGAGTCAGTTACAGCTACAGCTTCACCTCTTACTGCCACAGTGACCACTCTTACTCCTTAGGCAGCAGAGGATCTTGTCCGTAGTTTCATCTCATAGTAGGACGCGGCAGATCTCATCCTTCTCTAGACTTCAGCTCAGGAGACTACCACAGTCACACCAGCAGCACATGACAGAGGGTCTGAGTCGTCTATAGACCTTGACTTCTTCGAGTGGATGGATGCTCAGGCGGCACAGGCTCAGGGAGCACAACAGGATCCACCACAGGAGCAACTGGGAGCAGAGCCTTCAGAGGACGTCGCTTCACCAGTTCCTTCGACCACGAGCGCTTAGATTAACCTTTTCCACTTTTTGGTGCTTGTTGCCAAAAGGGGAGAAGAGTCCTAGGTCTAGGGGGAGTGGGAGTGTGATCCTGTGTGATCGAGAGTAGCTTGTATCTAGGGGGAGCATACATGTACATCAGTTTTGGGAGATAGATATATTTGGATAGATACATTTGGGTCTTATTTTGATGGAGTTATTCGATGTTCATGGATTTTGATGAGTCATGGTTTTCTTTCGCTAGTGTTTGACTCATTTTAATCTCACTTGGTTTATTCACATATGCAGTGCCTTGTATTCATTAGTTATCTTGTATGCCTGTGTATGATATCATGCTGATGATTGCTTATTCTTAATTCTTATGCATAGTCATGCTAACTTGTTGCATCTCATCATTCATGTCTTGCATTGCATGTATTTATGCTTTCCTTTAATATATTGCCATGACATGCATGCATATTTCATCTAGAGTGTGCTTTTCACTCTTTTCCTTGTATCTCTAGATGATGTTTGATTGAACAGTACCTTATGCGTTTCTCTCATATATTGTTATGGTTCTTCTCGATCTTTGTGTAACTCTTTTAGCCCGATTGTTTAATGATCAAGTTTTTGATTAAGTAGTGGTTGTCATCAATCACCAAAAAGGGGGAGATCGTAAGCTTCATGACCATTGATGATTGGGTCCCCAAGGTGTGGATGTTTTGATGATAGATGACAACTATGAAATTGTGGGCTAATATCTACATGAGTGTTATCTATGTAGGAATCATCTCTAAACTCTATTATAAATCATATGGATGATGGTTGCCTTGGCGATTGATGACAATGACCACAAGCATGGAGGCTTGTGAACTTGATGGAGTCAAAGGGTTGATAGAGATGGATCAAGCGGAGAACAAGCTATGGTGCAAGTGTTTGGAACACTTGTCTAGTTGGGCTTCGAGTCCATAGGAAAAACTGGACTATCAAGGGGGTTCTAGGTCATTCTCTTAGGTCATGACTAGTCGGTGATGTGCAAGGTTGCTCGGTGAAATCACAGGCACTAAGTGACAGTGGAGAAGCCAAGGAGCTGTTTGGAGAAGCCGGGAAACGAAGTGTAACATCCTGGCCCAAGGCTTAATATGATTGATAGAACACTCATACTAACAAGTTGCAACTTCTTTTTCGGAAGCTCATCGCTAAAGAACTCCAAAGTTAAGCGTGCTTGGCCTCGAGCAATTTAGGGATGGGTGACTGACCGGGAAGTTATTCCCGGGTGCGTACGAGTGAGGACAAAGTGCGTAGAAAAGACATGTGTTGGTCTGTGAGGATAGTCTTGGGGTCCTAGAGAGCTGCCACGTGTAAGCGGGCCTGGCCTCGGAGGGGCGAGACGTTACACGAAGTCAAGCGAGGATGACCATTTTCAGCTTCTGGACATAGAGACCAGACAGAGGGGTCAGTGGAGACCGGAATGTACGGTCACTATGGGGAATTGTCTAGGACTTTCAGCGAGAAGCGAGGAAACTGCCAGAGTTAGTCTCATAGAGATCGGACGGTCTGGTCTGGTGACCAGACGGTCCGGTCAGCAGGAGAATCAGCAGGGCTAGAGGTGTTCTGTACACAGTGCTGTAGTGACCGGACTGTCCGTTCAGACAGTGACCAGACTGTCTAGTCAGTAGGCCCAGAAAGCTGATTTCATGCAGCAATGACTAGTTTGAGGTTAGGAGCCTATATGTCTTCGGTGATGGGGTCTTTGGGACCTCTCTTGTCCAGTGGAATACCTGAGAGCATTTGGTAAGGTAAGAGGAGAGAACTAGGAGGAGATATTGCATATCTTGAGAGTGCTAGTGGAGAGTAACTTGAGCATCTTGCACATCTAAGGCTAGAGTGTCCTTGTGGGTGTGATCTAGATTGTTACTCTTGGTCTATGGTGAGACCTAGACCGGTTAGGTGTCGGTGATCAAGCCTATCGTGATTGGTTCTGGAGGCCGTCACACGTGTGTACACAGTTTGAGCCCACCGTTAAAAGGAGCATCGCTAGTGAGCGCCCGTGTCGGCTCGGGGAGTTCGGCAAGTTCTCGAGGGAGGTGAGCTTGTGCTTTGTGCAGCGGTGACGCACACCGTGTCTTCACTCTAGTAGTGATTGCGGGCTCGTGAGCGAGAACTCCACTTGGTGGCAGGAGGGATCGGGACTTCGGCGGGAGTGGCCCAACAAGGATTAGGGGAAGGCACCATCCTTCCGAGACCTCGGGAAAAAAATCATGAGCATTCCTTGACCCTCTCTTTACTGCAAACGCTAACATTGATATTGGGGCCGGAGAAATCCACCTTAACATTAGTGGGAACAAAGAAAAGTTTTGTGACATCCCATGTCATAAAAGGTTAATTAAGGTAACCCTAATGCTAAATTGCTAGCTAATTAAAAAATTGCAAGTAATTAAAGTGCCAAAGAAAAAGGGAATAAATTTAATTAATTAAATCCACAATTTGGCCAATTGGTAGCATTTCACAAACATCACAAAACTCCATGAAAGTGTGCCAATGTTTTTGCACATTCTAGTAGGTCATGCCAATAAAGAATTTTGGGGAATTTAGTAGAAGTTTTGGCAAAGGTTTAATACCTTTAAAAATTCCCTAAGTGAAGAGAAAAGTCCATTTGTTCCAGGATTTTTCATAAATTCTCCATCAGGAATTTCAACATGGCTCCAAAAGCAACCTTGGAGGAGATATTTTGCTGGCCATGCACAAAAATTAGGTAGTCAACTGTTTTCTTTTTCCTTGGACACTAACCAATCAACACCGCCGTCCTTCTCCCTTCGGCTAGTGACTAGCTCATCTACTCCCTCCCCATTCCGGCCACTGCTCCGTCTACCTTGCACAGTGTCATCGGCGCTGCATTGAAGCCTCCCTGCCAAGCCACTTTCCTCTGGCTAGCTCACCTCCCCCGTCCCCTCTGCCCTCTTTCCTCGCTGCTGTGCCACCGGCACCCTTAAGTCTGGAGTCACTGGCCAGCTGCTGCTCTCCCTCTCCCTGTGTTTCCACATGCTCCACACGCTTCCTAGGACTCCCCTATGGGACCAGGCACCCATCCCCTTGCCTCCTTGCTCCTCTTCAACGAGAACAGGCGCAAGTCCTCTGCTTCCACCCGCCATGGGCGCCGCCACGTCTAGCTCCACCTAGGCAATGCCCCCTCCTCTGCTCGATCGTCAATCTGGTGCGCAAAGACCTCGAGCAGATCTCCTCTGACACTCTCCTTCTATCGCACAGTGATGCCACCGGAATTTGGGGAAGGAAATCCATGCCGCCGCCGGAACCCGCCACCAGCCCGCCGACGAGACCCCACCTCCAGTCATTCCCATCGACCACTTCTTCCACGCCTTTGATCACCGCGCCATGGTGATGCTCGCCAGCCACTCCCCGACCTCTCTCTCTCTCACTCTCGCTGTGCATGCCGCGCGTCATCGCCATACCTCTCCACGGCTCCACGAGGTCGCCATGAGGCACTGGTCGATTTAGGGTAGGAAGTCATGTAGGCCACGCTACCGTCTGGCCGCTGGCCGGGCTCGCCGTCGCCGGCCGCTGTGCGGGCTCGCATGCGCGCTGTGCCTGTTCGAATTTGCCGAAATGCAATTCGATAAATAACCCCAAAACTTCCAAAGTTATTCAAAAATCAATAACTGGGAAACTAAAAGGGGGAAAATGTGAAACTAATTTTGTTGGATTCATAAAATTCTCCTCTACTAGAAAAACAAGATGAGCACCAAAGTTGTGAAGGATATTAATTAAATCATGAAATTTGGTCAGTGATTATTTCATTTCTAAATTTTCTACAAAAGCACATCTCCATTTTTTATGCATATTGTTAGAGTTATTGCATAATCATTATAGTTAGTAAATGAATTTCTATAAATTCACTGTTAGGCATTTAATTATGAAACTTTGCATCGTTGTTACTTATACATTAATACATATCTTTGAAATTCCATGTTAAATCTCCAGCACCAGAAGTATACTTTTTGCTGTCGATTTGTTTATTTAATAAATAACCTAAGAAGTATTCATATGAATATTGACTTATGTGCCTAATTAGATTAATTATTACTATTTACTCTCTAGTACTGTTCATCTAGCATGCTTAGGACATGATTAACAGTGGGTTCATATGTTCATCATCATTGCTCATCATCATACATGTCATGTTTAGTTAAGAAATTTCATAAATCCTTGAGCATTCATCATTTATTCATTCATTTTCATCTAGGACACGAGCTCGAGGAGACCACATTGGAGCAGACCGAAGTTGAAGTGAACTTCATCGAAGACTCTAACTACGACCACTCCCAAGACAAGCCACGGTGCACACCTACTTATTGAGAGTCCTTTTTGTTTATCCACAAAAATCGAGGTCTTGTGTTGTGCATTAGGTATAGGGCTTGAGTGAAACCCACTTGCATCGATGAACAATGACCTATGATTAGTTTATGTTAGTAAGACTTTTTGTTAGCAAATGCTATGCTTAAACTAGTGGAGTCAACGATAGGCTATGGGATCACTTGATTCAATTATGATTCACATGAAGGATGAACTTGGATAAAATTGAGAACCTATCGTTGCAACTCCGCGAGCAAGTATTGAACAGTACCAAGTGCAAACCTTTATATGGGAATTGGTAAACCTAGTAACTTGGGCGCCGTATTATTAGACGACATAACTCATCGATCTAGAGGTGATGTGAATGGCATGGTGGATGCACGGGTTTGAGGATCGCTAGAGAGTGCATGGGTTAAGCCTCGGATACGAAGTACTGTATCGTAGGGAGGACGTGTACCCCGGGTCGACTTTATAGCAATCTCGTGAACGGTGGCCATACGTGCTCTTAAATGATGCATATGTCGTGTACTTGGGTTTTCTCCTGCAGGATGTAAATTGATTCGAATTGCCGTCCCTCGCGGTTATGAGTACCTCTTGTTTCGAGCAATGGAAATGATACTTAAGTAGAGAAGATTGGTTAGGAATACTAGATCTATTTACTCTCTGGCTACATATTTCTATGTTGTATTTTTCTTTATATTTGTACAAATCTTAGCAGCTAGCTAGGTTCGACTAAAGTTATTTTTCTACAACAAACAGTCAAAATCTTGGTTAAAGGATCAAAGTGCAGCATAGAACTAATAGATGCCTTTTATGCAAATGCCAAATAAGCCCGGTCAGCCCCCTGCGTACTAGGAGTTGGTTTTAGTAAACATTTTGACAAGTAATTCTTATAGAGTAGGTTAGATAATTAGGCTTTGCGATTTATGTTACTTTCAGGCTTCCCTCAGGCTAACTACTGTGTATGTTGCAACAAGATTGTGTGGGAAGGTGAGGAACCACAGGACTGGACCATCGAATGGGTCCCCAGCTCTCCTAACCACGATGAGTGAGCCATTGCCATAGGGCTGGCTTGGTTTGCTTAGGCTATCTATCGTCGAGTTTATCATATTTCCGCTTTCGCATATTTATGTAATTTGAACCAAGAACGTATGTATTGTAATGTAACAAAATTTGCTTCCGCTATGACTCTTGAACTTGTAATATTATGCACTTAATGATACATCTTTGTAAATGATGGATGTTCATGTGTGAATGCTATGTATGGTTACTTCGGTAATCATCTCTCGAGGCGATCCTATATGGCACACCCTATATTTCGGTATAGGGGTGTGACAAGTTTGCTTTCAAGCCTCGAATGGAACAATCCAATCAGGTACGCATCTTTTATGATAAAAATCCTAACATGGTGTAGAAAATTGAGGTATATTCAATCCCGCCAAAAACGGGTGCACCTATGGTAAAAGTGAAAAGCACACCACCCCTACCCAAGAAGAAGAATGAGCCATATGAAATGAAGAAAAAGGTCCCCACCAAGTCCAAGAAGATCAAACAAGTCTGGCAGAAGAAAGAAGCTGCACCGATTGCGGAAGATTCTCCATCCACGAAGGGCACCACGAAAAATTGAACGTGGAGAACGTCTTGTTCGAGACGTAAATTCCAGACCCTCGTCGAGAGGTAAACCAATACTTATCCCCCTTCCTTTTCATACTCTATCAAATTAGTTTGATTTTATTTTCCTTAAGCCACTAAATTAGGCTAAAAAATTTTGGTGATGGCTCAGCAAAATTTGCTGACCGGGAGGTCAAATTTCATCAAAAACGACGACCCGCGTGATAATCTAAAGCTCCAACGGAGCCAGTCAGTTTTTACCACCTGGGAGGTCATATTTCATGAAAAATGACCACCCGGCTGGGTAATTTTTGAGAAGCCAGAATCTATCAAATTTGAGCACCCGAGAGGTCATATTTGGTGAAATATGATCACCCGGCTAGATAATTTTGAGCCACCTAACCTGAAATAACCCAGTCCAGTTTTAACACCCGGGAGGTCATATTTCATGAAAATGACCACCCAACTGGGTGATTTGTGTGCCGCCCGGCCATGTCTGCCGCCCGGCAAGCCATGCCGCCCGGCCAAGCTTTTTTCTAGGTCCTTGGCTCCTTTGCTGCATAAATCATGGCCATGAGTGGTGGAGGTGTGGCCAGCTTTCCCTTTATGCAAATGGCTCACCAAAAGTCCCCACCATGAGTAGAAACAAGAGAAGGAGAGATACACATGTCACCTCACTCCTTCACCACCCACACTCACTTGCCATCCTACTCCCCTAGGCATCATGAGTGGCATGATTTTCATTGCAAAACAAACAACTTTGGCCATCCCATCACTCTATCCTGGCTCCCTACACTATCAACACAATTCTGGACAAAGTGAGCAAGGGAATCACTTGGCACATGGACCTAGCCATCTCCCATCACCACCCAAGCAATAATGAAGCAAGCAGATGAAAAAGCCATGCCGCCCAGCATGGGTTCCCGCCCGGTGTCGAGGGGAAATACCGGGGTGCCACGTGGCATTCCCTAAAAGACAAGGGACCACCCGAATGGGCCCTACCTGAAAACATTCACGTGATAGTCCCACCTTAGCCCCCGACTCACCCGACCCTTAGGCAATCAGGAACCGGCCGTACTTCGCTCGATCCCTCGATAGGGGTCGAGCGACCTGCTGTTCTCGACCCCCCAGTAGGGGTCAAGCGCCCTGCTGCACCATGCTCTGTTCCCCTATAGGAGGGGTCGAGGCCTCCTACCACAGGTCCCACATGATCATCATATGGGTTTTGCCACCCCCGATCTCCGCGAGTAGAAATCCAAACCCCGATGGGACGAGTCAGAAAGACCCAAAGCGAGATCGGATATAGCGGGACGGAGAAACTCGATCACCTTGTCAGGACATAACAGATCCCAACCCCAAGCGGGCCTGGGAAGATTTGACCCAGCGTCCTAATCCCCACTTTAGAGGAGTGATCGAGTCGGTAGTCATCAACTATCAACTACTCGGTCTTAAATGTCATACCCGTTGTGCTTGTACAGTACTAGGAGGTCCAATCCCCTTGTGCGCCTTGCTATCCCCATCATCGCCCACACCGGCTGACGCAAGTAGGCATGACAGGGCACTTGATGGTGCCAACTCCCGATGACATCCCTCGCAGTGGATGGGCAGAGCCACCGATAGGCGGCAGGAACATTCACCGTCCGGACAACATGACAGTGCCTATGATGTGCCTCACCACACAACGGAGCACACTATCAATAGGGACAAGGAGGACACGGCCTATCGACGAAAGACGAGGGCGCACTCGAGCACAGTGAGCTCCTTCTGACACGGCAGCCAGGAAGGGGGCCCACAAGAACCAAAGACCACACCACCGACGGGGGACTTCACCTTCTTTAGCACGCCTTCAACACCCTCGCACGTGTAGGACACACTCTCTCTCTCTCTCTCTCTCTCTGTAAGTGGGCCCATCCCCTCAAAATATAAAGGGGAAGCCCTTCTACTTCTTGAGGATGGACCAACGAAGATAGACACAACATAACAGAACACCGGGCACGCACTTCGCCCTCATCCATACTCGAGACTTGGAGCACCCCTCGTCTCTCACCACCATTGTACTCAACTCCGGGGCAAGTAACATGAATAGGCTAGAGAACTGGTCGTAGGCGCTTTCCCCGAACCAGTATAACCCCCGTGCCCTCTTGCTAAGCCATCATCGAGCCTAAAGTGCGCACCCCTAGAACAAATTCTACTAGCCGGTGATCAAAACACCGACACCCAACATGTGTCGTCGCCCAACCTGGCATTTTTTGCCCCATGACTCTCCCTGGAGCCTATAAATACCATGCACCCTCTCAATTATTTCTCCACCACCATTCTTTCAGCCAAAACATTCATCTCTCCCCTTTTCTTACTCAACTAGTTTGCTTAGTAAGTGCACTCCCCACTTAGGGATAAAAGTGTGCTACAATAAAACCAACTAGAGAAATTTTCGCTTTGTCTCTCGCACGTTTTGGACTACTAACACTTGGACTACTAACCAGATGACTAAACACTAACCATTATTATCATATTGTCCTTCGGGTAACATATCCAAGTAACCTTGTTGCAGGAATGGCAAACATCTGGAGAGGCCTCTACACCAAGTGAGCACTCAGAAGCTGAACATTCAAGAGCTTCATATGAGCATGCTCCAAGTTACCACTCAGAAACAATGTCCATATCCGATGCTCCAACAGTGGCAAGTGTGTAAGATGAAGAATTCGAGAAATTCATGGAGAGTGAAGAAAACATGGTGTTCAATGATTTCGATGAGCAGAGCATGTTCAACGCCATTCGAGACCCGGAGTTCATGACTGTGCGCAAGTTCGACCACAACTTCCTCGAGCGAATCGGCATCCTTGCCGATTTTGAGTACACACTCAACACAGCTGGATGGTATGATTTCTACAAGCTTAATGAGTATGGTTCTAAATGGCTTACTATCGAATTCCTTTGCACGCTGAAAGTTCATACTCATGAATCAAACAAAATGGGCACCCTCTATGAATTTCATCTTTTTGGTGAAACCTATGAACAGTCTTTAAAAGAAATTAGCACTTATCTTGGTTTTGATCGGAAGGCCGCTTTAGATATTGATAGACTTAAAGGTTTCACACCATAAGGACTTTGGGGCAAAATAGGAAATCCCGTTATAGGGCAAGAATGCACTAGTGGCATTCACAACCCCTCGCTCCATATAATTCACCGTTTTATCACTCACTACTTAACCCCTCGGGGTGACGTACGTCTGGTGAATAGTTTGGATAAAGCCTATCTTCATGCTATAATAAAAAAGATTGAAACCAACCCCACATATTTCCTCATCAACCATTGGCTCACTTTAGCATTTAGACAACAAGGACCCCACTTTCACCCCTTTTGTCACTTAAATTGCTAGGAAGGTTGGTGCGCTTCAACGAGCTAGAATAGATCGTCTCCCTAACGCCCCTTTGTTAGGAGAAGATCATTTCTTCCAAGCGCACTTGTTGAGAGAGGAAAATAATAGGTGCTTCATGCTTTATCCGGGGTATGACATAGAGATCAAATTGCCTAACCCGCAGCTCACTATCATTGGAAAAAGAAACTTTTTGTACAAGTTACAAGCTTCCGTGCAGCATGCATGACATAGTGTTGTAGGGGATAGGCCAAGAACAAAAACTAGAGCACAACTCCGTCGAGAAGAGCAGCAACATGAAACAGCAATGAACACACCTCAACCGGGTGAATCGGGAGGTCCCCAATACAGTTGGGAACAACCACGATTTCCCGGTTTTGCATGTTCATCAAACTACACCTCTTCCTCCCATGAGAACTATGAGCCTTACGGGATGGGGAGTTATCACCAACCTCATGGAGACATCGGCACTTCTCGTTCTTCCTGATTCACATCGTACAACTTTTCGGAGTTGTAAGAAGACATGCAATACTTAGCTGCCAATGCTTATGAAACCAATGTATGAACTCAAGAAATACAAGCAGCCATAAGGAGCGAACAAGAACGGCAGCAGCAAACATTAGAACAACTTCAAACAAACATCTCCATTGCAGATCAACTGTTCGGCCACTTCAACATTAAGTATCAACCGTCGTGGTAAAAGCCATCTAAGCTTAAGTCTTGCAAAGACCTAAGCTTGGGGAGGTACCCAAACCAAGGTGTGCCACTTGTTCTATCCTCTCTCCCTCTTTCTCTAGTTAAGTTGTTTTCCATTTAGAAAAAATTAAGAAAACCCAAAAAGATTTTCAATTTTCAAAAGAAAAACCATAAAAATTTGCACAACCAAAAAGAACAAAAATATTTCCCTTTATAAATAAAATTTGAGAACTTGTTCTCCACCTTGCCTATGGAAATGATGAATAGTTGCTCTATTAGCTCCCTATGAGTCTCTAGTATACAACCTCTACTCCTCATTTCCATGGGTAATGATAGACCGGCATGATGATAACACTAGTTCCTCTATATTTTAGTGGGTGCAAAATGGATAATAGACACCAAGTCTAGTTGTTGAAGTTTATGATATGGCATGTTTTGGATCAGTCTATGATCTCCTTATGATTAGAGTCCAATGATTTCTTTCAAAACTATGCTGCAAAAACACCCCCTACTTGGTGCACATCTTCCCTATAATAGACAATTTCCTACCATGGCTAAATATTAAATATCAAAACCATGTCTATGCCATTTATGCATGCATTGAGTTTGGTCAGGATTTAATCCTTATGAGGGACTTGCACTTCCAAAGCCAATCATTTTTCTTTGGTTATCTTTGAGTTCTCAAAATAATCATGCTTGGCTATGCGGTTTCCACATCGGAATCATGCATCCATTTCACCAAGTATGCCAACAAAAAAAATCCTTCTTCTTGTGAGCCTTTGATCCTATTAAAAGGTTATGATTCCCCCAATTGCTCAGAAAAAAGTTTGCAAAAATATTTAAACTATTGAATTAGCCTCTTTACACAATGAGAGCTTCAAGAAAGAAGTAAAAAGAAGGAAATAAAAGAAAGGAAAAATTTTATCAGCTCTCATGGATGTGATACATCAAAAAGCTTCAAAGTTTATACAAAAATATTCCTTCGAGCGAAAATAAAAGGACCATCTTTTTCTCTCTAGCACATAATTCTAGTCTTTGGGATAAATCTGCACCCAAGACCATTGCAATTGTGCTATCCCAATCCTTCGCATGAGTCCATTCTCTCCCTCTCCCGTGGACATTATTTCTAACTGATTGGAATGAGGAAGTGCAATGTGTTTCACTAGGATCATCTCTTAGCCTAACAACATATGCATGCTAAATGTGACATCCTACCAAGCCCCACATAATTAACCCAAACTTTTAGAAAGTAGGATGAGCATTCGGTTAGGAAATACACCCTTTGAGAGATGAGAGCAATCGTGGGAGATTGCACCAAGAGGGAAGATTTTTAATCTTATGCAACATTATGAAAACTTTGGACTCATAATCGAATATGAGATTTCATGACAAAGTCTTAACTAGCCGTTCTAGACTTCAGCCGCTCATGACAAGGTAATAAAATGCCAATAAGCCCTGTTGTACAATGAGAATGACTTAGTAACACAATTGTGATGGTTTACAGTTACCCATACGGTGTTGGAGTATGTGTTTGTGCACTTGATACTTGCAGGGCGCTAATATTGAAGCAACTCCTGATCCATCTTCTCTAAGTTTTAATTTGCTCGGGATGAGCAAAGGTTTAATCTTGGGGAGGTGTTGGTAGCCGATAAAACCTAAAATCGGCCACCAACAGGTCGGGAAATGCAAGGTAAAGACCAAAGTTCAATAAATATTTGCTTACACTAATAAAGTTCTAAGTTTTGGTGAAATATGTGTTTGCAGGCATAAGAGACCCAAAATGTGCAAAAAACATGAAGAAACACCCCGTCGGCCGATCACGACTGTGAAACAATCGTTTTCACTGGCTGACAGGGTCATTTTCAGGCAGAAACCAGCCGACAGGGTCATAACCAGCTAAAATTAGGCACTCGGCTGGTTAAACAGGGTCACTTTTAGGCTGAAATCAGAAACCAACCGATAGGGTCGTAAACAGGCACAAATCAGCCACCTGGCTAGTTAAATGGAGCCGTTTTCGGGCTGATCTTCCAACCCTGCCGGTTTTCCAAAAATATTTCACCATGATGGCGTTTTCTCCACCCGGATTAAGGATGATGAAATATGACTAAGGAAGAGAAGGCCAAAAAAGAAGCTTAACCGAGAGAAGTCAAGGGGTGACCCGGAGGGGGTCGGCACCCGGCCCGGCCCCGGGTGGCTACTCGAGGTAGCCAGCCCACGAGGCCCAACACTCCTACTGCCCCCAAAACGGAGAAATCAGCTCGAACCGACTGAACAACCGCCATCAAGACAAAATCTGAGCCGACCAAAACGAGTCAGTCGGGAACCGACACGATCCCACGGTTGCCCAGCCTGGGGTGCCGCCCGGCGGTGCATGCCGCCCAGCATGGCCCGCCGCTCGGTGCACCGACTTTGGCCAACTGACCCTCCTTCTACTATAAATACCCCCCCCCCCCCCGAACCTATGCCACCTATAAATGGAGGGGGAATTTGGCACAAGAAGCGGTTGGAAAAAAGAAACACATCAAGGAGTCCATTTCCCACTACTTGTGCTACTTAGTAGAGTAGGTTAGTTAGTCGGGAGTTAGAGTCTAGTCGAGAGCATCGCTCGAGATTCCAGAATTGTCTTGGAGTCCTGGTATGAGCTCTCTTGTATCTTTTCCCTTTTTGTAAGACTTATCCTTTATTAGTATAAATATCTTTTTTTTATATATTATCAAGTATTTATCTTAACTTAGTCATTTTCCGTAAGTTACAATTATCAGGAAGAAACTTTGTTGCGTAGTTCACGGGTTTCCCGGCTAGGATTTAATTAAGTTTAGTTCTTTCTGAACTTAGATTTGGTTATTTCTTGGCTATTCTTCCGCAGGCCAACAGAAGAATATCTAGTGCATGCGTAGGCATGGTGCCTAAGTTAACGCTAACTGGATTTGCATTCATCCCCACGGGCTGTGTGGTAGGCGGCAGGTGGTGATAGCCCTGTCTGTCCCTTTTGTAATCCACTACGTTCGGGCCATCTTAGTCAGGGTTGTCTAGCGTTAGCGTACCCACTAGTAGAGAGGCTAGTTACCGGCCCATATTAGAGGAACGTTCTCGTGCCTTGAAGTGAGCTAACAGGTGAAAGACTTGATACTGTACCAAGAAATTGGTGTAAGCACTCGACCCGAGTAACTAGGAGTTTGACGCTTGATTCAGATATACATTGGAAGGATATATCTTTAGGAATTTTAGACTTACACTCATTGTCCTCCCGGCTAGCTTAACCGATCTCTTTATTTATTTTTATCCTTGTGTGGATTTCTCCTGGGTTGCAACCCCCATATTATTATTGAACATCCTTACCCCCATTATTAGTCAGTTGGTATAAACTCTTGCAGTTATATCTTTGTTAAACCAAGAAAATCTTACGCCTAGCTTCCCTGTGGAAAATAAATATGATACCTTGGAATACTCTCGAATGAAGTGCTACAATGTTGTTCCGTGCGCTTACAGATTATTTCATTTTATTCTTAAAGCATAACAAATGCCAACCATTATTTTTGGCACCGTACCAAGAATAGTCATATTCTTGATGTGACGTTAAGAAATACCAACAGTGCCCAAAGCACATGGCAAATCTCAAATAACCCACGGCAAAGATTTTGCCTTCTACCGGGCACACGGCAAAGACTTTGCCGTATGTCAAAATACACTCGGCAAAATGTAAATTTAGAAGAAAAATAAAATAAATAGCAAAATGTATTTTGGATGGCCAAGAACATCACCCGTACGGGACCTCACCTTCGCACGTAGAGCCCCCTACCACTCCACCAGACATTGATTTGTGACTACATCCCATGTTTGCTCTTTTTATATTTTACCTCTTTGTCGTGTGCCTTATGTTGGTAGCCCATAAAACCTAATATTGGCCACCAACTGGTCAGAAAATGCAAGATAAAGACCTTAGTTTAATAATTATTTGCTTAAACTACTAAAGTTCCATGAGTTTTGGTGAAATGTGTGTTTGCAGGTACAAAAGGGCCAAAATATGCAAAAATATGAAGAAACACCCCGTCGGCTGATCACGACTGTGAAACAGCCATTTTTCACCGGCCGACAGGGTCGTTCATGGCTTAAATCAGAATCTGGCTGACAGGGTTGTTACGACTAAAATCAAGGTTGTTTATGGCTGAAATCAGGATCCGACTGACAGGGTCATTATGACAAAAATCAGGGTTCTTTTAGGCTGAAATCAGCGACCCGGCTGATCAACCGGAGTCATTGTCAAACTTATCATCCGACCTAGCCGACTCGACAAAACACTCCACCATGAAGCTGTTTTCTCCTCCTGAACAAAAAAATGATGAAATATGGCTAAGGAAAAGAGGCCAACATGTGGGCTAACCAGGAGAAATCATGGGGCGACCCGGAGGGGGTCGGCACCCGGCCAAGACCGCCGCCCGGCCAACCATGCCGCCCGGCCTGGGATGCCACCAGGCCTGGGTCTGCCACCCAGGGTTACCAGCCCATTAGGCCCAAGGGGCCAACCGGCCCCAAATTGAAGAAGTCAGTGGCAACCGACTAAACAACCGCCATCAAGATCAAATCCAAGCCATCGGGAGAAGGTCGATCGAAAAACCGACATGATCCAAGGGCCGCTCGGACTTGCCCACCGCCCTGTGATGCATGCCGCCCGGCAGATCCGGCCGCCCGGCACACATGTCCGCTCAGCATGGCCCGCCGCCCAGCGGACTGTTGACGGTCCTTAAATGCTAAATCTGACCATCAAATCCTTGCATAAATAACATAAAAGAATAACCAACATAGTGTTAAGAGTTTATTACTAACAATTTCCATAAGTGTTGGGGAATATTTTTATGCAGGTGATTTATTTACAAATTCAAGGAAATATCTGAGTTACAAGAGTAGAAATAATAAAAGCCCATAAACATAAAGTCTGAAGTAGTCAAATAATATATTATACCTCACCATGTTGAAGCTCTCATCGAGCCGATCAAAACACATATATAACTTGCCCAAATCGAACTTCGGATGTGAGAGTTATGAAGCACAGAAGATTAGGTACTTGGGCGGAACCAATGCTGACGTTAGCATGACGTCAGCACGCGTAGTAGGGAAAGAGAATGACGGTTCAGGCTACTTGGCTGAGTGGGGAACTCCATTACTTGACCCTTAAGGATGAGGAATAGTCTAAGAAATATTCCCTTATTCTTAGGAAGTCTTCTCCACTCTCTCAAGTCATCTTCCACTATAAATAGAGCCCCTCTCCCTCTCATTTTACACAACACAAGAAGAAGATTTAGAGCTCCACTCCAAAGGCTTTACCACAGCCAAAGTACTTAGAAAATAGGGAGAGAGTGAGGGAGAGTTAGGAGGAGGTCCGGGCTTATCGGCGCCTTCTCCACACTTGTACCTCGGCGGATGCTTTTCTTTCTTAGTAAGTATTTGTGACCTTCCAATGGTATTTAACTTTCCTTTTTAAGTAAGTTCTTTTCTTAGTTGCTTACGGGATCATCACTCTATTTAGTTAGAGTATCATAGTCTTCTATAAGTATGACATCGATTCTTTGATAGTAATTAATAGCGTAGACGTGATGTCTAGGCTAGAGGTTACCTTTGTTTGCCACGTGCCCCACGGTTTGTAGAGGTAGTCAATAGGTGGTGATAGCCCTATCCGACCTTAGTAATCCTCCATGTTCGGGTACGTCGTAGAGTTGTTGGTCGTAGTCGCCTGTGGATGCAGGGGTAAGCCAGTGCCTGAAGTAAGCAGTTATAGAGTGAACCTATCTTATTTCAGGATCTTTTACCATAGGAGTCCTTTCTACCCTCTGCCTACCAAATTCTTTTTGTCCATAGACGAATTAGGATAGAAGATTAGACACACGCATTGCCTGTGATTTGATAACCTAGAATACTCCTAGGTGAAGTGCTACATCGGTATCCGTGTGCTTGTGGATTTATTTGTGATCGTAAAAAATACCAACAAGCATTTCTGGCACCGTTGCCGAGGAACGGTTGTTGTTCTATCTTTGAACCTTTTTCGTCCTTGCATCCTTTTTGTCTTTATTTATTTCTTTCCCCATTTCTACAATGCAACAACCTTCTATCCAATCCTTTTCTGCTCCAAAGGGCGAATTCTTTGAGCCACCGCCATTCGTAGACCCAATTTGTACTTCTGGCTACGAACTTCGCCCTGGCTTTATAGCCATGGTTCAGGAACAATACTTTTCTAGCTTAGATATTGAAAACCCATACCATCACCTACGAGAATTCGAGCAATTGTGTTCATGCCTTTCTATAAAGGGCATAAGACATGCAACTCTAAAGTTGAAATTGTTTCCCTTTTCCCTCATGGAGAGGGCAAAACAATGGCACACTCATACTATCGAGAGTGTAAACGGTGATTGGGATGCACTTTGAGATAAATTTTGTCTCGCTTTCATCTCTACGTCCCGTATTGTCTCCCTTCGTATGGAAATTCTCAGTTTTCACCAGAATGAGAAGGAATCTTTAGGTGCAGCCTGGGATAGGCTTAATTTGCTATCAAAATCCAGACCCAGCCTTGCCATTCCTGACCCGATGTTGCTACAACATTTTTGTGAGGGTTTGAATGAGAAAGCTGCCCTATACCTCGACATTGCTGCCGGAGGATTGTTCGTCCACAAGACCGCGACGGAAGGAAGAGAAATCCTAGACCGTATTCTAGAAAACACTTCCTTTCTTTCTGATCATGTTGAACCCCTCCGAGAGGAAGAGAAGTCGAGCCATGAGGAACCCTTAATAGCCGAATCCAAACCCATTCCTTGCATACCACAAGATTCGACCATTGAGCCCTCACCCAAACCGGGAACACCTAGGGAAGAAGAAATTCAACCCTCGGAATTCCCATTAGACTTTGAGGAAGAGATTTTTGAAGATTATGGAAACACCTCAAGTATTGTTGCCAAAAGAAACCCCCGACTCCCCTCTCCCCTCCTGTGCCACTTGAAGAGGCATTCCTCCAAGAGATGGTGAAGGAGTTGACTTCAATAATTAGCGACGAATGGTTGCAAGAGGTTGATCTATCCTCTGAAGTAATTCAAATTTTCTCTCTCTCTTCAACCATTCGATGCGACATTAGCGAAGTTAGTGTGGAAGTTCTTTATAATCCCACTGTTGGTGCCAACATAGTTTCTAGTGCCTTTGCATTTGACATTTTGGGCGATATGCCATTGGCACCAACTAGTAAATCCTTCAAGAGCCCCTTTGGCCCAATTTTAGAAGGATACGGGATTTTGCAAGATGTGACCATAAGGCACGCAAACGTCGAGGCTAGACTTCCATGTCTTTGACATTCAGGATTTTGATGTCTTAATTAGACATCCCATTGAGGAATTACTCATGGATGTACCGATGGTGGGAAGTCTGGATGTAAAACTAGGGGGGAAAAGTTTTCTGTCCCAATCTCCTGATCGAGGGACTCCCTACCAGATCCTTCCCCCGAGGAAGAGCCAATTGAGGAAGTAATGGCTATTCTTCAATTTGATTCTCCTGAAACCCTTCTAGAAAGATATGCTAAAGAGTTTATCCAAGAGGAGGATGAGTTTCAGGAGACAATTGAGCTACCCATTGAAGTACCACCATCACGACCTCCGATTGAGCTTAAGCCCTTGCCTTCCGGCCTATGCTATGCTTTCCTAAATGGCGACCTGGAAGCCCCTGTTATCATAAGTGACAGACTATCCAAGGAAGAAATTGCTAAACTTTTAGCCATCCTAGAAAAGCATCATTCTGTCCTAGGCTACTCACTCCAAGACCTTAAGGGAATTAGTCCCACTCTTTGCACCCATCGCATTCCCATTGATCCTGATAGCACACCTTCTAGGGACCCTCAGAGGAGGCTAAATAATGTAATGAGAGACGTTGTTAAGAAGGAGGTTTTGAAACTTTTGCATGTCGGGATAATTTATCCCGTTCCTCATAGTGAATGGGTTAACCCTATGCAAGTAGTGCCTAAGAAGGGAGGCATGACGGTCGTTAGAAATGACAGAAATTAGTTGATCCCTCAACGCACCATCACGGGATGGAGGATGTGCATCGACTATCAGAGGCTCAATAAGGCAACAAAAAAGGATCATTTCCCACTGCCCTTCATTGATGAAATGTTGGAGCATCTTGCCAATAATTCCTCCTTTTGTTTCCTTGATGGGTATTATGGTTACCATCAAATTCCCATCCACCCCGATGATCAAAGTAAGACTACTTTCACAAGACCTTACGGAACCTATGCCTATCGGAGAATGTCATTCGGGTTGTGTAATGCACCTGCTTCGTTCCAAAGGTGCATGATGTCTATATTCTCTGACATGATCGAAGAAATCATGGAAGTCTTCATGGATGATTTCTCTATTTATGGGAAAACTTTTGATCATTGTCTTGAGAACCTAGATAGGGTCTAAAGATGCCAAGAAAAGGACTTGATACTTAATTGGGAAAAGTGCCACTTTATGGTCCGAGAGGACATCATTTTAGGACACCTTGTGTCCGAGAGGGGCTTGAGGTGGATAGAGCTAAGATTGAGTTCATAGAAATGCTTCCACCTCCGATTAATGTGAAGGGGATTCGTAGTTTGTTAGGACATGTGATGTTTTACCGGCGTTTTATCAAGGACATGTGGTGTTTTACCAACGTTTTATCAAGGGGATCCGTAGATCACCAGACCCCTCACTAGTCTTTTGGCTAAGGATGCTCCCTTGGATTTTGATGATGAGTTCCTACATTCCTTTAATATCCTAAAAAAGGCACTCATCTCGGCTCCAATCATTCCACCCCCCGATTGGATGCTGCCTTTCAAAATCATGTGTGATGCTAGTGACTATGCTGTTGGGGCTGTTCTTGGCCAAACCAAAGATAAGAAGCATCACGCCACAGCCTACGCTAGCAAGACCTTGACAGGAGCACAACTTAATTATGCCACTACAGAAAAAGAGCTCCTTGCTATTGTTTTTGCCATCAAAAAGTTTAGGTCATACTTAGTAGGAGCAAAGGTTATCGTTCACACTAATCATGCTGCATTAAAATACCTGCTCACTAAGAAAGACGCTAAACCAAGGCTAATTAGATGGATTCTTCTACTCCAAGAATTTGACCTTGAAATTTGAGATAAGAAAGGAGTAGAGAATTCTGTTGTAGATCATTTGTCACGAATGCAAGTGACTAACATGCAGGAAATTCCGATAAATGACTTCCTCCATGATGACATGCTACTAAAGGTGATGAACTCCAACACTTGGTATGTATACATTGTGAATTTCATTGTTATAGGGTTTGTACCACCAGGGTAGAACAAGAAGAAGCTCATCTATGAGAGTCGCCATGACATGTGCGACGACCCGTACCTTTATAGAGTATGTTCTGACGGGTTGCTAAGGAGATGTGTCCCATGAATCGAAGGCACCTAGATAATCGAGAAATGCCATTGAGAAACCATGTGGAAATGTGCCATGGTTTGCTATATTTGTGATGAGTAATTGACTTGAGCGGATTTGGTGTTTGAGTTGAAATGCGGGAATCCAGGGATTGCATGGGTTTGCATATCATGGTTATGACTAACCGGAGTTGGTGGAGATATTGGTGACATTGCAGGAGATGGAAAATGTGTTTGCTTGTCCCATGATGTATAGGTCACTGGAGTCAACTTGGCGGTCAACGGCGAGAGGATCGGGCACAAGTAGGGGACTTGGGGCCAGACGATCAGGATGCCGGGTGAAGTCAAGGGTGATCCACACCGTACATGTGGAGAGGCAAGAAGCACGGACGGTTTCGTGGTTGAGCCTCAAAACCATGGTGGTGATGAAGACGGCGTGTTGACCAAGTCAAGGCGAATGGGATGCCGGTGCAAGTGACAAGGGGGCCCGATGGACAGGGACTGGGAGAGACTTGCCCGTGGTCAGGATCGCGGGACAAGGTGACACGCGTCGACATTGAGAAGTCATGCTTTGAGAAGCGTGCAAGGCGGTTTCCTGGTTTAGGCCTCAAAACCGGTGGCAGTGGTTGGTGGTGCATGTGGCACCATCACTGGTCCAAAAATCGCATCGTTTGGAGTTTGTTTGATTAGTTTTTGGAGAAGTTTTGACAAGATCTCAAGAGATTTTCTATTCTGTCGAGGGTCAACGGACACTGCCGATGACCAGGACCAGCACTGCCGATTGGTCTAGTCTGTAGGTTCCAGTGCGACAGCATCCCGCACCGGCACTACCGATAGGTAGGATCGGTACTACCGATGACGCGCACCAGCACTGCTGATAGGCGTGACCGGCACTGCCGATGCCGACCGGCACTATCGATGGCAGGGATCGGCACTGCCGATGGGTGCTTAGTTCTGGACTATTGAGAATTTTGTCTTCCCTTTTTGTTTCCACTATGTTTCTTTGGTGTGGTTGATCATTCCTAGGGCTAGTACACCACAAGTTAGTGTGTGTAGTCTTGGTGATCGATTTAGAGGTTGGCTTGGGTTGTTTTTGGGATATAGGCCAAGTTCTCTTGGAGAATTTTATTTGGCTCCCATTCACCCCCCCCTCTGGTTGCCTTCTCGGTCCTTTAATTGGTATCAGAGCCGGTTTGATCACTAGTTGACCTTCACCGACTTTGTGATCCGAAGGCGACATGGAGAAGCGTGCTGTCAAGCTATGGATGTTCGATGGAGAGGACTTCCCCTACTGGAAGTCACGGACCAAGGTGTATTTGCTGAGTCAAGGACGTGCAATTTGGGAGATTGTTGATCAAGAGTATGCTATACCACAAGACCTGAACACTGCTTCTCCAGGTGAGTTAGTCAAGTATGAGAACAACTCCAAAGCTGTCAATATTCTACTCTCTGCACTTGGTAGGAGTGAACATGATAGGGTTGCACATCTTGACACTGCTCATGCTATTTGGGTTAAGCTCTGCACTTACCATGAGGGTACCAACCAGGTCAAGTCTATGTGTAAGGATTCTTACAATAGACAGTACCAAACCTTTGCTCAAAAACTTGCGGGCTTGTGGTACCCTTGTGTACAATGACAATGATAGAGCTAAGCAATTGTTGTACTCACTTGATGAAAATGTTTGGGGGGTTAAAATTGCTGCTCTAGAAGAAACTGCTGAATTCAATACCCTGAACTGTGAACTGTATAGCAAGCTGAAATCTCATGAACTGTCTATGAAATCTCGTCCTAATCTTGCTATTCCTGCTTCTAGCATGGCTTTGCTTTCTAGTTCTCAGAAGGGTGATCACAGTTGTGCTTCTCATGGAACTAACCCCTCACTTGACAAGTCTTCCTTGGAGTTTGCTTTGTCTTCTCTTCATGCAGCTTCCAATGAATAGATGGAGTGCATTCCTGACGAGGAGCTGTCCTTGCTCACAAGAAAGTTCAGGAAGTTCTACAACAACTGGAAGGAGAGAAGAGGAGGTAGTTCAAGAACCTGCTTCGAGTGCGGTGACCCGGGACACTTCATCGCTGATTGTCCTAAGAAGAAGAAGAAGACCGGGTACCGCGACAACAACACTAAAGACTTCAAGCAGAAGAAGAACCGCTTCTACAAGAAGGGCAAGAACTCCAAGAAGTTTGCCAAGGCCATTGCACACGCCTGCGTTGCCGCCTTGAGCGATGTCGACCTCACATCAAGCGAAGGCCTTACAAGCTTGGAGGAGGAGGTTGAAAAGCCACGAGTCAAGAGGAAGGATGACTTCACCGGGCTTTGCTTCATGGCAAAGAACGACCACGACACCGACTCTGGATCCGACTCCGACACAAGCGAGGTACCTCCCACTCTTGATGAGCTCTCTTCTGAACTTGATCATTTGCGCGATGTTCTGCTTTTGCAAGATGATAAGCTTCGCAGTGCTATTTGTGAGAGCAGAGAGCTTAAGTCTAAGTTGGAGAGTGCTGATTTTGAAATTGCTTCGCTTAGGTCCAAGCTTGCTCGTGAGGACATTGTTGTTGAGTGTGAGTCCTATCAAGTTGTGATGAGTGATCTTGCACAGAGGGAGAGTGTGCATGCTCAAGTTGCCAGTCAGCTTGAGAGTGCCCTCAAGGAGCTTGATGAGTTCAAAGCTAGACTAACTCTTTTGGGTGCATGTCAGAAGTGCCCCAAGCTCACAGATGAGTTGGAAGCTCAGTTCCTCAAAGTCAAAGAGCTTGAGTCCAACTTGCTTCATGAGACTTGCTCTAAGGTCCTTCCACCACCTTGTGAGGTGTGTGTCTCTCTTAAGGACAAGCTTGTAATCACTAGGAAGGAAAACAAAGCCCTAGTTCAAGAAAATGACTATCTTGTGTCTAGGCTCCAGAGAACCCTAGTGAGTGAAGAGAAGATTGAGAGTGATTTGGCAAGAGTGAAGGAGAGTGCTTCTAGATCAACCTATAACTTGGGTTTGGGATTTGAGAGGTGTGACAAGGAGAGTGAGAATGTGGGTAAGTTTGTACCTAGCTCTAGCTACAAGGATGAGGAAAACACCATCAAACCTACTAACACATACTATCCACCCAATCCAAAACCCTCCTTCAATCCAAAGCAAACAGAGAAGCCAAAACCCAAACCTGCAATGCAAGCCAAGCCTAATCCTAAGGGTGTCTACATTTGCATGTTTTGTGGTCGCAAGGGCCACTTGGATGAATTCTATTTCAGGCGTAAGAGGATTGAGAGGAAGCAAGCTGAGTTGACTAGGTATGCTTTTTATGATGATTTTGTTGACTTTCAGCCTCGCTCTTTTTCTCGTGCCTATCATGGACAAGGTCATTCCTCATATGGCTTTGATTCACGAAACAAAGGCTTTACGCAGCAGCGCTTTGGCGCCCCACATTTTCCCCATCGTGGTGAGCGTCACTCGCGTGGATTTGGCTTTCACACAAATGATTTCTATCCTCACAACTCAAGGTTTGAGACGAGACACTTTGACAGGCCACGTTTTCCCCATCGTGGTTCTCGTCCCATGCGTTTGAATGATAAAGTGCAAAGAACTGTGATGACTACTACCGGTCGTATGGTTAAGTGCTGGATTCCCAAATGCTTTTTGACTAACCCCAGCACTAAGCCATCAACTTTTACTTCTCGTTCTTTGTAGGCAGCTGGTGGAGGCTTGGAGAACAAGTGGTTGATGGATTCCGGGTGTTCGCGCCACATGACCGGAAATGCAAAGTGGTTCTCCAGCCTCACTCCCTTGAAGCGTCGGGAGTATGTGACCTTTGGAGATGACAAGAGAGGAAGAGTGAAGGGAAGGGGCGCAGTAAAGGTAAATGAGAACTTCACTCTCAATGATGTTGGTTTGGTTGAGTTTCTCAAGTACAATCTCCTCTCTGTCTCTCAGCTTCTTGATGTTGGTTTGGAAGTGCGCTTTAAGTCGAATGCTTCTTGTGTTCTTGATTCGAGTGGTTCCTTGGTTTGTGGGATTTCTCGCATTGGCAGAGTTTTTCAGGCTGATTTTGCTGGTTCTCCTGGTTCTCACAAATGCTTGTTTGCTCAATCTTCTTCTGAGCTCTGGAAATGGCATAGGAGACTGGGTCACATGAGCTTTGACTTGCTATATCACTTGAGTGGCCTAGGGTTGATCCGAGGATTGCCAAAGCTCAAATTTGACAAGGATTTGGTTTGTGCTCCGTGTGGTCATGGGAAAATGATTGCCACTTCTCATCCACCAATTAATTTGGTGATGATTGAACATCCTGGAGAGTTGCTTCATATGGACACTGTTGGTCCTTCTTGGGTTTGTTTGGTGGGTGGGAAGTGGTATGTTCTTGTGATTGTTGATGACTATTCTCGCTACTCTTGGGTCTACTTTCTTGAGAGCAAGGATGAAGTGTTTCATCACTTTCGGAGCTTAGCTTTGAGGTTGTTCAAGGAACTCCCTGGTGCATTACGAGCAATTCGTAGTGATAATGGCACCGAGTTCAAGAACTCCTCCTTTGATGCTTTCTGTCTTGAGCATGGTATTGAGCATCAGTTTTCAGCACCTTGTGTTCCCCAGCAGAACGGTGTGGTTGAAAGAAAGAACAGAACCTTAGTGGAGATGGCCCGGACGATGCTCGATGAGCATAGGACTCCGAGGCGGTTCTGGGCTGAAGCCAATAGCACTGCTTGCTATGTTTCCAATTGGAATTTCTTGGGCTCAATTCTTAATATGACTTCTTATGAGCTACGTTTTGGGAGAAAGCCATCAGTTTCTCATTTGCGTGCCTTTGGTTGCAAGTGCTTTATTCTCAAGCGTGGCAATCTTGATAAGTTTGAGTCAAGGTCTTCCGATGGAATCTTTCTTGGTTACACTCTTCATGGTCATTTCTACAGAGTTTTGAATTTGGAGACTAACACCATCATAGAATCCTATGATGTAACCATTGATGAATCAAACTCTTGTGCAAGGAATGTAATAGAGTCTGCAGGTGACAAGGAGATGAAGGAGAGCATCTTTGTAGAAGAGGACCTATAGGGCTTTGATGATGATGATGATGATTCACTTCATCTCTCATCTGAGCTTGTTCCTGCTGCTACCACTACTCCAGCAGAGGGTCCAGAAGCTTCTACATCGACTTCAGCAGGTGTCGAGCGAGCTCCAGCTGTGGTTGAGGGGGAGGTACACTCTGAGAGATAGGCTCCTCACAACATTCAGTGTCGACACCCACCTCAACAGATGATCGGTAATCTCTATGAGAGGACAACAAGGTCAAGGTCTGCACATCTTGCTTGCTTTACCAATTCTCTCTTTGTTGCAACCTTTGAACCCCGGGATGTTGGACACACACTATCTGACGAACATTGGGTTAATGCCATGCATGAGGAGTTGGAAAACTTTGAGAGAAACAAAGTCTAGACCCTTGTAGAGCCTCCCAAAAATATCAATGTCATAGGAACCAAGTGGGTGTTCAAAAACAAACATGGGGAGGATGGTGAGGTTGTGAGAAACAAGGCTAGGCTAGTTGCTCACTGTTTTAGCCAAGTGGAGGGCTTAGACTATGGTGAAACCTTTGCTCCTGTTGCTCGCATAGAAGCCATTAGGATCTTGCTTGCATTTGCTGCCTCCAAGGGCATTAGACTCTATCAAATGGATGTCAAGAGTGCTTTCCTAAATGGTTTCATAGAGGAAGAAGTGTATGTGAGGCAACCCCCTGGCTTTGAGCACCACAAATACCCAAACCGTGTGTACAAGCTTCAGAAGGCTTTGTATGGGCTAAAGCAAGCACCTAGGGCATGGTATGCTAGGCTTAAGACCTTGTTGCTAGAGCGTGGATACGTCATGGGGTGTGTTGATAAAACCTTATTCACTCTTAATCATGGTAATGACTTTCTAATGGTTCAGATTTACGTGGATGATATCATCTTTGGTGGTTCCTCTCATGCTCTTGTATCCAGGTTTCAAGAAGCTATGGAAAGTGAATTTCAGATGTCGATGATGGGAGAGCTTACCTTCTTTCTTGGGTTCCAAATCAAGCAGTGCAAGCAAGGCACTTTCATACATCAAGCCAAGTACACGAAGGATCTCCTGAAGAAGTTCCACATGGTCAATGTGAAGCTGTTGTCTACACCAATGTCCACTACAACGGCTCTTGACCCTGATGAAGACTGTGAAGCAGTGGATCAAAGGGAGTACAGGAGCATGATTGGCTCCCTCTTGTACCTGACAGCGACAAGACTCGACATACACTTTGCGGTGTGTTTTTTTGCTTGCTTTCAAGCTTCCCCAAGGGTGACTCATTGCAAGGCTGTCAAGCGCATCTTCAGGTATCTCAAATACACCCTTGAGTTCGGTCTTTGGTACTCTGCATCTTCATCTCTTGATCTCATTGGGTATTCAAATGCGGACTTTGCTGGGTGTAGAATTGATAGGAAGAGCACTTCTGGTACTTGCCATTTCTTGGGTACTTCATTGATCTGTTGGTCTTCTCGTAAGCAGTCGAGTGTTGCCCAATCCACCACAGAGGCTGAGTATGTAGCTGCTGCTAGCTGCTGCTCATAAATCCTATGGATTGTATCTACCATGAGAGACTATGGGTTGACTTTTAAGGGTGTTCCACTCATGTGTGATAACTCCAGTGCCATATGCTTAGCCAAAAACCCAGTCCAACATGGTAAGGTCAAACACATCAATGTGCGATTCCACTTCCTGAGAGACAATGTTGAGAAGGGGGATGTTGAGCTCAAATACATTGATACCAAAAACCAACTAGCTGATATCCTCACCAAGCCCCTAGATGCTTCGAGACATGCTTTTCTTCAGGGGGAACTTGGTGTTTGTCATCCCTATGGCATCATTTGAGGGGGAGTTGGTTTTCTCTTGTATATATGTATCTTACCATTTTTGCATTGCATCTCATATGTAATATATGCATTGATAGATGAGCTTTGATTCTTATGCTTCCTTGCATTTCTCCTTGCTATGATTGAGCTTGAGCTATGTTGTGTGGATGTGATGGTAATCTCTCATGCTTAGATTTTCTAGATGGCCTGTTATAAACTCATATGAGCAACTTGCTAATCTTAAAGATAAACTGAGCTTCTTGTGAACCTTATGATTTAATCTTGCTAAAACTTGCTCACCATGTGTATAATTGCTTTTATCCTTGTTGAAGCTTGCATTGAGGCTAGTCTAGAGGATGTCTTAGCTTTGGCACCTTGTGTTTGCGAAATGGAAGGCTTTGCAAATGTTTAGCTCATGATGTAACATTGTGGGAACATGTGTTCCTTTTGCCGCAAAGGCATGCTCTTTTGTCTTGTGAATAATCCTAAAAAATCTGCTAAGTGCTTTGATCAAGAATTACTCAATAATGCTAAATCCAAACATTGTGACTTGAAGCCTTGGGGTGTTTGCTGTACCCAGTCGTGCGACCCTCCGCATGAATAAGATGACACATGAGGATAAACAATAATCACTTGATCAAACTGAGTCTCTGTTGCATATGTGAGCGTTTATAGAGCTCATTTTCTGCGAGTGCTTGTTGCCCTTGTTGAGATTGAAACTGGCTAGATTCTTATGATTCACTTGGTGCTTGTTTTGCCTTGGATGAGAGTACTTACACATGTGGTGGCAGATTTTCTCATGATAAGCAAAATTTGATTCTATCTAAGCTAGTCAATCTTTCTGCTTAGCCTGTATAGCTCATGGTGTTTATGCCTTGCTATCTATTTTTGATCTTTGCATGATTGAGAGCTATTGCCTTTACACTTCATGGCACTATGGTTATGGTTAGCAAAGTTAAATGCTTGTTTGCATAATTGTTGAAGCTCCTTAGGTTTGCATTTTCATGCATTGCATGTTTGCTTGTTCTTTTGCCTCTTTGATGAGTTCATTGCCAAAGGGGGAGAAAATTTTGGGGTCATGCACAGATAATGCTAAGAAACTCATATGATCCGTTTTGCACTACATGAGACCTACCACAACTTGAGGGGGAGCATATCATGATCTTGAGCGGTTTCTTGCGCTTTTCACATTCTTTGCGTCTCAAGTCGCTTTCTTTGCCAACTCTTGGTTTTGTGATCCCTACTTGCTAGATGGCTTGTTTTCACCTTTTCTTTGGGTTTGGCTATTTGGATGTGCTTATTCGGATTCGCATTTCAATCTCTAATCTTTGTGCATTTGGTGTTGTCAATGTACTCATCAAGGGGGAGATTGAGAAACCATGTGGAAATGTGCCATGGTTTGCTATATTTGTGATGAGTAATTGACTTGAGCGGATTTGGTGTTTGAGATGAAATGCGGGAATCCAGGGATTGCATGGGTTTGCATATCATGGTTATGACTAACCGGAGTTGGTGGAGATATTGGTGACGTTGCAGGAGATGGGAAATGTGTTTGCTTGTCTCATGATGTGTAGGTCACTGGAGTCAACTTGGCGGTCAACGGCGAGAGAATCGGGCACAAGTAGGGGACTTGGGGCCAGACGATCGGGATGCCGGGTGAAGTCAAGGGTGATCCACATCGTACACGTGGAGAGGCAAGAAGCACGGACGGTTTTGCGGTTGAGCCTCAAAACCATGGTGGTGATGAAGACGGCGTGTTGACCAAGTCAAGACGAATGGGATACCGGTGCAAGTGACAAGAGGGGCCGATGGACAGGGACTGGGAGAGACTTGCCAGTGGTCAGGATCGCGGGACAAGGTGACACGCGTCAACATCGAGAAGTCATTCTTTGAGAAGCGTGCAAGGCGGTTTCCCGGTTTGGGCCTCAAAACCAGTGGCGGTGGTTGGTGGTGCACGTGGCACCATCACGGAGCTTGCTTCGAGATGAAGCAAAGACGTGAAGCGTCCGATGGCATTCGGGCGATAAGGAAAAAGGTGGACGATTATGCCCCTGGTGGTAGTGGGTGTGTTATGTAGGTCAAGGGTAGAGTGGTCATGTGGACAATAGACCCTAGGCCTATATAAGGAGAGGTGTGGCTAGTGGGAGAGCTGCCTCTCTTCCCATTAGCCTTGTGTTAGGACTCTATTCAAAGTGCTAGGAGAGGACTTCATGTTTTAGAGGAGAGGAAAGGGTGTGTGAGAGACATCTCTTGCTCTTCCAAATAGTGGGAGGTAGAGGGTGGCTTCCTAGC
The DNA here is from genome assembly GCA_032690845.1 of Eleusine coracana subsp. coracana. Lineage (NCBI taxonomy): Eukaryota > Viridiplantae > Streptophyta > Magnoliopsida > Poales > Poaceae > Eleusine > Eleusine coracana. The sequence continues at coordinate 1,387,473 of MU847442.1, read as the reverse complement.
CTTGTACCTATGGATCTTGTAAGCACCTTTCTATGATATCAGAAGTATTTTCGTGCTCAAGATTTCCCTCTTCACTTGAATCCCGAAATTCCCTTTTTCCTATTTTCGGACCCTTTTTCGTGGTGATTTTTTATCTCACTTTTGGACGGATTTTTGGCCCGGATTTCTTGAGAAACATGTTGCTAGGATGAGTTAGGATAATCCTTTATGGATCCTTGATGGAATTATTGTCTCTAGCACCTTCGATTTGAAAGATTTCTCAATTTTCCCCTTTTTGGTGTTCTTGGCACAAGATCTAAAATTCGTGATGATTCCTTAAGACAATTGAGTTGATCTCCTAGGGTTAGGGTCGTGATGTGATGAGGATTCACTGGTCCAAAAATTGCCTCATTTGGAGTTTGTTTGATTAGTTTTTGGAGAAGTTTTGACATGAACCCGAGAGATTTTCTGTTCTGTCGGGGGTCAACCGGCACTGCCGATGACCAGGACCGGCACTGCCGATTGGTCTAGTCTGTAGGTTCTAGTGCGACAGCATCCCACACTGGCACTGCCGATGATGCGCACCGGCACTGCCGATAGGCGTGTCCGGCACTGCCAACGCCGACCGACACTACCGATGGCAGGGATCGGCACTGCTAATGGGTGCTCGTTCTAGACTGTTGAGCATTTCATCTTCCCTTTTTTGTTTCCGTTGTGTTTCTTTGGTGTGGTTGATCACTCCTAGGGCTAGTACACCACAAGTTGGTGTGTGTAGTCTTGGCGAACGATTTAGAGGTTGGCTTGGGTTGTTTTTGGGATATAGGCCAAGTTCTCTTGGAGAATTTTATTTGACTCCCATTCCCCCTCCCCCTCTGGTCGCCTTCTCGGTCCTTCATCCATGCATCTCCATATGGAGGCCACTTCGGTGTATTCCGCACCCAAGCAAAAATCTGGTAGAGTAGATTCTTCTGGCCATCAATGCATGAAGACACAAAAGAATTCATCCGAAGATGTCGGAATTGCTAGAAGCATGGAGGGATTACTGCTCGCAACCCAATGCCCCTAACATACAACCTTCAAGTGGAATTATTTTATGTATGGGGTATTGACTTCATGGGACCGTTTCCAAAGTCCTATGATTGCGAGTACATCTTGGTGGCCGTTGAATATGTATCCAAATGGGTAGAAGCGATACCATGCAGAGCTGCTGACTCTAAGCACGGTCGAAGAATGTTCCACGAGATCATCTTTTCTTGTTTTGGAACACCGCGGATGATGGAGGGTCTCATTTCATTGATAAGACCTTCTAGAACTTCTTAAGAGAGCTTGGAGTAAAATACAACGTTGCAACTCCATACCATCCTCAGACAAGCGGGCAGGTAGAAACGTCAAATAAACAGATTAAGAACATCCTGCAGAAGATCGTGAATGAGATGGGGAGTTGATTGAAGATGAAGCTACCAGATGCACTTTAGGCATATAGGACAGCATACAAAACACCAATTGGTATGTCTCCCTTTTAGCTCGTATATGGAAAAACATGTCATCTACCAGTCGAGATGGAACATAGAGCACATTGGGCCATCCGAAAATGGAACATGGATCTTAGGGAGGCCAGGAGACGTAAAAAAATATAGTTGTCCGAGTTAGAGGAATGGAGAGAGAAGGCTTACCATAGTGCCAAGATCTACAAGGATCGAACCAAAAGATGGCGTGGCCGAAGGATCAAGCCTAAGGATTTCAAGCCAAGCGACAAGGTGTTGCTCTTCAACTCTAGAGTCAAGTTGTTCGGCCATGGGAAGCTTCGGAGTAAATGGGAAGGACCATTCACCGTCATTAATGCTGCATCGCATGGAGCAATCACACTACAAGATGACGGAGGGAACCAATTTAAGATAAATGGTCATTGTTTAAAAGTTTTCCGAGAGCCAGATGACAACCAAGGTCAGGAGGTAGATGTGATCAATTTAATTGATTTCAATGCTCTACCCTAGCATTCCTCTCTGTGTTTTTCAATTTAGACTCCCCGGTCCTTAACCCGGTAGAGTCCTTTTTATTTCCACAAACTTTTGTTTGTTTCGAATAAAAACCAGCCATGTACAAGAACAAGTGTGGGGGAGGTCTCTCAGGCTCTCCGATGAGCAAACAAATGGTTTGCGCACTCAATCCCTTTACATCCCTGTTTTGTGAGTTAAAATTATTTTCTCGTGTATCAATCATAAAAATTTTTACTCAAAAACTAAAATGAAACTTGTGGAACCCTCATTTTATTTCATGCTTCTATTTGGTTTGCTGCCATGGTCCTTATTCCTAGTTCGTAGACCTGTTGCTTGTGAACTGTCTTTAGGAAAGCATGTCACCTAGGTAGTTGATGGATGAGATATGGTTTGATGAAGCGAAAATTTCTCTTCTGCTTGATGTGCTTGAGAATTTTTCTTACAAAAATTAAAACCAATAGCTTGACTCCTCAATGATTATATCTTCCGACCAAATCCATATGATGAACTCATTAAAAAACTTATGCATATGCTACTTGTTGTTTCATTGAACTTTGTCAAATTGTTGTGACCCTTGTGAGTTACTTTTTATGACTTTTTGATCAAGATTTTGTGCACACCACTTTGCTAATACTTCATCACTGGAAGTTAGCACCACCATAGCCATCATTCATGTGCTATTTCTTCTACACTGGAAGATAGCATTTCCATGACAATCATCCATCCATTAAATAAACTACTCCATCATATTCTGATGAACTCCCTCTCCAAACATCCTTGTAAAAGAGAATGGGCTATTCATGATTCAAAAAAAAAGGGTGAAAAAAGATAGAAAAGACAAAAAAGATAGAGAAAGAGTTAGCCCATGTTCTCAAATGCCTGTCCAATAGAAGGGAGGGAGCATCCTAAAAAAAGGATGTATTCACATTTAGTCATTTTCCATCCACATATCCACATGTGCACATATTTGATCAAAAGTTCATGAATTGTTCTCCATGGATCCGGTTTTTTACTTAGTGATATATGAGACACAAGTATGCCTCTCTTTTACCCCAACCTTGAGCTCCACATAAAGCCATATTTAGAAGTAGGAATGAAAAGAGGCAATGTTAAATGCCCTACTGAGGAACCATACACATTGAATGATTTGTTTTGAAAATCTTTTCAAAAACCCAAACTACATAGCAGAACGAGTGAAGATGATTGGAGTCAAAACTACCATTCCTCAACCATCCAAGGTAACATGATAAACACTTTAAAAGTTCATGGGTCAAGGTATGATAGGGAATAATTTGCATGCTAGCATCATACCAATGAAGTTGTGATGCACCTTAATCTTCAACCTTTACTCGAGGACGAGCAAAGGTTAAGTCTGGGGAGTTTGTTGATGGTTCTTAAATGCTAAATCTGACCGTCAAATCCTTGCATAAATAACATAAAAAGAATAACCAACATAGTGGTAAGAGTTTATTACTAATAATTTCCATAAGTGTTGGTGAATATTTGTATGCAGATGATTTATTAAAAAATTCAAGAAAATATCAGAGTTACAAGAGTAGAAGTAATAAAAGTCCATAAACATAAAGTGAGAACTGGTCAAAGAATATATTATACCTCACCATGTTGAAGCTCTTGTCGAGCCGACCGAAACGCATACATAACTTTCCCAAATCGGACTTCGGATGTGAGAGTTACGAAACACACAAGATCAGGTACTTGGGCTGAACCGATGCTGACATCAGCATGACGTTAGCCAGCGCGAGAGGGAAATGGAACATGGATCTTAGGGAGGCCGGGAGTCATAGAAAAATATAGCTGTTCGAGTTAGAGGAATGAAGAGAGAAGGCTTACCATAGTGCCAAGATCTACAAGGATAGAACCAAAAGATAGCACGACCGAAGGATCAAGCCTAAGCAGTTCAAGCCAAGCGACAAGGTGTTGCTCTTCAACTCCAAAGTCAAGTTGTTCGGCCACGGGAAACTTCGGAGTAAGTGGGAAGTACCATTCATCATCATTAATGTTGCATCGCATGGAGCAATCACACTTCAAGATGATGGAGGGAACCAATTTAAGGTAAATGGTCATCGTTTAAAAGTTTTCCTAGAGCCAGATGACAACCAAGGTAAGGAGGTAGATGTGATCAATTTAATTGATTTCAATGCTCTACCCTAGCATTCCTCTCTGTGTTTTTCATTTGAATAAATTTAGACTCCCTGATCCTTAACCCGATAGAGTCATTTTTGTTTCCACAAACATTTATTTGTTTTGAATAAAAACCAGCCATATACAAGAACCAGTGTGGGAGAGGTCTCTCAGGCTCTCCGATGCGCAAACAAATGGTTTACGCACTCAATCCCTTTACCTCCCTATTTTGCGAGTTAAAATTATTTTCTCGTGAATCAATCAGAAAAATTTTAACTCGAAAACTAAAATGAACCTTGTGGAACCCTCATTTTATTTCATGATTCTATTTGGTTTGCTGGCATGGTCCTTATTCCTAGTTCATAGACCTGTTGCTTGTGAACTATGGCTTTAGGAAAGCATGTCACCTAGGTAGTTGATGCATGAGATATGGTTTGATGAAATGAATCTTTCTCTTCTGCTTGATGTGCTTGAGAATTTTTCTTACAAAAATTAAAACCAATAGCTTGACTCCTCAGTGATTATATCTTCCTACCAAAGCCATATGATGAACTCATTGAAAACCTTATGCATATGCTACTTGTTGTTTCATTGAACTTTGTCAAAGTGTTGTGACCCTTGTGAGTTACTTTTTATGACTTTTTGATCACGATTTTGTCCACACCACTTTGCTAATACCTCTTCACTGGAAGTTAGCACCACCATACCCATCATCCATGTGCTATTTCTTCTACACTGGAAGATAGCATTTCCATGACAATCATCCATCCATTAAATAAACTACTCCATCATATTCTGATGAACTCCCTCTCCAAACATCCTTGTAAAAGAGAATGGGCTATTCATGATTCAAAAAAACGGTGAAAAAAAAGATAGAAAAGAAAAAAAAAGATAGAGAAAGAATTAGCCCATGTTCTCAAATGCCTATCCAATAGAAGGGAGGGAGCATCCTCAAAAAAAGGATGTATTCACATTTAGTCATTTTCCATCCACATGTGCACATGCTTGATCAAAAGTTCATGAATTGTTCTCCATGGATCTGGTTTTTTACTTAGTGATATATGAGACACAAGTATGCCTCTCTTTTACCCCAACCTTGAGCTCCACATAAAGCCATATTTAGAAGTTGGAATGGAAAGAGGCAATGTCAAACGCCCTGCTGAGGAACCATACCCATTGAGCGATTTGAGAGAATCATTTGAGGAGAACAGCTATGATTTGTTTTGAAAATCTTTTCAAAAACCCAAGCTACATAGCAGAACGAGTGAAGATGATTGGAGTCAACACTACCATTCCTCAACCACCCAAGTTAACATGATAAACACTTTAAAAGTTCATGGGTGAACATATGACATGGAATAATCTGCATGCTAGCATCATACCAATTGAAGTTGTGATCCACCTTAGTGTTCAACCTTTACTCGAGGACGAGCAAAGGTTAAGTCTGGGGGAGTTTGTTGAAGGTCCTTAAATGCTAAATCTGACCATCAAATGCTTGCATAAATAACATAAAAAAAATAACCAACATAGTGGTAAGAGTTTATTACTAATAATTTCCATAAGTGTTGGTGAATATTTGTATGCAGATGATTTATTAACAAATTAAAGAAAATATCAGAATTACAAGAGTAGAAAAAATAAAAGCCCATAAACATAAAGTGAGAACTGCTCAAATAATATATTATACCTCACCATGTTGAAGCTCTTGTCGAGCTGATCGAAACGCATACATAACTTTCCCAAATCAGACATCGGATGTGAGAGTTACGAAGCACAGAAGATCAGGTACTTGGGCTGAACCAATTCTGATGTCAGCATGACGCTAGCACGCGCAAGAGGGAAATGGAACATGGATCTTACAGAGGCCGGGAGTCATAAAAAAATATAGCAGTCCGAGATAGAGGAATGGAGAGAGAAGGCTTATCATAGTGCCAAGATCTACAAGGATAGAACCAAAAGATGACACGACCGAAGGATCAAGGCTAAGGAGTTCAAGTCAAGCGACAAGGTGTTGCTCTTCAACTCTAGAGTCAAGTTGCTTGGCCATGGGAGGCTTCGGAGTAAATGGGAAGGACCATTCACCATCATTGATGCTGCATCGCATGGAGCAATCACACTACAAGATGATTGAGGGAACCAATTTAAGGAAAATGGTCATCGTTTAAAAGTTTTCCTAGAGCCAGATGACAACCAAGGTAAGGAGGTAGATGTGATCAATTTAATTGATTTCAATGCTCTACCCTATCATTCCTATCTGTGTTTTTCATTTGAAAAAATTTAGACTCCTCGGTCCTTAACCCGGTAGAGTCATTTTTGTATCCACAAACTTTTGTTTGTTTTGAATAAAAACCAGCCATATACAAGAACAAGTGTGGGGGAGGTCTCTCAGGCTCTCCGATGCGCAAACAAATGGTTTGCGCACTCAATCCCTTTACCTCCCTGTTTTGCGAGTTAAAATTATTTTCTTGCGAATCAATCATAAAAATTTTAACTCGAAAACTAAAATGAACCTTGTGGAACCCTCATTTTATTTCATGCTTCTATTTGGTTTGCTGGCATGGTCCCTATTCCTAATTCATAGACTTGTTGCTTGTGAACTATGTCTTTAGGAAAGCATGTCACCTAGGTAGTTGATGCATGAGATATGGTTTGATGAAATGAATCTTTCTCTTTTGCTTGATGTGCTTGAGAATTTTTCTTACAAGAATTAAAACCAATAGCTTGACTCCTCAGTGATTATATCTTCCTACCAAAGCCATATGATGAACTCATTGAAAACCTTATGCATATGCTACTTGTTGTTTCGTTGAACTTTGTCAAAGTGTTGTGACCCTTGTGAGTTAATTTTTATGACTTTTTGATCAAGATTTTGTGCACACCACTTTGCTCATACTTCTTCACTGGAAGTTAGCACCAGCATATCCATCATCCATGTGCTATTTCTTCTACACTGGAAGATAGCATTTCCATGACAATCATCCATCCATTAAATAAACTACTCCATCATATTCTGATGAACTCCCTCTCCAAACATCCTTGTAAAAGAGAATGGGCTATTCATGATTCAAAAAAACGGTGAAAAAAAAGATAGAAAAGAAAAAAAAAGATAGAGAAAGAATTAGCCCATGTTCTCAAATGCCTATCCAATAGAAGGGAGGGAGCATCCTCAAAAAAAGGATGTATTCACATTTAGTCATTTTCCATCCACATGTGCACATGCTTGATCAAAAGTTCATGAATTGTTCTCCATGGATCTGGTTTTTTACTTAGTGATATATGAGACACAAGTATGCCTCTCTTTTACCCCAACCTTGAGCTCCACATAAAGCCATATTTAGAAGTTGGAATGGAAAGAGGCAATGTCAAACGCCCTGCTGAGGAACCATACCCATTGAGCGATTTGAGAGAATCATTTGAGGAGAACAGCTATGATTTGTTTTGAAAATCTTTTCAAAAACCCAAGCTACATAGCAGAACGAGTGAAGATGATTGGAGTCAACACTACCATTCCTCAACCACCCAAGTTAACATGATAAACACTATAAAAGTTCATGGGTGAACATATGACATGGAATAATCTGCATGCTAGCATCATACCAATTGAAGTTGTGATCCACCTTAGTGTTCAACCTTTACTCGAGGACGAGCAAAGGTTAAGTCTGGGGGAGTTTGTTGAAGGTCCTTAAATGCTAAATCTGACCATCAAATGCTTGCATAAATAACATAAAAAAAATAACCAACATAGTGGTAAGAGTTTATTACTAATAATTTCCATAAGTGTTGGTGAATATTTGTATGCAGATGATTTATTAACAAATTAAAGAAAATATCAGAATTACAAGAGTAGAAAAAATAAAAGCCCATAAACATAAAGTGAGAACTGCTCAAATAATATATTATACCTCACCATGTTGAAGCTCTTGTCGAGCTGATCGAAACGCATACATAACTTTCCCAAATCAGACATCGGATGTGAGAGTTACGAAGCACAGAAGATTAGGTACTTGGGCTAAACCAATTCTGATGTCAGCATGACGCTAGCACGCGCAAGAGGGAAATGGAACATGGATCTTACAGAGGCCGGGAGTCATAAAAAAATATAGCAGTCCGAGATAGAGGAATGGAGAGAGAAGGCTTATCATAGTGCCAAGATCTACAAGGATAGAACCAAAAGATGACACGACCGAAGGATCAAGGCTAAGGAGTTCAAGTCAAGCGACAAGGTGTTGCTCTTCAACTCTAGAGTCAAGTTGCTTGGCCATGGGAGGCTTCGGAGTAAATGGGAAGGACCATTCACCATCATTGATGCTGCATCGCATGGAGCAATCACACTACAAGATGATTGAGGGAACCAATTTAAGGAAAATGGTCATCGTTTAAAAGTTTTCCTAGAGCCAGATGACAACCAAGGTAAGGAGGTAGATGTGATCAATTTAATTGATTTCAATGCTCTACCCTATCATTCCTATCTGTGTTTTTCATTTGAAAAAATTTAGACTCCTCGGTCCTTAACCCGGTAGAGTCATTTTTGTATCCACAAACTTTTGTTTGTTTTGAATAAAAACCAGCCATATACAAGAACAAGTGTGGGGGAGGTCTCTCAGGCTCTCCGATGCGCAAACAAATGGTTTGCGCACTCAATCCCTTTACCTCCCTGTTTTGCGAGTTAAAATTATTTTCTTGCGAATCAATCATAAAAATTTTAACTCGAAAACTAAAATGAGCCTTGTGGAACCCTCATTTTATTTCATGCTTCTATTTGGTTTGCTGGCATGGTCCCTATTCCTAATTCATAGACTTGTTGCTTGTGAACTATGTCTTTAGGAAAGCATGTCACCTAGGTAGTTGATGCATGAGATATGGTTTGATGAAATGAATCTTTCTCTTCTGCTTGATGTGCTTGAGAATTTTTCTTACAAGAATTAAAACCAATAGCTTGACTCCTCAGTGATTATATCTTCCTACCAAAGCCATCTGATGAACTCATTGAAAACCTTATGCATATGCTACTTGTTGTTTCGTTGAACTTTGTCAAAGTGTTGTGACCCTTGTGAGTTAATTTTTATGACTTTTTGATCAAGATTTTGTGCACACCACTTTGCTCATACTTCTTCACTGGAAGTTAGCACCAGCATATCCATCATCCATGTGCTATTTCTTCTACACTGGAAGATAGCATTTCCATGACAATCATCCATCCATTAAATAAACTACTCCATCATATTCTTACGAACTCCCTCTCCAAACATCCTTGTAAAAGAGAATGGGCTATTCATGATTCAAAAAAAGGGTGAAAAAGGATAGAGAAAGAATTAGCCTATGTTCTCAAATGCCTATCCAATAGAAGGGAGGGAGCATCCTAAAAAAAAGGAAGTATTCACATTCAGTCATTTTCCATCCACATGTGCACATGCTTGATCAAAAGTTCATGAATTGTGTCTCCATGGATCCGGTTTTTGACTTGGTGATATATGAGACACAAGTATGCCACTCTTTTACCCCAACCTTGAGCTCCACATAAAGCCATATTTAGAAGTAGGAATGAAAAGAGGCACTGTCAAATGCCTTGCTGAGGAACCATACACATTGAGCGAATTGAGAGAATCATTTGAGGAGAACAGCTATGATTTGTTTTGAAAATCTTTTCAAAAACCCTAGCTACATAGCAGAATGAGTGAAGATGATTGGAGTCACCACCGTACCATTCCTCAACCACCCAAGGTAACATGATAAACACTTTAAAATTTCATGGGTCAGGGTATGACATGGAATAATTTGTATGCTAGCATCATACCAATTGAAGTTGTGATCCACCTTAGTCTTCAACCTTTACTCGAGGACGAGCAAAGGTTAAGTGTGGCGGAGTTTGTTGATGGTCCTTAAATGCTAAAGTTGACCGTCAAATCTTTGCATAAATAACATAAAAAGAATAACCAACATAGTGGTGAGAGTTTATTACTAGCAATTTCCATAAGTGTTGGTGAATATTTGTATGCAGGTGATTTATTAACAAATTCAAGGAAATATCAGAGTTACAAGAGTAGAAATAATAAAATTACATAAACAAAAAGTGAGAAGTGGTCAAATAATATATTATACCTCACCATGTTGAAGCTCTCGTCGAGTCGATCAAAACACATACATAACTTTCCTAAATTGGACTTCGGATGTGAGAGTTATGAAGCACAGAAGATCAGGTACTTGGGCTGAACCGACACTGACATCAGCATGACGTTAGCATGCATGAGTGGGGAAGAGAATGACGGTTCAACTTGCTTGGCTGAGTGGGGAAGTCCATTACTTGGCCCCTAAGGATAAGGAATAGTGGGGAAGTCCATTACTTGGCTGAGTGGGGAAGAGAATGACGTTAGCATGCATGAGTGGGGAAGTCCATTACTTGGCCCCTAAGAGAATGATCAGGAATATTCCCTTTTTCTTAGGAATCCTTCTCCACTCCCCCAAGTCACCACCCACTATAAATAGAGCCCCTCTCCCTCTCATTTTACACAACACAAGAAGAAGATTTAGAACTCCACTACAAAGGCTTTAGCACTGCCAAAGTGCTTAGAAAATAGGGTGAGAGTGAGGGAGAGTTAGGAGGAGGTCCGGGCTTATCGGCGCCTTCTCCACACTTGTACCTCGGTGGATGCTTTTATTTCTTAGTAAGTATTCATGATCTTCCAATGGTATTTAAGTTTCTTTTTTAAGTAAGTTCTTTCCTTAGTTGCTTATGAGATCATCACTCTATTTAGTTAAAGTATCATAGTCTTCTATAAGTGTGACGTCGAGACTTTGATAGTAATTAATAGCATAGATGTGGTGTCTAGGCAAGCGGTTACCTTTGTTTGCCGCATGCCCCACGGTTTGTAGAGGTAGTTGATAGGTGGTGATAGCCCTATCCGACCTCAGTAATCCTCCATGTTCGGGTACGTCGTAGAGCTGTTGGCCAGAGTCGCCTGTGGATGCTGGGGTAAGCCGGTGCCCGAAGTAGGCAATTATAGACTGAACCTATCTTATTTTAGGATCTTTTAGCATAGGAGTCCTCTCTACCCTCTACCTACCAAATTCTTGTTGTCCTTGGATGAATTAGGATAGAAGATTAGACACATATGTTCCCTATGATTCGATAACCTGGAGTACTCCTAGGTGAAGTGCTACATTGGTATCCATGCGCTTGTGGATTTATCTATGATCGTCACTAAAAACTTTTACCAACACGGCTTACACCAACAGATATATAGGTCAGTAAAGAACATTAGTGATTGATTGTAAGTTGCTGAAGGGCCTTTTACCAACCAATCGCACGTCGTCAAAAGTGAACCGTGATATAGTGTGTGGTAGGTGGCAGGTGGTGACAGTCCTGTCAGTCCAATATTGTATTCCACCACGTTTGGTAAGTCTCAAGCAAGGTTGTCTAGCGATAATGTACCCACTAGTACAGAGGTTAGTTACTGACCCATACTAGTGGATCATTTTCGTGCCCCGAAGAAGATAAATTGAAATAGTATCTCGTTAGATTACTTAGCAGGAGTCTACTACATCAGATTACCCGGCCTGAGGACCCTTTCCTTTCTATAGAACTTATCATCTTCCAACCATGCGCCACCCAGATTTGATAGATTTGGTGTGATACACTTCTCGTTCCCCGTGATACTCTGGAATACTCCCAGGCGAAGGCTACGTCAGCATCTGTATGCTTGCAGTTTTATCTGTTAGGCCAAAGAACTATCAACACTTTATATCGGGCACACGACAAAGACCATCTTTGTCGTGTGCCTTATATATGACACATGACAAAGACCAAGTTTGTCGTGTGCCTTATATATGTCACACGATAAAGACCTTTTTATATATTTTCCAATGTGTGTTTTGATGACTAAATTATTTCAAATAAAAAAGTGTTGAACTACAAAGTTGTATAACTTATTAAGATACATAACTTTTGTTTTGGTCATTTGTTCATTTGACAAAGTGGTAATAATATTGTTCACGAATCTTATATGTCTCATCGAATGTTTCATGAAACTATATGAGACTACTAGATTTTATGAACAATGTTTTAGATTGAATTGAGTAATGAACAAATGATCAAAATAAAAGTTGTAAATTTTTTGATTTGAATTGATACGATTTTAAATATAATTTGAATTTATATTTTGCCGAGTGTTAGGGAAAAAACACTCGACAAAGAGGGTGTTTGTCATATGTCAAAAAAACACATGGCCATATGTCAATTTTTTTCTACACACGGCAAAGATTTTCCGTGTGTTTTAGTTTAGCACATGACAAGCACCATCTTTGCCGTGTGCCCGAAACAAAACACACGTCAAAGTTTTAGACACACAACAAATATTGATTTTCCTGTAGTGAGCATTTCCCACCTTCAGCTTTGCTATGTGATTTTTCTGCTTTCTATACTTTGCATGTGCATGGAAGTATGCTGTGCTTGCATCTCCCTCTGAGGGCCAATCAATGCGTGATCTTAACAGCGCCATGGTGCATTGCAGCGAAGACAATGCAAGATAATGATGCTTTAGTCGCCGTGTAGCCATGTTTCGAATGGTGAGAGCTGCCGCCTATCTTGTGCCATGTCTAGGCGATGTAGAAGCTCAGTTGCTTGCTCAAGTTGAATCTAGACATTGCCCACTTGTCGTTGGCTCCAGGATTGGAGCGCCTTGCTGGTGGTTTGAAGCTTTGACGCCAGTGTTTCTAGCGGGCAATGTATAGACTGAGCGGCATTCCAGGCTGACTGCACCTGTTCGCTGAACCTGGGGAGTTGTGTCCAGTAGCATTCAAAATGAAATCTGCGCTTGGTTGCATTCCCACTGCACAGGGCGAGGATGAGAGGGCAGTGATCAGAAATTCCTGCTGCGGTGCTTTGCAATAGATAATATGGGAAAATCGCATCCCACTCATTGTTGCAGAAAACTCTGTCCAATCTCACCAAGGTTGGGCTGTCCCGTTCATTGGAGCAGGTAAATCGCCGTCCCAGTAGTTCAATTTCTTGTAAGGCCATATCGTTAATGAAGCACCGGAATCGACCCATCATGGCACGGTCTATGTTCAAATTGTTTTTATCATTGGCTCTGTAAATGAGGTTGAAGTCACCGGCCGACAACCATGGCCCTGCGCAAGACGCACGTACAGCACGTAGTTTCTCCAGAAACAGAATCTTTTGGGTGTCGGGTTGCGGCCCATACACCCCAGTTAGCCACCATTGCTCTCCAGAATTCATAGCGAACAGGATAGAAATAGAGAATGTATCTGTCCTAGTAGTGATCGCTCTACACGATGAGCTGCTCCATGCGACTAGAATGCCTCCCCTGGATCCCTAAGCAGGCAAGGCAAGATGCTATTTCTGGTTTAACACTTGACAGTAGTTCGCGCACAGCATTTCGATGTGATTTCCGGTGAAGTCCTCGGACATTCCAGACGACAATAATTGATAAATCCATGGCTCGCATAAGACATCCGTCGATGTGGGCTGCAGCTCTAGGCCTGAACCAGTAGCAGGTTGGCCGAGCGCGCCTCGCCATCTTCTGGTATTGCCAACCCGAAGATGGCTGCGACAGCCGCTAGGTGTGGGCGCGAAAGTGGATGTTCAAATAAAGCTGCATCATGGGTCATCATGTCCTGCTCTCCCACGATTCCGAGTTTGCGCATTAGCACAGCTTGAGCATGTTGCACAGAGTGACCCGTGAATGAGAAGGTTGCCAGACGTTTGCTGCACCGGAGTGGTGTAGTAGTGGGCGGCCCTGCTCTACGCCGTCTTGGCACTGGCGCCGGTGTCGTCAGGATGTTGGCCGGTTCATGTTGCAACTGCTTCGTCACAACTGCTTCGTCACATCCGCGAGGAAGGGGCATCAAATTTGATGGGAAATCTCAACAAGAAAGAGGAAAAACACCTTAGAGAAAGAGCCATCTAAGAAATAAGCTACAGCACCGATGAGGTTGTCAGCAGCTACAAAAATGACAGTTAATTGTTTGAGGAGTTTTACTGTCAAAAATACTGGCCAATAGTTTAAAAAAAAACTACACCCAGTAGTTTGAGGGTATTTTCATAATTGAATTTTTAATTAATAAATTTATGTTTATTTTCACAATAAAATATTAAGTCTACTAAATCATTAAAATATTAGTTTATTTTAAAAATATATAAAACATTAGTTATTAATCAGATTATTAATGTAACATTATTTATAAAAATAAAACTAATTATTATAAATATACAACTCTTATTTTTTTCGATATTGCCCTCAAATTGAGAAACTACTAGCCAGTAGTTATAATTTTAGATTATGAAATCTATACCGTTAGATCATACTACTGCCCAGTAGTTTTGAAAAATTACTAGCTAGTATTTTTACAGGAAAACTCCTCTAATTGTTTGTGGCATAAAAGGTCATGTCCAATGACTATATTACCTTCATGTCTCACAACACCAAATATTTAGTTGTTTAGCAAACTGGATAGCAACATGTAACCATGTCATAGCCTGATGTGAGCCTCGTTTGATACCACATAATTTGGCAAAAAGAATTGACATTACATGAATATTCATATACCACACATCTAACATTTGGAATATAGAACTTTTAGTGTACCTTCAAATAAACATGGGCCATTTGTATTTGTCAGGTCTGGAGGCCCTAGAGACCAGATGGTACGGTCTAGTGACTGGACTGTCCGGTTAATAGGGTTGAGACTTGGGCAGAGAGGAAGTTGCAAAAGAAAAGTTTCTGGACTGGAGAGAGAGACTGACCGAATGGTCCAGTCAGCTGATCGGATGGTCCGGTAAGTACAGAGAAGTTGTCTAGATAGAGTAGTAACGGTTCTGGGAACCGTTCCAGAGAGACCGAACAGTCCCATCTAAGAGTGATCAGACAGTCCAGTCATTGGGTCCAGAAAGGCAATTTCATGGAGGAACAACTAGTTTGAGATTGTAAGCCTATATAACTTCATGGCTGGGGTCTTGGAGACCACTCTTGGCTAGTGGAATACCTAAGAGCATTTGGTATGGTCGAAGAGGAAAAGAAGAGGGCACCAGGAGGAGACATTGCATATCTTGAGAGTGCTAGTTGAGAGTAACTTGAGCATCTTGCACATCTAAGGCTAGGGTGTACTTGAGACTGTGATTTAGGTTGTTACTCTTGGTCTATGGTGAGACATAGAAGGTATCAGTGATCGAGCCTATCATGATTGGTTGTGAAGGCCAACACATGTTTGTACATGGTTTGTGCCTGCCACTGAAAGGGGGATCAATAGTGAGCGCCCGTGTCGGCTCGGGTAGTCCGACAAGTTCTTGAGGGAGGCGAGCTTGTGACTTGGTGGCAGCGGTGACAAGCATCGTGTATTCACTCCGAGAGTGATTGCTGGCTCGTGGGTGAGAACTCCACATTGGTGGCATGAGGGACAAGGACTCTGGCGGGAGTGATCCAACAAGGAGTAGGGGAAGGCGCCATCCTTCGGATACCTCGAGAAAAAATCATGAACATTTATTGACCCCTCTTTACTATTCCGCATTTGTATTGTATAGTTGATAGGGTAACTTGTGGCTTGCGTAGGCTAGTGTGTTTAGCTTCCGCATTGTGTACTCATCATGAACACTAGCATGTGTAGGGTCTTGGGCTACTAGAATTGCTTATGTTGCAACGATTTTAGGTTCTAGTGGTGTGAAACTGAAGTATTCAAATTTGTGGTCAGCTACTATCGAGGGTAAAGATCGGGGTGCCACGTGGCACCCCCTAAAAACCCATACATATCCAACCCAAGGGACCCGCTGGACCGTGATCCGAGCACCACCCATGTAGGCCCCCGCAGGTAAAGTCCGCGCGACAATTGCACCGTAGCCGCAAAGGTCGCACCGCTACTTGACGCGCTCGACCCCTCAGTTGGGTCCGGGGATTCGCTACGCCATGCCCGACCCCTCAGTAGGGGTCGGGAACAAACTGAGCTGCCCGATAGGACCCGAGCACGCCTTGCCCCACCAAAAAAATGACTTAGCTACCCGCCCGAGCCTATCCACTCTGGAGCAAGGACGGACACTCCACTACCGATACAGTCGCAATGACAGTGTGCCCCCTCCGTAATCATCAGATGAAACAAACCCCCGTTAACTCCTGTCGGTGGGACCGGGACCCAGACAGGACTGGGTGAGGGAACCCTGACCTAGCCAGAAATGGCGGAGTGGAGAAACTCAATTACCCAGTTAGGACAAGACGGATCCCAAATCCAAGCGGGTCTGGACAAGCCTAACCCGGGGCTACAACCCCAGATGGAAGGAGTCATGTGAGACAGTTGTCAACAACCGCCAACCACCCTGCCTTAAATGTCATGCCCATCGTGCATACACGGTATTAGGAGGTCAAATCTTCCTGTACATCGGTCACCCTCATCATCACTAGCACCCACTGACGAGAGCAGGCATGGCAGGACAGTCTATGACGCTACCACTTGATGGAAAACCTCCAACCATGGCGACACGGGACGAACTAATGGATAGCTAGATTGACCACCACTCGGATAGTGTGACAGTGTCCATGATACGGCTCTCCACATACAGCAGAGCACACCGTCTACAGTAGCGAGGGGAGCATGACCCAACGACGAGAAATAGGGGCACGCCTGAGCATAGAGCCCGCCCCCCTAACATGAGGCCAGGACGATGGGCCAGTAAGGACCAAAGACCATGCCACTGATCGGGGACTTCACCTTCTCCTGCATGCCTCCACCAACTCCACATGTGTAGAACCCCCATCCCTTTCTTCTCCTCTATATCTCTCTGTAAATGGGCCCATCCCCTTGAGATATAAAAGGGGAGGTCCTTCTTCTCTCTCGAGGTAGCAGACAGCAACATAATCATCACACACACTCGCTTCGTTCGCACCCGAGACTTAGAGCTCTCTCCTCTCTCACCACCATTATACTCCATGCCGGAGCAAGTAACACGAGCAGGCAAGAGAATTGGACATAGGGGCCTTCCCCGAACTAGTATAACCCCCCGTGTTCCCTTGCTTAGCCATCGCCAAGCCCAAAATACGCATCCCTGTGAACAAATTCTACTAGCCAGTGATCTAAACACCGACAGTTGGCACGCAAGGTAGGGGCCTTTACGTGTTTTGCTTCACCACTTCCCGTTTTGGATGACCACTTCCTCCGCCTTCTAGACTCCCAGCAGCAGCTTGCTCTTTGGGAGTCTGGAGTTCATTGCCATTGCAGACCAGAAGTTTCTATGCTTCAGCATTCCGACCTCCTTACCGGCCCCAGCCCTGGCGCCCGCCACTGAGGCAGCGCGCTCGTGATGGCTCGAGGACATGGGCGACACGCTCGACTTCGTAGTCACGGTGGACGGGATATTGTGACTCATCGACGAGTCACTCCCAAACCCCATTACGATAGCCATCACGATTGCCGATGAGGCGATGCGCGTGGCTCAGCTCGAGCCGACCAGGCCGCACATCACCGACTACTCCATGACGTGGTCCAGGTACAGCGACCAGCTGTGGCTCCACTTGGAGCGCTACTTGGGCCCTACGCCTGATCAGGATGACCTCCGCCATTTCACGTTCGCAATGGCGAACATCCATGGACAACTCCTCGGGAGAGAGAGCCTCTCCACCCGAGTTGGCTCGCCAAAACACCCTCGGAGGGCTACCCATGCAGCCTACAGAATGCCGTGAGGTGCTTCCAGGATGCAGCTATCGAGTATGCGGCCCTCACCTTCGTAGGTCCGGGCTTCATCGGTGTGATCAACCGCCCGGACGAATCCCTTTTCGGCCTCCTTGACGTGGCACCGTTGGAGGACTGAAAGGACCGAGTGACCAAGAGGAGGGGGGTGAATCAGGAACTCGCACTATGTATCAATTTCGCCAATTCCTAAAACCGACCACTCAAAACAACTCCTACACAATCCTAGTGGTGATCACACTAGCAAGATAATGAACCTATGAAGGAACAACAACCTAAGCATACTAGTGGATCACACAAAGGCAATACAACTTCTATGCAATCCTAGTGGTGATCACACTGGCAAGATAATAGTCTTATGGAAGGAACAAAAAGCTAAGCATACTAGTGGATCACACAAAGACAATACAACTCCTATGCAATCCTAGTGGTGATCACATTAGCAAAATAATAGTTCGATGGAAGGAACAACAAGCTAAGCATACTAGTGGATCACACTATCAATACAATTCCTATGCACTTCTAGTGATCAAGCACACCAATGCAACTCCTACTCATGCTAGTCATCAAATGCAGAAGCTTAAACACTACTAGCAACAAAGGAGTCTAAACATGCAAGTCTACAAGATAGTCAAAGAGAACAAATGGAACACACAAGCATGAATATCACGGTATGTAAATGCGGAAAGTAAAACATCATAGTGAGGAGTAGAGTAAGGGATGGCTCATGATTTTTTCCCGAGGTCTCGGAAGGACAGCGCCTTCCCCTAATCCTCGTTGGACCACTCCCACCGTAGTCCTGGTCCCTCCTACCACCAAGTGGAGTTCTCACCCACGAGCCCGCAATCACTACTAGAGTGAAGACATGGTGTATGTCACCGCTGCACAAAGCACAAGCTCACCTCTCTCGAGAACTTGCCGGACTCCCTGAGCCGACACGGGCGCTCACTAGCGATGCCCCTTTCAACGGTGGGCTCAAACCGTGTACAAACGTATGACGACCTTCACAACCGATCACAACAGGCTTGATCACCGACACCTAACCGGTCTAGGTCTCACCATATACCAAGAGTAACAATTTTGATCACACCCTCAAGGACACTCTAGCCTTAGATATGCATGATGCTCAAGTTACTCTTCTCTAGCACTCTCAAGATATGCAATATCTCCCCCTAGTGCTCTCCTCTTTTCCTCTTGGACCTTACCAAATGCTCTCAGGTCTTCCACTGGCCAAGAGAGGTCTCGAAGACCCCAGCAATGAAGTTATATAGGCTTCCAACCTCAAACTAGCCGTTGCTCCACGAAATTGCCTTTTTGGACCTCCAGACCGGACTGTCCGGTCACTGCCTGACCGGACCATCTGGTCACTCTGGTAACAGTTCCCAGAACCATTTGCTTCTCTATCCAGGCAATTTCCTGTACTGACCGGACTATCCGGTCACTAGACCGGACTGTCCTGTCCACTTTCTCTCTCTATTCCAGGAGCCTCCACAAAATACACCCTTTCTGCCGTTCTTGCACTCCTACTGACCGGACCGTCCGGTCTGTACTGAGCCTCCTGCTCCTTGCGCTAAGTCTGGACAACTCCACATAGTGACCGTACTGTCTGGTCTCCACTGACCCCTCTGTCCGGCCTCTATGTTCAGAAGCTGAAACTTGTCGTCCTCGCTTGACTTCGTTTCCCGGCTTCTCCGAATAGCTCCTTGGCTTCTCCACTACCACCTAGTGCCTGTGATTTCACCGAGCAACCTTGCACATCACCGACTAGACATGACCTAAGAGAATGACCTAGACCCCCTTGACAGTCCGGTTTTTCCTATGGACTCAAAGCCCTAACAACTACTCAAGTGTTCCAAACACACGCACCATAGCTTGTTCTCCAGTTTGATCCATCTCCATCAAACCTTGGACTCCATCAAGTTCACAAGCCTCCATGCTTGTGGTCATTGTCATCCATCGCCAAGGATGTCATCGACAATCATCATAAGATAGAAAAGGTTTCCTACACGAACAACACTTGTGTAGACATTATTCTCATTTCATGTTTGTCATTCATCACCAAAGCACCATACCTTGGGGTGACCTCAATGGTCATGAACCTTACAATCTCCCCCTTTTTGGTGATGGATGACAACCACTACTTATGATGATACAAAATGGACGAGCAAGAAAGAACCAAAGGAAAAGAAAAGATTGAAAGACATACCTTTGTTCTTATGTCACACCCGGTTCCAACGACCGAAACTGAATGCATCTTTATGCGTGCCCAGGATCAAGTTTTCATGCACACATGACAATTATTGTGATTAAATAACAATATCTTTATTAAAATGATAATATTATTACAATAGTGACCGATAGGTCAAAAAGAAAAAGATTACATTGCAGCGGAATAAACTAAGCGTTGGCGTCCTTCAGCTCCCACAGGAAGTCGACCGGAAGACAGCATGCCTAGACTCCTCCATCATCTTCATAGTTGTACCTTCATTGTCCTATAGCTGAGCAGCAATGTGGGATATAGCAAGGGTGAGTACATGTCGTACTCAGCAAGTGGGGGAAAAGATGACATGGGGCTATAGACAAGAAAGGCTTATAGGGGTTTATTGCATGACCTTTTAATTTCCTAAGCATCCTATTTACTAAGTGGGGTCATCCCAACCCTCAATCCACATGGTACTATCCAAGCCAAGTCCGACATCATCCACCAACCATTCTAACCATCCCAACCATTCCAACCCACAACCAACTAATCTTGTGAGGATTCCAGGCCGCTCTTGACCATGAGCATGCCTATCATGATAGTTTGATACTCTGTAGAGTTTGTACCACTTTACCCACAAGTCATGATTTCGTCCCCTGTTGCCAGGTGGACTAGAGTCTCTATATTGCCATGCCGGCCAAGCACTAGCACACTTCCTTAGGTGTGCGGCCAGGAGATCACTACGAGGCTTTTACAAAGGGTCTCCCAGTACATGCTAGCCACTAAGGTTCCACTCCCGTCCATAAGTGATAGCCCATCAACAAGCAGCTCATCACCCCAGGAGCCTCCTCTTGAGCCATTCAGATACAAGGACAGTCCTCTTGACTTCCATTCCCCGCTCCACCAAAATGCTGCACTGACACTGGGAGAACTCCTAATTAATCAACCAAGCTGTTCCATAGCAGCCTTGTGATGACACTGTTGTCCTGGGTTACTGCTCCAAGAACTGGGTCCTAGGATCTACAACAAGCTTACCACCACCAACCATGTGCCCACGGCACCACATCCATTCCATCCGGCTTGCATAGATCCCTAAGTCCATGTTGCTAACATAAATTACCATTCCACCCATAAAGTGACATAGTTCATTAATCAGGATTAATATAAACCCAACATCCCACAAGCAACCTAAGCATTATCTACCCACAACCAACCAACCAACTAGTTCAAGGCGACAAGGGAAAGGATAAAGCAATACTAGGGAAACCCTAACAATAGGTACCCATTCAATTGACACAAGCATGCATTTCTACAATAAATGTTATAATAGGTACAAGATGCGTCAAGGACACTTGTCGTGAAATATGTTGCTGCTCTATGACTACCGATTGTCCGACTTTGTCTTCATGATTCCTTCTCCCGTTTTCAAGCGCACACTTATTCACACACATCAATAACAAACATACATGCTAAGGATAATATGCAACAACAGGTGCTAATCACGAGATATGAAGCGGGGCACAAGGAGCTCACCAAGGTTTATGCAATGTGGAAAGCCCTGATGCCACAAGTAATGGTGCAAGGTGGATAATAACATGGCATCGAGTGGTGATGTCGGCATCGATGGTTTCTCACTGATATGATCATGGCATTCTGTAGAACATGTAGTGGTGAGTTTAGGGGTATTGTTTGTTTCAGATGGATTCAAATGAAGTGATGGAAAATCGATTACAATTACTGCCGAGATTTCAGGAGTGGAAGAATAGACATCCATTCAGAGACAGGTGCGTTCCTAAAGATTGGATGTAGGAATCAAGGAAATAAGTTAACAAACATATGGACATACATCAGGAACACGATGTAGACACCATGAATTGGATAGAAATTGAACTGAAAAGGGTATCAAGTGGTTGGACCATGGTAAACCTGTTCAACGATAGTTGATACACCATCTACGTTCCTAGGTGAATGGTGTATGATCCTGGTGAATCCTTTGGTGGATGTTGAAAGGACTTGTGGGAACATGACATAGTATTGTCCCTTCATCTGAAAGATTAGAGAATAGGATACAATCTCTTGGGACTTCCGGTTGTGTGCGCTGAACACGACCAGAACAGAGAGCGGTGTTGATGTGCAGATACGATGACAAAGACGTGTCTGTTCCCGTAGATAGGCTGGTGATCTGAAGGAAATACTTGAACATAAACATGTACTGTTGTCAGGAACATGGTAGCGACAAGTTGATTTCATCAAGAGCTCACCTGAATGAGAGATCAAGTGGCTGGATCGTGATGAGGTCGTGCAGCGGCAGATCAAATGCCAGACATGTTCCTGAAGGTTTTAGGACAGATCTTCGCAAACCCACTTGTGGAGACGTCCTTGGTTTCCTGGAACACATAATGGTTTGAAGTTTGTATCAAGGACAGATCAGAATTAAGAGGTAATGGAGTGGAATTACCGATGCGCGTGCTGGAGGCGTCCAGAATAGAGAGCAGTCGCCATTCAAAACATGATCCTGCTTACATCACTGCTCCAATTGGGTTGAATTTTGGATATGTTGTAGAGGACATAGTGGAACACTCTCTGAAGAAATTTGGGCGCATTTCGTTGGGTAGATCATCGGGAACGTGGATGGAAATCAGAGGCGTCATGACTGAACAGGGATATGAACAGAGATGAACTAGACACTAATGGTTGGGAATGAAGGGGAAAGGGCAAGGGATTTCTTGAGCCAGCAAAAGGGGCATCCTGGTGTGACTTAGGAGGCCTAGGGAGGGGAGAGGAAAGGGTAGGGAAGGGAGGAAAGGGGCCAAGAGGCAAGTAAAACTGCCAGCCAAGAATGGTTCGAGTTATGGCCACTATAGTTGATGTTTCTTTCCCTGATAGTGAGAATTGATGGGGAACATAGTTATAAAATGGTTTTGATGATAAACCAACGTGGGTGCAGGTTTATGATGATCAAGGTATGGTAGTTTTGTCGTATCTACTTATGAAAATTAAAGGGACTCAAGTGACCACTCAGTTTAGATGGCTAATGAGCATGCAAGTGCTGATTTATGGTGTTATATTCAGAGCTTGGGACGTCCATCAAAGGGAAACAAGAGAGAGAGGAGTGGATGACTAGAAAGAGGAAAGGTTTGATCGGTTGTGGGCATGTTGGGCTCAAATTTTTGTGTGTTGGCAAGCTAGGCTTGCTCCATCTATCAGAGAGAAGGGAGGTTAGATTAGTCTAGGTAATTAGATAAGATCAGATGAATGGTATATTTCAAGAATAGAATATGGTTGCGGGTTGACATAAAGATTTGCATGCCAAATAGAGGGAAAGACGATTTTTCTTCATGACTTTTTAGAGAATGAAGAACAATATAGGAATTATAAGTAAGTGCAAAGAAGAGAGATCGAGAACGATGTCTGGGATTGAGCAATGATAAGGTTATAAAGAAAATTATATTTGATGATGAATCAAGTGCAACAATATGATAAATTAGGAGAATTATGTGTTTTTAGTGTTGAAAAGGCTCACACCTCGAATTTGGAAAATACAAGATATGACATCTTAGCTTGGAAGTAGTCTCCCCCTTGGAATATGCTAGGTGTGGAGGGAGAACTACCTAAATATGTAGCGCACTTGATATTGTGCTTGAGTTGAATATGCGCCCGCTTTGGTGTCGCGGTAGTCGATTTTGTTGATGTAGATACGCACCAAGGATGTAGATGCTCATGTCGGTGAAGGTGTTCATTGTCACCGAAGACATGCACCATCGTTGTTCTTCCTCATGATGGTGTAGATGTCCATCTTGATGTGATCTTCATGTTCTCCTCCCCCTTGGAGATATCGACCATCTTCATGTTTCTTCTCCCTCCTTGGTCTAGTGTTGGATTTAGGATCTTCATGTTCTTCTCCCCCTTATTCTCCATTTTTTTTTTGATCTAGACTTGGCTTTTGGATCTTCATGTTTCTTCTCCCCCTTTGTCACCTATCACCAAAAATCACACAAAAACGTAACAGAACCAAGAGGCATAAAATAGTTGACAAGAGTTAGAATAACTCCCCCTTTCACGGTGCTCCTCCTTGGTTGATGTGGCATTTTGCCATAGCTCCGCCTACACTTATGACTCAACAAAAGATTTTCTCAAATGATCAAGGGTTAGTCATTATAGAAGTGGGAATGTATGAGCCACTTGTCTTTGAGCCGCACATTTAACCTAAGAGCTCGGTCGAACATGGCTCAATGGGCATGAAGCACAAATATCACTATTTGATTATCTAGGGAGTCATGTACTCACATTGTGAATGAGTAACTCCCCCTAGACACATGCTTGGAGGCATGCATGGTATCATAATGCAAGCATACATAAGTGCAAAGAATGCAAATGCAACAAGTATACAATGCATGATGCGATGCTAAAGAAAAGAGAGAGAACTGCTACAAACCAAAGTGTCAACAACGAGTTGTCCCCTTCTCAAGCTTGCTCACAATGGACCATTCTTCAAAGCCTTGGGTACACCATGAACCACCTTCCCAAGCTTAACCCATGTCCATTGCTATCCTAAGAAGGTCTGAAGTCAACCTACAAAAGAAAAGAAACAAGCACAAACAAAACACAAACAAGAACAACCAAAACACTATACATATGTACAAAGGACAAGCTCAAGGGTTACTCATGTGAAGTTGGAGAGGTCGAGAACATTTAGTTCTCCCCTTGGCTTGTTGAAGGTCTTCTCATCGAGTGGCTTGGTGAAGATGTCCGTCAATTGTTCATGAGTTCGCATGCTCACCAACTCGATGTCCTTCTTCTCAACATGGTCTATTATGAAGTGATGCCTCACTTGAATGTGCTTTGCATGACCATGATCTCCCATCTTGAGGGACATCTTGATTGCCGCCTCACTATCACAATATAGTTGCATTTGTGTATAGTTGAGGCCATAGTCCGAGAGTGTTTGTTTCATGTAAAGAAGTTGTGCACAACATGCTCCCGCCGCCATATATTCCGCATCCGAGAGTGTTTGCCTCATGTAAAGAAGTTGTGCACAACATGCTCCCGCCACCATATATTCCACTTTGGCGGTAGATAGAGCCACCGAGTTTTGCTTCTTTGAACTCCAAGAAACTAGAGATCTTCCAAGAAATTGGCAACCTCCCGATGTACTCTTTCTATTCACTTTGCAACCCGCGAAGTCCAAATCTGAATACCCAAGCAACTCAAAGTTTGTTCCTTTAGGATACCATAAGCCCATGGTAGGTGTTTACTTGAGGTATCTCATTATTCTCTTCACGGCCTTCAAGTGTGACTCCTTTGGATTTGCTTGATAGCGCGCACACAAGCACACACTAAACATGATGTCCGGTCTCGAACCGGTGAGATTGAGCAAAGACCCAATGATGGATCTATAAAGTGTGGGGTTCACCGGTTTTCCTTTCACATCATCATCCAAGGGTTTGCTAGTAGCCATAGGTGTGTGCAAAGGCTTGCAATTCTCCATGTTGAATCTCTTGAGAAGGTCCTTAGTATATTACTGTTGATAGATGAAGTTTCCTTCTCTCAATTGCTTGACTTGATATCCAAGGTACATGTGCAACTCTCCAATCATCGAGATTTGAAATTCCCTAGCCATTATCTCCCGAAACTCTTCATTGAACTTTTCATTGGTTGATCCATAGATGATATCATCCACATAGATTTGGTACATAAAGAGATCCTTCCCAATATGCATTGTGAACAAGGTGCTAACAATGCTTCCAATGGTGAATCCATTTTGAGTACGAAGTCCCTCAAGTGTTCATACCATGCCCTTGGTGCTTGCTTGAGACCATAGAGAGCTTTCTTCAATTTGTACACATGTCTTGGGTGTTTTGGCTCCTCAAACCCCAGAGGTTGTTCCACATAGACTTTCTCATTGATCTCTCCATTCAAGAAAGCACTCTTGACATCCATTTGAAAGATCTTGAAGCCTTTGTGTGAAGCATAGGCAAGTAAGATCCAAATAGCTTCAAGACGGGCCACGGGAGCAAAGGTCTCTTCAAAGTCAATCCCCGCCACTTGAGAATATCCCTTAGCCACTAGGCGAGCCTTGTTTTTGACAATTGCTCCTTTATCATCTTGCTTGTTCTTGAAGACCCACTTGGTGCCAACAACATTATGATGCTTGGGCCTCTCAACCAATTTCCATACTTTGCACCTCTTGAAGTTGTTCAACTCTTCTTGCATGGCAATAACCCACTTGTGATCATCCATAGCCTCATAAATGGTAGTGGGCTCAATCATAGAGACGAAGGAGAAGTTCTCAATCTCATCCTCATCCTCTTCACTCACATAGTTAGGTTTATATTGATTCCTCCTTGTTTTTATCCCTTAAGATGGACTCCCAATAATCAAGTCTTGTGAGTGATCTTTATTGATGGCTTTGGGTCTAGGATGGTATTTTCTTTGAGTGGGAGAAGCTCTAGGTAAAATATCTTGTGCATCATGGATTGTTTGCTCTCTTGATATATGAGTGTCTTGGATCCCAAGAGAGGTGGAAGAGCACTCTTATGCTTTCTTGTTTTGGACTGTGAGCTTGAGGTGGATGGGAGAGTATCTTGTGAAGAGCTAGGAGAAGTGACTTGTGGTGAATTATGTGGGGAGATTTGTGGCTCACTTCTCACTTGGGTTTCCTCATCATTTGGTGAGTGTACTCTCAATGAATCTAGGGAGGAGCTTGTGGGAGTATTTGTGTCATCTTGGATTGTTTGTTGTATCTTGGAGGAGGGGGTTGGTGGAGGTGGTGGAGTGGAGGGCTCATAAATATTACCATCATTGACCTCGTGGGGTAAAACCTCACCCATGGGCATTCTTCTCAAGGCTTCCCTTATAGGCTCATCTCCAATATTCCATGAAATTCATCCTCCTTTCGGGACCCATTTGACTCATCAAATTGCACATCATAGGATTCTTCCACACATCCTGTGGCTGAGTTGTAGACCATATAGGCTTTAGAAGTCCCAGAGTACCCAACAAGAATGCCTTCATAAGTTCTGCTTTCAAACTTCCCAGGCTTTCTCCTCTTCTTGAGAATGTAACACTTGCATCCAAAGACTCGAAAATAGGAAACATTGGGTTTCCGTCCCACCAATAGCTTATATGGCGTCTTCTTCAACAACCGGTGGAGATAAACACGGTTGGAAGTGTAGCACACCGTGTTGATTGCCTCCGCCCAAAACCTCTCATGAGTTCCATACTCATCCAACATGGCACGAGCAAGAGTGATGAGCATCTTGTTCTTCCTCTCCATTACTCTATTTTGCTCTGGAGTATATGTAGCAGAGAATTCATGTTTGATCCCTTTCTTGTCACAGTATTCCTCCACTGTGGTATTTTTGAACTCTGTCCCATTGTCACTCCTTATCTTCACAATGCTGGCATTGAACTCATTCTTTGCACTCTTGGCAAACTTTCTGAAGATACCACTGGTTTGAGATTTGTCCATAAGAAAGAAGGTCCAAGTGTATCTCGTGAAATCATCAACAATCACCAAGCAATATAGATTTCCTCCTAGACTCTTGTAGTGTGTTGGCCCAAACAAATCCATGTGCAAGAGCTCTAGAGGACGAGATATAGACATGAATGACTTGGTGGGATATGAAGATGCAACTTGTTTTCCCGCCTAGCAAGCTCTGCACAGTCTATCCTTCTCAAAAGCCACATCCTTGATTCCTTCAACTAGATTCCTCTTGACAATCTTCTTGAGTTGACTCATTCCAACATGTGTCAATCTTCTATGCCACAACCATCCCTTAGATGCCTTAGTGAATAGGCAAGTGCTTGGTGGCATATTGCTTGACTTGAAGTCCATGACATACAAGTTTCCATGCCTTACTCCATGAAATACTAGCCCTCTCTTGGCATTCTCAATCTTTGCACCGTCCTCATCAAATGTGCACTTGAAGCCCATGTCACATAGTTGACCAATAGATAGAAGGTTGAAGTTGAGGGTTTCCACAAGGAAGACCTTGGAGAGATGGAGGTCATTTGTGATGGCCACCTTGCCCAAGCCTCTAACTCTCCCCTTTGAGTTATCCCCAAAAGTCACCTTCTCATTATCTTCATCTTCATCAATGGTGGTGAACATGGTTGACTTTCCGGTCATCTGTTGAGTGCACCCACTATCAAGAATCCAATGAGTGCCTCCACTCTTGTAGTTGACCCTGGTGGTAGCCATAAGACAAGCACTAGAGGAAGAAGGGTTAGTATCCAAAGCATTACTTGATTGACTAGCACTAACCTCATCATGTCGAGCAATAAGACCATCCTCATAGATAGGGATTCTTGCAATCCCCTCCAGTATTCTCCTCTTAATGAGGTAGTGAGGAGCACGGTACCTCAGATGTCCATGACCATCCCCCATGTGCACATTGTCAAGGTCGATGAAGTAATGGGGAGGATCATAAAAGTTGGTGACATGCTCAAGCACGTGTCCCACTTGTGAGTGGAGCACAAGTATCATCTCCATTGTTCTCTCAATTGAGAGCTCATGCCTTCTATTGATTACCTCCTCAACCAAGAAACCCCTCTCATGAGTTGTGATTTGCATGAGGCACTTGTCAATCACTTCATCTGGTGCAATCCTCCATAGTCTCCTGAAAGAGTTTATCCTACACACAAGATCATAAATGCATAAGAGAGTCTTACAAAGGTCATCATTTGGATTTCTCACAAATTCATCAAATTTAAAGAAGTAATCATGTTGGTGAGCTCGACGAAGATGCCAATGTTGATCTTGTGGTGGAGGACGTGGAGGCGCCGGAGCCATAGTGGTAAGATTGATCATCTCAAATGATTGTGTGAGCATTGTGGTCGGTGCTCCCCCTACACCAATGCATGGTCCACCCGAAGTGCTTGGAGTAGGACTTGGAATGGCACATGAGGTAGAGCTTGATGATGCGCTTGATGAAGAGCTTGGTGTAGGTTTTGATCCGAAGGGGTTGTAGAAGTTGTTGCAAGACAATCTTGTGGAGAGATCAAAGAAGTTTGAGCTCAAAGCTACTTCTTTCCCTTTGCTTGAAGATGCTTCATTGTTTGTCTTGAATGTCTTCTTCCCCGTCAAGCTTGCGGTGATCTCCTTATCCTTGAAGTATAGCCCGATCACATCATCAATAGAAAGATTCTTGTGCATGATGAGATCAAGGGTGATGTAGAGGAGCTTGGTGCTAGGGAGCAAGGTGAGGATCTTCTCTACAATCAATAACTTGGGAAGCTCGAAAGTAGTCGCTCCAATTATGTCCACAATACCTAGAAGGTGAATGAGAGAGTCAAGTAAGTCCTCATTATCATCCTCAACAAGTGAGTCACTAGCATGATCAATAAAAAGCTCACAATCATCATCAATGCTAGTCATGCTAATGGAGCAAGCAAGATCAAGAGACACATCATCAATCATCACATTAGTCACACAAGTAGAGCAACCTATCAAGTCAGTGCTAGAAGAATCTAGGCACTCGGTAGAACAAGGCACATCCACGCAATCATCACAATCATCATACACATGATCATCAGTAATGGTATTGGCAAAGTCCACAAGAGTATCCATAAACTTATCCGGAATCATGGCATTTAGGTAGCTTTTAAAGCAATCCTTCCATGAGCTATGACCCGGCCCTGAATGGGATGACATCCCAACTCAATACGGTCACTACTCAAGGCGGTTAAGCCTTATAATGAGCACTTGGCTCTGATACCACTTGAAAGAACTGAGTGACCGAGAGGGGGGGGGGTGAATCGGGAAGTCGCACTATGTACCAAATTCACCAATTCCTAAAACTGACCACTCAAAACAACTCCTACACAATCCTAGTGGTGATCACACTAGCAAGATAATGAACCTATGAAAGGAACAACGACCTAAGCGTACTAGTGGATCACACAAAGGCAATACAACTCCTATGCAATCCTAGTGGTGATCACACTAGCAAGATAATAGTCCTATAGAAGGAACAACAAGCTAAGCATACTAGTGGATCACACAAAGGCAATACAACTCCTAGGCAATCCTAGTGGCGATCACATTAGCAAGATAATAGTCCTATGGAAGGAACAACAAGCTAAGCATATTAGTGGATCACACTATCAATACAATTCCTATGCACTTCTAGTGATCAAGCGCACCAATGCAACTCCTACTCATGCTAGTCAACAAATGCGGAAGCTTAAACACTACTAGCAAGAAAGGAGTCTAAACATGCAAGTCTACAAGATAGTCAAAGAGAACTAATGGAACACACGAGCATGAAAATCATGGTATGTAAATGCGGAAAGTAAAGCATCATAGTGAGGAGTAGAGTAAGGGATGGCTCATGATTTTTTTCCCGAGGTCTCGAAATGATGGCGCCTTCCCCTAATCCTCATTGGACCACTCCCGCCGGAGTCCCAGTCCCTCCCGCCACCAATCACTCCTAGAGTGAAGACACGGTGTGCATCACTGCTGCACAAAGCACAAGCTCACCTCCCTCGAGAACTTGCCGGACTCCCGAGCCAATGCGGGCGCTCACTAGCGATGCTACTTTCAACGGTGGGCTCAAACCGTATACAAACGTGTGATGGCCTTCACAACTGATCATGATAGGCTCGATCACCGACATCTAACCGGTCTAGGTCTCACCATAGACCAAGAGTAACAATCTAAATCACACCCTCAAGAACACTCTAGCCTTAGATGTGCATGATGCTCAAGTTACTCTTCTCTAGCACTCTCAAGATATGCAATATCTCCTTCTGGTGCTCTCCTCTTTTCCCCTTAGACCAGTGTTGTCTTTGTAGGAATCATCTCTTAACTCTATTGCAAATCATATGGATGATGGTGTCCTTGGCGATTGATGACAATGACCGCAAGCATGGAGGCTTGTGAACTTGATGGAGTCCAAGGGTTGATGGAGATGGATCAAAGTGGAGAACAAGCTATGGTGCAAGTCTTTGGAACACTTGAGTAGTTGTTAGGGCTTTGAGTCCATAGGAAAAACTGGACCATCAAGGGGGTCTAGGTCATTCTCTTAGGTCATGTCTAGTCGGTGATGTGCAAGGTTGCTCGGTGAAATCATAGGCACTAGGTGACAGTGGAGAAGCCAAGGAGCTGTTCGGAGAAGTCAGGAAACCAAGTCAAGCAAGGACGATGAGTTTCATCTTCTAGACATAGAGATTGGACAGAGGGACCGGACTGTATGATCACTATGGGGAGTTTTCCATGACTTAGCGCGAGGAGCAGGACTCTATCAGTAGAAGACTCCGTACAGACCGGATGGTCCAGTCTGCTGACCGAACAGTCCGGTCAGTAGGAGTGCACAGAGGCAGAAGAGGTGCATTTCACGGAGGCTCCTGGAATGGAGAGAGAAAGTGGATCGGACGGTTCGGTCCAGTGACCGGACAGTCCAGTTAGTACAGGAATTTGCCTGGACAGAGGAAGCCAACGGCTGAGGAGAGCTGTTACAGAGTGACCGGACGGTCCGGTCAGGCAGTGACTGGACAGTCCGATCAGGGTGTCCAGAAAGGCAATTTCGTGGAGCAACGACTAGTTTGAGGTTGGGAGCCTATATAACTTCATTGCTGGGGTCTTGGAGACCTCTGTTGGCCAGTGGAATACCTGAGAGCATTTGGTAAGGTCCAAGAGGAATAGAGGAGAGCACTAGGAGGAGATATTGCATATCTTGAGAGTGCTAGAGAAGAGTAGCTTGAGCATCTTGCACATCTAAGGCTAGGGTGTCCTTTAGGGTGTGATCTAGATTGTTACTCTTGGTCTATGGTGAGACCTAGACCGGTTAGGTGTTGGTGATCGAGCCTATCATGATCGGTTGTGAAGGTCGTCACACGTTTGTACACGGTTTGAGCCTACCGTTGGCAGGGACATCGCTAGTGAGTGCCCATGCTGGCTCGGGGAGTCCGGCAAGTTCTCGAGGGAGGCGAGCTTGTGCTTTTTGCAGCAGTGACGCACACCGTGTCTTCACTCGAGGAGTGATTGCGGGCTCATGGGCGAGAACTCCACTTGGTGAGGGGAGGGACCGGGACTCCAGCAGGAGTGGTCCAACGAGGATTAGGAGAAGACACAATCCTTCTGAGACCTCGAGAAAAAAAATCATGAGCATTCCTTGACCCTCTCTTTACTATTCCGCATTTGTGTGCTCTAGTGACTAGAGTGACTTGTGGCATGCATAGGCTAGTGTGATTGGCTTCCGCATTTTATCTTATCATGAACACTAGCATGTGTAGGGTCTTGGCCAACTAGACTTGTTTGGGTTTCCTTATCTTGTTAGACTCAAGTAGCAAAATTGAAGTATTTGGAGTCGTGAGCGGCTTACCGATTCACCCCCCCCCCTCTCGGTATGCCTTCGGTCCTTACAAGTGGTATCAGAGCCAAGTGCTCATCTTTGAGGCTTCACCGCCTTGAATAAGGATGCCAGGACCGGTGGGGAGTGTTCCCATATTCAATGGTGAGGACTATGCTTATTGGAAGACTCGCATGCAAGCCTACCTTCAGTCCCTTGATCCATAGATATGGTCGGTCACTCACGAGTCCGATGTGAATGTGAACCTACTTGAGCCTGACTACATTAAGTGTAATGCTAAGGCCAAGAATGCTTTGTTTGCTTGCATTTCTAAGGATGTTTTTGCTCAACTAGATGCTAGTACTACAGCACATGGTATCTGGACTGAGATTCAGGGGCTCTATGATGGCACTAGTGATGTCAAAGAGGAAATATACTATGTGCTGAAGAACAAATATGATCACTTCACTAGATTGCCACATGAGAGAGCTAACACTGTTTATTCTCGTTTTCATGTACTTGTGGAGGAGATCAATGCACTTGGGGATGATTTCAAGATGAAGCCTGTCGAGGTGATAAGAAGATTCTCGAGGCTATTCAAAGATCCCAAGTATGAGTCCATCATCACCTTCATCTTGCAAGGTGACCTCAAGACCAAGACCATGAAGGAAGTAGTTGGCAAGATCACCGCTTTCGAGAGATATCAATTGGGGTTGGATGATCCTCAACCATCCAATCTTGCTCTACCGGCTGACAAGCAAAAATCTAGCAAGAGCAAGAAGAACAAGAAGAAGGTGATCATTGAGGATGATGATGAAGAAGATGATGATAAGGGTGACTTGACCGAAGACTTGGCTCTTCTCATGAGGAAGATGAAGAACTTCAAGAACAATTTTGCTTCCAAGTCAAGAGGCAAGTGCTTCAATTGTGGCTCAAAGAATCACTTTATCCAAGAGTGCCCAAAGCCCAAGAAAGAAGCATTCAAGTCACAAGATTCAAGTGAAGAAGAAGAAGAAGATCCCAAGGTCAAGCACAAGAAGAAGAGATACTTCAACAAAGACAAGAGCAAAGGCAAAGGCAAAGCTCAAGACTACAAGAAGAAGTTCTCTCGCAAGGCACTTGTTGGAGAGTGGACAAGAGACAATTCAAGTGATGAGTCCTCTTCCTCAAGTGATAAAGAAGTGGCCGGTCTAGCCATGATCAAGACTATACCTCCACGAGCGCTTCTTCCACCTCCCACGTGCCTCATGGCCACGAGCCAACTTAGGGAGAGTGAGGATGAGAGCAGCGATGATAGCGATGATGAGGAGCACACATGTGCCGAGTTGTGGAGCATGCTTGAGCAAGCCCGCGACATCGCCATCAAGAAGTCCAAGATGTTGGAGGTGGTAAGAAAAGAGTGTAAGTTGGCTAAGGACCGTGTTGGTGAGCTTGAGAGTGAGCTCAAGGACCTTGTCACATCTTATGAGGCCCTAAACAAGAGTTATGACAAACTCAAGGGTGATCATGTAGAGCTTCATGAGAAGTACAAGGCCCTTGAGATCACTTATGAGGCCATCAATGTTGAGAACCTTGCCTCTCCCTCCTCTAGTTCATCTAAGAATGATGCTTCTACTATGTGTGATGAACTAACCACCTCGGTTGAGGTTTCTTCTCTTGAGCCACTTGTTTTGAAGGAATATCACAAGCTCAAGGAAGAGAGGAAGATGGTGATGGATGGCTTTGAGAGGCTCACACGAGGTAGAGCCATCCACAAGGAGATCCTTGGGAGGAACCTTGTGAACAATGTCTCCCACCATGGACTTGGCTCATATCCCGCCGCCATTGACATCATAGGGACGAGTGATTCCATCCCCGCATGGATCGAACCCCTTCTCGCCGATGACTACTATTGCGAGAGGTGTTGCAAGGATGGCCACACCACCAAGGATTGTCCTATGGTGAGAAATTCCATTGTTTTGCCTAATGCTAACTTGTTCCATGAGAACACACATTTCAAGCTTTTTAGGAACAAGGATGGCAAGGTGAAAGCTAAGGCTTTGGGACCACCAAACAAGAAGAGGACGGTCAAGAGCATATGGGTGCCTAAGTGCATTGTTGCTCTTGAGAGATCGGCTACGTACAAGTGGGTGCCCAAGAACATGACCTAGATGGTGGTGGTGGACCGAGTGCTTTCATGAAGATCATGTGAAGTCCACCGCAAGTGACATGGACCTCAATGACCTATCTACTCATGAGGGAGGTAACCGTGTTAGTTCTTGGTAGTTGTAGTGTGTTTTTCTTTCTCGTGCATTGCATGGTAATTAGGACTCCTTTGTGACTAATATGCTTTGCATCCATGCATGTGTAAATGACTAAAAGAAAAACACATAAAAATTAGTCAATGTCTAACCCATCCAAGATAGCTATAAGCAAGGGGGAGTGCTTGGGATGGTTGTTTGATTTCTCTCAAGGCAAGGGCATGGCTTATAGTGAGTAAGCTTGGGAGGGGATCAAACTTGACATTGTTAGGTTTCCTTTGTGTCTTGTTCTTTAATATTTCTTGCATTCACATGGCATGTTTACTTTCACTGCATATGTAAAATGCTTGTTGCATGCTTGATATAGAAAACACAAAGGAGGCTTGTCACATTAGGAGATATTTGTGCCTCATGCTCTATATGAGATTACATCTCCGTAAGTGTGACCAAAGAAAAGGATTGTGCTTCATGCCCATTGAGCAAGCTCTTATGAACTTCGAGGTTAAATCTACTCATGTGGTTTATGAACTAAGGCTCATACATACCCTTTGGTTCTTAATTGCCTTGGTTCTTATTTGCTCGATCTTTCACTTGGCATTTGCAAAAACTATGAGGCCATAGAGTGCCACTATTTGAAAATGAGTGTTTGAGAGTTCCCTCTATATTCCATGTACGGCGTTTACTTGTGTGTTTGGCGAGGGCACTTGGAAAATGGAGAAATTCCTTGATTCAGTGAAATTTTGGTAGTGACCGTACAATCCGATCTTCGGACTGTACAGTCCAGGCAGTGCCTTCGGGCATAGTTTTCTGGGGAGTCTGGTCGTAGAGACCGGACAGTACGGTCCTAGTGACCGGACCGTCTGGTCTGTATGGTTCGCCAGCAGACCCAGAGCAGACCGGACAGTCTGGTCCAGAGACTATACCGTCCGGTCACTTGGGTTGATCGAGCGGAATGCTTTCCAATCTGAGCCGTTGATCTTTTCTTGATGGATCTTGGCCATCTATTGGTTATTTGACCTAGGTCAAAATTGTTTAGTCGGTTTGTCTTCGTCCCTGTTCTTCCCGTCAAGGTCGAGAACTCGCCTAGAGCATTGCAGCCTCCACCGTTCTGCCGACGCTGCTGCCTCTCCCATCACCACCGCTCGCCCTCGCACGCCCGCCTTGTCGCCCCCGCGCTTCCCTTCCTGCTCGCGCTCACCATCGCCCCCGCGTGCAACAGACCGCTGCCACCTCTCCATCGCAGAGCCCCCGTCGCCCTTCGTGCCGCCTTGCCCCATGTGCGTAGCCTCCGCCGCCGAGCGCCGCTACCGTCAGCAGCAGCAGCTCCCTCGTGCACGCACAGAGTGAGACCAGAGCCGAGTTTTTTCCCCCTCCACCTCTATTGCCAGCAAACCTAAAGGTCGAGTTTTTCGGTGATCGGAGAGTTCTCATGGTGTTCCCCGACACGTGGACATTTCCTCAGGGTATCACACTGATCTTCCATTCATTAAATTATGCCCTGTATTCAAGTATCTAGTTAATTGATGCAATTAGACATAATTCCTATCATTAGTTGCATTAATTAATTAGTTGGCTCAACCTAGGTTGCAATTTATTTCCTGCATGTCTATTAATTGCAATTCTAGGGTTTGTCTTCTGTCTAGTCTATAGTTAGATGTCATTGCCATTATTTTGACTGTACACTAGATGACTCGCACGAGTCACTTATAGTCGATGGTCACTGTTGTTACTTTGCATAATTGTCTAGTGATCATGTCTTTCATTCAGTGCTAGGATTTCTATTGCGCATTTCTTCCTAGCGGTGCTTTGCTTGTAGATGTATTAGGACTCTATGCTTATCCTATCTACACCTATATGCATGTAGTGACAACAGCAGCAGTCATATGGCAGGGTCAGGACAGGACAATGGCAAGGGGAAGATGCCTCAGAAGCCCAAGACCAAGAAGGGACCGAGACTGGATCCAGAGACAGAGAGACCCAGGAGAGTGGCCAGGCACCTAGATGCCATGGATTAGTCATGGAGGACTCCAGGGTCACTACTGATCTTAGAGCAACCCCGTGAGACATAGAGCTTGAGGAGGAGCACTAGGCAGAGGACTGCACCTCTAGCAGTCGGAGTTGTGCCACCGCCGTGGCTGCAGCGTACTCCGGTTTCCTGTCAGGGGAGATCATCAAGAACTACGGATCAGGGATCCTCCAGGCAGGAGGAGGAGGAGTCCGAGGAGGAGTTTGGAGAGGAGACTTAAGAGTCAGAGTCTAAGGAGTTGGTTGAGGAGGAGGAGTCAGAAGGTGAGCCAGAGCAAACTGTTCCCCAGAGGACAGCTCATCGAGTAGGAGACCCGAGGTGCACTTGTCAAGTGTGCACGAGGAGGCTATAGAGACTAGTTTAGGCAACCAGAGAGCCGGACATCCTCAAGGTTCTTGCAAAGGACCTTAAGGTACTGTGGTTCGTGTCCTTCGAGCAGTGGGTGCCAGTTCCCCGAGACCCCACTGCCAGAGAGAGGTACTGGACGGTGCTCTAGAGGAGGATAGGAGGGGGCCTGAGATGTTGTGTGGCCTTGAGGACTAGAGACAGGGTGCTTGTACCACAGCAGTACACCACCTACCAGGCCATAAGGAGGGCCATAGGCACAGACATGGAGCAGTACTTCTCGTACCTGCCAGGACTAGCTGAGCTAGTCACTGCTCCACTCAGATTCAGGGAGGACGTGGTCCTCGACTTCTACGCTACGTTGTGGGTTGCCAGAGACCGCTCAGAGTTCTGGTTCCTGTTCAGAGGGTAGCCACAACAAGTCACTAGGGAGGATATGATCTCCCACCTAGGACTTCTGGCTTCAGACTTCCAGCTATACAGGAGTGCCTACGGCACACTGGAGCCACCCTGCAGACCTTAGGGAGGGAAGCTGCCTTCAGACGACCTCGTGTTGATTGCTTTCCCACCTCCCCAGACTCTAGATTTTGAGAGAGGCCCTGCTAGACTCACTGCAGAGGCCAAGGTGGTGAGAGCGATAGTCACCAGCACTATCATTCCGAGGTCTGGCTATAGAGAGGAGTTCACACTCTTACACCAGTGGGCTGTAGCAGCCATCTTGAGGAGGCAGACTTTTGACTTAGCGGACCTTTTCATTGCAGAGATAGAGGAGGTCATTTCTAAGAGGGTTGGAGGACGTCACTTGGTCTACGGGCCCTACATCTGTTATCTCTTGAGGAGGATGGGCCTAGGGACGGAGGAGCAGTACGACGCTTTCCCTAAGGTGACCACTAGCTACTCACCTAGACTCTCCAGGGGATCCCAGTCGACCTCCAGCCAACACACAGGAGAGGAGGAGTAGGAGTCACCGGTACTATACGACCAGGCAGCTCAGCTAGATACGGTGATTCATGAGTCAGCCAGTACAGGAGCACCTCCCCAGCCGACAGGTTCACAGTCTAAGGACACTGTCACAATGACAGCACTAGCAGAACGACTGGGTGAGTTTATACAGAGTGTATCAGAGGATAGATGTCAGATGATGGAGCTGATCAGAGGACAGGCAGAGCTTCAGCGTCAGCAGATGGCCCCAGAGACAGCTACAGCTTCAGCTCCACCTCTTACTGCCATAGTTTCCACTCTTACCACGCAGGCAGCAGAGGACCTTGTCCGTGGAGGTTTCTCTCAGCAGAATGTGGCAGACCTCATACTACTCCAGACTTCTGCTCAGGAGACTGCCACAGTCACTACAGCAGTACAGGACAACGGGTCTGAGTCGCCTGTAGACCTTGGTTTCTTTGAGCAGCTAGATGCTCAGGCGGCACAGGCTCAGGGAGCACAGCAGGATCCACCTCAGGAGCAGCCTGGAGGAGAGCCTGCAGAGGACGTTGCTGCACCACTTCCTTCGACCATGAGCGCTTAGATGTTCATCTTTTCTCGCCTTTTTGGCTTTTTGGTGCTTGTTGCCAAAGGGGGAGAAGACATTAGGTCTGGGGGAAGTGGGAGTGTGATCTTGTTACAATCGAGAATAGCTTGTATCTAGGAGGAGCTACAAGGTTTTGGGAGATAGACCATTTGGTTCTTATTTGGAGGAGTTATTCATTGTTCATGGATTATGATGAGTCATGGATTTCATTCGCTTGTGTTTGACTTATTTTTATTTCACTTGATTTATTTCCTTTCATATGCAGTGTTTGTATTTATTGATTATCTTGTATGCCTGTGTATGATATCATGATGATGACTGCTTGTTTTTAGTTCTTATGCATTGCCATGCTAACTTGTTGCATCTCATGTTAGCATCTCATCATTTAAGCCTTGCATTGCATGTCCTTATGCTTTCATTCAATATATTGCCATGACATGCAAGCATGTTTCATCTAGAGTATGCTCTTCACTCTTTTCCTTAGATCTCTAGATGATGTTTGATTGGGTAGGACCTTATGCGTTTCACTCATATGTTGTTATGGTTCCTCTCGATCTTTGTGTAGCTTGTTTAGTCTGATTATTCATTAAAGTTTTTCAATTAAGTAGTGGTTGTCATCAATCACCAAAAAGGGGGAGATTGTAAGCTTCATGACCATTGATGATTGGATCCCCATGGTATGGATGTTTTGGTGATAGATGACAACTACGAAATTGTGGGCTAACATCTACACGAGTGTTGTCTTTATAGGAATCATCTCTTAACTCTATTGCAAATCATATGGATGATGGTGTCCTTAGCGATTGATGACAATGACCGCAAGCATGGAGGCTTGTGAACTTGATGAAGTCCAAGGGTTGATGGAGATGGATCAAAGCAGAGAACAAGCTATGGTGCAAGTGTTTAGAACACTTGAGTAGTTGTTAGGGCTTTGAGTCCATAGAAAAAACCGGACTATCAAGGGGGTCTAGGTCATTCTCTTAGGTCATGTCTAGTCGGTGATGTGCAAGGTTGCTCGATGAAATCATAGGCACTAGGTGACAGTGGAGAAGCCAAGGAGCTGTTCGGAGAAGCCGGCAAACCAAGTCAAGCGAGGACGATGAGTTTCAGCTTCTAGACATAGAGACCGGACAGAGGGGTTAGTGGAGAACGGACTTTACGGTCACTATGGGGAGTTTTCCAGGACTTAGCGCGAGGAGCAGGACTCTGTCAGCAGGAGACTCCATATAGACCGGACGGTCCGGTCTGGTGATCGGACAGTCCGGTCAGTAGGAGTGCAGGGAGGCAGAAGAGGTGCATTTCACGGAGGCTCCTAGAATGGACAGAGAAAGTGGACCGGACGGTCCAGTCCAGTGACCGGACAGTCTGGTCAGTACAGGAATTTGCCTGAGCAGAGGAAGCCAACGGCTGAGGAGAGCTGTTACAGAGTGACTGGACGATCTGGTCAGGCTGTGACCGGACAGTCCGGTCAATGTGACAAAAAAGGCAATTTCGTGGAGCAGCGACTAGTTTGAGGTTGGGAGCCTGTATAACTTCATTGCTGGGGTCTTAGAGACCTCTCTTGGCCAGTGGAATACCAGAGAGCATTTGGTAAGGTCCAAGAGGAAGAGAGGAGAGCACTAGGAGGAGATATTGCATATCTTGAGAGTGCTAGAGAAGAGTAGCTTGAGCATCTTGCACATCTAAGGCTAGGGTGTCCTTGAGGGTCTGATCTAGATTGTTACTCTTGGTCTATGGCGAGACCTAGACCGGTTAGGTGTCGGTGATCGAGCCTATCGTGATCGGTTGTGAAGGCCGTCACACGTTTGTACATGGTTTGAGCCCGTCGTTGGAAGGGGCATCGCTAGTGAGCGCCCGTGCCGGCTCGGGAAGGCCGGCAAGTTATCAAGGGCGGCGAGCTTATGCTTTGTGCAGTGGTGACGCACACCATGTCTTCACTCGAGGAGTGATTGCGGGCTCGTGGGTGAGAATTCCACTTGGTGGCGGGAGGGACCGGGACTCCGGGGGGAGTGGTCCAACGAGGATTAGGGGAAGGCGCCATTCTTTCGAGACCTAGGGGAAAAAAATCATGAGCATTCCTTGACCCTCTCTTTACTATTCCGCATTTGTGTGCTCTAGTGAGTAGGGTGACTTGTGGCTTACATAGGCTAGTGTGATTGGCTTCCGTATTTTATCTTATCATGAACACTAGCATGTGTAGGGTCTTAGCCTACTAGACTTGTTTGGGTCTCCTTATCTCGTTAGACTTAAGTAGCAAAATTGAAGTATTTGGAGTCGTGAGCAGCTTACCGATTCACCCCCCCCCCTCTTAGTACGCCTTCTGTGAGACCCCACGTGTCTCACCTTAACCTAGCGAAAATGAGGAGCACAAATCATGGAAATGATGACATAAAATGATAGAGTCTATCTATTAATTTAATTCTAGGTAAATAAATACCTTGCAACCAAGTTATTGAAATAACTTAAGAATTTCAATACAACTCATGCCAAATAAATTCATCATCAGTTTGGTAATAATAAAATAGAATATTAGGAATTTATTGGGCACTTTATCTGCTTGGCAAGACCCTTAATAAATTAATTGATTCTTAAGTAACTAACTAATGCATTTAAGAAATTCTAAAAATATGTTTATGGAAATTTCAAATAAAATTCACCAGAGTGTTTTCCACCATTTAAATAGTCAGTCCACCAATTTTCACCATTTTAGGAAATCTCTAGCTATTTTATTTTGATTTATTAAAAAACTAGTTTGACCAGGGACCTTTTTGTGAGGATCTTGAAAGATCAGGGGGCGTAGTGTTAAAATCCTTTTCTTCTCCCTCTCACTGGCGCAGCGCCTGCCGGCTCCTCTCTGCCACTGGCGCACCGCCCGGGCCGCCTTCACCCCTCCACCTCGAAACCGTGTGTGCGCAACAGTGCGTCAATGCTTGCACCTCTGCTCCTCCGCTCTGTCCCCTCACCGCGAGCTCGCCCAACCTCCTCTTCTCCTCTCTGCACACCACCGAGCCGCACGGCAAGCCTTTAATTCCTTCCGCTCTCCCTCTCCCTTCCCCCCCTCACTTCCTGGCCCTTTGCTCCGCCTGAAACCGCAATACAAGCTCCCAAGTACATTGCCATCGCTCTCACCCTCTTCTCTCTCTCTCTCGTTTCCGCTCTTTGCGCTATGCTTCTCCCCGCCATTCCCAACCCACAATCAAGCTCGGGTTCTGCCCTCCCATTGCCACCATGACTCAACCCACACCACCAACCACGTGCACGCGTCTCCTCCGCATCCCCATGCCTTTAGCTCAACAAATCACCGCGTGAGCTAGAGCTAATTTGAAGAAAACCAAGTAGAGCACCTCCAAAAATACCCAGGAAAATGCCAGAAAAATGTTAAAACTTCCAAAATTCATAATAAATCGAATTCAACTCCAATGAAGCTCAAACAAAATTTTTTAGGTTCATCTTGAAGAGCTCTATTTTAGTAAAATGATAAATCATAGCTTCTGTTCATGTATTTTTGTTAATTCATTAAATTGTGAAAACACAAATTAATTCATCAGAAATTCTAGGAATGGAAGTAAATCTTTATTTTTGGCAAGCTTAGTAAAACTATGATTATCTACCACCACAAATTTTGGTTTGGAAAAATATGAATTATTTTAGGCTCTGGAATTTAATTAGTGTGTTTACTTAAATTAATTCTAGTAATTATTTTATAATTAATTGGCCTCTGCCACTTGGCACAAAAATCACTCACACAAGTCTCTGTGCTTAGTAAATTACACAAGTCCAGAAACCTAAATTTACTTAATT
Organism: Eleusine coracana subsp. coracana; assembly: GCA_032690845.1. Lineage (NCBI taxonomy): Eukaryota > Viridiplantae > Streptophyta > Magnoliopsida > Poales > Poaceae > Eleusine > Eleusine coracana. Next base: position 1,345,239 of record MU847442.1, on the reverse strand, counting down.
AAATTTAATTAATTGCTCTGCCACTTGGCACAAAAACCATGATTTTACTTTAAGAAATGCTAGTAATTAGAGTAATTATATCCAGAGGCTGTAAATTGGTAAAAATGCAATTTATCTATGTCCCTGTTCATGATAAATCAGTCAAGTCCAGAATCGATTGGTTACTATTTTAATTGCTTAATTATTCTGAAAGACTATAACAACCCTAAATAAATGATTAACACACATAAAATGATGAAACTCTAATTTGTTTCTTTGAAGCACATGGCTTCGAGAACATAATAATAATTTATCGACATCAAAACACAATGTGCTTGCATGTATCATATCATTGCATATAACAGTGTTACGACAATACCATTAACACCTTTGTCCTCATATAGGCAACGACAACCAGGAGCCCGAAGAGGATCAGAAGGAGACTGAGTCTCAGGAACAAGAGATTGAAGTCGCTAACACTAGTGTCAATCCAGGCAAGCCCCGGTTTTCATTCGCAATTTTATAAAGTTGCTAGTTTTCAATATTACTAGTGTCTGTGATTATTGTTGCATTAGGTCATAGGAGTTGATTGGAACCCGCCTTGCATGATACCCAAATGACCTATACCACTATCATTAGAACTTTGGTAGTATCAGTACTGTTATGCTAAGCTTAGTAATGAATAGGCTCGTTGGGCATTATTATTACTAAGAAATTAACTTGACCACTGGAACAGGATCTATAAAAGAAGTTTATTTTGATGTTATGAACGGGCAGGGAAGATGCATGTGTAGGTTTGCAGCAATACATGGGTGTTGACTGCGGTAGTCCTGCCTTGTCGAACCTAGGACCCGTTCGTGGTCGGCCCCTTGGTCAAGTATTGAACAGTACTGAATGTATGCTAGTCTATGGGCACTAGTAAACCGATGTAGAATTGATGCGGCAATGAGGACAGTACCTAGTACAGTGGTCGTTGACCCTTCTGCTGCTGGAGTGGGCGGTTCATACCGCGAAGTATTGATGGCAGGACGACATGCCCACTCACTGAGACTGGACCCAGACCAAGTTGTTTTTCGTCCTTGCGAAAGGTTGCCATATACGACCTTGATTGGTGCGTATGTGTCGTGTATCTCGGGTTATCCCAGCTGGTGAAAAATCAATTGCAATTGTTGTCCCTCGCAGTAATGAGTACCACTTGGTCACTGAGTCATCATGTAGTTGCACATGGTACTTGGGAATTTATTATGATGCTTATGGTTGACAATACTCTTATGGCTCCTATGTTGTACTTACTTATGTATTGCTTTATTATCTTATTGTTGCAACTAAAGTTACATTCTGCTCTACCCAATTAACTTGACGAATAAAACCTGATAGAACTAATAGGTCGCTCAGTGCGAGTCTTTTCCAACAAGTCCGACGGGTAAGTCTTGCTGAGTAATTAATACTCAGGCTTTGTGCCACTGCTGTTTTCAGGTAATGAAGAGGTAGAGTTGCTTGAGAATGTGCTGCCCTAGGACATGCAAGTCCCTGAGGGTTGGACTGCCCACTAGGAGTCCGACTCACCGCCGCAGTATTGATGTGTGATGCTAGAGCGATGGTTCTTCGGGCAGGAATCATTGCTATGTTGTATCGTCGAGCTCATAGCTCCTTATCGTTAATCGCTTCCGCTGTGTTTTCAAAAACATTAAGAACTTGTAATATTCCGCTACAATATGAGGACTTATTGATGAAATATTCAACTTAAATTCGAACCAATATTGTATTATCAAGTGTCTGCATTATCAGCACCGTCAGAACCTCGATCCTCCGGAAAGGGGAGCCATAGCTAGTATCAGAGCCGTGGTCCATGATAATACAACAAATAAATCATATTTTTGAAATCCATGATGTTACGAGTGAGGATACATTAGTATTGCCCCTAGTAGATAATAGGGTGGTGACAAAGCTAACTTGGGTTATGATTGTTTATATTACTTGCATCTACGGCTTCTTCAAATGAAGGTACGTGCGTGCTTAACCGACATGTGTGATATCGGTGTCTGTGCTCGCTGGCGGATACGAGACACTGTTGGCTCGTGACTTATCACGGGACGATCCTTTTCCATGGATCGTTACTAGTAGAATTGTGCTTCTTTTTGTAGTTTCTTTTGAATTTGATGTATTGTTTCTGTAATGAATCTTCTATAGGTACACTAACACCATTAGTATAACATATAGAATGACTTACGTGTGGAGTGCGGGTCATCACCAAATATCCGTGCCGCTAAGCCTCGGCAAGTTAGGTGTTGTGTTGTGAGGAACGATAGGTTAATAAAATGAAGGTTTTGCACCATGCTTCCCATTATAACTAAACTAAAAATTGGTTCTCTCCTTGGTCACCAACCTCTAAAATAAAAATTTTCTAAACCTGATAAGTCCAGTTTTTAGTTGCCAACTTCAAAAATCCATAACTAAAGTTATACATCGGATTTTTAGGTGTTTAAATACAATCTGGAAAGCCCTAGAAGTCTATTTTCATCTCCAATAGGTTTCACCATTTTCCCAGTTTTCCTCTGTCCAGTAGAACCAAAACATTAAGCCTCTATCAATCTGAAATAGAATTTGTTTTAAAACTCATTATCATATTATTGACCCTTGAGGCTGGAAAATGTGAACTAAAACTTTGTTCCTGTATTTCATAGCACTATATATGAAATGCATTGTTACTCAGGGAACATTGTACTCACCATTGGGTTTATGTTCCAGATGGGTGACCACGGTTTTGAGGAGCTTTCGCACGACGGGTCGTGCTACACCACCGGTCTCCACCACCGTGGCTTTCCTACACTGTTGTGGGATCTCTTATGCTTGTTGGGCTACGACGAGCCGCCCTCTTACAAGGGCCGCAAGGTCTGTCATCACGGCATGACTCTTGCTGAGGTGCACATCAGTGTGCCCACACATCCGCGCAACCTCGACATGGCGGGTACGGAGAGCACGGTGACTTGTGGAGCCTCCGTGAGGGCTTGGAGAGAGTCGCCCATAGGGCTCTCACCCACTTCTACGGGCGCCACACAGCAGCGCTCTCTAGGACTCCGTTTGAGATGATTCCTATCTGGCACCAGGCCAACCCGGTCTGGCAGAGGCGCGTGAGGCGCATCGGCCGCGACGACTACCCGACATACCACGTAGGGTACCACCGTGTGTCCTACTACTCTGAGTACCTCGTCAACTTGGATGAGGAGGCTAGCAGCCATAGCAGTATCATACTGGCTGAGGCCGAGCAGGTCTGGGTTCAGAGGAATGACCTACAGGCAAAGACCAATGCACAGCAGAAAGAGATTCAGCGGCTGACAGCTGCTCTTGAGGTGAGTGAGACTCGTGTTACTGAGGTGACTGGACAGCGCGACACCCTAGCGCAGGAGGTTGACAGACGTGGCGTGATTATGCAGCAGCGCGCCAACCACAACGAGCACCTGCAGCATCAGTTGACGGCTGCACAGCACGAGATGGAGCTTATGGGAGAGGATTTATAGACCCTGGCCCAGAAGAACCAGGTCCTGCAGCAGCAGCTTGAGGCAGCCCTTCCACCACCGACAGTACCGGAGGAGGAGGACCCGTAGGAGGATATGGATGAGGAGTCTGACATAGACTACGAGGCACCAGCTCGAGGCAGGACCTAGGAGGATAGTGGTAGACTAGATTAGTCTCGGTAGTCAGGATCAGTTGGGTAGGTAACTTTTGGCGAACCACGCGAGGTTGTTGTATTTTGGGGTTGAGGCGTGAGATGTTTTTGTAACTCGAGGGCCATATATTCTGAGTCATGTATTGAAACTATGATGATTGGCGCTATGCATTGGGTGTACCCTTAGTAGCTATTATTGTTGCAACAAAGTTAATCATACTTATTGACCCAATCAAAGTACTTTCTTTGTAGATGGCTGAAAATAAAGAACAACGACCACAGGGTTGGGATATTACCGATGGCCTGGAGTTCACAGGAATGATTCACCTGTTTTGGAGAGTTCTCCAGAGATTTGGACACTCCATTCCTCCCACCTATGTTGGCAAGGAATTCCAGGAGCATGGAGTCCCCTCATGTGTCATCCATGTGGCGGTTCCCGCCAATTACTCCGTCATCCCCGCATGGGAATCTTGGACCGTTGGCATCACTAGGACCGATCTGCCTTCCACCTGGAATGTTGCTGCATTCAAGGCACTTACTTGATTCTGTGAAGACCACAAGCATGATGTTGCTGGAACACCCGTTGCCTTGCTACCCATTAATGATGTGACGGACTTCGAGTGGATGAGGCGTGTGGATTTCATCTTTGACCCAAACCATCGCTACCATGATCCTATGCTGCCATAATAGAGTATTATGGTTTGTCCACTTTTGCTTTGTGCACAAACTTGAGCCAGCGTTTGGATGTGTTCTATTCTGCACTTCGACTTTCTGAGGTCGAAAAACAAGCTAAGGATGAAGAAATTGTAGAACTGAACCAACAAATCCAAGCCAAGAATGAAGAAATGGATATGATTCTAGAAAAACGTGACCAAGCCTTACAGGATGCAGCGGATTTTAAGCATGACATGATTGAGGCTCAAGATGACTTGAACGCATTCAAGGCTACCCATCTTCCTATTGGAGGGAATTGGGATGAGATCTTCATAGAGTATGGAGAACCAAACGATGTGGAGATGGCACCTGCCGGTGTTGATGACAAGGAAATGATGGATCTGGAAGAACCAGGAGAGCCTGTGGAACAGGAAGAACCAGAAGAGCCGGAAGACTTAGGCCAGGAGTAGATGATTCGCTACCCCTGTGTATGGTTGTGTAGTATATGTATCCCTAGTTCGATGTAGGAGCGTGAATCTTGCATATTGTGTCTGCAATACCATAACTAGGCGTCGGCACATATATGTAAGGAACCGGGTGATGATGTCCTTTAACAACCATGTAGACTGTATTGAATCAATGGATATGGTTGTCATTCTGAGATTTTACCATGCCACTTGCAAATTTATATTCTTGCGCCTGTGATTTTATGGAATATTATGAGAAACAACTAATGTGCAAACGTATAAATTGCAGCATGGTGCATACTTGGAACCAGGAAGATCCTGAGAGCTCTCAGCGAGGAACGAAGGCTGAGCCTTCATTAGCTGAAGTCCTGGCCGCTGCACTCAATAGGCAGCAGAATGACTTCGAGCTGCTCCGTCGACTGGTCGACATCACGACCCATCTGGCTGGACGTGGAGATAACTACAACAACCGCAAAAACCAGCCCCGTCAGAGCACTTACTCAGATTTCTTGGGTACCCACCCACCCACCTTCGAGCGTGCAAGAGAGCCGCTGGACGCTGACCACTGGTTGCGTCAGACCGAGTCTAAATTCGGTCTGCTGGAATGCACTGAGCGCCAGAAGGTGTTGTTCACCGCCCAACAACTCCAGGGCTCTGCTAGTGCCTGGTGGGCCAACTATGAAGCTTCTATACCCACTGGACGCCGCGTTGAATGGAATGACTTCAAAGCTGCTTTCCGTGCTCATTTCATCCCCGCTGGTCTCATGCAGAGAAAGTTCCAGGAAGTTATGGATCTAAAACAAGGAGGGAGGAGTGTCCTCCAATATTCCGAAGCTTTCAATCATCTTGCTCAGTACGCCACTAAGTATGTTAATACTGAGGAAAAGAAGAGACGCATTCTTGCGTGGGATGAATGCCACGCTCAAGGAACGTCTGATTTGGCAGATGACTAGCACATACAATGATCTGGTCAATGCTGCTATTGTCCAGGAAGGCGCTATGCGCCAAGTTGAAGAAGAAAACTGCAAGAGAAAGGCCCTTGCTACTGCCTCTGCTGCCCCACAGGCGAAGCATCGCCTGATATATACTTCACCTACCGGACAATGTTTCCGGGCAGCACCGTAGCAACAGCTTCAGCGACGGTTTGGCCCGAACTACTCGAGATCATCACAGCAGCAGAACTTCCCACCTCGTGCACCATACCAACAGCAGAACACTTAGTACCGTGCACCGTATCAGCAACAAGGGAACCCGATTGCTCATGTCCCACTGACTGCTGATCATGGAGGCAACTACCCTTGCTACAATTGTGGTCGTATCGGCCACTTTGCAAAGAACTGCACTACACCAAGGCGCAACAACAACAACAACAACAACCAGCGTCAGAACCAGAGCAGGAATGCGAATGCACCATCACGTGGTGCCCAAGTGAACTACACCAATGCGGAAGATATCCCTCAGGGCGAACCCGTGTTGACCGGTACGCTCTCGCTCTATCGCCATCCTGTCTTTGCACTTTTTGATTCTGGTCCTACACATAATTTCATTAGCCAAGCATGTGTGCAAAAACTTAATCTTCAACCCCAAACTATAGAAAGATGCTACACAATTCGTTCCCCCGCTGGGCAAATTAGTGCCAACCAAATAGTATGCAAAGCCCCTCTAGAAATAAACAAGAAAATCTACCCCACGGATTTTATCATGCTTAGCCACCAAGGAATTGATTTGATTTTGGCTATGTTCTGGATGAAAACCCATAGAGCCATGCTAGACATCGAGCCCCGTATCGTTCACATCAACTCCCCTTTGCATGGAAAGGACACATTTTCTCTAAACATCAATTCATCAAAAGCCTTGATTGTCCATCACTTGGAAGGGCAGTCGCTCGAGAACATCCCCGTTGTTTGTGAGTATCCGGACATATTTCCCGAAGATATCTCTGGCCTACCACCTGACCGTGAAGTGGAATTTAAGATAGAGCTACAACCAGGAACTTTTCCGATATCTCGTCGACCTTATAAGATGGCCCCGAATGAGTTGGCCGAATTGAAAAAGCAATTGAATGAGTTATTGAAAAAGGGATTCATTCGCCCAAGCACTTCACCTTGGGGCTGCCCTGCTATTTTTGTGAAGAAGAAGGACAAATCTCTAAGTCTCGTTGTTGATTATCGACCTCTCAATGAAGTTACCATCAAGAATAAATTCCCATTACCACAAATTGATATCCTTTTTGATCAATTAGTTGGTGCTAAGGTATTTCAAAAATTGACCTCCGTTCGGGTTATCATCAAATCAAAATCAGAGCAGAAGATATTCCAAAGACCGCCTTTTCTACTAGATACGGATTATCCGAGTATCTAGTAATGTCATTCGGATTGACAAACGCCCCAGCTCATTTCATGTATCTTATAAATTCGGTATTCATGCCAGAGTTGGACAAATTTGTGGTAGTATTCATTGATGACATCCTCGTCTATTCTAAGTCCAAGGAAGAGCATGCTGAACATCTTCACATTGTTCTTCAACGATTACGAGATCACAAGTTGTATGCAAAATTCAGCAAGTGTGAATTTTGGTTGGACCGTGTACCATTCCTTGGTCACATAGTCTCTGCAGAAGGAATCTTGGTAGACCCTAGCAAGGTTCAAGACGTGCTAGATTGGAAGCCACCAAAGACAGTTCACCAAGTACGCAGTTTCCTCGGTCTAGCCGGATATTATCGTAGGTTCATACCAAATTTTTCTCGGCTGACCAAACCCATCACGGAGCTGCTAAAAAAGGAGAAAAAGTTTAATTGGAACAGTAATTGTAAAAATCCCTTTCTTCTCCCTCTCACTGGCGCAGCGCCTACCGGCTCCTCTCTGCCGCCGGCGCACCGCCTAGGCCGCCTTCACCCCTCCACCTCGAAACCATGCGTGCGCAACAGTCCGTCAATGCCTGCACCTCTACTCCTCCGCTCTGTCCCCTCACCGCGAGCTCGCCCAACCTCCTCTTCTCCTCTCTGCACACCACCGAGCCACACGGCAAGCCTTCAATTCCCCCCGCTCTCCCGCTCGCTTCCCCTGCTCCGCTTCCCCTGCTCACTTCCTGGCCCTTTTCTCCGCCTGAAACCGCACTACAAGCTCCCGAGTACATTGCCCTCGCTCTCACCCTCTTCTCTCTCTCTCTCTCTCTCTCTCTCATTTCCGCTCTTTGCGCTCTGCTTCTCCCCGCCATTCCCAACCCACGCTCGAGCTCGGGTTCTGCCCTCCCATTGCCACCAGGACTCAACCCACACCACCAACCGCGCGCACGCGTCCCCTCCGCATCCCCATACCTTTAGCTCAACAAATCCCCACGTAAGCTAGAGCTAATTTGAAGAAAACCAGGAAGAGCACCTCCTGCGAGTTCCCCTGCCGCTGGCCAGGAATTCTCGAGCCACGGTGAGCCATTCTTCAATTTAGTGCACACACAAGTTCCTTACCCATGCCCAAACCAAACTAAGTCGATGTGCTTTTGTTTCTTGGCTTGAGTTCGGAGCAGTTCCTGTCTTCCCCGACTGCCATCTCTGCTGCGTCGAAACCGAGCCGCCTTGTCGACAAGCCCCCATCTCCGACCGCCCTTGCTGAATGCTCCCCAGGTGCCGGTCTTCTCCTCGCCGTCGTGAAGCTCTACGAGAAGACGACCATCGCTTTTCAGCCCCATAGCTAAAAGGCGACGTCGTCGAAGCCCTCTCCTTCTGCTGCCTTGTTGCCGATGATCTTCCGGTGAGCCACTTTCCGCTTGAACCCCGCCAACCATTCCGCCTAGGCCCGCGAGTCATTTTTTTGCCCTCGTGGCGGGCTTCCCCCGCGCACAGCCGCTAGCAGCGAGCCCCCGGCGCGCGCCGCCCCGCTCCGATGAGCCTATTGGTCGTGCTTCTAGCACCTACATGGCCATTACGTGGCGTCTACATGGATCCTAGGTGTCGCACGCGTGGCACTGACGTGTTATTACATAAAACCGAAAATACCCAAGAAAATGCCAGAAAAATATTAAAACTTCCAAACTTCATAGTAAATCAAATTCAACTCCAATGAAGCTCAAACAAATTTTGTTAGGTTCATCTTGAAGAGCTCTATTTTAGTAAAATGATAAATCATAGCTTCTGTTCATGTATTTTTGTTAATTCATTAAATTGTGAAAACACAAATTAATTCATCAGAAATTCTAGGAATGGAATTAAATCCTGATTTTTGGCATGATTAGTAAAACTATGATTATCTACCACCACAAACTTTGGTTTGGCAAAATATGAATTATTTTAGGCTCTGGAATTTAATTAGTGTGTTTTAATTAAAGTAATTCTAGTAATTATTTTATAATTAATTGGCCCCTGCCAATTGGCACAAAAATCACTCATGCAAGTCTCTGTGCTCAGTAAATTACACAAGTCCAGAAACCTAAATTTACTTAATTAAATTTAATTAATTGCTCTTACCACTATTTTACTTTAATAAATGCTAGTAATTAGAGTAATTATATCCAGAGGCTGTAAATTGGTAAAAATGCAATTCATCTATGTCCCTGTTCATGATAAATCACTCAAGTCCAGAATTGATTGGTTACTATTTTAATTGCTTAATTATTCTAAAAGACTATAACAACCCTAAATAAATGATTAACACACATAAAATGATGAAACTCTAATTTGTTTCTTTGAAGCATATGGCTTCGAGAACATTGAAGCATATGGCTTCGAGAACATAATAATAATTTATCGACATCAAAACACAATGTGCTTGCATGTATCATATCATTGCATATAACGGTGTTATGACAATACCGTTAACACCTTTGTCCTCATATAGGCAACGACAACTAGGAGCCCGAAGAGGATCAGAAGGAGACTGAGTCTCAGGAACAAGAGGTTGAAGTCGCTAACACTAGTGTCAATCCAGGCAAGCCCCGGTTTTCATTTGCCATTTTATAAAGTTGCTAGTTTTCAATATTACTAGTGTCTGTGATTATTGTTGCATTAGGTCATAGGAGTTGATTGGAACCCACCTTGCATGATACCCAAATGTCCTATACCACTATCATTAGAATTTTGGTAGTATCGGTACTGTTATGCTAAGCTTAGTAATGAATAGGCTCGTTGGGCATTATTATTACTAAGAAATTAACTTGGCCATTGGAATGGGATCTATAAAAGAAGTTTATTTTGATGTTATGACCAGGCAGGGAAGATACATGTGTAGGTTTGCAGCAATACATGGGTGTTGACTGCGGTAGCCCTACCTTGTCGCACCTAGGACCCATCCGTGGTCGGCCCTTTGGTCAAGTATTGAACAGTACCAAATGCATGCTAGTCTATGGGAACTAGTAAACCGATGTAGCATTGACGTGGCAATGAGGACGGTACCTAGTGCAGTGGTCGTTGACCCTTGTGCTGCTGGAGTGGGCGGTTTATACCACGAAGTACTGATGGCAGGACGGCATGCCCACTCGCTGAGACTGGACCTGGACCAAGTTGTTTTTCATCTTTGCGAAAGATTGCCGTATACAACCTTGATTGGTGCGTATGTGTCGTGTATCTTGGGTTATCCCAACAGGTGAAAAATCAATTGCAATTGTTGTCCCTCGCAGTAATGAGTACCACTTGGTCACTGAGTCATCACGTAGTTGCACATGATACTTGGGAATTGATTATGATGCTTATGGTTGACAATACTCTTATGGCTCCTATGTTGTACTTACTTATGTATTGCTTTATTATCTTATTGTTGCAACTAAAGCTACATTCTGCTCTACCCAATTAACTTGCTGAATAAAACCTGGTAGAACTAATAGGTTGCTTAGTGCGAGTCTTTTCCAACAAGCCACCTAATGGAGCCGTTGCATACTTAGAAGTCTGACGGGTAAGTCTTGCAGAGTAATTAGTACTCAGGCTTTGTGCCACTTCTCTTTTCAGGTAATGAAGAGGTAGAGTTGCCTAAGAATGTGCTGCCCTGGGACATGCAAGTCCCTGAGGGTTGGACTGCCCACTGGGAGTCCGACTCGCCGCCACAGTATTGATGTGTGATGCTAGAGCGATGGTTCTTCGGGCAGGAATCATTGCTATGATGTATCGTCGAGCTCGTAGCTCCTTATCGTTAATCGCTTCTGTTGTGTTTTCAAAAACATTAAGAACTTGTAATATTCCGCTGCACTCTGAGGACTTATTGATGTAATATTCAACTTAAATTCGAACCAATGTTGTATTATCAAGTGTCTGCATTATCAACACCGTTGGGACCTCGATCCTCCGGGAAGGGGAGCCACACCTCCGGTCCTTACACGGGTATTTTTGGGTAATACCCAACATTTTGGCAACAATCACTATTATGTAATATTTATACTAAGTATTTGTTCAAACGTCTGGCCAAAAATGGTATTATCACTCAAATTTAGTACAAAAATATAGAATTTTGTCCATGGTATTGTAATATGAATTGAAGAAAATTCCTGCTTCATAGAACGGGAATACCCAAGTTTCTGTACCTAGCTCCATCACTGCGCGAAATGCACCCTTTCTGTCGTTCCGGCACTCCTACTCCTGCTCCTCGCGCTAAGTCCTGGACAACTCCACATAGTGACCATACAATCTGGTCTCCACTGACCCCTCTATCCGGTCTCTATATCCAGAAGCTGAAACTTGTCATCCTCACTTGACTTCGTTTCCCGACTTCTCCGAACAGCTCCTTAGCTTCTCCACTGTCACCTAGTGCCTATGATTTCACCGAGCAACCTTGCACATCATCGACCAGACATGACCTAGGAGAATGACCTAGACCCCCTTGATAGTCCAATTTTTCTTATGGACTCAAAGCCCTAACAACTACTCAAGTGTTACAAACACTCGCACAATAGCTTGTTCTCTCCTTTGATCCATCTCCATCAACCCTTGGACTCCATCAAGTTCATAAGCCTCCATGCTTGTGGTCATTGTCATCCATCGCCAAGGATGCCGTCAACAATCATCAAAAAAAGAATACATTTCCTACACGGACAACACTCATGTAGACATTAGTCTCATTTCATGTTTGTCATTCATCACCAAAACACCATACCTTGGGGTGACCTCAATGGTCATGAACCTGACAAGGACTGTGACTCAGAATCCGGGAGCGGTGTGGGAAGCTGTGATTTCCCGTGCGAATGTCACATGGTGCAACTCGCGCCCATGCCGGTAGCGGGGGTCACCGAGACCTCGGCCGTCGGGGCCCTAGCGAATCCCGGGATTCCCGCGCTGGCAAACTAGGCAGCGAGCGTGGGAGCAGGGGAGACGCTCGTAGACATCCCCGTCACCGCTACCGGCGGGCCACAGCCCACGTCCCACCCAGAAGACCTCCAACAGTAGCTGAGGGCCCGACGGGCAGAGCTGGAAGAGACCCGATGCCAGCTAGAGCATGGGAAGGAAGAGATTGACCACAAACTAGCTCGCTCTGGCATGGGCGGACACGCTCGTGCTAGGGTTCACGATATACATCAGCGCATCGTCGCCTATGACCAAGGATCCCCACAATTCACCCGCGCAGGGCAAAACATAGCGGCAACCGTTGCGTTGCTCAACACCATCCCCGAGCCCGCGATGCCCGAGGCCCAGTAGGCCCAACAGGAAGTCACAGCTATTCTAGCCATGGCTGCCGAGGTCCAGGCGGAAAGCTCGCTAAGGTGAGCCGCCCAATCCAGCTAGCAAATCTCTACGTCCAGGCGCGTGGCGGGAGGCAGTGCCGCCGGATCGCAGCAACACTCAGTTTGGCAGCCAGCACCAGCTGGGGGTACGCCCAAGAAAGGCTCGGTTCATGACCGGGTCAGACCGAAGCACGACACGTGTCACACCCTCAAGGCCCGCTGGCGCGAGAGGGAGCGGCTGAACAAGGAAATGGGTCGTCAGCCGCGCCATGGTGGCCGGTATGACGACACCGACGACGAAAGGAGTAGGAGGCTGACCCCTCTCGGCCCGCAGGTTTTCAGCTTGTGCATCCGCAGCGCTGAGTTCCCAAAGCGCTTTCGGGCGCCCGCGACCGTCACCAACACTACAAGGTTTCAGGGCTAATGCCATGACATTCATCACAACAATGTACTTTTTGCTACAATAAGCATGGATAATTGCAATGAAAGGTCATTTTGGTTTTGATAGATTGGATATATTGCCACACTTGCATCTGCATTGTAATAAGGGTGACGTTTTACAATGCTTTCTTGTGATTGTTGCAATAAGGTCATTTAGCAACAGAAGAACGAGGTGTTGCAACAAGATATAGGAACTAAATTGTTTGTCATTGCAACAGTGCATCGATATAGCAACGGACATTCGTCTAGTTGTGTTTGGTCTTATATATTGCAACACAAATGTTTGTTGTTGCAACTATGCATAGATATAGCAACGATGGAGGGAGATGCATTATCATGGTATCACAACGAAAATTAAACTAAAGTCACCCAATAGGGTATTCGATCTCTCTGAACACATATTAAGTTAAAGTCAAGGGACAGCGTGATCACTCGGCCTACTTCACTCATAATAATTGAGAACATCATTAAAACAACAGAAAACATGAAACGTATTCACAAGTTAAAACACAATCTGAGTGCATAATCATTACTTACAAGCAAGTGTTTGACTCTGATCTATCCAACAAACTTAAACTAAACATCAAAGACTAATAACAATAAAGAGGGGGGGGGGGGGGGTTGGCGTGGCTACTTGAAAGATGGGTAGGGGCGGATAAACAAAGGGGCTTGTAGTTGCAGAGGTGGTTCAGAATAACGATGACGCCAGGTGAAATCAATCATGTCATAGTGCCTGACACGACCATGGTGATCACCAACAGGGATCTTCACCATTTCTTCAAACATATGGTCCGAAACATACAGATATGGTGAAACCATTTTCTTATTGTCTTAATCTGGTACAGCAAACCAAAATGGATAATTTGCTCCCAGAAAAAGAGAGCGTTCACCTTGCAAACCTCTCAACTCCGTCTATCCACCATTATCTTCTCTTCTCTCATAAAATGCGACACCATCCACTATACTGCACGTTGACTGGTGGCTCTGTAGTTGCCTACCGGTTGGTGGTCCCCAAATCTCTCCCCATAGCTGGATGACCATAGGCCGGTTACGATCTGACCGCACAAGAAACATCGTGGCCACGTGGTCACGTCTAGAGTACACTGGACGAGCATAATGGGGACCCTGGACCCATTTAGGAGATTCAGTAATAATGGGCTTCATGGACGGTCCCAAAACTTCATGGAACCATAATTACTAATTGCCACCACGTACCGCTCTTCCCAGTAAGCAGCATCCACAAATCTTTGTGCAAGTCGATCTGTATTTGGTAATGTCATCCACATGCCATCAGTCTTCTCATGGTACATGATGTTTCCTGAAGAGAATAGAAGGATCACAAAGGGACCACCATCTTGTCTGGCTGTCTTACAGAGGACTGCATGCTCGATGAACAGAGGTCCATGACCACTAGCATCATCATTCTTCATGAAATCAGATAACAACTCCTCATTTATAATGCTATTTGATGACAATGGTGGCAGTGGGATACTCTTGCCAGCGATTGGGTTGACCAGGCTCAGGGAGAACTCCTTATCAATAGTGACAAGCCAGTTATCCTTCGCAGCCAACCAACTACATCCCTTCAGCACCTCAAGAACTGACTGTGATGATGAGGTCGTTGTCGTCCCTTGCCCGATAATATGCAGCCCAAAAGATTCCAAAAAAACATCAGGCTCTTCTATCTGGCCTTCTGGAGTGGCGGCCGACGTCAGTAGCATAGGGACACCAGGTATCAAGCCATACTACTTCATCACCTGCTTGCGTTCTTCCTTTCCAACAGTCATCAGCCTGATGGCTGCAATCCCGTCCACCAATCCGACTATATTGTCCAATAGAGCAAGAGACAGTGAACGCCACCAGCTAATAACCCTGGAAATTAAAATGGCACGTATCATCATTCAAGACAAGCTGGTAACATAGTAACACAAAAACTAAAGCAGGTTGAATTTTACGCTAGGCCCTGTTTGGGTGTTGTAGTTTTCCAAAACCAAAGTATTTTGCTAAACCATAGTATTCTTGCAAAACTCCAAAAATACTTTATATCCAAACAGGGCCTAAAGTATATTCCTGTTGATCTATATTAAGCCTCGATATCTAACAGGCAGCCCACAAATTAACCAGCCCAAGCCTATAAGCCTCGACATCAAACAGGCAGCCCACAAATTGACTAGCTCATGCACACAAAGCAGCCCACGAAAATATAAAATGATGCGCCACCCTATCGATCGTCTTCCTTGCAAATAACAAGAATAGGATGGACGATAGAAATGCGAATAAAAGGACAAAAATAATTTAAATTATATTAATATACTACAACTGAGGGCCTATTATTTTGCTTTTAGCACAAGGCCTCCAAAATCTACGATACGGGCCCTGGCATGAATTCCACCCTGGTTGAGAGGGTAGAAATTGAACGAGATTGCATGCACGCACTAGAACCGATCGAATGCATGCATGGAGAAAGGGGTGGAAAATGTAACATACGATTGCTCCGGGTTATGACCATATCCTTTCGCTTCAGACTCCTCTACACCGATGCTACTCGAAGCCAATTTGCAGCGTTTTGCCGCGGGAGGATCTCCGTGCTCGGCCATGACAATGAGAAGTTGGGGGAGGTGAAAGGTGAGAGAAGTTGGGAGAGTGAACTACTAAATGAACGGTCAATTCGTGGTAGTCGATGGACGTGCGGAGTCTGATGGACGTGCACGCAGAGGTGTAGCATGGTGGTGGGCCCGCACGTCCCATCGCCTTCCAGCCATGGTGAATGGTCAATTCACGTTTGTCGCACCACTCCCAGATGTTTTACTATTAGTTTGCACATCCCACACGTTTTCCCGAGAGTAGCAGCGGAGGCCACGACCACACACGATGTGGTTCTACATAAATACCGCTATAACGCTCCACATCTCATCATGCATACTAACTCTCTCATCACGCACATTCCCCAAACCGCTCGTAAAAGCACATCATGGCTAGCTCCAGTGCTCCTGACCCCCGGCTGGAGGACCCAACCAGTCATTGAGGGCGGCCACTTGCAACAAAGCGGTGGCGGACTATCTTGGGATCGCCCCTGGTGCAACCTCTAATTGTCAACTAGGGTGAGCATACTAGTTTACATTGAGAAGATGTATAGTGCCACTAACTATTTCTTGGGTTTTTTGCTGGCTTTCGCTTCTGCAGGTGAAGGTGATTAGCCAGGAGGAGCCCAAACCCAATAAATGATTAGTCATGGTTACGGCCTGCCACTCTCTCTTGGGGCCTGACTGCGGTGTCAAGGTCGCCTTGGATGCAGACGATGACAAGTGCTTCGTTCGATGCAGGGAGGGCTCGCACGCTGATCGGTTGGAATATGAGAAGTTGATTCATGTCAATGATGATCGCTACTCTGTTAGATTCCTTCATAAGTAAGTTCTTCAATTGTACCGGGAGGATGATGATCAACTTTGTGGATTTGACATTCGCGACGGCTTGAGGGGTCAGGGGAAAAGAGACCTCGTTGGCCATAAGAGAGCTCGTACTCTTAGGCCAAATTAAGCGTGATCTGGGTGATGTAGTGTTTTCTTTAGTTTCCTTCTTTCTGAACTTTGTTTGTTGAAAACTTAATTTATAATATTGTCTCTAAGTTAATGGAATTCCCGGTTGTACAATCTGAGTGCATACATTATTACAACTGCTCTAGTGATCCAACAAATTAAAAGTAAACAGTAAAAAGACTAACAAAAAAATCACTAGGATAAACATAGTTCACCATAATTAAATGACCATATATATATAGTTCAACACACATAGTTCAACACAAGAATAGTTCAACACAAACATAGTTCACCAGGATAAAAAGGCTAACACATTAATAGTTCAACACATACATATATATAGGACATAAATTAAGAATAGCAACATAATTAGTAACTTACACCACCACACCATGCAAAGAGAGAACGAGCGACAACATACCAGGAGCATGCGCTTCACATCCAGCCTTCGTTCTTGGTGAGATGACGGTGGCGGCTGACCTTCTTCCATCGTGCTTCGATGAGTCGGAACTCACGATGCCAAGAACATGAGACTACATGCCGGCATAGTCCGTCTTCTGCTACTTCTTGCCGATGCAGACGGGGCACCGGAAGATGTCCCTACCATCTGCCGCAGTGTAGACAAACTTGAGACACAGTTCGGCGCCCTTTGGGATCTTGTCGGCGAGGGAGTCATCGGAGTCGGTGGAGATGGAGCCATAAGACCATTATAATGATGTGGAGCGGGAGCGGGAACTGCGTGCCAGAGATGGCGGACAGCCAGCACGGGGAGGCGGTGAACGGGCGCGGGTGGGAGGGAACGCCGGAGCCAGAGAAGGGGAACGGGCGCGGACGAGGGGCGCCGCCGGAGCCAGAGGAGAGGAGCAAGGGGTGCAGACGGGTGACACCAGCAGAGACGGTGAACTTGTCCGAGAGGGTGGCACCCGAGATCGCGAGCGTGACGTACCCGTGGCCAGCTTCTCAGCCGGGAGCATCACCACCCCGGGCCCAATGGAAACAGCATCAGGGCTATTCCCATTCTCTAGTGGTGGCCCGTCGGTGGAGGCGGAGGCAACGATGAGCAAGACAACAGGGGCGACCGACTACGGTGGCAACCACCGCCAGCCTACATATACATCAAATCCAACATTAGGAAAGAACTCATCAACCATAGTCAGATACCATTTAACCCAAAACGAAGAAAAGATTGCCTAATCCTACAACAGGCGATGATTATGACTCATCAAGGACGACGAGCCCGGAGGATATCGCCCTGAGGCCATGGATATTGCAACAGTGAGCAAGGCGACGGCGACGAAGGAGAGGAAGGGCGATGGTAGTAGAGAGGCGAGGAAGCCAAGATGGGAGTATTTTATTGTCACACCCGTCGGTGCACGGGGTAGTCGTACATTTATTGGCAAGGAAGGCAATGCGAGTGGGTCCTTCTTGGTGTCAATAAACTAAGCCTGCTCCATTTTGATGTTTCCAAGAGTACCATGTCAACTTTTTCTTCTCAATGCAAAATTTGCTCATAGACACTACTCAATGTTGGCATTTACTCTAAGACACTACTCAATGTTGTATTTGCTAGAAGACACTATACAATTATGGTAATTGGCTAGCAGACACTTAAGTAATTAAAATATTGATTATTATATATAGACAAGAGAGAGAACATTTTAAATGACTTTGTTGGTCATGTAACTAATTTAAACATTTCTTACAACATAATCATAATTTTTAATATATGTAATTAATTATAAAAAATAATGTATATTTCTTAACATAATCATATTTTGAGTGACCTTTTTGTTTTACAACCAATTTAAACATTTTCTAACATAATCATATTTTTGAGAATTATTGTAGTTAATATACATTATGAAATATATTATTACTGTTAATATTTTCTATGAAAAATATTTTTTTTGTAATAAAATAAAAATATTATTTACTATATCATTATGATTAACGATATGTCAAATATTGCATTGTTAAATTGATTTAAAGGATAAAATAATTATTTTTGAAGATTTCTCTCTCCCTCATACAAATAATCACTATTCTAATGATTGAGGTGTGTACTAGCCAATTACCATAATTATATAGTGTTTTCTAGCAAATATAAGATTTAGTAGTGTTCTAGAGCAAATGTCAACATTGAAGGATGTCCTAGAGAAAATTGTGCCTATTCTCAATGGGTCTTTCATTTGATATTAATTACATGCCACATCAGTAAATATGATGACATGGCATAGTATTTATTATGAAGGAGAGGAGATGCCTTTCATCTCCGTGGAAGGATGTTGACACTATTTCCAACACCATGAAAGCCAAATGAAATTGGATTGAGGGTCTTTCCTTTCATCCCCAACACTCTCAACCAATAACAAAACACCAACTAGCAATAACTTAGTGTTCTATGAAATTGTGCTATGAAAGTGAACACTGAGAGATGTATTTTCATTTCATAAAATAAAACTTTAAAAATGACATGTCACTCTTGGAAACCGTGAAATGAAAGAGTGCACTGAGATTGGCTTAGGAGTACTAGTTTGAAATCATGAATGGAACTAGCATTGGTGGTTGCACAGGAAACGAGGAGGAGAGAGATTGTCACCACTCGATTGTCTTCACACATTCAACTTCCCAGATGGGGGCTTTTGGTGTAACCGCGCCTGCGAGGGCTATTCGGCTTCTAGGAACGAACAGCTGCACTCCTCACCCTGTTCAGTGCTCATAACACAACTCCCGCACCACGTTCATGACGCCCACCCGCCCAGTGGAACTGCAGACGCATACCCGGCCCTCCCCCATTCAGTTCCCAAAACTGCCGCGCTCCTTATGGCGCCCACCAGCTCATCCAGCGGCGATGCCGCCTCGCGCTTCAAACGCTTTTCCCGCATGACAACCAGCGACAGCGCCGCCTCGTGCTTGAAATGCTCCTTCAGCACGCCGACCAGCGGCGGCGCCATCTCACGCTCCCGCTTGGCACCTCACACTTCGGTGCACCGTGATAGTGCCGCCTGGTGCTCTAGGTCGCCACCTGTCCATCCAGTAGGCTGGGTGGTGTGGCCTGCTCCGCTACACCCTTAGAGCACTGCCACCTCGCGATCCCAAGCCTTACCGAGCCGCCGCCAGCCATCAACGTAGACGAGCATCATCGACGTCAAGTTGCACCACCACAACATCAACACAACGGTCACCTTTGATAGCAGCGTTGTCGTCCAATTCCGTGATGAGATATGGCCGAATCAAAAACTTCTCCTCATCGGTTTGGATATGGAGTGGCTAATCATTCCAAAAGCCAATCGTGTGAATGATCAACCAAACAAGACATCCATCATTCAGGTCTGCGTGGGCGTGCCAAACAGGAACCAACATCAATATCGGTGTCTCCTCTTTCAGGTGTGCCATGCCGACAAGGTTCCAGAAAAACTGAAGCATTTCCTGGAGAGCCCTTGGTGCATGTTCGTCGGATCGAAGATCAGAGGCGACGTCCATCAGCTGTCCATTGATCACAACATCAGTGTAGCCAGGACATCGGAGCTGCAGGACGCCGCATGGGACCACTTGAAGCAAAATTCAACATTTGGACTTGGACTCAAGAACGTGTGTTGGAGAGTGCTTGGTCTGACAATTGCCAAGCATTCTGATGATGGTAAGTTTCACCAAAACTGGGGGGATAAGGACCTAAGTAGCCTACACATCGATTACGTAGCTATAGACACTTGCGTCTCGTACGTGCTTGGTCAGAGATTTAACATCAAGCCATAGAAGAAGTGTGGTGTGTGTTGTGTGTGTCTAGAGCCTTCGTGCACATGTACAAAAAGTAATTAATATCAATATCACTAAATATATGTTTAGTTCAGTTTGCATTATTGCAATACCGTTTACATGTTTCATAATTATTATTAATTCTTTTTTATCTTACAAAATAATGTGTGTAAATTAAATTTGTATTTAAGTGATGAGTATAATATGATGTGTGCACATGGCCAAAACTATTGCAAAAACTTTTAAGAACATCATTAAAACAAGTTAATGTACAATCTGAGTGCATATACATCATATTACAATTGTTCTAGTGATCCAACAAAAATAGAGGAGCTTGCATTGCAGAGGTGGCTACTTGAAATATGGGTAGGGCCAGATAAACAGAGAGGAGCTTGCAGAGGCGTCACCCTAGCTTGAGCGTGCGCCATGGCCGGTGGTTCGAGCTCGTCACGGACCACCACCAAGACCCAATCCTCGGGCGAGTCTGAGGAGAAGCGCCATTCCCCCATCCCTTACCGCGTCGGGCCGTTGGACTACCACCCCCCGATGTACTGTGACTGCTAGCAGAAGCCGGCGTTGTGGATCTCATGGAGCAACGACAACCCTGGAAGGAGCTACCTCAAGTGCTACAAAGCTCGGGTGAGTGTAGTTTTGTTCCTATTCGATTGATTTTGAATTCACCTGTTAGTTTATTTGGCCTCCCTATTTCTTCGTCAGGTTGGAGGTTGCGCGTTCATGTGTTGGTATGAGCGCCAGCATGATGCATTCTTGCAGACACTGCTCATAGATCTACGCAATGCTGTGTGGTCTCTCAAGAAGGAGAAAGCAGCACTGAACGAAGCTCTTAGTGGGGCAACCGCTAAGCTAGATTCGATGGAGAAGAAGCTGGCGGTGGTGAAGAAGGAAGAAGAGGACAAGGTGGATGCTCTGAAATCTGAAAAAGAGGACCTCAAGGCAGAAGTCAGGAAGCTAATGGTGGAGAAGACTGGGCTAAAGGCGTTATGTGTGTTCTTTGTTGCCATTGTGTTGTTCATGTGGATTGGCAATCAGTAGGTGCATGTATATCCAGTTAGTGTTGTGTTGTAGTTAAGCAGCCTCAGCTGCATGTATGCTGGCTATGTCTTCGAACTAAGTTCATGTGTCAGATGTATGCTTGTTATTATCTAGTTGGCTATCAAGTTATTTGCAATATTGATGTGAGATGCAAGCTGATGATAGATAACACAATACAGTAACAAAGTTGGAGGAGCTAGAGTGCAACTCAAATTTACACAAAAAATCATCATTGTTGTTTTTCATGGAATCTACTGCAGGTAAGACTCCATCAGTAGTGTAGGTATCATCAGAATCATCGTAGTCATATTGTAAGTCCTCATCATCTGGTTCTGGCATGGAGGCAGCACGTGCCTCTTCGAGTACAGCAGCATCGACACTTAACCCTTCCATGTCAGTCCTGCTCCAATTTCTCAATTCCTCATGTCGCTCTTCAATGTTCATATGTTCCACTCCTGCGATGATCGAGTCAGCATCGGTATCAGCAAAATTATTTTCATTCTCCTCTCCTTCTTCAGGCATGGCAAATAGGTTCCTAGGTTTCATAAGGACACTGCACCAATTTGCTCTCCTGGCACTTTTCACATAACACACCTGCTCTGCTTGGATCGCCAGGATGTACAGCTCCTCTGAATATCGAGTCCGACTGGTATCAATGTTGATAATGCCATATTTATCCTTATTGTACCCTCTGGATTTGTTTTTGTCCGGTGCTGGAACATCAAACCAATCACACTCGAACAAAATGACTTCCTTCTTCATAGGATAGTCTAGCATGATAATTCTCCTAATCACTCCGTACCATTCCATGCCATCCCACTAGACGACAACACTGTTGTTTTGTGTGGTTAAGGTTTTCTCTGCTTATTTTGTCCGAAAGAGAAATCCGTTGATGGAGCACCTGTTAGCCACATGAATACGAGGATCTGGACCACGAGCTAGAGCATACATCATGTCATTCACTTCTCCCTTTGCCCATAGTTTCCTTATCTGCCTCAAAATAATTTGGAGATATGTTAGGAACACATTGTAAATTTAAATATCATGTATTTAAAAATTATAGGAATATGTCTCACTTTTCGCTCAAACCATCCTACAAATTGTTTCTTGTGGCTTCTGTCAACATTTCGTGAGCTGGATTTCCTCAATTCCTCCTCATGCCTACTTCTACAGTAGCCAAATGATCAGGCACCTAGTAGAAGACAACGCATGTTTCAAAAAAAAATCATATATATGACATGCAACGACATACTTTATCCATTCATTGCACTCATCACAGTTGGATAATATGTAGTGCCTCATCTTGTGAAATTCTTGAGGCTCATGTTTGTCGAGATGCAAAGGGTTTTTTACTATAGTCCCTGCTGCCGAATATGCTCATACCATTAGAAGGTGGTTTAGTAATAGCGTTCTTTTTCTTGACACTCTAGCCGATTGAGCTTTGTACTAACATCTTCAAAGAAGCGAGAGCAAAATGTAAGGCACTCCTCCGAGAGATATCCCTCTGCTACTGAACCTTCAGGACATGCTTTGTTCCTCACGTAGCCCTTGAGGGTACGTAGATACCTCTCAACTGGATACATCCATCTGTAGCAAATTTGGCCACCGTACTTAGCCTCCCAAGCAAGATGAACTGGTAAGTGCACCATAATATTGAAAATGCAGGTGGAAAAATCATCTCAAGGCGACAAAGGGTCTCTCCAATAGATTAGTCAAGTGTTTCAAGTTTAGCAACCTCAAGCTCCTTCGAACATGTTGCATTAAAAACCCTGCTGGGTTCAATGATCCCGACCACTGCATCCTCAGGCTAAATATGTCACGTACCACCAAGGGTAGAAGTTTTTGTAATAAAACATGGTAGTCATGACTTTTGAGTCCAGTTACCTTGCAGGCACTGACATCAACACACCTCTTGATATGGGAGGCATACCCATCTGGCATCCGAATATTTTGTAGGAAACTGCAAAAAATTTGCTTCTCATCTTTTCCTAACGTGTACAACGCTGGTGGCAAAGTGTATTTACCTTTCTCTTGCAATGGATGTTGATCCTTCCTTATACCTAGTTCTTGCAGATCAAGTTGAGCCTTCTCGCCATCCTTACATTTACCAGCTAAACCAAGAAAAGTCGCTATCAAGCTCTTGCAAATATTCTTCTCAATGTGCATGACATCTAGATTATGGTGTACAACAAATTTTTCCATTAAGGAAGCTAAAAAAACACTCTTCTTCCTCCAGTTGTGCCACCTAATATCTTCATCTTGCTGCTTCCTCTTCCCTACGGTAGTCTTTCCAAAACATACTTGCTCAAAACTCTCGTAATGCTGCAAAACATGTTCACCAGTTAGCGGCACTGGTGGCTCCCTCTCTTCAACCTTGTCATTGAAGCTCACCTTTTTCATTCGCCACCTGTGGCCTGAAGACAAAAAAATGGCGATGCCCCATATTGCAATGCTTTTTATCATGTTGTAACCACAAGTAATCAGTATCCTTGTGACAATGAGGACAAGCAAACTTTCCTTTTGTGCTCCAACCAGATAACATCGCATATGCAGGAAAATCATTTATTGTCCAAAGTAAAACTGCATGCAGATTAAAATTCTTCTTCACTTTTGCATCCCAAGTCACAACTCCATTAATCTAGAGAATGAGCATCAATGGTTATAAGGAATGAGCATCGACATCATCCAATAAGACTGTTTCAAGCACAACCATGGAGGCAGGTTATAAGGAATTAGGAGCACCGTCCATGTAGTGTAATTCACATTCAACATCCCAAATGGATTGAAGCCATCTGATGCAAGTCCTAGCCTAACATTACGTGGTTCCGATGCAAAGTCCTCATACTCGCCATCTACGTGCTTCCATGCCAATGAGTTGGCCGGGTGCCAAACTTTCCCATCTTTAATGACCAATTCATCAGCATGCCAATGCATTTGCTTTGATGTGGTCACGTTCATATATAATCTTTGAAGGCGAGGAATAAGTGGAAAGTACCTCAGTATTTTTTGAGGAAAAAGCTTCTTCTTCTTCTTTACTCCACCATCATGAGTGGCACCACCCTCTGCATGCCCCTCTGGATCAGCATTTTTCCACCTACTTTCTCTGCATGTTGTCCCATCTTTAACGACCAATTCATCAGCATGCCAACGCATTTGCTTTGATGTGGTCACGTTCATATATAATCTTTGAAGGCGAGGAATAAGTGGAAAGTACCTCAGTATTTTTTGAGGAAAAAGCTTCTTCTTCTTCTTTACTCCACCATCATGAGTGGCACCACCCTCTGCATGCCCCTCTGGATCAGCATTTTTCCACCTACTTTCTCTGCATGTTGGACACTCACGCATATCCTGGTATTCTCCATGAAATAACACACAGTCGTTGACACAAGCATAAATCTTCACATTGTCTAGGCCAAGTTCTCGAACTACCTTTTGAACTTTTTCCAATATATCTGGGACATAATGTCCTTTGAGGAGCAAAAGACATATTAACCGAAGGATCTGCTCCATGGCATTGTTGCTAATGCCGAACATGCACTTAATCCGAAATAGCCTCACAATGAAAGATACTTTTGTAGCCTCCTTACAAACCTGGGTAGAATTCTTTCTCTACTTCTTGCATTATTTTGAAAAAAGCCTTTGCTGAATCATTTGGCTCCTCGGTATTATTGTTGCTTCCACTAAGATTTCCACGTATAGCACCACTGATTAGTGAGTCAATCAGATTTTTAACAGTGGGGCCATCAATAGCAGGTTCGCCTTCATCAGTAAAATCCCGATTATCATCCAAAACCATAGGCTCAGCAGCTATATCATGAAAATGACGTTCCTGTGTTATGAATTCCTTATGAAACCCTCTGTCAATCAGGTGTTGTGCAAGCTCAATCTTTGTTCTATATGCCATGCAACCACACCTACTACATGGACATTTCATAGTCTCTCCTAGATAAGTGCCCTCAAAGGTGTCTTCAAGAATGTTTCAACTCCGTCCTGCCAAGCCTTATCTCCATGTGACAACAGCATCCAACTCCAATCGTTCCTAGATGCCATCAGAGAAATTAAAGGAACTAATTAACAAATTCCTGAAATAGGAGAAAAGGTTGCTGATGGTGGACTAATAAACAAACGATGATCGAAACTACTATCCTAAACAAACGAAACTACCTTACTAATCTACCAATTAGCCCCAATCACAAAAAGTATTAGAAGATCTCAACCTTAATTATCGTAGATGGCTCGTGTTCTAGGAGGCGGGGTGCGGGACAAGTCCGGCGTCCACAATCCTGGCCACGCGCGTCTTCCCGCCGTCGAATGCCTTGGCCGCGTCACCAGCGACTGTTCTAGGGTGGAGGCGACATTGGAGTTGAGGACGGAGACACCAATAGCAGCTAGCAGATGGACAACATTGGAACCAACACGGACTGGGGGCCCCACGCTAGTATTATTTTTTTTGTGAGGGAGAAAATGCTACTATTTACCTCCTACCTAGTATGAGTCATATAGTCCCTCTGATTCTATGTGTAATGCAACTCGTTTTAGACAACATTTAGCATACAAATCTTATCTTATACTATATATTTACTAATTAGAGCCTCCTTTTGATGCCTCTATGTTAATCGGAGAAAAATTCAAGAAATTATCACAAAAATGAGTCTACACTCAAACGAAATAAATGGAAAGCTAAAACAGAATGACGTATATGCATGCGCTTATATATATCTACTATGACTAGATTTTTTTCATCCCTGGTATTAAAAGGAGTTTTCGGTCCATTGTTATCAACATTAGAGCATCTCCAACCATTGTGTAAAATCACTTCCTAAATCAAAATTTAGGATATTATTAGGAAAATCATTCTCCAACCGTTATGTAAACTAGGCCAGCACCCTAAATATACCAACTCCCTAAACAAGTGCTCTAGGTTGCTATATTTAGAAACCAAATAGGAACTCCGAAAGCATAATATTCATTTGGATACCATATATTAGGAATTGTTCGAGGAAACAAGTTTTTTCACTCTATATTATTCTTTAGAAACTCCGAAAGCATAATATTCATTTAGAGAGTAATTTTTTATATAATTATTGGAGATGCTCTTAAATCGTTGTTTCACTGGCTATCTACTCGGCTCTCTAGACTGCAGGTCGCGGAGTAATGATAACTAGCAGCTGTTACCCACGACGCATTGAGTAAATATAGTATACTAATAGGAGCTGAGAGTGAATGGTCACGTCGCTTGACTCGAATCGAGGCGAGCGACGCCGTCCAGGAGGGGTTCGTGAGTCATGCGCATGCGTTCAGTATCGCTGAGGCATGCGTTGGGACTGGGTAGGCTAGCTGACGAGAGTCATGCGCATGCGCTCACAGGAAAAAAAAGGAATTTTGTAGGTCGATGTTCATTAGTAGTAGTACTAGCAAAAGGGAGCAAGGAGAGAGGGAGAGAGAGAGAGAGAGAGAGAGAGAGAGAGAGATGATATGCCTTGAAACTTTCATACTCCTACATCTAGAAGACAGAGAGAGATAGGGCAGTGGTGCATTGAAGGCGACTAGAATCATGGGTGAAAACTGCCTGGTGCATGCAGCTCCAAGCAAAAAACCACACAGGCTTCACCAGCCTGGGATTGGATTTTCTCAGCCTGGATTTGGATTTGATTGTCTGGGCCAGGCAGCAACTCCAAGCAAAAAACCACACAGGCTACTACTCATATATCAACTGACGTGGATATACCATCTAGAGCTGCCATGGCATTTTAGGTGGAAGCATGTCTGCCTCTTGTCACAACACGTGGTGCATTCTCTGGCACTCATGTGCGGATGTGCCATGATATTTTAGCTACATATCTATCTATCTATCTTCTATTCACTTCTTATTTGAAAGTCAAAAGAAGCCACCACATTCGCTCTCAAGACCACGGAATTATCATGTTAATCTAAAAACGAGAAGACATAGACCATCGGATTTTATGAAGATTTAAACGATCCAGAATTATGATTCTTCTTACAAATTCAGAAGCAAACAACCATAATAAAGACTTCATACCAAATACAACTCATAACTAGCAAATAGAAAAGAGATAAGATGGTGTATTAACAAAAAATATTAATAAAGAGCTGGCCTTGCATTCACAGCTAGCGTGTTGAGTTAAAGTCCACCAAGCGTGACGAGTTGAAGTCCACTAGGACTCTTTTTTTTTTAAAATAAACTACTCGGACTCTATAACATATCATGAATAATATTCTTTAAAAAGAACAATTGCATCCATTACATGAGCTCGATGGTGATCGTTAGCACCACTACAAGCAAGATAAAATTGTCTATAAACATGGCATATATAAGGGCATAACATGCGAGTGTGATAGACGATATAGGCACGTTAGAGCAGGCCATGGTCGCCCTAGCCACTAAATTATATAAGTTATGTATTAATTTATTTTGATGATAAAACAAACCATAATAATATATATAATATTTTTATTTCTTTTGAATAACATGAATGATGAAAGTTAACTAAAAAGGTCAATTTTGATAATAATTTTAAAATGAAGGGAGTATGTTAATTCAAATATTCTATTGACTCGCCATTGAATTTTTTTTTTTTGGAGGGCCTAGTGGGAACCTGATCCGATACTAGCCAATTGGGTTCGTTGTAGAGAAAGCCATTCGATAATATCTATATCATTTAAATGGTGGTAAGTTTTCTTTTTCTCTTATTGATATTGTGATTTCTAGCCCTAGATCCTTTTAATATATTCAAATTTAAGATTATTTTTCTTTTCTAGATCTTTATTTTTTAGTTAAGTCTAGCTGGGAGCGAGGCTCTCAATTGAATCTCATTGATATTCATTACGGCAGTATAAACTGAAGATTATGTTATAACTGGAAGGGGGGTTGAGTCATGAGATTTGATGACATTACACGAAGATGTGGCAAAGGGAAAATATTTCTATTAAAATTGAACGACCATTTCTTTAGTTTAGGCCAATTAACATTTTAACCATAAGCATATATATATACTCAAGATGGTATTGTACCAGGGACTTATATGAATTGTTAAGCGATGTGGTTTGTTTCGGCCACTCAAACAACAATAATTTTCTAAGAAGGATGATATTAAATATGATATAGACTCTAATTAGTTGCACAACAAGCACATTATATAAAGATTTAAAATATATATATTGGAAATTAAAACTACATAATTCTAGCCGCGCAAGTTTGCACGGGGTAACCTCGTCCTAGTTCTCTATATAAAAAAATATGAATAAAGAGCTGGTGTTGCGTGTTCATAGCTAGCGTGTTGATTCGTTGTAGAGAAAGCCATTCGGTAATATCTATATCGTTTAAATGGTGGTAAGTTTTCTTTTTCTCCTATTGATATGGTGATTTCTAGCCCTAAATTATTTTAATATATTCAAATTGTAGAAACTATCGACCTCGTTTATTTACCCCCATTTGAATGTACAAGGATACGAAAAATATAGGAATTGAGACAGTATGCTTTTGATTGGAAGCTTTCAATCAGATGAAAGGTAGCAAACATGATTAATTAAACTTTCTCTTAAATCCAAAGGGAAGTTATATCAATTCCAACGTTCTGCCTTCTTGACTAAAAAAAAGGAAAAACTTTTTACCTTCCATTTTTTTTATGACATTCGCTGAAGTTCTACTCAGGACTCAAGGACAGGAGGGACCATGTTTTGTGGTCCTATTTTCAGTGTGTTAAGCGTGCTAGTATGAGAGAAGGCACCTCTCGACCTCACGCCCATATCAGGGGCGCACTACCGTTTCCACCATCACTCCACTCTCGGACGGGGTTCCGCTGACTTAAGTTACTCACGCCGATGAGTATGGCAGTGGTTGTGCATGGCTCACGTGCAGTGACCCACTGCCCGGTGGCTTAAGTCAGTGGATCCGGTTCCCTCTCTCCTGCTTCTCGTCTTCTTCACCGTGCTCAAACCACCTCAGCCCTCGCTCGCCGCTCGCCACGCTCAACTGCCATGGCGCCCATGGGGGACTCGAGGGAGCCCGCTGGCAACCACAACCTCAGCACCCCTCTCCTCCCAGAGTCCGCGGTATGTTCCTACCCGTGTTCTGTGATTTCCGTACAATTTAAAGGATTTTTACTGTTCATCGACTATTTGCAGACCGGTGTTTTGTCTTCTTCCATGGCTGGAGCACGACACGACGAGTTTCGCTCGCCTTCGCCAAAGCGCGTCCGCCGCGCTCTGGCCCCGGACGTCTCAGCGGTACAGAAGGAGGAGGAGGTCATCCCGGCGGCAGCAGAGGAGGAAGAGGTGGTGCCACCGGAGGTCGTCAAGGCGACTATCGGCGACACGACAACGATGAAGAGTATAGCGACAACAGCGACTCTGCCGACTACTATCACTTCCCTGACGGCGGCACGCGTGTCGTGCACTGGGTGGATTATTCCTCTGGCAATACCTTCTACTCGTGCCCGGTTTGCCAAGATAGGAAGTTCGAGTGCAAGGAGGTGGTTCAGGTGCATGCGTTGCGGTTATTCCGTGATAATGTTGGGGTGCCCGACAACATTGAGAGGCACCATCAGATTGCTCAGGACGCGGGATACAAGTGTGCCTTGAAGAAGAGATCGACTTCCTCCTAGATCACTGTCACCACCGCGCTTTGGTCATCCCGTTCATAGTCGTTAGCTACTAGTACTAGTTTGATGCTTTTGTTTTTTGTTTATTTCTTTCCATGTGCTGATGATGAACAGGCATATATCGATGCATGTCGATCTTCGTCTATGTATATCCAGAGGTGGTGAACTAGCCAATACTATTTTGTAAATGTATATATACTAGCAAAGTGTCCATGCATTGCTACGGACTTAAAAAAACAAAACACTCTTTATAATTTAAATATAAATTATTTACAAAATATAATTATTAGATATATATATAATATTATTGATATTTTTTACATGAAAGATTATATTTGTATTACCGTAGGTGCTTCTTACTATACCATTTTATATGTCAAA
This sequence comes from Eleusine coracana subsp. coracana, assembly GCA_032690845.1. Lineage (NCBI taxonomy): Eukaryota > Viridiplantae > Streptophyta > Magnoliopsida > Poales > Poaceae > Eleusine > Eleusine coracana. The sequence continues at coordinate 1,315,049 of MU847442.1, read as the reverse complement.
AGTAACAATTTTATCAATATTTTTTACCATATTCTAAAAGCTTTATCCAGAAGAAAAAAATTAATTCACGGAGTCCATAAATAGTACTGCATTATAATACAATTTTGAAATTGAAGACTTGCTCTAATGGAAAATGTTAAAACACAAAAGTTATAGATCTCGTCGAGGCCTTTTCAAAAAATATATGGATCATATTATTTGGACTACGGAGGTAGCAGATATAGACTCCGCATAGAGATCTACGTAGAGGAGTCCAAATCAGAATTAATAGATTGTAGAGATTATTAGGTCATATATTTGTCTTGATCAATTGTCGATCATCATCTTCGCCTAAAAAGACGCTAGTTAGTCTAACATACTACAATATCCTTTTTCTTCAGAATAATCCATCATAATTTCAAAATCACAAAGTGACATTCATTACATATGTCACCCTGACACTAGATAAGATCATCCATCTAAACTAATAAAGGACGAATAACAGGACCAGTTTTCTCACTACAGACAGCCACGCACCCAATGATCTGAGACCTCCGTTTAGCATGGGCCACCTATATCTAACTACAGGATTTGGATGGTCTCACTACTTGTAAACATTGTCTCACTCATTGCTTCACAAAAATCACTCATCCCTCCCTCCACACCCTATTTTTTCTCACAGCTCTACCCACATGTACACACATACCCACACACTTTCATATTTTCCTTAATTTTTCTTACCTTAATTTACTCCACTTTCAAATTCCAAAGGTAGCGCCCATATATTACTTAAAAATCCATACATATTATAACCCTTTCAAAAAATATCTCACCTTGCCTACCGCTTGTAGGTTCTTTTCTTTCCAAAAGCCTCTACTAACGTACGGCACACTGATGTCCAGCCGTGAATCCCAATCAAAGTCGCATCCCCTACGTGAGCTCCTTCCTCTGTGCGCTACCGTGCCACCTAAGGCTCCTTCCTCCATGCGCCGCCATTCTGTCTTGAGCTCCTTCCTCCGCATGCTGCAACCCGCTCCCGTCGTGCTCTCACGAGGGCGTCGCCACGGGTGTTGCACCGCCACCCCGGCCCTTGCCCGCGCTCTATCCACCGGGCATGTTGCCACGGCCCCGCCATGAGCCACCGCTGGGATGGAGGAAGAGGAGGTCCGCCCCTGCGGCGAGGACGAGGATGGAGGAGCCAGAGATGGTGTTGCCCCGGTTTCACGCCTTCGCTGCAGCCATGGTTGGTTGTATAACGATGGAGGCCTTCAGGCAACACAACGACGATAGTCATGGTCGGTGCTAATTATCTTGTCAAATTTTCCGCCAACTCATTGTCTCGCATTTTTCATTTTCTTAGCCTGTTGTAGCAGATCGCGCTCGTGTTTCCTTACTCTTTATCTCAATCCGGATCGCCCGTTTCCACACGCTTGCGCGCAAGGCGAGTGGATCAGCATCGGAGAGTGGCGGCGGCGGAATGGGCACCACAACGACTGATCTCGAGGGGTGGCAGGACGACAGCTCTGCATTCGAGGTGGAATCGCTGACCTCGAGCTTGCCGACTTGCAGCGCTGCTTCGCCGTGCTCTGCATCTCTGTGCCCTGAAGGCGAGGCCATCACGGGCTCCTCCGATGCGCTTTGTATCTTGTCCGAGGCATTTTTGCCATGGCGGAGGCCATCACTGAAAACGCTGGAAGCTTGGAACCAAATGAGGCGTCCCTTCCTGAAGGATCCATGTCCCGAAGTTGCTGATAATACAGATAGTTAATAATACAATAATGATCCAAATTTAAATTTAGTTATTACATCAAAGTGCAGCGGAAGTACAAGTCCATAATGTTTTGAAAACAGCGGAAGCAAAATAACGATAAGAACTATGAACTCGACGATATAGCATAGTGATGATTTATGCCCGAGGAACCATCACTTTAGCAGCACACAACAGTCACTGCGGCGGTAGGTCAGACTCCTAGTGGGCAGTCCAATCCTCAGAGACCTGCATGTCCCAAGGCAACACATCTACAGGCAATTCTATCTCTTCAGTACCTAAAAACCACAGAGGCACAAAGCCTGAGTACTAATTACTCAGCAAGACTTATCCGTCAAAACCTAGACATGCAATGGCTCTAATAGGTGGCTTGTTTGAAGGACTCGTGCTAAGCAATTCTATATGTTTGAAGGACATATATGAATTGCATTTTTACCAAGTTACAGCCTCTGGATATTATTATTCTATTTACTAGCATTTATTCAAGTTAAAGCATTACATAATTAATAGAGTATTAAATACTACAGAATTAACTTAACCAAAAATCAGGGTGGTGTATTACCATGAAGTAACAGTGCATGCAAAAGATTGTAATTAATTAGCATTTATAGATATAATAATGAATTAAAAAACTTTACATTACTTAATTATATAATAAAAATACATGTGCAGAGGGAGTTGGTTATCATTTTATTAAACTAAAGCACATTATTATGAAACTGACAAACTTAGTTTGAGGTTATTTGGACTTGAAATGAATTTACTATGCTTTTTAGAAGTTTTCAGCAATTTCTATAATTTTTCTAGTATTTCTATTTTAAACAATGCCACGTGGGCCCAGGTCAGCGACCACGTGGGCAACACATCAGTGCCACGTCGGGCCACATGGGCTGCCAGTAGGTGCCAGTCAGCACCGCCGCGGGGCAGGGTTGCTCGCCGGAGGGCTCGCTGCTGGGCACGTCGAGCGGTAAAAGCTCGTTGCGGAGGCGGGGAAATGGCATGCACGTCGATGTGGAGGGTTTGGTGATGCTATGGAAGTGGAAGACTCACCGTTAAGGGATCGGCGACGAGCGGCGACGAAGAATGAAGTCTGGCGACGTCGCGTTCTACCTAGGGAGCACCAAATCACGCACTGCTAGCTCCTACAGCATCACGGGTGTGCGGTGATTGCCGGCATCTTGTCGTCGTTCACCGAGGAGGACCGGAAGGGGGTGTTCACCATGGAGGCGGCTCCGATATAGCGACGTAGAGGAGGTCAGTCGGGGAAAAGGGTAACTCCAGCGTCCTTGCGCAAGGAGTCAAGGCAGAGAGAGGTCAGACATGATCAAAGAGGTGTTGTGCATCATTGCGAAGAGAAAGGAGACACGAGGGTCACCAGAGTCGACGAATTTGGCATCAGTGTCAAAAACTGCCGCTGGGGAGCATGGTTCGGTGTTTTTCAAATTGGCTCGATTTCGCATGAAGATTGGCCCGGGGTGAGCAAGGGGCGCTAGAGGGAGTTGAGGCGCGGCTGAAGGTGCTCTGAGTTTGGGGAGAGAGGCAGTGATGGCCGGGTATTGAGCGCTCAGAGCTCGGTAATGGCATGAGAGCGGGGTGCGGAAATTGGCAGAGGGAGGGGGGATTTATAGGCCGAGAGGTTCATGTGCTAGGTTTACGAGGGAGACGTTGCGATTGCACAGGAAAGAGCACATCGGGTAAAGCAGCCAAGAACAGCATGGCGCGTGAATTGACGGAGCTGGGCCAGTGGCCATGTCGGCTTGGGGCAGAGCGAAAGAAATTCGCCTCGATGGTGGTTTGTGGCGCGCGGGAGTCTGAGAAGGCTGCGCTAAGGGGCGGTGGAGTTGCGCGTGGGTTGGCATGCTATTGGGGGACGGGAACAGTCGGGCGTGGGGGATCGAGGAGCAAGGTATGGGCGCGGTGCCTTGGGGTAGAGCGCGGCAGGGCAAAGCGACGCGGTCGGTGATGGCTAGTGGTGTGTGAAGGCCGCGCGGTAGTGCTAAGGTGACGGGGCGAGCACGCACATGCTTTGCAGCGTGTCGGAGCAACATGGATGGCCGGGCGCAGAGAGCCAGGCCGGGAATTGGGGAGCGACGGGGCAAAGGCGACCTTGGGCAGTGGTGAAAGGAACTCGCGACAGCGGCGGCTAGTGCCCGAGTGGGCAGCGGCGACGTGACATCGGTAGGTTGCATCACGATCTGAAACAATAGTAGAAGGCATTCCACACAAACGTACAATTTCTTTGAAAAAGAGGTCAGCAATATAAAAAGCATCATCAGTCTTATGACATGGTATAAAGTGTGCCATCTTAGAAAATCTGTCCACAACAACAAAAATACTATCACTCCCCCTCTTAGTCCTAGGCAATCCTAAAACAAAATCCATAGAAATATTCGCCTAAGGAATAGAAAGAACAGGAAGTGGCATGTACAAACCATGTGGATTCAAGCGAGACTTAGCTTTTTGACATGTAGTGCAGCCAGCAACAAAGCACTCAACATCTTTCCTCATCCTTGGCCAAAAGAAGTGTGTGGCCAAAATATCCTCCGTCTTCTTGGCACCAAAATGACCCATCAATCCACCTCCATGCGCCTCCAGTTACAACAAAAGACGAACGGAACCAACTGGAATGCATAGGCGGTTAGCTCTAAACAAGAATCCATCATTCAACACAAATTTATTCCATGCACGACCTTCTTTACAATGTAGCAATACATCCTTAAAATCAATATCAGCAGCATATCGTTCTTTAATTACCTCAAGTCCAAAAATTCTACAATCAAGTTGAGACAACAAAGTATAGCGCCTAAATAAAGCATCAGTGATCACATTATCCTTCCCTTTCTTATGTTTAATAATGTAAGGAAAAGACTCAATAAACTCAACCCATTTAGCATGTCTACAGTTCAAATTACATTGTGAACGAATATACTTAAGTGATTCATGATCAGAATGAATAACAAATTCTTTGGGCAACAAATAATGATGCCACGTCACTAAAGAATGTACAAGTGCATACAATTCCTTATCATATGTGGAGTAATTCAAAACACCACCAGTAGTTTTCTCACTAAAGTATGCAACAGGTTTACTATCTTGCATCAAAACACCACCAATGTCTATACCACTAGCAACACATTCTAGCTCAAAAATCTTATCAAAATTAGGTTATTGTAGCAATGGTGCATGTGTAAGTTTATCCTTCAAAGCACCAAAAGACTCATGATGTAACTTACCCCAATGGAAATCAACGCCCTTCTTTGTCAACTCATGCAAAGGTGCAGCAATGGTGCTGAAATCTTTGACAAAGCGGCAATAGAAACCTGCAAGACCAAGAAAACTCCTCACCTATGTGATAGTTTTTGGTACAGGCCAGCTCTTTATTGTTTTAATCTTCGCCTCATCCACCTCAATTCCCTATGGAGTCACAACATAGCCAACAGAAGAGACTCGATCCGTGCCAAATGTGCACTTCTCAAGGTTACCAAATAAACATGCATATCGTAAAGCATCAAAAACAGCACGCAAATGATTCATATGTTCATCTATTGATTTACTATAAATCAAGATATCATCAAAGTAAACTACCATAAATTTGCCAATGAAAGCTCTTAAAACCTCATTCATCAAGCGCATGAAAGTACTAGGTGCATTAGTTGAACCGAAAGGCATTACTAACCACTCATATAACCCGAATTTGGTTTTGAAAGCTGGTTTCCATTCATCTCCAAGTTTCATTCTAATTTGATGGTAGCCACTACGCAAATCAATTTTAGTGAAAATTATAGCACCACATAACTCATCAAGCATGTCGTCTAGCCCAGGAATAGGATGATGATACCTAATAGTAATATTATTAATGGCTCTACAATCTTCACACATACGCCAAGTACCATCTTTCTTAGGAACCAAAAGTACAAGAACAGCACAAGAAATATGTGATTCACGAACATACCCACGATCCAAAAGGTCTTAAACTTGTTGTTGTATCTCCTTAGTCTCCTTAGGGTTGGTCCTATAAGCAGCACGGTTTGGCAAAGTAGCACCCGGAATCAAATGAATTTGATGCTCAATCCCTCTCAAACGTGGCAATCCCGGGGGTATCTCAGCTGGAAAAACATCCTCATACTCTTGCAAATGGTTAGTGACAACTAGAGGCAAAAGCACTAGAAGCAATATTGCCAAGCGAAAACAAAGCTTGTTTGCATATCAAAGCATAGCAAATATCATCATCTGCAAAAATTTTAGCAAGCTCAGATTTTGTTGCAAGACATGAACGACCTTGTAATTTAATTTCAGCACCCTTAGAACTTGAAGAATCATTAACATTGCTAGGTGTAGAATCAAAATTAATAGGTTGTTGAATTTCAGGACCTTTAATTTTCAAACTAGCAGCGCTTTCTAAATCAGCTTGTATAATTTCAGTAGGGGTCATTGGTAAAAGAGTAATTTTAGTTCCTTTGTGCATAAAAGTGTACTTATTACTTCTACCATAGTGTATAACATCATTATCAAATTCCCAAGGTATACCCAATAAAAGTGAACTTGCTTGCATGGGTACGACATCACAATCAACAGAATCCACATAAGAACCAATGGAAAAAGGAACTCTGCAAGTTTGTGTTACCTTAGCTTTTCTAGATTTGTTTAACCACTGAACGTAGTAAGGATGTGGATGTGGGCGTGTGGTCAAATCAAGCTTGTTGACCACGTCAGAACTCACCAAGTTATTGCAGCTCCCTCCATCAATGATGACACGTGCTCGGCGGTTCATGATGACAAAGAAAATTCGGATCAAGTTGTGGCGCTGCATCGTCTCGGGCTACTGAACTTGTGTACTAAGGACACGCTGAACAAGAATGTTCATGTATCCCATAGTGTCTCCACCTCCAAGGACGAGGTCACTGTTGGTGGATCCAACGTCCTCCTCATCCTCCACATCGGAGGTGCTCATGTAACCGCCATCGTCTATCGCCACATATGCCCGCCTACTTGGGCAATCTTTCTGCTAAGTCCATGGCAGCCCTGGCACTGAATCCCTGTAGTGCGCCCCGTGGAAGCAACAGAGGAGGTAGTATTAGCTGGAACCTACACAGAATTTTTACCTGAGCGCGTAGAAGGTGCATGGGCTGATCTTGGTGTTGCCGAGGGCACACTAGCACCTGCTAGTGGGGGCGGCCGAAAAGATGGCTTGGGCAGCCCTGAAGTCCCCGTCGACCGTGCAGAGTAGAAGTTCTTGGACTTGCTGTACTCCTCAAAAGCCTGGAAAAGTCCCTGCGATTATTTCTCTGCAAACATAGCATACTAGAAACACTGGTTGAGGGTATAATATTATTTAAAATCAAGGATGTCCTGAATTTTTTTTTTCTCAAACCAGAATAAAAGCGGCAAATCTGATCATCTACTTTTTCAACTACAACACAACGAATCAAACCCTTCTGAAGCTCACTAAAGTACTCCTGGATAGTTTTATCTCCTTGTTCTAAACGCTGCAGTTTATTACGAATCTCTCTATAAAAAGAAGGAGGAACAAAACGATCACGCATGGCTACCTTAAGTTCTTCCCAAGTAGTAGGCAAATCAGTTTCAGCAGCTAGACCGCTCCACCAAATAGTAGCAAAGTCCTTAAACTCACTAGTGGCTTGTCTAACTCTATGTTGTTCAGGAACAAGGTGGGCATTAAATTTTTGTTCTACAGTCATCTCCCAATCAAGATAAACATCACCATCATACTGACCCAAAAATGAAGGAATTGAAAAATTAATTTTAGCATACGGGTCATCTAGAGCATAGTTACCGTGTGGACGGTGATTGTAGTTATGGAAACCACCCATACCTTGAGTATTACGTTGCAAATGATACATGTAAAGGTTATCCCTACAAAAGAGCCAAATTGTGAGGGTGAAGCCACCTCTCCGTCGTCACTTCCTGCCATCACAAACACCAAAATAGGAAACAAGCAGTAAAGGTTATCCCTACAAAACAGCTAAGCAGTGATGCCTCTCAACGCAGCAAAAGGAAACTCCATACAAAGCTCTTACAAAGTTCTGAAAAGCAAAGCAAAGGATACCAAGGAGGTGTGTTCCATGATTGCAAGGGTCACAAAATAACCTATGTACTGTCCAGAAGAAATATATAGAGCTAGGAAGGCCAAATATATATATATATATATGTGAGTGGCACACTAATCAAAAACAGATAGTAAAGCTGAATAAGTGCCCAAGTAACTTGTCCCTAGTTGCTGGTCTAAGTTTGTCCTAGAACATTAGTGATAGCAAAGTAGAAACAAGGAGACAAAAGGCACACAGGCAATAACAGGGGGCTAAGTGCAAAACAGCCACATCCAGAAATTTCAGGCGGCTAGATGTAGCACTAGTTGAAATCACAAATTTATTTATTTTTATTTTATTTTTTTGATATTTTTTTCCAACTCAGTAACACTGGGGGAGAATCCACAGAAAATTCCAGCTCAAACAGAGGTAGGATATGGCCTACAGAAAATCTTGAAATTGCAGAAAACATCGGGTTTCAACTTTTTGATGAGGGCACACAAGGTGTAGCCGAGTGTGGGTATGCTCAACTTTGAGTCAACAATCTCCTGTAAAAATTTCAGCCAAAACGGACACCCGAGCAAAAAGTTATGCCCATTTTACCGAAGGGGTGTCAGAATCGGTTCTCAAGAAACCCGAGGCGAAACCCGAGTTGGTTTAGGGTCGGGTTTGGGGTTGGGTTTGGAATAGGGTAGGATTTTTTTTGGCGGCGTGGAGGCAGTGGAAAGTGGAATATGTGGGGATTGGTCCGAGGTGTTGAAGGTGGGTTTAGGGTGGGATTAGGCTAGGTGTGTCGATCAATCATCCCTAGCACAAAAAAATGACAAAACAGAGAATGGTGAAGGGGATGGCGGCTAGGTTTGCAAGGGAAAACACTACTGATGATGAAACACAAATTAAACCAGCGACTAAACAAGAACTAGGGTACATGGACTCTGAAATTAAAATATGCAAAGGCTAAACACGTGGTTATGGGCGGGGGGGGGGGGGGGGAATTTTTGTGGGCTTTTCTGTGGACAAAGGGTAGTGTGAACCTAATGGTGCACCTGAAGCTCTGATTACCACTTGATATGGACAAGGGTTCCTAGTCTTCCGAAAGGTTCTGGATATGTTGATTTGGTCGGAGGCGACACACAAATCGATCCGGCTTTAGAACAGCATGTTCTAAAGCCCGACCGCAGCACGACATCTCCTCTGGTTATCAACCGTCCTAAAATGATTGACCTCACCAAGAAGGCTAATCCCTACCTCCGGATCAAGAACACAAGCAAGAACAAAGAAGAATGCAACACAATTGCAGATGTATTATGAATCTCACGAAGTTGGGGTCTCACAAATCGTGATGACGGTGAAACTGTTATGAACAGAATAATCTAAGCAAAACCTAAAACCTAATGGGGCGGTGGAGGCTGTATATGAAGACCCTAGGGTTGTGCAAGACCCTCTGGACGCGCCCCAAATTGGGCTCCACTAGATACAAAGCCCAAAGGCCAAAAACAGGCGACACAACACTAAAACAGATTCTGGACCCTCTATTGCTTTGATGATTCCCGATGGCTCCGAATGAACTTTTACATGATACTGGAAGCATCAGAAAGGTCTTCTTCTTATCTTTCCGTGCATATGTAGGACGTCCAAATCCGAGTCCGTATGCGTCCTGGACATCCATTTTAGTGTAGACTGGTCCTGGGCCCCGAAACAAACTCGAAGTCGGTTTTGATTGGGTCTCCACCTTGGCTTCCACATCCTTGCTGGTCTCCACGTCTCCAAGTCCTTCTCCCATCATCTCCTGGTCCTGTCCATGATTCCTAATTACAATATAATCATTAGGTAGCATGAGCTCTAGTCATTGGACCTTGTAAGTCCAGAATTGGAGGAGTGTTGCATGTATCCTTAGGAGTGATGTCCTCATCAAAGTGGCTAGAGCAAAGTGGAGAGGTGAAGAATGTGAATGGAGTGAAGAACTTTCTCTCCCGACCGTTGCCTTAAATAGTAGAGTAGAGCAGTGGTCATGTTGAGACATGGCTGTTGCCTACTAGCTGTTGTGGCAAGTGGGGCCATAGAGCTGTTGCTCTCTGGTCAGCCGACCAAAAGGCTTGGTCGCTCGACCAGGGGCTGGCCCCTCTAGTCCATAGGCTAGTGGGTCCCACTGGTGGTGGCCCACAAGAAAGAAAATATTTTTCGAAGCTAAACATTTTCAAACTTTCTGCAAATCCAAAATCTCAAAAGGATAAACTCTAAAAATATCCTTTTTTTCTGAAATTGGGTTGGAATAACAACCATGCAGTAGAAAATTCAAATATGCAAATTGAAATTCAAATATGGATAAATATCGTTTAACCTGCCGGTGAGGGTTCACCAATTTTGAGTCCGGCGGACAGGACTTTCTCTCCTTTGATGTTTAGCTTGTGGTCGGCGCATCCTTGTCCAGAGATGGGGACATGGATGTCTTCTTTGGCCGCCACGCCTTTTTTACCTTCTTGGGCGGTGTGGATGTAGGATTATTCTTCATCGGCTGCTTCTTTATCCGGAGTTCAGGTGTGCATGTGGCCTTCTTTTTTCTGGGTGGCATGAGTAGGGTTCTCTTGTGCCATGAAGTTTTGCATGAAGTCCACTAGGCTATCCTTTATCGGCCTCACTTCCACTTCCTTGATGTTCTACGGGTTCGGCTCAAACTTAACTTTGACCATGGAGCATTTTTCCACTCTTGGTTGAAAGTCAAATTTCTCCTCCTTGCCATTATTGTTGAGGTGGATTACTCCTGCCCCGAGATCAATTTATGTGTCTACGGTGCTTAAGAATGGCCACCCAGGGATGAGAGGTGTTTTCTTATCGACGTCCATATCTAGCACCATGAAATCCACTAGGACAAAACATCCACGGATCTTTACCGGAATGTCTTCTGCAATCCCTATGGGGTACCACACTGACGAGTCTGCTAGCTGTAGCTACATAGGAGTGGGGTTCAGCTAAGTCTGTGAAGTTCAACTTGTTGAAGACAGCCCTTGGCATAACACTGACACTGGCTCTAAGATCACAGAGTGCATGGTCAAAGAATTCTGTCCCAATTGAGCATGAGATTGTGGGACAACTAGGATCCTTCTTCTTTTTAGGAAGCAAGTTGAGTATAGTGGTGCTACACTCTTTTGTAAGCTTGATAATCTCTATGGTGGGCATTGGATGCTTGTTGCTCAACATGTCCTTGAGGTAGCGAGCATAGGTTGGTACTTGCATCGCATCCACCAAGAGCATGATGATGTGGACTTTATTGATAACTTCAACAAAGCGGGCAAACTGCTCATCCACGGTTGGCTTCCTGTTTCTGTGGGGAAACGACAGAGTGCTTGGGTCATAAAACTCATGCAGAGCCATCTTTCCATCATGAACAACTTCATCTTCAATGTTTTCAGAAGGTCCACCCTTCTTCTCACTAGCTGTCCATGTATTGTTAGGATTTGGCGGGCCGCAAGTGGACTTAACACCACGCATCATCACCGCATTAACATTTTATATGGTAGATTCGGGTTGCCTCAGAATTTTCCCACAGTTCAAAGCAGGAAGAGCAGCGGCTATTTGAGCTAGCTGAGTTTCAAACATTTTATTAAAACTAAGCTGGCTCTTAAGTGAAGAAGAAAGGCCATCTAACTTAGCATTAATCCTTTCTAAGTTCTTGTCAGTGGAGGAAAACTTTTTACTATAGTTTTCATTGATTTTAGTTAGGCCTAAGACAAGATCTTTCAAGGAAGGTTGGTTAGGATTGAAAGAATTATTACCATAGTTACCTCCTTGATAGGGGCGTGGTTGCCACCCCTAACCTCCTTGAGGGTGATACCCGTTGTTCGTGAATGCAGCTGCCTCACAAGTCTCCCAGTAGTCACTGTCTGAATGTCCCGTGTTGCCATGACCTCGCATGTCATGCGATGGTACAGAGCTTGTATCGTGCCTTTGAGGCTAGGATTGTCGTGGATGTCGAGCCGCTTCAAGATAAGGTCCGCTTTCACGGCGAGCATGTCTGTTTTCCTTAATGGTGTGCATGCCTCATGCACGTGGCTGGAGTCGCTCAATTAACTAAGTTGCCAAGGATCCTCTAGCGGCAGCATCAATGTGCTGACGGCTTGAGGCCGCTTGAGGTTGTCAGTCCATTGTAGAAGTTCTGGATAATATGCCATTTATCCATTCCATGATAGGGACAGGCTAGGATGAACTCCAGTAGCCATTCCCATGCTTCTGGTATTGTCTCTCCAGCCGCCTACTAGAAACTTGAAATTCTTCCCTGTAGAGAGTTAGTTTTACCCAACGGGAAGAACTTCGCGAGGAACATAGTGGAGCATTTCTCCTAGCTGTTAACAGCCTACTTGTTGGCGTAGAACCACTGCTTGGCTTTGGCTAGCAGTGAGAACGAGAACAGACGGAGCCTAATGGCATCCGGAGTCACGTTTTTTATGGTAAAGGTGCTGCATAACTCCAAGAATTGCTGCAAGTGAGCGTTGGTGTCCTCATTGACTTTCCCATAGAATGGGCTAGCCTGCACCATTGTGATCGGACTGGTCTTGATCTCAAAGTTCCCATCCCTAATGTCAATCTCGGGCCCAGTGAGCACGTTACTGGCAGAGGGAGCGGAGTAGTCCTTCAGAGCCTTCTCGTCCATTGCCTTAGATCTCAGTGGTGTGGTGATGATTGGTTGATCTACTGGCTCAGAGTTTTGAGGAGAAGAGACGTTAAGTCTACTTTTCCTTAGAACACTTTCTAGATTCTCGATGAAGTTCTCGGGGAGATCGAAACCGGTCATGCACTACCCTATTTTCACACCAAAAGGCAGAAAACATACAAGGTTAGCCTACATAAACACTAACTACTATACAATCAATATGCTTATGTTATTATTAACAATATATATATATATATATATATATATATATATATATATATATATATATATTGGTTTATGCCTTCCTCGACAAAGGTGCTAGAAATGCTTGTTGACACTTGCTACCGTTTATAAAGAACACAAAATTCTTTAAATACTGTTGCCTCAGAGAGGAAGAGAAGGAACACAATTAAAAGGCTAAAAAATGATGATGGAGGAGAAGTGACCGGAGATGGCCTAAACGGTTTCATTACTAATGAGTACAAGAAAATCTTTCTTTCCAATGCAGGTTCGAGGCGGGAGGAGGTGTTGCGTTATGTTCAACCTCGGGTCACTTATGAGATGAATGCGAGGCTGGCGAGGCCATATACAGAGGAGGAGGTCTACGACGCTCTCTAGGCCATAAGGGACCTCAAAGCACCTGGGCCTGATGGGGTGTCATCGATCTTTTATAAGAGATTCTGGCCACTGGTGGGGGAGAAGGTCAAAGCGGAAGTCCTAGATGTCTTGAACGGTGGCCAATTACCGACAAGCTGGAATGAGTCTGTTATTGTTGTTAATACTAAAAACCAAAAATCTGGAGAGACTCAAAGACCTGTGTCCTATCAGCTTGTGCAATGTCCTCTACAAGCTAGTGACGAAGGTGATTGCAAACAGACTAAAAAATATCCTTTCGGAGATTATTGCACCCTGTTGGTCGTAACAAAGCACCCACTTATATACTGCAAGAGGACGATGTACGATTGTAGCACTTTTTCCCTTGAATTGAGTATTCCAAGGTTTATCGTATCCACTGGGACCTTAGGGATTATTAAACAGAGTTAACAGTAAAAGATCTAGTCAAAGCTACTATCGAGTTCAAGTTTGCACGAGGGGAGACTGGCCCGCGCCAAGGTGCGCTAAACAGCAAATCTGTCGTTGCACCGATCGGCGCGGGGTTGGGCCGATCGGCACGCTACCGAATCTGTGATTGCACCAATCGGCGCTGGTGTTGAGCCGATCAGCGCACGAATGAATCTAAGCCAAAGTGCGCCAGATACCTTGTTCGAGCATCTCATCGATTTATCGCTGTCGAGAGGAAACCCTTGATCATGTAGGTATCTTACCCTACTCAACTATCCAATAGTGCTACGCAGATTTAGTGCTGTCACCGCTAAACTATACTACTATGATCATTAAGCAACCATAATCAATACAATGTCTGAATACTATCCTGATCACCACGATCAAGATAGTATCAACCTACTTAGCCTAGAACTAAGCAACTGGAATAAGCACATGCATGATTACAACATCAAGATAGACAAATCACCAAAACCATCATCAACATATTCGATTAACCTTGAGATACATAGAGTGAGATTCATCACCGCCGAGATGGCCTACCCTGACGGATCAACTCTTACTCTAATGGTTCTTGAAACTCAACTAGAGATCTATTCTAATGGGGCGAACCCCGGTGGCTCTAACTCACCGATTTGTTGTCCCTCTGATGCCTCCTTCTCTCAGGACAAGGAGTTTACAAGTATATATAAGGGTTCTACTCGAAAAGGACTCAGTTTCTAGAAAATAAGTCGGTTGCACCGATCGGCGTAGGATTGCGCTGATCGGCGCAAGCCGTGTCTTCTCTGGTTTCTCTTCCGAGTCGGTTCCTCTATTTTCCACAGCTGCCATGTGGGCCTTTTCCTTCGGGATAAAGTTTTACGCTGCAAGTTAAGATCTTGAAGTTCCATAAATCTTTCAGCCAAATATCTTCAAGTATCTTGCGCAGATAAACTTTCATAAGCATGTGGAATGGGCCTCGGTCACTTCTGTGGGCTAAAGCACCCTTGCGCCGATCGGCGCACTGGGCTTCTTCAATGCTTTTTGTTGCTTCTGGACTCCTGTCTTCTTCCGGCATCACTTTAATCACCAATTTGACCTGTTTCTGTAATATAGCTCCAAAACTACACATATACAAATAGATAGGCAAAATCACAGGTAAATGGCCTAAATTGGCATCAATTATGCTCTAATTGGGGTTAGATTCACATATAAAAGGGGCACTTAAGTAGTGCCAACACACCCTCCCAAAGTCCCTTTGTCCCTGGCCATTTAATCATGGATAATATCCTGCTTGCCTATGAGTTAACGCATCACATGAGAAGAAAGAGGAGTGGTCAATTTGGTGTTGCAGCTTTTAAGCTCAACATGAGCAAAGCATACGATCGGGTGGAATGGGCGAATCTGGAGGGAATCATGATAAAATTGGGATTTGCAGAGTGTGTGGTTTGCCTTGTTATGCAATGTGTCAAAACAGTGACATACAGGATCAAGGTAAATGGGGACTATACGGAAAGCATAATACGAGCAAGAGGTTCGAGGCAGGTGGATCCCCTATCACCCTATCTCTGCACCTAGTGTGCAGAGGGGTTCTCAGTGCTAATGGAAGATGCAAAAAAGAATGGGCACATCCAAGGAGTCAAGGTGTGCGGAGCTGCGCCACGAATCAATCACCTTTTTCCGAAGATGATTCACTCATCTTTCTCAAGGCGTCAGTGCATGGGGCCAGAGCTCTCCAATAGATCTTTGAGCTATATGAGTATGCTTTAGGTCAAATGATAAACAAGGATAAAACAATAGCAAGGAAATGCTGGCGGAATTGGGGATCACACAAATTGCTCGTAGTGACAAATACCTAGGACTACCGGTGTACATAGGCAAATGCAGGAAGAAAGCTTTTGAGTATATAAATAAGAAGATATGGTCACGCGCCCAAGGATGGCAAGAAAAACACCTCTCAAAGACTGGCAAGGAAATCCTAATAAAGGCGGTCGCACAGGCTATACCCACTTACGCCATGGCTTGCTTTGACCTTACCAAGGCCTTATGTGATGACATCAGTTCCATAATTGGTAGATATTGGTGGATCCAATAGGACAAGACAAACAAAATTCACTGGTTAGGGTGGCCAAAACTTTCCAGAATAAAGAAACTAGGCGGGCTCGGTTTCAAGGACCTGCACGTTTTCCATAACACGATGCTTGCCAGACAAGCATGGCAGTTAGCAACCCAACCTGATTCCCTCTGTGCCTGGGTGCTTCAAGCCAAATACTACCCAAATGACACTATATGGGCGGCACAACCAAAATAGGGTATCTCTTACTCGTGGAGGAGCATCCTGAAAGGAGTGGATTTTTGTAAGAGGGCATCATTTGGAGAGTAGGTGATGGCAAATCGATAAATACCTGGTCTGACCCATGGATCCCATGAAGCGAGACTAGAAGACCTCTTACCCCCAGCAACAGTTCCATCCTAACAAAAGTGCCTGACCTAATCTGCCCACTCACAAACTCATGGGATAATTAGCTAGTGAGGGAAACTTTCTGTGAGGAGGACACAAAACTTATCTTGGCCATACCCTTTTGTGATATTCAAGAGGACTTTATTGCCTGGCATCCAGACCCAAAGGGAGTGTTCTCAGTAAGATTAGCATATGCACTAGGGATCAAGTTGAGCTATCAACGGTTACAACTGAACCAATCATCCTCGTTTGGGGCTGGTAACTCAATGATATGGAGCAAGATATGGAAGCTGAAGATGACAAACAAGATCAAAATGTTCCTCTGGAGGTTTACTCATGATAGCCTCCCTATTCAAACCAAGATAGCTAGGAAGGGGGTGAAATGAGTGGACACTAGATGTCCCCTATGCTACCGCTTTGATGAAGATTGTGGGCATTTGTTTTTCAAGTGCAAATTGGTAAAAGTCCTGTGGCGGAGATTAGAGCTAGAGGAGTTGAGGGTTTCAATGGCGGGGATGAATTCTGCTATCAACACTACTTCCAATATCATGGGCCAACCTGAGGAGAAAACGTTGATGGCCATTATACTTATGTGGTGTTGGTGGTCTATATGAAACAAAGCAAACCACGGGGAGCTGCTGAAATCTATAGAGGAAATTATTAACTCTATTCCATACCGTCGAAGCTTGAGATCGGCAGTAAATATATAGGGCTACGTCGAGACTAAGAACTACGATGGTAACACAAGACGCTGAGTTATACAGGTTTGAGCCCTCTCGATGAGAGTAAAAACCCTACGTCCTGTGTTCTGTGTATTGTATTGATGTTGAGAAACTTGTGTTATTCGATCGCTACTCTCCCTCGATGGGGGGTACCCTGCTACCTTATATATCCGGTCGGTAGGGGGTACATGAAGAGTCCTAGTCGTAACCATTTAGGATTTACATAGAAAGTCTATCTCTACATGCCTTGCGCTCCAAGCCGAGTCGATCGGCTTCCTTGTTGATGAAGTACCCGATCGGCTACTGACTTAGTCTTGTATGAGGATACCCATAAAGCAAGTATCCCACAACAGCCCCCAAGTGCTTCCTAATTTTGAGCTTTGATTCTCAGAGTGATCTTCAATGTTGATCATAAATTAGGAAGACCTCTTTATTGAAGTTCCTGATAGATCTGGTGCACCGGTCAGGTGCACCTGATCAGGTGTAGCCCTCGACTCTTGTATAATTTGGAGACTAACAAATAATGCAAGAGTCTAATCACATTAGCTCTTATTATTTTGTAGGTATTTTACTCAAACCATCGAGTTTGAGTTTAACAAACCTCTGGTCATCAAACCAGTAAGCCAACTTGCAAAGCTTCAACCTTGCCGACCGATTATTAAAATGGCCGAGTGATATGCACTATGTCCGAGTGACTGGTCGTTCTGAATTTTATGATATCAACCATATTCAATTAATGTAAAACAATATGACATCAATCATATAATGGTATAAAGCTAAATGACATCAATCATAATATTGCCTTTCCCTAATAATTATCCACTCTATCTATTCATGAGTCCAATTTTGGCAAATTGGTTATTGACTTCAATCAATACCATAACCTTTGAACTTATATCCATATGACCATCAAGCCTTTCGCTACATTACCATCAAATCATATAGATATGGTTAAACATTTTTAAATGTGTCTCATCAAAGAAGCCCCCGAGTTTTATTTCTCAAGGTTTTAGACCCTAATCATGTTTTACGGCCCTTAATTAATCTTTGCTTAAGCAAAATCCTTCGTCACTGTACGGCCCATCCCGGCCCATGGGACCCTTAGGTCAAAATGCGGGAGTATAAAAGGGCAGCATCAGGTTGACTCTAGTCCACGCCACATTCACGCACGAACTCTTCGTCTTCCTTGCGCCTCCTTTGTTTTCAGCGACTCCTCCGCTTTCTAGCTAGGGTTAGCACCTTTGCTTCCGGCTGCCGTAGATCTCGCCGTACTTAGCCCCCAAGTTTCCGCTAGGGTTCAGCACTTGATCCGCCGTGCCCAAAACAATCATCACCATGGGTCGCAAGAAGGTTTCCACCTCGATTCCAGCAACTTCCACTACCGCCGCTGCATCCTCTTCGTCGGAGATCGACATTCCGGAGCAGCCTCGGGAGTTCTCGAAGAGCAACCTCTCCCAAGTCAATATGAACCAGATGGTGATCGACGACGTCCTTCCTGAGCAAGTTCGGATCGACTGGAAGGTACCTCATAAATCTTGCCCCATCCCCATTCATACACAGATTGTTGTGTTCTGCTCGTTCTTCGAGCATGGTTTTGGAGTCCCCTACTGAAGGTTCTTGCGCGGGCTCCTATTCTGTTATGGGATTGAGCTTTTCAACCTCAATCCTAACTCCATTCTTCACATCACCATCTTCGTGCACATGTGCGAAGCATTTCTTGGCATTCGTCCCCACTTCAATTTATTTTTCCTTTTGTTCGTCCTTCGACCGCTGCCAACCAAGGACAATCAAGTAGCTATAGGCGGCATTGGCTTCCAGTTGCGCAAGAAGGAAGCGTACATCAATGTGTCGTTGAAGACTGGAAACAAGAACTGGAAGGATGAGTGGTTCTACTATGACAACCCTCCCCCTGTTCTTCCCGGCTTTACTGGTGCCAAGGCAATTCACCTGGCGCAATAGACGGAGAAGCCTGATCTGATCGACCCTTAGGTGGTCGCTCTGCTGAAGAAAATAGCTGACTAGAAGGCTGAAGGCATTGACAGAATCACTGTCGATAAAACCTTCATAGTACGTAGAGTGCATCCCCTGAAGCATCAAAGTCACCTGGCATGGAACTATGTTAATAATGATGAAACCAGGGAGGTGCCCGACCAACGAATGGTGAACTACATAAGAAACGCCTATCAAAAATGTTTGAAGGGGATATCCTTCAGGATAACTCGTTGATCAGAAAGGCGTATAACAACGGCACTATGGGAGCCCGAGTAAGCCTCAGTCTGCTTTGAGCAATCTCTTATTTTCTTGTCTTGATGTCCTGCTTGATATCTTGATTCTTGTGTAGGTTCTGGATACTTATATATCCCATCCTCCGCTCCCTCCGACCGATACCGAGGGATCGGATTATGTTGAGAAGCCGTAGCAGATCGGCACTGGAGGCTCACGCTCTTCTGCAGGCGCTCAACTTGAACGTATTGATCCAGTTGTCACCCTGCCTCCCCCCAGTCGACTAGTGAAGCCGACTGTTGGGCGCCACCGGCAATATGTTGGGGATCAGGGTGATGATGAGGAAATGCCATCTGCTGATGTCGGTCAACCCACCCCTACTCCTCCAACCGACCTTCAAGCTAGTCAGAGCCCCTAAGCCAGACTCAGAGTGAGGCTGGGGTGATGGAACAGACCGACTTCTTCGAAGAAGAGGATGTGCCCAATCAAGCTTAAGAAGGCTCCGAGGTTAATTCTTTAACCTTATACTCCTTGCCTCTTATTGCCATCCATAACAAATTTTAATTTCCTCCATCTTTATTTTGACAGTAGTCGGACGAGTGATTCACAAAGTGCCCAAGAGTCCGAAGCCACTCCGTCAGTACCCCCTCCTCGTTTGACTGATCTGCCCAAACCGGTTGGCAAGTCATCAAACACGCCGACCGAGGTGGATAAGTCATCTAACAAGACAATTCATGTCTCCATTCTGGCGCCTGCACCCCAACCTACTCTAGCCATCGTCCCTTCACCTCTTAACCAAGGTAAGGCGACATTGTCTGCAGATATACTCGGTCGGCCCGATGTGGAGGACATGGAAATTATGCACCAACATCGAGAAGCTAGCAAGGTACTTCAATACTCACCTTTAGCTTTGTCTCAATCTTATCCTTAAGCTTAACCCCTTTTTGTATATAGAAAATGTATGCTCTTGTAGAAAGGAAACAGGCTAGGGTGGAATACCTTAAAGCCAAAACTTTTGGTATGTCCTAAACTCTTTGGTCTTCATGTCTTTATGTTTAAGACTGACACATTGCTGGTGTTATGCTAGTCCCCGATCAGCAGCTCGCCAAAGCACAAAAGGAGATTGAAAAGCTGTAGACCGACCAAAGAGAAATGACCAAGGCCGTGGCAGATATAGCTGGTATGATCACTCACCATCTGTGTTTAAATAATCAACTAATCACTCTAGCGCTAAAAGTTCAAATGTTTGTCTTTAGCTCGTGACCAGAAGATTGCCGACCTAGAAAAGTTGACTTCCAATCAGCAAAGGTTTGTCAACACCTTGAAAACTGAGAAGGAAAACCTCTCCAAGTCGGTCGAGGACCAGAAGGCTGAGATAACTCAACTGCAGAAGGAGCTGAAGGAAGCTGATGCCAAGATAGAGGAGGCTATGAGCACCTCCAAAACCTTCAAATGTAAACTTGCCAGTAAGCCCTTTATTATTTCTCACATCTTCTTGAATCCTCTTTTGATCATACTAACCAAAAATCATCACTCGCAGCTCTATCTTATGTTGTTCGAAAGGCAATGGACTATGTTCATGCCGACCGAGTGGAGCAGACTGGCCACTCCTTGGAGTACTTGCTGGAGCATGCATCGGAAGCTATCGCTCATAACACTCGGCGAGTGGCGACCGAGGCCGGGAGTCATGTTCTGGCAATTTGCCAATCTTAGTCTCCTGCTCTGCCATTGGACAAGATCAAGGAGGGCTTCAACCCAGACTTGATCGACAACCAATGCCTGCTACTCTTGGATTCCATGCTAGAGACTTCCTGAGCCTTGGTCGATAACATAGAGATCAATCCGACCGTGCCTACTCCTCCAGCAACTCCAGAAGTTGAGCTACGAGCTGACTCTTCCTCTCCTTCAAAGGAGCTATAAATCCTACAATGCTAGAGAACATTAGTAATATCTATGTAATGAAACAATGTTAGCTGTATGTAAACTAGTTTCATGCTTAATAGCTTTAAAAGATTGATAAAAATATCATACGTATGTTTCTGTCATTAAGAAACTCAAATTGTATCGGTCTGTCTTAACATATTAGGTTGTGACTCGTAACCCCGTAACAAGCCGAGTCGACCAATCGTCACATGACCTCTCACACTTTGGCTCTAGGTTTAGTGTAGTGGTAGTCTGATGTGCAGTATAAAGTGTATAACCATAATGTATAGACGTTAGACCAAGAAAATGAAGACCGTATTCAAAGGGAAGAAATCAGTCACAAAATAGTCCAAAACCAAACTGAGGTCAGACTGAGGTAGGACATTATGAATAGCCCCCTGGCTCGATTTTTTAATAAAATAAATTAAGGAATCGAGACAATATAGAATGGAAATCATCAAAAAATCTTTCATCAAAAAGACTGAAGTTTCATTCAGAAATAATGTATAAGTATACACAAGAATAACTAAGTATAGAAATGACGTAGTTGATTTATGTTCCAGGAATTTGGTATATCATCGCCGTCTTCATACATCTGTCGGTAAGCCCCCGGGCGAGTGACTTACTTTACTACATATGGTCCTTCCCACTTTGGAGAAATCTTATGCTGGTTCTTTGTTGACTGCACTTGGCAAAGCACTAAATCTCCAACTTGGAAGTGGTGATTACACATGTTTTTATCATAATATCGACGTAAGCCTTGCTGGTAAAGTGCCGACCGAAACAAAGCATGATCATGCAACTCCTCTGCTGCAATAAAATCAATTTCTTGATTCTCCTCAGAAAGATGTTCATCATACGCCTGAACCCGTGCCAAAACAAGGCTGACCTCGGTTGGTAGCATAGCCTTTGAGCCATAGACTAATGAGAAAGTTGACTGACCAGTTACCCGACTAGTGTTTGTGCGAAGCCCCCAAATAACTGAAGGCAATTCTTTGACCCACCAACCGGCATAAGGCTTAAGTCTGTCGAATATCCGCGGCTTCAATCCTTGAAGAATCGTACCATTGGCCCGTCCGACCTGCCTATTGCTTTGAGGATGAGCCACTGATACAAAGTGGATTTTTATTCCCATCTCATCGGCAAAGTCACGGAGCTCCACTGATGTGAATTGAGTGCCATTATCGGTGATGATATCATGAGGAACCCCGAACCGAGTGAAGATATCCTTGACAAACTTGATTGCCGTCTTTGATGTTATCTTATCGACTGGCTTTGCTTCGATCCACTTGGTGAATTTATCAATAGCAATGAACAGATAAGTGAACCCGCCTGGCGCTTTCTTGAAAGGACCGACAATATCAAGCCCCTAGACAGCAAACGGCCAAGTCAAAGGTATCATCTGAAGTTGCTGTGAAGGCACATGCATTTGTTGAGCGAAGAATTGACAACCTTCACACTTCTGAACGACCTTTTGTGCATCTTCGACCGCCGTGGGCCAATAAAACCCTTGCTGAAAAGCTTTGCCGACCAAAGTCTTGGAAGCCGCATGATTGCCACATATCCTGGAATGAATTTCTTCTACCAACTTCTGTCCTTCTGGTATCGAGATGCATCTCATCAAGATGTTTGAACCTCCTCTTTTATAGAGTTGGTCTCCCACCAACAGATATCCTCGGCATCGGGTCTTTAACCTTCGTTGCTCATTAGGATCCGAAGGCAATGTTCCATTGTCCAAATATTGGATGAGTGGGTCACGCCAATCGATCTCCATGTTGTCATCACCAACAAGATCAGTGACCACACTCATTAGTACATCCGACCGAGGAGAAATCATGGGAGAATCTAGAGTGTGTAAGAAAACACCTGGCGGGACCGTAGACCGGGATGATCCCATCTTGGCCAATTCATCGGCCGCTTGGTTATTGTCTCGAAGAACATGCGTGAACTTCAATCCATCGAATTTTTCTTTGAGCTTCCTTACTTCTTGATAGTAAGCACTCATATTGTCATCCACACAGTTCCAATCCTTAGTGACCTGATTAATGACTAAAGCTAAGTCACCAGAGACGTCAAGGCACTTGATGCCAAGTGACGCGGCAATGCGTAGACCATGTAGAAGGGCTTCATACTCTGCAGCGTTATCGGGCGCGCGAAACATCACCTGAAGGACAAATCAAAGCTTCTCTCTAGTGGGTGAGATAAACACGACTCCTGCACCAGCTCCTTGTAATTGAAGAGATCCATCAAAGTACATTTTCCAATACTCGATATCTTGTGCAGTAGATGGGTTTTGAATCTCTGTCCACTCGGCAACGAAATGAGCTAACGCGTGTCCCTTTGTGGCCGACCGAGGCGCAAACGTAATGGTATATTGACCATGTTCGACTGCCCACTTGGCAATTTTTCCTTCGGCTTCTTGATTGTGCAGCACTGAGCCGAGTGCAAAGGAGGTCTAGACTTCGATTGGATGAGCTTGAAAATAATGCTTTAACTTCCTGGAGGTGATCAACAATGCATACAACAACTTCAAGATCTATTGATATTTTGCCTTAGAGGCACCAAGGACCTCACTCACAAAATAAACCAGGTGTCGTACTTTTTGTATATGTCCCTCTTCTTCTCGGTCGACTGTTAAAACAGTACTCACAACCTAAGTTGTGGCTGATATGTAATGTTGAAGTTTTTCTCCTGGCTCTGGAGGCACCAATACTAGAATGCTGCTGAGGTAAACCTTCAACTCATCCAATGCTGACTACGCCTCTTTGGTCCAAACAAACTCCTCTTGCTTTTTAAGCAGTCAAAAAAGTGGGAACCCTCTAACCCCCAGTCGAGAAATAAAGCGACTCAAGGATGCCATGCATCCGGTCAGCTTCTGTACATCCCTTTGAAAATTAGGTGGACCCATACCAAGGATTGCCTTGATTTTATCCGGGTTATCCTCTATACCTCGTTTCAAAACGATATAACCGAGTAGCTTTCTCGAAGGAACCCCAAAAACACACTTCTTAGGACTCATCTTCATTGAATAATGCCTCAGATTGTCAAAGGTTTCTACCAGGTCAGAAATAAGTTCCTCGACATTACAAGTTTTGACAACGATGTCATCAACATACGCTTTTGCGTTTCGACCAATCTGAGTAGCAAGGCAGCGTTGAATAACCCGTTGGTAAGTCGCGCCATCGTTCTTTAGACCGAAAGGCATTGTGATATAGCAATAGGCGCCGAAGGGTGTTATAAAGGAAGTTTTGATCTGATCTTCGACCTTCAGCGAGATCTGGTGATAGCCTGAATAGGCATCCAGAATGCTTAAGAGCTCACACCCGACTATTGAGTCTACAATCTGATCAATACAAGGAAGAGTGAAGGGGTCCTTAGGACAGACCTTGTTGAGATCGATATAATCAACATACATCCTCCATTCCTTGTTCTTCTTGGGTACAAGGACTAGATTTGCTAACCAGTCGGGATGATACACCTCCTTTATAAACATAGCATCTAACAGTCTAACTATCTCCTTCTTCATGGCGTCCTTGCGGTCTTGTGCGAATCTTCTAAGCCTCTGCCGAACGGGGATAGCCCCAGGGGGTACCCTTAACTCATGCTCAATCTTTTCCCTAGGAACTCCTGGCATATCAGATGGTTTCCATGTAAAGATGTCCCTATTTCCTTGGAGGAAAAGAGTGAGCGTGAGTTCCTATTTCTCGTCGATGTTTGCCCCAGCATAAGTTACCTTATCGGGGTCCTCAGGATCGAGCATGATTTCATTGGTTTGGATGTCATCGATCTGAATCTTGTCTTTGGTAGGCTTGTTTGCTGGAACCGCCGCTCCAGTCTGCTCCTCCATGCCGACTGCCTGCTGGATCTCCTTCTGGTCAGACAACATCAACTGTTTATTGGCCATCTCACAACTCCTGTACATCGCAATCGAAAGAATTCCAAAGATCAGAGTGGAGGGAGATTATTCCGTTCGGGCTCGGCATCTTGAGGGTGAGATATGGATAATGCGGGACAGCCATGAATTTAGCCATCGCCGATCGACCGATGATAGCATGATATGCCGAGGCCAAATCCACCACCTGAAAGAGAATGCACTCGGTCCTGAAGTTCTCACGGGTACCGAAGGTGACCGGTAGACTGACCTGTCCAATAGGAACTGAAGTCTACTTTGTTCGAGGGTTCTTCTGAAGTCGGTCCACCATGTGAACAATGTTGTTAGACTTCCTCTTCTTGTCCTTCATGGAGGACTTGGGCTTGTCCGATCGCTTCTCCTTGCCTTTTCCCCGGATGTCATCTAATACCGACTCACCAGATGTGAACTTGTCAGCGATCTCAAAGCACTCTTGAGCGGTCAGCTTGAGGTCATGATTCCTCCAACCGATCTCACAAACCAAATCATCGCTGTGGATCCCTCCTTGGAAGGCAGCAATAGTTTGTTGGTCCGGGACATTGGGGACCTCAGTCTTCTTAGCGCAAAATCACTTGATGTAGTCACGAAGAGGTTCATCGGTCTTCTGCTTGATCCGAGTGAGGTCAAAGTGGTTGCCCGGTCGATTGCCGGTAGCTTGGAAGCTTTCTATGAGCTTCCCGTTGAGGTTTCCCCAAGACATGATTGACTCCTCTAGAAGAGATGTAAGCCATATCCGGACGGTTGGATCCAGGCAGACCGGAAGGTAATTAGCCATTACGTAGGAATCATCTCCAGCCGACCGAATCGCCGTGCTGTAAAGCTGCAGCCACTCTCGGGGGTTGGTCTGACCATCGTATTTTTCAATGGGGACCGGCATGAATCATTTTGGCCATTGAGCTATGCGAAGCCTAGCGATGTAAGCTTTGATGCCATCGATGTCATTGTCGGTAGGCGTCATCGACCGCCTATGCTAGTCTGGGGATGGAGTTGGACGGCGGCCGTGTCACGGACCAACGTCATTGTCATGACGACATCACCGATGGTCATTATCATCGTTATCACGCCGAACTTGATCATGGCGTCGACGACGGTCATTGTGGTTGTCTCTTGGAGGAAGATCTTGATGGTCCTCTTGTCGGTTGTCCCATCGGTCGTCCGTTCTCCAATCACGATGTTCTTCCTCGTAGTGTCAGTTGTCCCGAGCGTGTTCTTCATAGTGAGAGTTGATGGTATCTCGTCCATCACAGATACTGAGAGAATTTCTTAGATCTTCACGCCTATGCTGACCTCGTGAAGATGCGTTATTAGAGCTTGTAACCGACTGAGATTTTGCGGCCTCTTAAGCTGCAACAGCCTTAAGCATAGCCACCGCCTTCTACATCGCAGGGGTCTGATAATTCGCATCGACCATTAGAGTGTCGAGCAAAGTTTTGGCCCCGGTGATGTTATTCTAAGGAGTGTGGAAGACCTTGATGCCATCCACTTCAAGTTCTGGACCAAGATCCAGTCGGCGTGCATTGTGTGATCTGCGCGACCCTCTTGGTCGACAGCGGTGACCGACCGATAAGTCATCAACTGGAGGGTTCTCCTCCTGTTGACCTCCTTCGTCTAGTTGATTTAGGTGGCCATCGACGGGGTTACCTTCTTGTTCCCCGTCTTGGTCATGATCTTGGTCTCCATCCGCGAGATCTGCTATATCCACCATGTTGATAGTATGGGATATGGGTAAGCGGATCCGACCGAGTCATCATCAAAAGACCGATCCGATTCTGAATCGTTCCCGAAGGAAGGACCTTCTTCCCCAGATACGAGTGGAACCAATGAGGGTATCATGTCAAACAAACTCGATGATCACGCCATGGAGACGGCTGCGGCCGAGTTGGATCTATGATTTTTGAGACCTAGGGCTCCGTTGTCGCCGACTGTGAAGTTGAGTGATCCAAAGGAGATCTTGAAGTCTGACAAGTACTGAATGATGGGAATTTCGGCCATCGTAGTCCTAGTCGTAACCCTTTAGGATTTACATAGAAAGTCTATCTCTACATGCCTTGCGCTCCAAGCCGAGTCGGTCGGCTTCCTTATTGATGAAGTACCCGGTCGGCTACCGACTTAGTCTTGTATGAGGATACACGTAAAGCAAGTATCCCACATATACCATATCTCAGAAATGCAGAAGCTGGGTGTGAAGAAGACCTCCCAAACATCGTTGAATGATAGGTTGGCTTCATGGAGACCGCCATTGGAGGGCAGATACAAGATCAACTATGATGGAGCCTTTGCACAAAGGTCTAGAAGCGAGTGCTGGCAACCTGGAGCATGGGCTGGGTGCTTTACATGCGGAGACCGTGGCCTGCTTAAGGGGGCTCGAACTTGCGGCTAAACTTGGGATGAAGCAGGTGGAGCTGGAGTCTGATGCAAAGGAGCTGGTGTTAACAATTAAAGGATCAAACTATGATAGGTCAGAAATTTCTGTTATACTCTATGAAATCTGGGAGAAAATGTTTGATGATTTTAATTGTTGTACAGTGTCACATTGCTCCTGATTATGTAACATAGTTGCAGACTGTCTTGCTGCCTTTGGCATGAACTTAGGTGTCGCTGAATCCAGGGAATGGCTGGATCATGCACCAAAATTTGTAATTCCCTTCGTCTTCAGTGATATGCCTGGAGCGGTTTAGTTATGGAAGCTCATTTTCCTTTAAAAAAAACAATATATATTTGTTTATGCCTTCCCCAGCAATGGCGCTAGAAATTCTTGTCGACACTTGCTACTATTTATTATGTTACATCGATATAATCATCCCCGGTTAGATGCCAGAAATGCTTGTGGCACTTCTTAACATCGCACGAGACATAATTATAAAGATGCACTTCAGTGTCAGTATAGTAAGATCCGCAAGCGCATGGATAATACCGTTGTAGCATTTCACTATTGGATTGCTCCAATAGCTTCTCATTTATAGTTTTACCATAGGAAGGTTATAGCACAAATATATGATTGTTAATAGTAATGTAGTCATAAAGATTGGTATGAATATTCAGAGTTCAATACAGGGGTAAGTATATAATAAGGATAGGGAAAGTGTGACACACAGAGCAATCACTCCTAAAGATAAATAAAGTCCTAAGTCACTAGGGGGTTTTAGTTAGGTGATCTAAGCCGTATCTCTAATGTTAGTCCACCTATATAGTTACTTAGTCAAATAATTATATGCAAGGTTATACTAGTCATAGCCTAATGCATTCAACACTTCATGTATGGATTCAAGTCCGACATACACAAGGGAACTCCATCTTGGACTCACATCGTAACCGAAAATGGAGGAGTACAATGGACAGACAGGGCTGTCACCACCTACTTCCAACCTCAACAAATCATGGATTACGAGGTGATCAATACTACCTACCTGTCTAAGCACAGCGCTTACACATTTAAGTAGAATTCTAGCATCGATCAAACACTAGAATCACCATTTGGATTAACAAGTACTAAAGCATACATAATTCTAACCCAACAGATTAACAAGTCCTGAGGTAAGCAATTGCAATCCTAATTGGATATCAAACCCATGTTGAATTATCACAACTAGACTAAAGTACAACTAGCATTGTAACATTTAGACTATAGTTAAGATATATGCCAAGCATGACAATAAGGTAGCAACTCTATATTATCATGAAAGCATAAAGTCCTGTAATATGAATATGATATATAACATAACAATGAACACATATCATAAGCATAACAATAAGAAAGAACTATATTAAATGAATAGAGCAAAGACATAATAATATAGAAAAATAAAGGTAATGATATAAGAGCCATATCAATACTCCTATGACTTGGAGACTTGAGCAAGGCTCCTCCGACACTAAACTCCACTAGGACAAGGAAACTACTAAGTGAAAGAAGGAAATCAATAACTCTTGAGTGTGTGTGTGTTGGAGTGGAGACCTCCCCCTCTATTTATAGTGTTGATAGGTCAGTTCTGGAGAGTAACCACCAAGGAACTTTGGGCCATCGATGTTGCCAAAGGGCTGAGGAGGTGACATGTGGAAGGGGAGGCCAAACTGCCTCAGGACCAGGTCGGCCGACATCCCCCTTAGTCGGCCGACCAGGGAGTGGGGCCTCCTGCCCTATGCTTTCTCGGGCTGACTGATAGGTGGGTCCTCTTCTATTTTAAGGCAGTGTTCTTTGGAGGAATCCTATGCAGCCACGTATGCAATGAAAGGAAAGTTCCATTGGCACCGTCTCATTGGCTGAAATGGTGTTTCCCTATATTATGTTCCATTTCTTCACATATAATGGTGTGGACAAGGGTTCCTGATCTTTCGAAAGGTTCTGGATACGTTGATTTGGTCGGAGGCGACACACAAATTGATCCGGCTTCAGAGCAGCACGTTCTAAACCCCGCAATCACAGCACGACGTCTCCTCTGGATATCAACCATCCTAAAACGATTGACCTCGCCGAGAAGGCTAATCCCTGCCTGCGAATCAAGAACACAAGCAAGAACAAAGAAGAAGGCAACACAATTGCAGATGTATTATGAATCTCACAAAGTTGGGGTCTCACAAACCATGATGACGGCAAAACTGTTATGAACAGAATAATCTAAGCAAAACCCGAACCCTAATGGTGCGGCCGTGGCTGTATATAAAGACCCTAGGGTCATGCAAGACCCTCTGGACGCACCCCTACTTGGGCTCAACTAGATACAAAGCCCAAAGGTCAAAAACAGGCGACACAACACCGAAACATATTCTGGACTCTCTCTTGTTTCGATGATTCCTAATGACTCCGGATGAATTTTGATATGAGACCGGGGCATTGGAAAGGTCTTCTTCTTATCTTTCTGTGCATATGTAGAACATCCAAATCCGAGTCCGTATGCGTCCTGAGGCCCGAAACAGACTCGAAGTCGATTTTGGTTGGGCCTCCACCTTGGCTTCCACGTCCTTGCTAGTCCTCCACGTCTCCAAGTCCTTTTCCCATTATCTCCTGGTCCTCTCCATGGTTCCTAATTACAATATAATCATTAGGTAGCAAACCATTCTCAAAAGTAACATATAATGAAGAACGTAGGAACGAGCTCACCTCTAAATTTAGTCGCCGTGCACGAGCTCTAGTCATTGGACCTTGCAAGTCCAGAATTGGAGGAGTGTTGCATGTATCCGTAGGACTGATGTCCTCATCATCCTCCCCCTCTTGAAGTGGAGTTGTCCTCGACTCAAGCTCATTCTCTTCTCCCAAGTATGGTTTCAAATCTGAAATGTTAAAAGTAGGACTAACCCCAAACTCGGGAGGCAACTCAAGTTTGTATGCATTATCATTAATCTTCTCAATTATTTTGAAAGGACCATCAGCTCTAGGCATTAATTTAGACTTTCTCAAATCTGGAAATCTATCTTTTCGCAAGTGTAACCATACTAAATCTCCTACATCAAGTTTTACTTCTTTTCTACATTTACTACCAGCAATTTTATACTTGTCATTCATCTTTTCAATGCTAAGTCTAGTGGTCTCATGCATTTTCAAAATAAATTCAGCGCGTTCCTTAGCATCAACATGAACTCCCTCATGAATAGGTAAAGGAAGTATATCAAGTGGAGTACGGGGATCAAAACCAAACACTACTTTGTTTTAGGACTGCCTAGGACTAAGAGGGGGAGTGATAGTATTTTTGTTGTTGTGGATAGATTTTCTAAGATGGCACACTTTATACCATGTCATAAGACTAATGATGCTAGTTTTATTGCTGATCTTTTTTTCAAAGAAATTGTTCGTTTGCATGGTATGCCTTCTACTATTGTTTCAGATCATGATGCAAAATTCTTGAGTTACTTTTGACGCACGCTTTAGAACAAGTTGGGTACAAAGTTGTTGTTTGTCCACACCAAGTGGTATCAGAGCAGCACGTTCTAAACCCCGCAATCGCAGCACGACGTCTCCTCTGGTTATCAACCGTCCTAAAACGATTGACCTCGCCGAGAAGGCTAATCCCTGCCTGCGAATCAAGAACACAAGCAAGAACAAAGAAGAAGGCAACACAATTGCAGATGTATTATGAATCTCACGAAGTTGGGGTCTCACAAACCGTGATGATGGTGAAACTGTTATGAACAGAATAATCTAAGCAAAACCCGAACCCTAATGGTGCGGTGGTGGCTGTATATGAAGACCCTAGGGTCATGCAAGACCCTCTAGACGCACCCCTACTTGGGCTCAACTAGATACAAAGCCCAAAGGCCAAAAACAGGCGATGCAGCACCAAAACAGATTCTGTACTCTCTCTTGTTTCGACGATTCCTGATGACTCCGGATGAATTTTGATATGAGACCAGTGGCATTGGAAATGTATTCTTCTTATCTTTCCGTACATATGTAGAACGTCCAAATCCATGTCCGTATGTGTCTTGGGCATCCGTTTTAGTGCAGACTGGTCCTGAGGCCCGAAACAGACTCGAAGTCGGTTTTGGTTGGGCCTCCACCTTGGCTTCCACGTCCTTGCTGGTCCTCCACGTCTCCAAGTCCTTTTCCGATCATCTCCTGATCCTCTCCATGGTTCCTAATTATAATATAATCATTAGGTAGCAAACCATTCTCAAAAGTGACATATAATGAAGAACGTAGGAACGAGCTCACCTCTAAATTTAGTCGTCGTGCACGAGCTCTAGTCATTGGACCTTGCAAGCGCAGAATTGGAGGAGTGTTGCATGTATCCGTAGGAGTGATGTCCTCATCATATAATGTACCAAATCCCTGCATGCACATAAATCTCCAAGGACAAGTGGAATCTTATTATTATTAACCAACATGCAAGTATTGTAAGCTTCATGACCATTGATGATTGGATCCCTGTAGTATAGATGTTTTAGTGATAGATAACAACTATGAAATTGTGGGCTAACATCTACATGAGTGTTGTCTATGTAGGAATCATCTCTTATCTCTAATACAAATCGTAATGGATGATGGTTACCTTGGCGATTGATGACAATGACCACAAGCATGAGGCATGTGAACTTGATGGAGTCCAAGGGTTGATTGAGATGGATCAAAGCGGAGAACAAGCTATGGTGCAAGTGTTTTGGAACACTTGGGTAGTTGTTAGGGCTTTGAGTCCATAGGAAAAACTAGACTATCAAGGGGGGTCTAGGTCATTCTCTTAGGTCATGTCTAGTTTGTGATGTGCAAGGTTGCTCAGTGAAATCACAGGCACTAGGTGACAGTGGAGAAGCCAAGGAGCTGTTCGGAGAAGCCGAGAAACAAAGTTATGCGAGGACAAGTTTCAGCTTCTGGATATAAAAGACCAAACAAAGGGGTCTGTAGAGACCGGACTGTACGGTCACTATGGGGAGTTGTCCAGGACTTAGAGCGAGAAGCAGGACTCTGTCAGCAGAAGACTCTATACAGACTAGATGGTCCAGTCTGCTGACCAGACGGTCTGGTCAGTAAGAGTGTAGCAGGGCAGCAAGGAGCTTCGGCGCAGAATGTTTCTGGATTGGAGAGAGAAACGAACCGGACAGTCCGGTCAGTACAGGAAAATTGCCTGGACAGAGGAGCCAACGGCTGGTCAGAGCCGTTATAGAGTGATCGGACGGTCCGGTTAGGCAGAGACCGGACTGTCCGGTTAGTGTGTCCAAAAGGGCAATTTCATAGAGCAACGACTAGTTTGAGGTTGGGATCCTATATAACTTTGTTGCTGGGGTCTTGGAGACCTCCCTTCGCTAGTGGAATACCTGAGAGCATTTGATAAGGTCCAAGAGGAAAAGAGGATATCACTAGGAGGAGATATTGCATATCTTGAGAGTGCTAGAGAAGAGTAGCTCGAGCATCTTGCACATCTAAGGCTTGGGCGTCCTTGAGGGTGTGATCTAGATTGTTACTCTTGGTCTATGGTGAGACCTAGACAAGTTAGGTGTTGGTGATCAAGCCTATCATGATCGGTTGTGAAGGCTGTCACACGTTTGTACATAGTTTGAGCCCGCCGGTGAAAGGGGCATCGCTAGTGAGCGCCCGTGCCGTCTCGGGGAGTCCGGCAAGTTCTCGAGGGAGGCGAGCTGGTGCTTTGTGCAGCGGTGACGCACACCATGTATTCACTCGAGGAGTGATTGCAGGCTCATGGGCGAGAACTCCACTTGGTGGAGGGAGGGACCGGGACTCCGGCGGGAATGGTCCAACGAGGATTAGGGGAAGGTGCCCTCCTTTCGAGACCATGGGAAAAATCATGAGTATTCCTTGACCCTCTCCTTACTATTCTGCAATTGTGTGCTCTAGTGAGTAGGGTGACCAGTGGCTTGCATAGGCTAATGTGATTGGCTTCCGCTCTTTATCATATCATGAACACTAGCATGTGTAGGATCTTGGTCTACTAGAATTGCATTGGATCCCTATCTCGTTAGACTCCAGTAGTGAAATTTGAAATAATTGGATTCGTGAGCGGCTTACCAATTCACCCCTCCCCCCCCCCCCCCACTCTCGGTACGCCTTCGGTCCTTACAAGTGGTATTAGAGCCAAGTGCTCATCTTTGAGGCTTCACCGCCTTGAGTAAGGATGTTGGGACCGGCGGGGAGTGTTCCCATATTCAATGGTGAGGACTATGCATATTGGAAGGCTCGCATGCAAGCCTACCTTCAGTCCCTTGATCTAGAGATATGGTCGGTCACTCACGAGTCTGATGCGGATGTGAACCTACTTGAGCCTGATTATGTTAAGTGTAATGCTAAGGCCAAGAATGCTTTGTTTGCTTGCATCTCTAAGGATGTTTTCGCTCAGCTAGATGCTAGTTCCATAGCACATGGTATATGGAGTGAGATTCAGGCGATCTGTGAGGGCATCAGTGATGTCAAAGAGGAAAGATACTATGTGTTGAAGAACAAGTATGATAACTTCACTAGATTGCCACATGAGAGAACTAATACTGTTCATTCTCATTTTCATGTACTAGTGGAGGAGATCAATTCACTTGGGAATGATTTCAAGATGAAGCCCGTCGATGTGATAAGAAGATTCTTGATGCTATTCAAAGACCCCAAGTATGAGTCCATCATCACCTTCATCTTGCATGGTGACCTCAAGACCAAGACTATGAAGGATGTACATGGCAAGATCCGCCTTCGAGAGCTAACAATTAGGGTTGGATGATCCTCAACCATCCAATCTTGCTCTACCGACCGACAAGCAAGAATCTAGCAAAAGCAAGAAGAACAAGAAGAAGTGATGAGGACATCACTCTTAAGGATACATGCAACACTCCTCCAATTCTGGACTTGCAACGTCCAATGACTAGAGCTCGTGCACGACGACTAAATTTAGAGGTGAGCT